>CM061473.1:2500000-3750000 GCA_030770085.1 Oryza coarctata
ATAAAAATTCAGAATTAATAAATATGAAGTTGTATCTATCTTATACGGAGTATCTTATTAATCTAATTCTAAAATTAAAAATAAATAATTAGTAAGTAGTAATAGATATGGACTGTTGTTTAATCAAGCACTATAATTCTAGAAATAACCAACATAAAATTTAAAATTAATAAATTTGTAGTTAAACCCACCTTTAACTCTTATTTAATATCTTACTAATTTAATTCTGAAATTCAAAATACAAGAAATTAATTTCTTAAGTGCAATTTAAAGGTTGAAAAATATTTAAAGTTCTTCGCATTATAGATTATGGTATCATCATTGCACTCTTAACCAGTCCTATTGTACACTAGGAGTATACAACACCAAAGACAACAAAACCGTGGCTAGACTGATAGTGGGCCCAAGGGTGTCCACCCTGGCCAGGATTCAGAAAAAAAAAAGGGGGCAATCAATATGAAGTGGACTTGCCGGCAGCTTGACACCACGATATTTGCATGCAGTTAATTTCAGACTTCTTACTAACCTTTTAGCAAGGACAGAAATCTTAGAGAAGATGTTGTTTGCTGCTAAAAGCATTGCTCTCCCGCCTCATCGGTCGTGTAGGCTCGGATAGCCAGCGTGGAGGGAAGGAGTAGTGACTTCACAGGCTGCTAGTATGCCCTGAAGAAGGCACGGTGGCTTGAGGAAGAAAAGTGTGGCACAATGAAAAAGGAGGAAAAAAAACATGTTTGTCAGTTGTCGCCGATGACTAAAAAAGACGTCGATGACAAATCTGATGATAAGAAACAGGGACGAACGGATCTAGCGAGACTGCGGCCAGTGACGGCAATATAACCTTACGTTCGATCCAACTAGCTCTTGGACGGATCGACCACGGGCATCAAGCAATACTAAATTTACAAGAAACTAGTGAGCTCGGCTAGGATGGTGGTGCATGGGTTTGATGCGTCATGCAACATCAAACCAAACCTGTTGTAGTAGTATAAAACAAGAAGCTAGCTATATAATTTTCAATAAAAAATTCTATAATATAACATAATGTATTATATTATAAATATATCGTAGTTATAAATATAACTAATATATAACCAGTATATAAATTATATGTGCATAGCTCTGGGAAGGAGAGGTCTTAGGTTTGGGTTTGATCCCCACCCCGTGTGCACAGTTTTTTTTTAGCAAAACCGTAAAAAAAATGATTTTGGATTATTCCGGTGGTACCACAAAGCGGAAGTTTGCAAGGTAATCTCTGAGTTCATTTCTCGTTTTATCCTTTACTATTTCTCTCATTACCTCCAAACTGGAGAGGTGACATCTCTTCAGTTTTTAGATGCTAGCTAACTTCTGAATTAAATGAGATGTTGCACATGACCTCACTGCTGCCTTTACCAAATTTGTTGTTTGCAATTAACTTGCAAGGAGTGGTGGACCGTACACATCTATGGTTCTATACTTATATTCGTGTCACCCTCTGCCAATTTATTTCAAACAGAGTTATTAAATCATTTTTCTTTTTTCCTTGCTTGTTGTCAAAGATTTCATTTGTACATAGTTATCAGTCACTTCTACCCTATCTCTGATGTTAATCCTCAAGTCAGGAATATTTGACATTTAGAACAATATTAGCCAAACTTTAGAAATTTTGACCATCTCAAAATGGTTAAAAAGACAAAAATGATATGGGTTTATTTTACTTAAAAACTACTATTATAATATCATAAAATTACTATTTTATAAACTTATTTCTTAGGCAAAATTCATGTTCAAAGTTATAAAATTTTGATCAAATCCTATCCTAAACGTTAAATATTTTTTTAGCAAAGAGAGAATAGCAATCTAGATTTCTTACTATTAGATGTTCCTGGTCAGTTAAGCTACGATTGATAAGTCATATAAAATAAAACAAAGCATCAAAAACAATTTTTCATGTAAAACTTTTATTTCTCTATTCTTAGAGATCAAAATACACTAAAATCACTTTAAAATTAAGTTACAAAATTTATATTTTGGTTGCGGTTAATAAGCTAACTAACATACGATTAGACCATAGAAATATCAAGTCTTTTAATTTATAGAAATACACAAGCAACAGTAGAAGAATACCTGCTCAAAAACTACATCCTGATTATATCTGAAGCTACGGCTGCCCTTACTAATCAGCCACTAAGATCTTGTCAAGTTGTCATTACCCCCATCAACCTGCACCATTACACATCTTAAATTGCACTCTTAAACCTCTCCTATTGTACAAGGACGAGAACTCGTGGCATATAGGCCAAAAGGGTCTTCGTTTAATTGTCTTTATCACTAGGGTTCAGAAGAATTCAGGGGTAAAAAGGACACTGAACAAAAGGGACTTGCCGGCAGTTTGACACCACGAGTTGCAGTTCCAGACTTTTTCAGGTGCGGACAGCAATCCCACTGAAAATGCTAAAATGCTGGTTGCTGTTCATTGGGTCGTTGGATCCATGCAACGTCAAGCTACTATCAAAAAAAAAAAACTTTTGGGTCAACCGTGCAGTAGCACAAAGCAAAGTTTGTATTGGCATGAAGATCCAAGCAGAAAGGGACCTAAATGTTGGCTGTATGCATCAATGTATGCATGAATTCTTTAATTTTTCTGATTTTTTCGAGATGTCCATGACGATTGCGTATTGTATAGTACTCCATTAATATACATGGTTAGAATGAATGATATGTTTTAGGTCGTTTTCAAGTTTCCATTGGCGTTATTCAGGGCCAGTGTGGGGTTGTGTGTGGATGACAGGTTGAGTATTTAGTTTCTAGCCTTTCTTGTCATTTTCTTTAGGGTTATCATATCCTTTTTGAGAAATACGATAGGAATCAACTGTTCTTGGCCACCTTTATTGGATTTGTTTTTTATGATGAAATGGCGTGGAATTCACCTTTTCATATTCTAAAAAGAGACTTCATCGCACATTGAAGTCTCCTAAAACATGACGATTCTTAAAAAATTGAACTCATGTGAAAGTTCTATATTTTAAAAGTGGTTAAAAGGTGAAAAAAATATTGCATGCTAGCGTTATATAAGATTAGGCTTACAATCTATTTAAATATGTAGTAAAAGAATGTTAGGACATACCCATATGGATATGGCTAAGGTAAGTGTGTGGTGTGTGTATTGGATGAAAAAAACAAAAGGAAAGAGCATCAAAGTTTTTTTTTAAATACCATCAAAGTTTTTTAAAAAATAAAAACGATACAAGCAAAAAGTAAAACTCCGATAACCAAACATCAAAAGACTCGTCTGAAATGCAAAAAGGCCCATGCTATTGGCTCATCTTATCACATATGATACATCTCATCTTCCACATACTTATATTCTTATTGAATCGACTAGAAAGCCCAAACCCTAGCCCATTCTTATGTATGAGATCCTGTTCTAATTTGATGGACTAAAATTTGGAATTGTCAAATAGGCCCGACTATGATGTAGCCCAGCTGTCCTAGCATTTTTCTAGCCATTTCCTATTTCTCTATTACTCTGAGAGAGAGAGAGAGAGCCGTCCTTCTATGTCCCTCTATTCCTCACTCTCAAATAAAATCCTCTTTCCTCCCATAGAAATCATCCTCTAAAAACCGATTTTCTCAAAAAAGCTGACTATTTCATAAAAGCTGAACATGCCCCACTCGGTCCAAGTTCTTTCACTACAGTGAATAAAAAATTGTTTTGTAACGCATGGACCTAAAACTAGTTTGGTGTTAAATAGTGATGTAAATTTGTAATCTCCCTTTCAATTGGCAAATCATCCTCCCAAATTCATGTCTTTCCTTTTTGTCACTTCAAATTCCTAAAAAAAAATGACAAAGAGACATGAAATCTGTATTAGAGAGCGAGTTGATTCGTTCCCACAATGCAAGCTCCAAATAGCACATTTTTTTCTTTAAAAAATCAAGTTAGGAATGGTCTCTTTCCTCTACTATCACTTTAATGAGATTATCGTTAAATACCATTATTTTTAAGTGGATCTCTCGCTCTCTTATAGTTAAAAAAAATCCGACAGGCAGCTGATCTGGTCGGACATTGGTTCTCGGCTCTGTAGTTTAACCACAGTCCAACCAATGAACTAGGTTGAATAATATTATATTATATTTTAATATAGTTTCATCGGCTGAAACAAGTCTAATTCAAAATAGATTGGAACTCTGGACCTCACGGCATGCATTATGCAATTCTTTGCCATTCCGGTCTTTTCGGCAAATCGAACCGGACTAAGCTTTGGTTTGTTTTTTTTGGTCGGACCGCTGGTCCGATCCGGCCTTCTCAGCTTCGGGCCTCACTCCCTCGCCGTCCGTCTCTCCGACGCCGCGACGCGAAGAGCGCGGCGCCATAGGTTCGGCACCGCCGCACCTGCACCTCCCGGCGCGTCCCGCCGCCCTCAGGGCCGACCGTTGCTGTGCACTCCACCCCCCGCCGCCGTCCACTCCCGCCGGTGTGCGATAGATATATGGCTCCCGTCCAGTCCCGCCGGCGTGCGACGGAGTCGAACGAGCAGCTGAGGAAGAAGAAGGAGAAGGAGGCCGGCGACGACGATTACGACTACGACGAGGAGCGCTACAGGAGGGCCGTGGGCCACTACACCCGCGGCGCCAGCCTCGACCCCGGCGACATTTCTTTCCTGATCAAGTACGGCAAAGCCTACTGTCGCATGAACCAGGTCAGGCTCACGGCACACCTCCATTGTTCCCCCAATCGATCCATCCCCGACTTGCTATAAGCTTTCTTGCTTCGTTTCAGTACGAGGAGTGCGTGAGGTGCTGCGACGAGGCGGTGGAGAGGGGCAGGGAGCTCTGTTATCTTTATTGATCTTATTTTAATTATTTGAAGTAACATTTTGTCCCTTTTTAGATGTTTAGAACACGTTAAAACGGCTAAGTACAGTCATGACAGGGCTGAGGGCTTGTGGGAGGTATCGATCCATTTACTTTCTTTCTTTTAACAAGTCTTCCATGATAACCTGTTGCTTTTTCACAAGAAAACAAAGAAATATGTCTTGCATGTGAGGTTAATTCTAGTGTAGTAAAAATGGGCCAAAAAGGCCACATATCCGGGTAATACCGATACAGCTCCTCATAACTTGAGAGATTCGTTTAGGTACCAAGACTAATTCCACAAGTGGGAGTAGGATTGACAATTTATTTGTGTAATTATATCTGCTCTTCAGATTTTTTATGATCATTGAGAGACATTGGTACTAAGTGTTAGTCAAGATATATATACATCATACTTAATGTTGTGAGGTATATATACCTCTCTATACCCGCCAAAAAAAAGTGATGAACCAAAAAAAGACATTATTGCCTGTTCGCTCTTGTTCTATGTAAGTTCACACTATTTAAAGGCTATGTTCGGATAATGGGCTATAAGAGGTGGGATTGGAAAATGAAAATGAATGGAGGGGTAAGATGAAACGGAGTGGGGAGAATGGATGACTAGGATTAAAACTTACCCTTTAAAGGGTGGGATATAACTTCTCAATCCCATTAACGAAACATGCCCTAACTTCCTAAGTGGTGATTTTCGATAAAACTTCTTAAGTGGTGGTGTGAGGTATATAGAATGTAAGAAAATGTATACCCCTCTCTATACTTCTCCTGAAGTCACTTTTATTCTAGTTAGTTCAACTGGTTTGGACAGTAATGGGGTCATTGGGTTTGATAAATTAAGGGTCATATATTTTTCTTTTTTCTTGAGTATTTCTAACATATTTCATTTTTTCTGTTTTTATCAGCCAACTAATGAATGTTTTATGTACTTCAAGCATGTCAGAAAAATATAATATTTGCGTAATGAACTGGAAAAAAAAGCATGGACAAAGCATGAACGAGCGCTTAAGGCATGGAATCTGAATGGATGGTCAATTCATTACTGATTTACTAAAACGTTACTATATTAATCATTTACTTTTGCAAAAGGTTAGATTGACAGGAAAGATATCATCATCCAATCATTTCTTGTTGTCAAAAGTTTGGTTGCCTAGGCTAGAGTGCAAAACAATATTCAACATCTATTTCTTGCTGCTGCTGCTAAGCTTGCTATTGGCGAGCTTGGAACAGACCAATGCCACCGTATTTAGTACCAGTTTGCTTACGCCCAGCCACCCAAGCGGTATCTCCATTCAAACCAACACTCCCTTGTCATATGATAATACTTTTTGATGACATTCTTTTTCCTAGAAAAGTCTAGGATGTCGCAAGCTATTAAATACACACATAAATCAAGGTATTTATCTGATTGATATGAATTACGGGTGTTTGATTTGTGCAGCGCGATGTGGTCACTGTGGAACTTCAGTCAGCCAAGGAGCATAATGTGAATATGGAACGGCAACTCTCAGAATGCATAGGGCGTATTGAACGGCTTCTATAGATCCAAAACCGTGAACCACCACATTTCCTTTGTCCTATATCTCAGGTGAGCAGAAAACAATCATTTGATTTTCCTGGTTCATGCTACTGGTCTCCTTTTTTTTGCCCCTGAAAAATACTGGCTACTGTAAGAGATAGCCTTTGTAGCTTTATCCGATGACTGACCATAGCATTACTACATACGTGGTCAAAATTCCAGGAAGTCGTGAATGATCCTCACGTTGCAGCGGATGGACGCACCTACGGAGGTGAGCAGATCAGGAAATGGCTCAACGATGGACATGACACATCTCCGTTGACCAACGGGCGACTTGAACACAAAAAAACTCACTCCCAATCACGCGCTGCGCTCTGCTATTCGGGAGTGGCACCAACACCAGGACACGAGGCTGTAGCCTGTTCAATTTCCGCGTACTTCTCCCTTCTGCTACGGGTCTCACCTCAGCGCCAACTGCCTCTATTTGTGTGAAGCAAGTTGTAACTATGAAAAATTGGCCGCAGTTTTTTGATCCTTGCTACAGAGAGAGTACTTGGTGCGACATGGCTAGATCGCAAATTTAATCCGCATTTTATACACGTAGCACTAACACAAAAGCGAAGTTTGCAATGCCTTCTGAAGACGAGGAAATTAATTGTATTGGCATGCAGAAGGCAGAAATGGACCTCGAGATTGGCATCAATGTATCAATGTATGCATGCATTCTCTCTTTTTTTTTTCCCGCTTTTTTTAGACGTCCACGACGACTGTGTACTCCATGAATATGCATGGACACTCGTTCTTTTCCCTTACGTTGATTATAAGCTGTAGCGGCTTATCATCTACTAAAAAAATTATCCATACAGGAAGCCCAAACTTCTGGCCCATTTTCGTGTACGGACCATGTTCCAGTTGGATGGGCTGAAATTTGGGCTTTGCAAAAGAGGCCTGATCATGCAGCGCAAGTGTTGTTGCCGGCCTTGCACTTTCAAGCCATTTCGCATTTTGGTATTAGAGCAGTATGAATTCGTAATCTCCCATGGAAACCGTGAGAATCAAAACCCTCCCAAAATTTGCATCTTTTTTAGCCGCTTCGTATTCATAATAATCTCACAAAGAAACGGGAGATTATATGTATTAGTGATGATTTGCCCCTCCCTCCCTTCCATGGTACCAATCGACGATAATCATTAAGCTACTCTGAACTTTGCCCAAGTAGCAGACACTCGAATTCTTGCGACGGCAAAAGAAGCAACAGTACGTGCTTGACCAGACTAGCTGAACTTGGTAGCAAAATATTAAGAATCTTCCACACGTCAATTACTCAGTTCGGTAGCAGGTCGAGTCGTTCCCAGAATCCATCCATCCATCCATCCATTACAGATTTTCCAATCCATTATTGATAACCAGATCAACAGTAGACACACAGCCATTGCAACAAGTTACATCAACCACTAGTGGGTACTATTAGTTCGAGCTAGCTCAGAATCCCACACCCTAACATTCGATGGATCACCAAGAATATATAGGTCGTCGTCAATAAAGTAAAATGCAACTCAAGTTTGACGCGCCCCAACACGATCGAGCGAGCGACAAGAGATCATCATGACGTTCCCAACAACCCTAGAGTAACCTGCAAGGAAGCAGAATGCATAGAGCGCATGCTTGTTGCCATTTTCAACACTACCAAATTTTGGTATTACTATTTTTTGGTATAGTAACAAATCAAATGTAGTCTTACCATTACTACCCTACCAAATTTTGGTAGTTTCAAAAGTTTCATATCATGAAAATGCTACCAAAAATTGATATGGTTGCAAAACAAACCCATCCAACACTATCAAAAAATTTCAATACCAAAATGTGCCAAATTTTGGCATAACCAAATTATGATAGGGTTGAAATTGAGTAAAAACTGAACAATCCCCAAAATTTCGAAACATCAGATGTGTTTAATTTATAGCATTTTCAAATTTTGGTAGCGTTTTCATGAGAAAAACTTGTGGAAATACGGTAGAATAGGGATGATAAGGTTATGTTTAGTTTGTTAGCTTATCAAAATTTGATATGGTTAAAAGTAACGATAAAATAAACAATCCCAATACCAGCACCACCCAGATAATAAAAATTGTTAGGGACAAACTCCCCATCCCAACCTCTCGTAAAACTCACACACCCACCCAACCAACCAACACAAAGGATTCAATAGCCCTACCCTCCTAAAATCTTATTCTCCTAAAAATTTTCCGAACCAAATACACCAAGAAAGTTAAGGGAGTTTGGAGAGAATCCCTATGCTAAGTACAGCTAATTAGATCTAAGCCATCCACTGTCAACTCTAGTTTCTTGCCAAACAAGAAAGTAAAAATCAAGCTCCCATGATTAATCCTCAGTAGTGGTGGAGTCAGAAATCTTGTTGATCCTAGGTAAGCCTAACGATAAAGAAAAAGTATATACAACTATAAATATCATCTACGGGGTTTTAATTTAGTAAGAGAAAAACCAGTGCACGAAATTATATCAATGAAGAAATGATGGTTGTGTACTACTGATAGACTAGATTATAGGGTTTGAATTATCATGACAAGAAAAATGATGGTAGGAGTAAGAGAGTTAACTCACTTTGTCTTCAGGCAGCAAGACGTGTTGTCAGCATTTGCCATGTTAGTTTTTTGGTTGATCTGACATCCATTAGAGCCATCAGATTAAGCACAGTACGTAATTAAGTATTTACTATTGCATGGTCCTAAAGCGCTGATTAAGCACATTAATTATAGTAATATTCAATGTTGCATACTGCGGAGCCGGTTAAATATAATAACCTAGTATAAGCAGACTATATGAGTTGGCACGTTATATTTTTGCTGAGTTTGAGGAAGGGAGGAGAGGAGAGAGAAAAAAATAAACGGGCTATAAATTTTTAAATAGTTGTAACACAAGCTTTAAAAAAACATAGTTAGAAAGTAAGGTCTATTAAATTAAATATAAATAATATAACAATGAGATAGCTAGCAGCCGCCTCTATATAACAATGAGCTTGCTATGAAGGGTGGTTTCTTCACTCTTTTTTCTCCATCAGAACATTTGAGCTTTTTAGCTCATGCTTATCCGTTTACTAACTCAGTATCAAAATAAGTGTATTTATAGCCCTAGAAGCATAGATTAGTAGAGAGAGATGGAGACATAGATACCAGTTATATGTAAAAGGTATATGTGGTTTCGATGAGCAGAAATTTGAATGATGGCTGATTAAAGTGAAAAATACTGATATAGAAACAAAGCAATTATATTACTGGCTCTAAACGAGGCCGGGTTAGATCTGAAGGTATGAGGAACTCTGCTAATCAGCCACTAAAGCTTTGAACTCTGAACCGACAGAATATTAGCTAGCCACTTTTCACACGTGGAGCTAAATGTAGTAGATACTAATCAATCTCTCTTTACAGCTCAAGCATGTCTGCGAGCTTAGATTACTTGCTGCCGCCATGACCTTGTCCTAATTGCTGATATAGCAATGATGCATGCAAGCATGCGGCTCATCACCTTCACGAGTTCACGGGCTTGCATGTCAGGATTAGATCTAACAACAATCCGAAGTCCGTCGGAGCCCGGTTAAATATAATTGTAGTAATATTCAATGTTGCATGCGGCGGAGCCCGGTGCCACGTTATATTTTTGCTGAGTTTGAGGAGGGAGGAAAGGAGAGAAACAATAAACGGACTAAAGATTTTTAACCGTAACACGGGCTTTAAAAAAAAACATCGTGAAAGAGTGACGTGGGTCAAGATGTTATACTACGCATCTACATATGTCTAGCTATTATATTAAATATAAATAATATAACAATGAGATGAGCTAGCAGCCGGCTCTATTATTAGGCTTCCTCTGAAGGGTAGCTTCTTCACTCTTTTTTCTCCATCAGAACATCTGAGCCAATGTAGTATTTTTGGCTCATGCTTATCTGTTACTAACTCAGTATCAAAATAAGTGTATTTGTAGCACTAGAAAGATAAATTAGTAGAGACAGACACAAATATATAGATACTCCTTTTATATATATGTAAAAGGTACATGTGGTTCGATGAGCAGAAATTTAAATGATGGCTCAAAAATCAATAAAGTCGTGCAGCATTGTCACTGTTCTCTTGGAGCTGCGCAAAGCGGCAGCAACACAGATAGAGTATCTACTCCAAAAAATAAGACTCTGATTTGATCTGAAGCTATTCAAGTCAAGACAGTCGTACTGAGGTTTTAAAATTCGTCTCAAATTATTTTTAGAGCTAGTTATAAAAATTAAAAAATTATGTGAAATTAAACTGTAAAAAATATTATTATTAGAGAAGGGAAAGTATATAAAGAAATTAAATAGAAAATAGTTAAATTTATGGAGAAATAGCTGCAACCGTTTGCATAAATTATTTTAATGGATGGTTTTTTAAATAAAGTATAAATATAGGCGTTTATAACATCTTTACCCTCATCCATACGCAAGTTGATAAGATGGTTTGATTATATTTTTAAATTGACAAAATCATTGGATATATCTTATTATAAATGAATATATTATCTATTATTAAAAGAATATTTAGCCATAAATATAATTATCTATGTTGAATCTAAAATTTAAACTTAGTTAAACAGTTTCTCCACAATTTATACCCATTTGGCGATAGGTGGTTTGCTAAGATAACCTCAAACCCTAGATTTTAAAGTTCATCACTGCGCCATCAAGTGCCAAGAAATCGCCGGTGCCACCATCACATGAGCAACCTCTACCTGCGGCCACCGTCGTCCATGATACAACCTTTTGGGAAGGTGAGACGGCGTTTCCAGGTTCATGATGTGCAAAGATGGTAGAAATAATTATTTTATCCCCATAAAGAACAGAAGTTATGTTAATGACAGGAGTAAGCATCTGTTAAATAGTGTGGTGAAAATGCAGTAATGATAATTTTCAATTAATATTCCAATTCCTTGCACTGATTAGATGATGATTTTAGTCCAGTCAATTTCATGTTTCAGAAAAAACACAGTGATTTCAGCCCATTCTTTTCTACAGGATAGGTACAAGATTATTAACGTTAGCTTCTGGAACCTCTAAACGATATGATTTTTTTAAAAAAACTTTTTATATAGATGTTTTGTTTAAAAATACAAATTAATCCATTTTCAACTTTTTTAATTACTAATATTTAATTAATTGTATATTAATAACCCTACTAATCGGATCAGCCAACGAGTAATAATCAGCTCGTTCAGCACCTCCGATCTGGTTTTGTTTAGTAGCTCTACATTCATTTGTACGGCATGACAAGATGTGTTTTTAAATTTGTTTCTATTAGTGACCTCATTATTACTGATTTTGATAAAGCCATCACATGCGCCTTGTTATTTGCAGGTACGTCTCTGCTACTGAAATAATAATTAAATGTAAATGCTAAGTATATGTCAAATTTATGGAACTATGTGTCCAACTTCATATATATCATTCCTTCTATACTGCACTAGCTAACACTTGAACTATAAAATATCTTGGAAGTATTTGAAACTATTTCAAGGTCAGTAATTCTCTTTGTGGTCAGCAGCTAGAAACTTTAGTAATCAGATAAGCAACCAAATTATAATTTATCGATTACATTTTTTATATGTGTTATTCATGGTTTAAAAGTTAATGTTGGAAAATAGATTGCGATGAAAAAAACTAAAATCAGCATCTTTATAAGTAGAAAGCCAAACCATAGGAAGCTGAATGTTGTACCATCCCATTTGTATCAAACTTTCAATTGCATGCTTTTTCCTTACAAGCACCACACCTACTCCAAATTATCAATATGAACTTACAGGAATTCTTTTGACCCTTGTTATTTTCACCTTATTCATCGAATTATTGACAGATTATTTGCCATACTTCTTAAAATATATTTTCTTAAAATATTTGCCACTTATTTTATGTTATCTGTTAATTTTAGTTTTTAAAATATTTGATTTTATCATTATAATAATCTAGATAATCCATAATAATGCTCTACTTAATAGTTTATTTCAAAAGCTAGCTAAGCATTGAACGTGTTTTGAAATGCCTTTATGTTACTCCCTCCATCCTAATTTATAGGGTGTGTAAACTGCTCTGTTAAGAGATGATCCTTTATGCTGTTTTAGCACTGGGACGTACCAACCATCCTCTCAAATGTAAAATATCGTGAGATTCTTTTTTTCCACCAAATATAAAGGGTTAACGAGTATTACATTTTCTATCAATTTCCTTACATTTAAATTTCTACTCATAACTCCAACCTACCCCTACTCTATAAAAGAAGATGAGCCATAGTAGACAAATAGCGAGCAATGGCTTGTCACGCTTCCAAAAATCTTATTAGCGCCTTCTCTTGGTGTAGAACATAAAAAAAAAAGTTTCAAAAATCTGCTCTCTCCGTCATCGGTGCATGCCAAAAGACAGGATGGAATAGACTAAGAGCGATGATGCAGTACAAGAGGAGGCAAATCCTAAATTATTTTCACAGTATGTTGCCTAAAAACGTTGGTTTGGTTTATATAGAGATATCAAGACGTGTGATCTAGATGCCCACACGATCTCTAAAACGCATAACCGAAATGAATAATTCATGTGCATACTAGTTTGTTCGATGCATTTATTTTTTTTTATCTATGAACTAGTTGGATGTCCGGAGGGAACTCAAACCCTTAAATATCAAAAATCATAATACTACAGGTTCTACCTTTGAGATGCAAGAGCAGCTGGCGGAAACTACTTGAGGCTATTATGCATTTTTTTCACTCTTTGATATTACTCTTTTGGCATAGCACATCTAATGTACAGTAATAATGCGGCCAGCAGTTATTGATAAATTAAGGGTCACATGTTTTTCTTTTGAGTATTTCTAACAATTCTCTCTTTTATCTGTAAACTAATGGATGCCTTATGCACTTTTAGCATGAAAGAGAGATAGAATCTCTGCGTAAAAAACTGAGAGATAGCGAGCGCGAAGCATCCGAGGAACGCTCAAGGCGGATAGAATTTGAAAAGCTGGTAAATTCATTACTGATTTTCTAAATGTTACTGTATTGATCATTTATTTTTGCAAAAGGTTAGCTTGACCGGAAAGATATCATTATCCAATCGTTTCCAGTTTTATTCTATAGGATGCATAACAACATTTACATCTATTGTCTGGTGCTACTGCTGCTATATATTCCGTTAAATGGGCGAGCTTGAAGCATATCACTGTCACTGTATTTACTGCTCCCCTCTTCCTAAAAACGTTACCATTCTAACGATAACCATATAAAATTAGTAATAAAATTACCTGGCACCCTTATTTAAAGTTATTGGTGGTACTGTACTAGTACCCTACATCTTATCTATCTAGTACCAGCAGTCTTCGTAAGATAGAATTGCACTCTTTATACAGTAAATTTTAAATGATATAATTTTACTCTTTTGGAAAAGGGTTGCCCAGACCCAAACCACACTCCTACTTTCCGATGACATGAAATCTCTAAAACAATCAAATTATTGAGAAAACTTTTACATATTTATTATTAGTGTTTTGAAAGCTAAGGCTAGTACAAATAGACTACAATGGAAAAATATCTGAAAATTTTTATATTAAGACCCAACATTCAAATTTAAGTAGACAGATAAAAACCATGTTCCGAACTACTCCATCTGTTTTTAAATATAAGTATTTTTTATGTTGTTTAGTAAAAATTAAGTTTGAGGAGAAATATTCCCTTTTCATCACGTCACTAGTCAAATTTTAGATTGGTTGAATTCTTTCTAAGTACATGATTTGCTAAAAATATCTAATTTCCGTGCATTGAAATCAGTATTTTAAAAATACTTATATTATATATAAAATTTAAATTCTAGAAATAATTATATTTAATAACAGAGAAAGTTGACTACGCCCATTAATCGAGATGTCTATCCGAATGATACGAATGATAGGTGTTTGGTTTGTGCAGATGAAGGCAATGGAAGAGTCGTTTTTAAGCCAGATTAAGAACCTTACAGTGCAGCATAGCAGGGTCGCTGTGGATCTTCGGTCAGCCAACGAGCATAATGCGAATCTAGAACGTGAACTCTCAGAACACAGGACGCCGTAGCCTGTCGAATTTCTACGTACTTCTCCCCTCTGCTACAAGTATCGCCATGGCACCAACTGCCTCTTTTGTGCGAAGTGAGCAGATGAGCAACTATGCAAAGTTGGCTGCGGTTTTGATCCTTGCTACAACGAGTCTAGATGTCTTCAGCGCGCTAGCTTCTTTCTCCGATGAGCCAACTCTTTCCTCCTCCTCGTCGACGTCTTCTTCCCATCGCCGACCCTCTTCCCGGTACTGTCCTCACTCTCTCGCCCCTGTTTTCCTCTTCTCCTTGTCTCTTCCGCAGTCATCTTCTCTTCTCCGTTCCACCTCCGCGCGACCAGGCGACGGTCTCGATCCGTCTCCTTATCTCGCCTCGCATCCGTCTCCGCTCTTTTTCTTGCTTCGTACATCTCTCCTTCTCTGACGCTGGCGCACCTCCACGCTCGTCGTCTCCATCGGCTGAACTCATCCGTCCTCCCATCGGCTGGACCTGTCCAGCCCTCCATCGGCTAGAACCCTCCCTCGGTTCTCGCCTTTTTCCGACACGCTCAATGGCTCTCGGACGTGAATCTTCTCCCTTCACGTCCGAGCTAGTCAAACGTGTCCACGTCTCCACGAACACGAATCCCTGCCTCCCGGACGCGAACATATTCTCTTTGCGTCCGGCCACTCCCCGCCTTTTTTGTGTTCGCCCCACTCCTTGGCCTCCACGAGTCCACGGACGTGAATCTTCGCACGCCCGTGACCCAACTACTCTCTGACCCACCCACTCTGTCACCACCTTTTTCCTCACCTACTCCGCTGTCTACTCCCCATCAGCCAACCACTCCTCATCGGTTGGCCAGCCCACTTCCCATCGGCTTCTCACATCTTTGATCGGTCGATCCGTCCTCTCATCGGCTTCTCCCTCCCATCGACTTCTTTCTCCCATTGGCCTTTGCTCCCGTTCTTTCGTCATGGCCACCGAGTCCGCTCTCAGCTCTGGCACTCTCCCAGTCGCCGAGTCTGCTCCGGCCCTCGATGCCTCAGACCACACCTCGGGCACCACCTCGCTGATCTTCTCTCCTCCTTACGCTGCTGTGAACGTGAAATCTCACGTTCCTATCTCCCTTGACCTCAACGCCAATTATTCCAAGTGGGTTTTCTTGTTCAAATCCCTCTGTGAAAAATTCAGCCTCCGGTCCCATATTGATGGCTCCGCTCCACCTCGCCCCGATGATCCTCAGTGGGACATCGCCGAGTGCTACATGCGCAGCTGGCTGCTCGGCTCAGTCGACGACTCTGTCCTCGACCTCGCCATGAACGATACCGATCCCACTGCCTGGGATCTCTGGGTGGCCATCGAGCGGATCTTCCTGGCCAACAAGCAGCCTTGCGCCATCTTCCTCCTCAATAAGTTCCACTCCATGGTACAAGGCAACTCTTCTGTCTTCTCGTACTGTCAGCGCCTCAAAGTCAAGGCTGCTGCTCTCTTGGACGTCGGCCACCCTGTGGCCGATTTTCAACTCGTCCTCGTCCTTCTACGAGGCCTCAATCCCCGCTTCTCAAACACCGCCGATGACATCGCCAACGCCACACCTCTTCCATCGTTCGCCCAGGCTCATGACATGCTAGTTCTTAAAGAACTCCGTTTGGCCAACAATGAGAAGACAGTGGCCCACACCGCTTTTCTTGCCGCAACCGATAATGGCTACCGAGCTTCTTGCGCTGCCTCTTCCTCCTACGGTTCTAGTGGCCATGGCTCCGGCCATAGCACCATAGCCCGTACTAGGAAAGGCAAGGGCAAAGGCAAAGGCAGGACCTGGCAGGGTCCGACGCCCTCACGACCTACCTCGGTCCTTGCCCACCCTGCCGGTCCTACGAGTCCGTGGCTCTGCTACAACCCCTGGGCGCCCCAGCCCCAACCATGCAGCCCCATCGGCTGGCAACCCAGGGTACACAGCGCCCATCCCCAGGCTCACCTGGCATCGGCTCCTGTTCTGCCGCCTCAGCCGATGCTACCGACCCTACCCACCCAGTCGGTTCCCTCCAGGAACCAGGCTGGCCTCGTCGCTGCCCTTAACCAGATGACGCTCTAACCACAGCACCCTTGGGTGCTGGATTCTGGGGCGTCTTCACACATGGCGTCATCAGCCGACATACTTCGCTCCTGTCACCCCTCTTCCTTCCCTTTTGTCACTATCGGCAATGGTCACTCTCTTCCTGTCCAATGCCGAGGTAACTCCTCTCTGTCTACATCCAGCACTAACCTTCTCTTATGCAATGTTCTTATCGTCCCTTCCCTTATTCAAATTCTTATATCTGTTCGTCAATTCACAAGAGACAACAACTGCTCCATTGAATTTGACGCATCTGGTTTCTCTGTGAAGGATATCCCAACCCGACGACAGATCCTTCGCTACAATAGTGGCGGATATCTCTACACCATTCCCGCTGCGCCATCCACTCAACACACCAGCGTCGTCCTTTCCACCAACCTTTGGCACCTTCGCCTTGGCCACCCCGGCCCCGACGCTGTCGCCACCCTCCGCCGCAGCGCCTCCATCCGATGTACGTACAGCAGCTCCACAGTTTGCCACTCATGTCAACTTGGCAAACATGTGCATCTGCCCTTTTCTAGTTCTTTCTCCTGTACCTCGCGTCCATTTGAACTTATACATTGTGATGTATGGACGTCTCCAGTTAAAAGTGTCTCCGGTAATCAGTATTATCTCGCTATACATGACGATTACACACACTATTGCTAGACCTTCCCGCTCATCCACAAATCCGAGGTCGCCTCTCACCTCACTCATTTTGTCACGTACGTGTCCACTCAGTTCAACCTCCCCATCAAGGCTTTACAAGCCGATAACGGTACGGAATTCGTCAACCATACCGTTACAAACCTCCTCACCTCGCAGGTCATCCATCTCCGGCTCTCCTGCCTCTACACCTCCTTCGCACCCTCAATAACATCAGTCGCACCATGCTACTTCACGCCCACTTACCCGCCACTTATTGGGCCGAAGCTCTGGCTACTGCGACGTACCTTCTCAATCGGCGCCCATGCTCCTCCATTCAAAACAACGTTCTCTACGTCCTTCTCTACCGCACGGCGCCCGACTACTCCCACCTTCACGTTTTCAGGTGTCTCTGCTACCCAAATCTCACCGCCACAGCTTCCCACAAACTCGCTCCCCGCTCCACCACCTGTATTCTCCTCGGCTATCCCACCTCTTACAAGGGATACCGATGCCTCGACCTTTCAACCCGACGGGTCATCTTCTCTCGTCACGTCATTTTTGACGAGACATATTTTTCCTTCGGTTTACTTCATCAGAGATCCTCCTCTAGTGATCTTGACTCCTCCTTACCAACACCATGTCGACCAGGTCTCCTCCACTGTCCTCTCCATCGGCCCCCTCATCGGCCGCTGCTGAGGATTTACCCTTCACATATCCCACCACTACTCGGTCCGATGTTTCCACCATCGGACCTACCTCCATCGGCCGATACCGATCCTATTTATCTTTCAGCCGATACCGTTCCCTCTCCATCGGACACCCCACTTCCATTGGCTCCTCAGTTTCCATCGGCTCCCCCGACCCTTTCGGTTGATCCATCTCTATCGGACCGATCGGAATACTCGACCCACCCAACCTCATCGGCTCAGGCCGATTTAATTCCTCCTTTTCCTCTCGTCTACAGTCGCCGACTCGAAGCCGATGACGCCTCTACCCGACCAGTTCTTCCCATTACTCCCGCACCCCCATCGGCTCCAATTGCCTCCACCTCTCACATGGTCACCCGTTCCCAGACCGGGTCTCTCCGCCCTACTCAGCGCTACGGTCTCTTCGCCGTCCATATCTCTATCTCGCCCATCCCGGTGACTTCTCGCTCAGCCCTAGCCAACCCTCAGTGGCGCGCGGCTATGGCCGATGAGTACAAGGCCCTAATGGACAACGAGACCTACCGCCTCGTTCCCCGACCTCTTGGCGCCAACATTGTGACCGATAAATGGATTTTCAAACACAAATTCTACGCCGATGGCTCCCTTGCCCGTCACAAGGCTCGCTGGGTCGTCCGGGTTTTCTCCCAACGACCCGGTGTCGACTACGATGAGACCTTCAGTCCCGTTGTCAAACCCGCCACATTCCGAGTCGTCCTCACCTTAGCTGCCTCTCCCTCCTGGCTGATCCATCAACTAGACGTGAAGAATGCCTTTCTTCACGGCCACCTAACAGAACAGTCTACTACCAGCAGCCCCCAGGCTTCGTCGACCCTTTTCGTCCCGACGACGTCTGTCTCCTTCAACGCTCTCTCTACGGCCTCAAACAAGCCCATCGTGCCTGGCACCAGAGCTTTGCTGCCTATCTTCGGCACATCGGCTTCGTGGCTTCTGCGTCCGATAGTTCCCTGTTCACTTTCCATATCGGCTCTGCCACTGCCTATCTACTTCTCTATGTCGATGACATTGTTCTTACAGCGTCTTCGACATCTCTCCTCGACCAGATCATGGCCCGACTCCACTCTGAGTTTGCCATGACTGATCTTGGTCCTCTCCACCATTTCCTTGGCATCTCCGTAACCCGCTCTACCCACGGGCTCTTTCTTTTCCAACACCAGTACGCCATCGACCTCCTCCAGCATGCGAGCATGGCCGATTGTCACCCTACGGCCACCCCGGTCGACACTCGAGCCAAACTCTCCACTGCCGATGCGCCCTCGTTGCCGATTCCTCTCACTATCGGAGTCTTGCCGGGGCTCTCCAATACCTCACACTCATCCGACCTGACCTCACGTACGCTGTCCAGCAAGTGTGCCTCTTCATGCACGCTCCGTGCGAACCTTACCTCACGTTGCTCAAGCGCATCCTACGCTACGTGAAGGGCACCCTCTCTAGCGGGCTGCATCTCAGCTCCAGCCCCATCGACTCTCTCACCATGTACTCCGACGCAGACTGGACAGACTGTCCCGACTCTCGTCGCTCTATGTCCGGCTACTACGTTTACCTCGGTGACACTCTCGTATCCTGGTCCTTAAAACGCCAGACTACAGTGTCCCGGTCCAGCGCCGAAGCCGAGTACCGCGCTATTGCCCACGCGGTCGTCGAGTGCTGCTGGCTTCGTCAGCTTCTCCAGGAGCTCCGTGCACCCCTCTCCACCGCGAATGTCATCTACTGTGACAATGTCAGTGCCGTCTACATGACCGCTAACCCGGTCCATCACCGATGCACCAAGCACATCGAGATCGATATTCATTTTGTCCGTGACAAGGTCGCATTAGGACAGGTTCGGGTGCTCCATGTACCATCGGTATATCAGTTTGCCGATATAAGGACCAAAGGCCTGCTCACATCTTTGTTCACCAGTTTTTAGTCCAGTCTCTACGTCCGTTTCCCTCTCGCTACGACTGCGAGGGAGTGTTAGACAGACCACTGGCCTGGATTGTATATATATATACCCGACCCCCCTGTATACGCTTTGGGGTCTTAATCACTGTACACATTCTACAGAACTGAACTGAGAACACAATGCATGTGTCTACTTATTGATGCACGGCCATGGGCACACTTATGCTCCGACTCCTCGTCCTCTCACTCACCTCCTCGTCTTGCTGCTCCCCTCAGGCGACTCCTCTCACTGCTCTCGCGCCACGCGCACGAAGTGCTCGACGTAATGCCCCAAAGAAACGGCGGCGCCAACGTGAACGGGAGGGATCCGAGTACGAAAGCCGAGGGAGCTAGCTCAGACAGATAGGCCCCACTATTGTTTTATTGGTTTATGAAGATTGGGTTGCCACGTGTACTCCAAGTACTGTAACAGGGAGACGGCGCAGATCGGCATGGCATGCAAATGGAGGGCTGGCTCCCTGTTAAGGGTAGAGAGAGAAGAGAGATAAAGTGGAAGGAGACAGAAAGAAAGGGGGAAGAGGCAATCCTAACAGATGGGCCCCACTGCTTTTTATTGGTTTAGATTGATTGAATTGCCACGTGTACACCACGTAGTATCATTGTGTTTGGAGATAATTTGTAGTTTAGGAATGTTTGGTATTAAAGTTAAGAAGGACAAATCGAATTACTACAAAACTTTGGGGGTAATTTAAACTTTTTCCTTTCCTTAAAAATGTCTTTCATGGCATATTCCAGTTTTAGCTACTGTATAAGTATGACTAGGTTGGTTCTGTGATCATGTTGTGATCTGTAGCCGGTAACGTTTAGAAAGATCAAAAGGTGGATATGAATATGAGCCACTCGTCAAGGAAGACTCTACGATCTTGTTTGCTGCTTCTGTCGCATGGATGCCGTCCCAGCTCACGTAGTTTTGTGGATCAGCACAAGCTTTCGCGCTTGCAGTTTGGCCATTGAGCACCTTGCTGTTCCCACGGTATACATCTGGGTTGAAATTGTAAGCACCATCTCCATGTCCGCAGCAAGCCTTAGTCCCATATTTCAGCCCTGAAATCATGGTCAAATCAGTATCAGAGCAATTGCTATGTTCATTTTGAGCAAGAGTGATTCAACTGACATACTTGAAGTTTGCAAAATTTTTTAGAGAGCATACCATTAGCTTTAGGATGCTGAAACAGCTCGAGTGTCACAACGTGTTTGTCAACATATACAATAGATGCATCCTGCAGCTTCTTCCGAACCTCGGCCATGCTAGTGTTCAGAAGTTCATTGTAGTAGGTTACTGCACTGTTGTAGGTCTTCATGCAGCCGTATCCATCCATGTCATTGCTGGTATGCTGGGTAGCATCCGATAGGAGCCATGTTGAACACCATAATGTTGCGAGCTCCAATGTCGTACAACTGCTGCAAAGAATCGAATAGGTGATGGCGTTGTAAACTAGTGATCTTCAATTCTCGATCACACGGTAAGTTCTACTAGTAGTATGCCCGCGACCGCCACATATTCTGATTTACCTTCACGCTGCAGGTCTCTGCAGGACGACAGTATTGCTTGTTTCATATGCCCAAACAAGTGTATGTTAGGCAAAATCGGATTGAGATCACCTTCGTGTTAGCAACGTTTAAGCAACAAGATTTAAGGTAAGAGCTTCTGACAGCTATAGCTTTTCTTAGAAACTTCAATGTCTCAAACAATCTAGATTTTTATTCAGATTAACTAAAAGACAGAAGTTAAAAAAACTCAGTTTTTCTAAATTCTAAAAAATTAGCTTCTCACTAGCTGTTTTCAGAATTTTAAATTTGCTAAGCCTTAGTTTGTCACTGGCCATCTAGCTCCCCAAGAAGAGCCTTAGTTTGTTACTGGCCATCGAGAACTAGAAGCAATTCAGCACGGCAATTGATAATTGACAACCAAGAAGCAACCGTCATCCACTAATATAAACCACTAGTGAGATCCAACAGTAAATGCCACCGGAAGCCCGATTCCGCTGCGCACAGCACACAGCGTTGAGTTTTATTTATTTATTTAAAATATTTTTAAAAATATATTTTAAAAAAATTATAAATTTATACTTCCAACATCATTGAGAGAGTTTTATTTAAAAAATACTCTAGATGACATAAAATTTGATGTGATAAATATCCGTTGACCACATGCTAATGGTAAAACTGTAGGATATAAATTTACAGGTGGCGTATCAAGTGTATTTTTTTTTCGTGGTAGAGGCCACATATAAATGCCATGTAGGATGCGCAAGGGAGAAGGAAGCCTGCTGTTTTTTAGGTGGTTTTTGATTGGGCGTTTTTTCTCTCTTAGGAGACTGCCTATAAAATTATCAGACCCGTTCGTGGGAGGAGATAAAATCTAATGATTTTACATGTGGCCTCCTTATAGCTTTCTTATCATGCATTTTTTTTCCTTTTAGGAGCCACCAATAAAATTATTAGGCTCGCCCGTAAGAGCAGAGTGGGACTAATAATTTTACAGGAGGCTCCTTATAGCCCTTTAGTTAAACGTTTTTTCCTCCTAAAAGTTCATGTGTAAAATTATCTAACCCGTCCATGGAAGGAGGAGGCTGTGGCTCTCTTGACACCCTCTCTTTTAGCACTTTTGTCTCTATTGTACAAATGTCGAAAACAAAAACATGATTTTAAATAAATATATTTTTATTTACATATTTAATTATAATTTTTTTTGAAAGTATGTGGAAAAGATAATTAAGATGCAAACTTGACGTTAATATTAGAAAATTATTACACCATTAAATAGAGGATCAGACGATTAATAGATTCGTACGTAGATATTATTTAGATAATAATGGAAGAAACATTACACGGTTACTAAGAGTTTTATATGTTATGGATAGAACATAGATACGATATAAATAATATAATAGGTAACACGGAACGAAGATCCATTTAAAACTTGTGGATATCATTATCTATCATCTACTTATAGTCACCCGTTGCTAAAAGAAACGACTTTTCACTCATACTCTAGTTTAGTATGCATGTATTGTTGAATTATTTCAGTTTATATCATTCCTATAGAGTTATACATTGATTTCTTCGTAACTATCCATTGTTTAAATTCGCACCTTTTTTGTGATTCTTGTGGGAAAAAGTACATATATAGCTATTGTAGTCACGGTGATAATAAAATTAAAGCAAATTAAAGAGATATATAACAAAATTACAATGAAATTATCATAAAGAATGTTTGGACAAATAAAGTACTTCTACTAAAAGTATTGTCACTTATTAATTTCACCACCTAGCAACTATCTCCACAAGTGCACTTAGAACTCTCCCACCATAGAGGTAGTACAAGAGGCTATTGGCTCTAGTCTCACCATTCAACTTGCCGACGTTGTTTGTACTTCTCCTTTCTCATCATGTAATGTTCGTTTGATTCTGAGAGGGAAAATCAACAACCCTCAAAGAAGCAATGTTTAGGGCAAAATAGTGAATTTTCTGTATCAACCCACTAAATGAAGTAATACATTCTTCTGTGGATCTAACAAAGAAAATATTAGTTCAAAAAAAATTGTTATAAGGAACAATTGAAAAAATAGGTGCATAAAATCCATACCACATGAGAATAATTTAGACATTAGAAAAATCTTCTCCCACGAGTGTTAGGGTTCAAGATGCCATAAGCTAGCATCAATCACCACATATGTAAAATGGAAGACCACACCAAGAACGAATTAACCAAACCAAAGGATCTCTTCTCTAGTTGTGATTCTTAGTGAAAGCATGTTTAGTAGTAATTATTCTTTGATGCTATAGAATATAGAGAAAATGGATGGTGTAGAATTTGCAAGGGTAGCAGTATGCAAAAAACTTAAGGTCTATCATACATACAGAGTTCTTATGTAGCATGGATTGTATTAAGAGTGAAATACATGAATGATAGCATTGAAAATGACGTGAGATTCACATGTGGAGAGTGTCGTGCTTGTAAAAATCATTTAAACATGGCATGACATTAACGCACTAAAAGTTTCCGTCAGTTTGTGCTGAAAGCGACGTGACAGTCACACACTAAAAGTTGGCTATCGGGTTATGTTGAAAGCGACATGACGGTCACGTGTTGAAAGCGACATGACGGTCACGTGTTGAAAATTGGCTGACATCACTGAGCGTTAATTGTGACTTGGCAGTCATGCGTATAGTAAGTAGTGAAGTCACCGAAACTTAGTTATCATATACTACCGACAATCATGTACATATAATAAAGAGTGAAAACGGTGAGATTTTAATGCGTGGTAAGTGATGTACGTATGTAGAGTCAAAATAGTAAATACAAAGTAGTATAAATAATAAATACAAATTGCATAACATACTACTGGCCCGGAGTCTACCCTCTACCCCTCTTCATCCTCTATACTACGCTCACTCATGATCCTGAGAGTAGGTGAGACGGTCTATTTGAACACTACGACTAGCATCGACCTGCTGTACAGGAGTCAAAGCATGCGGCTTCTGTGTGTGAGTTGATGGAGTTCCTGCAAACTGAGAGGAGCCGAGCACGTCTTGATCTATCGTAAGGTCATCGTGGTCGAAGGAGTCGTGTGCCTATCTAAAGGAGGCATGCCTAGATCCACTCACGACTGTGGAGATCTTCGACGATGTAGCTTAGAATCCTATGAGAAAAATAGTTGAGCAATGTAAACTGAAATATTGTGGAACGAATTAAAATATGTATTGTATGGCAAATCTAAAAACCCTTGTGTGGATGTTCCTACTCTTTATGTCGACGTCTCAGGTCCTTGTGTCTATGTCCTCGCTCCTTGCGTTGACGTCCTAGCTATGGAGGAAATAAGTTGCAGTGTACTGAAAGTTATAAAAAGTATAATTTATTACCATCAGCGTTAAAAAGGAAGTAATATATTTGAGAGGTCAATAGGGAAAGTTACATCTGGGTTACATTCATATAGGGTGGACTCCTACTATTGACGTCGCTATGGGAGGAACCACATCGACGGCACGATAGGTGAGATAATGGATGACAGTATGCATCATGTTATGCATCTTGCCGAAGGTAATCCTCTGCTCATCCTTCATCAACACAACCCTTACCTCCAACTATTGCCACACAAACTTAAGCTCATCATCAACTTGCCATGCAGCGTCAACCTATTTGGTAGTTTAATAGAGATATGAAAGATTGATCGACTTATAGCATGGAAGAAATCCTGGCCACGATGTCTAAGGTACGCGTCTCGCACACTGGCTACACGTGGGTACGGAGCATCGGGAGTGATTATCATGCGCGTGCGGATACAAGGCTAGTACCAACTAAGGTACGCTATGTACAACGCCTCTATGTGTAGGCATTGCTTCTCAATGACTTTCTCTATCACCAGCAATCGGTCGTTGACATATTTCTAGAGACATGGAACCCACAAACTATGATCTACCTATCCCTATCGATTATACGTAGTTCTAACAATGGTATTAGAATATATATATAAAGCATACAATCGTACGTTTAATTTTATATCAATACTTACCGATGAACGTCGGTTGGCGCACTCGGCCCGACTGGTAGAGGTTACAGCTGACGTAGACTGAACTATTGCTACTCGGCTGGGTTGTTAATCAGTAAGCCTGGTCACGTGTACATAGGGTCAAAAGTTCAAGTGGTGCACGAGCCTGTAGGGATACATGACTGGTATGCCATAACTACATTGATAAAAAAAAGAATTAGCACAATAATTGAAAATAAATAACATAATATACAATTCATTGAACTGACAATAAGTTTTTATTAGACAAAATAAACAATAGTTACCATAATTACAAAGCCAAAAGTAAACAACATTATGATACATATAGTTCATACAACATAAAAAAAGATTCATGACTCTAAATTATAACAACATAAGTTACACATTCTTTTTTAAAATAATACATAGACTTATACTATATGACCTAACTACTAGGTGCATGAAAACGCCTAGGCTAGGTTAGTCTTAAAGTGATGACTTCCTCTGTGGGGCATCTTTCATCAAACCCTCCTCCCGATGGAGGAGCTTTCGCTTGACTCAAAACCTACGTATCTTTTGAACACTTCTGGTAAGTATGTCCCTTATTATCGCACTTGCTAAAACGTTTGAACCTTCCACCTATTTTGGACTCATCCATGTCATTGCGAATCCGTCTAGTTTTACTACGACATGCCTTGTCTCTCATTTTCGTTGGGTTCAAAATATAAGAAATCTAACTTTGTTGAGATGTGAAAGACCCCGCAATATTGAAGCCAAATATCTCGTCACTCTAGATATACAAGATAGCTTCCTTCTTACAATAACGTAATACAAAATAACGATCGAGTATTCCACACTCTAAGCTTACAACAAAAACATAAGAACATGGCTAATGGTATAGTCTTTACTTTTGGTATGAGCACGAGCAGGTCTCGTTGTCTTTCAAGACATACTTCTACACAACTCTCTTACGGTAGATTACACGTTTGGTCTTGTCAACACATAAGATTTTGAATATGTGCTGCTATGTATCTTAAAGTATAATTCGATGCAGTTAGGTCTTTTTATGTTTTTTATCCAAGTACTTCGTTATCACTGTGCTAAATAAAATTCCATTGTCTAATATAAAGGCCCAACTGTTTTATACCGATCTCTAAAATAATTACATGTATCATGCATGATAAACTTAATAATGGTAACAAGCTGTAGCCCTCTTACACTACGTATCATCCAGTTATAAACCTTAGCTAAATTAGTAGTTATTATACTAAACATAACGCCAACATTGTCATACAATAAGCTACTTTTCTCCTTTGTCTCATTCTCAATACAGTGAAAAATTTTCAAATCTGGGATGCCGAACTCCTTCTCACAATATGATTATCACAGAGAGTGGTCCTAGAGCTTCGAAAGCCCGTCATGGCCTTCTTGACTGTTTGTCTATTTGTTTCGTTATCAGCTCGTCCAACCTTCTCTAAAATTTATTGAATTTTTTCTATTGATTCTGGACACAGAGCCTCTTAAAAAAATCCATAAGGTTTTTATTCTTAAACTGCTTATAGAAATTAGCATCTATATGACGCATGCATCATCTGCTGCAAATATCTGGCCACTCTTGTGTATATCCCTTCTTCATGTTACTATCCCTCAAAGAATCAATAGCCCGTAGAAGGCCGGCATGATGGTTATATATCAGACATACACCTAGCCTCATATGCACAGCTACATCCTTCATCCGTTTTAGAAACTAGTACCATCTTTCGGTGTCCTCACTCTCAATAAAAGCGAAAGCAATGAGTAATACCTAATTATTCCTATTAACTCCAATTGCTATCAATGTCAATATAGAGTATGGGACAATAATACACAAATACGTTAATGCACGCACTTCATGCAAAGAAAGACCATTGAAGCACACTCTACTGAGGATGATCAAATGATGGAAATGATTTGATGTCATGGTAACTTTCTAAATTCCTCAGAAAAAAGCAAGCTAGAAGACGAGACAAATTATCACATGAAGTTTAAATGTGCCAAACCTTATCTTCACAATCTTCTGTTTCATCATTTATACCTTCACATAGCAGATTGTGTGTTTGAATTTATTCTCAATATACCTTATAATTGACCATGGTTTGTACTCCAAGTTGTGCACAACATCGGAGTACATCTCTGTTACAATAAATTCAGATATCATATTTTTGTAATATTTCTCGACACCATATAAGTGGCAGTTATGCTTGGCGATGATTGACACCTTCCAGTAATCCTTCCATTTACCTTAGAATGCATGCACTCTCTATTGACACCTATAATTTGAGTTCATTCGCTTTACTTTGTATAACGACTTGCTTAACTTCACCACCTAGAACATCTGTCAAAGTGATACTACCCAGTACTTAACTATCTTTGTTAATTCCTCTTTGTATGCATATTTAGCTCTCTAAATGGTATCATTCTCCTTCTACTCCTATGGCACGTGATGCCTCTCAGAGATAATAAATCTAGAGAAGTCCTCGTTGGACTATTGTGACAAATTTACATTATCGCCTCCTCATCCGATGATGTTGTTTCTCTCTCTCGTCTGCCAATCCTCTTGGCTCCATATCTTCTCGTCCTCATCCTCCTCATTCATTTTTTTATTAGTACTCTGACTTATTTTTGTCCACTATTTTAGCATTACATTACGAACTATCTTTGTCTTGCATGGCCATTAAAATAATGTTGTCTTTCTCATACATCGACATAAGAATATTAGGTGATCAATCTCGTTCCAATATATTCTTTATGTACTATCTTTAAATGATAGTGAAATACACTTGTATCGATTTTCAGAAAAACATTCGATTGTCTGGCTCACTATGTCATATATAATTATTGTGTTGACATAAAGGTTGATTAAAAACATCGCATTAATTAGTTATATTCTCCTAGAAAACTTCTCTCAGTTGGTCTTTTAATAATCTTAAGGGTTAAGCTAAGCACTAATAGGTCTACACCATATGAACAATACCTAACATTCACTTGTGATATAACTGAAGCATCACTTTATTTGACATTTCTATTCAAAAAAAATAGAGTAAAACTAAGTAAGAAATTAATTATCACATCTGTATTCGATATTTAAATAGTATTATATCTTTAAATATTACTAAGAAAACTAAGAAAACTAGATCTAAAAGCGAAACAATACTATATATATTATTTTATTTTATCTCTAAAAATAAATATTATAAAATATATAAATCTTTTACCTACATATAAATTCACAAACGCCGTTTACAATCGCTTCCCTTCAACCCGACAACCGTCCAAAAAAGAGATAAGCATCAAAAGAGATCATATGCAAAATTAAAGCTCTCTTCCCTCCCAATGGCATTCATCCCCAGGGGAAACACCCAATCAATGGAGGATGAAAACGACAAGGCCTCTCCTCCTGCAGCATTTTTAGGCGGTCCTTGTCGTAAAAAAAATACCCACAATTAATGTCAATGTCTTCTGCTAGAGCGTTTTTTAAAAATAAAAACAGGACGTTGGAAATATAGATCTATAAATTTTTTAAACATAAATATAATTTTGTAAATAATTTATAAGCATAAATATAATTTTGTAAATATTTTAATAAAATATATATAAATAAAAAATTCCACAGCGTCCGTAGTCCGTATGGTCGTCGCCATATAAGCGTTTGGAGCTCACGGAACGAAGAAGACGCACAACAGCGGAAAGAGATTGTTGAACCGACCAAAGAGTAGCTAGCAGCCTAGCAGAAGGTATGCCCATTATCTATGCAACACAAAATGGTATGTCCATGAAACCACTGATGAAGCACAATAATAGTCAGTTCATGAAACTCGTAGCAGAAATACACATACAACCGCTAACAACCAACCATTGCATGCGACATGTATGGCGCTTGCCAGCATAGGATGGAACTGTACATGGAGAAATAATGTGAGGACTCTTCGTTCTGGACTATGATGTGCCGATCAGGTGCTGGATAACCTTGTCAGGATCGTTGTCGTGGATTGCCAACAGCTCGGGAACATTTGACGACGTGAAGCCCATCTCGTGGAGAGCGTTGTAGGATTTCACAAACTCCTTCACCTGAAACAACATAGGATTCATATGATTGTCAGTTTTTCTCCTTTTTTATTCATGTGATTGTCAGTTTTTCTCCTTTTTTTTCATTGTCTACAAATGCTAATGGCGATTAGAATGACAAAAACTACTTTTTTTCTCTGTAACATCAAAATCGACAAAACTACCAACTGGACAGAATGGCAATCACTGTTTTGCAAAAAGAAACCCTAGTTCAAATTGTCTGCAAATACCGACTGTATATATAGTTATCTTATTGACCTTGGCAAACCTTTTTGAGTTATCAAAGCAATGATTTTTGGTCTTGATGATATGTTGAAAGAAGGTAATGATAAACTACAAGATGAATAAGGGGAAAGGCATGCCTTCACTGGATTATCTCCATAATTCAACACAGCAAATGAGACAGCTTCACGTCCAAGCCCCATGGCTATATACTTGTCCACAACTGGATCCCCTGGTGTAGCCTGCAGAAGGGCAAAAATAAAATTAAGTTTTCGAGGGAGATGGCATTATATCATTACAACTTGCTAAGGTACCCAATTTGTTGTAAACAGCTGATAGTATTATCATAGGAAAGGACATTTGCCCAAGGAATATATATTAGCCCTTGTAACCGATTATCAAATTTTCAACAACAGCCTGATGTTAAGTAGCTAGCGATATTTGTGTAATAAACAATGGCATATGGAAGACAATAATTATGTGGATATTACTACCACAGAGGTAGTGTGAGTTGTGAGTTTTGGGCCTCTTGGTAGCTGTGGTTGTGGTGGTGGTGGTGCCTGACTCTCTACCACAAACTTGCTCCAGTTGGGGTTCTCCTTCTCAGCCTCGGCAAGAATTTTCCTTTCATACTCAAAATCAAAGTTGAAGGTGCTGCGAGGAACATCTACAAGCTGTGACGGCAACTGAGGCTGCATTAAAAACACACATTAGAGGATGGCAAATGATCAAACATAATGAGGGAAGTGTAGATAATAAACATTGATTCATTTAACAAAGAAGGATGTGCCTTGCATAAATATGCAAAATAGATGGAGGTTTGCAAGATGATGGCATGTGTCTCTAGAAACAGAACAGCTAAGCAGGCCCAGTATATGGAACAAGTTTTAAGGGAGCCCATTATAGTATGAATCATGTGCACAGACTACCAATTAGAACACCAAATTCACAGTCAAGGAATGGAACGGTCAAAAAATAAAGAAAATAAAAGAAAAACACAGTCCATCCACAAATTCTACTATTGAAAATCACAAATGTCTATGGTACACACATCCCATATATTGCTTAGATACAATTTCATTCAACATACTTTCACCTTAGATGTCCAGTCAGCATGGAACAAACTGCACAATCTATATCTTCTACAACGGGCTTCTAATAACATTATAGTCCATTGAGAAACAACTAGACCACTAAGATTTGTTAGTGATGCTTCAAAACATAACAGACCCATGCAGATTGAATAATTAGAGGTGAATCCTTAGATAATGATGCTAGAAATCCACAATTTGTAAATATTTTTAGTGCAGTTATTTCCTCATCTCTAATTTAACACACAGAAGCACAAACCAATATACAAAGACAGACAGTTTCTGAACCAACATATCTCCTGTTACGCTGAAACCTAATCTCTTCATTCCTTTTCAAAAGCCAAAGAAACATATTCAGCAGTTCAAAACTAACATGACGTTATGGTTCATGTCTCCTATCAATACACAGAAGTTAGAAGGCGTCAATTTACATCCGAATGAACAGTGTTTGCTAAATAAACAACAGCTCACTCTGATTGGAGTACCAATCTTAACTAAACACAAAGAACACAAAGAGAACTTGTACCAAACACCCTGCAGCAATTAAAATAGAAAATTTGGTACCAAAGCAGATGAACAGCCTCACATAGATGAATACAGCAAAAGTAGTGACTGAATAACAAACTTAGTGACTTACAGGGGGGTTTATCCGGTATTCTGGATTTATCACAACTTGTATGCCCACTGCAGCACAACAATGAATGATGTTATTAAAGCACAACATACTCTTGATAGTTGGCGAAAAAAAGAAACACTACTGGACAGTTTCTAAATCTGTCATGATATCAACAGCAAAACGGATAGATGCTCCAATATTTTACTGTCTTCAAATAATCTTTTGGAAAAAAATTATCGACAGGCCCAGGGAATTCCACAATGTTATCAACTTCAGCTATGTTGAAAACAACATCAAAACAAAATACATCAATATTTTCACTCCCACAGTCAATGTTCCATTAGTGATCCAATTTTTCATGTGGCTGAGCATCAGTGAGAGATATCATTGCAGAACCCTATGCTGTTGCATCTCTTTGTCTTTAGCCAGTGAAAAAACAAACATGCAAACACAGATTTTCTCACGCACTTGAAAATGTAGAAGTATAGCATTTTGAACTAAACAAAGCTGTTACTTTATACATCTCAGTTTTGAACATAAACAATCGTGTTTTAGTCGTATACTGATGTCAACCAAAACGAACAAATAGTTAAGTAGAACTCGTTCCATTCTCCAAAGACAGGGTTCAATCGAGTTCTGTTTATAGCATCAGCCTTTCCTGATACAACTGCCCAGTACATCCCAGTTTTCCTTGCTAGCTAGGAAGCATAGCCTGATGAACTAACTGATCACACTATGCAATTGATTAAATCAGGGCAATTAACTGCATGAAAAAGCTTAACAGGTCTGAATTCTGATAAGCCACCTAGAAGCCAAATGGTAGTGAAAGTTCAACGTATAAATGAAACCAAACTATCTCAGTTTCAGGGATAAATCGCTCAGTAGCACGATACCCCTCCAGTCGATTACAACATGAGATCTGCCGATCTAGCAGGCACGCATCCAATATGTAGAATAAGCTGTTCGCTGTGCGTGCCGCATTCGATCGAGTATACACGACATGCGGTTCTCGTCTACTGAGCGATTCACTATGCAGAGAACCAACCCACCGACGGTAAAGCAATCGACCATCACAGGGCGGGGAGAGGAGGGATTTACTCGATGTAGACGACGAGGTGTGGACAGGGGGCGGAGCCGCGGAGGCAGAGGGGGCCCCGTGGTGGTGGTACGGCGCGGCCCTCGGCGGCGGGGGCGCGTTGGCGACGCCGTGGGAGGGCTGGCCGACGCGCGGGTACAGAGACGACGACCCGCCACCGTAGGATCCGGACCCGCCCCGGTAGTCGTACTCCATCCTCGCCGCGCGCGCCGGTGGCTGAGCTCCTCAAGCGATAGCGCCGCTCGCCCCGCCTCGGTCGATCGCTTAGCCGGCAAGCCTGGAGGGGGAGGAGGACGCGGTTGCGGTGGGGCAAAAAATGGAGCAGAGACGGACGGACTAGCCGAGCTCGGGGAGGAAGAAAGCAACTAGTGGGCCGGATCACGAGACGGGCCGGGCTTGTCTGGCCTCGCGTGGAAGCCGCCACGGTCCACAGCCTGCATCGACCGGGCTCGCCGAGGATGGGCTGTGGCCCACCTGTGAGTCGCGGCATGGGCGCGCGAGAGGCGGCCCTCGGCCCATGCGGCGTATGGGCCGCGTGATGCGAAGTTGACGCCCACTACAGACGCGAGAGAAGCGATCCAGTTTGTTTTGGGGGTCAAAATGTGAGGCGAGCAAGCTCCAGAAATATGACAGATCTCGGTCAAAATGCGAGCACTTAGAAAGATGATAAATTTCACGAATTCAGTGAATATGTTTGAAATTTGATAATAAATCAAGAAGTTTGAGGGAGCATCGAAATTTGGGATTTTTTTCAAAATAAACTTTTTTCTCACGATTTTTCATGAATATACCCTTTTTTAATATATATATATATATATACCGTGTCGTCACAGGACGCCACAGCCTGTGACGACAAGCCCGGCTTGTCGCATGACACATGGTGGTGTCGTCACTGTGTATGGAGACAGTGGCGATACATGTATATTTTTTATATTTTAAAAAAAGGTATATTCCAAGAAAATAGTAAGGAAAATGTATATTTTGAAATTTAACTCTCGAAATTCGGCCGATGAAAGTTTAACGAAAATTTGAGCTCTCAACACCCCGTCGATGTTGATATCGTGTTAATCTACCAGTACTTATTTACAATTACATACACAGATTCATGATTCATGCATGCAGATGCAATCTTCCGTTTAGCCGACCGTGACCGAGCCAGTTCAGTCCAGTTAATTTCAGTTACTAATTCCTGTCTGCGATCAACTAGATAATCACTAAATGCTTAACAATATCATCATCAGCCGGAGTGGCCACGGCGCTCACCTTGTAAATTAATTTTGCATGGCTAGCGTCTGTCCGTTGCGTTGGCTGCAGCGCAGGGAGTGAAACTCCGGCCGCCGGCGAGTCTCACGGCTCGGCATCTTTGGATCGTCGCGTGTCGCCGTGCGCTCGCTGGCGTCTTGCCCTACATATCCGGTGATATCCCGTCGGAGCCATGCAGGCTTCAGATTCAGATTGGCTTAGGTTACAGTCAGTCAGATAACGCAGCTAGCAGTACGCAGTGGCATTAGCATAGAAATTGACTTGAGACCGGTACTAATCTGAATGGTTCATGCTTTCGTTTTATTACTGAGAAAACAGTGTCGAAAAAGGAGTATGACCTTTTCTGTCTCACGAATCCTATGGTGTCCCCCCCCCCCCCCCCCCCAATTTGTACGGTAGATAAACGAACTACTGTTCTCTCTGTTTCAAATTATAAATCGTTTTGACTTTGATTAAAATCAAATTACTTTAAGTTTAACAAAATTTATAGGTAAATATATCAACATTCACAATACTAAATTAGTTCCATTAAATCTATAATAATAAAATATATGTTTATATCATATTCATCTTGTGTTAAATTTTTTATTACTTTTTTATAAACTTAATTAAACTTAAAACAGATCAAAATCAAAACAACTTATAATTTAAAATGAAAAATGGAAACGGCTGATCAATTATTTTGATACTTATGACAGCACAATGCTACTAAAAGTTTTCTTCTCGTTTATTTCTTTAAAGAGTGGGCAAAAGGTAGATATTTGGCGTCTACCTTCTGTTCCCAAGTGATCTAAATTATAAACTAAACATTATGCGTTTAATTTGTTCCGTACATTATACCTTCAAACATGTCTCTATACATTGGCGATTTCGCACGTTGCGTTTGAGGGGACCAAAAAAACAATTTGGGGGCACTTAGGCGGCTAATCATTCTTCTGTTTTTGTGATTATCTGAATAAACATACAGAGGCACTGATTGATTGGCTCGCTATCTCGTCTTGTTATGTCTTGATCTCGTCAGGATGTTGAGCTCTGCTGATTCCTTCTTTTAGATCATTGGATGGCTGGTCACCACTAAATTTCTCAGTTCGATCAGACTATATATATAGCGCTCTGAAAAAAGAGCTACACTGTTAATTCCAATAGTCTGACACCATTTACATTCTCTCTTCTAGTCTGATAAAGCTATCAGTTAAAAGTTTGAGACATCGAGTCAGGCTTTACTCCTTTAGACCTCTTTGAAATGAGAAAATTTTATAAGATTTTTACATAAAACGATTCAATTTCTTCAATTTTTCTATAAAAATCATCTAAACCGAAAAGACCCATAGTATACATATGCATCCGAAAAAAAGCTAAATTCTGACGACTAAACAAGTGGTTTATGAATGCCGTGCTGTAGCTTTTTTTTTTTGACACGAGCTGTAGCTAATTAGCCACTATTAGCAACAATCTTTTCTGTTGTTAATGATCCTCTGTTACCAGAAGGTAGTTCGCCGAGAGCCCGGGAAGCGGCGCCCGTGTGGCGCGCAGAGCAGTAGGTCGGCAATCGCAACCGGGTGGTTTACACGTGGGCCCGAAGCGATTAAAGATGAACACTTAAAAAAAACAGTAAGAAAACCAAACACCTGATCATGGCAGCTAAATTTTGAAAAAAAAAATCTTTGCTAATTCAAGAAGTCAATTAAAACCAGAACACCCGGTGAAAAAAGATCTGAGAGATGGTAATTAGGAGGTTAGAGATTTTGCCAAATTAGGATTCAGATCCTATAAAAAGTGTCCGGCGCAATTCTTCAGGCTCAAGAATCTCTCCTCTCCGTTCTCTCTCTCCCTGTCCCTCCTCTTTATCTCACACTGTTTAGTCTACAACTACTGCTACAAGTTTCTATTGATCCATTGATCGGGATTGCGGCGCTATTCTTCTTACTTTGCTTCGACTCCATTGATCAGTGCTTGAGAAGTGATAAGTGTAGTTGTAAACAATAGTTATAAAAAATAGTTGTAAACAATGGTGGAAGCTGTCATGGAAAAGAAGGTGCTCAAGATTGTCAGTCCGAGGTGGCATGAGGTGGCGAGCAAAGAAGCAGCCGCCGTCGTTGCCGCGCCAAGGGTTGCGTGGGTTTTCTGCAGAGACCACGACGCTACGGACTCCGACAACGATAATGAGGACGCGCCATGGCGAGGTCGTCTCTTCTTGCAGGAGATCCACGTTGCACGGCAACCGGCGGCGGCGAACTCCAGCCGGAGACGTGTTGGTCCGATGAAGAAGAGGACGGAGGAGGCGGTGGACGCGACGACGGTGGCAGAGGGTGAGGAAGTAGCACTGGAGCGGAAGTTCCGCGCGGTGCGGAGTGGCCGTGGGGGAAGTACGGAGCGGAGATCCGCGACATGCAGCAGTGCGTGCGCGTGTAGCTCGGCACGTTCGACACCGCCGAGGAGGCCGCGCGGGTGTACGACCACGCCGCGCTCCGCCTGCACGGGCCATTGGCCACAACCAACTTCCCCCGTGACGACGGCACCGACGTTGCCGTCGCCTCCTCCTCCTCCTCCCCGCCTTGCGAGGTAACGTCGCCGCTGCGTCCGGGTACGATGAGTCCAGCGACGAGTCGCAGCTCGTTGTGATCATGTGTTTTCGCTCATTTTTTAAATTCCTAGACTAGCGTCAGTTCGGTTTGGATCTCAATCCTCCTGAACACATCCTGTGAGGCTGGTGCGTTGGGATGTCGCGTCGTGGCACATGATATCCGCTCCGTACGTCCTGGCATCGTGACACATGCTGTTAGCCACGTCACGCCATGGCTCTGAACGTACGTGAGATGTCGTGGCGTGATGCCCACGGCATAGGGCCGAGACTAGTTTAGCCATCTCTGTTTTCTTTTCACTCTACAGCTTCTCTATTTGGGGAGCAGCTCATTGTGTATAAGTTAGCACTTAATACAGAAAACGCTGACACGGTTTTTTGTGTTCGACATCAAATTTCAGTGTTCCACTTTGTTTTTGAGTTTGAGAGCTCACCGGAGTGAGAACACTGCCGCGAGAGAAGAAACTCTGGCTCACACTCCTCAGCTCGCCGGTCTCCGTGCTATGCCCAATGCCGGCTCACAACCCCGCGACGACCACTGCCAAGAGCCCAAGGAAGAAGACGTCACAAGAATCCCTCTCCCGAGATCCTCGTCGACGACGACACGACACGCGCGACATCTGCGCTGGCGATGGCTTCTCCCACTTCTGCGTCGATATCCTGAATATCCCACCGCCCGACGACGACATGTTTGGCGGCATCTCCTTCGGCGAGCCGACACCACCAGCTACTCTGTTCGACGACAATTGCATGGTGCGCCTTGGACACGTCCCCAACAACGACGCACACCCGACGATGAGCACGTCCTTCCTAGACGACCTCGGCGACCTGCCACTGTGGCCGGAGGTGGACGGCTTCTTTAGCAACGACATCGAAGACGACCTGTTCGTCGACGAGCCGCTCCCGGCGCTCTGGCCGGACAGTTTTGTCCGGAGCTTTGTCATTTGCATGTCGTCCGTACGTGTGTACTCGTGTAATGTTTAATGTGTGTTTGATTCTTTTATCATTCGCAATTGCAAAAAAATTCATGAGTAAGCGTTCGAGGTTTCGTCGAGCTCGACAAATAAATTCTTATGATTGATTCCTATCGAATTCGTGTGTCTTCAACTCTTCATGTCCGGAAACGTGCACGCAGTAAGAGATGTCGCCGTCGCCGCCACCGCCGCGGCCAGCAGCGAGCTGGCATCATCTCGTCAGGATGTGGTGGCTCTGCGTGCGGACACGCGGATATCCCGATCGTCAGCTCCATTATCACACGAAACGCGTAGAACGATCGAGCAATTCAATCGCGCCCAAAATGGGCCTCTTTTTGCGCACAAACTCCAATTAAGCACGCACGCCACTGTCGTCTTCTACCTTAGGCCTTGGTCGCCACCGCCGCCGTCGAGTCCTGTCTCCCTCGTCAGCTCGCCGGCCTCCGTGGTCGGGGGCAGTGCCAAGATGGAGGCCGAGGAAGAAGGCTGTGCTGATCACGCACGAATCGGCAGATGCTCCGGACATCATCGTCGTCGAATACGGATACAGTTACAGCAATCGTGTTCATAGATCAGCAAGCACATTCACAATTAAATTTGTATTAATTAATCGCCTAATCACTTTTATTTTTTTACAGGAGAGTGAATTGCATTTAGGTCATCGTAGTAATTATTTACAAGTATTACTACGCCTTATTACAAATGCACATTGAACGAACGAATTGACGCCTTGTTGATTAAATGATCGTTGATTGTTTGTTAAGTGGTGGTCGTAATTCACCCACGCTTCCTCCTGGCGGCGACAATGGCGACGACGGAGGCGGCCACGACCGACGACACGGCGATGATGGCGGGGCGGTAGCGGACGAAGAAGTTGTTCATCCGCTTCTCGTGGAACACCCTCGCCTTCTCGACCTGCACGTCCATGGCCATGAACACCGACGGGTAGGTCGCGTACCCGTCGATCTTCTTGATCAGCTCGTGCACCTCGTTCGCGCCCCTGGACCCGCCGCGCACGACGCCGGCGCGGCGGAGGATCCGCACGTCGGCGACTTCCTCCACGAGCTCGTTCATCAGCTGGAAGTAGCGGGTCACCGGCTTGCTCTGCTCCTCGAACTCCCGCGCCAGGAGGTTCCTCGCCACCGTCGCCAGCTTGAAGTCGTACACCAGCGCCGGCAGCCGCACCGTCGCCGTCTCCTCCTTGAACTGGACCACGGCGCGGCCCTCCTCCACGGCCTCGAGCCGCACGCCGGACCGGCGGAGCTCCCTCGCCGTCGGGATCCTCGACGTCTTCCCGCCTTTCACCCCGCCGCTGGATTCCGACGACGACGACGACGGCGCGTGCGGCACCACGCTGGCGTGCAGGCAGTCCAGGAGCGTGCGCTCCTCCTTGATCTTGGTCTCGCCACCGGCGGCAGTTTCTCCCTTTGCGTCGGTAGTGTTGGCTTTCGGCGGCGGCGGCTTGGAGAAGAATGGCGAGTAGTACCAGCAGAAGGAGCGGATCACGTCGTCGAAGTTCTTTCGGCCGATGTCTAGCTTGTATCCCTTGAGGGCCACCGCTATGTCGTTGAACTTCGCGTCGGCGGCGGCCTCGTGAACCACCTCCTCGACCACATCGACCACGGCGAGCAGGTGCTTGATGGGGAGCTGGTTCTCCAGCTTGATGACGTCCGTGATTATGTCCTGCATGTGCGTCGCCTTGAAGCTCTCGTCGACGGCGTCACGGCTGGAGCCGCCGCCGCCTTTGCCACCGTCCGCCGCCTTGATGAGCCGCGGGAGGAAGCCGACGACGAGGAAGATGGCGTCGATCACCTGCTTGTTCTCCTTCGTGCCTTCGTAGGGATGCAGCGACCTCTTCGCCGCCGCTTCATTCTTGGCTTTCTCCTCATTACCGACGACGACTACGCCTTCAGCACCAGATTCATAATTCGAGTAAATTTTGTCAAACTGCTCAACTCAAGAGCGCTCTTGGGTTCGTTTGAAACCTCGAGTTCGAGTAAATTCCAAATTCAAAATTAACAAACCTAACCTGGTGATGGTGTCGATGATGATGGAGCAGTAGTAGAGCGGATGCGGGTGCAGCAGGTGTTGGCGAGCTTGAGGAGGAGGTCGCTGGCGACAGGATTGGTGCGTTCGTTGACGTGGTCGCCGGTGACGGACTCGAAGACGAGCGCCGCCTTGACCCAGAAGCTGTTGCCGCGGTCGATCTCGCTGCTCTGCTCGAAGTGGGCGAGCAGCACTCTCTTGGGGATGAACTCCGACGGGTTCTCCGCCTGCATCCGCATGTACGCCGCCGAGGCCAGCATCCCCTCCTCCGCCGACGCCATGCTCTTGCGCGACTGCGACTGCGTGATTATCTGCTGCCTTCGATCGTGTCGGCCTTGGCGATGGATGGGTGAAGTGGTGGATGGTGGTGGTGGCTTGCGTGGAGGAGTATTTATAGCGGCTCGTCTGCGTGTGACGTGGCCGGCAGTAATCCCTTTCTTGACGTGGTTACGAATTGCGGGCAGCTGACGTGCCAGGGGAGAAGAGGAATGTGGCAAACAGCAGCGCAGGATGTTTTCAGTTTTTTTTTCTACATGGAAGACAGAATATTTTTTTTTATATTTTGAACTTTTTAATTTTTTATTTTAAAACTAAACTTCATCAAAATTTATTAGGAACAGTAATCTCTTGATTTTCTTAGGAACAGGAATCTGGGTTGGTCATTCAACGGGGAAGGATTGATACCTAAATGAGATGCCTGGACCTCTGGGTATTGGGCGCTAGAGGCTGTTGAGCTTTTGGCTACGCCATTAGGCCATTGCCCTTGCCCCAGGTTAGTGAATGGCGAGACAACAATGGGAAGTTGATCACGGCATCACGGCAAGGATAATTGGATAATCAACTCGATTACCGGGGCGGAAAAATATGCTGCATATGCAAGCCTGTGCCTGCGAACACAAGGCACACCTGAGTGACGCATGCTTAATTTCCAAGATCTGTTTGACAGTTGACGTCACAGTAGCTACTCCTTGCAAAAACTATTTAGTCATTACCTTAAGACTCAACCTATAGTTACCTAATGGATCAAAATTTATCTGCCACATATATAACAACATAGGTGACATAGTTTAAGGCGAAAATAAGGTACTGCTGTAATTGATGGGAGCTAAATACTATTGATTCCAGAATCACATTTCGACGCATTGAGAGGTTGCTTGCGTGGTATCAGCCATGTGAACCGCTCCAAGCATCCTCACCTTATTCTTCACTACTCACAGGTGCCATTCACCTGAACTTGCTTCTGCATATGGTCACTGGAGATACATTGGACAAGTAGAAGGCCCTACAAGGGTAACCTTGAACGATCGTTTGCAACTTTGCATAACTGGTTCCCTTTCCATGTAGTGTACAAAGATTTCATTCCGCTCATGGAAGACAGGAAGATTGATGGTCTTCAGAGACTCACCGCTTCGTTCAAATTCATTTACATGACATATGGTTGATCCATGAAGGCCCACTCGAAGATCTGTTCGTACTGTGAGGCGGCATGGTCCCATGTGAAGTCTCTTGACATGCCTCGCTTCATTAAACCCTCCCATGAGGGCTTGTGTTCCCTGTACGTTGAAATTGCCATCCGCAATGCCTGAAAGAAATGCAGGTTTCAATAAATACTTCAATAAGTCTAATGGTGCAATGCTTATATCCCAAAAATACAATTTTCCAGGAGGCTTTTGTTCTTGATTTTACAGTTAGGTTAACAGTAAACCATAAAAAAATGATATCAGAGCCAATGTGCACAAACCTACAATGTTTTTCTCAACAAATTTTGTAGCTTCCCCGAACTATTATTTTAACAATTCTTTCCTTATCAAAGCCTTAAGTATTCAGAAAAAAATGGACACAGAAAGACTCCTATTTCCACAGAGGAAATATGTACCAATCGTTGACACAAGCTAGTAGCCTAGGACAAAACAGGTTGGGTGTATTCTGAGTATTGTGTAAATGCATGCGTTATATGCTTCCAGATTCTATTTCCCAATAATTCTAGTTTCCCATAACCCACAAAGTGATGAACTACTTTCTTCTTTGAGATTCAATTGTGTGCGATTCTTTTCTTTAGTTTTCCTTGCCAACTGTTTCTTTTGATATTTCCTTGAGCCTAACAACTAACAAGTACTAGGAGTTCAATTCTACTGGAATACCAGACAATAACCAAAACTGGCTGGAACATAGGTCATAAGCCACAAGAAGTTTTTTACTTCTGGCGCAAATCAAACTACCTTATGATTATCAGTAAGACAAATAGCAGTATACAATACAACCAAAACATATAGTTTAAAATGCATGTTAACATAGTCAATAATGGCCTTAAGGTATTAATATACTATACGAAGACCCTAAAACTGGGTGCAGGTTAAACCGAAACTTACCCACAGCATTTTTTCAATTGTTAGTGGAGAGAATGCCCACCTGCAAAATATCCAGGTAGCAACAATTACCTTAGGTGACCAGTAGTTTGGTGATAAATTGAATAATATACAAAAAAACACTGAGAATTTAATAATTCCACCAAAATAAAATAAACCTTCAATTTTACTTGAATGAAGCAGTCCTTACCCTGTACCCTGCTCTCCTTTATCAGCAAACGGATTGAAGTTCTCCACTGTATCCTGTTGAATAAATAAAAGAAATGAGAAACTTTGCCTTGGTGTTGACAAGTGTTATTATAGGATAACTTACTCTAAGGCCTCCAGTTCCATGAACAACAGGCACCGTACCATACTGCATAGCGTATAGCTGATTGAGGCCACAAGGTTCAAATCTGGATGGCATCAACAATATATCGCAACTGTACAAAAAGAGAGGCGTCAAGGTTTCAAATGTAATTGTATCCTTAAGCTGACAAACGATCTATTATCAGCAAAGTTCGTGTATCCTTAGCTGACAAATGAGCTATTATCAGTGAAGTTATTTTGTGTACCCCGCAGTAATTCGGTGGGAAACTGGGACACTAAATCCAACCCATCCACGAAATTTATCCCTGTAGTCTGACTCTGTGGATCTCATCCATCCTTCAAAACCTGGGTCACCAGATCCAAGCATGACCTATATCAAATGAAATTAAAAGGTGTCATTTATCAACCGATTCCAATTGTTGGCAAAAAGATGTGAACTAAAAACTTCTAAATCCCTCTACACGCATTACCCTGTCTCTACTCCAGCTGGAAGCAAGAAGGCCAACAAAGTATTGGGATAAGTGCATGGGTGTAGTTCAACAAGACTATTGCTGCTTGCAAGCTGGTTCCTATTGACTTAATAAATGGTGAACTGTGTGTGTGAGGAGGCCTGTGTCCTGGTGTCTGTAAGAAGATGTTTAGTATAACCAGCATGTATAAAGGGTGGAAGTAGCAGACTGGCTGGCCAAGCAGGCTTCCAACTAATATGCTGGCATTGGACAGTTGATACTAAGGTCTACAGTGGTCAAGTAATACTGCCGCTATGTTTGTTTTACGACTTGCTTATGCATTTTTCTAACAGCACTAATATTTGCATCTGAAGTATCAGTTTAATTGCATATGCATTCATGACGAAAGCAATAGTTGCATGCTAACATTTCTTAGAATTCCCCATGATAACAGGCTATATAAATGTCAACTATACTACCATATACAGATCCATCATATTCACTTTCTAGTCTTGTACTCTAGTCTTGCGCAGAAAAAAAGAAGCAGAACTTACAAATTGAATATCTTCCCGCATGAGATCTGGAATGGCAAGTTTAATTAGATCGATGCCTTTCTGATAGTCCAATCTTCCAATAAAGCCAATCTGTAAACAAAGCTAATAAACCCAACTGCCCATAAAAGAATAATAAAATATATAAATTCTTAAATATTGGTATCTAACCAGAGGAACATCAGGCCTTATAGGTAGACCCAGCTCCTTCTGCAATTCAGCTTTACATTTGGCCTAAAAAAGAATTCCAGGTCACATAAATTAGTCTGTGAAAACATGATGAGCAAAGAGAAAAATGTAACAGGATGTTAATCTGACTGCATATACACATGCTATCAGGGCTATAACTGCACCTTTCCGGACAGGTCATCAACAGAATAATGACAAGGTAGAAACTTGTCTGTGGATGGGTTCCAATCATTAATGTCAATTCCATTTACAATTCCTACATGTCCAGGGAATAGATTGGATTAATTCTTATTATCCAGTTTGATCAGTTGAAGAACAAAATATAAAAAGCCAAATATAGGTACCATTCAATACACTCTTCCGGGAGCTTAAGAGCTCGTTGAGGCCTTGTCCACCCTCAGCAGTTGTGACCTCCCATGAATATCCCTGGTAATGAAACAAAAAATGATTTCTTAACTTAGTGCAAGGCAAAGTAAAATCCAAATTAGACGGAAGGAATCTCACCTGGCTGACAGTCACAATTCGATCTGCTGTCACAACTGCACCTTTTAAAAAATTAACTGCCTCACCCTTGTCAAGGGCATGCCTTCTTGCCCACTCTGGAAACACCCATTCTAATGCTCCATACCATTCAGGTGGCAACCCCAGGTCAGGATATGTACTTGCAGGCTCCACACCCTATCACATTCAAACACAATGAAATAACACGCTGCACTTACGAAGTGTCATTACAAAATAACATAAAGACAAGAAAAATGATAGGCTCAAACCTGATGTGCTAGATTATGTATGACAAGAACACTGCGTGAATCTCTATAAACACCATACAGTCTATATTTTGCAGCAAGAAGGCTGAATAAACAAAATCAAAGTTAAATATAAAATGATTATGTAAAGAAAACCAATTTAACATTCAGAACTTAAGTCAAAAAAGGGGAAGGTCGAAAAAACAAGAGTGAGTGATGCATATTTCACTGACATGAGCAAGTAAATCCACCATGTGAAACATGCCAAACGAAAGGAATAGCAATATAGAACCTGATGGCCAAAACCGTATTCATAACATATGCAGTGAAATAAAATGCACTACACCATTAACCTCATGTTATTCTGAAGTGTCTTAGAAGTTAGAACACATGTACCATTTTCTCTTGATGATTACAACACCAAATTCTGGTGTGAAACAAGCATCTTATATTTACTACAAAACAGAGGATAATAAACTAAAACCTAGATGTCACTAGTACTATGATAGGCCATTTGGAGTGTAGGAATTTTCCCAATTACTGTGGGAATTAAATTGTATTTGTACCACATGACCTAAAATTAGTACTGCCATAAACTTCACATTAGCTCAGAAAGATGCTAAAAAACATAGGCAGGGAAATTTCATAATCAGCTAGGAGCTAGTGCACCAAAAACTAAATATTTAAACACATACAATTGAGTACTAGACTGTTCAGATTTTAAAAATGTCAAAGGATTGAAAAAATTCTCGGATTCATTAAGTGTAACTTATTTAAGAACATAGATACACACAGAGAGCAAAAGCATGAAACAAATGTGATATAAGATGGAATAAACATCACATAGGAGATATTCAACGTTAATCAATTCAGGTGTGGAGTTTCAGATCCATAACATACACTGGCACAAGGCTGGCATGCCAGTCATTCACAACAAACATGCATTTCTGTCCATAGATATATCCTCCCAATTCAAGTATTAATGGAGCTTCACATGCAGCATAGCAGAGGAGTGTGTATCTGAACTGCAGTATATAGGGCAGTCAAGTCAATCAATGACTCAATGTGATATAATTTAGACTAGTCAAATAGGATCTTAATTAATGAAAGAACATTCTTTACCTGATTATCACCAAAAGCACCAAAATTATCTCCATATAAATTCCCAGGTCTATGATAGGAGGGATGATCAACAAACACCTGAACAGGAGAAACAACATGTAGACAAAAATTAAATACCCAACATGAAGGCATGCATTCTACAATCACCATGTTCTATTATGGGCGCTGGTGCTACAGCATGAACACCATATCAAGTTGTAATAGGAACAAATGAACATTTAGTAAACTCAGCAAGGCATCAATCTTATCAACAAAAAATGTGAGAAATGTTTCCTTTTGTTTTATAGTTTATACACATCCTTGTTCCCCAACAATTATCACCTCATGTCATCTTCACCTATTACAACTCACGACAATACATAATTCAATGTAACCATCTTCCCTACATATTCTCTTTTAAGAAATAAAAACGCAATTAAAGTACATAATTCCCATCATATGACTATAATGTTACTTATGACTATTAACGCAATTAGTAAAGCAAAACAGCACACATTTTTAATACTAAGTGTTTGTTGCATATAGAAGCACAAAGACCTATCTGCAAATGCTCGGACTTTCAAATGGATACATCAGGTCATATAAAAGAACCCTCTGCATTTTCATCTGGAAACACAAGACGTCAACCAATGCGTAAGTGTACAGACAGTAAAACATAGAAACAAAGTACAGAATATGATCATGTCTTCAGTGTGAAAAAAATAGAAAAGATAAGCATGTACTACTTTTCATCATAAAACAGTATGGAGATTGAATACTCACCCAATCAACAGAATCCCTGTACTCATGAAAAAAGGTAACTTCATGTTCTCCACCAAAGCATGGAATCTTAATGTGCTTCTCAGTGCAAAACGCATTTGCGAAATTTTTGTTCAAGGCCCCATTCATGTATCGTGGCATTACAACCATCACACGATGACCACGAACAGCAAGAGCAATTGGCAGTGAACCACAAACATCTCCTAGTCCACCTGACTTTGCATAAGGAGAAGCTTCACCAGTTACAAAGACAATGCTACGTGTTACTTTAGCTTGAGATTGCTCCTTCACATCCATGATCTCAGAGTCCTGCTCACTAGCCACAAAAATCGTGGTGTTGATGGAATCTTCTTCGATACCTGAATGCAAAATGAAGAGTATTCATATGGTATATTTGCCAAGAAAACATAGCAGAAACATAAATAACTATCATACAATTGTTTTCTAGCCACATCTTGGCACAGCAGTACAGCAGTAATGAGCACATTAGAATAACGCAAACAACATTCTGTTCTGAGCTAGACGCCAAATTCAGGCTGTCACTAGTCCAATAGTCCCTCTGCTCCTAAATAATTGAATTTTAGGGAGAGAGGGGAGAGAGAGTATGTCATATGCACAAGGAAACACATGGTGACAGCAGCCCAGAGAATCCAACAGAGAGCGACGTGGGTCCAGTGATAGGCAAAGCACATATTGGTCCCAGGTGCCCATGTGACTGTCTAGGTACACATGGACCGTCCACAGATAATGATCGGCCACAATTCAGTGCAACGAAATGGTACTCTCACTCTTCAGAAAATTCAGTTGACGGCTGAGAATTGAGGACATAGTTCAGCTCCCAACTTGAGCATCGCATATACTCGTACCACTGTACTAGCCTAAGAAAAGTACAAAGTCGTCAATTTAACCAGTTTCCAACGATTTCGGAACCAGATTTCACCATTCCTCTTCCTACTAAATTACGGTATCAAATATCAATGGCTGTCTGCACAAATCCAGCCACGTGCACAAGCCTCGAAACCTCCCAGGTGCACACCCATCGTATCTCGAGTTATCAACACGCCACCCCCATCATCTCACGATCCAATAAATGTGAAAAATAATACTATACAGTGCATATACAGCGATGTGCTCGCACAGCCGCACTCGCACGGCATGGGGTTCCAAATTTTCCGCATGCTAATTAATCCGCAGGTTTGATAAATCAAGTGAATGCATCAGGCTGAGCGGATCGGGCATTGATACGGGGGGAGAAGATCACATAAGACCCAGGCAACGTACCTTCGAGATCGGGCTCGACTTCCCCCACGCCGGAGTCCGGCGTGGGCGGCGGGGTCGGCGCCGGCGCCGGCGACTGCGTTGGCGCTGGCACGAGGAAGCTCGGCAGGATCGGCTGGTGCACCAGCGGCGCGGGTGCCAGCGGGCGCGGCGCCCCGTCCCTGCTCAGCTCCGCCACGCACCGCCTCCGCACCCGCTGCAACCTCCTCGTCCTCGCCGACGCCCGCGCCGTCCCCACCACCGGGGGTGCCAGGCACGCCGCCCCGATCCCCATCCCCGCCGCCGTCGCCATGATCCCCCTCTCCCTCTCCGATGATCCTGCTGCTGCTGTGTCGGGCGGGGCGCGCTTGGCGGGCGGTGGTGGTGCGAGTCTGCGAGAGAGAGGAGTGGGCGGAGGTGAGGAGAGAGAAGGGCTGGGGGGTTTGGTTTTAAGCAACGAGAGGCGGTGGGGCACAGCGAAAACGGATCGTGGGGCTCGCTTGGCAGTCTCTCGCTTGCCGCCAACGCTGCTGCCACCACGCGTGGCCTCCGTGCCACGCAGGCTTCATGGTTTCGATGCCTTCTACACCGGACCAAAAACTGCTTACGGGTGGTATCTCCCGATTTCGCTAAAAACCGTTTATAAATCGGTAAAAACTCATAAAATCCAAATAAATTTTGTTTGCTTTTTTTTGAACTTCACATGAAAATCTAGAGTCAGAAATTTAATTTTTTGTTTGATTTTTTTTAACTTCACCTAAAAACCGATATGTTTGTGTTACTAATTTGAGAAGTCTTTTGGTTTCCACCGGTTTTGTAACCCTACTGACCCGCGACCCGTCCAGCTCCAGCCGCTCGCGTCGCGCCGCTGTGTCTCCGTCGCTTGGGCTTCGCCGTGTCACCGGGAGCTCGTGACTTTCCCGGGGGAGCCGCGCACCTCACGTGGCGTGTTGCCGGATCGCGAGGGCGTCCTGCCTGTGCGCTTCCCTCGCTTTCCTTTTACGTGGCGCTTGGGACGTGTGGGTTGGTTTTGTCAGCTTTGTTGAGATGGGTTGTGGAAACTAGGCCTTTGCTTGATTGATTGGCTTGTTTTTGCCAGCCTGTTTCATCTGGGTTAGCGCGAATTTCCTAGCTAAGATTTTGCAGGGGTGATGTGGTGTGCTGCACTAATGATGATATATGGTCACAAAAGTTTGTGGACAGGTTACAGATACCATCGGCATGAAACAGTTTGGTTTATCTGTGTTTTTTTTTCGTCCTCTTGGTTCCAGCATATGCCTAAGCTGGAGTATTTTTCGTCTTTTTTTGCTGGCTTTGATTAGACTGTTTAGCAGTATTGCAATCGCTTGGCGTGAATATCAACCAGTGGAATAATGCGCTCGATCTTTTCCTTTCTCCCTCCTGACAGAGAAAACCACATGCATTTCTAGGACCGACAGCTCATACAGTCATCCCAGTAAAACGTGAAATCGAAGAACTGCAAGTCGATCATTCCCGACTCCCAAAGCTTGAAGATTCCCACATGGAATGGGAGAACTGAAGTCACGCATCATTCTAATCGGAGTTTATTTAAGTACTAAATACATACTAAGTTGTCTTTTAATATTCTACTAAGTTAATTACATTCGCATTAGTTAATGTTTGTTGACCGTTAATTAATTTGTTAGGCGCAATTATCATGTAACTCAATCACGCAAGTAATTTTGCTATTTGATCATGGGCCTTTCAACTCATCGAGCACGATAATCAACGATGTTGCGCGAACTAAAATCTCATTATCCCTGTAGAGTATCTAATAAATTGTAGCACAACAATATGTAACAAGTTTATACGTGACAATGATGAACACGTGCATGGGGCCTTGGCCCTTGGGGTTCCCCTTTGTTATTAATTTTTTTAAAAAAAACTACAACTGAAATCGACAGCGATGGGCTGTTACATATTCTAATTGCATGCGGCTGATCGACTGTGGCTCGTGAGTTGGGCCACAGCCATTGGCACCGGAGTCGTCGTCGTGGCGACGACGAGCACCATCGCCGCCGCCATGAGGCACAGTAGCGCGGCCTTCGCCACGGGCAGAGACGACGCCCGTAGCGAGTCGAGCATCTTCTTTATCACTTCCTGCGTGCCAAGGATCACGGTTTCTCTCTCTTCCCGGAGCTCGCGGATTATCTCGAAGATCTCGGCCGCGGTGTACGGGCAACCGTCGTCGTCGATGGCGTCGAGCAGGCCCCGGATGTAGGCTTTGTTGGCGGCTGTCGTTTTCTTGTTCTTCGCGATGAGGTCCGAGATCCAGCCGAGCTGCATCGCCACCGCCTCTCTCTCGTCCATGGCCGCTAGATCCATGGCTCGTGCGTGCCTTCTGCCTGTTACGTGCGTACGCGTAGCTGGTGATGACGACGATCGAGCTGACGACTCCTGCTGCTGCTGCGATGGGTCGATGAGACGCAGGCACGAAGATCTGGTTATATAGGCACGCGACGACGCACCGCAGGGGGCGATTCGGAGGGGGAGTCCGTGTCCGATCAAACGCACGACATCGTCGTCGCCACCACGCGAGCTCGCACTCGTCGATCCACTCGCTGTAGACGTACTTGGGGGCTTCTCTCTATTATCGTTATCATTGAAAAAAATAACCTTACTTACACTGCTAAAAACCGATAGCGACGAAGTGCTAGATTCCTAATTACATGCGCGCGGCTGGTGGCTCGTGAGCGCCATATGGGTCAACGACGCAGCTGAAGCGTGGCGGAGGACGGTTCGCACCGCGTGGAGCATCTCCTTCGTCTGGTCCAGCGCGTCGTCGACGGTGGCGCTCGACTCCCGGAACTCGCGGATCTCCTCGTGGAGCTCGGCGGCGGTGAGCGGGCATTGGCCCTCGTCGATGGCTTCAAGCAGGTCCCGGATGTAGGCTCTCTTGCCGGCTATCAACTGCTCGGTCCCCGCGATGAGGTCCAGCCCAACTAGATGGTCGCCGCCTCTCTCTGAGCCTCATCCATGGCCGCTGGCTCTTGCTGCTGCTGTTGATTCCCTGTCCGTTTCTGCCTCTGAACTAACAGATTATGATGAGTTGAAGATGACAAACGACTCTTGCTGAGATGGAAAAATGAGATGCAGGCACGCAGCCGGACGGGGTCTGGTTATTATCTAGGCGACGATCCGGAGCGGGAGTCCGTGTTGGAACCGAAAAGAGACGGGTGAATCCAAAAATTTTTCTTTTTTTTGCAAAAATATTTTACTTTTCAAATATTACATAAATGTACTCTACCCGTCTTCTGGTTGAGTTTTTCATATAAACCGTTCTCTCAGATAACGGCTTTAGATGACAGACGCATACACTTTTATATGCAGCCCTTCCCAGCCTATCATAGGAAAGGAGTATATTTCTATAATACTTGTTGAAAAGTGAAAAATATTTTGATAAATTAAAAATAAATACAAAAAATTTGTGAATATAACACGGACTATGAAAACATTATGCAGTTCTAAGGGTTTCAAAACAGGATAATGTATACACGTAGATGACTAAGATAGCTCTATACTATAATGTTGGAGTTAATATATAATCTTAACCTTAGTGATCACCTAAACATTATGCGGAATTTAGTGAATTGAAGTCGAGCTTGAGGCCATCTGAGCTGCTGTCGTGTTCGTTGGTGTTGCGGTAGCAAGACGGTCGATGTCGATGTAGTTGTTCATACTGTGGGTGATGTCGCCCTTTAAGCCATCACCTGCACTGATCGAGTGTTAGGATTTATCAGGAGTGGTGATTGTCACCTATGCACGAGCTGGTCTCTGCGCTAGAAGATATTGGGGGCGAGTCCGTCAACGGCGCGCGTCCGATTGTCACGTATGGATGAGGAACATGTGTTAGAGTCACGCGTGACTCTCTCCTCGTTGTTAGAAGCGCATGAGTGTGGGTGGGCCATGCCCACAACACGTCTCTCTGGCTCAGTCCCAGGAGATCAACCAACATTGGTATGACTTTAGAATCCAAATCTCATGGTAAGCAGACATGCCTGTTTTTTCGGATACTTTGCATAAGTTGGTGTTAGACATACCACTGCCCTGGGTTATATATATAAATAGATCTGACCCTTCTTATACGCTTTAAGGTTTTAGTCGCTGTACATATTCTACAGTTGAATTCTTTGAGGATCAATTGTTTAAATTTTCCTGAACCAGAGCTCTCAGATTGTGGAAATTTGAGTTAGTTCCTCTGTCCTAGCCTCTTGGGTGCAATTCTTTGCTTATGATGTTGCCAATATTTCTGCCTCTACTGCTAATCATGTGTCCTGCGTTCACGGGAAATGAATTCTTAGTTGCATTTTAGCTCAATGTGTCAATTCTGTATGACACATTCGTAGGGGGAGCAGTTCTTGGTTCCATCTGTCAGGTTGCCGCCGTGGTTCTTCGATTCTTGCTCCTCCGCATTTGCTTCCTCCCAGGGTGCAGTTCTTGGTCACATTTTTTGTCCAGTCTATGAATTTTCCACTTTCCAATTTTATTTCGGCATGGTTCTTGGAAATGGCAACATCACCATTGCCATTCTTCCTTACTAATGCTCTTGGTCCTTGGGTCACAGTGCGCAAGATGACGTGAAAGATGGTTTGCCTTTCTTGCAAATTTTAATGAATTCCTATATGTCATCTTCTCTGCTGCATTCGGTAGGACAATACATTGTGCGGTCTATCCGGTTCGTGCGAGCAGAGCGAGTATTTCCTAATGGGAGTTTTCCCCCAGTCGCCTGGGCTTGTTTCCAGTTCACCGGGAGGTCAGTGTTCAATCTGAGGGTCGCGTTGGCACGGCGGTTGGGCTTCGCAGTGGTCTCCGATGTCATTATGTGTGTTCGAGTTGGCTTCTTTGGACGGCTGACTCCTCTGGTTATCGATCTGCCTCCCTCCCAACAATGTGGCCATGGATATCATCGTTGTCACAGCCGGGTCGATTGGTATGATTTCCTTTTTATGTACCTGTGTTTGACTGGTCATCACCTTCTCTTGTGGTGACAGATGTTCTATACTAGATTACAAGCTCATGGTATTCCTTTAGTGTTGGTCAGTCAACTGTTGCTGCATTTTTCATGACAACTTTTGTAGTGATACCATCAAGTTAGGAGAAACTGCTATTGCTGCTTTTAAGAAAGTTCTATACACTTGTCATCAAGGAAACTGTACACATGTATAGTTAGGAGAAACTTATCTGAATATTCTTGTAGATAAGGAAAAGAAGAAGTTACTGAAAATAAGTAGGTATCAAGAGTTTGGCTTGTGTATTTTCAGTTTGTGTACAGATGCTAAAATTTGGAGTGAAGACATGTGAACAGGAACAGCCATTTTTTCGTTGCATACATACTCACTCATGCTCAATCTTGACATGGAAAACACTGGTTTTTTGTGTCCTCATTTCAAAAAACTCAATTGCTTTTTGTGTTTGTTTCTCCCTAGTATTAATGTTGAGGGACTTAAGCCCATATCATCTCTGTCAGCTCTCGTCATTCTGAAAAATGGACGCCTCAGCCTGTTCTACTCGAACAGGAGGTGTTCGTTGAAATGCTTGGGAGTCGTCATTCGCCGGCTAATCTGGTTGTTTTTCATGTCACAGGAGAGCAAATAATCAAGGCATCGAGCATGGCATTCCTAGCCTTCTCTTATGCCTGTCACCGGCGGCCGGCGAGCGGTAGTTGCTGACGACGACGCTGGCCGCCATGGCGCCATGGACGTTGACGTCTTGGTGAACGCGTGCAGCAGGCCTCCAGTTCTCCTTGCGAGGAGAGCATGACGTCATCGAGCACATGTCAGAGAAGGAGGTGCGGCCCACCTGTCAGCGAACGGGAGAACTCATTTAAATTGCGGCCGCCTTGGCGCCGACGGAGAGCCCCGAGCCGTAACCGTCGCAACGAACCAAAAAAAAAAAAACCTAGAGCGGAAGAAGCCCCGCCCCGCCTCTGCCGCTCGCCGGAAGAAATGGAGCGGTTTCACGATGGGCAACACGTGTGGCTGCGGAGCAGCGCCGTCGAGCAGTATCTCTGCGCCGAGGACCACGACGGGAGCGGCGTCTCCCTGCACCAGGACCGCACGTCTGTGCATGCGGCGTGGGCGTGCACATGCTCCACGTCCTGGGTGGCGCCAGCGACATCCTCATGCTCCACACCGTCGCAAAACGGACTGTACATGTCACCGGCGACATCCTCATGAAGGATTTTAATGTTAATTTCAAAATTTTTGTTAGCAGTGTCATTAAATCCTAATTTCATTTTTAAAAGTCTTCAAAAATTTCTGACGTTAAATTGCCGATTTAGAAAATTTTGATGGTACCGATAAATAATTTCTTCTCCTTTAAAAAAATTTTAAATTTCGTATTCAAATCTCAACCATTGTAAAATATTTTCATTCCTATTTAACATCCTCTTCCTCTTGCACCACAGTCTAATCTTCTCCTCTTAACGCATGTGCAGACTAGCTTCTCCGAGTTCTTGTCGATTTTCGGTGTGCACAGTTGCTAAAATATGGCCTGAAGCTAGTTTTGTGATTCAGAACAATGACTTGCTAGTTGCATACATATTCGTGCTTAATCCTGATATGGAAAATACTGGTTTCATACACCAATCCTTTAGTTCAGAAAATTCAGTTGCTCTTTTTGTTATTTTGTCATGTTAGCAGTGTTGAGGGATTTAAGCCCAGATCATCTGACTGTAAGAAAACCGGGTCACAAGACAACCTTACATGCATTGTGTATATTCTAACTGTAAAAAAGTTCATTTGTACTCTTGTACTATATCATACAAATATACAATAGACAACATTGTGGCCGACTTGCCGTTGCTGGTTTCTGGTAAAAAAGTGTGTAATCTATATTTGTAAGAGATCATCTATATTTGAATCTGTGTCTCCTGATTACCGTTGGTCATGCTTATAACCTTTTATATATACATAACCTATACGATCTTATATATATATATATATGAGTGGTCATAACCCATAGAGATCATCTAGTGCCAATTACATTAACATGGTATCAGAGTCAGTATTTTTTTCTAAATCAATGTCGACATCATCTTCTACCTCCTTCACCACCTCCACCTCCACTTCCAGTCTCAACTCTGCTACTACCTTTGCCCCTATACCAATTCATCATGCTATCACCATCCGACTCAACAAAATAAACTATACATTATGGCGCGCCTAGCTTTTTCCGTATTTATGGAGTACAAAGCTTATGTGCTTTATCGATGGATCCACGACCGCGCCTCCCTAGCAAATTCCTTTATCGGCTGCTGATGGTGCCGAGTTCGTGTTTAACCTAGAATATTGCCTATGGTATGATAAAGATCAACAACTACTAAGTGGTCTTCTCTCGTCGATGACTGAAGACATCCTTTACGAAGTGGTGCCTGTCGCTACATTCAAAGAAGCATAGGACATTCTTCAGCGCATGTTCTCCTCCGCCATGCGTGCGCATGCTGTCTAAGTGCGTATCGACCTTGATATAACCAAGAAGCATAACCTCTCTGCTACCGATTACTTCCACAAGATCAAGAGTTTAGCCTTTGAACTGGCTGCGACTGATGCTCCTCTTCATGATGACGAGATCATTGCCTAACTCCTAGCAGGTCTTTCCCTAGATTACGATCTGTTCGTCACATCTATGACGACAAAGAGTGAGCCCCTCATGCTCAACGATGTCTACTCACATCTGCTAGCATTTGAGGCATGTCAACTGTAGTACCAGGCGGAGACTCACCTCAACATCGGCGTGTTGGCCAACTTCGCCGGCCGAGGTGGGCAGCAGTGGGGCCGTGGCCGTGGCGGTCCTCTGCCCTAGGGACGTGGACGCGACGCCCCTCTATATCAGATCTACGGTCGTACAGGTCACACTGCCATCAAATATTGGTATCGTATGGATGAGCCTTACCAGGAGGAACAACCCTTTGCTACGGTAACTACTACTTCATCCTACAAGATCAACACCAATTGGTACACCGACACCGGAGCTACCGATCACATAACCAGTGATCTAGATCACCTAGCCTTGCGTGAACAATACCATGGTGGAGAAACGGTTTAAGTTAGCAACAGGGCAGGTTTGTAAATTATGCATATTGGTTCTTATTCTTTTAATACTGCTACACGTCCTCTTGACTTACATAATGTTCTTCACGTACCTGATATCTCTAAGCACCTCCTTTTAGTTCATAAACTATCACGTGACAATAATGTATTTTTTGAATTTCATCCCTATCATTTTCTTGTAAAAGACTAAACAACGAAACAATTGCTCCTGCAAGGAAAGTGTGAATCCGGCCTCTATCCCATAAAGCTGTTCGATATTGAATTCTTCAAACAAGCACTTGTCAGTGTCAAGGCATCCCCAGATCAGTGGCATGCTCGTCTTAGCCACCCCTCTACCCTAGTAGTGCGGTCTGTTTTGAGTTTGAATAATCTCCCATATATCAAGAAGTCGAGTCCCTTAGTTTATCATGCACGTCAATTAGGCAAGAGTCATCAACTCCACTATACTCATGCCATTCATCGTTCTACATCGCCTCTTGAACTTATTTTTTTAGATGTGTGGGGCCTTGCCCCCAAGTCTGTTGGTGGATACAAATACTACATAAACTTTATCGATGATTTTAGTAAATTTACGTGGATATATTTGATGCATGACCGTACTGAGGCTCAACGTATTTTTTTGCAATTTCAAGCACATGTAGAAAGTTTTCTTGATACTAAAATTAAATACGTCCAATCTGATTGGGGCAAGGAGTACCAAAAACTTCATACTCAATTTTTCCGATCCCTTAGCATAGCTCATCATGTTTCCTGCCTACATACTCACCAACAAAATGGATCGGCTCAACACAAGCATTGTCATATAGTTGAAACTAGTATTACTCTACTAGCTCATGACTATATACCGATTAAATTTTGGGATAAGGTCTTCCTCACAGCCATTTATCTCATTAATAGATTGTCCACTCGAGTCCTTGATAATCTGTGCTCTCTAGAATGCCTCCTCAAAACTCCACCAAATTATTCTATGCTCTGTATATTTGGTTGCACATGTTGGCCTAATTTGTGACCCTATAACCAACATAGACTTTTCTTTCGATCCAAAATCTACGTGTTTTTGGGATATAGTGGTCTTCACAAGGGATACAAATGTCTCGATATAGATTCCGGACGTGTGTATATGTCCTGTGACGTTATATTTGATGAAATATTTTTTTCTTTCTCCACTTATCCTTCATCCAATGTTGCGCCTAATCAGGACTGTGGTAGTTTTAATTTGAACAATTACGATATGCATATATTTCCTGCTAACCCTATAAATACAACCCCTTAGCAAGCAACAGATCCCAGGATGCCTAAAACCTCATCAGGATTGGCGCCGACATTCCCTGCGCCCACTTCTTCACCCGAGGCAGGCGCTCTGCATGCAGCGCCTGATGTTGACCTGCCTACATCGGAGTCTCCGTCTGCCTCTCCCATGTCCCCTACGGTAAGCACAGAGGCTGTGGCTGGGCTGTCATCTACCGGCCCATTATCACCAGCATCGCGGCAAACTTCGTCACCGAGCGTTCGGCTTGAGGCCGTACACCACTCAGAGGTTTCTGCATTGGATCCTTTGTCCACTAGTACAGGACACACTTAAGCCACAACATCAAGAAGCCTAAGGTTCGTATCGACGGTACGGTTACTTATTCTGCAATACGGACTTCAGATGCAGAGCCTACATCACATGTTACTGCTATGGCATACCTCTTTGGAGGCCATATTTGTTCCGACACCTATGCTTTCCAACAACAAGTTACTCTTAAAGAGTGGCGACCCTCTCTCAGTTGAAGATACTACACGCTATCGTAGTGTTGTTGGGGCTCTCCAATATTTGTCTTTCACTCGCCCCGATATCTCATTTTCTGTTAACCAGGTATGCCAATTTCTGTCAGTACCAACGACGGCTCATTAGGTGGCAATAAAATATATACTATGTTATCTTCATTTCACGTCTGTTATGGGGCTATGCATCACTAAATCTGGGTCTTCATTACTAAGTGTGTTTTCTGATGCCGATTGGACCGGGAATCCAGATGATCGACGTAGTACAGGTGGCTATACCATTTTCTTTGGTGGCAATCTTGTTTCTTGGAGCTCTTGCAAACAACCAACTGTTTCTCGCTCGAGCACAGAGACTAAATATAAGACCGTCGTCAATGCTACCGCTGAAGTAATATAGATACAAGTGTTGCTAAGGAAACTTGGGATTTCTTAGTTTCGACCACCGTTCCTATGATGTGACAATATTGGTGCCACTTATCTCTCTGCCAATTCCATATTTTATCGTCGCACGAAGCATGTCGAGGTTGATTATTATTTTGTTCGTGAACGTGTTGCCTCTCGCCAACTCGACGTTCGCTTTATCTCATCCAAGAACCAGGTGACCGACATCATGACTAAGCTACTCTCGGTTATTCTCTACTGTAATTTATGGCGTAATCTGAACCTAGTCTACCTTCGTCTAGATTAAAGGGGTGTTAAACATAGAAATGTGTAATCTATTTTTAATAAGAGATCATCTATGTATTCTGATTATCGTTGGTCACGCTTGTAATCTTTTATGTAATATTCTATATATATGAGTGGTTATGATCCATAGATATCATCCAGCGTCAATTAGTTTTTACCCCTTTTATTTTGCTGTTCATTCTTCTGGTTTATAGATCTCTGAATAATGAGCGGCTTGTGAGTTGTCGTATCTGTAATTAACTTGTCTTGTTGTTGTTTGATCCTTTGCAAATTCAGCTGCTAATAGGTTGAGGCGCCCCAATGTCCTTCATGCCGCCTAGAGGAAGACAAAACTACAGGAGTAGACCCTCTGACTGTCTCGTCTTCATTAATCTCTTCAGAATCTTTCACTGATTCAGATCGAATGACAGAGGACTAGATGTCATCTTCTTATCTCTTTTTTCATATGGGATCAGAAAGGGAAACCATCGATTCTTCTGTTTCCCGGTTGTTAATTAGCTATTGGCCATTATGCTCTGAAGTTTACAAACTGCTGTAAGGCTGTAAACAACTTTGTAGAATGCGTGCATGAACAATTGTGCATTCTGACATTTACTGTAGTTTCCATGGTTATGTGTATGATACCATTGATCATCGATGTGTAGAGTGAGATGTTTTGCTCAATTCTAAATAAAAGACATCCTTTTTCATAACCTGTTCCCGGTATTTTCATACATATGGATATGGACTTTTTTGTCTATGACAATGCATCCATGTGCCAAAAGAAAATTCTCGGCTCTGCATCATTGGTAGAAAATTGAGCCTCAAATTGCAGAGCCACTTGGGTGCAGGTTTTCAATTTCAGATTTAGAGTTTCAGGCTTTGGAAGAAGATCATCTCGTGCTTCCCTTGTTTTCCCCAGCGCGCGCGGCGTCGCCACCGTCATGAGCAGTCGCCGCAGCCCCGGCTCCGTCGCAAGCGCGCGCTTTGCCGAGCGCATTTGGCCGCTGCCGCCGTTGGGGCCTCTCTACTGCTGTTCGCTGTCGCCGAGTTCGCCTCTACTGCCGCTCTGTGCTGCTCGCGCACGAGATGTTCGTTGAAATGCTTGGGAGTAATCCGCTTGCTAATATGATGTCGCAGGGAAGCACGCAATCGAGCATGGCATTCCTTGTCTTCTCCTCTGCTTATCACCGGCTCCGTAGTCGTGGACGACGACGCTGGCAGCCGTGGTGCCATGGACCTTGGTGACCGCGCCATGGTCCGGGTGCAGCAGGCAGTAGCAGCTAGCTCTCGTTGCGGACGGAGAACGAGTGGTCAACGCCTCTGGTGAGGCGAGCATGTGGGCCCGAAGGCCCACCTGTCATAGAACGGGGAAGTGCGGCCCCACCTGTCAGCGGGCGGGACAACTCCTTTAAATGGCGGCCGCCTTGGCGCCGAGAGCCCCGGCCCCGAGCCGTAACCGTCGCAACGAACACCTCCCTGCTCCGCTCTCCCCTCGCCGGAGCGCCAAGAAACCAAGAGCGGAAGATCCCCCGCGCCGCCTCTGCCTATCGCCGGAAGCAATGGACCAGTTCCACGACGAGCAACACGTGTGGCTGCGGAGCAGCGCCCTCGGCCTGTACCTCCGCGCCGACGACGACGGGAGAGGCGTCTCCCTGCACCGAGTCCGCGCGTCCGTGCACGCGGCATGGGCGGTGCACATACACCACTTCATGGGCGGCGACATCCTCATGCTCCACAGCGCCGCAAATGGACGGTACCTCGCGGCCACGGCATGGTGGGCAGCGCCGAACGGCGTCGCCCTGCAGGACCTCGACCAGCTGCCGTCGCTCACCGTCGGCTGGTTCGTTATCAGGGCAGGATACGGAGACGACGTCCTGCTGCGTCACACTAGCGAGCGCTTCCTCCGAGCTCACGTCAGGAGGAATCCCTTCATCTATGGCGTCGCCGTCGGCGTTTACGCGTTCGACAGCCCCAGCCCAATGAGGCAGTGGATGGTGGAGGCCATCCCCCCGAGCGATACCATACCTCGCCTTCCAAATCCTTCGGTGAGCACGTCATGCCCTGTTTCAATTCCTGATTGGGTTCTTCGGGGATCAATTCTTGATATTTTCTTGTGTCAGATTGCTGCAAATTGTGTTACTTCCGTTCTCCAGGATGCAATTCTTGGTTCTGTTCCTGCCAAAGTTTCCGCCTGTATTAGCATTTGCTAATCGTGCATCCTGTGCTCACGGGAAAGTATTTCTTAGTTGCATTTTAGCTCAAGGTGTCCATTCTTTATGTTGCGCGCTCGGGGGGGGGGGGGGGGGGGGGTACTCTTCTTACTTTCATCTGTCAGGTTGCCACCTATTTTTGCTTAATCCTCCGCATTTGCTTCGCTCCAGGGTGCAGTTCTTAGGACGGTTCTTGAAAATGGCGACATCATCACTGCTGTTCTTTCTTACTTTGTTCTTGGTCCTCAGTCACTTCGTGTTTCTAATGACTTCCTATATACCATCATCTTCTTTGCTGCAGTCCAGAGCATGCATCAGTGTGCGTCGCATCTGGTTCGTGCGGGCATCTTATGAAGGTCTGGTCTGGGATTCCGCCTGGTTCACTGGGAATTCTGTGTTCTATCTAAGGAACCGCCTGGTGGATCGTATGGGATTCGCAGTGGACCCCAACTCCATTATGTGTGTTCGAGCGGGCAGCTTCGGACGGCTGACTCCTCTGGTGACTGATCTGCCTCGCAGCAATGCGACAATGGTGATCATATTTGTCGCACCTGAGGCAATAGGTGAGATATGTATACGCGTGTATGGCTGCCTCCTGTTTTTGCGGCTAATGTTCTATAGATTACATGCTCATGGTATTCCTTCAATCTTGAATCTCTTGTGCACATTGCACTGTGCTAGATCAGTCATACCATTGCTGCATATTCCATGACACCTTCTGTACTGATTTCTTTCTAATGAACTGCTATCAATAAAGTCCACTCTACTTGACCTCAAGCAAAATGTATATACGTTTTATTAAGAGAAACTTGTCTGAAAATTCCTGTAGATAAGAAAAGGGAGTCAAGTGAAAATAAGAAGGTATTCAGAATTTGGGCTGTGGATTTTCAGTCTCTGTACAGATGCTTAAATATGGCCTGAAGTTAGTTTTGTGATTCAGAACAGTGACTTGTTAGTTGCATACGTATTCACGCTCAATCATGAAATGGAAACTACCAGTTTCATACACCAATTCTTAGTTTAGAAAATTCAGTTGATCCTTCTATTATTTTGTCTTGTTAGTATTGTTGAGGGATTTAAACCCAGATCATCTCAGTCTGCTCTTTTCTTTCTTTCTTTCTTTTTTAATTTCGAACAAAGGCAGATGCTTTGTCTTATTTCATTGATAGAAAAGATATCAATAAGCTCTTTTAAGTCTAAGAAATAGGGTCTTTGATTTAAGACAGTCTTACATTCATTATGCTGGTTTCTAGATGAGTTATCCCTTTTATTTTACTGTTCGTTTTCTTCTTTCACGAAAAGGTGACCCCAGATGTTTTTAGATGGTTTCTGAATATTGAACGGCTTGTGAGTTCTAGTATCTGTAATTAACTCGTCTTCTTGTTTTGTTTGTGCCTTTGCAAATTCAGCTGCTAATGGGTTGAGACACCCCAATGTTGATGCCCCCTAGAGGAATACAGAACTACAGGAGCAGAACCTCTGACATACACTTCTTCATTCGTCTCTTCAGAAATCTTAGCTGCTTCAGATCTAATGACAGAGAACTGGATGTCCTCTTTTTTTTTTCTTTGTTGATGTAGGCTCAGAAAGGGAAACCATCAACTCTTATATTTCCCGGTTGTTAATTAGCTATTTGCCATTAGCCCTGAAGTTTACAAACTGCTGTAAGCAACTAAGTAGAATGTGCGTCTGAACAATTGTGCATTCTGACATTTGCTGTAGTTTCCATGGTTATGTCACGTGTATGATACGACTGATCATCCATATATTTGCCGAGTGAAATGTTATGCTGAAATCTGAATAAAAGGCAGCTCCTTTTCACGGTGTATCTATGATAATACATCCATGTTCCAAAAAGAATCTTGGCTTCGCATTTTTGGTAGAACATTGAGCCTCAAATTGCAGAGCCATTTGGGTACAGTTTTTCGATTTCAGATTTACCTCAAATTCCAGCGTTTCAGTTTTTGGGGAAAGATCATCTCGTGCTTTCCCCATGGCCCACGAGCCCAGCGCGCGGGGCGTCGCCACTGTCCCGAACACGCACGCGTCTCCGTCACAAACGCGCGCGGTCCAGGCGCTATCCATGTGGACTTCGGCCTGTCGCTGCTGCCGCTGTTGGGGCCTCCGGCGCTGTTCACTGCCGCTGCGACGGGAGGAGCTCGGCTCCAACTGCCTCAGCTCTGTTCTACTCGCACATGAGGTGTTCGTTGAAATGCTTGGGAGTCACTCGCTTGCTAATATGGTTGTTTTTTTCGACGTCGCAGGGAAGCACACAGTCGAGCATTGCATTCCTTGTCTTCTCTCCTCTTCGCCGGCGCTGTCGTCGTGGACGACGACACTGGACGCCGTGGCGCCATGGTCCGGGTGCGGCAGGCAGCAGCAGCTAGATCGAGTGGTCGAAGCCTCTGGCGAGGTGAGCATGACGTCATCGAGCATGTGGGCCCGGAGGCCCACCTGTCAGCCAGCGGGGAAGTGCGGACCCACCTGTCAGCGGACGGGAGAACTCCTTTAAATGGCGGCCTTCTTGGCGCCGAGAGCCCCGACCCCGAGCCGTAACCGTCGCAACGAACACCTCCCTCCTCCGTTCTCCCCTCTCCGGAGCGCCAAGAAACCTAGAGCAGAAGATCCCCAGCGCAGCCTCTGCCGCTCGCCGGAAGAAATGGAGCAGTTCCACGACAGGCACCACGTGTGGCTGCGGAGCAGCGCCCTCGGACTGTACCTCCGCGCCGCCGAGGACGGGAGCGGCGTCTACCTAGACCCGGTCCGCGCGTCCTTGCACGCGGCGTGGGCAGTGCACATACACCGCTTCATCGGCGGCGACGTCCTCATGCTCCACAACGCCGCAAACGGACGGTACCTCGCAGCCACGGCCTGGTGGGCAGCGGCGAACGGCGTCGGCCTTGACGACCTCGATCAGCTGCCGTCGCTCACCGTCAGCTGGTTCGCTATCAGGTCGGGATACGAGGAAGACGTCCTCCTGCGTCACAATAGCGAGCGTTTCCTCCGAGCTCACGTCAGGAGGAATCTCTTCAGCTATAGCGTCTCCGTCGGCGTTGACGTGTTCGACAGCCCCAGCACGATGAGGCATTGGGTGGTGGAGACCATCCCCCCGAGAGATTCCATACCTCGCTTTCCAAATTCTTCGGTGAGCGTGTCATTCCCTGTTTCCTTTCCTGATGCTTGCAGAATCGATTGTCTTACTGGGTCCTTGGGGGACCAATTCTTGATCTTTTCTTGCGTCAGATTGCTGCAAATTGTGTTAGTTCCGTTCTCCAGGATGCGATTCTTGGTTCTGTTCTTGCCAAAGTTTCCGCCTGTATTGCTAATTTTCTAATCGTTCGTCCTGTGCTCACCGGAAAGTAATTCTTAGTAGCGTTTTAGCTCAAGGTGTCCATTCTCTATGTTGCATTCGTAGGAGGAGCAGTTCTTGGTTTCATCTGTCAGGTTGCCACCTATTCTTGCTTTGCTAGCTCCTCTGCATTTGCTTCACTCCGAGGTGCAGTTCTTGGGACGGTTCTTGAAAATGGCGACATCACCACTGCTGTTCTTTCTTACTATGTTCTTGATCCTCAGTCACTTCGTGTTTGTAATGACTTCCAATGTACCATCATCTTCTTTGCTGCAGCCCAGAGCTTCCATCAGTGTGCGTCGCATCCGGTTCTTGCGATTATCCGATGAAGGTCTGGCCTGGGGTTCGATCTTGTTCACTGGGAATTCTGTGTTCTATCTAAGGAACATACTGGAGGGTCGTTTGGGCTTCACAGTGGACCCCAACTCCGTTATGTGTGTTCGAGCGGGCAGATTCGGACGGATGACTCCTCTGGTGACCGATCTACCTCACAACAATGAGACAATGTACATCATCTTTCTCGCACCTTTGGCAGTAGGTGAGATACGTATACCCGTGTTTGACTGCCTGTCACCTTCTGTTTTTGTGGCTAATGTTCTATTGATTACATGCTCATGGTATTCCTTTAGTCTCGAATCTCTCGTGCACATTGCACTATGCTTGTCTGCTAGATCAATCATACTGTTGCTTCATGTTTCATGACAACGTCCTATCCACTTGACCTCAAGGAAAAAATATATATGTAAGAGAAACTTGTCTGAAAATTCTTGTAGATAAGAAAAGGGAATCAAGTGAAAATAAGTAGGTATTCAGAGTTTGGGTTGTGGATTTTCAGTTGGTGTACATATGCTTAAACATGGCCTGAAACTAGTTTTGTGATTCAGAACAGTGACTTATTAGTTGCATACATATTCATGCTCAGTCCTGATACGTAAAAAAGAGATGTGCTTCTAACCCAGTTGGCAAAAGCGTTCGGTGGTGAACGCTGCGCCTGGGTTCGAGTCCTAAACCTCTCACTTTCCGCCCGGATTAAATGAAGGGTTGAAAAACTTTTTTTCTGATATGTTTCATACACCAATCCTTAGTTCATAAAATTCAGTTGCTCCTTTTGTTATTTTGACTTGTTAGTAGCGTTGAGGGATTTAAGCCCAGATCATCTGAGTCAGCTATTTTCTTTCTTTGTTTTCTTATTTTTGAACAGAAGCAAAAGCTTTGCCTTATTTCATTGATAGAGAAGTTATCAGTAAAGCAGTCAGCTCGTTTCAGTCTAAGAAATAGGGTCTTTGATTTAAGACAATCTTACATTCATCGAGAGCATAGCCTAACTTAGAAATGTTCACCTGTACAGCTGTACTGTATTATACAAATATACAATAGACAACACTGTTGCCGTCAAATCATGACACCGGCTTCTGCTCATTATGCTGGTTTCTAGATGAGTTATCCCTTTTATTTTACTGTTCGTTTTCTTCCGTCACAAAAAAGGTGACCCCAGATGTTTTTAGATGGTTTCTGAATATTGAACGGCTTGTGAGTTCTAGTATCTGTAATTAACTCGTCTTCTTGTTTTGTTTGTGCCTTTGCAAATTCAGCTGCTAATGGGTTGAGACACCCCAATGTTGATGCCCCCTAGAGGAATACAGAACTACAGGAGCAGAACCTCTGACATACACTTCTTCATTCGTCTCTTCAGAAATCTTAGCTGCTTCAGATCTAATGACAGAGAACTGGATGTCCTCTTTTTTTTTTCTTTGTTGATGTAGGCTCAGAAAGGGAAACCATCAACTCTTATATTTCCCGGTTGTTAATTAGCTATTTGCCATTAGCCCTGAAGTTTACAAACTGCTGTAAGCAACTAAGTAGAATGTGCGTCTGAACAATTGTGCATTCTGACATTTGCTGTAGTTTCCATGGTTATGTCACGTGTATGATACGACTGATCATCCATATATTTGCCGAGTGAAATGTTATGCTGAAATCTGAATAAAAGGCAGCTCCTTTTCACAACCTGTTCCCTGTAGTTTCGTACATATGAACTGTTTTATCTATGGCAATGCATCCATGTGCCAAAACAACAAGGATTAATATTCTCGGATTTTCATTGTTCTTGTTAGAAAATTGAGCCTCAAAATACAAGGCCACTTAGGTGCAGGTTTTCAATTTCAGATTTAGAGTCTTTGGGGGAAGATCATCTCGTGCTCCCCCACCCACGCATGCATCTCCGTCGCAAACACGCGTGGCACAGCCATGTGGGCGTCGGCCTGTCGCCGCTGCCGCTGTTGGGGCCTCCAGTGCTGTTCGCTGCCCGCGCGATATGAGGAGTTCGGCTCCAACCGCCTTAGCTCTGTTCTACTCGCGCATGAGGTGTTCGTTGAAATGCTTGGGAGCCATTCGCTTGCTAATATGATTGCTCGTTTGATGTCGCAGGGAAGCACACAATCGAGCATGGCATTCCTTGTCTTCTCCTCTGCTTTTCACCGGCGCCGTAGTCGTGGACGACGACGCTGGCAGCCGTGGCGCCGTGGACCTTGGTGACCGCGCCATGGTCCGCGTGCAGCGGCAGGCAGCAGCAACTAGCTCTCCTTGCGGATGGAGCACGAGTGGTCGAAACCTCCAGCGAGGCGAGCATGACGTCATCGAGCATGTGGACCCAGAGGCCCACCTGTCAGCGAACGCGGGAGGTGCGGCCCCACCTGTCAGCGTACGGGAAAACTCCTTTAAATGGCGGCCGCCTTGGCGCCGAGAGCCCCGACCCCGAGTCGTAACCGTCTCAACGAACACCTTCCTTCTCCGCTCTCCCCTCGCTGGAGCGCCAAGAAACCAAGAGCTGACGATCCCCGGCGCTGCCTCTGCCACTCGCCGGAAGCAATGGAGCAGTTCCACGACGGGCACCACGTGTGGCTGCGGTGCCGCGATCTCGACCTGTACCTCAGCGCCGACGAGGACGGGAGCAACGTCTCCCTACACCCGGTCCGCGCGTCCGTGCACGCGGCGTGGATGGTGCACATATACCACCACAACAGCGGCGATATGCTCATGCTCCAGAACGCCGCAAACGGACGGTACCTCGGGGCCACGCCACCAGGGTGGTGGTGGGACGGCGTCACCGTGCGCAACCTCAACCGCCTGCCGCCGCTCGTCGTCGGTTGGTTCGTTGTCAGGTCGGGATTAGGGGACGACATGCTGCTGCGTCACACTTGCGGTCGCTTCCTCCGAGCTCACTACAGGAGGAATCGCGTCAGGGGTGGCAATGCCGTCAGCGTTGACGTGTTCGTCATTCCCAACACGATGAGGCACTGGGCGGTGGAGGCCATACCCCCGACAGATTCCATACCTACACTTCCATTTCCTACGGTGAGCATGTCATGACCTTTTTCCTGATCTTTGCAGAATCAACTGTGTTACTACGTTCTTCGGGGACCAATTCTTGATCTGTTCTTGCGTCAGATTGCTGCAAATTGTGTTAGTTCCGTTCTCCTGTATGAAATTCTTGGCTCTGCTCTTGCCATAATTTCTGCCTCTGTTGATAATTTGCTAATCCTGCGTCCTGTGTTCATTGGACAGTAATTGTTAGTAGCCTTTTAGCTCAGGGTATCCATTCTGTATGTTGCATTCGTAGGGGGAGCAGTTCTTGGTTTCATCTGTCAGATAGCCACCTAGGTTCTTCAGTTCTTGCTCTGCATTTTCTCTGCTCCAGGATGCAGTTCTTACGACGGTTCTTGAAATTGGCGAGATCACAATCGCTGTTCTTTCTTACTACTCGTACGTTCTTAGTCCGTAGTTAGTGCTTGCTATGACTCCCTATATGACATCTCCATCTCCTTCTTTGCTGCAGTTCAGAACTTCGTTCGGTGTGTACCTCATCGGGTACGTGCGAGCATCTCCTTTAGGGAATTTTGACCCAACCACCTGGTCTTCGTTCACATTCTACGGGAGATCAGCGTTCAATCTAAGGATCGAGCTGGCGCGGCGGTTGGACATCGCAGTGGACACCGACGTCATTATGTGTGTCCGAGCGGGAGCCATTGGATGGCCGACTCCTCTGGTTACTGATCTGCCTCGCAACACCATGGTGATGGAGATTATCGTTATCACAGCCCGGTCAATAGGTGAGATTTCCTTCTTTGTACCTGTGTATGACTGGATATCGCCTTCTTGTTTGTGGCTAATGTTCTATAGATTACATGTTCATGGTATTAGTGGTATTCCTTTAGTCTTGAATCTCTGGTGCACATTACATTGCTCTAGATCAGTCATACTGTTGTTGCATGTTTCATGACAACTTCTGTACCGATTTCCTTCTAATGAAGTGTTTTTAATAAAGTTCTATCCACTTGTCGTCAAGGAAAATGCATACATGTTTTGTTGAGAGAAACTTGTCTGAAAATTCTTGTATATAAGAGAAGGAAGTCAAGTGAAAATAAGTAGGCATTCAGAGTTTGACTTCTGAATTTTCTGTCTGTGTACACGTGCTAAAATATGGCCTTAAGCTAGTTTTTTTTTTTGTGATTCAGAACAATGGCTTGTTAGTTGCATACATATTCGTGCTCAATCCTGATATGGAAAATACTGATTTCATACACCAATCCTTAGTTCAGAAAATTCATTTGATCCTTTTGTTATTTTGTCTTGTTAGTAGAGTTGAGAGATTAAACCCAGATCATCTCAGTCAGCTCTTTTCGGTCTAAGAAATAGAATCTTTGATTAAGATAATCTTACATGCATTGTGCATACTCTAACTGTAAAAAGGTTCGCTTGTACTACTGTACTGTATTATACAAATAAACAATAGACAACATTGTGCCATTAAATCATGACACCAGCATTTATTTATTTTTGCTGTTCATTTTCTTCTCTTTACAGAAGGGTGGCCCCATATGTTTTAAGATGATTTCTGAATTTAAACGGCTTGCAAGTTGTACCTGTACCTAACTTGCTTTATTGTTTTGTTCTGTCCTTTGCAAATTCAGCTGCTGATAGGTTTTTGAGACACCCCAATGTTGATGCAGTCTAGAGGAATACAGAACTACAAGAGCAGTGAGCAGAACCTCTGACAATCACTTCTTCATTCATCTATTCAGAAATTTCCACTTCTTCAGATCGAATGAAATAGAATTGGATGTCTTCTTTCTTCATAGATTAAAACTCAGAAAGGAAACCATGAACTCTTTTGTTTCACGGTTGTTATCTATTTTCCATTATGCTCTGAACTTTACAAACTGTTGTAAGCACTAAGTGGAACAATTGTGCATTCTGACATTTGCTGTAGTTTCTATATGGTTATGTGTATGATACGACAGATCATCTATACATTTGCAGAGTGAAATGTTATGCTGAAATTTGAATACAAGGCAGATCTTTTTCATAACCAGTTCCCTGTATTTTCATACATATCTACTGTTTTGTCTATGGCAATGCATCCATGTGCCAAAAGAACAAGGCTTAATTTTGTCGGCTTTGCATTTCTGGTAGAAAATTGAGCCTCAGATTACAGAGCCATTTGGGTGCAGGTTTTCAATTTCAGATTTATTAGAGTCGTCCAGTGTTTCAGGCTCTAGGTGAAGATCATCCTGTGCTTCCCTTGTTTGCCCCACCCAGTGACCCACAGGCCCAGCATGCGCGGCGTCGTCACCATAATTTCTTATGTGTTAGACTACTGGACCACTAGGCTATATATATATAGACCCGACTCCTCCTTATAAAGTTGTGGTTTTAGTTTCACTATACACATTCTTACATGGTATCAGAACAAGTCTAAACATCCTCGACGCGCTAGTATTCTTTTACCGGAGAGCCGACCTTTTCTCCCTGTCGTCGACGTTTCTCCCCGTCACTGACCTTCTTCCCAGTACTTCCTCCTTGCTCTCTCGTCTCGGTTCCTTTTTTTTCCTGTCTTTTCCGCAGACGTTTTTTCTTTCTCCTTTTCCACCACCCTCTCCCATCCCTTGCTCCTCCACGCGATAAGGTGACGGTCTCCATCCGCCTCCTCATCTCACCTCACACCTGTCTTCGCCCTTCTTCTTGCTTCGTGCATCCTTTTTCCTTCGACGCCGACGCACCTCTGCGCTCGTTGTCTCTATCGGCTGAACTCGTCCATCCCTCATCGGCTGAACTCGTCCATCCCTCATCGGCTGGACCTGTCCATCCTCCATCGGCTGGACCTGTCCACCCTCCATCGGCTGTAACCCTCTCTCGGTTCTCGCTTTTCCGACACGTTCAACTGCTCTCGGACGCGAACCTTCTCCCCTCACGTTCGAGCCACTCTGACGTGTCCACAGACACGAATCTCTGCCTCCCGGACGCGAACCTCTTCTCTTCGCGTCTGGCCCCTCTCCGTGTTTTTCGCGTCCGCTCCACTCCTTGACCTCCACGAGTCCACGAACGTGAATCTTCTCTTCACAGACGTAAATCTTCGCATGTCTATGACTCAACCACTCTCTGACCTACTTACTCTACCATCACTTTTTCCCTCACCTACTCTGCTGTCTACTCCACATCGGCCAACCACTTCCCATCGACTGGTTGGCCCATTCTCTATCAGCTTCTCACTTCTCTGATTGGCCGATCTCTCTTCTCATCGGTTTTCTCCCATCGGCCTCTTACTCCCATCGGCTTCTTATCCTTGTTCTTCTCTCGTCATGGCCACCGAGTCAGCTCTCAGCTCCAGCACTTTCCTAGTCGCCGAATCTGCTCCGGCTCTTGGTGCCCCAGACCACACCTCGGGCACCACCTCGCCGATCTCTCTCAGTATCGGAGTCTTACCGGTGCTCTCCAATACCTTACCCTCACACGGCCTGACCTCACCTACACCGTCCAGCAAGTGTGCCTCTTTATGTATGCTCCGCGCGAACCTCACCTTGCGCTGCTTAAGCGCATCCTACGCTATGTGAAGGGTACACTCTCCAGCGGACTGCACCTCAGCTCCAACCCCATTGACTCCCTCACTACGTACTCCGACACGGACTGGGCAAACTGCCCCGACTCTCGACGCTCCATATCCGGCTACTGCGTTTTCCTCGGCGACACTCTAGTCTCTTGGTCCTCAAAACGCCAGACTACAGTGTCACGGTCCAGTGCCGAAGCCGAGTACTGCGCCGTTGCCCACACCGTCGCCGAGTGTTGCTGGCTTCGCCTGCTTCTCCAAGAGCTCCGTGCACCCATCTCCTTTGCGACCATTGTTTATTACGACAACGTCAATGCTGTCTACATGACCGCCAACCCGGTTCATTATCGACGTATCAAGCAATAGAGATCGACATCTATTTTATCCGTGACAAGATCACACTAGGACAGGTTCAGGTGCTTCATGTACCATTGGCACACCAATTCGCCGATATTATGACCAAAACCTCTCTACGCCTTTGTTCACCAGTTTTTAGTCCAGTCTCTGCGTCCGTTCTTCTCCCGCTGTGACTGCAGGGGGTATTAGACCACTAAACCACTGAGTTGTATATATATAGATCCGACCCCCTCTATATCCATATACAACGTTTGATGAAATGTGTATCAGGTATGCATCTTCTGTTTTTGATCGCTTTTCACTGCCTTCTTGGCGATCACAATGGACACCAAGATGAAAAATTATATTCCAGCTTATGATCGTCGCCGTTGTAGTCATCGTCGACGAGCTCACCGTCGGGCGCAAGCGAGCAGCTGCTCTGCGGTGGTGACGTTATCGAGCAGGAGGAGGCCCGGCCTGTGAGCGGATGGGAGGATGCGGCCCCCACCTTTAAATTGCCCGCCTTGGCGCCTAGAGCCCCTAACCGTAACAGCCACCGCGAACACCCCGCGCCGCCCTCCGCCTCCGCCGCCGCGGCTCCATCATCCATGACAGGCGGCACGTGTGGCTGCGGAGCCGCGTCCACGGCACGCACCTCCACGCCGACGAGGAAGGTGGGCGTGGACGGTGCACCTCGACCGCAGCGACCCCCCTCCACAGCGCCGCCAACGGCCGGTACCTCCTGGCCACCGGCAGGCCGGCGCCGAACTGCCGCCGCGTCGAGCTGGGCGTCTACGACTGGCTGTTCGACAGTTCGAGGACACCGTCGTGTGGATGGCCATCCGGTCGGGGTCGGGGATTGACGTCTGGCCGCGCCAACGGCAGGCGCCGCCACTGGAACAGCTCCGGAGTCAGCGCTGACTCGTTCGACAGACACGGCACGATGCTAGTAGCTTCTCTTTCATGTAGGTATAGGTTCTGCAGAACTCTTGTGTTTCCTGGTTGTTAGCTTCAATGCACCCATCAACTTAATCTGTTTGATGGTACCTTTGGTGCTGTTTTCTCCCTGACAAGAAGCAGTATGTTTTGGCCTTTTAGGTAGAACATATGGCTGAAGTGCTGAACAATTGTGCATTGATATGGGCTATAGTTTTGACCTCCATCTCGGTGACCGACAGCAAGATTGATATAGTTACAGCTGTTTCTCCCCTAAAAAGCATGTCTTGCTAGTTCCTACTTCTGAAGTTCTGTATGGCTGCTTGACAATTCTATTAATTTTTCAATTTTGGATTTGAAATATGAAATGTGGATCGTAGTTACATCATGTATGACAAAAGCTCTGCACAGAGACATCATCCTCTGTGTTTGTTTGTTGTCGTTTCTAGCTACAGTACAACAAAGAGTGTGCTCCTCTTCGACTTGAAGTTTATCTGTTGCCAAAGTGCAAATGCTGGGCCTCTTTCAGCGACGTACATGAACCTTCGTTTGGGTACAATTCTGCAAATCTCCCTGTCCACAACCACACTGTTTCAGCAAGCAGAATTAATCAACAATGTCTTCCTCTTAACAAAGATGTGAATACAGATCCAGCAGCCGAGCCAGCATGCCCCGTTCAGGCTTTGCAGTCTAGCACTTCAAATAAATTGTGTTGAGGAAATATATCAGCAAAGGGCGTTTGGTCTAGTGGTATGATTCTCGCGTTGGGTGCGATAGGTCGTGAGTTAGATTCTCGCAACTCCCCTGTTTTATATATATATATATTCCCATTACATTCGTTTAGTGCTGATTTTGTACTTTCATTCAGTGCTGACTGCTGTACCTGTTGCAATTAATTGAAATTAATTCTACGCTTTCTTTCAGTGCCTGGAAAACAACTGACTTGTTCTTTTTTTTTCTCTACTCTCTTTCAGTGTTGACCGTTTTCGACTTTCGAGTTTCGTTGGATGCTGATTTGCTGCAATTCTACACTTTCCTTTCGGTGTTGACTTGTTGCAATTCTACAGAATTCTGAAGCCGTGCAGGACAGGAATTGATCAACAGCTACGAATACATGAAGATCAGGTAGGTAGAAATTAGAATATGCAGATCAGGTAGCCGATTCAAAAGTTCCAGTTTGCTAGTCAGACCGAGAACAGTAACACAGAAAATTGTCTCGAAACTCTGAACAAATTACACCATCATGTAGAATTTTCCTGATCTCCGCATCACAAATTATCGTACGAATTAGTCTTTAAATTTCATTTGAATTTGAAATTTACGCAAATTTATAGTATGAATCACGGAATTAGGTTCATTTTTTAAGGATGAAAAAAGTTCAGAGGCCTCAAGCTTGACTGCTTGACCGCCACTTACCACCAAACGCGCGAGTCTGTGTGCCGCCGCCGCCACCGCCGCCGCTCCGATGGAAACCGCCGCCGTGGCGCCGCGCGTCCAGGCCCTAGCCGACGCCTGCGTCTCCCACCTCCCGGCGCAGTACGTCCAGCCGCGCGACCTCCGCCCGGACCCATCCCACCGCCGCCCCGCGACGGCCTCCTCCCTCGCCGCCCCCGTCGTCGACCTCTCGGCCGCCGGGGCGGGCGACGCCGTCCGCCGCGCGTGCGCCGAGTGGGGCGCATTCCACGTGGTCAGCCACGGCGTCCCTCCGGGGCTGCTCGACGCGATGCGGGGGGCGGGGCTCGCCTTCTTCCGCTCCCCCATGGAGGAGAAGCTCCGGTTCGCCTGCGACCCGGCCAGGGGCGCCGCCGCCGAGGGGTACGGCAGCCGCATGCTCGCGAACGACGACTCCGTGCTCGACTGGCGCGACTACTTCGACCACCACACTCTCCCGGAGTCCCGCCGCGATCCCACCCGGTGGCCCGACTTCGTCCCTGGCTACAGGTGATTACTGGTCAGTTCATGTCTGGAATAGTTGCAAATGATACAGAATTTTTTTTCATGCTTGAAATCATTTTTTAAAAAAATCGGAGATAGGAAGTCAATGTTACAAGTAGAAGATAGTGTGCAAGGAGAAAACTGTGGTATCCTGCATTTTGGGTTGTCTCTGCTGTTGATTCGATATGTTTAACAGCTGGATGTTAGGATTTGTGTTCATGCAATAATAGTAAGAATCCGAAACGAGAATATACGTGATTACTTAGGGATAACATTAATTAAAGAAAATATTATTTAATATTGGTTGAGATGGTTTGGTCATATCTAAAAAAATCCTAGAGTTAACAGTATATTGTGAATTTCTATATTAAAATAATATAAGAAGAAATAAAGAAAGACCGAAATTAAAGAAAATAAAAAGTGAAAATATTGATATATACCTAATGATCTGTATTTAAATATGAGTGTTTGAAAAATAAATATTGACGTGTGATCTTAAGACTCTTGTTAAGTTTTAATTTTAGCTTAACCTAACTTGCTTATAACTGTTATTGTTGTTATCTGCTACTAATTCGAGGTTTAGGTTTACTGTAGATGAATGATAGAATTATGAGCTTTATTTTTTACTTTCATTTGAAGCCCTGTTCTATAGTTCTGTGCATGTGCGAAGGATTTAACAAAATACTATTGCATTATTGCATAGTTTCTGTGAGTAGTCATTGCATCAAGAAAAGAATAACTCAAAACATCTCATGTCACTGTACAATGTACATATCCATGGTCCATCACATGAGCTGCGCTTTAATAACAGATAAGCTAAGCTAATAACTCAATGCTTGCAGGGATACTGTTGTGAAATACAGCAACAGCATGAAAGATCTTGCTCAAAAATTGCTGCGCGTCATCTCTGAAAGTCTGAATTTGGCACCTTCTTATATAGAAGAAGCAGTGGGAGAAGTTTATCAGAATATTACTGTTAGCTACTATTCTCCTTGCCCACAACCTGATCTTGCTCTTGGATTGCAATCTCATTCTGATATGGGCACGATAACACTTCTGATACAAGATGATGTGGGTGGACTTGAAGTATTGAAGGATGGGATGTGGGTACCCGTTTCTCCTTTGCCTGATGGGATCCTTGTAATTTTGGCTGACCAGACAGAGGTAATATTCCTTCACATGTTTTAACATATGCTATGCCATCTAATGAGTAAACAATATGCTCCAAACTACCAAAATACGTTTTGCTACTCCGGATGAATTCATTTAATATTATTTTTATGGTACAAATGATCTGCTAGATGGTTTTTACTGTTTAAATGGTATTGATCTGGCATTGGCAACTCAATTTAGTTTTATTGTGGACTTAAGATGGGAATTTGGTCCTGTGATATTTGTTCTCCCAACCTATCCCAGTTGTATTGTTTGGAGTAGCCTGTTTACTGTTGTCGTTGGAGTAGCTGCTACTGATGCATTATTTCCATATAATTTGGTTCCTGCAATCCAAACGCTACTCATGTTGTTTACCCTTTTCTAGATCATAACCAACAGAAGATACAAAAGTGCTGTGCATCGAGCTATTGTCAATGCTGATCGTGCCCGCTTGTCAGTAGCAACATTCTACGATCCATCCAAATCTCAGAAAATATGTACTGCCCCACAGCTCGTGTGCAAGGAGCATCCACAGAAGTACCGGGATGTGATATATGGCGATTATGTCTCATCTTGGTATAGCAATGGCCCAGAGGGCAAACGCAACATTGACGCCCTCCTGATCAAGCAATAGAGCCACAGGCAGCATTATACACACAGAATACAGACATTCATGTGTGTTGCGATGCTGTCCAAGACTGCCAATCTTGATTAATAAAGAAAATGACATTGTACAATATGAATGGTTCCTTGTTTTGAAGTTTCCATTATTCCTATCTTTACTTTCCTTGAAGCAAAGCTCACAATCGTGATTTGTGACCAGCTGACCATCATATTGCAATATGACATGAACACAGGAAAGATGATAATACGCTGATCCTTGACATTTATTTATTGCTAATATGATCATGCTGTTGAGTAACTCCCAGCTTTCCGGAGACTCACATCCAGTAGCTAGGTAGATGGTAGCGGGAGCATTGCACCGGTGGCTGGTCAGCTGGCGGTGGTATGCTTCTGCTTGGGACCAGTGCCATTATGCTGCAACCTCTCAAGAGTCACCAGTCACCACTGCATCATGCTCCTGCCTTGATCGCTGAGGTACGATTGCATTCATGCTTATTTCAAATAATATAAATACTTCTTACACTTCATTGATGTGTTGTTATAAATTTTATATGATATACGATCACTTGTACAAAAAATTTCAATAGAAACCATATGGAACTCTTTGAGGTAAAGTAATATTTGCTACTGGCTCATCTGAAAATTTCTTTGCATCAATAATGTAGACCTACAAAAATGATGTTTAATAATTAAGGATATGCATGGAAAACTGAGTGAAGTCATGTCATGTGCTTGCTTCACCAGTAAATAATCTAATGAAGTTTAAATATCAGAGATACATTAGTTAACTCATCATGGACATATGTTATTATCCATCCATCATCTTCATCCATTCCATTTTCTTTTGCAACAAACTGAACTCCAGAGCAGAAGGTTTTCTCTTGTAAAACATGGTGCTCCACTGATTTCAATTTTTTGTTTTCCAGGGGCTGCTCTGATACTTTAGTCCGAATAAAGTCATAAACAAAAAACAGTTGATATTTTGTGCTGTATTTACTGACCTTATCTTGCATGTCGAAGTGTACCTTTGCTATCCTACTATAGTTAAATAAACCTGCAGCATTGCACACAAACATACATATGCATTATATGAAGATTGCATCAGTGACTTAAAATGAACAAGCACATGCTGTAACATTTCACAACAATACAACATAAGCAATTAAAATGCCAAGAACAATTATAAATAAAATAAGTCTCTTTCAATCTTTCAGCAATGTCGTTGTTAGGCTATTACCTGTTTTACTGGTTGCTACTGAGTCAACAACCTGTGCATATCCGTACTTGTTTTTGACCCCAACAAAGTCTTCATTGATAGCAGGAAAATCCATCGCGACTTTCTCATTTATAAGATAACTTTCTTTTGTAGTTCCACTTTTTGAGTTTAGCCGCCATTCGTATGGACGAGAAAAGAGAGTGCCATCTACTGATGGATCAAAATCTTCTGAATTGTTATCTGGTGGGAGAAATGCTCTTCCATAACATTTTGACTTATCATCACTAGAGATTACTGAATCAAGTGTTCGGCATCCTCTGATGACAACCTGTTTATGGTCTTTTGCCAATGAGTACACATCTAGGAAAAAAAAGCACTGCATATAGATAAAATCTATATTTTCTATGAAGGCTTATCCTCGTATGTGACATAAACCCTGGTTATGCTTGTCCCACAATAACCAGGGAAAGTAGCTCTCTAAGATCAATTTTTTTAATGTTGCTTTTGTGCCCTAAATTGCTAGATTATAAGGCTGGGAATCTTATGTCAACATCAAGATCACAAGTCAGCCATGAGATGCGTCAGCAATGATTGCATAGTTAGACCCATCTCATGTTTTTATAAGCATAACCTTGATATGATTATAGCCAAGTTACTTGGCAAAATAGGTGTAAATGTATGGGATCCACGGCTTGCGTAAAATTGTCCTTAGTATGCCAAAATAGAGCGGGTAGTCCATTATAATATTGTACCTACAGTATAACAATTAGTAGTTATAGTAAAACATATTGTTGACAACAGTATAAGATCTCTCATAAACAAAAGGGAGCATACTGTGCGGTTACTCCAATTTCATGAAGAAGCCTCTCACCATCAGCTAGTTCATGGGAAACGACTTCACTTAGTACATAGTGGACTTTTATTGTAATAAAATCTGAAAGATATTTCTTTCCACTATAATTTTGATGATGCGTGGTATTAGTGAGCAATACACATAATCAGGTGGTTTAGAAATTTATATTAGTTATTCCAATACAATTTCTGTTGACATTCTTATCTGAGATGTCTCGTTTTCTTTTGGACATATGTTTATTACTTATATGCTACTCGATATTTGCAAAATCCAGCCGGATTGGCGCTGCAAATCAACACTCAACATGTTCGACATGTGTCCGCATATTAGTGAGAAACAAGTGGCATACAATAGATGTTGCAAAAGTTCAATGGCACATATATAACACATATTCATGCATTATTTTCATTTATTTTTCTTTTGGTGTGTAGTGATTACATATATGTTCCACTAATTGCAACTTACAGGAAATTACTCCAAGCACAAAGTGAGGTTTTCCAGTACTAATCCCCATCGTCACCAGTTCTCCACTCACACAAATCTTCTGTAAATAAAATCATATACATGTGAGCCCTTGCTATAGATGAATAACTTTACAACAGAACATCATGAAACAATTTTAGTTGGCATTAATAATATTCTAAGACCATTTTGTGCTTAAACTTTGAAATGTTTCGTGCTTCTATACTTGTGCACCATGAAATGAACTTCTGAAGTTTAAGTGGTTGTTGATGGATTGATTGATGAAGGATTTCTAATTGAAGATGACTGAATAATAATATACCATAACCCTTCCCGACTGTTCCCCCTGAAATATTGAACAAGCCTTTAAAGAAATAATGAGCAGATTGTAATTGCATAATAGCATACCTTTGAGTGACTTGTGAACGTCCCAAGCTCCATTAATGTTGTAAATTCCTAGGATTCTGAAATTATAGATGTCATTTTGTATGTTATATGTATGAAATTATTGTCTTGATTTAATAATTATGATAGATAATTGGCAAAGATTATTGATTTTGTAAAATAGTATTAAAATTGGCAAGATGGTATGTGCAATCGTGGTCGGACCAGTATGGTTAGGCCGGTCGATGTTTGTGCGGTCAAACCAGCTGGGTAGCTATGGTCTGACTAGTGTCATGTGTGTGGTTAGATCGTGTTGTAGTCAGTTTTGGACTGATTTATTGGCTTATGAAATTTACTTAGATGGTTTTTATATGTATTGTATGTTAATATGAGTTGATAATTTATATTTGGATATGATTTATTTGATTGTTGGTGTTGCTTGAGATCTTAAAAGTGTTACTAGATGGATCGAGAGTTGACTTGTCTGTAAGATTTTTATTAAGGTTATTTTTCTCTGGCTTAATTAATCAAAAACAAGCTGTTGTTGAGTATATGATCTCAGAAATCAGCTCGACAAGGTTGCAACTAGGGCTTTGATCGAAAACAAGCTTTACTCGTGTAGATTGTGACTAGTGTGACTTTGAGAGTGATTTGCTGCTGATTTGGCAGCTCTGTCCGTTCTGTGTGAGCTCGAGAGTGAGAGGTACACCAGTGAGGAATCACAACGGCGCTCATCAGGTCAAGTTCTTTTTTTTTTGAATTTTTTTAAAGGATGGGCAAAAGCTTTGCCACTTGTGTATTAATAGAGAAGAGAGTAGCATGTACAAAGACAATTAAAAATAAGGACCATGATGGCTTGTCATCGGCCTGGCAAGTCTAACTTAGATGATATCTCCCAAAATTTGCAATTTCTTGAGCTTTTCTGCTTCTGCTTTTACGCATGCCAATGCTTCCTCTTTTATCTTGGCTATTATGGTTGTTGGGGTTGACACTACATGGTGAAAAATTCTTGCATTTCATTCATACCATAACTCCCACGCGACAAGATGATTAGAGATTTGAGGAGGTTTTAGGGGGCATGTGAGGTTGATGAAAGATACCACCACCATTATTCTACAGACGTGCATGCCCTCCACTCGTTTATGCGCAGGTCGAGAGCTATCTAGTGCTGGACAGCCTCCCATATTTAGCTGGAGAGTTGGCACTCGGCCAACAGATGCAGCGCCGTCTCTTGCATTACCCGGTAGAAGGGGCAAATTCGTTGGTTTTTTTCATACTGTTATTTGCTGTAGCTGCATATTTCGAATCCATGTGTCACTAGCTAAGGCTTCATTTGCATTTATGTTCTTCCTTCTTGATGCCGCATAAATCAAGGGTGCGACATGTATGGGTGCTTTGTTGTCCAACCAGTGCGAGTGTCAGAAGCTTGCTTTTTTTCCATCTCCTAAAGTGATCGTAGTAGCTGCCACAAATAGTTCTCTATCTAGGCTATCGCATGACAGTGGCATACCCACCCAAGGCTTTCCCTTGCCAACTACTCAAACCACAACCATTGTATGCAGAATGCCCTTGCAAAGCAGGGCAAGTCAATGACCCCAAGCCCTTCTAGCTCCTTTGGTTTTCACACCTTTTCTCAGTTAACCTTACATTCCCTCTCCCCCTCCTCGAGATGTCCTCGCCTTTGACCTAGAGAAATTTGTATCTTTCCATGTCTATAGAGTGAAGAATGCCATTCGACACCTTTGTAGTCGATAGAAGATAGATCGGTTGCGTTGTGATGACGAACTTAGTAAGTGTTGTTTTGCCTGTCGTGGTCATCATCTTTCCTTGCTAGGGTGCTAGTTTTGCTAAGACTTTGTCTGGAATAGGCTGGACATGCACTTTTTGTAGCTTTGAGATAGCTAAGGGCAGTTCAAGGTACTTTAAGGGAAACTAGCTGTTCTTGCAGGGAATACTTCCGATATCATTTGCAAAATCAGTGTTAGTAGAGCGGATTGGTGCAATTTAGCTTTTCTACATGTTCGTCCTCAGCCCTGTGACCACCCTAAAGAAGTTTAGGATTCTGGCAAGGTCCTTCATGTCAGTGAGCATGGGTCTCACAAAGATGGCTATGTCATCTGCGTATAGAGGTCTACAGTCGTTCAGGTTTACCGTTTAATGTGGCTAGGTAGCCTTGAGTCATTGCTTTATTTAGGACGTGGTGGAGCGGGTTTATGGCGAGGATGAAGAGAAGTGGGGAGAGCGGCTCTCCTTGCCATAGTCCTCGACCTTGTTTTATTGGCTCGTTAGGGGATCCATTTAGCAGGACGTAGGAAACCTTCTCTTTGCATTAGTTTTAGAAAATAGTCCCACCACACTGTGTCGAAAGCCTTTGCTATGTCGAGTTTGAGGAGTAGAGTCAGGGTATTTGTTTGGTGGAATATTCGGGCCGTGTTTCTCACATACATAAAATTGTCGTGGATATTCCTATTCTTGATAAAAGCGCTTTGTCTGTCGGCAACCAAATTGTTCATGTGGGGCTGCAGGTGAAGGGCTAGAATTTCGGAGATTAGCTTCATGACCCTATGAATTAAACTTATGGATCTGAAGTCTGTGATGTTGTCCACGATGTCCTTCTTCGGTAGTAGCACTATGTTTGCCAAGTTGATTAGGCCGAGGTTGTTGTTCCTCTACTTTTCAAACGAACAGATGATAGCCATGAAGTCATGCTTTATTATTTTCTAGCATGCCTTGTAGAATGCTCCTATGAATCTATCCAGTCCCAAAGCTTTATCTGACGGCATTTGATCAAGTGCTCTTTTTGCCTCTTCTTTTGTAATGGGTGTCCCCAAACATGAAAGGCCCATTGCGGTTATCTGTAGGCTATCCCAGTCAAGATCCACTGTGTGAGGCTATGGTGTGGCCATGATGTTTAAGAAGTGTCCTTTGATTATGTGTGCTTTATTTTCACGTTTGATTTTCCACTGTTGTCCTATCTTTAGTCTTTGTAGGAAGTTTTTTTTTGCATTCTTGAGTTCACTTTGAGATGGAAGAATTTTGTATTTACATCTTCCTCTTTAAGATTGTGTTGATGCGTAGATCGGTCCACCGTGTTCGCCGATGGAGGTCCAATGCAATACACCTAAACACGCGAAGGTCTGGAAGATCTGCTTAGCTCTAATGTAGGTCCTAAACTTGAGGTTTACGAGCGTACTAGTCAATTTGACCATTTAATTGACAAGAAAATAGAATGAGATCGACGAGCCAATTGATCGATAAGCCGATACGGGCTACTGCTATTGGCTGGTTGCCGATAGGGGTTGTATCACTTGTACATCAGCTATAAAGCCAATAATAGCAAGTAATAAAATTGTAGACACATTAGCTATAGAGCTAATGATGCTTTGAATGAAATAGATGGTAAGTAGTAAAGAACAAAATCTAGCCTTCCGAAGAGACGAGATCTAGCAACCACCGATAACTATACTGTTAGAACCAGCCTTGATAGATCGGATCGAACTGAGATAGTATAAGGCTGAAGCTAATGACACTAAAATGATAGAAGCTAGATCGGTTGTGCTAACGAAAGGACCAGGTAAACTTATCAACTAGCTACGATATAAACATATAAACTCATCGGCTAGCTAAGCCGATGGGAGGAACAAAACCTATTAGATCACGATGTTAGCCTTATTAAACACAATTTTGATAAATTGGACCTAACCAAGATAGTATAAGGAAAGATCTAATAAAACTATATTGATTGCTAGCAGATTAATCGTGGGCAATCCTTATATATCTGCTGAAAAGCTGATACATTAAGCATGAAGCTTAGTGTAAAGATAAATCATCAGCTGGCTATTTCGATGAAACGTTGCATAAAGACCCACCGACTTAAGACTCAATTTACTATTAATAGTCTAGAAGGTCAAACCTAATCGATATAGTACGAGACTAATGACGGTAAAAGGAGCTTGATAAGCTGATAGATTTCACGTGAATGTGATGTGATATATTCGATCAGACTAAGAGATCGGACATAACCGATGCAACCTTAGATAGAGTGGATACATTAGGATAATGGTGGAACTTACTCCTTTATCAGAAATCAGACATAATTGATGCAGTCCTGCGTTAAGAGCCAGAACCCATCGAAAAAAAACTAGATGAACTAGGGTGGGATGCACCAAAATTGTATTAATCTGTGAAGATAAGTTACAATGCTCTGAGGTGTTTGCATTTATACCCTAGGATTACATGAGTCTGAGATGATTACAAACAATCTCTGGGTATTATTTCCTAAATAGAAAAAGAAACTATTTCTAAAAGATAACAAAATTAACTACTATCGTCTAATTACAATAGATATTTTATAGATACAAGACCACTCTACCATGGTTTCCATGATTTCTTCCTAGATTCGGTCTTATTTGGATGATTTTCTATCCTTAACTATCCGATCGTCACTTTCTATCTGTCAATCAACTTTTTTTCATAAGCCGATCGATGCTCTTGTCCTTAACTGAATCTGTTTAAGAGCTTACCAAATATTAGTATTAACAAATTGATAATTTTGCGATACATGTGTTTTCCTTTCTCTTTTGATCCTGGCCAACCCAATTGCATGCGTTTTTAGACCCCTTCTATGGTGATCACCTGTGTGGAGAGCTACCTTGCCTCCTGAGCCATATCAAGTCTCAATATTATTTCCAACGCCATTGTAGTTGGAGTTTTGCTCTGAAAACAAGACCTTTGCTCCATCTCTAGAGCCTTTTTGCTGTTTGCCCTAGCTTGAAATAGAGCCTATGATGTGGCTCATGGTGTGGCGTCTATACATTCCATGCCTCCAATACCGTTTGGTGAAAATCTAGTAGGTGTAGCTAGAAGTTCTCAAATCTAAAGGTATGTGATCGGGGGATTCGCCCTGGTTGTTTAGGAGTAAAGGAGTTTGACCAAAGTGGGTTATCTCTCTCATTACTCTAGGTGAAACGCCTATTTTGCAACGCAATTTCTTTGAGTTCGAACATGTTCAAGGTGTTTTGGAAATGGCTCATCTACCATAGATTTCAATTGGAGTTGTTTTTGTTCGCCACTCTGTAGATTGCATTAAAATCTTTGACTACCAGCCAACCCGTCCCAAGTGAAGGCTTGGTGTTGCGTATCTCTTGGGGGAAGTTTGATAGCTATAATGCCTTGCTTTTTTTGGGCTGTTCAAAAATATTTTAATAGGGAATTTGGTTCTTTGGGTCTAATTAAGGACCTAAGTGCCAAGGATCTCAATCTAAACCCTTCCTTGTGACCCCAAAAATCTTATCGCAAAATTCTATCTAATTTTGAGACTCAAATTTTGAAATTTGAATGTATCTCTCTCAACCTATCTAAATTAATTACATTCCTAAGTACTTCTTGATCCAATATCTTCTCTCTTTTGAGACTTTGATCAAAAATTCAAAATTTTGAATCCAACATCCTATCAAGGTTTCATTTCAATAGTACCCTTAAAATTCTCTTTAAATCATATGAGTTCAAAATTCAAATTTTAAATTCAAATCCTCCTTTGAATCCACTTCTTTTCCTTCCAAAACTTCCCCCAAAACTTCGTCAAATCCAAACCTATTCCAAAAATACAAGTTTTCATAAAAAACCTCTCTTCTATCCTACATCCATTTTTAGGAAGTTATCAAACCACACTATTTAATTGGGGTACACCATCTCCTTTCTCTCTCTTTAGCCTGCTCGAGCCCCCTTCTCCTCTCCTTTTCTTTTCATTCGCATAGCCCAAGAACCACAATAGCCCAGTCTACTTTCCACCACCGTCAAGCATCCACAACGACCCATGCCCTACTCGCGCGCACCCTCTTGTCTACCCGTGGGCTAGCCAACAAGCGAGCGTCCACCGTTTACTCCTTTCCACGGGCCCCGCCAGTCAGCTACTTCTTGGCTAGCACATGCCCACACGCTGGCACCAAATGTGATAATCTTCCTTCTCCGCCTCCCTCTCCATTAGCACCACATGCTCAATGAAATCCTTCCCATGGCACAAAATCTCCAACCAAAAATATCTCCTCCTCTGCGTCCCTCCCGCATCCAGCCATCCCCACTCCACCACCGTACAATGCACCACCCAACACATCGCCGCCGTCCTTTCCTTCCGCGCATGCACCATATTCTTCCTGCATTGCCAGTGCTAAAAAAAAGAAAATTTCTTCTTGACCAAAATATCTCGCATGTGCCACCGCCTTTGTCCCTTGTCACATTGCACCACTCTGCTGCTACAAATAGTAGTCCTCCCCTTCTTTCTTCTCCACCTTAGTTGCGCCCCCTCACTCGGTCTTGCCATGCCAAGCTGAGCTCGAGCTTGTGAACCACCATCGCGATTCCTCCTCTCTCGGTGAGCTCTCCTCCCAATTCCTTTTTCCATCCTCTTCCTCTCATCATGCCGCACCTAGCCTACAACATCTTGAGCCCTCTCTACCATTGGAGTGGTCACCCCCAGTGACCTCTTGTATACTACCAACAACGACGAAAAGCGATGCCGGCTACGACCACAGCCAGTCCACCTCCATCCCATCCGAGCCATTCACCAAGTTCACTGTTCCTCCCTCATCCTCCCACCATATCTCTCTCCTCCCAAACCACCGCCATTCACCGGATCAATCTCAATTGTCTATCGACATCGGGATGAATCGCACATGATCCAAGCTGACGTGGCTACCACATGAATGCCACCTTGGATCGAGTGGGCGCCCCTGTGCCACCTTGGCATGGCCTCAATAGGATAAGGTGAAGGCCTTTGCTCCGGCCTTGACAGCCCGTTAATCCCAAAGACTTTAGTCCACTAGCCCTCCTCTTTCTTCCTCCCATAGAACCGATCCACCTTGGACCATAAGCTAAGATCCCCTCCTCCTTCGACTAACACCAAGCCCCACATGTCAATCCAAAGAATATTCTCAAGAATATTAATTTTTTAATTAAATAAATCTTTTTCTATTTCTAGAAAATTAATTAAACTTTAAAAATTCATATATCTCTATTAATAACTCCGATTGACCCTGTTTAGGTCTCTAAATTTTTCTAAAAATAAGATCTACCTAATGGAACTATTAGTTATTAATAATAGTATTTTATTTTTATGGTTTTGTGTCATTCTCTCCCTTTTGTACTTAGTCGACAATGACGGGAATTATTTCAGACACAGAATTTCAAAGATTTTGAAGACGAAGACAGAGGCGAGTCACCCTTTGATCATATTGCTCTTAGTTTTTAAAATATTTTATTTACAAAATTACATTGCTAGTATGCACGCTAATTTGATCGGCCTTGGTTTTGCATGATAAACCAACAGACCTAATCAATAGTTGCACTATACATGTAGGTTGTTGATACCATTATCCCTCGTTGCTCCACCCATGGTATCTCAGCAACCGTACCCTTGAGCATAGGTACCGATGGTCCTACTCACTTCAACCTTGCTTGTCGTTATTGGAAAATAGAGTTTCAAAAGTTTAAAAAACCAGCACGTGGTGTCGGTGTGTTTGGGAAGTGAAAATGGTTCATGAAAACCCGATGATGCAAAGCAATTGCCTGTGTGGTGGTACTTCATATTCACATAGAAGAACTGATTCCTTAGAAAATTTCATCTGAGCATCTCACAGTGCGACCACACTGGTGGTATAAGGCATCTCTAGCCAAGTAATTAGTGAATCCATGATCATTGTATTACCAATAGTTGAGGACTCAGTAGGATGCCAAGAGGGCAATATATCCATGGATGGGTGCACTAGGGCAATATACCCATGGTCCTGGGTACAGGAAGTATTTGGTCGACATGACACTTTTAGGTGGCAACAATATCCTGAACTTGCTTTGAAAAGGCCTTGTCACAAACCTTCCTTCATCGGCCATGCGTAGCTAACACGTGCTGGGTGATCGTAGTAAGCTCATGTCATGTGGGTAAAGCGTGCATCCATTGCAAAGGTTAAAAACCGTTCGAACAACCATCCTCATAGTTATGGACGAATGTGAGGTGATCTCCTAGCGTAGATTTATTTGCTAGTGCTTAGTAAAAAATGATTTATAGTATGGGAACCATTATTAGAATTGGCCTTGGTGGTTGATGCATGACCTAAGTGGTCTAAAATAGGCATGTGTGACTTGGGATGTCAAGTGGTATCATAGATTATGTTTCTCAAGTGGAAGCAATGTGCTTTGAGAAGATAAGTAGCTCTAGGAGTTAGAGCTTGAGACATGATATTGGTTGATGTCCTGAAAATGACAAAAATAAAAAGAAGTTAATAAATAAGATTGAAAGTGAAATCTGCTTAAGGGCAAAAGCCTTTGAGCCAGCATGGACGACCGAAGTGGTATTACATTTCATTGGTGCAATTAATCAATTAATATTTGCCTTGTCTACTTAAGTTATTGCAAAGTAACTTGCGGACTGGATGGAGTCAAGAGCCTCTGTCCATCTATCTAGTTTACAACTCACACTTAGTATTTTAAAAATATTTTTAAACAGAAAGGTTTGTAAAATAAATCCTAGCATTCCTTTGAAACTTGAATTATACACATTTCTCCATGACTTACAAAGTACGTAATTACTCAACCATTGTTTTTCCCTCCTCTAGGAAGATAATGTTGAATATTATAGTTTTCTTCCTAGACCCAAGCCATTACTTGTGGATTGAGTTCTAGCTGCGCTAGGTTCTGTTGCTACTTCTTTGCTTACATGTTACACTCTTAGAATTGTTCCAAAGGTGTACCTCCTAAAGGTATAATCTATCCCAAGGATGGCAATGATGCATCTCCATTGACCGTGGGTACCAGCATTATGTCTTGGGACTAGTATCGGCATCGCAATCCCATAAGAGTTGGTTCATGCCAATTACCTACGACGCACCCTCTCTACTATCATAGTAGGTGGTGCTAGGGTATGACAATAGTGCTTCAAGGTTACTGTGGATGAAAGACAGAAGGCTTTGGTTGTGACATTTGTGAGGTCGATGAAGTCCTCATTCCAAAGTACCAAGATGCCTCCTCTCGTTCCTCTCCGCCTGGTTGCCGGTTTGTGTATGTACTTTGTTAGCCGCACTCCTCCTGTAGTCGCTATTATTGGCACGTTAAAGCCTATTTTTTTAGTTTGTTGAAGGCATGCGATTTGTGGGAAGAGGGAGGGGTAGAGAGGATTGTTTCCTTCATGGTTGTTTGCCTAACTATGGTGTTGAGACCTCACACGTTCTAGTGTAAAATGTTGAGCTATGGCGTTGTCATTTGTTGTACAAGTGAGAAGTGTAGTTGGATGGGGTCGTGTCGGTCATTGCGGTTGGTAGCTGGTAAAGGCGCCCAAGGTGACGCTCTGATTGGCTAGGGTTCTCATGACGTAATGAGCAATGATCAAGTCGGTGGGAGTTGGCGTCATGTGAGTGTGTTGTTTGCTTGGTGTTCAACCCTTTGCTGAATTGCAATAGAGGGCTGGAGTTAAACTAGGGTGTCCATCATGGAATTGTGGCGATGGGAGCGGTGTGGACAACATGGTCATTAACGTCTTCGTGGAATTGTGGTGAAGTATTAGCGGGAATGTCGTTCATTAGTTTTTGCTGAGAAGGGGAATAGCGTAGCACCACATGAGGAGTCTTGTTTACATCACCGCATTTGGCACAATAGGAAGGTAGCATATGTGTCTGGTAGAGGCCATGCATCAAGGGCTGCATATTCACCCATCTTGCTAGTACACCATCGTCGCTGTAGGCTTCATGCTTCATCCTAGCCCATCTTGCTCAACTAGGCCATGGATGGTGTCACCTAGGTCCATTGGGCTGACAAGCTAGGCCATGCCATTGTCCCGAGCTTGCAGGTGCACACTATATAGGCTGAAGAGTTGGGTCGACGCCTAGATCACCACTTGCGGCAACGAGTTATTAAGCATGGCCATGTATTCAGCTAAAGCTTGGTCTGTTAGAATCCCTCCTTCCTAGACTAGGCCCAATCTATGGCACAGGCTAAGTTGGGCCTTAAAAGATGTTGGAACACCGACGGTCGCCTTCTTTGCTAGCCTATCACTTCATCGTACCGTGCCATCAGCGTCGTTGGTTGAGGCAACTGGGCGAAGCTGTTGTCTTAGGGTGAGGAGTCCTACCATGGTTGGCTTGAAGATGCTTAGCAGTGTGGAGTCTATGGGTTGTCCCATCAAGTCTTTGCCAACGGTACGCTCCCCACCATCCCTCTCTTCTTCCTCCCCATCTGCTACAAGGGGTATGTTCTCCTACGCATCAGATGATTGTTCACCCATCGTTGCCATGTCACCCTATGTTGTCTAGTTCAGTGAGGCAATGGCCTCTAGGACTACCGCTATCTTCGGTGATGCTACCACAGCTTGCGGTGCTTGTGGCATTGGGCTAGAGAAGATGGTGTATGTGGTGACAGCTATCTCCAGGCAAGCCAACACATCCTCCACCTACTAGTGAGTGGTGCTAGTCATGTCGTCATCTCTTAGTGCTTCCTTGATGCGACTGGGTATAATCCATGCCAGAATCACCTCTTGTCTAGAGCTTAAGGGCTGGGCTTTATTCCTCGATGCCTCAAGCTGAACTAGAATCTAGGACAGAGTCATCATCACCTCAGCAATGTCGAGTCCCTTCCTTGTGGTAGGTTGTATGGTTGCCGGCTAGTGCAGGGGCATGTGCGGCATTAGCTTGTGCACTAGAGGCTAAGTCTCAGACCGGTCACCAGTATGGTCGTCATTGAAATCCTAGCACCCGTCGTCACACATGCTATTCCAATGCCACCTCCCTCCTTGCTGGCCAAAGTCCCCCTGCATCTGGCCCTCGATGAGCACGCGCACTCATGGTGGTATTCGAAGCCTCCCCACCATTGCCCTTTGTGGTTGCGATTGCCATCATGGCCATGGTTGTCATGGTCATCATTACGGTAGTGGTGATGCCAGCCTTGGCCCTTGTCGAAGTCAGGGTGATCATAGTTATAGGTGTGACGCTGCTTGTTGTGGTCGCCCTATTCCGCTAGCTTTGGTCACGCTTGCCTTCGTGGCCATCGCCACTATTGTCGTCACGAGCAGTGTGATCATCGTCTCTACTGCCACCCTACCTGCTCCTCTAACTGTGGTGGAATTGGTATGTGCTTGGTGGCGGTGGGTGGAGCTAGAAGCTCTCAAAAGCGCTACTTGGCTTAGGCTCCCTGTTCTTCACTCCCAGATACCACTGTGGCAGTCGCCACTTGACCGGTTGGCACGAGACTGGGTTGTCGATGTTGATGACCATAGATGTAGTCATGGGTCCTTGGCTTGTCATGTGATGGTTAGCCACACGCACTTGGGCATCGAGCTAGGATTGGTTGTCCAAGCCCATAGATTTATTGCCCACATGTCATCTGAGTCCATAAGATGAACAAGGTTAGTCTCAATTACTTCTAGGGCATAGGTTTAGGTGATTAGCCACTCAACGATGTCTGGAGCCTAGACTTACATCAGGATGCCATCGAGGCACAACTTGACATGAAACAATAGGGTGACTATGGCTGCATTCTTTAGGCTCTTCCATGGGATGAAATGGACCTCGATTCCACGTCGATTGGTGTAGCCCTTCTTCAGTGCCTCCTCACAGTGGTTGCAATGTTGGAACTTGATGAGGAACACCTCTGGGTGGTTGCGCGAGACGGCCACCTCGCTAGCCTTGAGCTAGAACTCCTCCCTCACAACGCGCTTAATGTCTTGAGCACTTATGTTGGTGGGACCACTCAAGGCCCAAGTCACCACCGCGGTGCTTCCCCACTCGTGTAGCTCTTCATCGATAGCATGTGAGGTAGTGATGAAGCAGACATCATCCTCAAGGTGTGTTGCTGGGTCATCAAGCTAGACCATGTTGGTGCTTGCTTGTAGACAGGGTGGTGGTAGTAGTAGGGGTTGCTGGGCTCTGCTGCTTGGCCGTTCTACACTACACAGATGAGACGGTGAGGCGGGGTGTCGACTTGGTCCCTTGTTCAGCATCACACCCAATCTCCTTTCTTGGTCCAGCTTGCGACAAGGTGTTGGCGAAGTGTTCCCCGGAGGCGCCTGGTGCCTACTCTTACACTCATAAATATGGTGGCCTGAGTGACAATAGAAGAGGCAGCGAATGGGGTCGTGGCACTCCACGGCTCGATGGTCACGCGTGAGGTAGTGGAGACATTTCCCATTGGTTCTGCTGTGGAACTCGTTGAGGGAGGGGGCACGTCCTAGGGGGGTGAAGTGGAGTAAAGGGTCGTCGCGTTGGAGTAATTTTAGCTGGTAAGCTCCGCTTGAATGCACCTCATGGCACTACCAATGCTTCCCTTTGACCAGAGTCGAGTCCAGTCTGGTTCATCCTTCTTTAAAGCATTGGACACTGCTTTCTGAGGTGGAGTAAATCCACTACCTAGCCACTTCAGCCATAATGCCATAGGGGGCTTCCTAAGCTTGAGGTGACACGTAGTGGTTCATGTGGTAGCTACTCCGAATTGGCACAATAATGACTGACTTTAAGTCCTGGCGAGACTGGCATGGAGACGATTTAAAATTTGAAGTTGCTGTCCCTTTGACGACATTGATGAAGAAGCATGATGCGCACTAGCGAGCGGATCTGGCATCTCAAGCACCTACGAGACCTCTTGGGAGCCCCTTGGCTTATCAGATCTAGATGGTGGTGGTAGCAGAGATTTGATCCAAAAACCAATGTAGAAAAGGGATCCCCACGAGGCGGCACAGGCTGGATTTGGGGACTGTCAGGAGAACGGACATGATGCAGAGGAGATGATTGCGGACGGTGCAGGACGACAAAATGGTTGTGGGCAGTGCAGGGTGATGGAGGAGCGTGGGCAGTGCCGGTGCTGGTGATAGGGTGAGCGGCATCTTTTGTCTTTGGGGTTGCTTTTTTTAAATTAAAATCAGGTTCTTCATGTCAATTTATTTTGTTGAAGTAGAATCAGGGCACGTTAATCACAATGCTGCTCATCAGGTAAATTTCTTTCTTTGAAGTAAAATCAGGACAATTTGTAATATATGGCACATTTCATTTGGCAAGTAGAGCAAACTAGGCTGGCCTTTTTGTTGTCTAATAATCTCCCATTGGAAACAAGAAATGGAGTACTATCGCAGGGTAAGCCCCCGAAAACTGAAGAGATGCAAGTTTTGTATTTATCATTCTCGAATCAATACAGTTGGAATTTGGTTTTAATTTGTACATGCACGTACGACTGCACGTATATGCATACGTACACATATATGATATATGCAAGTGGCAAACCTAGCTCTCCGACTGAGACTGAGAGCGGCCCGGCGGCGCACAGGGTCGTCGCCGGTGTCGCCTCTGAAGCATCCGTACGTCGTACGTCGACTTTCCGGCCATGCACAGGTCGCCGCGCGAGGTCGTCGAACAACGTACGCCGCGCGCGTCACCGCCGAATCTGCTGGATCGCCGAACCTGTCCTCGTCGGTCAGGCGTTGGTGTGTGTGATCAGTCATCAGCACGTCGATCGCCGGGTCGCCGCCGCGCTTGTTCTCTCCTCGACGAGGCCAGGGTTCTGATGAGTAGTGGATGGAGTCTTCTTCTTCCTTGCCTACCGTGGCTGCTGCACTGCATGCTGCCTCGTGCTGCAGCGCGGCCGGCGAGCCGACGACATGCGAGCGACTCGCCAAGTCGTCATACCCGGACGGCGCCGGCGACGGCTTGGATCAGTTGAGGCCAGGAGCCCCCCGCTACCGAAGGGGAGGCGCATGGAGATCAACTGGCCTTTGGATCGCTACCAACCGTAGCGATCCTACTCGGGCCGAAAACGTGGGCCGACATTTCCGTCTCCGCGGATCGGCACCACAGTCCATCAGAATCGGCCAGCCTCTTACATCTCCCGTGCTCTCTAAGCCTGTAGCTCTGAATTTGGCGTTTCTAGAACTACGCATTACACTAGACAGATTACGCATCAAAATGACGAGTTGCTGAGTTCAGAGTCAACGGATTATACTTGTACAAACACAGAGAACACCACTGCAATCGCTATCAAGGCAGATTGATATTCAGTTCATCAAATGCCCAGCTCCACGACAGCCACTTGCACATTCAATCTTGCACACACGACTGAACCGTTAAAACGCTATGAAAAAACTTGCATCTGGTTTGGCCTGTAGTTAATTATAACTCGCTTATCAATAATAAAAAATAATTTAAAAGACAAGCTAGAAAATAAACTACCATAAAAAAATTAAAATCAACCCTAAAATTATTTTTTAAAATTCAAATTTTGGTAGCGGTTTAGAAGCTGAAAGATAAACAATGAGAGCGAAGTTGCAAGATCATCCATGCATTCTTCTCTGTTTACCGTTGGTACTAGAGCATGCAGTGCTTCGTGGCACAAAGCGCCAAAAATCGACAGCAATATCAACCTCCTTTTGCCTGTGAAACTTGTATGTTCGTGGTAGGTTGTAGCGGAGCTGGAACAGAGGGAAATAGAGATTACCATAGCGGGTACAAAACTGGAAATAGAGAACATACGTTTTTTAAGGCCCTGTAAAGCATTAATGCAGATCACCTCATCTAAAATCCAACCATCTTTTTGTTGTCAGATTTCAAGCAAAACTGGAAATGCTAGTCAGTATTATATCCGGTATTTCAAGTAATATAAAGAAAACAGGTGTGAAAATGGTTTTTCCTCATATGTAGCACAATATTGCATTTCACAGTTCTATTTGCCCAGATTTACTAGAGCTAGTAGATACTAAATATGTTTGGCCCTCCAAACTTTACTCATCCAAATGTCTGACTCAATCTGAATGGAAGCAAGAAAACAAAAAAGAATTATTAAAGAGATCATTTCTTTACTACTTCCCAGTTGGAAATGCCGAGCAACATTTTTAGGGGATAGATGCACAATATAAAATGATAAGTGCCTAGCATTTATGTAGTTACCTCACATAGAACGTCAGCACTGATGGCATTGCAATTGCGCAAGGCTGCCTCCTTGATGTGCTAAAGAGCAGGAAAAAAATGAAAAAAAAACAATGAATACTAAACATTGATAAATATAGTTACTTCTTGTTGGAAATGTACTGTTGCCAATAAAGAAGGGAAGAATCAAACATCAATCAGCAGAATCAATTAAATAAAAGAGATGATTGCTGATATGCTACATTTGTAATACAGTAATCCCCTTGAGGTATACTTACTTCTCTGGTAGAAGTCTTGTGTAGAGAATAGACAGCTCGAGAGGCAACCTGCAAATAGTAATAGATATTAAAAATATTAAACACCAATGCCACAATCCCGGTCACGTATATAATGGCAACTACTGCCCTCACCTTCAAGCCCATAGAAATGAATTCCATGTCAGCTCCTTTTCTGCTTGTCCCAAAGGGAGGATTCATGACAACAGTGTCAACAAGAAGGCCTACACTAAAACAGGTAGCTAAAAGGTCACAGAAGCTTTTCAATGTTGAAAGCATCTATGCTTATGTGTATAAATATATGATTTGGTTTCAATAACCATTCACAATTCTTTTGTGATGCTATATTACCTTTCTTGACCTGAACAATGGTGCGCAGGCTATTTAAGTACTGGAGAGTGAGTAACTAGTTGTCTTTAATGTGGCATCAGCTAGGATACTACTCCGGTCTCTTGGATATGTTTTCTAGGTGCTATCTACTTATGTATGAAACAATAAATAAATAACACGCAAAAGAAAAAATAGTGTGGAAAAATACTATGAGAAGATCAGAAGCAAAAGGTATATAGATAAATAAAAGAGCACTAAAGGTGCATTTAAACTAGGTAGAGTATGTCATCATTTAAGAAAAATACCTCTCAGATTTAAATTCTTTATATCACACTGAATTAAGTCGATGTCCAGCTGCGCAGCAAACATTTAACAAAAGAAACATGTCATTCACATATTTGAGTATCATTACTGACCCTAGAAATAATTAATACATTAAATCTCTCAGTCTTTACTTTCAGCCCTACTTTGCCAACATGTGCTTAGCCATGCAAATTTGACCACTGATGCTAAAAAACATGAAGAAAAACAGAGATGGTAAAACCTATATTTAAAAGGATAATCTAGGCTCATTCGTAGATCAATTGAACTCAGTCAAATTATTGCAGGTTTACAAAAAAAAATAAGGGAAGGAAATTCGCCATTTTGTGAAAAAGGTGATGCACTGATAAAAAAATACTGGGGATATATCCATGTCAGAAATACATATAAAGAAATGTAAAACTGCAAATTTTCAACATAAAAACCATCCGAAAATAAAAATCAACACATGTAGTGCATATTGGTAGTTGCAGAAAGCTGATTTAAGCATATAGCTTCCACAATGCTGTTTGGTAGGAAGACGCCATTAACAATTTGTGCTACATCCTACATACAGATGAGAATTATCACAAAAGATGACCAAAATATCATGCAGAGTTTGGTGGTGATTAAAGCAGGACGCTGGTAAAAGGTAAAAAGAGGGAAAATAATCAATATGAAGTTTTTCCTACTTCAGGCTAAAGCAATGGTTATATTTGCAACCAAAACACGATCTACCTCTAGATCAGCAGCGTTTTCTTGAGCAAGTTCAAGGGACTGTGGGTCAATATCAATACCAACAACATATCTGTGATTTCACAACCATAGGGCACAAGATTAGAAAATATAACTCAACAAATAACAACAAAAAGCATAAATATATTAAGTGATGCACCTCGTTTTCTTGTTCCTAATACTAATCAATGAGCACTTAAAAGTGTCATCCAGCAAATGAGTTCACCCTATGCCATTGAAGGATTACAACGTAGGCATATCACTTTTGTGTTTCAGAGATAATATGGCTAAAACTAAATCATTGTATAATGCCACACTATTTTGGCAGCAAAAATGATAAGGCACTGAGCAATTGGCTAGGTGAACTAGCGTGGTAATTTGCTGTCTCCACTAAGTTCTGTAACTCATGGTATATCAACACACAAGCATCATGGATGACTATACTTATTAGGTAAATCTTAAACAAGGGTTTAAAACATATCCAGACAGCACAATCAACCACCATACAGTTTTGGATACAACCATTCTCCATTTAGGTCAATGAATGCTAAAAAGGAGCACGCAACAATGCCACACGATGTTCAGTTGAATTGAAAATAAAAAGGGAAACACCTTTGCACAGTTAACAGATGATATCTTTACCAATATCAACACAGATGAAACCAGTTCAAAAGAAAAGAACTCAAGGACGTGGGTGCCCATATATTAAGATCTTAAACATACTCACTCAGCATCCAGCAGAGAGCTTGCCACAGCCAAGGTGCCACAGCCGCAGCCAAAGTCAGCCACCACTTTGCCAGTTATGTCGTCAAAACTATTCTCTGCCTGATGGATTTACCATATCACCAAGAGTGAGATAAGAAACACAATGAAACTACTTGAATATATTCTACTATCTGTCAACTTGATACTTCTGCCGACATTATGGAGACAAACCACGAAACTAGACATTTCCAAAGGTTACAACTTGCAAATATAGGTTCCAATCGGCCAAAACACCAGATCTTCCAAAGCTTCTACCTTGATGTGCATCACCAAAGTTTATACTCTAGGTAGTTGCTAATCAAAACTAAAGGCTCCAAAGGGCAACAACTACATGAATAGCTATTCTTCGATTTTCTCTTGGATAAAGCACTCTGAAACCGCTGCAAGCCTAGAAGAAAAGCCACTCTAGTACTCTACTCTAGCCATGAACCTACTACTGCCGTGTTGCTAGTTTGGTTTGGACATGGAGCTAAAGCTGCTGCACAATTCCACTCACATAAAATAAAAAAGCAGGATCGTATTCGAAGACCCAAAAAAAGGGTAAAATCTCGTATAAAGCACACAAGCAAAGCAGGAAAGTACACGGGAATCGGAAAAGGATGCTACCGTGTAGAGCATCCGCGACGCGATGTGAGGACCCGTCGCGTACTGCTCCAGCTCCACCTGCATCCACACACCACCACCACCACCACCGGCGGCAGAAAGGTCAGACATATTACCGCCACCACTTTGGGCTGCGAATCAATCGGAAGACAAGACGCCGGCAAGCGAGTGTACGGCGGCGACTGCGGCGCTACCTTGGGTCTGGCGAACTGCTGCAGGCCCCCGAGGAGACCCTCCAGCTGTTTCAGCTTCATCTCCTCCCCTCGCCGTCGCCGTGGAGGATGAGCTTTCCCTCTCTCTCTCTCTCTCTCTCTCTCTCTCTCTCTCTCCCCTCGCCGGCGAGGCTTGCCACTAGCGTGCAGCCTTTTTGTTAGGGCCGGCGCGAGTGGGGACCGCGAAACTAGGCCCTATATGGCCCATCTCTATTGGGCCTAACTCTCTTAATTAGGCAATAGTGGTATTGGGCTGCAAAGGCGGCCCAATACGAGTGGATGGGCCCATTATATTCTGGTCCTGGTGGCGCAGTGGGCCTGGCAGAACGGGCTGAAGCGTAGGAAGGTCTAGAGTCACCGTGTTCGTTGCGGGCGCGGGCGGTGGAGGCGTAACGGCCCCGCCGCCGCTGCAGCCGTCGTCGCCTGCGCCGGCGGTCTCTGTGGTCTGCGTCCCCATGCGCCGATCGGCCTCCTTCACCTTGCGCGGTGCCGCGAGGTGGGAGTTCGCACCGCGCGATGCCGGAGCGATGCCGGAGAGGAGGCGTAGGTGAGTGCTGTGACCTGACTTACTTGCCGTTGAGCCCATCTCGTTTTCGAACTAACAGAGACTTTGCACTGCTTCAGTAGCTGCTGAGCTAGAGTACGAATGCTGGATTTCTGCAAGTTTAATTTTGAATAAACTCTGTGCAATGTAATGGGATGAATTTGCAATTTGAGAGACTAATCTGTATCTGTTGTCCCTGCAAGCTGAATTTCAAAACTATTCTGTCATTCTGTGCAAGGTAGTGGCATGAATTTGCGATTTGATAGACTAGTCGGTCGTCCCTGCAAGTTGAATTTCGAAATAATTCTGTCCACGCTACTGGCACGAATTTGCAATTTGATAGACTAATCCGTCGTCCTTATCGAAGTGTTCCATCCAGTTAAGAATGGTTTCATTCACATCCAGTACCCAACTGGTACCTGCTGTTATTGGCCATTGCTCAAGATAAGTGTTTAAGCATGATTATGTGTAGGCTTGATTACTGACCGGTTCCATAGGTTTCTTGGTCTCACTTCACATGGCTTTGCACACCTTAATTGAAACGTTTAGTTTAGTATATCTCTGCATCACATGACATGCAATCCAGTCTCACTGCATGACTACCATGTTGCAATGGGTGGGTGTAGTAATGCACGCTTAATTCTCTCTTGCATGAAGTAATCTATTAATGAAAAATAAATGAGGTACCTTAACTCGCCAATTGATGGAAACATTAAACTCCATTTAGTCGTGGTCTTTAAGTTTAAGGCCATTACGTTCTTGTCTAGATATACTATGACATGCTATACCTGTGTCTCCTCCCCTGAGAGATGCAGGCAAAGAGGAACCATATTATTCAATCTCTCTCCACCTCCTAACTAGAACTTCTAAAATTCCCCATGGATTTCAGTTGCTTCCAGCCACATTCAGGAGGCTGTGATGACATGCCATTTGATTCATATGTGCAGCAAAATGGCCACCAGGAGCTCCATCTTGTTGATCATCCATTCGAAGGTGCCACTGATCATGGCCATGAATATTATTCTTCATCTGCCGGTGGCTCTTTTCTTCCCTTTGCAACCTACTACGATTTTGGCCATGAGTACTTTCCTCAAGGGGAAGAAAAGGAGGCCGTCGTCATCGACAGGGCTTCGCCCCTCATTCATAAAGCTTCGCCTCACCTGCCTCTCTTCACACGAAAATCTGAGGTTTCTCATCTCATAGGAGGCGGTGTCGTTGGATCATACAAGGCATTTGAGATGAATGGTAGGCTTATCCGGCGTAAAAAGGCTTCGGGTAAGTCTCTGAAGAAGGCCAACGTTGTCAAAGGGCAGTGGACATTGGAGGAAGACAGGTAAACTAAATTTTTCCATGCATGTTCTGTTTAATTTCTGGTTAGTAGGGGACAGGATCGTTCTCTATCATTGACAAACGAGTTGATTCTTGCAAAATCTTAACAGGAAGCTTGTGAAATTAGTCGAACAGTTTGGATTAAGGAAGTGGTCTCACATAGCTCAAATGCTTCCTGGAAGAGTGGGCAAACAGTGCAGAGAAAGATGGCACAACCATTTGAGGCCTAACATCAAGGTACTTTCTCCAGCCTTCTGTTTTGCCAGAGTACTTAATTTTTAGGAGAAGCAGTACTATCTATATACTATATTAAATTCGATCATTTTAGTGTACACAAAAGGAAGATGTTTCTTATCAATAAAGTGCCCCTACATTTCAATATCGTTCGATATTTCTTTTTTTATTGTTTTCTTATTGGACGAAATTCCTAAGGAAAAAAGTAATTTTGATACATTTATATCAATGCTAATACACTCCCCAATACATTTTTCTCTCTCCATGACCTTGAGATTGAAAGGTCATGGAATCTGATCGCACTGCATTAAATATATATGTACAGTAAAGGTTCGAAGTTAGTCAAAAATCAAAATAATTTTTGGTCTATGAAAGAGAGAACATTGAATATTCATTTGAATACATTTATAGCAATCCTAATAAAGAATTGACCTTATAAACTCCCTCTATATATTTTCCCCAGGCATTCAATAATTTTAATTAACCCATGATGAGCAAGGATAGGGGGTGTTCTGATATTAGAAAGGAAACGACAGAAATTAGGAAAAACAGGCCTTAGGAAACATCACAGTAGACAGAGAATTAGAAATTTTAAATATATTTTTCGTCCTGTTACTGTTTCACAAAAGGTTTAATGGGAAGCGCATATCAAGGCGAAACGGAGAAACCCAAAAAAAAGGAGCGAGAGATATTCATATTTTTCATAAGAAAAAAATGTTTGACATGCTTTTTTTCAAAAAACTGACATGTTCATTTTCATGACAATCACAATTTCTCTAGAGTTTACATGCTTGAAATAATCCTTCTATGTAACAACAAATGCAGAAAGATGCTTGGAGTGAGGAGGAAGACATAGTTCTAATCCAAACACACAAAGAAGTGGGTAACAAATGGGCAGAGATAGCTAAGCACCTACCTGGTAGAACAGAAAACTCTATCAAGAATCACTGGAATGCAACAAAAAGAAGGCAATTTGCACGGAGGAGGAGCCGAGCTAGCTCCAAGAACCCGAAATCTGGAACCCTTCTACAAAACTACATCAAAAGCCTTGGAATTGGTCCAATCAAGGCCAGTGTTCGTTTAGCTCCACCAGAACCTACCGTTTCATCTTCACCAGTACCTTCCACACAAAAGGTAGCACAGGTGAATGGTAAGAGGCCAGACTCCAACCCAACTAACCAAATGGTCACCCAAGGAACACTCAGCATGGATGAGAATAATTACATCCAGACTAACTCTTGTGAAGAACTCCTGGCTTCTACGTATAATGATTTATGCCTTGATATGTGTGATCATTTATTTGAAACCAAGGAGGAGACACCGTATCAGGTTTACAGCATAGATGATGATGTTGGCATGAACTATATCTTCAACCATATTGATTATGCTAACAAGATTGGCCATGAGATAGATATGGAAATGGCATGGGAAGATGATGTCCACGAAGACAATGAATCTGGATCGTCACCATTGGAGACACCAGCAGGTCTAGCACAAATCAATATCGTAAATGTGAAGGAGGAGATGGATCTAGTTGAGATGGTCACAGCACACAATCTTGCTGCTAGTGGATGAGAAAATAACCAATGATGTAACTGCATGTGATACTAATACATATTACGCGACCTTTGGAGTGCAACCTGAGAATCTGTATGGTCATAATAAATATTAGAAAAATAACATATATGTATGGTTACAAATGAACTGATTATATATTCTACTTAATATTCTAAGTTTTTCCGTGTTTCCTGTACTTTGGCACTGTCTTTAGTTCTTTATTATTTACTACGTTTCTTATATATTCCTAGTTTATTGGTGCAGTTTTGGCTTTTAACAGTGGAAATGGAGACGAATTGCTTCTTCGTTTTACCTGTTTAACTACATATATTAGGTTATGCTAAGAAGCAATTAGTGTGGGCATACACATAACACAGGTATATATCAATCGAACTGCAAATTAAAATGCACATCTACCGAAGGCAGGAATTACCCAACAAATATTTATAAGAATATATAGGATCACATGATTAATTAGTGGTCTCAGTTATTTATGTATTAAATAGGAGCAAAGCCAGTAACAGAAACTCTTAGATGCACTCAATTCATACTAAGATATATATGATATGTAGTTCTTGTTGCATGCATTAATCACATCGAAATCATTCTTTTGTTCACTTCAAAAGAGCATAAGCAAAAGCACTTCATTTAGCGCACACGGAATTGGTAAAACCCACAGGGAAATGAGAATTACGTCAACCATCACATCCAATATAGGAAATCTCTATTAAGGTGATGAGCAATTCATTCATTGGTTCAAGTGATCCAGGTAAGCTTGATACCTGCATGGAGGGAAAGTAAAAGACACTTATAGGCTATATAAGTACTATCTATTAATAAATTAACTCCAACTGACCAGAAACTGCTTTTTAAAGTGCAATGTTCTTCAGTCCCCGCTAATAGCATGACGAACTACTATTTTAGATTTGACAATTTAGTTAAACTCTGAGTTCATGATGAAGTTTTATAATCTAGTTCATATTTTGCTGAACTATATATAGTATCAATTTATAGTAGTGTCTTATCTCCTTTTTGTCCCCACAGTATAGGAAATAAAACATAATTCACATCAAATATTAATTATTAAAAAAATATTAATTTAGATAGTTGATTAAAAATTAGATCATAATAACTTGTATGAGTTGAAGTAAACAACTTACCCTATATGCAGGGAAGGATCACAAATCGCAGTGTGGAGAAATTCTTGGTTAGTTTCACCAGCATGGCCACTGGGCCCTGCATCTTGGCAAGATATACGAAGCATATTTTCTCCAGTAGTTTCTTGTATCTGTTGAAATAAAGAAATGTAGAAAGTTTAGAGGGCAACTCCCTTTTTAAGTATACAAGCAACCATGCATCATAATTCAAATGATTTTCATATTTACTTCACTATGAATTTAAAAGCAATACATAGTTTAGATTTCCAAAATTCATAGTTAGTTAGTCATGAATTTTAGAACAGTGCACGGCTGTGGAGGAGCCAGACCAAGTCTCTAGGGTCACAGTGATTGATGCGAATGAAGAGATTGTTGGGCTAGGCTTAGAATAAATCTGTGGATCATATGTATTGATACGACCAAAAAAAATTGTTAGGCCAATATGTGACAGAGAGAAGATTGTTAGTTTTAATCTCACATCAGTAATCGATGATGAAGGATCACAATTTAAATGGTCGGGTGGTTCTCGCCCATCACGTTAGTAGTTGGAGTTGTTGGGGTTGTATAATTACATAGAACAGATGTTGGGACTCCAGTTAGACTTACAAGTCAGTAGACCTAGAGAGACCTAGGTGATCCACCTGGTGGGCTAGTTTTTTTACTCTAATATATTTCTTGTTGTTAAATTTAGTTTATATTAAAATTTAAAAATTAGTTTATATTAAAATTTAAAAATTAGTTTATATTAAAATTAAAATTACATAATTGAATTGTATTTAAATTATTTATAGCAAAATATAATAAGTGCATATGTATACTAACATAGATCATGTTGTGAAAATATATACTAGGAGAATTTTTTTTATATGTGTGCAGTTATTAAATGTTGAAAATAGATGAAAAGTCATTGAAAAAATTTGGATAAATTTTGGATGAAAATTAATAAATTAATTTTCAGATTTTGCTATAGTAGCAAACTGAAACTACCGAATGTATAGTATGGGTGCGGTCTAGCTAAAAGTGGGTTGGCGAATGCGCATAAGCGGGCTGGCGTGGGCCAGAGGAGGCTAAAAGTTCGCAGGGCAATAGGTTGGGCTAACTTGGCTGATAGGCATACCGAGGAAACTGCGCAAAATCAGCGTAGCAATATAGGCATGAAGGAATGTGCGGCTGACAAGTAGGCCCAACGTGATAGCAGCACGGGCGCGTGGGCGCACGATGGCACGATGGTTGACATATGATCTTGGACAAGGTGGGGATGTGGTGCACGCGAGCGTGCACAAGGGGCACAAGAGATCCTAGGAACACGTGCCATTATAGGATTAGCGCGATAGCGAGCGGGATTCTTTGTAAAAACGCATCGGACTCTATGGTCTACCATGTGTGGAGTGATGTGGTGTAATCTGAAGCATCGATTTTAAATCCGATGGATGAGAATAAACAGAGCGGTAATTACGAAATCTAAAGGGTATTTATGTTTTTTTTATTTTTTTGGTTTATTTTTTTATAAAAAGAGGGTAAGTTGTAAGGGATTTTAACACGGAGAGTTGAGAGAGATTTTTGGAGAATTTTTGTAAGAATAATTTTAATAATAAAGATAAAATTTATGTAAAATTAGTGCAGTAATTAATCACTTTTTCTTTCTTGTTTATTATTGTGCATGCCTAGCAATCAATTTTAAATTAATTTATGTTTCTATTTCTTTGATCTAAATTTTAACTAATTATATTTTTCTATTTTTCTATTGTTCTAAAAAGTTTGATAGATTAATTATTTTTAGATCTCATATTATTAATTAATTAAGGTGTAATTAATTTTAGTCAAATATTTAGTAATTTTGTTTCATTAATATCTGAAGTTCGATTGAGATGATTCTGTTGGGTTTATTTATAAATTTTATCTAGTTTATTATATCATAATATATCAAAATTTACAAATAAAACATGATATGTCTAGATTCTGAAAACATGGTATTCATTAGGAAAAGTATTAAATTTTATTTTTAATTTCTATAGTCATTCACCCCTATCCTACACTTGTTTAAACTATAAATCGTTTTCCTCTGGTTTTTTTATCGCCTCTGTTTTTTTTCTTTTTTTATGTGCTTCTGTAGAATATGAGATTATTCGTTGGTGCATGGAGATTAACGAGGATAAACAAATAAGGTCTGTGTATGCCAATGATATAAAATACTCATGCTCAAGCACTTCCTAATTCAGGCTCAAGCACACCGGAGAGAGAGTAATTAACAAATTAATGTTTGCAATTTTATCACACATACTAATCTGTGTATTATATATTACCTTCCTTCTTAAGTCTTTATTAACATCTTGAAGTTGTTGTTCCTGCAAAACATATTGGTTACTAATTTCTGGCGACTAGCTAGTAGACAAAAGAAAGAAATTAAGACAAGAGACGAATTACCTTACGCTTGAGCTCAAATAGTTGATCAAGTAACTGTTGATTCTGTAAAAAATGTACATACAAATGGTTTACCAGGAAATTTATGATATATCTGGTTAAAAAGTCATCTTTTATGCTCTACTTGCGTAACCAAAAAAACAGAGCATATCGAATATATACTCAACGTGGTACCTACATAGTATATATATGAAAATATGATTCATTTCACTATTTAATTACCTTCGATGATCGGATATTCATGAGGGATATCTCGATTTGGTTCTCAAGTTGCTCAAGCTCCTTCAAAAGTGGAACCAAGTCCTCGCCAAAGAAGATTTCTGCATAATATCAAGAGTTAGTCCATGTACAGCATGCTAGCTTGTACAGCGCTAAGTGCATTCTAAATTAAGCTTTTTAAGAATGCCTCATATATAATCCCGAAATACATACCTCTGAGTTGTTTGTAGGAACTCAACTCTTATCTTTAACTTCAAGTACTCCTGGTAATTACTCTATATATGAATGCCAAAATTAACAGATAATTGTCAATTGACAATTAAAATCATAGTTACTATGTATAACTACCATTGCAAAAAAACATTCATACAATATACTTTTTACAGGTATAAAACTAAATTGGTCAGAAGAAATTAAATACATAATACTAAAAAATGGCAAAGGCATTATACTGCATATTTGCTAGTTGGTGTGTTAATTGACAATAGAACTGTATTAGATATATATGTACCGTGCATGGATAGTTGCTTACATATTTCCTTCTCTATATACATACAGTTGTCCAAAGGGGAATACATGTGGAATGTACTGTAAAAATGTAAATTAAAAGGCAAGGTTTGTTTAGTACATTAACTATCATGTCTATTACATATATCATGCACATGGGATTTATGTAAAAAAAATACTTTCTTCAGACCTTTATGTAAAATTTTAAGATATCACTTACGTTAAGTTGAATATTATGTCCGGCAGTGTACAGATTGATATGTTGTAAACAAAGAATGTAGTCCTAAAACAACGTGCCATCTATTTAATTACATATTTTATATTTAGCACCCACTAGTACAGAAATGGGCAAGCGGGACTGTCTAGTATAAATGGTTCCCAAGGACGGTCTGTATTAATTAGAAAATTGGATATATTTACCTCTTTTCACACTCAATTTGACTAGCATCAATTGGTTATAATACTGCATCCCATATGATCATCACATAAGGTCTGGACACCAAAAATAAGAAGAACAAAAACTTCCTTATAATCTATTTAATGTGCATTAAAAGAGTTAAGAGTGTCACACATCCCAACATACATACATATATGCAAAACAAAAAATTACAAATCACATAGAAGACGATTGGATGCATACATGCAAGAATTCAATCTACGTGTGAACCAAAAGTTTGTGCGCATCCCAACCGAGATACAATAGACTTATTTTCCTTATAAGATGATTAAATTAGGATTTCTTTTTCCCCTTACATGATGATCGTAGTGGGATGAAGGGAGTACAATCTATATTAGCATTAATTGATGATAAAAAAATGAAAATAATATTAAATGTTAATTTATTATAATAATATTTAAGAGGGTTTTTTTAGATAAAGGAAGTATAACTTACGAGGGTTATATATATGATTGTAAATCAACTAAAACAAGCTTGTTTCTCCTTTTATTAACACCTGGACAGCAATAGATATTTCATCAAAGGGAAGTGAAGTATATACATGTAACCTGAATGCCTGATGATTATATATATGGTCAGTGTCAGTCATGACTTAACGGTATGATGATCTTTGGACTTGCTTTTCTATGGCATGAGCATTATTCCTAACCAAAAGTAGTATAACAAATATAGTGATGATTCATAAATTGTATAAATATGCATGAGTTAGATCTCTGTGTTTTAATAATGACCAATTTAAGTTCCATTGTTTAAAAAGGTTTAGAAATCATGGTTTACAGGTGAATTGTATATGGAGCAATCAGATCATATTGAGAACTCAGAAGGTTACTAATTCAGTTTCCAGTGCAGCAGATGCTTCCCGTGAGTTGTAGTTGCAACTGCGATATCGCTCCAGTGGCTTGTACATACTGTTGACATAGAAGAAAGAAAGAATATCAATGGACGGCACAATACTCATAAACTATATTTTCGATGTATCAGTTAAAGCTCATACAAAACATTTTGATTTTTAAATGCGTAAACAACCTGTTTTTCATGCATACATATATGTATATATATATAATATGTAACATCAATTTGTTTGAGTAGTTACATAACATGCATTTCGTAGGATTGTGTACACTCCAATCAAGTTTAGAGCTGTAAACACGATCACGTACAAACATATGCATCTTGATTGATTGGTGATAAATTAGCAGAGAATTTTAGGTTTTGACTGCCTGACTGGAGTTGAGTACTTGTTGGAAAATTCAGCTAATCCATGTATGCTACTAATTGTTGGTACACAAGTACTCACAGCACCGTTGGCTAGCTAGCTGTACGCTGGAAATCTACAACCTCGTTCCAGCCTGACTCGGCAGTTTGGCAATTCACATGTACTTCTCCTACGCCTCTTTCTTTAATTTGTTTGCATAGGATATGGCAATGTTCAAATCAATCAACACGCCAATGAATACAGTGCACTTGCCCATGCTAGCGACTGACACCTCCATCCTTAAATATAATATAAGAGATTTTAGGTTATTTTAAAGAATTGAAAGAAAGAAAAAGAAAAAGACTATAAGTATCCCTAATAAAGATAGAGAGTGGAGAGTGAAGGGTGGTTAGGAGTAAAATAAAAATTTAAGTGAGAGTGATTGATGATATTACTGTAGAATCTCTTATCTATATTGATGAAGAAAATTCAAATACAGATATCTAACTCGTAAATATTTAAAACACAGAAATAACCTCGAGCTGGTTTCCTTCTGCGCGCTCCCCGGGCAGGATCGAACCAGCCTTTATGCTCCTCGTCCGCTCCCGCTAGCTGAAATTTCCCAATCGGCGCCAACTCGTGCCCGCCATCGGCAACAGCCCCAAGCCCCCAGCTCTCTCACTCTCACACACTCTCTCTGTGTGTTCTGCCATGGCGTGGCACCGACCGGGTTGGCTACTGCTCGCTGTCTCAGTACATGGCTGCTGCTCCGATGCATACTGCATCCGTCGGATTGGCTGCTGCTCGCTGCTCCACTACGCGGATACCCCGATGTGGGGAAGCCGGTACATGGCTCCTTATCTTCCTTCCATTAGAGGCCACGGTCTTCTTCTTCTCCCGGTTTGTTCTTCTTTTCCATTGAAGGCGATAGTTCCTCTGCTCATGTCATTTGGTTTCTTCTCCCTCTTCCTCTTCTCTCAGCCGATTGCTGCATACGTCTTTCATACTTGTGTACCGACTATTCTTGCTTATTTCACATATTTTTCACTTTGCTTCCATCAAATGCTTTGAAACATAGGCAGTGCATATAATCTGCGTTGGAAACAGTTCCCGCCCCCGAAGAGAAAAACATATGCTTCGCTATTTTTTTTCTTCATATGATCCATATAATGCCTTCGCTATGTCCTGCCCATGTATTACACTCTCTTGCTCTTATTGCATTTTCGCATGGGTAAAATGAACTGTATGTAGCTCATATCCCGATGAAGGTCATCGTCTCAAAGCTGCAGTAGTACGCGAGCTATTCCTCGATACACTGCCATTGGAGCGGCCCAAATGTAAGTAATTATTTAGACAGCTCTATATTACTTGTGTGGTAATTTATTTGAACAAAAAACTGACTATCCATTACATTTTGCACTTTAGTATTTGGGGCTTCCCTGTATTATCATCCTACCGAAGTAACCTTCTGCACCTGCCATGGCAAGACGTGGTCATCTGTTACAGATCTAGCAAGACTAATGGTCAGTCTTTGTTTTGTGGTGGGAAGTTAAAAATAAAGATATGTTCTTTTGTATTGGTCATCAGACCAACCAATATTACTTCTACCTATTGCCAACTTGCCATGACTAATAGGCAAACATCGAAATGAATTCGTATCATCAGTGCTTAGGGTCTGTAAAATACAAAACTTCTAAAAATTATCCTCCAAGTATTATGCATATTCAGTCCATGGTGTTTGCTGTTATGAAATTGAGCTACTCTCACTTGTGCCAGAAAAAGTGTCCCTTTATGTAGTTTGTTATATATGCAACCGCTGTGGCCGGAGATGTCTTGCTAAATGGCTTATGTACGCTGCATTAACATGCGTCTTAGCTAACACACTTCCGTTACACCGCGCGGTGTAGCCCGCGAGAACTTTCTAGTAATCCTAAAATCTGACAAGAACTTCACATTGGAAAAGTCAGTGCAGCCTAACTGAACAAAACATGGTGAAGAGCTAGGGGTAGAGGAGAACATGAGAAGATGCATGCAGATATGCCCTTTGCTTCTGCAGATCTGGAGATCTCATCCAAACTTTTAAAATTGCATGCACTAAGGAAGACAAGCAAGATGAGTTAATTAGAGAACATGCAAACTAGCCTAAATGGAAGCAAACATATAAGAGAGATTTCCTGCTTAATTCTGTTGACAGCCTCTCTATGACAAGAGGAAGCCATAAAGAGGAATTAATAGAAGGCAAACACACATAATCGGCCGGTGATATACAGACGACAGAGACCAAAATGACTGGCCTGTGTATCTTTCTTTCTTTCACGAAAACAGCAACTGGAACAGGAAGTAGCTTAGCTAGCTCTGAGCCTATGATCACAAGATTGGTAAAATTAAAGCCAGGATCTGGAAAAACATGACAGAAACTCTCTAACAAATAAAAACGAAATATTTCAAACACAGACAGCACAGAAAAAACTGTGTTTTTATCCATCAAATCAAGAAGTTTCCTGCACACATGGTGTACTATAACTAAACACACAAATATATTAATTCATACATAAATATATGTAGTACATAGGGCCTGTTTGGGGCCTAGAAATCATGAGGAGCTCGGGCTTTCACAGAACTAACGATAAAATTAGCATTTCTTGGCTGCAAACTTGCATTAGAGTTAGAGCATGCGTGCATGATCTGGAAGAGGCAGCAAGTATATATGTGCGTGTACCAGGAGGAGGTGGAGAACTCGAAGAGGCGGTCGCGGCTGGAGAAGATGATGAGGGCGACCTCGGCGTCGCAGAGCACCGACAGCTCGTACGCCTTCTTCAGCAGCCAGCTCGGCTAGGTAGCCATGCTCGTACCAATCACCCGATGAGAATTTTAAAATATTGGTTTCGTAGTTTATTTTTTAAAATCTATATTATCTACCAATTATTAAAATCTAAATAAGATCTAAACTTTGAGAGATCCATAAGTTCCAGCAGAAACAACAGCCGAGAGAAGCATTTCTAACAAGTATAATAAATAGTAATCTATAAATATTGCCACATTAGATTAGATTTATAGTAAAATAACGAGAGATTATAAAAAAAAAGTTATCTACTGCACACATCCTTTTAAGATAGAAATGTGGCCCTAACTATCCTCTAGCCAATAATTTTTTATCATACTTATCTAAATAATTTTTATGTATTATGGTATCTCTATCATACAATGGAACTATTAACATTCACTATAAATAATATAATAATTTTTAGAGCAATATATTATTAAAACCTGTGTTTTTAAGTCTATCGGTCTCACCGTTTTCTCTCTCCAAGTCTTGGGCTACATCTGCCTAGCTAGAGGGAAGGAAGCTAGCTAGGGTTGGATCATGACGTAGAGTGGGCCCCGGCTTCCTATCGCTCGCAGGTCTCTGCTGTTGCTTTTCCTTTCTTTTTTACAGAAAAAATTGGACCCTGGTAGGACCAACGCCATGCATGGCGAAAAGGCAGCGTGCCCGCGACGCTCGCGATTGGCCGACGGCTACCTTCTCAGTGCTGTGTGGGACCCGGAAGTCAATCGGGCCCACAGGGCAGTGACTCTGCTACAGCGCCCAGTTGCTGGGTGCTGAGCAAAGTGCGCACAGAGTGGTAACGTGGGGGCTCGATCGAGTCTTAGCTGGGAACATATATGATTTCACAGGCCTGCCCTTTAATACTCGCGGTTAGGAATAAATCGGTAAACTGTTAGAAGAGCAAGGGATCTTGTTTAATTAAAAGTGAGATCGTTGGATGAGCCCCACGTCTCTTATGCTAGCTTTGAGGAAGAGAAAAATTCCTTACGATTCTATAACTGATATCATAATTAATATTAAAGTATGATTAATTTAACATACTTATTTTGATGATGGACAGTATGGTATGAAGACGAGATGAATCATATATGTCACAAGGGACGATCTTGTTTAAAAGTGGGGAATCCCTATGTCACCAAATGTAGGTTTTGACACCATCAAGATATTATTTAGTGTTGGGTTATATATTTCCATATTTATCATTTTTATTATTTAGTGTTGGCTACAATACACCGCTAAAATAAATTAGAAAAAAATCAAAATTTATATATGCTAAAAATGAAAACGGTAAAAAAATTATACCACAATGCTTGATGCCTATATACACATGCACATTAGACACTCATATGAACATATATGTGTTGTTATGATGTATGTATGTAGCACGTATGTATGCTAAACTTTACAATAGTACATATATTATATTTTATTTGTATTAAAATATAAATATTATTAAAATTTAGTCCTTCCTCATTTATGTCCTTAATTTATTTAAAAGAATGAGGGAGTACCTCTTTCTTCGTGAGAAACATTTTTTCCCAATTACGTTGGAGAGGCGTACGCACACAAATTAACGAAAGATTGTTGAAAAATGGCAGTGAAATTAAGTTCACATGCGGAGGAGGCTACGAGACAAAAATTTTCGTACATGCGTTGTACTGTACCCTGATGCTAGCCTCCATATTTGAAACTACTCCAATCCGGCCCACTGTTCATGTCCTAGCGTCTCAGTTAATATGAAGCCGGCTAACGTGGCCGTGCTTCTCCGTTGCTCGCCATGCTCGATCGCTTTGGAATAGGATCCATGGCGATCTGCCCCGGCGGATACTGTGGCTCCTTTGGCCGACGAGAACGCGATGATGCGATGGCTTGGCTGCTGTGACGCCACCTGACCACCCTTCGTCCTCTGCACGCTCGGGCTGTACCCCCGGGTGGTGCTGGTGAGGGGCACCTGTCGAGCCCTGTGTGGCCATGGCCATCCTGACCCCAACAGCCGGAACTCATCTCCTGCAGCTGCTTGGGACTTGGGAGGCGTCCAGGTCTAGCCGGTGCAGGGCCTTTCATCCCGTCTGCAACTTCTCCACGCTCTACTGCTCTTTTCTTTTCGTTGTGGAGTCATAGAGCATAGTCTGCTCAAAGGAAAACGAGAGGGAGGTATAATTGTTGGAACATTTACAATATGCTGACACAGCGAGTTGTCTCGCGCTTCCACATTAGATTTAAGTCGTTGTCTTAGCTGGGAGAGCGGCGTCGCGGGGATGCCGACGAAGGCATGTGTGTCTCGGGTTGGAGTGTAACTTGGAGAGCTGCGTTTGTGCAAGACGATTTTGTATTGTAAATGTCCTAACATGATAAGTGGCCTCCTACCTTTATGTCAGAGTTGAGCCATCGCCTTAGTTAGGGCAAAGGTCATCCTGTGCTCTACTGAAGGCACGAGAGTCGGCTTAGAAAGCAGCCTAGCATGTGGAGCAACTGCTCAAGCAGCCATGTTGCGTGAGTAGTGCTCTCGTCACGGTGACTTTTTCTGGAAGCTATTATGCATTGAGAAGGGAGTCGCTTTACAGTGGCTTTAACCTACGTGACATTCTCTCTCTCAAGGCCACATCATGAGACTATTTTGCACCGTAAATACCCTAAGATTCAGTCGAAGGTTTGAAAGACATTGTTAAGTCAACGAACTATTTGTTCCTAGTTTAATTTACATCGATGATCGGTCGACTCGGCCATGTCACAGAGCTTCTTCAAGAGAAACATATGCTTCCTGCATGACGCAATGACCATGACCTGGTCATCAAACATGCCGTGCAGTTTAGGTAATAGAGAATGCAGGAATGAAGAATTATAGGGAATGGAATGCAATAATTGTCCAAGACAAGGAGATATACTCAAATACATGGAGAGAGCGAGGCTGAACAGTTGCCTTGAACTTCTTGAAGAAAATCGTAAGGGCTTTAGCTCAGGTCTGAAGTCGTTAGAAAAGCGTAGTAGAGAACAATATTCCTTCCTACAAGATTTTCTTCTGGTACCATTTGTGCGGCCCAAAAGGTATCATGATACTCGCAAAAAAATCCACCGCAAAAAAAATCCACCTACAATAGCCAACTGGCCCACTGGTCACCAGACGTCTCCTGAAGACCTGAACCATTGAACCATCATCGCCATTGATCTGCATCACCCAGCTGGTCCATACATTGCTGGTATGGTATCCGACAAAAGGAAACATGTGCTAAAATCCAGGTAGTGAAACTGCATGAAGCTGGACAAGCAGCTAGCATCATCATCAATGCTCAGGTGCAGTCCTTTGCAACAGGAGAAGACCTGTCGCCTTGTGATCAAGTGTATATCAGGCGCCTACCTTACCACGATGGAACATTCAAATCATAAAAGAGAGTACTTCACACAACAACTTGTACGGATCTGAAATAAATTCGTTTTAGATTCGTATGATAAAATTAAAAATCAATGTGTAAAATGTTGTTTTTGTTCATTTGTAGTAGCATTGGAAAGAATTAATTAATTGTCATTGTTCATAAAAACTAGAGCTAAAATCAATATATCAGCTACGTTTTCTCATTAACTCTTTGATCTTTTTAGATAAACTAGCTGATACACACGTAATCGAACTCATGGCACAGGAAACATTATGGCAGATATACACATAATCAAACTCAGATTCAGCATTAGTTGTCTTCAAGAGTCATAGGTATATCAGCATGCATACAAGTTTTGACCTCTCAATATATATCAAAGTTCACAGGTTTTACCCAGCACTGCCTTCACATTACATGCTACTACGAATTTACATACCTGCATAGAGAAGGCATACCAAATTTGCATCAGGGATCTGTTAATACTATACAATTGGTACCACTTGCTCACTTTCTTCATACATGGGAGGCAGTTGGCTACTGCGCCATGTTGTGCTGCTGGAGCCACTCCTGAATAGCAGAACGCAGTGCATGATTCGGGATGAGTTCCTCGTGTTCAAGTCGCAAGTTGGTCATTGGAGATGTGTCATGGCCAGCACAGAGCCAACTCCTGATGGCCTCCGCTTCGTAGGTGAATCCATCTGCTGCGATGTGAGGATCATCCATGATATCCTGAAATTTTCACCAAGTAGGTAGTAAGGTAATGATCAGTGCTCAACTCCTCAGACAAAAACTATATAAGGCAATAGTCTCCCTAGACTTTATGGTGGTCCGCATTTTTTAGAAAAACAAAACAAGTAACACATTTGGTTAATAACATGCATTTCACTTCTTCAGTATTATTTTCTAGTGACTCAATTAACATGTGCCAGAACAAGGGAAAAACCTGGTGATCGTTTTCTGCTTACCTGAGATATAGGACAGATGAAATATGACGGTGCGCTGTTTTGATCCTGTGCTGATCTAGAGGATGAAGGTGAAGATAATATTGCAGCATCCCTTATAGCCTCGACTATTGCCCACACCTCACCTGAAAGGTCAGGGCGGCACCTCCTGCTTAACTCAGTGCATCTGAGAGCAAGGTATGCCAGCTGCTCGATGTGCAGATGAGGCCACTCTCCCACTGAGGTATCAATTACTGAGTTCAAGTCACCTTTCTCCATTGAATCCTCCACAATCTTTTTTATACCAACAGGAGGCTTTCCTGTTAAAAGACGCAAGACTACAATCCCAAATGAATAAACATCCGATTGAGGTGTCAGCTCTCCAGTGGAAAGAAATTCTGGGTCCATGTACAGAGGGGTACCCACAGGATGCATGGTGCGGTACAGGGTGGTGTTATTGGTGCTGGACTGGATTAGAAGGCGAGAAATACCAAAGTCACTAAGCTTACTGACTAAGTTAACATCAAGAAGGATGTTAGCAGGCTTGAGATCTCCATGAACGACTGGGTGAGGTTTATTCTTATGCAGAAAGATCAGTGCTGAACATTTCTCAGCGATAATTCGAATCCGAACCTGCCACGTCAAAGTTTGCCTCTTATCTGGACACATAAGAAAATCTTCAAGGCTTCCATTTGGCAGGAACTCATATACAAGTGTTGAAGACTCTGAGCAAGCTCCTAAGAGAGTTACAAGGTGAGGGTGCCTCACTCTACTGAGGATAGAAACCTGCAACAGAATCCAAAAGAAGACACTCAGTTTCTACTTCCCATTTTGAACTAAAGAGGAGCCAGAGATCTACTTCCTTTTCCAGAATGACAAAGATAACAACAATAATTAGAGTGGTTACATTAAACTACCTCTTGTTCGAACTGTGACTGTCCCTGTAAACTATCAGGTCTCAGCACCTTTATTGCAACTGTCATGTTCCTGAGGATACCTTTGTATACGCAGCCAAACCCACCTTCTCCAATCTTCAATGAATTACTAAAATTTTCTGTCGCAGATTCCAGTTCAGATGATGAAAACTCACAGTGCATCGCTGTAACCAAAACTGAAAGCATCTGGCCTCTTTTCCGACGTAGTTCTTCAACCTCCCGGACTGCATTATCTCGTTCATGTAGCAACTGATCATGCTCAGATAGAAGCCATTCAAAATGCTCTCTGGAGTCTGAGAGTTGACCTAGTAGATTCTCAGTCTGCTCATTGACTTTCTGAAGTTCCACAGTGACCTCATCTTGCTGTATTTTAAGTTGTTCAAACTCTTGTTTTACCCTTGAAAGAGATTCCTCTGTTTCTTTCCTTTGTTGGACCTGGCTTAAATACAAGTCTTCCAATGTCCTGGCCTGCATAAATCAAATAGCTGTCATTCATATCATTCAGACAAAAGCCTTTGCTTTACGGGTTCATTCAATAGCTTGTGACATCCTAGATTTTTTTTAGGAAAAAAATTGACATCGAAAAGTATTTTCATATGGCAAGTAAGTGTTAATTTGAATGGAGATAGAGCTTGGGCCTTGGGAAATTGGTAGTAGATACAGTGGCAGTGGTCTGCTCAAGCTTGCCCATTTCTTGGAATTGCAGAAGCACCAATATTAGTTGTGAATATGCACTCTATAGAATCAAATGTTCCACAAGAAGAAATTATATCTCTGCAGTCAAACTAACCATTTTGCCAAAAACATTTAATAGGACTATTTAGTATAAATCTGTAATGAGTTTACCAATCGTTCAGATTCAATCCGCTTTAAGCGCTCGTCAGATGCTTCATTCTTCAACGCCGCAGCTTCGTCCATGCTTTTTTGCAGTTTACTACGCAAATCATCAATCAAATGCCAATCTCCCTGCAAGTATTGTTTATGAGAAAATATAATTTAATGGATAGCAAGTTTTCATTGAGCTATCTATTAGCATCATAGAACTTGTTTGTCAGTTGTCACTCCTAATGCTACTTCCTAAGCCTAATTATACTTGAGCACTGCGCTAGTCAAATTCCAGATTTTCTGTTCCATTTTGCCATCTTGTACAGGGATACCCTTAAGAGTTAACAACACATGCAAGATATGCTCTTTGCATTAAAAAATACATAGAAATAGGTAACCATGGAAGACTTGTTAAAAAAGAAAGGAACTAACTGACCAATATCTCTCTCAAGTCCTCTGTGCTGGTATCACCGCCATTAGTCCTTTTAATGCATGATGCGCATCTAAATTGACCAAGCAATATGTTACTTCAAATAATAATAACAGCGTCACTAAAGATAAAGAGGACTGAAAAGGCTACCTCCTTAATCCATCAAGAACTTCGAGATTGTTTGGGTCACACTTCAAACCCTCTAGGTAAGTTGCCAGAGCATTTTCATAACTGCTCATAAGGAACTGAACTTTAGCTTTACGCAGATAGCCTTTCAGAAAAGTAGGATCCAATTCAATGCATTTATCTGCATCATCAAGACCTTGAGGCAATGTTCCTAGGTAGATGTGGCATTGAGCTCTGTTACTGTAAACCTGGGCAATCAGTCATAAAAAGGCAATAAAAAATGAGTTCCAAAACAAAAGGGGGCAGCTTGAAATATATCTTTCACCAAGAAAGAAAATCGTTGACTTGTAATAATCTGTGCAATAGTATAAATCATTACCCTGGGATCCTTTGGGTTCTTTTTTATGGCTTCAGTATAGTGCATTGCTGCTTCTTGGTACTTTTTCTGCTTGAAAAAATCATTACCTGCAACATGTGTACACAATGAGCAGAAGGATATGTACATTACAATGGTGAGGCATACCTAGTACATTACTAGTTAGGAGCTGGTTATATAATGCTCGAAGAAAGTGAAGTCCTATCCTGTTTATTTTCTGTTACATCGCTTCCATTCATGAGCAACCAGAACATTTTTCTAAAACTTAGTCCAACGCACACTTGAAGTAAGAAATTAAAACTTCTAAGGGTGATATTCTACTTTAATTAGTATGCTTTCTTCTTGCAAATATCAAGTTAACTCTTGTAATTTCCCAGAACTAGAATACTTGACACTTAACAATCATACTTTGGAGGAATATCTTGGCAATGCAGCATAGAGTCCATGTGGTGCTAGGCAGGGGAAGTTAGCTGAACACCTGTAAATGGTTACTTCTACACTCATTGCTTTTAATAATGGATAGGTAGTGCTCCTGCCAAATTGTTTATTTAAAAATGGATAAGGATATTACATGAACAGGAATAGCATGTAACAAATGGCCAAATGGCTGTCTGTTCCAATTGTGAATGACGAGTTGACGACTGAACCAAAACATGACAGCTTTGGATGATCGGTGAACAGCAATCAATTTCTTTCAAGTTATATCTTACATTGTACTAATCAACAAATCGTCATCTAACAAAAAGAACGCTGCTTCATCTGGAATAAAAAGGGAAAATCAAACCTTTGTCTCGGTGGTGATCGGCAGCTTCCTGATCGAGCTGCTCCTGCTCCTCAATCTCCTTCCTGGCGCTCTCCGCTTCGTCCAGCTTGGCGAGCGTCTCCTCGCTGTAGTGCTCGGCCAGCGACTGCTGCAGCGCCCTGATCGCCGGCTCATAGTCCGCGGCGCAGGCGACGAGCTTGAGCAGCGCCGACGCTTTCCTCGACAGCGCCCGCGCGACCAGCTTGTTGTCGGCGCGGAGCCCCCTGCCCTTCTCCACCGCCTCGTCGCAGTCCCTCACGCACTCCTTGTACTGAAACCAAAACCAGCGGCAACGGGCGAGGTCAAACAATGGCCGCTGTCCGCCCATCGAGCGGAGAGGGGTTTGGGGGGGGGGGGGGGGGGGGGGGTGGCGGCTGACTGAGACTGAGACTGAGTCTTACGTACCTTGGCCATGAGGAGGTAGGCGGCGGCGCGGTTGGTGAGGAAGGAGATGTCGCGGGGATCGAGGCGGGCGCCGCGGGTGTAGTGGCGCACGGCCGTCTCGAGGAAGAGCTTGCGGTAGGCGGCGTTGCCGGCCTCCTTCTCCCGCTGAGCCTCCGACTCGGCCTCCATTGCTGCGAGACGCGCCCTCTACAGGAACAGCCAATGCATTGGACGCCCTCGGCAGCGGCGGCGGCGGCGACCTAGCTCTCGACGACGACGACGAGGAGGAGACTTGACCGGAGGTAGGGGAGCAGCTGCTGCGTTATTGACGGACGCGGGCGGCTTGGCTTCTGCGCGCTGAGGTGCGCTGCCAAGCAAGCGGAACGGAAGAATCTACGCACACTGGGCATCGCGTCGGGTCCCACCGGGTGTGTAGTGCGTTGCCACGAGTCGGGCTACGCTGCAGGTGGGATTGCTAGTTGTCACCCCGTGCGACGTAACCGCGCGGTGAAATGCTACTCAAATTTCTTTACGCACCAGACGCTACCTTTTTCCTCGTCGCCAAAGCCGCCTTGCAGTCGCCCGTGATGTTCACCTCCTACCAGTATTATACCTGAACTACCACTTCCGTTCAACATTATAATATAATATAGATATAGTGCTCTTTTGATATAATGGCAAATTTAACCCTGTTCTAAACCTTGATCCTAGATTAAAAATGATCGTATTTCGTAAAGATGAGATAACAACGTTAACTAGAAGATAAATTATCCTTTTGTTCTTGCTCATTTTATCCTATTATATAAAAGCTTTTTATTTTTTCAGATCTTTTTTCTTAAATTACATAGGATGAAAAAAAAAGTATGTATAACATCTTTCGCCACCAACTCTATTCTTACATTGAGCAATAGTACATGCTAGACTCACAAGCAGCAAAAACACATGTCTATCTGCCTTTAGTGACACGTATGTTGCGATAAAGCATAGACACTATAGTGTTCCACATTAGCACGTCCTATTTAAGCATTTCGTTGAACGACATAAAGACCTTCGGGACTTATTGAAGCAAAGGTAGATGTGCACAAGGGCTTCCAAGGCAAAGGCTTTATCGTCTGCCAACTCTTTGTCTCATCGTAGTGATTGCCATCATTTGCAACGATTTGTGATCAAACCAGGACCATGAGGTCTCTAGCTTCGTCAGCTTTTTTGTCTATAGGGCAGCACCTTCTTGTTAAAGCTTAGGGAATGAATGCTCGTCGCTAGCTTTTTCTTAGAGTCATTGTCTCCATCTAGATTCACTGATGTATCTACCACTGCTGACGTGGAAATCACCTTCGAGCTCTACCCATTGTCATCGCCGCTCGGGATGCCGCTGTCGCAACTCTCTTTGCACGCCACCACTCAAGCTCCCATGTGTCGTCATTGCAGAAACTGCTATCAAGAAGGCCCAAGATGAATGGACCATGAAATTGGAAATTTGGAGATAAGGTTGGTATATTCAAGAGTTTTTTTTTCCAATAAATATAATTTTTTCTAAATAAAATTCTAACAGTGTAGTAAAAACGACAACTTTAATTTTGAAAAGCAGGATCAAATGATTAAACTTATAAAAATATAATTAGATTGGTAGGCAGAGTTTAAAACATGGCTAAATGAACAATTGTTACTAATCTTTCTAGTATAATTTTGATAAAAAAAATATCACTAAAGTACCTTAGGATAGAGATAGTGGAAGGTCCACCCATTACAGCGGCATTTGTAGCTATTCCTGAAGAGAAATTATCAAAGACAACAGTATGGTCGTCAATTTTCCTTCTTTTTCTTGTTTCAATATTAAGTTAAGACTATTTCGAGATTGCAACAATAGTTACTCAAATAAATGCAGAGCAGTTGAGTGCATGGTGACAGATGTTATCAAGGGGAAAAGGGGTTTTAATGGCGTATCGTCAAAGGAATTTGCTGGAGCGTTGCCTGGAGACATGAATAGTCACTTAATAATGTTTAGAAGAAAAGCCAACAATAAAGCGTAGCGAGAAGTGTAATCAACAAATAAAAAAAGGGATTTCTAATATTATAGCATGAAAATAAATTTGCTCAACGACGTGGGGGCATAAATCCATAAACCATTAGAAAATTTAGAGAATGACTAATATGTTGTAATATCGATTCACGTACCAGAGACGGAAAGAAATGATAGCGGGGTTGTCAAAAATCAGGTAGGACTGATTCTAAGCTGCAAAGAAATTGATCGGAGTGATTAGTCCATGGGGATCATAATTGGTGCGAGTATGTAAGATGGAGAGAGAGAAAGACGACGAGAAAAAAAAAACCATTTCTTCCTACAACGTATCTTGTAGTATGTTGCAGCAGCCGGCGACGTGTATTTTTGACATGGTGATGGGAAGATGAAGGGGAGACGGCAAAGGCTGAGTTAGTTCCTCCTCTTTCTAACCTCTGCATCCTACTTTTTCACACATATATTTCTTAACTACTAAACAATTTTTTTAATATATATATATAAACTACTTAAAAATTATATTATCATATTTTAAGTTTTTAATTAATAATTAATTAATCATGTGTTAATCATTTGGTTTTTTAAAAGGAACGCAACAAAGAAAATTAAGTGTGTGACGGTTAATGGAAGGCAAAATTAAAAGAATGAAATGCTAATCGTCATGTGGCCTAAGAGGAAACCTGAAACTGGGTTACTGGTCTGGGCTAGTTGGACGCAGATGAAATCTTAGCAAGGAGGAAGAATAGAAATCTTAGCCGTCCAACTTGTATCCGATGTTCACAATAATTGAAGGTGACGTGGCTGCTCCTTTGAGCTGCTTTATAGTAATTATTATAATGGTTTGTGAATTACACACTAAGTAAATGTAAAACATAGTAGTAAACAATTTATTAAGGGTTTTTTTGGCGGTTTCAGCTTTAGCTTCACATCTTTTTGAGTTAGAGACTAACAAAATGTTTTTACCTATAACCAGAAAAGAAGTTAAGTGAACTAAACTGGTCTAGAAAAATAAACTATAAATATGAAGCGGGGTTTAAGTTGCTCTATAACTTTATCTTAAACTTCACTTTTGAAGTTATTTTTATTAGTTGCAGCTCTATTAAACATGCTCTAAATCTAAATTTCTTTATAAGTTGTTTATATTTTTTTTAATTTAATGTTAATAGATGTAACATGCACATGTGGATGCATATTCAATAATAAGCGCATATATGGCGTGATGTGAGGCTAGACCTCCGACAGACCCACATACTCCATGTGTTTTGTGAACACATGTTGTGTTGAACTTGTACTGGAAGAAAGACCATCTACCTAAACAAAACCTTAAAAGAATATAGGGAGTTTTAACTGGAAAAACTTAAGCATGTCATGCAGAAGCTACGGAAGATTCAAATATTTTTTCCTAGTGTATTTTCAAAATATTCCAAAGTGAAAAATACTATGGGAGTTTTTATTTCTCAAAACTGAACCCTTTTTATCCTTCATCTTTGGTTCTTAATTTTTATGACTTTTCTATATTTCTCAGGTTTTCCCATAATTTCATTTGACTTTCTTTACAGTCAACGGTAGTGCCAACTGCCAACTGCCAACGGGGGAAAGCAGACTAGCATGAGTGGCAACATGAGAATTGCATCCTCTTGAGATTTGAGTGGTAGAATAGATAACACGGACAGAACGAGTGGCAAATCAAAGATTTTCCATCTAGATTATAACAAAGAGTCTATGACTAATATATTGAAGTTTGAATAAATATACCCATCTACCATTACGGTTGCCATACAAATAAGAACGAGCATATATTCACTAGCTAGCAGTGAAAATGTACACTAAAGCTACTTTTCGGATGTGAACGATAAGGTGAAAACTCTTATTATTTTCCGAGACACGTTTCTTAAAGCTACTAAATGCTGTGTTATTATAAGAATTTTTTTGTCTAAAAGTTATTTTAAAAATCATATTAATTAATATATATTATTTAATTAAATATTTAGTGTATGGATCATTACAGTTTATGTGTTTATGAGGACAGTTTAATTTACAATAAAAAATCTATATTTTGTCTTTAAAACTTTCAAAGTTTACTTTGCACTTTAAACTAAATAACCCTTTTTCATCCCTTCTAAAACCGGAACAACAACATTAAAAACTTAGGTTTAATAGTGGTTTTACCACCAAAAAAATTTATGTTTGTAATATAATTAAATAACATCTATATAAGCAAATATACATGATAAAAATATGACCTATGAAAGCCACCTTTATTTTAAAAAGGATAAAATTATGTTATGTGGTTTTAAAATTTGGGTGTGAAAAATAATCAGTTTTATAGTTTAGAGTGAAAATAAACTTCATATAAATTAAACCTCAAAAATAAGTCCAAATAAATAAAACATAAATTCAACTTAAAAAACAAATTCAAATATTTACAGCCATGTATCGCTGGAGCGTTCACAAATCACAACACATAAAATTCTTAGCGGTACCATAGCGCGTGTATATACGGGTTAGGAAAAACCGCAAAACATATGGACCCCTTGCACCGGATATTCTGCTCCCAATACTCGCTACGAGAATGACCCGGAGAAAAACCACAAGCACACACTTCCGCCGGGCACACGCACGGCCACCAATTGAGATTTTTCGATGGCTATGTACGAGCCGCGGCGCAGCGAGGCGCACTCGGAGCTCGCGCGCAGAGGATCGATGCCGCTGAGGAGGGCCATGGCGATGGCGCTCGCCCTCGCGCTGACCGCCATGTGGTCTCCGCCGCGCTCCGCGGTCGCGGCCCCCGCCGCTGGCGGTCACGTGGCCGTCACGGCCGCGAGGAGGCAGCCGCGGGGTGGTCAGCGGCCGAGCGGTAAGTCTACCACCACCACCACCGCAGCTGCGCTCGGCTGCCGCTCCAAGCCAAACCGCGACTCCAGCATCTGCGGCGGTTCCCACCACGTCACGGCCGCGCCAGCCGGCGTAGGGGGCAAAATGGAGGCCGCCGCTGCCGCCGATCTCCGGGGACGATTCCGCGAGGTCCTTCTCAGCCGCCGCCGTAACCTCCAAGGTCTCTCCCCCTCTCGCTTTGCTCTGTGGAGTAGTCAGTAGTGTGAGCAATCTACAGAATGTGCGGTTAGTAGTTTGGATTACGCTGCTGTTCATCGTGCTGATCAATGCGTGGCTTTTGATTTGTCCAGTGCCTCTCATGGTGGAACGAGGGAGTCCGGTGAAGAACCCGCTGTACCAGGGGATGCCGCCGATGGGGAAGAGCGCGGTCAGGATCCTAAATTGGAACTAGATTTTGTGTAAGAGCTGGGTGATTGGCGTTGGGTCTTAGTTATGTGCGGGAAATTTCAGGCCATGGAATCGTGCCCGAGGAAGGGAGTGGAAAACTTCAAGGAGAAGCTGGTTGAAGAAAATTTCTACCTGATTACGGAGGTACATGGCCATTAATTGCTCTGTCGATCGTTACAATTTCTACCTGATTACGGAGGTACATGGCCATACATTGCTCTGTCGATCGTTCCTAGTAGCAAGGGAATGCTACGATCACTTTGTTTTCTTCTTTGTGATGAATCTCGACACTTATGGAACCATGGAAACCAATTTTCATTTGAGCCGCCCCTAGAGATTGTAAAAGAGCAATAGTGGAGTGCCATCGGTACGAGATAGAGATGCCAAGTACATAATGAATCACAAAAGGTTGATTGTGTTGCTTAAAATTCTAGTCAGATTATTACTGGAAGTGGTTACTTCTCCATATGTAAACTTTCCCAATCAACTTTATTGGAGAAATATCTATGGAATCACAAGTTTCACTTGTGAAGTGAAAAATACAACGCTGTTCTGGCTATGACTCTGCCTGGAAAGGCCACCTGTGGACAGTTTGATAGTTTATATTATGTTTTATTATGAGATCCAGGCTCACAAGCACTTTTATGTACTGACATTATATAACCTGGGAGTCAATGCACACTTGCTTGAATTCATTCATCATCTCACTTCCTAAGCCAGATAATTTGATATTGTTTCCCCCAACAGTTAGGTGAACAAGGGCGTGTACCTGTGCTTCTTCTGAAACTTAATGACACAGCCCCTAAAAGAAAACCAGTTATTGTATTCCTGCACAGCTCATACAAATGTAAAGAATGGCTGCGTCCACTGCTTGAGGTAAAAAGGCTCTTATTTGTTGCTTTAGAAAAATAATCTCCTACTGAATTCTACCACAATGCTCTGGACATCTCTATACCGTACCCTCTTTGCTATTTTGAACTTGATGGTTTCACATTTGCAGGCATATGCCTCCCGAGGCTACATTTCTGTTGCCATCGATTCTCGCTATCATGGTGAAAGGGCCAGCAATAATACAACTTACATAGATGTAATCTACTTAAGATCCTTTCTGTGCACCATTGGTTACATGAATGTTTGAAAATTCTTTTTAAAATTCTTATTTGACTCCATTGCTGCTTTCATGGTTTTAAACTCAGGCACTAAAATCAGCTTGGAGGAATGGGAATACAATGCCCTTTATTTTTGACACGGTACCCTACGTTTTTGCCACTTGTTACAGCTATTATTTTTGTCCTTCTTTAGTTGTGTCATTCAATTTGTTTATTAAACTGTCTATGTCAGAATAAGCAAATTATTATGTACCCAAAATTTGAAATCAGACTGTAGGATATGCCTTGAGTTGTGCTGGTCTGTCTCTATGCTTGATCTGAGTTCATGGGTTAAAAGTCATTGATGCCGATGTTTGTCCAAATGAACTAACATCAAAACATTGTACTGTAGCTGGATTTTACCTTTAACATAAATATTGACGTCAAAGTCTTTTAAGTCCCAAACAAATTATGGTATACTAGAAATAAAATCCAATAAAAACTACATATTAAGGTTTAGGCATTAAAATAGCTGTTTTTCAAGCACTCATAATTAAGGATAAATTTTGAAAATATCATAATATTTTAAGTTTCTTTTTATTGTCTTTTACTAAGTTAGTTTTGGTCTTCTCCTGTCTCTTCTTACATTATTGTCGTGTTTTAGGATTTCATTATGTACGGGCGTCTCTATAGGTCTCTATTGTATATATCCAAACCATTTTAACCGGTGTTAGACAATTTTTTCTTTCATTAGCGCTATCCAGAGCCTATCACATATATTATCATTCCGGATCCGATCTATTTTTGTATGCCTATAAATCCAACGTAATATACGTATTTCCGTAACACTTAACTGTTAAATATATTATCTTTTTATAGACTAATATTCTATACCATACAACATCGCAGATCAAATCACCATTCTATAAAACTTGTCTTTTAGCTTTTAGGATATCTTCTTATCACGGAGAATATCTTATGCTTTTCACTATTTTATCTAATTTCATTTTGATTTTATGGCTAACATCATCATCAATATCTCCATATCTCTATAGTATCGATCTCAAATAACATAGGCATTACGTAACCCTTCAAACTAACATTTTCTATTTCATGTGTAGTAGTACCGAATTCACATTTCATATATTTAGTTTTTAAGTTCTGCCGAGCTTAAAACCTTTTGCTCTAGAGTTTATCATCATAACTTTAACTTCCTATTTATTTTCGCTTGACTTTCATTACGTAGCGCTATATCGTTAGCGAAAAACATATACCAAGTGATATCTTCTTGTATGTTCTTTATGACCTCATCTATTACCATATCAAAAAGATAAGAGCTTAAAGTCCTATTTTAATCCAGAAGTCATCTGTGTCTCCATCATTTGTTCAAACATTAGTCACAATATTGTTATACATATCATTAATAAGAGCAACGAACATTGTTGTAACTTTATATTTGTTCAAATCCCACCATATAACATTCTTTGTCATTTTGTCATAAAACTTATCCAAGTCAATGAAAACCATTTGTAGGTTCTTTTTTTGCTTCCTGTACTGCTTCATAACTTATCTTATTAAGAAAATTGCTTCTATGATTGACCTTCCGAACGTGAAATCAAATTGGTTTATAGAGATCCGTGTCATTCCTCTCAAACGATGCTCAATAACTCTCTCTTATAGTTTTATAGTATAGCTCATGAACTTAATCCTCTGGTAATTAGTATAATTTTGAATATTTTCCTTATTCTTGTAGACCAGCACCAATAAATATCTCCCCCACTCTTCAGTCATTTTGTTCAACCTAAAAATATGATTAAACAATTGGTTAGCCATACTATAGTTAAATTTTTGAGCCATTTCTACACATCGATTGGGATACCATCAGAGCCCATCGTCTTACCCTCTACATCCTTTTCAATGCTTCTCTAACATCAGATTCTTAAATCTTTCACACAAAGCGCCTATTAGTATCATCAAAAGAGTTATTCAACTGAAAGTTTGTGTTCTCATTGTTACTATTAAATAAATTGTTAAAATACTCTTGCTATCTACATTTAATATCATACTTCTTCACTAAGAGATACTCTCTCTTATCCTTAATGCACTTAACTTGGTTAGAGTCTCTTGTATTTCTTTCACGAACTCTAGCCATCCCATATATGTCATTTTCTCCTTCCTTTGTACTCAATCTTTAGTAAAGATCCTCGTAAGCTTGTCTCTTTGTCTTACTCATAGCTCGTTTTACGGACTTCTTCGCTACCTTGTATTTCTTTATATTGTCTGCACTCGTGTTATGATACAAGAGTCTATAGTATTTTTTCTTCTCCTTAATAGTCCTTTGGACTTTCTTGTTCCATCGTCAAATATATTTAGGTTTACATCTACTCCCTTTGATCACTTCAAACACCTCTGAAGCTATTTTTCGAATGCAGGTTGTTGTCTTTTTTCACATGTTGTTGCACCGTCTTCTTTTTCAAGAGTTCTCTTTGATATCTCTTTCCTTAAAGACAATTGACATTTCTCTACCTACTTCGCTTTGTGACTATTTCATTTAGTCTCTTGAACGTATAAGATATTTATACGTTTTCTATCGTCGTATCAACTAACTCTCTTAACTTACCTATAAGGGACCTAACACTCCAACTATTTAAATGGATCTTAGTTGGCTTGACTAGCTTGCTTACCTTTCGCATCCGTCAGATGTGAATACTCTTGCTCATTTTTCACTATACGATGATGTAGCACGTTACTAAAGAAGCAATGACTTGATTCTTATTTATTTGACACCGTATCTAGATCATAACATGGTGTGTCACCAAGGGGGTGGCGACCCAGTACTTATTCATTTAACACCGATATGACACGTTGCTAAGAGAGTTATGCTCCAACGGTTTTCTTTGGGGTTTGATTTCCATTTGAGTAGCTATGTTTTATTTACATTGACTCGTCAACCCTAACACAATTTTTTAGGGATGGGACAACCTTCCTTTTTTATTAGGGCTTAAGACTTTTATGTTAAGATAACATAGGCGGAGTTCTGGATTTTCCCTTGAATTCTGGATTTGCTATTTTGTTATGATCTGATACATCATAGTTTTAACGTGATACAATAAAAAGCCTTCAGATTTCACTATATATATATATATATTCTCAATGAGGAACCCTAAACAGATTTGGACATCTTCAGGTGTGGGACTTGATAAAGCTTGGTGATCATCTCAGTGAACGGGAGGATATTGATTCCTGCAGGATTGGGATTACTGGTGAATCACTTGGAGGTATTGTTTGTCATGATTGCATCCTTATATTGAACTAATGCATGGGCATTGTTACTAACTTACCCCTTTTTTAATTTAAACTGAATCAGGAATGCATGCATGGTTTGCTGCTTTTGTGGATGCACGGTATAGTGTTGTTGTTCCTATAATTGGCATTCAGGTATGCTGTTCCAGTGTAAATATATCAACATGGAAACACACAATTTTGTGTTTTGTTCTTAGCAATACTCCTCGTGATAACTCTAGGGATTTCGATGGGCCATAGATAATAACAAGTGGCAAGCTAGAGTTGATAGCATCAAGCCTCTATTTGAAGGTTAGACTCCATGCATAACCTCTTGCATGGCTTATTTGAAAAGTTGGGCTTGCTCTGATGAACTAAATAGACCGAGATTGACATCTATTCTATTAATTTGGTACAGTTGCATGCAAATATTTATGTTTTTTTTACCCTGTCTGTTTTCTGTAGAGGCAAGAATTGATCTAGGGAAGAGTGAAATAGATACAGAAGTTGTACAAAAGGTGAGCACTTGGATTTTTTTTTCTTTTATTTCTGATGAGTCCTTTATGAGCGTCATTATTGTGTGTTAAAATATCTTTGCCAGGTGTGGGACAAAATAGCACCTGGTCTGGACTCACAATTTGATGCGCCCTTTACAGTCCCTATGATTGCACCACGTCCACTGCTCCTCCTGAATGGTAAACCAATCACTTTTGACTGAATGCAAAATCTGTGTAACTGGCTTTATGAGAGTTAGCTGCAACATTAAGCTCTAAAACAGTGAGACTTTAAGGCTGTGCAATACTGGAGGGATTCATAAGCTATAAAACAGTTTTCACTTTTCCCTTTTATGCATTTAACCAGCACCTGTGTAAAGGCTGTGACCTTAAGTATGTGGTCCTTTTTTTTCTTTTTTGACCAGAGAACAAGTATGCCACCTATTTTGTTTTTTAGATAAAGCTAAAACTGTTGTTATCTATTGATGGTTTTGAAAAAGCAATGTTACTTCGAATGTGTCGTGGTGTTTGAACTCCATCTACCATGCAGGTGCTGAAGACCCTCGGTGCCCAGAACCTGGTTTGCAGGAACCTGTTTCCAGAGCTGCTAAGGCTTATGAAGAAGTTGGTTCTGCAGATAAATTCAAGGTAACACGCACTCAAACTGTCTTTTCTGCATTGTTTTAAGATCATTTATGAACCCTTTTAATTAGCACTCATCAGAATGGGATTTGGTTTCCATGAATTTAGTTTACTACTTCCAGGCTTGTGCCCATCCTTGTCAGTGTGGATGTCTGAAGTCTTCTTTCAGAAAATATAATTATTGATATTATGAATCTGCGTCTGTGACACAACAATATGCTTGTTATTTTATGAAGTTGGCATTTAAGAAGTCTTTTCTGGTAAAAAACAAAATTGTTCTTTCTTCTGAGTTAAAACTATAATTCAGCATGCACAGTGCTAAAAGAGCAAAAAGCTTTCCAGCATCCAACAAAAAGTTCTTAATCACTGCACTGTAATATGCATATAAATTATTTTGAGGTTAAAGTCTTAGAGGCTAGAGCTAGTACCTAACATGCAAAGAAATACTCATAAGAGCAAGTTTTATACTAGAGATGATAATCACCTCTAATTTTGTCCACATCATCTACTCATTAATTAAGAGATAATATATACAATATATTACCATTAGCACACTTTCCACAATAAGCCATAGTAATTTTACTTTATTTATTTGCTCTCAATCCATTGGTCTCTTTCTTTCATCTTTTTTAGAGTTTGTGTAAAGATTACCCCTTATATGAGGAGTGGCTCCTCTCTCTCCTCCCTTCTCTTCACCTCATCACGTAAACTTATATGACATCTTGGGACAAGTAATTAGAGGCTTATAGTACTTGCTCTAACTGAGTAACGTTAAACAAACAAAGATGATGAAAAACTAAAGGTTCCTCATCCCTCCCCCAATAGCTCATGCATGCAGATTGTTTTGGAGGTACAGTATGTCGGTGCTTATTTAAACAAAAAGACTTACTAGGAGTATATTCATGTATGCAAGTTGCCTTATTCTTTGAAACAGTGTCTAGTGTTTGGGTATCTGTTCTAAAAAATGTCTCTGCTCCCATCGCAAATACAAATGTCTCCGTTCATTACAAAATTGATTACTGTTGATAACCAATAGAGAGTGGAGTACTGTGAGGAACCAGCTTGAGGCCTGGACAGCCTACGTGTTTATTATTTGAAGACAAACTTCTGTTATGAGCTAAATTAGCTAATGCTGCTTTGGAACTATGGTTTTTATGGCAATAGGGTGCCCACATAATGGAGTGTTGGGAGTTCAATACTTTAATGTAGTAATCATTGCCTTTGATGATGGACCTTATGTTGATGCCTTTATTCGTGTATACTATAGTGTTCCTATCTTTGCATCTTTTCCTTTTCCGTTTCTACTTTAAGCGCTTTATGCCAACAATTTATCTTTCTTATCTATATGACAAACATCTGATTTGGTTCAGCCAAAAGTAACCGCAAACTTAAGACTTTGACTTTGCTTTTACCATAAAAAAACAAAAGGGTGCTGCTGAGTTGCTAATCTATTTCTCAACCGTTCAGTTCATTGCAGAGCCAGGAATTGGCCATCAAATGACAGCAAACATGGTGAAGGAAGCGAGTGATTGGTTTGATCGCTTCCTCTAGAGAGTTGTTCCGAATATCAGCTGTCTTATACCATACTCCTTATGTCCCAAAATAAGTGAATTCCTCGCATCCCAAGAAAAAGTCAGTAGTAAGTAAAAATGACCGAGTGCTCCTCATTAATAGGAAAGAAGTATCGGTGGGTATATAGGTAAGAGACATCAAAGGAATAAAATTTCTCGATTTGTGGGCTGAGGGTAGGTGAGAGGATACTTATTTTTGGATGAATCAATTTATTTTGGGGCGAAGAGAGTACATCGTAAGGGCATCTCCTTTTAATTGCTTCTATTGAATATGATTGGAATTACTATCTAATTTGTACTCTACATACCTAAATAATTGTCAAAGGAGAAACATTTTTTACATGTACAAATTTCACTGTTTGAGAATACAGAAGTTGAGAAGAAGATTATTTCTGTCAAGGTTATGAGGAAAATACAGTATATCTACGGCCCTGAAGTGGTACTAGAGCTAGTCTAAACTGGTACAGAATTTTGTTAGTGTGCATATAAAACCATAAAGACTAGAGAATTTAGGCATCGTGATCAATAGATTATGTTTGGATTAGTTAAACTATATATTCTGCTGAAATATTTTATGTCTCGTTTCTTGAAGTAACTGAAAGAAAATCCAAATGATCCTGTCTATCAACCAGTGCCCATAATCAGGTTACGTGGACCCAATAAAGCATCTCACTATACTGACCATGTATGTAGCCACGTGTGAACTGCGATGATTCAGAACCGTCGTTTGCACTTTGTTGCCTGGTTACTCTTAAATTGGTATAATTTGCATTTCCAGGATTTTCGTACTACTCCCTCCATTCTTTTTAATTTTGAACTAATCAAAGTCAAATAAAAAATGGAGGGGATACTTTCAATAGCCAACAAAAATTAGTCAGAAATAAATGGGAGGCTATGGCTTTATACAGGGCTGTGTTACCAGTTTCTCTGTGCCTTTTTTTTTATCACGCAGAAGATGCACACACACACATGATCACACACTGAGTACACCCCTTAACACATGCTGTAAGATATGGATGTCAGTAGTGCTATTCTCATTAAATTCCCGAAGAATTTTTTTCAAAATTTTGCAAGCTTTCATTTCAAAAATTCCAAGTTTTCCAAGGTTAGGACAATTTCCAGATGACCACATAATATTGTCTTGGCAATGCCGGATTTGCTCTTGAGATTACTAGTAATATATATGAGAATATATTATCATGAGAATAGTCTGGCCTAACCAGGCAGTTCAAGCTCAATGATCTTATGATGCCAACATTCTAATGTTTGCCATCCACACATGCATGGTGAGCAACACTATAATATTGTCAGAATAATATATGAAATCGAACGGTCGATGAAGAATAAGTTGGCATGTCAAGCTCGCTCGTTCTTCATTTTCTTCGGAGTAGGCGATGTGTCACTTTGAAGCGTGGACGTCTCCGGGCAACAGACGGTTTTCATATAGCGTGTGCGTTGCTGGGTCATTTTCCGGCTACACTTAAATTAATTTTGGGGAAGAGATTATCATAATGTTTTCTGTGGTTCTTTGATGTCCATTAGTTTCATAATTTATTCACGATGTTTGTTGTGTCTCGTCTTATTTGGGCTGACCATAACATACGCTGATATTTTTCAGTCCGGCTACCTATAACTCGTAAGAAGATAAACCAAAGTACAGTTACACATGCCCAGAGTACAGTCACACATGATTTGGCCAAGAGATATGATCAGCATATTGGTATTTTGTTTTTTAAAATCAAAAGTAGAAGCTCATCTTATTTCATTGTTATAGACAAGAGGAAAACAACACCAACCCAAGAAGAGGGACACAACCGAGATTCAAAAACACATACCCAAACGGTAAAAGCTAGTATTTGGGGCTAGATGTACCGTATACGCACTATATATCAATCTTGAATTTGACAGAAATACATTGTGCGAAAACTCCGTGTACGATGTACGTTTCTTTTGTTCTGAACAAACATTAGGCCACGTTTGGAACGGAGGATCTTTTCTTTTCTCGATTCCTATCTGTTTGAGACTTTCAGTTGACAATGCTCCAAGCTGACCCAAATGGCCTTCACAGAGCCATCACTAGACTTGAGTTTCAACATCTTTTCATAATTGTCTTAACTATATATCGTTGTGCCTTTCATAACTCTGAATTGCTCTGCTTCCATAGTACTACTCCATCTCGACGATGGTGTTTTGTGTGCGTGTGAGAGTGAGAGAGGGGGGAATATGGGCATCGACAAAGGTACAAACTGCCATGACCGACACAAAAACGATAGCAAGACTACCAAAACACAATTCCAACCAGGTAAAGACGTATGCATATAGCTACTGGCACATGATTATTGGAGTTTGTTTGCTTACCAGACAGACTATGGCTGGGGTTTTATTGGTTGTTCACGGTTCATTTCACGTACCAGAAACACAGAAATGGTACGCTATGCACATGCGATCTTTCAAAAAAAAAAAACTATACACACATGTGGATTGATAAATGACCGTTCAAATCTTTAGATAGAGTGATATATATTGCCGTACATACCATAAATTGTTTTTGTTGCTTTGTTTATTTTTCAATATCTTACCAGCCGCAGTAGAATTGATCATAGCCAGACAGGTAGCTTTACAAATTAAATAAAAAACACCTTCCGTCGAAGTAATTAAACAAATACCTAACAGAAGGAAGCTATTGCTGGATAGAGAATTCTTGCAAACAACCACAAATTATTTGTTTCTCGATTGGTTCATGCAAGCGACGTGAATGGGAATACACCCTTGGCCTCCTTTCCATCCAGCTTGTCCAAAAGAAACATGTCAACTTCATACAGAGCCGAAACATGTCTCTCTCAGCCCAAATCTCCATCACATTCAATCATCATTCTTCTCACCATTAATTTACCTCTACATTATATGCATGCTAGGTCTATATCTATATACTCACACTCATCTCAGCCTGTCAAAACTAATGGCCAAATTAAATTAGGTGACTTGCAGTGTAACACTGTACTAGGCATTAAATAGATTTTAAATAGATTGATCAAGTACTGTATAGATTGAAATTAAGGACATGGCACCCTTAAAATCTTGGGCATAGTACTCTTATCATGTACTGTACCACAACTGTGTTTGAGTGCAAATAATTTACAGGAGTTAATGCGGTACATAAAATCCAAAATTTCCAAATATATTCTCAAATTCATAAGCAGTGTTGACGATCTCAAATGGCTAGCGAATTTCGAGCCCATCATCAAGACATCGACTTCTCGTAATGGATTTTGGCATTTTTTTTAAAAAAAAACCATTTGAGGTGCACATTTTGAGCCGGCTCAAGATCTTCAAAATTGGCGAAATTTGTCGAGATTGTGAACCAAATTTGTATGGAATTTTAGTGCAAAACAGAGAGAGATGCTGAAATGCCATAAATAAAGTGACTTGGCGAGCTGAGCTGAGCCAGTGACAGTGGAGTGTGTAACAAACAGCAGACGGCCATTCCCTTCTCCCCCGTCGCTGCCGACACTACAATAAACCGCACCCCCCCACGGCGCCGTGAAATCCTAACAACTAATCTGATCCCCTGCTCCCACGCTAAACACCAACCACTATTCCCCATGTACTTCTCCAGTTCTCTCTCCACGCGTCGTGTCTCTATTGGACACGTACGACTCTCGCGCGCATGCGCCGCCGCAGAGGATCCTGCACGGAGGTTGCCCCTGGCCTTTCCATCGCGTTACTACTGCTCGGTGCTTTGCTCCTCCTCTTTTAGTGCCCGGACACGAGTGCTCCCCTGCGCCTGCGCCACCACCACCACCACCACTCGCCGCGTCGTCGACGACGAGGAGCTCCTCCGCGTCTCGCTTCGTCTCAGGTGCGTGTTCCTCCGCTGGTGCGGTTCTTGGGGGGAGTTGGGTTGGGTGATGATCCCAAAACCCCGGGAAAGAACCGCGTCTTTTGTTGGTTCGTTTCTTGGTTGCCGGTCTCGTGTTCTGTTTCTTCTGATCGCGCGCGCGTCGATGGTTTTTTGGTTGGGGTTAGGGTTTGGAGTGGAGTATTGGAGGGCGGGATGATTCATGCTAAGTCGGAGTCGGACGTGACGAGCCTGGCGCCGTCGTCGCCGCCGCGGTCGCCGAAGAGGGCGAACTACTATGTCCAGAGCCCGTCGCGGGAGTCCCACGACGGCGGGTACAAGTCGTCGTCGATGCAGGCAACGCCGGTGTACAACAGCCCGAACGAGTCGCCGTCGCACCCCTCCTACGGCCGCCACTCCCGTTCCTCCTCCGTCAGCCGCTTCTCCGGCAACCTCCGCGACGGCGGGCGCAAGGGCGGTGGCGAGCGCAAGGCGCTCAACGACAAGGGGTGGCCCGAGTGCAACGTCATCGAGGAGGAGGGCCCCTACGAGGACCTCGACGGCGACAGCGGCCTCTCCCGCCGGTGCCAGATCATCCTGGGGTTCGTCAGCTTCGTCCTCATCTTCACCGTCTTCTGCCTCATCATCTGGGGCGCCGCGCGGCCCTACGAGCCCGATGTCGTCGTCAAGGTATACAAACTTCGCATTAATTTACTCCTTAAACTGATGGAATGTTCTTCTTAATTTGGTTTACTTCCCAATTCACATCGTGAATTGAAATGTGAATTATTTAATTCTGAACCATGTCTGTGTCGCAGTTGCAGTTTCGGCGGAAACGGTTAAGCTGTTGAATTGATTGGTGGTTTAGTTTGATTCTAATTTTTAATTGATGACGAATAATCAAATAATGGAGTTTGCAATTTAAGATTTGTCAAGTTCTTCTTTTTTTTTTGCAGGGATAAGACTTGTCAAGTTGGGTAGTTTTATATTTGTTCTTTAGAGGCGATGACATGTTGCTCTAAGTAAATGGTAAAAATTGGGCGTAAATTTGGTGGTAGATAGGTTTTTGGTTAGAACAGCTTGGTTGAAGCTGCAGCAGCCAGCAGTTGCAGTTGATGCTTTGTTTTGATTGAACTTAGCATATGTGCTTACTCTCTTTGTGGTTATGAAACTAAGTTCTAATTGTTTATGTATAATTAGAATTCTGTTGTGTAAACTATAGAAAAGTGAAAACAGCAGAAGTATCTTTAGTTTCATTTTATATTATTAATATATATATATATATATAAATGAAAAACAATGACAAAAGAACAAAAATGGTTTCTTGTTGTTCTATGTCTGATAGAGATGTCGGTGGCTGCAAGCCTGCAACTGCATTCAGTATGTCGGACTGGTTGTTGCATTTCCTAACCGTTGCTCACTCTTATAAAAATGAAATCACCATATTACTTAATATGCATTTGTAATGTGCAGTGGTTTGGCCTGGTAATTCTCATCAACCATTTTCATGCTGCTCCAAAATTTCCACAACTCTGAATCTGCTGGTTCTCTCAAATGTGTTCTAACGAGGAACTTGCTCTACTTTGTTTTTCGCAGAGCTTGACGATGGATGATTTCTACGCTGGAGAGGGCACAGACCATAGTGGAGTTCCAACCAAATTGGTCACACTGAACTGCTCTTTGCACATAACGGTATACAACTCTGCTACAATGTTTGGAATCCATGTCACTTCGGGTCCTATTCGCCTGCTCTATTCAGAGATCTCTATCGGGGTTGGACAGGTATATCTATCAGCAGTCATTGTTTTTTGTATTACTTATTAGTGTTGGCCATATCTCTCTATCACACCTTATTTTTTTGAGAGAACTCTCTATCACAACTTATTAGTGTCGTCGATAAATTGTTTGGTAATACTAATTTCACTTGTTACCAATAATGTAAACCAATAACTGAATCTCCTCTTTTCTCTCTGCCACCACCAAACAAATAAAAACTGGATTAGCAGCGAACTGTTTTCAAAATGCTGAATCAGTGAACTATTTTCCTGTATTCTTTATTTCATCCCTTTCTTTCTCTTTGCATTGTATCAAAGCTTCAACAAATCTCAAACTTTAAACTAGGCAAATGATTATTTTTGAGTCAAGTGGGAAAATACATATAATTACAATAGAGGATAAAAGGGGGTAATGAAGAGCCTTTTATCTAAAAAATAAAAGAGGAAATGCATTATGGTGATGAAAATTCTGCGCAACCGCATAAGACAACAGAACAGTACGATTACTGGAAAAGTTTTGGCCAACAAGACAATGTAAAATGGTCCAGAGATTCTTCGTACATAGTGTCAGTGTTTATCTGAATCCGTGCATTTATTTCATCTGCATGAATACATTCCTGTCTTAATGGCTGTTTTACCCAGAGGCAAAAATTCCTGGTAAATTTCAGAACAATCCACGAAGTTAAACATCAATTGTGGTCACAGGTTCGCAGGTACTACCAGCCGAGGAAGAGCCACCGCGTGGTGACAGCGGTGATCCACGGCGAGAAGGTGCCCCTCTACGGCGCCGGCGGCGGGCTGATGCTGTCCAGCTCCGGCGGCGCGGTGCCACTGACGCTGGACTTCGACCTGATCTCCCGGGGCTACGTGATAGGCAAGCTGGTGAGGGTGACGCACAAGGTACACGTGACGTGCCCCATCGTCGTCGACGCCAAGAAGACGAAGCCCATCAAGTTCTCCAAGAAGGCCTGCGCCGTCTACAAGATCTGAGACGTCGTCGTCTTCGTCCATCACGCCGGCAGCCGGCCGGCCGTTCGGCCAGCGGGCCTCACCTGCTGTGATCTATCAGCCACGGAGCCGTTCTTCTGTTCTTGCAGTTGTCTGTATGTATTAGTATTATGCTGGTGAATAACAGTAAGCTTTTATATGATCACTTGTTAATCTGAGTTTCGATTTTGTTGATAAATCAGTAAATCACTTTGTACGGTAGTGTTTATTTTTTCCCCTTTCTTTCTTTCCTCAGGAAATTATGTACCGAAGTGTGGTACTAGAGTCTAGATGGTTTTATGATAAGATCACCATGTTGGCAATTTCGCTGCATTTTGTTCTGTGTTCCGACAGAAAATTAAATATCATACAAAATCGTTTCTTTAAAAGGATTAATTAATCTTGTATGGCACTGAAAATTTTGCAAATTATTTATCTGCATATACTGATAAACATTTAGTGGTATTTGATGAATTTCTTGGGATATTAGTAATGTTTTGTTTAATTTGGATGATCCTTGGATCCAACACCTGTTGACTCAGAGGAGAAGTGCTGACCTCCGAGCTCTAATCACGTGCAAATTCGGCTCTAAAACGCTTTGCTTAACCCTTAATCACGCGGTCGCGATCCAACCCCATGTGCGTGCGAAGCGGCTGACACGTCTATCTCTATCTCACTGACAGGTGGACCCAGCACCGCGTGGCCCCACTCGTCAGTCTTCGCTCGCCACCTTCTCTCCCCCGTGACCGTGATCCCGGCGCTCTCTTCAGTCTCATCCTCCCTTGCCGTTAGAACAATCGAGAGCTCGCATTTCTTCGATCTCCTCTTCTCCTCCACCTCCTCGTGGCGTCGCGTGGTGCTTGTAGTGTGCTAGATCTAGGAGGAGGAGGCCATCTTTGGTCGAGCGCGATGAGGGCGAGGAGGGTTCTTGCGGCGGCGCTGCTGCTCCTGCTCGCCGTTGCGGCGGTGGCGCGGCTCGACCTGGACGACGACGGGGACGACTCGGAGGTGCTGGAAGAGCTGCTCGCGGTGGACGAGGAGGAGGAGAGAGGGGAGCTTGATGGAGGGCAGGCGGCTGCGGCGGGCGGCGCGGAGGCGGTGCGGCGGGCGCAGTCGATGGTGGTGGTGCTCGACAACGACAACGCGCGGCGGGCCGTGGAGGAGAACGCGGAGCTGCTCCTGCTGGGGTACGCGCCGTGGTGCGAGCGGAGCGCGCAGCTCATGCCGCGGTTCGCCGAGGCCGCGGCGGCACTGCGCGCCATGGGGAGCGCCGTCGCGTTCGCCAAGCTCGACGGGGAGAGCTACCCCAAGGCCGCCTCCGCCATCGGGGTCAAGGGGTTCCCAACCGTCCTCCTCTTCGTCAACGGCACCGAACACCAATTCACTGGCCTCCACACCAAGTGAGGATGCTGCCCGCTGTACATGCCATTTCGTTCTAGAAGCTGCCGTTAACATGCTCGATGAATTGACAAAGAGAATTATGTCTTTGTTGTTGATAGGGACGCGATAGTTACTTGGGTAAGAAAGAAGACTGGCGCACCAGTTATTAGACTTCAGTCAAAGGATTCCGCTGAGGAATTTCTCAAAAAAGATCAAACATTTGCTCTTGGTCTGTTCAAAAATTTTGAGGTACGTTATGTGACTACTGGATTCGAATATATGATATATATGCTCTACGTTTCTCTACATATAAAGTCTTGAATAATAAGGTTCACAGAGTTTTTTTTTTCATTACATTCGGAGGTTATTTATCCATATTCATCTTTTTTGGGACAGGGAGCAGAATATGAAGAATTCGTTAAAGCAGCAGTCTCAGAAAATGAAGTACAATTTGTAGAAACCAATGACATGAATGTGGCCAAAATTCTTTTTCCTGGCATTGCATCTGAAGAGAAATTCCTGGGCCTTGTGAAAAGTGATCTAGAGAAGTTTGAGAAGTTCAGTAAGTTTCTTCTATATAACTCATATATATAGAAAAGTTCCTTTGGAAGTTTCACTTTCCCCTCTTACATTTTGGTCTTGCAGACCATAATTTGATGAGTAACCTACCAATGAAAAGCCTTAATGAATGCTGAAAGATAATCTTTTTCCTCTCTTACATTTTGGTATTTATGTGGCACATATTTACCCATTGGGTAAACAATGTTGTTAAGTGTAACTATTAGAAATTTATTTGGTTCATTCCAAAAAGTGATATAATGGCATTTATGCAGATGGGGCATTTGAATCAAAAGCAATAATACAGTTTGTGGAGCTTAACAAGTTCCCACTAATTACGGTATTCACTGACCTCAACTCTGGTAAAGTTTATGGAAGCCCTATTAAGCTGCAGGTTGGCACTTTCTGCTTTTCTTATTGTATGAATAAGTGAAAATGGATATACGTCATATGTCTCCAGAGAGGATCAAAGCAACAAAATATGTAGTTCAAATAAGGAAAAAATAATTCTTGATGTTTGTTATATTGATAATTAGATGGTCTTGTAAATTTGTTGTAGGTCTTCACCTTTGCAGAGGCTTATAATTTCGAAGATCTTGAATCTATGATTCAAGAGGTTGCCAGAGGATTCAAAACAAAGGTGTGCATTGCTGCTTTGTTCGTTTCTGAGCCAATACCACATCACCTGCATGGGCTAAAACTGTTATCCCTCACTCTGCAGATAATGTTTATATATGTGGATACTGCTGAAGAAAAGCTTGCTAAACCATTCCTGACTCTCTATGGACTTGAACCAGAAAAACCTACTGTAAGTTTGTCGCATGTTGAGTGACGAGTCTCATTTTAGAGCCAAGTTTCCATTATTTTAACTTTTCCTCAGTAGATGCAAGGGTGCGTATGTGCTCATATATTATGAAATTGGATATATCCATATTAGGATGGATGGATAAAGTAGGAGGACTATTGCTGCTTACTTAAATTATTGTTTCATTCATAATAACAAGTGTTTTGCTAACCGGTCTAGGCACATGCACTGCCATCATTACAGTACTTTGTTTCTCTGTCATTTCACATAATAGACTTATTGCTAAAACCTGAAATCTTACCAGGTGACAGCATTTGATACCAGCAAAGGTACCAAATATCTGATGGAGGCAGAAATTAACGCAAAGAACCTACAGGTTCTTATTTATTTGTTTGGCTTTATGTTACATGCTTAAAGAAGATCACTTAGTTGTATCATGCACTGGAAACAGGACTTCGCTAGAAGCCTCCTGGAGGGTACACTCCCGCCATACTTCCGATCAGAACCAGTACCGGAAGAAGTAAGATTTAATTTTGCTAATTTCAAATCTTTCAAGTTCATTGCATTATTTATCAGATCTGAATTCTTTACATGGTCTAGCTGAGAAATAGCCATATGTTAAGGTTACAGCATCTTATGCACAATTTGCTTTGTAACAATCTTTAGCATGTTTGGAAAAGTTGCCTTAGTGATATTGGAAAGATGTGCAAATTGGAAATATAACATCTAGCACAAGTGGGTAAAGGGGTCTTATTAATTGTTAATTCTTACTGAGCTATAGTTCGAAATGCTCTATATACTGGATGTATGTTAGTAGTTTGGGCTCACTACCAGTCACTCCATGACTTGCATTCAAGTATAACAGTTACTACTTTCCATGTTATATGAGTTTATCATAAGGAACATAATGATGTTTTTTCTTGTTAAGATCATGTAATTAGTATGTTTGATTGTCACTCAACATTTTGCAGAAGGGACTTATTGAAAAGGTTGTTGGCCATACATTTGATTCTTCAGTTCTAGAAAGTTCTTACAATGTGTTCCTTGAGGTATTTGAACTTTATTAAAGCTACTTATATCTGGTCTCTTTTATGGTCTGGTACCCTTCATTTCTACAACATATTTTGTTTATTCTTTCCGAGATCTTACACTCCTTTTTTACCCTAAAAAGGTTCATGCACCTTGGTGTGTTGACTGTGTGGCCATAAGTAAAAACGTGGAGAAGTTGGCCAAGCATTTCAATGATTTGGACAATGCGAATATTAAATTTGCACGCATAGATGCTTCTGTGAATGAACATCCCAAATTACAGGTTAACCAGTCTTTGCATTACCATCATATGCCTGCAGTATAGAGATATCAAATGATGAGTACCGTTTCAGTGATTCAGTTACTCTGATGCACTATCAATTTTAGTGCAGTTTTATTGTTGGAATTTTGATTTAGTCACTTATTAAAGAGAACATACATACTTTTGAGATACTCTATGAATTTCTAATGAGATGGCTGTATGGTTATCCTGTACACAAGTATAAAGCCATTGGAATTATTTTAACTACATACAAGAAATTGTAACCTCAAATGTTTATTGGAAAATGACATGGTTGCATGGACATTACATTACCTGCCTGGTAGTGTGAAGTTCATCTGTTCACTGCAAATGTTCCCATGCTGACTAGCTGAAGGAACAGAACACATGATGAGGCTCTGGTGAGCTTGATGGCACTTGTGACTGCACATTTAAAATAAATAGCTTAAATGTTGGACTGATATTATTGAACACTCAGTAACTGAGATGTTACTAATATTAATAATATCATGAGAAGAGATGTAATTTTGTCAGTTAATTTGCTTGATTACTTGAAGCATATCCCAGTACTTTATGCATCCCCAGGAGAACTAATCAATCCACTATGGCGCACAAAGGTATATAATTTTTCTTACATATGTCCCTTCCTCCATACAGATAAGCAACTACCCGACACTGTTGCTATATCCTGCCCAAGACAAAAGCAACCCGGTATGTCCTCTCTCTCAGACAGATGCAATCTTACTGTAAGCTATTCTCGCTATGTGTTAATAACATAGTTCGAAATGCAGATAAAACTTTCAAAGAAATCAAATCTGAAGGACTTGGCAAAATTCATCAAGGAGAAGCTGCAAATTTCTGATGTTAAAACTGTAGCCGCTGCCAACAATGTCAAGGATGAGTTATAGTAGATTTCTTGCACCGTTTTTGGGCATGCTGGGGTGCAGTGAAGGAAAATCACAACATGCTTTAATTGATAGAATGCTATCACTGACATGCTTGTATTGGGATTGCAACTGTACGTTGAGAGATAAGGAAATAGAATATGAGATGATCAAAATGGGTATTTACATTGAACTATATATGGACCTTACTTCCCATAGCAGGACCGTCTGTTGTTCCTTTTGAAGTTATTGATAACAAGATGCAGCTGTTTGGTTTGTTAGTGCTAAGTTGTTGATAACAAGCTGCACTTGTGTGGTTTGTTGGGCTGTGCTTTGAAGCCATTTTTTCTCTAATAACATAGATAAATTTAAAGGAACACAAATCATTTCGTCCGTATGATTGTTTATTCTGTACAATGTTGCATTCTCTTTTCTAATATTTTGAAAAAGTTGGCAAATACAACCCATGATTTCAAGTCTCAACGGAAACAAATTTTCAACATCGAGAAGATGGATTTTATTGATTTTGTTATCAAATTTTACTAAACAAGATAAAAATTTGATTTGAATTTCTAGGGCTTCACTCTCTCCGAGGCCTTTAAGATAATCTCAGTGGCCCGGGTAAGCCAAAGAGGGGGTTTGGAAATAGTTTTCAACCAGCAGTTGACGCGCCTCGGAATTACCTCGCTAGCTGCGTCATTGCCCCAAGCGCGAAAATACCTGTCCCGTCCTCCCACCTCCCCTCTTTATACCCGCACCCGTCCCACACATCTTCGTCGACAACTGAGGTGGTACTAAACCAAGGTGTGTTTGGTTGATTGGATAGGCTCTAGCCTGGCTCGTATCAAGAGGCTAGGCCTAGCTGGTCCTGCTTTACACAAACTGAGTGCTATTATTTGGTTGCTGTATTTGTAAAGCCAGGCCGACATGAGCAGATGTTTGGTTCATTGTATGTGTACTTGACTGGTTCTAACAAGAGATCTGAACCATATAAAACTAAATCACACAGAAGAATAGAGAGATGAGCAGTAGAGAGGGAGCCAGCAAAAAGCGAACAAGAAATCCATAGATACCGACGGAGATGAGGTGAGTACAGTAGCCAGAAACAAGAGAAAAGTGAGAAGTGAGGAAGAGTCGAGACGACTGGAAGGAGGTATCTCTAATAAAAGTCCCATTTAACGCGAGAAAGTAAACAAAAAAAAAAGCTCACGGTGATACACCAGCGAAACTAATTTTTTTAGCGGCACGAGTTAGAGCCGTGCGGAACAATGCAGCATACCAAACACACCCGAAAACAAACCGCCTCAACCCTCCGCGGTCTACAATGGGCCTCTCTCTTTGCTTGTGGGCTTCGCCTTCGGTTTTACCAGGCCCAAATTGGTAAATCTAGGACAATCTCGGTAATAAATTGATGATTAACTGTGTGGTAAAAACGGCGACCCCACTGGCGAGTGATGAGAGTAGCCGCGATTCTCTCACCGTAATGACCCTCGAGCCGTCGAGTTAATTACGCGCGCTCTCTCGCGTTTCCGGCGAGGCAACGGGCGGGGGGCGGCCGATCTCCGCCGCGCCGACCCGTGGCGGGTTGACCTCGAATGGCGCCGGAGAGGCGGCTCGCCTACGCGGCGTTCGTCCCCTTTCCTCTTCCTCGCGCTCCCCATCCTGCCGTCCGATTCCCCGTCTAGCGGCGGCGGTGGCGGAGTAGAAACCCTAGACCCGCCCTCCGCGAAGTACGTGGTGCGGTTCGTCGAGTACCAGCCCGCCAACGAGCACCAGGAGTACCTGGAGGATGGCCTCCGCGGGGCCGCGGAGCTGCCCCCCGCCGCGTCGTGACGGTGGGTGGAGCGGCGGAACCTCGCGGCCGCGTTCCCCACCGACTTCGCCGTGCTTGAGATCCGCGACGCGTACCGTGCGGCTGTCTTCGAGGCAGTTAGGGCGCTTGGTCGCGTACGGGATGTGCACGCCGATGCCAGCTACTCCAGGGGCGTCCTGTCCGCGGATCGGCCGCCGCGGCAGAGGAAGCTGTTCGCTGCCATGTCGTTCGAGGGGGAGGAGGTCGGGTGCAGCTCTGATAGTAGTTCCTCTTCTTCTGGTTGGAGGCGGAAGCTTCTCATGAAGGTAGATGACTGCTGCTTCTCAGAGTAGAAGCATCTCTGCATGATCATTTTTATCCATTTTCATGTCAATAATAATAACATGCAATTGAACCAGAAGGAATAAGATCAACTGTGAATTGAGTTGAAGATCACGCTATATATGTGATGGCCAATTTGTTGGAAACTAAAAAATATTTAAAAAAAAGCATTTGTATTCAGGCGAAGGTATTCCATGTATTACTCTGAGGTAGTTACTGAATATGGATTCAAAAATATGAGCCTTATCTGTACAAACCAGAAGTGAAAATAATGTGTCCTTTTACAGAGATCACAAGTAACTTCTCTTTTTGGAGCTGAACGACTATAGGGGAGAGGCTTCACTGGTAGGAAAGTCAAGATGGCCATTTTTGACATCCGCACTTCCATAATATTAAGGTACAATATAATGCTAGTAAATATTACTTCCTGTGATTATGATCACAGACACATGCATAAAAAGGAAAAATAGCATAGGTTTGGAGGAAAAAGGGAACATGCATTATATATTACTAACTTCAGATTCTTTGTGGTGTTTTCTTCCTGGTCTCAGATGTTGAATTAATTCTTGTCAAATTGCCACTCATATTGTAATTGGGATTCCTTAAAAGTATAACTATTGTTCCTAGTGGAGCATGATATATTTCGTTTTTTTTCTCCTGGTAGAAGAAATTGGAGCAGCATGCCCAGGTTATCTAGTATTGCAAAGCAAGGACACAATGATTAACATGCATTATTTTCTTAAATGTTGCTTCTCCTTGCCTCCTGGGAGATTTGTTATCCTGGAAACATTGCTTAAGAAACTAAATTTTGTAGGAGCACACTAATTGGACAAACGAAGACACATTAAATGATAACCTTGGACACGAAACATTTGTAGCAGGAGTTATTGCTGGTCAAGATGCAGAATGCCCTGGATTTGCACCTGACACTGAGATATATGCATTTTGAGTGTTCACAGATACTCAGGTATGGACTTGGCTGCTATACATGAACTATGAAGCACAAAAACCAGATTTTCTTAACCTATCAATTTAATCCACATTTGAACCTTTGCCATTGCAAATGGAATAGATGTTGCCAAAATTTTGGATTTCCATTTATAACTTTTAAAACATAGAATCTAGAAGCATATGGGGTCTAAAGACTCTTTTTTTTTCTCAAAAATGCAAGAGGTTGAGCTTCATTTCAATAATAAGAATAAGAGTTATATACAACGGAGGGATCCAAAGATCCTCCAAAAACCACGCACACCCCAAAACATCACATAATGCAACACACCACCAAGAGAAAAACCCCTAATGAAGGCTAGCCATCTGGGGCAAGCGCCCTATACAGCAACTCATACCTTGGCTCCAGCTGCACACCAAAGGCTGCTCTCATCTGCCACTGCCTGCAACATTTTAGCAATATTAAGCATAGCACCATTGAAAGCACAATCATTTCGGTGCTTCCAGATTTCCCAAGCCACTAGAATAATTAGCGAATTCAGATCCTTCTTCATTTCTTTAGAGACTCCACGAATCACTCTGAACCACCAGCTTGACAAATGGGTTGTCGAATGCTGTGGTGCTACTGCTGCCAATCCCAATCTTCCGAGAATCAAGGCCCAAACTTGTTAGGAAAGCATATACACGATGCTTTAAAGACTCTTATATATGTGGTGTTCTTTCTATATGAGCATAATACAGTTTAAAATCTCTTAGATGCCTTTTATCCACAATGTATTTTCTGCAGTCAATTTTTATTTACCTGTTGGAAAGCATATACCAAACTGTGTTAGAAGGCACCACTGGTAAGATTTTGAGAATTTCATCTTGTTCTCAGTGCAGATATCCTACACATCGTTGTTCTTGGATGCATTTAATTATGTAATTGCAACTGGTATGGATGTACTGAATTTGAGTATTGGTAGATCTGATTATCTGGATCTCCCCTTTGTGGAAAAGGTAGCGCAGGAGGATAACTTTCTTCATTTCCCCCATTCATGTTCTTATTGGTACTGCATTAGAGTCTTTTTGTTTAAAACTATAAGTTGTTACACTTTGCAACATACAACCTTGCCTTCCACCCTCAATCCACTATCATTGCACAAATTTAGCAAGGTGATGTTATCTGGGTTGAAGTAGCCTTCAGAGTTGATGGGCACATAAGAAAAAATAACAGACAACTTGTGTTTGTTGCCACATGGTGGCTAAAGCTGGCCAATAAATAAAGGAAAATGCACAGGAAATAAAAAGGGAAATGTAATATAGTGTGAAAATGAAAAAGACGCAAGTTCATAATTCTGTTTCATCATTTTGCAATTAAGCTCATCTTATCTTATTGTCCATCCATATTTTTATGAAATATAAATGCGTGAGACTAGTTTATTATGTAATTCTGTTAGGAAAATTTGAGCTTGAATCAGTGGAGATGTCTGAATTAGTGCACCACTCCATGTTATCCTTGTATCCTTTATGCTTCAGCGGTTATTGACTTGTATAAATGGTGAGTATGTTTTGTTCTCATATCGATGGTTTCACTGAATTTGCCCTCGTTGTTCTTTTGACGATTGTATTTATTTTCTATTACTGAGTAAAAAAAGAAGTCAGTTTGAGAAGCAATGTACATCTTTTCCTGCTGCCTGATTATTGAAAATTGGATTTCCAGGATGCATTTACAAACATCCAGTGAAAATTTGTAATGTTCTTAATTATTTTATAGGTCTGGGAGCTCACAGCAAATAACATTATTATGGTATCGGCTATTGGAAATGAAGGCCCTCTTTATGGCACACTAAATAACCCAGCTGATCAGAGCAACGTCATTGGTGTTGGTGGTATTGATTACAATAACCATATAGCTTCATTTTCCTCTCGAGGCATGACTACCTGGGAGCTTCCTCATGGGTACATTGTTCAATTTACCTAATTTCTTAGTCTGTCACTCGCTGTTGTTTTTTCCCATATCTGGAATGTGTAGGCTTGAAAAGCTAAAGCTCAGCACCATTTCATTAGAACAGAGTGTAGAGTATGTAAAACCTCTAATTCTAGTTCAGTGGTTTTGTTTATAATATCTTTAAAAAATTGACGGAGTTTGGATTACTTACATTTGATGTATCCTTACGCATTATGTTGATATAGGTCATTGCCAGTTTTGTGTTTACCAAACTTGCCACTGGAAGTGCACACAAAAGATGGCCATATGCTGATTCTTTTTAATCACACAATAGCAGTTCAAGTAGAATTACGTCTTGCCGATGTTGGTACCACATAAGTGCTTTTGTACAGGGATTTCTCTCAAGTAAGTTGTAAATCATTTTTGATAATTTTATTGTAGTTGAAAATTAGATTGATTTTGTGATGAAAATTTATGGCGAGAAACTATTTCCTGAGGAGTGGAGGAAAAATATATTGGTACCAATATATAATAATAAGGGAGATATCTAAAGTTGTACTAGTTACCGAGAAATTAAATTGATAAGCCATACTATAAAGATATGGAAGAGAGTTATCGAACATCGTTTGAGAGAAACGACACAAATCTCTATGAATCAATTTGGTTTTATGCCCGGAAGATCAACCATAAAAGCAATTTTTTTAATTAGACAAGTTATAGAGTAGTTTAGAAAGCAAAAAAAATGATCTACATATGGTTTTTATTGACTTGGAAAAGGGTTATGACAAGATACCAAAAAAATTATGTTGTGGGTTTTGAATAAATATAAAGTCCTAACAAGATATGTATCTCTTATCAAGGATATGTACAACAATGAGTAGTATTCGAACAAATGATGTTAATATAGGTTTACTTCTTGATTAAAATAGGACTATATTAGGGATCGGTCTTAAGCCCTTACCTCTTTGCTTTAATAATGGATAAGATTACGAGAAACACATAAGGGAATATCTCTTGGTATATACTCTTTGCAGATGATATAGTGTTAATTGATGAGAGCCGTATAGAAGTAAATAGAAAATTAGAGTTGTGACTGCAGACTCTTGAGTCTAAAGATTTTAGAGTAAACAGAACTAAGACTAAATACTTGAGGTGTGACTTTTGCACTATCGCACATAAGGAGAGAGATGTGAGTTTAAGAGGTTAAGTAGTACTTAAAAAGAACAATTTTCAATATATGAGATCAATGCTACAGATAGATGGTATATTGATGCGGACGTTAGTCATAAAATCAAAGCGAGCTGGTTGAAGTGACACTAAGCATTTGACATTCTTTATGATAAGAGGGTACCGTAGAAGCTAAAAGAAAAGACATATTTTATAGAACGATGATTAGACCTGCTATACTATATGGAGCAGAATGTTGGTATAAAAAAGACGTCATGTTCAATAGCTAGTGTTGTAGAAATACGTATGCTACGTTGGATTTGTGGTCATATAAGAATGGATTGAGTCCGGAACGAGGATATACGTGATCGATTAGGTGTAGCATCAATTGAAGAAAAACTTGTTCAACATCGGTTGATGTGGTTTGACCATATTTAAAGGAGATCTCTCAAAGACGCTAGCATATTATAAAATTCTAAATCAAAATAATAATATGAAGAGAGATAGAGAGACTAAAATTAATATGAAGAAAGACAATAAAAAAAAACTTGAAAGAATGAGATATATAGCTGAAGATCTGTACTTGAATAGAAATGTTTGAAAAGCAACTATTGACGTGATTGAATCGTAATTTAAAAATTCTTATTATATTTCAACTCTAGCCTATCTTTTGCTTAGGCTGTGTTTAGTTAAGTTGTAGTAAATACTTAACATGGTGAGGCATTTTTTGGGGGGTAGCGATGATCATTTTTTTGCAATGCCATTGTACCATCTTCACACATCTTTGAATTAGCTTACTCATAAGGTGTGGTTTCAATTCTGCAGGTATGGCCGTGTAAAACCTGATGTTGTTGCGTATAGTTCTGATATAATGGGTTCAAAGATCAGCACAGGTTGTAAAACCCTTTCAGGCACCAGTGTTGCAAGCCCAGTGGTTGCTGGTATAGTATGCTTGCTTGTTAGTGTTATACCAGAGGATCATCGGAAATCCATCCTTAACCCTGCTACAATGAAACAGGCCCTTGTAGAGGGTGCTTCTAGGCTTTCAGGACCAAACATGTATGAGCAGGGTGCTGGCAAGATTGACCTGTAAATTTCTTGTTCCTTTTTATTTTCCTTTTGATATATCTATGATCTGTTGGATATTCAAACTTCCTGTATCCCATTCTTTCCATACATCAGGGTTTGTCCTTTCAGAATTTAGAGGCAGTATATCCTGTCAAGCTGCCTTGCCCTTCTTTCTATTGTTTGCTCAAAAAGATAATCATTTATTGTTTCATAATTTTCCAGCTGGCAATCATATGAAATCTTGAAAAATTACCAACCGCGTGCAAGCATCTTTCCAAACATGCTTGACTTCACTGATTGTCCTTATTTCTGGCCTTTTTGTTGCCAACCTCTGTATGTTGGAGCTATGCCAGTAGTCTTCAATGCTACAATTCTGAACGGGATGGGGGTGATTGGTTATGTTAAGGATCCACCTGTATGGCAACCCTCTGAGGATGATGGCAATCTTCTTAGTGTTCACTTCACCTACTCAGATGTCATATGGCCTTGGACAGGTTACCTCGCCCTGCACTTACAAGTTAAAGACGAAGGTTCTCAGTTTTCAGGCATAATTAGTGGCAATGTCACATTGTCAATTTACAGCCCAGCAGCTCATGGGGAAAGCAGTCCACGAAGAAGCTCATGTGTTCTTTACCTGAAGGTCAAGGTAGTGCCAACACCTATTAGGCCCAGAAGAATATTGTGGGACCAATTTCATAACATCAAATACCCATCTGGTTTTGTTCCAAGAGATTCACTTAATGTGCATAATGATATCCTTGACTGGCATGGTGATCACTTGCACACAAATTTTCATATACTATTCAACATGCTGAGAGATGCTGGATACTACATTGAGACCCTTGGGTCACCACTTACCTGCTTTGATGCTAGCAATTATGGGACACTGCTTATGGTTGATCTTGAGGATGAGTACTTCAATGAGGAGATTCAGAAACTTAAGGATGATGTTGTACACAAAGGGCTTGGTGTTGCCGTTTTTGCTGAGTGGTATCATGTCGACACAATGGTTAAGATGACATTCTTTGATGAAAATACCCGCAGTTGGTGGACTCCAATTACTGGGGGTGCAAATGTTCTTGAACTTAATGAACTTTTGGCACCATTTGGCATTGCTTTTGGGGACAAAGAACTAAGTGGTGACTTCTCAATCAACGGTGAGCAGACCCACTATGCTTCTGGAACTGATATAGTGCAATTCCCAGCAAGAGGTTTTTTGCATAGCTTCCAACTCCAGGACAACTCTAAAATTGCACAGGATAACTCAAGAACTGCAGATACACAAAACACCCCAGAGAACAGCAAGGTTGGTATCTATTCCCCACTTTCACATTAGTTGTCTATTTTCTTGAAATGCACCGTTTCAAAATGATGGTGTAGCCATTTCAATATTTCTACTTGACCTCTAACCTAATGATGCCACGATAGGTTGAACCGTTGAATAGTTGTAGTATGCCATTTGATAAAGGCATGTATGGTCATTTCTCCTTAACTGTTCCCTAAGATTTGGTGCCTTGCGTCATTGCCTCCTAGTCTGTGCACATGGTATTATGATTGGTAGGCGGTTTTTGTCTGGAGTATCAGGTTCTAAGCTATCCAATGGATGGTGGTCATACTTTAATAGTCTCTTCAACTTTCACACAAGACTTTGTTGGCCAAATTAGTTGCAATTGTTAGATTCTTTGATATACTAAAATCAGTTCTAAAAATAACTTTCATTTAGGATGTCTAGCCCATCGAAAGCTACAATTAGGGCAAATATGTAACTTTTCAATTGTGAAGTTTGGGTCAGAATTTTCTCATTTGCCATACTCTGAACTGTTCTTTTCTGATGGACATAGATACTAATTCAAATTCAGTAAAAGGATGATACCAATGAGCATTCTGGCCAGTTCATTCTGCTGGTAGATAATAATTTGATATTTTACAATAGCCCTTATCTATACTCTTTTAAAAGAAGGTAGTAGTGGTGGCAATAAATCTACCACCCCACCTACTCTTATTGTAAATTTAGCTAATTATCCTTTAAACTTCTTAATAATAAGAAATAATCAAGTCTAGATGGATAGCCACATATAAAAATTAAATTAAAGCGAATATTCCTTATAGAGATAAGTGTGCAACGCATTTCATATAATATATTTATATTTATTTATTTATTTATTTAGACAATATTATAATATATTTTTATTTTATCCATTTCAAAGCACGGGTTAGCTTTACAACATATATTTGCTGTATAGATCTGTGTATTAGTAAGGCTTATTTACTTCTCCTTGGCATCACTCTTCTGTTCTTGGAATGATGGAAGCAGGCAAAGGTCGGATTGCAGTCTATGGAGATTCAAATTGCCTTGACAGTAGTCACAAGATAACAAACCGCTATTGGCTTTTGAGAAAAATTGTGGAGTTCACTGGCAATAGAATCAAAGATCCTGTTCTTTTCTCAGAATCAGCTCAGTTAAAATTTCCAGTTTTTGAGAGCTTCCATCAACTGTCACATAGACCAGATGTGAACTTCTCAACATATTCAACAGTCGTTGGCAAGGAATTGATCTGTCACCAGGATTCCCGATTTGAGGTTTGGGGAACGAAAGGTTATGGTATCCATCCAACTGGCACAACAAGAAAGTTGCCAGAGTATCAGAAATGTGAAGCTTCTAGTACTCCCAACCTTACAATAATAGCATCTGACAGCACATAAGATGAAATTGGCTTGCAAAGAAATATTTCAACACCAATAGCTGATAAATTTGACAAAAGAATGGGCTATTTTGGTTTTCTCGGCCATGAAGAGGTGTCTTGCATTGCCCTTTTTGTAGTGGCTAACTTTAATTATAGTACACTAGAGGACATTTGTTAAGTTAGCGTATTGCACCTAATCAAACAATAGCTCTGTTCTTACATTTTCACAGATTCTGGATCCCTTTAAGCTGTACAATTCGTGCACCCACTTAAAAATAGTGGGGTTAGCATATTACTGCATGCACTAATCTAAATATGATTACGCTAGAAACTGGATAATAATACAATTATGAGCCACCACCAAATATGGCTGGGTCTAGCCTGCAGCTACCGTATTTGATTTGTTGTACTTGTCTAAACTCTAGAGTAATGCACAGTGTGATCAGTCCCATCTCTTGCTTCTACATAGAAGCTTTAGGATACGTTTTTGTAAGTCTAAATGATCTGCTGAGCACAAAATTAGATTTGCTATACTTGAAGTTCCTGTATGTCATTACTGGCATTTATGACATTTGAATCTTCAAGGGAAAAACTGTTTCTAGTTTTGTGTAATAGGTCAATTTGAAGAACCCTGGAAACCACATGGTTGGGAGTTAAGACTAGAGAAAAACAGACAGTAGTGAACGGGGAGCCCATGTAACCACAGTACTTTTATCTATATAGAAATCTGGAGGGTATATAGTGAGGAAGTATAATGTTCTTTCTCTAGAACATAGAGTAGAGGGGAACTTTATCATTTAATGGGTTTTAGAGATACTCAGATGCTTGTATAGGATTAGCTATTGCAGTAACGATTCTATTATTTTGCAGATTGACATAGGAATGCCAGTGGCAAGCCAATGGATGGTACCTTTATTTGCTGCCACTGCCAGTAAGTTACGAACACTTGCTGGCTACGTTACATATTTGCCGAGGTGTATAATTTCTGACCTCATTTCTTCAACACGCAGGCCTTATGTTGTACCTCAGCTGCAGGGTGCAACAAAATTGCCGACGACGAAAGAAACGGTCAACAGCTGCTAGATTGTCAAGTATGGACCGTACGGTCTAACATGACAACACTGTTGGGCCAGGATGAAGAACAGAGTTTTGGCACATGCACTGCAATCGCCATGGGAATATTGGGAGCTCCATCTACTGCGCGCTAACACCGGAAATACACAGTGAGCTTGAGTTCTACCGGAATTTCACGGTCTTGTTTCCAGCTCACAACGGGAGGCCTCGAGACATTTTTGCACCGTGACTAGAGACACATGGCTCATGTTTTTTTTTTCCTGAGCAAGGAGAGCTGATTCAGATGTTCGGCGGCTGCCCGGAGAGGTATTTCGACTTCAACTTTCAGATTGTGCGTATCGCCGTGAAGTTGATTGTAGTTATTCAAAATTTTGCCAATGTAATAATACGTTAATTTCGACGCACGATCACTGAGAGCTAATTCCTCTTGGAAGAGACTAGAGCTAACGATTTCATTCTTTGTTACCTCCTTTACTCTGGATGTCTGTAAGTGAAGGGGGTAATGAGCGTCTCTGTGGCTCGGTTAGCTTGAGCTTGTTGTAAGTATACCAGAGGAATAGGCTCTCTCATTTTTCAACTTTTCTTCAGAGGATGCCTGTCTAATACTACAATAGGATCTATGCTCTTAGAATTTCTTGTTTCCTTTTTGGGTTGCGGGGTTTTTACTCTTCTTTTTGCCCGAGAGAAGAACGCAAACAGTCGTGTTCTTGTCTCAGGTAAGAGCTGAACCTCAGATTATTAAATTTGTGATATTGGCCCAAAAAAATCCGGTAGTATTTTCAGCCCTCGTATTACCTCTTGGCTCGTATAGCCTGGCGAATAAACAAAGCCACTCTATTGAAGATTGAAGCCGATATTCCTTTGGCACGAGGTAATTTGAAACATCAATGGAGGCCTCTCTAAGGCCTACGATGCTTTCAGTCGAACCGTAGTATAAGGCTCATCAACATTTTCTTTTGGACGGCCCACTAAATAATGTACGGAAACTGCAGTGAAGCCCATTAAAGTCTACAACATATCCTTTGGTCACTAAAGGCCCATCTAACAACAACTTTAGGCAAATTTAAGGCCAACGTTCGGCCCGTTTCAGGCACAAAGCATGATTTTAGGCCCATCAAAGGACTACAAATCATGACAATCGGAGCATTTAAAGCCTAATTAGAATAACTTTCAACCCATTTATGGCTCCCTCAGTATACGTCCGGATCATTTAAGGCCTGTTCCAGCGTTTAATTAATTAAATATTAGTTAAAAAATTTAAAAATATATTAATATAATTTTTAACGAAAGCTTTTATTTTAAAAATGTACTGTTCAGTATTTGAAAAGTGTCCACATGAAAAATAAGATAACTTTAAAACATGTCCAAATGAACAACCCTTTTTCAGCATAAGATCCATAATATTATGTAACTTTTGATAAACCAATTTTCTCTTTTTAAATTTTTTTTTGACAGGTTCATTCTACAGCAGAATAAATTCATTTTGACTTACTCAATTATTCGGATCTAATATGTATATCTTAATCCTAAAATATATTGACCCCTCCAATTCTTAAAACCGTGCAAAACAACTCTTGACTGATGATAGTTTTTATTAACATGGTGTTCACATGGCAGATTAGTCAAAAAAAAATTAAAAATATAGAGTAGAGCCTATCTATCCATTCTTCTCAGCTTGATCCACGGCGACAAGCTCCAAGCGTTAGTCCCCCAATGACTAAACAACCACAGCGACGGTGAAGAGACGTGTTCTCGAGGGCAGCGCCACCAGGAAAGGTGGCGGCGACATAGCGAGGAAGGGATCGAGGAGAAGAGCTTGGCTCTGGTGGCCATAAGTGAGTGGCGATGGTGATGTACTGTAGTGATGAAAGGAAAAGGGAATAGCGATAATGGCTTCGGTACAGGAGTAGCTAGTGGCAGGCAGAGATCGAAGGAGCATGGTGATAGTGAGGATTGAAACATCGAGTCGTTTTACACGGTTTTAAGAATTTAAAGAATTGATATAGTTGAGGTATACAAATCAGATACGAGAGTCAAAAGCGGCTTATCCCATTCTTCTACAACATCACGTATTTCATAATTATCTTGTGTACTGCCATGAACAGTGTTACTTTTTTCCCGTCTACAATAACAGGAGTGCTTTATTTTATTGAATGGTTAAATCAGTGTCTGCGAGTCTTCGTGCCTTCACAATATGGTAAAAATATGCCACAATTTAACACGTTAATTCTATTATTAGTATTACTGGACGAACGCCAGCTTTGTTATTTTATTACTGGAAGCAAGTAAATAATACCTAACTATTTTACTCTCGATACTCCAAATTAGGTAGCTAAATCTAAATGAGCTAGAACAGAGGCTTCTTGCCGTTGAGAAGACCCATCAGGCGGTCGAACACGTGCGAGCCGCCGTCGCGGATGCCCGAGTGCATGTACTCGTTGGTGATCCAGAGACGGATGCCAGCGATCTGGGAGGCCGTCTCCTTGGCGATGTTGAAGTTGACGTACATGTCCTCGTAGTAGACAGCGGCAGCCACCGGAACCTGCACAATTTGTCAAGTAACCTGCTCAGCTAATTAAGCTTGCTACAATTACATATTATAGAATGCACATGGAAAGTATAGTTCTTCACGATCGATTCTAGTGAAGCACTGTAATTAAGAAGCTGGAGATGCAGATATGATGTTTTTAAGTAAAAAGATGGCCAGGAACCGTGCATCCAGTGACGAAGAAAGGGCAGCAAAGCAACATGCTAGTTCTAAGATTTAAATCTGGATGGATGGGGAGATCAAATGGGTTCAGTTTCAGCTGAATTCTCTTGAAACTAGCCTTGAGGAAGATTCCTCAATAGAGGATAGTAATGAACTAATGATAACGTTTTCCTGCTATACCAAGTAAGAAAGTATATGTAGTACAAAACATACAAGTGTATGAACTGTATATAGTTCACAGTTCTCAGCCAGAAGAACGAACCTTATTGTTGTTCAGCACACTAACATCATACAGTGGACCCCAGTCTTCTTTGTGAGCTAACATATGTGCAGCCTCCTTGAAGGGTCGTAAGGCATGAATCTCATCAAAAATACATGGGAATACCATCTGTGTGATGAGAAAGGAATACATGTTAGAAATCTGTATAAAATCTTCAGGAAGCGACGATATCTCAAAATTCAACAACCTGGAAGCTGCTAGGTAGCGTCTGTTAAGGAAAAATGACTTAGACGCTGCTGACTTCTTTACACATGATTTACCCAAAAGTTATGCAAGATGCCCAAAGGTGGTGGTGCGCTCACTGTAGTAGCTAAACTACTAGAGTTTTCTTAACCTAAACAGTACCACTATCCTTTCTAAAAAAGGACAATGTCAACCAAAGTAAATGTTGGGAAAATCTTCATACAAAGTGTTTTACTTTCTTAAAATGCAGGACAAAGTTTTCATCATATAATTGAAACTTTAAAATGTCAATCTGTCAAACCTTAATAATTTTAGGCTATTAATTAATTGGAAATAGCCTGCAAAATGTACCTTTCACTATTATATTTCATTTAGAAAGAAACATTTGACTGTAGTGAATTGATACTTCTCCTAAAAGATCTGGACGTACCTCTCCAGTAAAATACACAGGTCGGCCTTCTTTTATAGCCTTAATAGGATCAAACAAACTTTCGCACTCACTGCCAATCTTGTGAGCTGACCATTTTGATGAAGAACCCTGCATCCATCAATAATAGAAGACTTAAACAATTGCCTCTAAGCAACATAATGCTCTTATGCTACCAGACTAACATCTGAGATTCTGAAGGTACCTGACAATAGATAGACTCGTGCAAGAGAGCATAAAGAGGATTTTGATCAAAACCTAACCACATTTCAAACTGCAAAAAATATAATGTTAGGTTACCAATTGGAATCTCTGAAGTGCAAACACTCGAACATTGCTTCATTAGGTATATGCCAAGAACTAAAAATCCAGCATTATGATTTATGAGTGGTTACAGACAGTTTACCTCTTTCAGGAAGTAATAACTTATAATCTTTTTTGCACCAGGGACTAATATAGGGTCCCACACCCTCTCGAAACTGTGCCGGACAAAACAGAAAGGAATTCCAGATTTAATAAATTGTTCTTTTTTTTTCAAGTCATGGATGAGAAAACCAAAAGTATTGCTTACAGATAATGCAGCCTTTCAAATCCTCCACCAGAACCCAAACCAGATAATCCAAGGCACTGCAGCATCTTAGGAGTTAACCTGCCACCTGATGGAAGAGAAACCTGAAAACAAAAATGATGCTCAAGATACAAGTTTCCAAATTCACATATGAAAGAAACACAAAAAATTTCACTTAAGAATGACTTACTCCTCCACCTTCAGATTCATTTAAATATCTTACAAGCTCACGAATGACTTGTATATCTTGAGGATATCTCGCATAGTACTTCTCATTTTGCTGCTGAACTTGTTTAAAGCAGGCCCTGTACACAGTATCTGCAGTGCAGGCACTTCCAAGAGGTGGAAGCCCCCCAGTCAAGAGAACAGATTTCAAGCCTTCTGGAGCAAAACTCAAATAGGTAACAGCACAAAATCCACCATAACTCTGTAATGGAAGAAAGAGAAGATAGTGTAATTAATATGTTGCAAGATGATCAACACCAAATGAAAGATAAACAATTAGTTGAAAATAAAATATCTTGAAATTGGCAGGTCGTGTCAAACAAAGCCTTTTTTGCCTTCCCTGTTATACACACAACACATCTATGTAAATGCAGACACATAAGATCCTCTAGAGTTGGGGGTGGGTGTATACTGTAGAATAAACTGTCCCTCCCAACTCAAATAGTCATAGCAAAGTTTCTTGTTAGACCTTTAGTCTTGCTAGCAGTTGCAGGATTCATTGTGAACTGTGAAAAAGCTAATGACCTAATGTCCAATTTAATATATCTAGCAACACAAAAACAAAAGTTTTCTTACTTGGATAGATAATCTAATAGGCTGAAATTTTGAATAAAGCAATCATATTTCGTGAATGAGGAAAGTATCAGCTCTGAGGCAAGATTAGTTTGACAACGCAGGATGAAAAACTTCAAAGCTCAGTCTTTATTTTGAGTCATCCATGTAATGGTGCAAGTATTAGAAACTTTATTTGACAGACAAACATGAATAAATTCTTAATTTTACTAGAAATTTGGATGCTTGCTGAAGAATTATTATGACAACACTGATCTAAGATATGCATTGATATCACATAAGTTAGATATCATACTTGTCCTAAAACTGTCCAAGGCTTGGCATCTGGCACAAGATGCAGACGAATAAATTCTGCATCTTTAACTATGCTATCCGCCCTGAAATGCTTCATATACTCCACCTGTTCTGCTGCAGAAGTTATTTGGGAAAGAGATGATGTTGTCAACGGTGTTGACAGTCCAGTCCCTCGCTGCAAATACAAATGATGTCAACATAAGAAGGGCGGCAAGCCGGCAAAAGGGGAACAAAGAAGAGAACGCATGATCCATCAAACATATTGGATTTGACCTGATCTAGCAATACAACACGGTATTCTTCACATGCTTTCTTTATCCATCCACTTGCTTCCGTGGGACGGGGGCTTTCAAATCCAGGGCCGCCTTGTAGAAACAACAAATAAGGCAGAGGCAAATCTTCTTTTCCGGCTGTAAGGATACACTGGACATAAGTTTCCTGAAGATTAGAGATCATGCAAGGTAGCAGGCGGTAAATTAAGTTCCCCCAACATGAAACTGACTCGTACTGCAACCAGTCTACATTGGTGGATACATCACACCAACTTAGCCTTAAGTCCATCATGCATTGACCTCATCAACAAAATGTTGATTTTGCCATACACTTTGCACATCATCTCTATAATAAGAACATTATCCATTTCTTTGTATATCAGTAAGCAAAGCTCTTTTGATGCTCTAAGACTTACTAATCATAAAATCGTGATTGATGGGTTAGCTAGTGCAGAAGGCAGTATTAAGCATGCTTCTACTTCCCAAACTATATATACAGCATTAATCTGGATCCAGCAAATATATATTTGGTCGATACCAACTTATTCCTCAGTCTGATCAGTGATCACAACAACTGCGCAGAACTAAAATTGATGCTAAGGATTCGCTTATCGTATAGTTACCGCGCTCACCCGACTCCATCGATCGATCCCGTGGTGTATGGGCAAGCGGAGACAGCGCCATCCTATCCCCTAGCACCGCAGCTGCAAGGGTAAGGCGTGCGCGCGCGCGCGCGCATTGTGCGGACCGTGGAGAGGCAAGACTCACCGGCAACGATCTCGCGGGCGAAGACGGTGATGGTGGAGGCGGACGGGGAAGGGGAGGAGTGGTCGAGCGGGACGGCGAACCGGTGGTCGCGGAGGCTGAGGTCGGGCACCGCATACCACGCCCCGGCCTTGTGCTCCGCCGCCGACGACGACGACATGGCCGCGACGGGCCACCCAGACAGGAGGATCCGGTGCCCCCGGAGGCGGCGGGACGACGCGACGCCGTGGGAGGCTGGGCGCAGCGCGACGGCGGCGGCTGCGGTGGGAAAGGCGGAGAGGATTACTGCTGCCACTGCCATGTGGGGCCCACGCTCTCACGCTTTGTATCTCCACCCACGAATCGAAGTAGTAATGGCCAGATGGGCCGGCCGGGCTAGCTCGGCGACTCCGGTGGGCCCACGCCGCGTGGTGCTGCCGATGCACGGCCGCACTGTACTCATTTCCTCCCTTTTCTTTTCTTTATTTCTCATCCAAATGATAGGGTTTTTTTTAGATAATTGATTAAATTCAGCCTTTGCTTCAACATGAGTTACTGAGCTGTGCCGATTTTCATATTTTCGGTGAAACTACAAGGTGGCTAATAGCCTTCATCAGCGATGACAAAATATTGAGATGTCAGGAGTTCAAAATGAGATGGTAATTGTGAGATAATCATATCGAGCGTGTTTGCATCAAGAAACCACTCGCCAAGTGTTTTTTTTCTAAAAAAAAATCAAACTATAATCCAAATTTTAGTAAAGTTTGTTCAATTTCACCAGTTTTCATCAATTAGAGATACGTAGGGTACATAATTGTGTATGGTAGAGGATACGTCGATTGAAAATTTCGAGTTGGTGGTGCCCAATCTATGGCTTTCGTTGGATTGTACGGAGATAACCTACTCACTCTTTAGTGTAGTAGTACGAAAGATCTACAAGATAGATCTAGATAGGCTCCATGTAATTGAAAAAAAACAGCATGATTCCTCTCTCAACAAGACAACCAAGCAACAGCAGAACTAATATACTCTCATGGCACTTGGCCAACCAAACTCTGAAATAAGATTCACAGTAAGTTCATTACTACATTGGCCACAACCCATAGGTTTTCATTATATAGTCAACACATAAACGCATCCCGATTTGATGGATAGAGCTAGCAAACCATTACAGATGGGGCTAGAGGAGCAACCAAACGTAGCATGCTTATTCGAAAACTTGAAAATTGAAACAAGTGAACAAGTTTGAAAACGGTTATTATGCAACTGAGTAAAAATGGTAGAGACGAAACACACACTTGCTGACGACGCCAACTCTAGGAACAAGCCAAGGTAGCCTCTGATGCAAAGGACATCCTGTTCTGTTGAGCAAGGAAGGCCAATCACTAGTGTTACTGGAAAACAGTGAAAGAAGGAGCGAGCCGGGGGGGAGGGGAAATTATACTATCTGGCAACAAGTTATCACTTGGAAGGAGCAAGTAAATTTCCTGCGACTCATTGGGGCTAGCTCTTGCTTTTCGTTGCTCCACCTCTAGGGCTCGTGAATGAATGTGGTAATCATCAATGTGGGACGGTTGGGATGTGTTTTTAATATGTTCAAGTTTTTTTTTCTTCTTTTATGTTTAAGACGGTGCAGATGTCATGTAGAAATATAGTATATAAGTAAGACTAAAATCCCATTTTGAAAGGTTAGGTTTATATATATACAAATTCAGTGATCTAATAGATAACGTCTCTAAGAGATGGATTGCCAATCATATGGGCATGCACTCCAAGACGGAATCATTCTCACCAACCTTTTTCAAGTCGATCTCAATGCGGAGGTTCTTCAGATTAGGCATGGAATCAGGCATAAACAGCACGTTGGTAATATAGGCGAAGTTGAGACACCGGGAACCATGGTTTCTGACGGTGAGCCATGATCCGCGTGTGGATGAACCAGGAAGGGCAAGAGATTCGAGAGCTGTCAGGTCTCCAAGCATTTGGAGGTCGTCCTGGGTCACAGATACATCACTGAGCTCTAACTGCTCAAGCTTGGCAACAAGGCGTATCCAACCTGGAATGGTTCTGATTTGCCGCGTGCCATGTTGGATGAACAGTCTCCGGATGTTTTGTAGGGCAGGGAACAATGGATCAAAGGAGAAGGAATCTGCATACTGAGACACAAACAAATCCAGAGAATGGAGGTTATGTCTGCCCAGTGCATAGAGTGAGGAGGTGAAAATCTTCTCGTAGCTCTTTTCGTACGCTAGCCCGGGCCTCGTCAGAATCTCCAACACGGTGAGGTACCCAATATATCTGCAGTACTCTCGGCTTGGTAAGCTCACCGGTTGAATCCAGGGCGATAAAACTGTTAGCTCTTCCAATGCTTGTATCTTGCTAACACCTTCTGCTAGGAACTTTTTACATCTTGACTAACAAACAGACGGGTCAACCGCTAAACAAGGGCAATAGATGGTGGCAATTCTTCAACTTGATTCCATGCTATATCTAATGTCTCCAAATGCTGGACACGCCCAATATTGGCGGGGAGCACACTTACTCCTGTTCTCCTAATGCTCAGATACCGAAAATGGACTAACTTTTTCTATATTAGCAAGATGGCTGTTTTTCAATGATTTGCACCCTTCTAGATCCAGTACTCTTTCAACTTTAAATTCCGATAGAGGATGCAATCCTGTGCACTCCACAGAACAAGCAAGTGACCGGACATGAGGCTTAATCGACTTCATCGCTGAGCCAAATTTCTCTTGGCAGCAGCTACCCTGGAGAGACAGGCGACGAACCTTGCAGTTGCTAGGCTGCAAAGGTACAAGCCCAGACGGATCCAACAAGCTCATAAAGTTCTCCTCTACCAATTTGGACACTACGAAATCAAGAATGACGTCGTGAACTCGACAGGTCACAACCTCATCGTTGTTCTCATTCCATGGTTGGATCAAGCTCCGGTTTATCAGCACATTGAAACACCTCAGCCCTGATTTATATAGACTCTCTCCTGGTTTTGCATTGATAACTCCTGCTTACCAAACGGTCCTTGTCAATTTCACAATCTTCCGGAAATGCACTCAAGTATAACAGGCAACTTCTTATGTCAGGAAGAAGATTATAGTAACTGAGTGCTAACACTAATTGCATGGTCTCAAAATGCTCATTTCCTGGTAGCGGAGAACTAATAATTTTCCTCACCTCGTTCCAATGATATAACGATTGTTCTACACGATAAGCCAAGAGGCCGGATATGGAAATAATTGCTAGGGGAATACCATCACACCTTTTCAGTATCTCTCCAGAAGCTTTTTCGAATTCAGGAGGACATTTCTCTTCACAGCCAAAAATTCTTTTGTAAAATAACCTTTTGGAGTGCGCGTCATCGAGATGCTACATTTGATAAACAAAACCACCATGAGAAGATGAAAATAGTGCCACTTCTTCCACACATGTCGTCACCACTATTATGCTACCAGGACTAGTTTTGATCAATGCTTGTCCAATGGACATCCATGGATCCTGGTTCCATATATCATCCACTACGACAATATACCTGCCACATGTAGTTTAATTTTATCACGGAAGAGCAAATTAAATTCTAAACGATATAACCCCTCTATTTTAAAATGTCATGCCCAAAAATCAATAGGATTATATATTTAAAATAGAGGCATATATTTCCAAAGGACCAGAACCAATGATACTATGTTATTTTTTAGATCATCGACGTCAGGGGGTTGTGAATAGGATTCTAAACACTAAGGCTGAGATTTAAAACTAATTGTGAAAGATTGAATCTTATAGGTTTTAAAACTAGCGTGGCACAAATTTTTTATAGCTAATTAAAAACCTAGGGCAATCTAGAACAAGCTAGAAAGATTAAAAACAAGAACAAAATAAATTGTAAGAAGGAAGAGCTAGAGAAAGCAAACACAAAGACAAGACGAGTTTTTTCTAAGCTATCGAAGATTCGACAATCTCTACTAGTTATCATTGGAGCACTCTACACAAGAGTCTCACTTCCTCTTATTACGAGATACTCCATGAGTACTCTTTAGGGGTAGCTCTTCTTCACTCTGGATAAGCGAGCTCTAAGCCCTTCACACATCGCTCAGATCTCCCACAGTCTTCCTATAAGATCACCAAGAACTCCACAATCACCTAGACACGTCGAGATGCTAAGAGTAACAAGATGAAGTCCCACTTAATTAACACAAAGTCTAGCAAACCGGATACACATAAGGCCTATGAAAAACACTTAGCCATAAAGTATAATTCTAATTATTGCCAAAATGATCTATGCTACTCTAGAACTCCTCCTTAAGATCTCAAGGTGTGTATGAATTCCAAAGGCAAGAAGGAAGTCTGAGAAATGGCATATATAACCATAACCACTCAAACTAGCCATTGGCAACACATGAGAAAAAATTGTATTAGCCAAACGGTCCGATGAAGATATAAGACAGTCACTAACAACTAACCACTAAACTATAAAGAGACGGATAGTCCAACTACACCTAGATTGTTCAACCTATATATGAGCCAGACAGTTTGATGATGCATAGGAATGTCTGGTCCACGCAACCTACCGAACTGTCTAATCCATGTATCGTTTTGGTCTGAACAAACACATTGTCCGATCACACAATCCGTTCACTAGATGATTCGACACACATATGGATTGTCCGACCCATGTACATAGCAAGGTCTAGACGAACACATGGTCTTGTCAGACGTCCCATCCATCGGACAATCTAACACAGTCGGACTGTTCAGCCCATACACAAAGTATGGCCTAGACCAACACATGGTCTATTTGGATGAAACATGTCGGACTATCCGATCAACATCGGATTATTTGATGCGTACACACAATACACCCAAATCAATGCATGAACTGTTGGGGTAGATTGTCTGGTGCAACACTAGACTATCCGATACATTGAGTCTCTAGGATAAGTTATTGATTTGTAAACTAAACTTTGTCCAGTTCAACTCCACTTCTTTCTTGGAGATATAGCATAGATATTGTGCTAGAAAAAGACCTAGTATGCATCACACCTATCTCACTAGCAACATGAGAGTCAGGATACTTGCTTCACCATCTCTTTACAGTATGGTTAAATATAAAACAAAGTATTTTCACATCACCTGAACTACTTTTGATGCAATGAACTTATAAATTCGGGTCTTTTTTTCTTTGTTTTGCTTGCTGAACACCACACTAATTCCTTTATGGATGAATCATAATAGCACATTCAATCACCGAGAACCAAACTCTTTTTACACTTAGCAAACACGATTAGTCCTAATGATTATGTTATTATTAATCATCAAAACCTAAACAAAATCTATGTGTTTACAATTTTAAAAGCATGATATGAGGAGTACAATAAGGACTTATTTGGATTTGGTGAAAAATTATCCCTTCAGATTGGGAAGAAAATTAAATTAAATTAGTTTTCATTCCGAACCCACCCAAAGTTATTAGGGTGGCTGACACCTAGCCTTCGCAGTCACAAGACATTGGTCCTGAGCTGTACATATTAAGAGGTTGGTTGTCTGTATGCCCTGGCCTGTGCGTATGCATCGTTCAGGCTGAGTTGGGCCAGGCTGTGCGCCAGATAAGAAAAGTTGAGAAGTTGATTGGTTGACTGGGCAAGCCATCGTGTATCTCGAAAATTATGTGTCCTTGGGTGCGTGAAGCTTGAGTATGCTAACATGTTTGGTTGGATGGTGGGCTTACCAAATTCTTGAAATTGGTTTTCCCATTTGTACTACGAACTAACTACAGCTTACATGTCATTAAACAAGAGTTTACTCCGATTTGTGACGAGTATATATCAGGCTTCCGTCCGTGCTTAGAGCAAGTTTGATAGCAGAGCTAGCTATAAGCTCATAGTATTAAAGTTAACATGTGAAATAGATAGCCAATGTTATCTGATCGCTAATCGATCCAGATCACCAAGTCACCAATCAGATCAATCAGAACGATCACGTCAATTAATCGAGGCTAATCATATTGTATATAGTAGGATATATATTCTGTATGGAGCATAATATAAAACAATCATAGTATTTATACTTGATAGCAAAATAATCATTTACTTGTGAGTTTTGATTTATAAAGCATCCATAACTTCATATTTCAGTCCCGTACTTTATATTTACATACATACAGCCAAAACTCATAAGTTACCTAGCCTAATTGAACGACTAATCATCGATGACTAGCTTAGCTATAAAGTTGTCTCCACTTTTATCCTTCCCCCTCTTTCTCTAACTTTTCTATTTAATGCATATCTCTTAAAACACGTATATATGAGAGCCGTCACTCATTCTCTCTCATCCACGTTTATAAGGAAGTGATTAACTCTGCTATTGTAGTTGCTCTTAAAATTACAGAATGAGCATTAATTGAGCTACCTTTGTCTTATACTATAAGCATATTACTTAGGATATTAAGCTTGGCCCACTTCAGTGCTTAGAACACAATACATCAAACTGGTACACTTGTTTTCAAGATATGTTGAAAACAAACCAAAACGAACGAAAAAAAAGGAATTGTTTGTTTTTAGCCTACTATTTTCTGTAACTGAACCAATATAATGCAAAAGGGTTTGTTTTTGGCCAACTATTTCTGTAACTAAGCTAGTAGCTAGCAGTAGTCCTCTTAGCAGAACATAATGTCTAGCAGAAAATTAACAAACAGATGATGAGAGCGCACCTTTTCTGTTTGAGGTGTTCACTAAGATTGTCGACAAGATTCGCTACATCATCCGACGTGTTTGTTGACCTGCCAACTTGAGTAGAAATGCTGAGGAGAAGCTCCTTTAAATTCGGTTTCTGGGACACCGAAACGACGGCCTTGCACTCGAATTCGCCCTTGATTTTGTCGTACGCTTGCCTGGCGAGAGTGGTCTTGCCCAATCCCGCACACCATTCGATGGATATATCATCCTGACGTCCTGCTGTATCGAAGACTGAGGTGAGATTTAAATTCTATGATAAATAATTAATATAATATATTTTATTAAGATTAAAGTAAAAATATTATGTTTTAATTAAATTTATAAAATCGATGAATAATGTAAATAGTATTGGTTGGACTGTGAATAGTTACCGGTCTGACCAATAAACAGTCCAATCTAATCACAAGCACGAAAGCAGTTAGTTCGGGAAGTCCGACAATCAAACTTACTTTTATGATTTGAATGTTTTCTATACATGATATATTACATTATATGCTAATGTGATTTATGTAAGATCTTGTGATCGAATTTGGTTTGTTTAGTGTTCATATGCAGATGTTGTTTAAGGTATCAAGAGTATTACCGGTGATGCATCGAGATTAAATTTAAGAGAAGTTAAAGTTCACATGGTTAAAGAGATCATACAAAATTCTAAATTAGAGAACAATGTAAATGGACATAAAGTTCTCATACGGCATAAAAGAGGGATTGTGTGCGTATAAAAAGCGAAATTAAATTTAGAATCAGTCCAAATGTAAAAAGATTTAATTTTGTATTTAATATAAATGAGTTAATAGAGAGGTGGTCTAGAACTTAATGTATCATTTTTAAAGAAAGAAAAAAATATGATTTAGACTTAATTATAAGCTTAATGAAAAGTTAAGAGAGAAGTATTTTAAGATGCTGAGACCGGTACATTAGTGACAGTTAGATCAGTGGAGCACGATGACCGGACTGACACGGTTAGACCAAACTCTATGATTAAATTTATTAATTAAAGATAGCTTTAAATTTCACTATATTTATTTTTTAATATAAAAATAAGGCTTAATCCTCATATTCCATCCTACGAAGCCGACTCCTTCTGCTCCATCAACCGACCGATGCTGTCATCCCTGGGGCCATCGATGCCGACGAGGTGCTTCGTCTCCTTCGAGAGCGCGCACAGCCGGGCATCAACCTTGGCCGAGGAAGCAGCATCCAAGCTTGCTGATACGTGGGCAGGAAGCGTGTACCTGTTGCGCCGCTCGCTCACCTCCACGACACGGGCCTTGAGCTGCTGGATCTGACGAACGCTCCGATCTTGTTGGCCTCGCCGGCGCCGCTGCGGAGGTGGCGGACGAAGAGGTCGATGCAGTCCTCGACGTTGTAGGCCATCAGATCTCGCACCATGTTCCTCCAGTCCTTGCTGAGGTCGTCGAGCTGATCCACATCCGCTAGCTTGTCCACAACTATAATTCATGGTGCTCTGCTCGGACTGGAGGAAGATGAGGTCCTCGCGGACTACCTTGGCATGCTTGTATTCGTCGCCGAGAAAGGCCGTGAGCTTTGCAAGGACGGAGTTCATCACTCCAGTCGCCGCGCTCACCAGGACCCCCATGACTGACGCATCAGATCGAGTTTGATAGGATTTCCTGTCATTTTCTTTTTCAAATTTTTAGCAAAATTACACGGTTGCTAATAGCATAAGTGTTTGTTCGGCTGGGGTTAGGAAACTTCCAGCATGTAAAACGAGAAGTAGTAGCTAAGAATAATTTAAAAATAAATTAATATAATTTTTTAATTTAATTTTCTTATATTTTTTTTAAAAAAACACCATTTAACTAAAAAAACATACGAGTAAAAAAAAGATAAATTGATAGTGCTCAATTCATCAAACCCATCATTTGAAACTCAACCTATAGAAAAGACAAAAAGCAATTTTATAAGTAAAACTTTTATATGGATACATATACATTAACAGTTCAAAACTAATATAAAAGATAGATTACGATGCAAACTCCTAAAATCAACTTTAAATCTAAGTTTTAAATTTTAATTGTAGAATCAATTCATTCCATTGGCTGTCCTGGCATCCATCCGACATGGACATTCGTACTCAAGCGGAAAAGGGGGGCACATTCCAGCAAAGAAACGATTAAATGAGACAAGAGTATACGATAGCTGCAAGCCTGCAATACATTCTACATAATTACGATTTGTTCCGTGTACAGCACAAGTCGTCAGGTCGTACTAACTTACAAGATAAGCAGCACAGGAACTGCTACAAAAATAGTGCTAAGCCTTGCAGGTGAGCACAGCGCTCTCACTAGGTTGTCCCAACCTCCTAAAGTTAACAGATTAACAACCTACTAACGTAACTAGGGAGAGATATGTACCGTAGTTGCCTGATGATCAACAACAAAATCTCCTTGATGAGCAAATACCATACCATAGTTGCCTGGCCATCATTACTTGCGTGCATCCAGACCAGCTGGCCGAGCCTGACTTGTCACCACACTCGTCTGCTGACCAGTAATGTTCACATTGGGGGCGTAGCGTCCAATCGCTACGCTGTAAGCTTCACCAGTCAGGCTCCCTCTCATCTGCCCTGAGGGCCGCCAGCTTTCATCCACAGGAAGCTCTGGAAGATCGTCGGAGGTTCCGATAGGGGAAGGTGTACCTGGCCGAGCAGTAGTTGGCGAGAAGGGAGATTGTAGGCGAGATGGTGCCTTAGAAATTGTAGGTCGGGGAGCTGCTTGTGGTGTTCTCATTGCTTGACTGCGTTGCGCAGGAAAGAAATGACTACGGATCTTCGGGCTGATTGTACTTGCGCTGCCTGATTGGGCTGGCAAGACTTGTGGAGCTGTGGAAGCTTGAGCCGCTGCAGCCTGTCCAAGTTGATTCAATAGATTGTTCGCTAGTAGCCGATCAATGTGATGGGACTGTTGTGCAGGGGAAGCTCCATGTGCATTAGCACCTATAGCCTGTCCTGAGCCTCCTGGCGGCGGTCTTGTACCCATGAAATTTTGAGGAGCAGTAATGCCAATGATTGCCTGATGATAGTTTTGTGTGTTGCGCATGTCCTGTCAGCAAATGTGACTCTGTAAACAACTGTTTGTTGAGATAAATTTAATGCAAGCGAAAAAAATCTCAAATGTGTATAATGAATTGCTTCTCTGTTCATTATAATATACTGAGTTGTATCATACAATAAACTTCAGATGGCTGGCACCCTGAGCTAGCAGTCAACAGTAACTAATACTCTACTAAAGGCCATCTTTTAGGTGATGCACCAACTTCGCTGGTTAACAGACACTTACCACGGCAGATACTATCACATACTAAATGTACTTGCAATATACTCCCTTCGTTTCAAAATATGAGACATATTTTGTTTCGTAGGACACGATTTTGATCAACAATTACTCTATTAGGATATAATTTTTGTGACAAAATTAGATTTATTAGATTCGTATTCAAAAGTAATTATGTTTTTATATCACATGAATAATATCCTAATAGAGCAGCAATTGTTCGTAAAAGCATTATTCTAGCAAAACAAAGTACGCCTGATATTTTAAAACAGAGGGAGTACAAGCAAGTGGTAGAGCAATAAAGATAGTGAAGTCATTCAAGCACCTCGTAATAAAAAGGGTATGGAACCAAGTGAAAGAGAAGATGACCATGTTATCCAGCATACTCAAATATCTCAAAAATATGAGCGAATAGTCAACGAGAGCATTATAAATGAAGAGAGAACATACACCAAATCTTTACTCTTTTAAGAGGAGTTGGGAGTGAATGGGTGATAGATCTTCTACAGCCACCCCACTCTAAAATATCTTTAATGGCTAGATATGCATAACCATGTATATGGTACTGTGGTGTTTGTATGATCTTTTCAAACAATTGCATCCCTAGAACATGTGTATATATAGATGGCTAACAGACCTCATGTAGTTGTGTATACAATTTTTAGACTTGAGGATAAGTATGTTTTGGCATATTTTACTTTATATTGTATAGTAAATCTATTTTGAAAGTAAGTTGGCAAAACTATAGAACTTAAATTTTGAAATGGAGTAGCTCAGGGACCAAATGTAACATTTTCCAACCTCCCAATCACTTTTTTATACGCAAAAAGGTAGAGAGACTCTAACTTATAACCATTGTATTAATGGTGGTCAAAAGTACAAGGATTTGCCTAAGAAGACTAGCCAAAAGGCCAAAGGAGAAGGAGAAAAAGTGGATGGAGCGAGAGGAAGAAAAAACCCAATCACTTTATCATACTAGTATGGACTCTGAAGCTCAAGATGCCTTATCATTAGTATTACAGAAAGTAAAGTCATATTCTTCAACTGTGATTAAAGGGCTGTTTAAATTTAACAGTGCCATGTAACATGACTCTTTTCAATGATAAACCAATGCTACCTTACATTGGAAAAAATATATGGTGGCTTGAAAAGATTTTTACCTGCTGTGTCGACTGTCGTTGCAATAATGATGTGGCATCTGGAGCCCTTGATAATGACCCAACACCATTGTTTATAGCAGTGATGACAGTATCTGAGTTTGTCACATGATGTGCTTGATATACTTTAGAAACTGGACTGGATTGTGGGAAAGGAGGTGGACAATTGTAGATATTTGGTTGCACTCTCTGTGGTTGCACTGGCAGAGCCTGAATACCTATAGGATCTCTCCTGACATTCCTGGGTATAGGAGGCCTTGCAATTTCTAATCCAAGCAATGGATCTCTCCATGGTTGCAACCGCACAATATCAGAATGCGTTCCTTGTGCTCCATTCTGCCTCGGAACTACAGAATTAGAGGTATCAAGAGAAGGAGAGACTGCATCTGTGATTACAGGGTGCAGAATATTACGAGGCAGAATAGACTCCAAAGTCCCAAATGAACTAGAGCCCTGACCACCAGTAGAAGGCAGTGATGAATTTTGGCCAGAAGTTGAAGTGACATTGCCACGTTCATTGTTTCCACCGCCTGCATGTAGATCTTCTGCCTGGGAAACTGTGTTCATAGGTACATCTGAAAGATAGTCTGCCACAGATAGATCCTGACAGTTCAAGAAAGGCTTCACATCTTCTGAAGCAGGGGCAAAACTCATTAGTGCATCACCATCATCATCTTCATTTATCAGATCTATGACATCATCAGGAGTCACATCAGTGTCCATAGTATCTCCACTCTGCTGAATAATGTCACTGAAATGTCTATCTGATCTCTCATCATAAGTTGAAATGGCTTTCCAAGATCCATCAGAGAACACAAGGACATCAATAGTAATAGTATCTTCTCCAGTCTCTTGTAATATCTGGCAGAAAAATGGAGATCGGTCACATACAAAACATAATGAGATAATGTATATGCGCAGGTACATTATACAACTTACCTTGGCCATCTTTTGATCAATCCGTAGGTCAGTGAAGTTTGAAGGAGTATTGCAACATGGACAGCGCCAAGTTGGCTTCCTCAAGTTCATCTCCATGTAATTATCATAGTCAAAACACTAAACAATGCATGCTCTGTTATTACTTTTGTTGAAAGAAAAGGGTTCAACCCATGAATACAAACAAAAATATAAAACCATACCTGATAGTGTTTGCATAGGCGCCCTTTGATGGGAATTTTGATGCGCCTAAAACTGCAACAAAAGATGGCAAATGAATATTTTTGAGGCCAGAATCAGAAAGCAGCCGCCTAGCATTTTTCATTCAAATATAGTACATGATAGAAGTACAACGTTAAGTTACTAAATTTCACTTAATCACTGTCAATCTATACTCTAGACAGCCAAATTCACTACATTTACATTATTTAATTAACCTTTGCACCTTTTACATCACCACCTATACACAGAGCACGATTTTGGCAAACTAGGTGCTAAAAAAGAACAGTTATTATGATGTTATTTGTCCATATCCATGCAAGAACACAGGTCAGGCCTTGTGGCGAACTTGCGTATGCATACAACAGTTTAAAAGTGCCCAAGTTTCATCAACATGGGAGAGTTGAAACGCAGTATGCAGCAAATTGTATTCCAAGAAGAGTGTAATACATTACCTTATAGGGCACTTCAGGGAAACTCTAGATGGTCCTTCGAGTATATCAGAATCTACCCAAAAAAAAACAAAAGAAACAGCCCTATGAAAATCTCAATTCACAAAATAGAATAACTGGCATGAATTAAATGATCAAAGTAAATTTAAGAGTAAATTGCATATTGGACCACTGTTTTTTACCATTGTTTCAACTTGAACTAGGGGTGAAACAATGTTTTCACTTTGGAGCACCTTTCTTTACATGTTTTAATTTGGAGATATTCTTGGACCTCTAGCTCTCTTTCTCTCCCCTCTTTCCTTCAGGGCTGGAGGAACCACTGGTGAGCAGTTCAAGCAGCCACCACAGTGTGGCACTTGCACCGGAGCTTTGCCGAAATCATGAGCTTGAGCTCAATATCCCCAATCCTATTTGTACTTCAGCTCTGGAGAAAAGAAGAAGACTGAAGAAACTTCCCACTGCTAGACTGATGATGTCAAGTATGAGCTCGAACGTGGTGCCACTGCTGATGAGCTCAATTGCCACCAGCACAGGAGCATGCACAGGATGTGATGGTGCCTGTGACATCCGCATGCCATGTGGCTCGATATTGTTATAGCTCCAGGAGGTTAGCTTCAGTACTTTTAGGAGATAATCCGATGATGTTGTTAGGTTGTTAAGTCTGGCATGTTAATCATCGGTTGGGAACCAATCTGTGCTGTACTTAGGGAAGAGAGAGAGGAGAGAGGGAGCTAGAGATAGAAGAATAGGTCCAAATTGAAACAATATGTAAAGATAGGTGATCCAAAGTAAAAACATCGGTTCACCCCCGGTCCAAGTTGCAACAATGGTAAAAATAGATAGCCCAATATGCAATTTACTCTAAATTTAATCTGCAAAATCAAGAAGCTGTGCAAGCATAACATGCACTAAAGATTAAAATAAATTTCACCTACCAGGAGGATCAGCAGCAATTGGTTGGGCATAATCATTGAGATTTGGAGTGTCAAGAGACTCCAACTTGTTCAGAAATGCAACAGCTATGATATAGTTAGCTGAAACAAAAGGTCGTTGACTTGTAATATGCAACAATTGAAATAAAAGTAAACAGACAACACACCATGATCATGCAAACCATTAAAATATCCTATAGCTTGGATGATGTTTGCCCCGTATTTGAGCATCCTAGTAATATCGGAGGGGAACAGGGGTCCTGTTTCCTGCAACATTATTTGAAAGGCACGAATCTAGGTTGTCACACGATTGAAGTTTAACAAGTTGTAGAAGTCTTGGTGATAAACTCAAAACTGACCATTGAAACATTAGTCCTCTTGTCCACGCCTTTTCCATTGACTAAAAAGCTGAAACAAAAACATAATCTCGTTTTTCAGCTTAACATTTGCAAGCATCAAAGAAAAAATAATTAAAAAATGTACCTCACATGTGGTGGGTTCGCAATACATGACGAAGAATCTAAGTCTTCCTTTTGCACAACAATTAGATTCTGCAAAACATAAGAATATCAGTACAGTTGACTCTATATAACATCATAGTACATACAAAATACAGAAGTACCAAAATGATAATAGTCATAAACTCCTGCCATTCTGCCATTATAGTCCTTTCACAGCTAATCACTCACTCAGTAATAAACACAAGTGCAAGCAGATCTGAGATGCTACAAGATGACCATACCAGCATATATGCAACCAGTGGGTTTTGATGACCGCTAAAACTAAAGAAAGACTTCAAAATAAAAATCCTTTGGCTTCTACATTTCAACGGCTAACATGATCTATTTCATTTCAAAAGATTTTGAAGCATTAGGACAGATAGTAGAGTCATAGGCACAATGTACTTTACAAGAGATGAATATAACCTATAGAAGTAATTGGTAAAATAAACAATGGTTCTGCACCGATGCCACTTGCAGATGTAAAAAAAAGAACATGATGGTGTATAATGTTATGTAAAACATTGTACAAACACCTATGGGGTTGAACTTTGCAACGATGGTTCATGGTTAACAAAAAACTCACATGGAAACCTGGGAGTTAAAATTTTGACGACAAAAAACTAGCACAGCATGCATAAAATGAATATTTCCACTGCATTCATACTCACAATCTTTTCTTCTCGAGGCACACTCTTATGGATGAAAAAGTCGGCCATTAAAACATCATATCCAACCTGTAGAATATGAACAAATACATCAAAATTAAGGATCTATTCCTAAAACAAACCCCGGATCTAAGAATTCACAAAAACTGGTGTAGAGAAAAGATATCAGACCAAATTGTAAAACTACCTTTGCCTCCAGTGAAGTGACTAGACGCTCAAACTTCAATTGAGGATAGTACCTACAGATTTTTTGAGAAATGTAAATAACAAAGCAGGATCACCTTTGTTCAACTGGAAATCTAAATATTGTACACACACTAAAATACTTTAGATTGCTTTTCAATATTAACCTAAATAATTGAGTTATCAGAATATAACTTTCAATTTAATAGTTTCAAAATTTTGCAATATACTACTTATAATTTAAAAAGATATTTAGATTTCGCATTCATATAGTGAAGTCCAGATTTTTCAATTTACTTCTTAAGTACATTCACATTCTGAATAAAGAAACAATTATCGACGATTCACATATCACCTTGAACAATAAAACTTCACATGTCACCTTGAATTTAAAAATCTTGATTTTTGATTTTAAATCCAAATAAGAACTTCTTAATATAATTTTCTATAAAGAAAAGGCCCATGCCCACACGTGTGTGTGTGTGAGAGAGAGAGAGAGAAAGTCACTACCTTGGAATTATTGTTGAAATGATTTGGATCACAGTGCTGTCATTATCTGGCTCGCTGACAGGCGTGCAGAAGTTGCCAGAGAGCTGCATGAAAAACAAAAATTATAACTAAGTAAAATATCTGAAGGCCACACTGCTACCATAATAAACATGAGCTCAAAATAGGGAAAGTGCTCATAAAAAAGAATCAACATAATAGTAAGGAGAAAGCATTTCACACACACCTCATTAGCCATTTTGAGAATGTCAGTGCAATCTGTGGGTTGAAACCAATTTTGAGAACAAGCATTCTGCAAAACAGCAAGCGCATGTTACTATTTTATTTTGGGGAGGATATATTACGTTCGGAGATATCATGACAAAAAGGCAAATTGTACAACTTGGGCATATTATATGATCATGTATTAAATTCCTTAACTCACTTGAAACATCTCAAAATAAAATATATTATGCATTTGGAAAATAAACAAATACTCCTACATTGATGGGTAGGACTAACAGCTACAATGGTTATTGTTGTACACACCCTTTAGTGTCAGAGCAAACATTGGGTGCAAACAAAATAATCTGTTGCTATGTATGCAGACACCAAAAAAATCTTCTCTGTAAGTGTATGTTTGGGTTGGAAATAAATCGACCTGAGTGAATTAAGATCAAAAGAATGGATTAAAATAACTGGGTTTTGGCTAAAAGAAGCTCTTGTCTCCCATAGCTCATCTATGACTGAGAAGAAGCATTTTACCTTGCATGAGATCATTAGTACCATAGCAGAAGATTGCAGAAATTGATCGTTTCCTATCAGATATACCTGGTAAATGAACGTTAAACTTCAGATCAGTAACACAACAAAATCGCATACCTGACTTCACTAAAAAAATGAGTCATGTTTGTGTCAAGGGCCAAAAACATAGTTCGAAGCCAAATGGGTAATTACACTAACAGTCTGTTCATTGCTTGACATAACAAAGTTGGAAAAGTACAGTAACAGTTAGGTCCTACCGGCTACTTTAAAGGTAATTAGCAGTTAAGGAGACAGGCAGCCAATGCTAGTTTATGACAGCAAGTAAAAGGGGAATGTTATGCTAGGCAGATGGCACTATCAAATAAAATAGTAGTGCCTTGGAGGGGAAACGCTGGCATCACAGATTTCATATGTACTGGATAGTGTAGCAAGGCAAATCATGCGGTGGGAAATCAAGAGCTGGAAATCAGGTGGTGCCACGTTTAAAGTAACACAAGGATCTCGACAATTGCCGTGTTTTTGTGAACAGAGACAACATAGGTATTTAACTATTAATATGTCTTAATGATTCTTTTGAAGGCTATCCATCAAACAGTAGGATACCTTCATCATTTAAGTACAAAAGAATCATATAAACAAGAAAAACACAAAGATTTCTTAGAAACATAGGAAATGAGACCCTCATAAGAGTTTGCTCATTATCTTTTTTAAAAAAAAAGAGTTTGCTCAGTTGTAGTACTGCTTAAAAGGGAATAATCATTACCTCTCTTCATATATTCATACATGGCAATATTTAACTATGTGCTATAAAATTTTCCTCATGCAGATGCTGCGACAATTTAAAAGAAATATTATGTTGGTTCTAGAATAATCCTGCCAACCTACCATGCATCAATAAATTCCAAAGTGTGCTTCTTATGGATATGTAATTTTACTATGTAATTCATTATTGGGCCATGGGCATAAAATAATAATAATTAGCATACAATGAAAGGTACAAGTTCTTACATTTAAAAACATTCCACTTCTATAGTATGTGAACTCTAGCATACTTCAAAATTGCTACAATAATGAACTGAAATCGTCAATCATTACTAAGAATAGCAATTCTGCGGCAAGTAATTACGCTCTCAGCAGTCAATTACCACACCCATTGCTCCACTAATTGGGTAAGAAAACGTGCCAAATTAAAACGAAAGAACTAAAAAAAACAAGGGGAAATTGTCCGGTAGAGGAGAAAATTACCTTTTTCAAAATGCTGGGTATATCACCGGCCACGATAGGAACATCACCGCTAGAAAGAGCGAAATCGATCCCTCTGCAAGCGCAACAATGGAAAGAGGTAACACATCGAAACAGCCTCGGCAGTGGCCAAAAACCCTAACAATTACGACGAGGGGAGGGGGGGGGGCGCGAAGCCGGGGCAGACAATGCCGTAAACCCCAGGAGTCGCGGGGGCGTACCTGGCGAAGGCGTAGACAAGGTGCGCGAGGTCGGCCGGCTCGAGGACGGTGGCGCCGCCGCGGAAGTGAGCCCTGAGGCGGTCCCCGATCGCCAGCAGGCGGAGCGCGTTCATCGCCACCGCCTTCTGCTGCTGCTGCGACGGAGGCGTGGGGGGCAGCGGCGACGCGCCCGCCATGGGCCGCGACCGATTTGGGAGAGCAGAGCGGAGGCGAGCGAGGCTGCGACTGCGGGGAGGGGGCGGCGAGAGGGTCGGTGGCGCAGTTGCTTTTTTGTGAATGCTGGAGTGGACGCTGCGGGGAAGACGAAAAGATTTTTCTTTTCTCCACGGCAAAAAAAAATTTATACAGGCGAGGAAATCTTCAGTGTAATGGGATACAGTTGGAAATTAGGTTTAATATTCTTATGTTTATTTAGGGGAGCTTACGAGACACTGGTGAGATGAGAATCAGGATAAGAATCTGAACCGTCTAAAAATGATAAGAAAAGGTGTACTGACAGAAGCTCTCTAAATAACTATTTTTTTATGGATATAGTCTAATCAGTGTTATATGGTTTTATGTAATTTAGATTGTAATAACTATGGTTTTGTAAAATTAATATTTTATTATTGAAGTTAAAAGATTCATTATAATCAACACGTAAGATAATTATGGGTTGCAATTGGTGTTTACATTCCATTTTTCTTTCTTTAACAGAAGATTGTTGATGTGAAGTCAAGTTTGCTACTTCACTACTATATTAAATTAAATTTATGGTAGATTTTTTCTTTTTGTCTAAGTTTACAGTACGGGTGTTAAATATCTAATAGGTACCACTTCTTTACTTCTTTGTCTAGCGCATAGCATGGACGTTAAATATCTAGTGGGTACCATTTTTTTTATTGCATGAAGTTGTTGTCAATTGGTTATTGGCATCAATGTATGTAGATACACTGATTATTCAATTTTTGTCACGAGCAACAATTGTCCTAGTGTATGGGATTGATGCCAAAAGCTAAATAGTGCTCCCTCGTATCACTCAAACTGCGCATCAAACTTGCCCAAGGCCATGACGATTTTTTATATACATAGTCAATAGTTTTTTTTTCATTAGCATGTGCCGTGAACTTCCATATTTTTATAACTTATAATGATTAAACATTTTTCATGAATTATAAATATAGACAACTTCAAAATAAACTCATCCAAGTAGACAAATACAAGTGAATATGGTATCTCCACTTATCTCACATCACATCATTACCCGTTAACTTATCATCTATAGCTAAATTTTAAATTTCATAACTTAATTTTGAATTTAATTTTAGGGTTTTTTTCCATCTTTTAGTATTTGCTTTTAAAACGCTAATAAAACTTTAATCATAGTCTATTTTTTTGGCTTACGATTAGAGTTGAAGTCGTGATACAAGAAGCTTGAATTGTGCCATAGAATCCAGTACAATTATGGTTTTTATTACCTTCACTATATGCAAAAATATATGCGGCAACATACATTTATACTGCCATTCTGCAGCCAGAGTAAATCTAGTGCAGCAAATTGTCGTGAGGCGATCTGATATCTAGCCATGCTCAACAAGCCTATGGCGATGGCATACAGATGGAGAACTATAGGCTATATCAAAACATCCAGAACTCTAGCTGACTACTGGACCCAAAAAAAAAACACATCCTACTGTTGCTGAGAATTCTGCTAGCAGATTTTAGTCCTATTCAAGATAAACGACTAGTTCCCGTTCCGTCTGAAAATCATCAGAGGACTCCTTTTGAGCATACAAATTTTACACGAATTTCACAGGAATTAGTTCGATTTCTACAAAATTCATTCAACCCAAAGAAGCCCTGAAACTTTGAAGACTCCAGTAGCTTACTGTTTGGTTGACGCAAATGCCCAGCAACTGACAAAGCCCAATAAGACCTTGTTTCGATAACGAAGATAATCAAGCTTAACCAAGGGGTCATTCGAATGGCCACAGGACTCAATTAGTACGTAACAGCTACTGTCATCGACAAAGTTGGCAAATAGTAGTAAATCAAGGGTCAAAAAGGAGATTAATCAATGGCATGTCATCACCTGGTACCTTAGTTAACCATGAAAAACAAGTTCATGCTTAATTAAACTAGTTTAAACTAGCAAGGACAAACCGTCATCTCACGGCAAGGACGATGACTTTTGCCGGTTCTGTTGGGTATACACATCCATTCATTATATTTAAAAAAGACAATAGCCTACAGGATTGGGCATGGTTTCACCCAAGTACCATGGAAAATATTTAAGCCTACCAAACCGTCTATTTAAAATTGCAATGACAAAAGCACCTATCACATAGATAAAGACACTTAACTGTCAGCTCCTGGGTAAAAAGTTGTCATTCTATGCAATCAGCATAAGTAAAAGACTACAGATAATCAGTCAGTCCCTTTCAAGGGCAAACTTTACAGGTGAATAGTGTACAGCATTAAACAAAATCTACATGAGACTAGCAATTTCCCTATGCTTACCCATTGATAGATATTCTGGTTTCTGACTTATGTAGCAGAGCAAGAAGAAATAAGTAATCGACATTAAAAAAAGACTTCCAGGTATGGTTTTCCTTGCCGAACAGCTGAAGTATAATCTTCTTTTCAGCAGGAATAACGGCAGGACAGATTTGCATCAGACAGTGGAAACACAAAGGTATGCAGGTTGATAATTTCAGCAATGTCATGCGCACCAAAAACTTTCCCATAACAAGTTTGGATTAGTACTCCATCACAATTTCTCAGTTAACATTAGTAGGAATCTGCCTAAATAATATTAATTTTTATCTTCCTAGGTGGAGTTCCAGGTTTTGACATGTTTCCATTTCCTGCTTTTCCTTTCTTATCAGAAGGCTTAAGGATCTGGAATGAACATGTAAGAGAATCATCTATGCTCATCATCGCCCCCGCGTTGTCAAACTCACCACAATAGTTGGGTGCAGAGAATATGGTTACAAGTTGGCGTTTAGCAAAGAATTCATAGCCATCCTCCACAACCTGTCAGAGAAGTTCCCAGTAAAAAGCAGTGAGTGGTAAATAAAAACAATCACTCCATAACAATAATAATTCACTACAGCAAAGATTCACTGAGAGAAGATACCCTGCATGTTTCATCTTATATCCAAAAACAAATTGGAGTGAACCAAGATATTTAATTTACCTTACCCTAGAAAAGGGGGGAATCAGTATTTGTAACAGGTAATTGCATGGACTAAATTGAATTATAGCAGAAATTTGACTGAATTTGATTTGCAATATTTTAACCAAATCTGTAACCCATGGACTTCATTGGCCTCAACAAAACGAATGGTGCAAACAATAGACAAGGAAGTGAACAAAACAATCATCTGCTGCCTCTAATATCAATGGGAAGTTCACCCAAGCAAGGACATATATGTAGTTCCATATTCTTAGTTCAAGGTTTAAACATGATTAGAAGCGATGCAAAATATCTCTTGCAATCATGTTGATGTGATGAGTTATTGTGTGTGAATGCCTAAATGCAGAACATAAACTAAATACACAAGTACCATAAACATTCTCCACTTCTTTTTAAATAAATTACAGAACCATAAGTTATGGGATTTTTAATTAAATGGAGCACATATTTTTGCTGTAGAACTCAAGAGAAAGATGAAAAATCATTTAATCAAGCATTGAACAATTCTTGATACAGCAGTTAAATATTTTAAAAACATCAGCTTATGTGTCACATTAAAATATGACTTCATGTCAAATGATAACAAACTTGAAGGGGAAAGAGCACTGTTACTTGCTTGAAAATCGCACTGCAAAATTAACATGAAAACATACCTGGTGAGCCCTGCAGATCAGATCTAGATCATGTGTCTGAAGAAACTCAGTGACCTTATCAGATCCAAAAGTGTAAGACACACCCCTGTCATTCTCACCCCAACCTTCGATTTCTTTATCTGGGTCTGACCACAACAGATCACAGAGGAGACCATGATCCGAAACATCCACGGGACGGGCAATGTTGCGAATCTGGTCCATGTTCTTTAGGTCAGGAGATAAACCTCCATGCATGCATAGAATTTTATCATCAATAAGTGCAGCCACTGGGAGGCAGTTGAAACAATCAGTAAAAACCTTCCAGATACGAACATTAAACCTTCTTTTGCATTCATCAAAGAATCCGTATATTCGGTTGATAGATGCACATTCATGGTTTCCCCTGAGGAGGAAGAAGTTCTCTGGGTACTTAATCTTATATGCCAGAAGAAGACATATAGTTTCTATACTCTGTTTCCCACGGTCAACATAATCACCTAGAAACAAATAGTTTGCCTCTGGTGGGAAGCCCCCATACTCAAATAACCAAAGAAGATCAGAATACTGGCCATGGATATCTCCTATCAATGAGTAAACAGGCAGAATGATGATAAGCATTATGCAAAAATATTCTACAATTATACATTACAAATTGCTTATAGTGAGAACGAGAAGTTTCGGCATATTTGTGATAGGTTCTTAGTGTCCTGGTATAAAATTTCTAAATGTTGCACTTGAAATGCTACAATGATGTGCTTCAGACAGAGATAAATCTAGACGAAGGTATAGCATCAGATTTGGTCAAAGAAACGGTATATAGTCAGGATATTTTTTGTTCAGGGAAATTTTATTTGCCTCTATAGCTGGACTGCAATTTTTAAACATTTTGTTGTCTCTCAAATGCTAACAAAAGTTAATGTACCTAAAGAATTTTGAAGACTTTTAAACATATTTTCTTTATTAAAACAATAAAACTAGCTTGAAGTTTGACATTCTGAATCAGCCTTTGTAAATTCTGCAGCAATCTCATTGAAACTGGAGAAATCATCAAAAAGTCAAAGAAAGGAAGAGATAGATTAATCATGTCGACAATCTGCCCTGACCCCCAACCAAAAGAGGGCATTTGTGCAATCCAAGCCAGATGGAGATTCAACTTTCAAGTTCAACAATTAAAAAGTACTAACGCACTAGAACATTTTCCCCGAAATAATTGCCATACTACATATCACGAAGCTGTTTGTGACAACTCCGAATTGAAGAACACCAAAGTCGAACAGTAAGGACGACCGGAATTAGCAGAAAGCACTCCAAAGATTACTCCCCAGACGCACTGCGTATTACTCAGGCGGCCAAACATATCACAAGACAACACGGCCTGAGGAGACCACCGCTTTCTAACTCGCACAAGCGATACTGCCGGGGAGAAGAGAGGATGCACACGCTCGCCAGGGTTTTGTGGGCCGGGAGGGGAGGCAGCCCTTACCGCAGATTTTGATGGGTGCCTCGAGCTCGAGCAGGTTGGGCTGGGAGAGGAAGACGTCCTTGGCGGCGGCGCAGAGCCTGCGGATCTCCGCGTCGGAGAGCTGCGCGGGGCGCGCCGTGCGTCCGCCGCGGGCATCCAGAAGCCGCCGGATCAAGTCGTCGAGCGCCGCAGCGTCCATCGCTGGTAAAGAGTGAGAAAGCGCGAGAGGGCGGGGGGGAAGAACAAAAACCCTAGCACCAGTCGCCGCGAGCGATGGCGACTAAACCCTAGCTTTTTTTTTTTCGATCGGCGGAGCGGAGAGGAGAGGAGCGTGCAGCAGCGAGCGCGCGGAGAAAGAGAAACCGTGCGAGTACGCGGGGGGGGGGGGGGGGGGTGTTATTGCAACGCGTCTCCGATGGATGGCGCCAGGAATAGTAGGTGAGTGATCGACAGGGGAAAGACTATGCGCGCCCAAATGGGCCCTAACCGGGCCAGCCCGGCCACATATATATTGTTTACGGTCTAGGCACGATACAGCCCAACACGAGTACCGTTTAAACATTTTTTTCTATTTTCTATATATATTTTTTCTATTTATAAGGCCGGCCAAATCACCATCCGCCCACATGTCTGTCATACTCGGACCCATGTTAGCACGAAACGACCCGACGTCTCTGTGAAGTCTGAGCCAAGCCATTGGTATATGAGCTGACACAGCACGGTCCATTATAGTGGTGCTCTAGACCATGGCCGTTTGGCTACAAAGAGTGGTCTAAGGTTCATTGCATATGGGTCAAGCAAGCTTGGTTTGAGGGTTCCATCTGGTTTGAATAATGGAGCTAAGAATCTGCTCTTCGATTTTATGCAAATTTTTTGGTTTGAGAATATAAATAAGATGGTCCAAATAATCTCATTAGGATCATGGCCGGTTTCATAAACCTAACAATCCACTAGTGTAATTTGTTATGAATAATTTGTCCCGCTTAACTCGACCTAGCTTAACCTAGGTGTAAGACCAAGATTTTAGTTTGAAGCCAAAATCTAATACGTCCATTGCATTTAAGTCGGTAAAAGGTGGTCTCATATTTGAGAAAAAATAACAATTATAATAATAATGCCATCTTCAATATATGAGTAAGTTAAATAATTGAGCATGAAAATCGAATTAAACTCGCTACAACAAAGGAACCAACTTATCAGAGTAAGTTGGTTTAAATCAAACCAAATAATAAAATGCTTCTGTTAAGAATGTCCTACTGGTTTAGCTTGTTTTAGCTGCTCACCCTTTTCGTAGGATACCATTAACTGAATCAGAATTCCATAATGCCAATGTACAAAGTGTTGACTCTAACAATTATCCTAAAACAAAATAAAAGTGGAAAGTCTGTTAACTATTCTCTCAGTCTAACTTTTGTCTTTTAACTATGAACCCGTTGACTTTTTACCCCTAAACTCTCAAAATTGTTCACTTGTAGGCTCTTGTGTGAAGTTTTCCATGACCATAATTAAGGGATAAAAAATGGACTTTTTTATAAAACAAAATCACATATTTTTTATTTATATTCACTTGAATAATAAGTTATCCTATCTAAAATACTTCATATCAATATTATTGTCAAAGGGAAGAAGGTATTGGTATAATTTTTCCGAAGGTAGCTTTCTCCACATTCAAGTTAGTTCTTTGGGTTGTAATTTGTTCTTTTTCCAACGATGTTAGACACATAGCTCCTGTAACACATGCTTTCTTGTTTTTTTCCTCTTTCCTCGGCTACAGAGTAATCTATAGCACTGTTTTTACTATAGGAAGAAGAATGCATTTAGATCTTGTTTGAAATATATTATTTACTAGATAATTGCCACAGATTATCCACTTTATTATAGGGATATATTAAAAATTTTGATAAACAAACTTAATAAATACTTTCAAAATGTTTTAATATATGATGTTAGTTAGTTTAATACGGAGGGATTAGCTTAGAACAAATGTTTTGAGCAATATAGTAGGAAAAAGTTTTTTGAGAAAGTATATTTTCAATGAGCCGTTTTAAGGTGGTCCTTCTTACCTTTAGGGGGTGGTAAGACCTAACAACAAATCCTGACCATTCGATTATTTTTATGTGCTTCAACTAATTAAAAAATATTTCCTCCTCTTCATTAATAAATTGAAGCAGAAAGAAGTAAAACCCATAATAGTATTTATAGATTTAATCACCCATGCAAGAAAATAGAGGGGGTGGGGTGGATAACACTTTAATTTTTTCTTTGTTCTTTCAAATCAGGCTATAGATGGATGTTTCGAAATTCAAAGTAAATTTAATTATTTTTATACTTCAAACAGATAAATGATTGATTTAAACATTCAAATTCTGAATATGTCAGAAAAACGAAATACTATTAAAAACTACAAATGTTTGATTTTTTTGTTACTTCAATTGCTTCATATCCAAATACTTATATTGTAATATCAAACTTGAATTTTGGTGGGATTTTGATCATACAGTTTAAAATTTTCATTCAAGATGCAGTAGACCTTGGATGTATAAGTAGCTGAATTTAAAAGCACGTTTTTACATGTTATAACCAAAATACGATAATAAGGCAAGTGAAAAACATCATTAATACTTTCTTTATAATCAGCAATCTTTGTAAAGTAGGTTCAAGAGAATTAATTTATTTCCGATTTAGTGATCTATTACCTCCTATGAGGTAAATTTTATTATAGTAGTTGAAAGTGCATGGGCTACGATCTCAATAAAAGACGATAAGTTTAGTTAAGTAAAAAAACATCAGCTACATGCTGAACTGAAAAGCATTTTTGCCAAAGTAAAAACCAAGCAAAAGCCACGAACAACATAACATGCCACACCGGTCGAGGGCCGTGAGCTCAGCGCACCCGAAAGCGAACAGAAATGCGACCCCCGCTGCGCCGCCGCAGCAGCCCAGACGAAGAAGCGAGGAAGAAAACCCGAAAAAAGACGCAGACGAAGCGAAACGAAACCACCGCGCGGCCGCACCCCGGAAAAAGGTTGGGCAAAAAAGCCTCCAAAAAAACGCACGAGGCCAAAAGCCAAAGCAGCGCGCGTGCGTGCGCCGTGCGGGAGCAAGCAAACCAGCCACCCCCACCTCGCTCCGCTCCGCTCCGCTCAGCAGCGAGCAGCGGAACGGAAGCAGCAAGGCATGGGCGCAGCACTAAAAAGAAGCAGCCGCACCTCCCCAAAACCACCACCATCTCCTCCCCTTCTCTCCTCCTCGATCCTCCCCCAACCCTGCCTCGGCAACTTCTTTCTTCCCCCACTCCGTCCATCGCCTCCGTTCTTGGCTGCTCGGGGAGGATGGACGAGCAGCAGGGCCGCGGGTTCGGCCTGCAGGAGCACCACGGCCTGGTGCTCCTGCATCAGCATCAGCAGCAGCGGCGGCGGACGGAGCAGGAGCAGGAGGAGGAGGAAGAGGAGGTGCGGCGCCAGATGTTCGGGGCCGTGGTCGGTGGTGGGCTCGCGGCGTTCCCGGCGGCGGCTCTGGGACGGCAGCAGCAGCAGCAGCAGGTGGACTGCGGCGGGGAGCTGGGAGGGTTCTGCGACATCGAGGCGGGCGGGTCGTCGGAGCCCGAGCCGGCGCCGGCGCGCCCTCGCGGGGGCTCCGGCAGCAAGCGGAGCCGCGCCGCCGAGGTGCACAACCTCTCCGAAAAGGTGGCGGCTTATCAAGTGTTCTTCCTGCTTCGAATCCTTCCGATTTTGCTGTGTCAGTGTGGGCGTTTACTGTTGCTTTGGTTTTGGTTGCAGAGGAGGAGGAGCAAGATCAACGAGAAGATGAAGGCATTGCAGAGCCTGATACCGAATTCCAACAAGGTGATCCATCTCCAAAAAGGCGACGTTTTTCACGTTGAACTTGGGGTTGTGTTGGAAATTTATTGCGTTTGTGTGCTGGTTTGTGGTTTGCAGACTGACAAGGCATCCATGCTTGACGAAGCCATCGAGTACCTGAAGCAACTGCAGCTTCAAGTGCAGGTCAGCATATTTGGATGGTGCTAAAACTTGTTGATTCATTGGTTTGACCCAGATTGCTAGAAATGTGACTGTAGAATTGCAGGGAGTGCATCCTGTCTTACTAATTGTTCATCCAGTTTGTGCCATGATTAGGATGCGCAAGGGATGCTCTACTCAGAATCCCTTAAGCTTTCTTGTTCTTGCATGATTTTAGTTGACAATGTGATCTGTTCATGCACGGTTTTAGAAGGGTCCACCATATCCGTAGACAACAGTTGATCAATGCCGAACTCGTTTTGTCCCCTAAGTAAAAGTAGTCCCGTTATTACATTGGGTGCCTATTTAAGCTCAAGCCTCTTGGGCCTCAATGCTTGTTTATTGAGACTCAATAGATACTTTTTTTTTCAAAAAGAAAAAGAAAAAAAACATAATCACGGCAACTTTCCTGACCCCATCTTATCATGACGAGCAATAAAACTAGTGGACTGCCACGCCATGTAAAATCTGCAAAACATGAATGGTGAGATATGGCTCATACAATGTGGACAATTAAACATTTTGGAGCTACCTCTTGTTCTGCAGTACTTGAATCGGGGATAGGCAGAAAACCGGTTTGCGGCAGTCCATATGCTGGTTTTACAGTATTTGCTTTGTTTAGCATGCTAACAGCCAGAAATGTGGTAATATAGGTGTTGATTGTAAACAATGATTGCTGCCTTTTTTTGCACTTCAATTTCACTTGAACATAACCACTACAGGACTATGAGTGGTAAGGTACCATACTATCGATTCATGCTAGGGGAATTCGCCACATCATTTTACAAATTACAAAGTGGTTTTCATGCATTCAATTAAAAAAAAACTACTAACCTGGCTGTTGATGACATTCAGGATTGTTACTGTCGACTTGCTTAGATTGACTGTGAAGCTTGCTGGGCATGCTGGTTTGTATTAAGTCTAGGAATAGTTTCCTAGGGTGAATGTGTTCTAGAATCCCACATCCATTGATATACTATATGCTATACTCTGCTGCTGGGTGTTAATAACTAAAAAGTACAGATATGAGTTTTTTGCTCTGAAATTTGTTGCAGATGCTCTCTATGAGAAACGGTGTTTACTTGAACCCATCCTATTTATCTGGAGCGCTTGAACCTTTGCAAGCATCACAAATGTTTGCAGCACTTGGTGGCGACAATGTTACAGTAGCGCACCCTGGGAGTGGGACAGTGATGCCACCTGTAAACCAAAGTTCAGGAGCTCATCATTTGTTTGATCCATTGAATTCTCCTCCAAAAAATCAAACACCATCTCTAATCTTACCAAGTGTTCCTAGCACAGCCATTCCTGAGCCTCCATTTCACCTGGAGTTATCACAGTCCCACCTTCGACCATTCCAGTTGCCTGGATCCTCTGAGGTAATAAAAGAGAAAATTTGTGTGGACTTAAACTGTTTGTAAATATGGTATTCTAGTTTCACAAGAGTTTGTTTCTTACATGTATTTTTCTCTGTCAAAGATGGTGTTTCATGGAGAGGTAATGCCAAAGCATCACCTAGCATCACATCAAGAAAGTCTGCCAGGTTTGCGACACTATTTTTAACTGGCTTTTGTCAGCATTTCTGTTCATTTCACTGACACCACAACTTCGCTTTTGTACTTTTTGCTGACGTTTATCTTCATCCTCTTAAAGGAAATGAGATGAACTCAATCAGGAAAGAATCATCCATGTTAAACAGTGATCATTTTGATGGTGGCTCACATAGCAAAGAGCAATCATAGGATATGGTACTAAACGTAGAAGACATACGTAGGTAAGATTCTATAATGGCAATCAAATTTTTTTTAACAATCTGAGCTTTTTGGCTAAAAGTTGTATTATGGTTCAACTTCATGATGGGAAATAATAATTCCTTGATTTGAATTAACTTCCTTCATTTTCTGGCATGTTATTTAGCATGTGTCTAGATCATGGATGTTCAAATTTGAAAATTGTTGATATTCAGTATTTAATCCTAGGCTTCCTCTAACTATATTGTAGCCAAGAATGAAAATGAGGTGGTGCTTAAAAAATGGAGCAGATCAACAGAAGTTTGTTGGCCTTATTTAATCTACTCCATGACTTCCATTGTACCATGAAATAGCATATTCTTCTACAAAGTTGAACGAACCAATCTTGTTCAATAAAGTATAGTGCTACTTCAATACAGTACTAGTACTTCATAGACATCGTCACCTATCTTTTCCATGGCCCTGCCTGCTACATTTGATAAGATAGTTCGGAAGAATAAACACAATTCTTTATCTGTCTTCCTGACCTAATTTTGTTTCTCCCCCCAATGTTCCACTGTACCTAATCAAACCTTACAAAGTTTAGCTAACATTTTTGTTTGGTTTGAACCCTTGACAGCTTAGGACGTGGTTGCTGGTGGCACTGAAGTCAGGTGCGAAAGAAGGATGACGTGACCTAGTTCAGTAATCTAACAGACAGGCAGACTTTCAGAATTGCTTACCTCTACCAATAGTGGTATTATTCTTGAAGCGACCTGAATGATTCGCTTAGTAGGCAGGCAAATAGGCAATGGTAGTAGAAGACCATGTAATCGTAATCAATTTTAAGCCCATTCATAAACTAGCATGTAGATGAGATCATAAGACCATGTAATCATCATCTACGGAATGTTCACTGAAGGCAACACAAGCAAACTCCTCTTTGTGCTAGTCTAGCGGCTAGCACTTTCTGTGAAGGATCAGAGATTCAGAGAATATAGTCTACTGAAACTTTTTTAAGACAGAACAAATCTTCATGGTCCCCTATTGTCAAATATTTTGAGCAATCGTTGGTGGTCAGTTGGTCACCCACTTTCCATCTCATGAATTTCATCATAGCGGTGCAAAAACTATGCTCTTACCTTGAAATAAAAAAAGTCCATTTAGTTCATAACACTTTTCCTCGTCCCTGTAGAATCCGTAAAAAATGAATAATTTGATGCTCCATATCAAAACTACGTGAAATCAGCAAGACAAAGGTTTCTGCTTTTAATGATTTGCTTATTAGTTTATCATCCACGGCCATAATTTGAATTCTGAGACTCAATCTTAGTGTTGATTTTAAGGTTTTCTAAGTTTATTTTTAAGTATTGTCTTTTAAGGTATGAATAACATAAACCGTTAATAATATAGATATAAAAAATTTAACCTTAAACTTTATTTATTTTTGTACGGTTTATTAGTGGCAGCTCAACGGAGAACAGCTTCAATTTTTAGAGAATCACGTACCTGCTCCGGTGGTCGTGTCAATTTGGAAATTGGAAGCCGTGAGGCGTGATGAGGCGAGTGGGCGACGAACGCGTCCGGGCGGGCGGGGCGCCGTCAACGTCGCGTCACTGCTGCGATCGCCTCCTTCCTCTCCAATCCACCATAACAAAATCTCCTCCGTATTTTCGATACAACGACCGCGCAACCACCACCACCATGCGCCACGGCCGCCGATGACGCCGCCCCCGCCCCCGCCCCTCCTCCTCCTCACCCACCACCTCACCGCCGCCGTCGCCTCGCTCCTCGTCCTCGTCGACCTCGCCGCCCCCTCCGCCTCTGCCGCTGCCCGCAAGCGCAGGCGCCTCGACGTCGACGGGGAAAGCGAAAGCGACAGGGAGGAACCTGCTCCGACTGCCTCGCCGGAGCCGGAGCCGCAGACGATTCAGCTGCCGCTACCGCCGACGAGCCCCGACCACTACCCACTCGCGTTCCGGGTCTCGGCCCCCACCTTCAACTTCCTCGCCGGCCTCCTCGACCCGCTCCTCTCCCACCCCTCGCTCCCGTCCTCGACGCTCCTCGCGCTCGCGCTCGCGCGCCTCGCCACGGGCCTGCCCTACCCGACGCTCGCCGCGCTGTTCCGGGTGCCCGCCTCCGCCCCGCGCGCCGCCTCCCGCCGCCTCCGCCGCGTCCTCCTCGCGAACTTCCGCTTCTGGCTCGCTTTCCCCGCAGAGCCGAGCAGCGCTGTCTCGTCCTCGCCTCTCCCGTCCTGCCGCGGCGCGCTCGCCTGCGCGCGCTTCGACGGCCCCGACGGCCCCCTCGCCGTCCAGCTCGTGGCCGGCACCTCCTCCCGCGTCCTCTCCCTCGCCGCCGGCTTCCGCGGCGACCGCACCGACCTCGAGGTGCTCAAGCTCTCGTCCCTGTACCAGGAGCTTGAGCAAGGGAAGGTGCTCGACCCCGGCCAGTACCTCGCCGGTGACGGCGACGGGTACCCTCTCCTGCCCTGGCTCATGGTGCCGTTCCCGGGGCCGGTGGTGCCCGGCTCGCCGGAGGCCGAATTCAACGCCGCGCACGACGCAATGTGCCGCAAGGCGAGGCGCACCGTCCGGAGCCTGAAGGGATGGGGCGCCATCACTCGCCTCCGTAACGAGGAGAGCCCCCGCGCTGCCGTAGCGTGCATCGGGACATGCGCAATGCTCCACAATGTGTTACTCGCCAGAGAGGATCACTCGGCGTTGGCACCGGAGGAGGGGGCGGAGAGCGACTCCGTGGCGGCGGCGGTGCAGCGCCGAGGAGACGACGCCGACGTTGGAGTGGAAGAACTCGAGATTCATGGGCGCGCATCCGCGTTTCGGAGCGCATTGGCGGCGACGATGAGAGTGCGGTGAGATGGTGAATTGGCTGCTTAGGTCTGATGATGAACTGATGATTGTTTAGCGATTAAGATCTCTGTCATTGTTGATTCTTTTGGATCAAATTGTTTATATAGTGATCGATGCTGCATTCCTGGTTGTTTCATTGGGTTCTTTAGTTTGTTGACTTCTCAATAAATCAAGAAATAATTTCAGTAGAAATACACTTGAAACAGATGGATTTGTGTTGTATGGACCGAGAGTATAAAGAAAAATTCAATTACTAGATGCGTAGGCTCTCATTATTTTGCCTTTGAGAAGAATAATTCCTATAGTTTATTAACAACTAAAAACAATATATATATATTCTTAATAATTTAAAAGCAAATACAGATAGAAAAAATATAAAATTAACTTTAAATTTTAATTTTAAAATTTAAATTTTGGCTTAGAAGGAGAAGCGAAACCGATGGAAGCCGTAACCGAAACTTGGGAAAATGCAGTCTCTCTCCTCTCGCTTCCGGCCATGGCGTCCCAGACGGAGGAAGATGCGGCCATGGCGGGAGCCTGCTCGGTGAAAAGGATTTAGGACTTTCGCTACAATTGGTAGCAATTTTTTTTTCTTTTTTGCGAAATTCCCCTTGGTTCGGATTGCTGCCAATAGTAGTGGCCTTTTTTTTTTTTTTGAAAGAATGCTCCGGGTTCGGGCCGCTACTAGCGCTAGCGGTCATGCTTTTTGCAAAGTAGTCCTCCCCCTCCCCTCGCCATTGCACCCCCTCCCCAATCCGGCGATCCCCCACCCGATCCGACCAAAGCCATGACGCCGCCGCGATCAGTTAAGAGCTCGTCTCTGGGATCCTCCTACACCTCCCGTCCGGCGACCCCGTGCGCCTCGTCTGCAAGCCCTGCGCCACCTCCTCACGCCGCCGTTGTACAGGTGAGAGTATTGCCCTCTTTCCGGCGGTGGACGGCGGGCAGGGATTCACGGGGGATAGGTTCACCAGTTGCCTGTAGTCCTGACAGTCTCCTTTCAGGGGTACATCACTACATCGCAGGGCATCTACCTTGAGAAAGCTGCTCCATTGAATCTATTTCACCCATCAAATGTGGTTGGCTGGTGAGCAGAAATGTTGGTGCTGGCGTTTTCTCATCGAAATGAAATGAGGGCATGCCAAGGGGTGCGAAGGCGGCGGCTTTGAAGATTCGATGATTCTGCTATCTCACCTTGCATGATCTTCTGATTCAGGTAATCCCTTTTTCCTTCTTCGCTTGCCTGGCTTCGTCTTATGATCATCAGGATATGTATGATCGGGCTTCAATCATGTCGAAACTAGAGGGAGATATCATGTTTCATTGCAAGATGGAATCCACAACATTCTGTAATTCGTAATGCTTCCTATGAAAGGTGGAAGCTTACAATTCATCGTCTCCTCGTTCATTCTTATAATAGATATGTGACAATTCCAGATGTTTCCTTCTAGAGGGAAAGAAAATGTTTCCGTATAGTTCCTACCTTCCAATGGATACATCATCAATTCTATTTATGGTGAATATCTGGTCCCATTGAATTCTTTAGCTTGTTGTCTGCACCATAAATCCCGTAATAAGACTTATTCACATGGGGGGGGGGGATGAAAGGTTGGATTCTAACCAGCCAAATCTATAATCGATTGCATAGTGAGGGCCTTTTATTGGACCATAGGAGTTACACATTACACAGGAATTGACAAAAAAAATCCTGGGTTCCAAATGGGGATCATGTGACCTTCATCATTAATCTCTGGCCTTGTCTCCCATTTTTAACAATTGAAAACCCAGCAACGATTATAACCGCTTCAATCAAAAGCAATGTTAACACAGAAGAAAGGAAGTAACCAAACTGGAACTTTGAGGTGACACCCTCAAACATCTCTGATGAAGGGTATGCCAATTTTTCAGTAACTCAGCAAGAATGGGTTAGTCTAGAATCTGATTCTTCGCTAAACGACACCCCCTTAGGAACTTTCAGATAGATATCATTGTAAGGATCTGGGAAGCTCTTGCCATTGGCCGTCCACGTGACCGTCTTCTCCATCGACCTGGAGAACTAGATGGAGAAGGTGAAGGCATTGGTAGCCACCTTGTAGAAGCCACATGTGAAGTCCCCATTGGGTGACACTAGGATGGCAATGGTGTCACCCTGGGTGGAGAAGCTTGAACCCTTGGCAAGTTAGCTTTTTTGATCTTTTGCAACAACAGTAGAAAGGATCAGAAAGATGATATCACTGTGGTGAAAATGCAGAAACCTCTCATGGCGACGGTAAGTATTTGGTCATCATCCAAAGTAATGCACGAGAAAGTGCGTGCTAGAGTCAATGTATTGATCAACTAGGATATGCCATCACCATCACCATGCTAGGATATGCCATCACCATGCCAAACATATCCTAGCATATTCCTAACATATCCTAGCATGGTGATGGCATTGATCTAGCTCCTGCCAAACGACGTTCCGGTTTATTGGTATACTGTTTATTCTGCTTCTAATATTTGGGCATATGGTGTAATTTTTTTTTCATTTTTTTGTGGAGATCTTCATGTTATTGTCCATCCTGCGTCATCTGCAATCACCAGTGGGCATGCGTGCTTTCCTCTCATTGAGAAATTACATCGAGTAATTAAATAAGGAAAAAGATATAATAGATACTACAAACCGAGTACAACCCTATAATTATTAATTATGAATTTGAACTTATTAATTCTAAACTTCTAAAGTCAATTAAAGTAAATACTACTTGAGACTCCAACATTAGTACAAATGCATACTTATTAATTGGAAATTTTAAAATTAGTAAAACAGAGAATAAAAGAAGAAATATTTGGATGGAATATATAATTATGTAATTATTAATTTCGTTTTTTGGAACTATAAGTAAAGCAAACTTTACAACAAATATTACACATAACCTCAACAAAATGCAACATCCAACTTATTCAACAAGTGATCAAAATTTATTATTTATAAATCTAGTAACAATAGCCCGTGCAGCACACGAGTTGACCACCAGTGGCCTTAATTAAATTGCTGAATCCGTGATGCCTTGACTAATGCATTTTATGTCACTTTATTGCCAAATGAAGAGTCAACGGTCAACCTTTCCCTCATAAATAAAATAAATATTACGGGGCCAACTTTTGCTTAACCTTTCTCCTCCGCCGGTTGCAAGTTGTAACTTGCAAGCATAGGAGGAACAAATGGCTCGGGCCAGTTCAGTTTTGTGCAGCACATGACAGCCAAACCAAATCTTTGCAACCCAATCGAGCAAATTGAACGCATAAATACTGCCCAACGTTGAATTTAATAATAAATTAGAGTGCCAAATAAGGTGGCCGTCTTACCAAATTTCAGCACCGACAAAATAGTAGTAGTAGTGGCCAAATGAGCCGGTCAGGCTAGCACTAGCTACGGTCCGCTAAGGTACAATCCATTCGGCATAGACCGTATAGCAGACATTGCGATATTGGTTCATGAATTGATGCTATGATCCGTACCATGTTGGTACGGGCATGAGAAAGACACGTGGGCTATGTACAACCCGGTCGGCACGTATGTTCGTGTAGAAAAAAAATTCACATTTGTCTAGATTTTTTTCGTATTTTTTTAGATGTTTTTAAACTCCAACAACTACTTTTTTAAAAATAGAGGTAATTGAACACGTGAACGACGTAATTGATCCGCGTGCCGTGTCGTTTCTAGCCGACCAGCTGACTGGGCCGTACCGTGCTGGTCTGACGTGCCACATCCTCGGCCCAGATATAGCAGTCCAAACGGGTCGTGCCGGTACTGCCCAACTGCTGTCGTGGCTAGGCCGTGTCGGCCCTGCTACTTATCGCGTATGTTCACTCGTTTAGCCGTCACTAAATAGCAGGAATGATATTCAAGCCCAAATGGGCCCAAGCATTGTTAGAAGCAAATGGGCCGGACACAATCTACCAACGCATAGGATGCGTGTGCGCTCTCTCCCGGCGAGCGGCGACCGCACCCGCAGCGGATTTGGGGGTACCCTCTGCTGCCCTTACTCATGGAGGCGCCGTTCCCGTGCCCGGGGTCGCCGGAGGCGGAGTTACAACGGCGCGCGCTGTCCGGAGCTCGGTGGCACGGGGAAGCTCCGCGAAGAGAGCCCTCGCCTCGCGCCGCAGCGGCGTTGGTGACTAGATGGTAAGAGGGGATTAATCAATCAGCATTTGTACTGGAGGAAGAAGGGGAGGAGCCCGAGACTGATTTGGGGGGGGGGGGGGGGGGGGTGTTATGTACAGATGATGCCGGAGTGGAAGGATTCGAGATTGATGGTGGCGTCGCCGAGCGCATCGGAGCAGCCGTAACAATCAGGTAAAACCTGGTGGTTGTTTCCTTAACTATCCTGTCAATTTTTTTTTCTAATTATTTTGGATCATGCTGCTTGAATCAATTGTACTGAATATTTGGCTCCAATTATCTGTTTAGTTTGTTCCTGCTCCATAAATCAATCAGTAATACTGGAAAGAAATTAGATTTCCAGTTCCTACGTCTTCGTATCTAGATAAATGGCAACTAGGCATGTTCATCATTAGATTAAATACATTCAAGTGTTACTTCTATCTATGTTGTTAGACTCGAAGCATTCATCCGTTAAAATGGATTCGTCTTATACACTATCCTATACATAAAGAACACGATCTTATACACTATCATATACATAAAGAACAAGTATACTATAATGGTTTGTTGTGAATACTGAATAAGCACTACCTTACTGCTCTTTTGAGGGAATGCGAATACTACCACAATACTTCTCAATGTAGACAGGCACTCATTAACTTCTCTCCGTAACAACATACATAATTATTTTCACGCAATACACACGTCAGCTTGATAGAAATGTAGTAGCAATTACAGTAGCAGGATTTCAACCACAGTATTCATGCTTGGTCTCCTGCGCCTATCTCCTTCCAGACACAACACTGCTATCTTTAGCACTGTGGCTGCCTGTGAATAGTTGAATTCTCCATTCAGCCTGCAGTCGACAAATTCCAGCAGCCATAATTGATCTTCGCAAGCTAATTTCTCTTTGAGAGTATCAACAGTGCGTTTAACAGCCAGTTCTACCTCCTTGCCATCAACCACCCATCTGGAAACCCGACTTCCCTTCACTAACTCAAGAAGCACTACTCCATAGCTGTAAACATCAGCCTTGCCTGTGATCGGAAGATTTCGAGCCTATTCTGGTGCAATATACCCTCTAGTTCCTTGCACTCTTGACAACATTTGTGCTGTTCTTTGCTTAAGTAGTTTCACCAGCCCAAAATCTTCAATCTTTGGCTCAAAGTCTTTATCTAACAATATGTTTTCCGGTTTGATATCACAGTGCACGATCCATTCAAGACACTCATGGTGAAGATATGCCAGTCCTTTCGCCACTCCAAGTGCAATATTGTACCTTTGGCTCCATTTAAGGATAGGAAATAAGTTGTGATAGTCAAAAAGAAGTCTGTCTAAAGAACCGTTCTCAATGTACTCAGAAACCAAGAGCCTCTTTGTCTTCTCCACACAAAACCCCCATATTCTAACCAGATTCATATGATATATTCTTCCTATGACACTAAGCTCAGACCTTAGTTCCTGCTCTCCATAGATCACATCATTTAGCTTTTTCACTGCAACCTTCCTTTCATCATCAAGGACTCCCCTGTAAACCACACCTGATCCATCACTTCCCAGCTCTTCCTGAAAACAATTGGTTGCCTTTTGTAACTCCTTGTAGCTGAATCTTCGGAACTGGCTAGAAATGATCATATAACCTTCATCAGTAATCTCTGGCATTGTCTCCCATTTTTTGACAACTGAAAACCCAGAGATTAAAATTATTTCAATCAAAAGCAATGTTAGCACAGAAGAAAGGAAGTAACCAAGCTTGAACTTGGAAGTGACAACCTCTAACATTTGTGACGAATGGTAGGCCAATTTTTCAGTAATTCCACAAGAATGGGTTAGTCTAGAATCTGATTCTATGGTAAACGATACCCCCATAGGAACTTTCAGATAGTTGTCATTGTAAGTATCTGGGAAGCTCTTGCCATTGAAAAGCGAGTATTCTGGATAACATTGGCCAGTTCCTTTCTGGTAACCAAAGGCTTGGCAGTTATAGTTGGCCAGGCATATATTTCTACAGTAAGAGTACGGCACTGACTCTTTGTGGGCGATGTCATACCCCCAGAAGTCAGTTCCAGTGGTCTTTCTGAATGAGAAGTCCTGACTGGTAGTGTTATTTGTATTATGTCTATTCCCTTTATCCCAGATGGCCGTTATGTTTGCCTTGCGCTTGCACCCTTTGCTCCCGTCACTCGGTTCAATCACCTCGAAGCCTTGGAGGCAAGAACAATGGAGTTTTGGGGTGTAATTGCAGACACTGTTTATGCCACACACTCCATGCATCTGACATACTCTAGAGAATGCCATCCAACAAACTGACCAGGATCCACTGCTCTCGTTTAGGCTGTACAGCCTAAGATTACCATCGTAATCCAGTGTCAACCTCCTCATGACATGATTACCAAGATCAGAAGCTTCAAACTCAAGTTTGTCACTTGCTACAAAATGACCTCTGTGATCTAGAACCCCATATCATCTACTGTTATAAGTTGTCCTCCCATTCTTCCATGGGTTGTCATTGGAGGGATTTGGCCAATAAATGCTAGCTGTGTCAGGGCCATTGTAGACGAGAGTCAAGATATTGTTACTGTCAAATAGAAAGTTGTAGAAGCCTGAATATAGCAAACCCTTGTCAGAAGCAGATACCAGTTTTACATTCCTAGTTATTGGCTGCGACGGCAAAAGTGTATCTGTTGGTGAGTCAAAGCTCCTCCATAGATGCTGGCCGTCTGGATCCATGACAACAAGGTTTCCATTGTTGAGAAGCTCTGCTCTGTTGGCTTGAGTGTCTGTTGTGTTGGTGCTCCGTACAACCTTGCCATTGTAGTCAAGAAGTGCCAAGGTCCCGTCCTTTCGGAAGGTGAGGCTGGAGCCCTCACCGTTCACCAGAGCACCACAGTTGGCTGTCCACGAGAATGTCTTCTCCATTGATTCGGAAAACCAGATGGAGAAGGTGAAGGCATTGGTAGCCACCTTGTAGAAGCCACATGAGAAGTCCCCATTGGATGACACTAGGATGGCGATGGTCTCACCCTGGGTGGAGATGCTGGAACCCCTGGCAAGGTAGCTTTCTTGATCTTTTGCAACAGCAGTAAGGAGCATCAGAAGGAAGATATCACTGTGGTGAACATGCAGAAGCCTCTCATGGCAACGGCGAGTATTTGGTCATCATCCAAAATTAATGCAGGAGAAACTATTTAGTGTGTGTTAGTCAATATATTGATCAGTGTTGTTGAGCCAGGAGCCTGCAAATGTTGTGGTGGCATTCTGTTGCAGACTTGCTACGGCATGCACGGTACACATGAATGATGAATGGAACCAAACGGCCAATCGCTGATTCAACATGTCTAGAACGGCGCTTCCTAGTACTGCAGCTACCATCTGGCAAGAAGCCGATAGAAATGGATGTGTAATTCATATGCATGGCTCCGTTGCTGTCTGCTTCCCTAGCCCCAGGTCTCCGGTGACAAAGATGTCGCATTGGACAGCAATATTGCATTAACAAAATGTTGACCGCTCATTTGTATGGTAATATGTTTTATGAAATCCGTTAAACTTATGGTATTATGAAAGTATGTATTGTTCGAGAAAAATATACCAGTATAATTTTCTTGTAGTATCGGATTTGAATGTTTGAAAGATAATTAAGTTTAATATTTTAGAGGGTTGACTTGTACCAGCTTTTATTTACATAGTTGGTAACCACTATCGCCATAATTGCTATAAAGCAGCCTCCAGGTTACAACCGTCCGATCAAAAGTAGCTGAGGCCTGAGCTCTCTGCTATGCTATCCCATGGACGCTGCTAATCTCGACTATGAGGCCCAGCCTAGCTTAACCATGCACCTGCCTGGCCCATCTGGTCTCGTCGGTCCTAGGGCGGAAATTGTTCGCCAAAGCTGAAACCGCCGCCATGGAAAGAGCAGTCGAGGGGTGGTGTGTTCAATTTCTTTTTATTATTCCACTCACGTCTGATCCACGATCGTCTTCATTACGCTGCTAACCCGGAGAATTCCTCGCAATTCATCATCGTCCTCCACTAACCTAGCATTCTCGCAGTCACCATCGATGAAGCTGCCCGTGTCCTATAGTAGCCCATACGATCGGCAATTGCCTCGGCCTCGCTCAATACGCGACCAGCGCACATCGACCACGGGACCAACTACTTCCGCGCCGCCGTCGCTCAACATCTCCATCTGATCATGCCGCATCGACCAAGAACGTTTTTTTTTTTTGCGCCTGATTCTCCCCTCTGTCTGACATATATAATGCGCTATATGCCTTTAATTTACTTGCTGCATCCATCGTTATAGCTATATATGATTTATCCTTTCGTACAGCCTCTACATGCATATTGCTATCCATATTTGATCGTGTCTGACATTTCCTGCCATTAATTATCTTCAGTTTCGAAGCTATCCCAGCCCTGAACTTCCAGTAATGGTGGTGCACGATATATCATAAGTTTCCTGATGCATGATCATTGTTTTGTATCACTTTCAAGTCACCACTACACTAAAATTGTAACTTTACAATTGTACATCTCTAATCGTTTGCACCATTTATTCCAGGATGCTGTTAAGTTAACTTCTTTCGTAAGGGCTATCTACATATCCAAAATATTACCTGGCATTTTAAAATTATTCTGGAAACAACCATTTGCTACACGAGAAACCTACTTTGACTGCTTTGATTTTTCCGTATGATACTTGAAATTTCCCGCTGCAGTGGAAATCTGGAATGAGTTTCATATTTAATCTGATTTTTTTAGTAGATGAGGTGTAACGTATTATATTGGATATCCTATTACCATAAAGATCTAAATGTAATTTGTGCAGTCAAGGTCCTGATCTTAATTCATTTGCACTCTGTTCCTGACTTTTTTAAAGTCAAAATTTTTATTTTTATCAAGTTTATAGAAAAAATATAATAATATTTTTAACACAAAACAAATATAGTATCAAAATATATTCAATGTTATATTTAATAAAACTAATTTTACATTGTGAATGTTGTTTGACAAAAAAAAACGTAATATAATATCAAACGGAAGTAGTAGCGGTGGTTTGTGGCCAAGTGCGTTTTCCAAAACGTTATTTCAAGTTCAGGTTGTCTGGTGAAGTTTGCTTATTGACTTTCTAGATAATTCAGGACTTTCTAGATAATCCAGGGTTCAGGAAAGATAAGAGCTGTCGCTTCCAGCTTTCTCACATCGTCTATTAGCCGATCCCACTTAACTTTGGTTCGTTTGTTTTTTTAGTGTAATTGTTTCTCTTCATTAATTAGAATCTGTTTAGAAATAAGTTGTACTTTTCTGTATTGCCCAGTGAAAAATCAAAATGTTAGGAACTGGATCATATAGTTCGTTGGAACCTTGCCTGCCTGCTTGCCTTTCTGAAGAGAACTCAAACAAATCGTACCAGGGGCTGTGATTCCAATAACTTTGCACAAATAATTGATCGAGATGTCAAGCGTTGACGCTTTCCTCTATGCTTTGAAGGTATTCTGATCGAGAAGCTTGATTTGCTAAGGTACTCACCTATCCATTATGTGGAGCCGCGCGATTAGATAATTTTATAAACCGATAATCAATAATTTTAACCGATTAGATGATTTGCTAAGAAACGACAAAGTATTTTTCAGCCCTTTGTTTTCTTCCACTACAAACTTTGACAAGCACAATAAAAATTTAATAAGAATATGAGTTTACCTGACGTCTGATGCGAGACATACTTTTAACTAAAATTTGAAAAAAATATGGGTTTACCCTGGCGTCCGACGCGTACGATCGGACGCTCGCGGGCCATACATCAAGTGTCCATTGACATCCTTATCCGACGGCTAGTATATCAAGCAGGCACCGATACATCCCAGTAGTGAATATTGACAGGAAGCTACATGCACCCTATCCACCACACTATGCGCTCTAACAGAAAAAGTATTTTTGAGTTGCTTGTTTGAGAGTTTCAAGACATCGGAGAAGTATTCCTGGTTGTAGCCACTCAATGGATGGATGGTTGATTCAGAGTGATTGAAGCAGGGTTTACCTTACCGCCGGGGGCAAGGTTACTGTACCCGGCGGTAAGCGCGGTTACCATTTGATAACCGTGGTAAACCGTGAAAAACCGAGCACAATTATTAAATATTCAAATTATTTATTTAATTTGTTTGTATTTCACACGGTTACCGTGGTATTAACATTACCGCACTTACCACCACCGGTAAGGAATACGCTAGATCGGACTGAATGAAGAAGCAAAATCTAAATTGGTATATTTTATAAACTTTTGATGTTTCAATCATCACACTATGATCTCTCAACCATTACAACTTGATGTTGCATGCGTTTTATCGAAATGTTGCAATTGTGCTTTGAGGATGTATTACGTACTTCAATGTTGCATTAAGTGTTTTGGTCTGTTGCGATTAACCTATATTGATGTTGCAACATCACGCTTTTCATGTTGCACATGGTGATTTAATTCGTTTCAATTCATATCAATTGATGTTGTACCATTGTAAAACCCAATGTTGCAGAATGTTTCAGGCATGTTATACCTTTCATGCTAGTTTCTAAAATATTGTAGCAATTGTCTTTTGTTTATTTATTTTGCATGTTTCATGCTAATGTTGATGAATAATAATTCGACCGTAATATCGATATATATTCGATATATTTAAAGTACATAGAGATTGACTGATATGATGATACAAATAAATCTGTCAAGAGAACAAGTGAGACTATTTTTTTATATAGATTCATGCCCTTCAGGTGGGTAATAGCTATACATCTTGTTCGACCATAGACCAACATTCTATCATATCAATATATGAGTTGAAAAACTTTAATTTATTCTACAACTATATTAGCGTAGAGCTTGAGCATAGTTGTTGGTGGCTAGGCGTTGTTAGGCTTCTTCAATATTAACTTGATAGGATTGGAGGTGGCTAATATTATCTTTACTATATTGGATTCTCTTTTCTCTTAGGAGACTTTGTATTTATACCCTTGGATGTCCTATCATACAAGTAGAATTAATAAGATAAGTATGAATACTATCCGAACAATTTTGGTAGAAACCACGTAGGACTCTGTATTTGTTTTCTTCTTTAGAACTTCTTTCTTGTCTACTCGGGACTTTATCCATATATATGAGCTTTCTTTCCGTATGGGATTTGGTATGTAGTACTCCTACTGAAGTAGGTACACATCTATGGAATATCCTATATCTGTTATACTAACAGTAACCCTTGAAATCTACTCAAATAGAGAGATTATCTAGTTCAAATATTTCAAGAAGTCAACTTATCGGAGTAGGCTAATATAGTCGGCACTATATCAACATCATTGATCGTTTTATCCAAGCAAGTTGTCATTATAGCTAGTTATAATATTTGAGTAGAGTTTAGAACTTTGTTGTCCATCCAAGCGTGTATATAAAATCTCAGTATAGAACCCACATATTTTGTCTATTCTTTCTTTCACTTGAAATATTAGAATAAACTTATTAGTAAACATTAAAACCTCCAAGCAATGCAGGTAGCTTGATATAGACATTTAAATATAAGAATATAAATTAGAATTATAAAACACCTAATAAATTTTGTATTTCCAGATGTAATTCCCATCAATGTTAGGTTATCTTCCTTATATGTCTCATTCCGACTATGAACACTTCAAGCATCTCGGATAGTACTAGGTTTTTCCTTATATTCGAGACTATGCTCTTTGCCGATTCAAGAACAAAAAAATTCAAGTTTGTATAGTACTTAATATTGTGTGTATATATATATATAAAAGATAATTTGACAATATAAATGCTCCCTTGTCTGACTCGATGACTTGATGATTTTGAGCAACATTTACTATGCAAGTAGTCAAGAGGCATAAATATAGAGACATGATATCTACCAATGTAGAAAATATCAAGGTACAATATCTAAGTGCATATAAGTAAAAACTTATAGGTACATTGCTCTTCTTTGTTAGCTATTTTGTATGCCTTTAGTTGGGGTACTTAGGTCACCTTATCGACAACCTCCTACTCGGGTGAGAGTTATTTCTAATAGCTTGTATTTGCACCCTTTGGAGAACGCTGCCATCTTTGGTAGTACATGAGCCTAAATTTGCCTTTTGTCATAGAGACAAAGAGCTTGATGGTATCGTATGATGAGAAACACCACATATAGTCACCGTATATGGGTTATTAGACCTTTACAAGATATGCGATCATTTTTCAAAGTTATCGATCTGGGTATCATCTAGTCAGTATAAAAATTCAACTAGTTGATAACTTTCAACTTCCTTTTATATTTTGATCTTTTTCTTGTATATACTAATGATTGAACTTGCTAACCCATCACATATCCAACCAAAGTAAATTTTTAACTAGTGGGCACCTTTGAACCATATGTCTTGAAGTTGAGTTATGGAGTTATCGGTCTTAGCTCTACTTAGCCAGTATACAATGTCAACTAATATAGAGTTTTTGACGAATCTCTATCTTACTCAATATCTAACTAGTTGTTCTACTATTTGATTCTCTTGAAATCAACTATCAGAACAAATTGCTAAATAACATGCCCTAAGTGAATGCTTATGAGAAAAATATAAACTAAAACTATAAATAAATAATATACTTTCCTTAGCCCCCAACTATTTTCTCATAAACGTAGTTAATGAGTAGACAGTCCAAATAGAAAAGTGATGTATTTGATGTCTTCAACCATAATCTCGATGGTATTAGCTATTGCTCAGGCCGAGTTGCTTTTTGTGAAAAAGAAATAGTCAATCTGATTGATAACATATACAAGTGATAATACAAGTGATAGGACCATTATGACTCCCTCGACCTTGCCAAGACTAGTAGCGTAGTCAGATGCTGACAATGTATATTAGCGGTAAGACCGCTATGACCCGACGCGTGAAAACCAGCAATGTAATCAAGACTTGACAATGTTTTTTAAGTTGTAGGACTACTATGACCCTACTGGTTCTGCGAAAACCAACAATATAGTTAAATCTTAACCATGTATATTAGTGCTCGGGTTGGTTATCATATGCGCATATCATATGGCCAACATGGTTTTGTATTTATTTTTTTAACTCATGAGCATACCGAAAGATTGTGTTTTTCTTTAATCTTCTTGTTGGAAATGTCTTTTCGATCATATTGTTTATTTTTCATGTATGCCTTATGTATTTGGGTAATGACACACTATGTGATGCCACCATTCGAGGCCTCCGCTCCACCAGTGTCATCGTTCTAGATGATATGGGCAGCGCCTCAGGCTCTCCTCTTGGTAACAGAGTACCTCCTACATCCTTCTTTTGACTAGCCTTTATTTCAACTAGTTGAAATCGATGGTGTGTTGTGTCTTAGCAAACATGTTGGATGATTAGGACAATTACTTTTGCGAGGTATCGTCCGATAATATAGCAATGGCACCCTAGGCGTCATCATTTTTTGAGGTCTCTCACTTAGTTATCATGGTAAATGATATGATGAGAGTCTCATGCCCTCTATTTATTAGTGGAGTGCCTCCATTGTCAATGTCTCAATTACCTGGGGTAGACAACGTGGACAAAATCTCGACAAAATATGACACATAGTACTAGATTTTTTTTGTGAGAAATCATCCTAACATGACAACTTTTTCACAAATATTCTAGACAATATCGGTGATTGTTATAAAATATTTTGCTATCATTTCTGAAAAGCAATTTTTTGTATGTAAAAAATTATAACAAAAAATATCGAGAATGTATTCAAAAATATGTATAAATCTTCTAGTAATGTCAAATTATAATGAGCATATTTAGATTATACATTTGTTACCATATTTACCGTAATCAAATAAAATTTATACATGAATTAAAAAGTGCAAGCCCTAGACATGAGATCGTAGATGGTTTGATATAATATGAACTCGCAAAATAAATATTGTATATAAAAAAAAGCTCTAGGTAAATATAGTAAATTTTTGATATAAAAGAATGCACGATAAATTGAATAAAATATTACATACCAAGTAGATACATGCCAAATGTATATAAAAAATTAGTATATTAATTTAAAAACCAATCTACTAATTACATCATTACGTACTCGATAGTGATGGTAACCATCATGTTTTCGAGTATGTTCCGTTTGTATATTATAACACATATGCATGCATCTAAATAGGTTAGTGTACCAAGATGTGTGCAAGGCGTTGGTGGTTATCCCAATTGATTGTCTTGGGTATGCACGACTATAGTCGATGCTAGCTATATATAATGCAAAGCTACAAGGTGCCTTGGTCTCGGGCTGGTTGGCTGAATTAGCGTCCTGATCTTTAGGACGGATTGGTGTTATAGGAGGTTATGGTGCTTTAACGTTCTCATAGCTCATGCAAAATAAAAAAAAAGAGAAACAGACACACCATATGTAAACAATATATGAATTGATCAAATAATTAATAGATTAAAATGATAAACTCGATATCTCATTGAAGATTAACATTTTCATCGGTGCACAACCTCATTGTGGACTGATTGGTGGATATTAGTTCGAAAGTTATTAGCCTAGGTTCTCGATTCGAAGCTCTAAGATCAATAATTTTAAACTAATGTTTTCCATGGTGGTAATGTCTTGAAGCCTTGTCAATCATAGTAGATTGAATTGTCGAGGATTGAGATGGTGATCATTCCAATCTATAGGCGAGCATACTTTGGTTGGGTCGTATCTCTTGATCCAAATTAGTCGTAGCATATCTTGTTGTTAACTCCACCCCTCAATATCACATCTTTATGTACGTGACTTTGAGTTACCAAATCAATAAATGTAGTCATATTTCTGATAGCCATACGCTTGCATTGGAAATCTTTCTTGGATGCACTCATTTGTGCAAAACTGATTTGACCATGTGCTCGCGTATGGGTGTGTGTGGGAAGTTCCTCTTGTCTGATATATGCAATTTTGTCACCCACTAGTGTCGATCAAGGATCACTAACTCTCTATATTGTTTTTGACCTAGCGTATCAAAGTAGGAGTCCATCCAATAGGCAGATAATCAGAGGTACATCCAAATGACACCTAAACTTGAACCAACACTGTGCCTAGTATTTTATGAGCCATTTTTGATGGAGTTGGTGTAAATTCCAACAATCATAATTCCAATCTAGAGGCAAAATTACTATGTTTGGGTTATATCTCCCGATTTAAATTCCTTGTGATATCCCTCATTGGAAAATCTGCGTTTAGATATCACATCTTAGCGAATCCTTCGAATACCAGCTTTCCCTATCTAGCGCACCAACTGTTGATGAATAATAATTTAATTGTAGTATCTATGTATATATGGTGTATTTGTAAGACATAGGAATCGATTGATATAAAGATACAAACGAATATATTAAGATAGCAAGTGAGACAAGGTTTTTTATATAGATTCATGCCTCTGAGGTGGGTAATAACCCTATGTCCTGCTTGATCAGAGACCAGTGTTTCACTATAATAATCTCTAATGAGTACTACATATAAGGAGAAAAAACCCTAATCTAGTCTATAACTATCGACGTAGAGCACATGCATGATTGACGGTTAGACGTTGTCGTGCTTCTCTAATATTGACTCGATGGGATTAGAGGTGGTATTGGTTATGTTGGTTTCTCCCTTTCTTTTTTAAAGAGGTCTTATATTTATGCCATTAGATGCCTACTTATCTAATTGAGTAGTAATTTCTATTTGTTTTTTTATCTAGAACTTCTTACTTAATTTGCTCCAGATTTTTTTTCATATATATGGTCCTTTTTCCATATAAAACATAGTATGTAATACTCTTACCGAAGTAGATACATATAGCATATGTTGCAACTATTTTTCTTATGTTTCACGCTGCTTTCTAAAATGTTGCAACCGTTTTCTCAGATGTTGCATGTATTTTTTTTATGTTTCATGCTGCTTTCTAAAATATTATTTCCTCTAATGTTGTATGAATATGTTTCTTTTCTTGAAATGTTGCAGATAGGAGTATTTGTTTTTTTATGTTTCATGTCATTTTTTTTAAAAAAATATGTAGCTATTTTCCTTATTTTTTTATGAGATACACCGTCGATGCTGACGTTGAAGTTAGCATGCTACGATGGATCTGACGTCATTGGATCACCATTCTAGGGACGTCGTAGTTTACAGCTAGCCATGGGATGAGCAGAATAGGCACACGTGTGCTTGTGAGCGTGGGCGAGAGGAGGCACAAGCGTGCGCGTCAGAGTGGGATAGAAGACAACAGGAAGGTGCGGAGCAGATGGACAGATGCGCTTGACTGGCACAAATCGTACGGCGGTGGATAGATTTTTTGATGTGTGTTACGGACGCGACTACACGTCCGGCGCCCGATAAATCACCAAAAATCGGGCGCCCCATAACCCCGCTGCATGCGCAGCACTGCTGCCGTTGCCTCTGCAGAGTTGTAGGTAGCTGTTACGCTAACTCTCTCTCCCATGTTGTGCATGAGTGTTGTTTTGTCTCTCTCACATCTGGTGTATACAATATGCATGTTGCTATCTTGCATTTCTTTGTATGCAGATGTGATCATGTGATGACTTGTGCTACCTCTCTCTCTCCCATCCTCTCTCCTCACCAAAACATATTTAAGTAAACTTTAAACGTTTTTTAAGTTACTTATCTTATTTTATATTTGATTGTACTGTTCTATTCATTGCAATTAAAATTTTACCACAAGATATTACTTGGTTATATTTGGATGAAAAGAAAAACATAGGTTTCAACCGTCAAAATCCGGTGTTTGATAAAGTATTTTACTCTATTGCACATGTTATTTGGTTGCAGCTCTCTTACACCAATTATTTCAAAATCATATGAAATACAACAAAAATTGAGCTCCTTAAACATTGGTTACTAACATGCAATACAACAATAAATAAATAAATAACACAACTAAATATTAATTAAAATGATTTTATATTATACATGAAGCATCCAGTGGTAAGAGTTAGAAACATCATAAAATACTTACGAAACATCTATAGAACATCATCTGCAACATTCACAGATAAATTAGCGAAATATTAGAAAATACTTATTGAAATATCCAAATAAAATCATATGCAACATTTTAAAAAATAATCCATTACAACACAAATACATAAAACATACATTATAGTCGAATTCTATTTGAAACATTTGCTTCTCACATAAACATCGAATTTCACTTATTGAAACATATATATTTTTTATTATAGTATAATCATGTGACATCTTTATGTAAATATTTAATTACGACAGTATAATTGGATCGTAGATAGAATAAATAGTTAAGAAGAAAAATTGTTTTGAAGTTTGCTAGATGGAGGATTAAATGCATATTATATGCAGTAACATGCAGATTCCTTTAACCGAGAAAAGAAAATTGAGGGGGGGGGGGGGGTGCTGTGCATGCAGACTTGTCGATAGAAAGAAAACAACGCAGATTAACGGCGTCCGATTTCGTCTGTCGATCTGGCGGCTGATCAAGAGCGTTCTCTGTGTTTGGGGCATATTTATAGGTATATGCATGTAATGCATATGTATAATGGTGTGTGCTTATGTCTAGAATTCTAGGTAATAGGAGAGAAAAAAAAGAAGGCAACTGCTTTGTTGAAAGCTGATATTTGTTGCACTACAACAAACTTCCACTGCCGTAGGCTTCAAGCCTAAATAGGCCTAACCTTTCAATCTAGCAGCAAATGGGCTGGACACAATCTTAACACTTGGATCCGCCCAAATTACGGTGAGACCCAGGGATCTGCTATCCACGATTTTTTCTATTTATATGTTTTTATTTAAATATGTATAAATATATATATATTTTTTAAAAAATTATAGAAGTATACCAACGCTCTCTAGCAGATTTTTTTTATAAAAAAATGTTTTTCTAGAAAACATTAAATTTGACGTGGTAAACGTTTACTGGTCTCTGTTAACGGCGGGACGTTAAGAGGCTAGAAAATTTATAAATGGTTTCCTAGTTGCCCTAGCCAAGGGTGTATTTTCTCGTGACAGGGGTTGCTAACAAAATGTCGTGGTAAGGCACACGAGTGAGGAGTGTGACTATTGTTTTTGTAGGTGTCCCCTCGCCACTATCTGTTTAGCCCGTTTTTTCACTCTCAAGTGGTCATGTATAAAATTACAATGCCTACTCATGGGAGGGGAGGACACGACTCTCTTGCCGTATTCTATTAGGACGTTTTTGTCTCTACCATACATATGTCCAAAAGAAAAAATTGATAAAAAAATCTATTTTTATTTAGAGATTTAATTGTTAATAAAATTTGAGAGTAATTAAAAAATATAATTGAGATATCTGAAGTCAGCATTAATACTGAAAAATTATTACACCATTAATTAGAGAGCCAAATGATTAATAATTTCATATGTAGATATTATTTAGATAATGATGACAAAAATATTATATAATTTTCACACGTTACAGATACAACATAAACGCAAATAATCCAACGGCTAACACAATACGACACCTATTTGGAACATGTAGAGGTCATCATCTATCATCCACTTGTAATCATCCATTGCTAACGGCGATGTCTCTTCGCTTGTACACTACTTTACCCTACATGTATTATTCAATTGTTTCCAGCGATATTATTCCTCTAGAGTTTTACAGTAATTTCTTTATGTCTATCAATTATTTGAATTTGCACCTTCTTTCCTACGAGAAAAAGTGTATTCAAGGTGATAACAAAATTGAAATAAATTAGAGAGATATATAGCAAATATATAATAAAATTATCGTAAATAATATTTGGACAAACAAAATACATTCTACTAAAATTATCGTGGTTAAAAGAGTCGTGTGTACATTCAGAGATGGCCTCCCTAGATCCGGCTACAATTGTGGAGATCTATCATAGATCGAATAAAAATATGTATTGCAACAAATCTAAAAATACTTGTGTCGACGTCACTGCTCACTGTGTTAACGTTCCCGCTCCCTATGTTGATGTCCCCGCTATAAAGAAAGTAAGGTATGACATAGCGAAAGCTATAAAGAGTATACTTTATTAACATCAGTGTTGCATAGCAAGAAGTAAACAATATATTTTAGTGGGCTATGGAGGAAGCAAGATATGACTTAAAGTTATAAAAGTATACTTTATTAATTGTAGTATTTCACGGTAAGAAGGAAACAATATATTTTAGCAGGGGATAGCCGAAGTTGTATGTGGGTTACGTTTCTATAGGATAGACTCCTGCTGTAGCCGACGCTATGAGAGGAACGTATTGACAACACGATAGGTGAGAGCATGGAGGATAGTGTGCATCGTGCTACGCATCATACCAAAATTAATCCTCTGTTCGTCGTCTGTCAGCACAACTTGACCTCTAACAGTCAACACACAGCCTAAAGCTCGCTGTTAACTTATCACACAACATTGACATATTTAAAATGATATGCCATACATAAGAAGTATAGTACATTTAACTGAGATATGAAAGATTGATTGACTCACAACGTGCAAGAATTTCTAGTTGTGGTGTCTACGGTATGTGTCTCACACATCGGCTACGTGTGGCTATGGACTGTCAGGAGTAAACATGACGTGTGTGAGGGTACGAGGCTGGTACCAACTAAGGTATGCTAGGTACGACGCCTTTGTTTGCGGGGGCTACTCCTCAATCACTTCCTCGGTCACCAACAACTAGTCATCGAAGTACTTCTGGAGATATGGAACCCATAAAGTGTTGGCTACCTATCATCACTGATTATATCTAGTTACAAACATAATATTAAAATATGTATGAAACATATAATCATATATTTGATTTTATATCAATATTTAGTGGTGAACGTCAGCCGACACAGCTAGCATGACTTGTAGAGGGTACAACTGATACATACCGAACTATCATAGCACATGCTACGGATAGTGGGACAAAGGTGTTGAACACCATCGGTTAGGTCATCAAACAGTACGGCTGGTCATATGTGCACCAAGTTGATTGTCCTAAGTGGTGCACGAGCCTATAGGGCTATACGGCTCCCAAACGATGTCGTTTAGTTGCAGCCGATCGATCTCTAGCATGAAGTCTAAGTAGGACCTCGTGACCTGCAAATAGACCCATCATCACTATAGAGCACAAGAGGGAGTGTCAGCTAGTCTTTTTTTAGGTATGAACAATGAATTAACACATTACGTATCTGATGATGACATCACACTATCCCCATCATGAGGTAGTCGGTCGGCCTCTGTATGTACATGTTATTGTTGCAAGCGCTGCGGTCTACCACTGGTGTACTTGCTCGGGCGCCCAGAGTTGCAGAAGTAGTGGACAGCCGGTGTTCAACAAACTAGGGTTGGTCTTTGTGCACTTGTTACAAAGACCTCGGTATGTTACTATGAGGACATCAAATCCCTAACTCCACTGAGGTACGCTACCGTCCTCAGCATCGGGGATCGCTCGAGCATAGTGGATAAGTCCCTTATCCACAGCGTGGCCCGTCGTGCTGCTGAACATCACCCAGCTAAAGTGTATCACCCATGTTTTTGCATCCAAGAAAAAAAATTTGAATAAAAACCTATTTGCGAAGTTTTGATCATTTTAATTTTTTGAAGAGCATGCCAAAGTATGGATCTCAAATCCTCTCCAAACCCACCCTAGAATACCCCAAAAAATTTCTCAAAATTTCTTGAGTTCAAATCTAAATTCAACAATTTAAAATTTTCATTTCAAATTATTCCTAAAAATTTGGAAAGTCAACTGTTCACCTAGGCCGCTCTCCCCTTCTTTCTCCCTCTCTGAGCCCATGCGGCCTCTTTTCTCTTTTATCTTGCACGCCCAGCTTTCCTCTCCGCATGACCCAGGTTTGTGCAGCCCAAAGCATGTTTTTTGCTCGCGCGCGATGTCTGCTTGCTCAATGCCACAACGTGTGACCATGCCTTAGCGCAGTGGTTGACAGGTCAAGCCACCCACTAACTGTGCCGCGAACAACCATCGACATGTGGTGTCACGACTCTGTCCTACCTCCAAGTTCCCCCCACGTGCGTTGAGCACTCGGTCAAATATGATGGCCTCTGCAGCACGCCACCATGCCTTCCTAGCACGTCGGCAACGCCCATTAACACGCCTTCCTTGCCCACACTACGCATGTAGACAACGCATTGTTGTCCTATCGGGAATTAGCACGCTTTGCTTCTCACCACCGTATTTGGTCCAAGCCCCGGCAAGTGCGTGTACTCCCTTCTTTCCATCTCATCTTGTCCCGGCTGCCGTGTTGCCCACATTCTCTCTTCCTCCTCGTTTCGGCAGCACCATCATGGTGCTGTGATGCACTCTGTCACCTCATGCCACATCGCACAGTTACCCATCTCCTGCGTGCAACACTATACCATACCGCCTATCTTCATTGTCGCCACGCACAACCCTGTGCCTATAAAAGGCCACAAAGACTCCATTCGAGCTCCCATACCACCAGCACCTCCCCTTCCTCTTTCCTTTTCTCCACCGAACGCTATTGCTATCGCCCTTGCACATTCCCAAGGTAGCACCTTTGGGTTCTCTCCCCCTTTCTTCCTATCTCCTCACTGCCTCAAACCGAGTCTAAAACCTAAAAGGTCTTGAACCTTTCAACCTACACGCCATAGAAATAAAAGTCTACTTTACCTCCCTCGCCTCGGCCTCATCTGTCAGCCTCTGATTCAAAACTTTTCTTTTCTAGAAAATATTCAATTCCTTTTCTATAATTCACAAAATTATTTAATCTTCCAAATTTCATATCTTTTTAACCGAAGCCTCGTTTGAGCCTATCCCACTCTCAAAATTTTTCTAAAAATAAGATCCTCTATTAATACTATTAGTTGTATATATTATGTTCTAATATTATTTCTTTTTGCATGTTGTTGTTTATTACCACATAGTAGCTGACGCCAAGGAGCCGCCAGTCGAGGAGTTTGTCGAATAAGACCAAGTCAAGTTACCCCTTGATCATGTTAAACCTATATTTTTAAATTAAAAATTATTTTATTTTTAAACCATGCATGCATAGCTACACAATACCAATCGTGAATCGCTAGTCGATACAAGAGGTCTTGAACCTACTTGTTACACATATCCTTCTTGTTTGTTGATGATCCTACACCCTTTTTCATCCTATTGTTGTCTTAGTACTCGTGCTCATCAAAGCGCGAGTATCAACGACACTCCTATCACTTAAAACTAGTTGATGAGATAAAATAGATTTTAAAAAGATTTTGAAATACTAACACTCGTGGTCAAGAGCTTTGCAAAATAAAATGACTTTATCAAATTTGGTCATGAGTAGTCACCGTCTGTGTGGCCTGTCTTCTGTGTGGTATATAAGGACCGATCCATTAAGAAGTTTCGTTAATCATATTAAAGTGTGACAACATGGGTGGAATAAGATGTCCCTAGCCAAGTAATTAGTAAATCTAGGATGTGTATAAAAGTCAATGGATGTAGAGTCTTGAGGTGACATCTACGATGTGACTATAGGATCATGAGTACAGAAAGTCTAGGACTTGCTCGATACTTGGTATGGGACCCGTTCAGCCGATAGCCGATAGCCGACTATCCCGAGAATACTTTAGGAAGGCCTTGTCACGAACCTCCTCTACCATGTGTATTTGATCAATACGTACTAGATGTTTGGAGTAAGCTCACATCGTGTGGGTAAAGCATGCACCCTTTATAAATGTTATAATCTATTCGAACAGTCGTGTCAACAATAATGGGTAGATGAGAAGTGATTCCTCTAATATAGTCATGTATTTGAAAAAGTTTGTGAAAAAAATTATTGTGGTATGAGAATCGTTACCATAACTAACCTACATGGTTGTTGGAAGACCTTAGTGTCATAAAACAGAACTATGTGAACCAGAGTGTCACTTGGTACTAGATTTGGAGTTGGATAAGATAAAGTTGAGTTGTGATTGTGAAAGGAAAAGAATTTGAAAGCATCTAAATGTAGGTACCATATGGGGCCATACGCTCTGAATCGTAATCAAAGATAAGTTGTTCTAAAGTGACTTGTGGGGTTGAGACATGAGTCTCTTCCCATTAAATATGATGAGTTGTTGCCTAGCAACTCCCAAAACGGATTGAGGTGTGAGCTTATTTTCGATAACTTCAAGAGCACACTTAGAAATTTGTAAAGATAATTTTAAAAACACACTTGATTGCAAAGCAAAATCAAACCCCTCTTGATAACTCTTGCATGTTACATTAATTTTCGTGACTTGCTGAGTACCACATATACTCTCACCTTTGCTATCATTATCCTCTAACTAGAAAAGTAGTATGACAAATATCTAACCTTAGAGGAGTTCCTCTAGGAGCAAGCAACATACAAAAACATTTGGGGTTTCATTCTAGGACCCAAGCTATGGTTGTTGGTTTAGCTCTAGGTTTGCTTATGCTGTTGTCTTTTGCTTAGTGTAGAATTGTAAGCCCAAGGCCTGTTCACGGCTGCAACTTATATATTAGACTTTATCAAGTATTTAAATATAATGTTTGGTGATGATCCGCCTATGTCCTGTTGGTAATAGCTTAATTTCTAGAATGGATTTCAGTATGTAGGTCTGAGCGTCTCACTCTTGTTGACCTACTTATTGGTTAACTAGAGAGAGGCACCACATAAAAGAGCCACACATGTATGTATTTAAGCTCTATCGCATTGAGTAGTCGTCTATCTCAAGATGGAGCTTATCAACCTTCATAGAGAAAATGCTATTTCCATATGTAATTAAGTAGGCTTAAGTACGCATATAACATTATAGCAACTGTTTTATTTACAATAAACTTAAGTAGCCACGTCTAGATAGGGCCGCCAATGGTGTAGTGAGAGAGTGCACTCAGAGTAGCAAGACTAGGCAGGCATTGTATGTGAGCGAAACACTCCTAGATGTCATCGTGTTATTCTTGAAGTTCATCAACTAAACCTACTGCATTCCTTGCGAGAGAAAGACCCAGAAGGTATGAGATGTCCTGAAGCGTAGGGGCCATCTCCCAACACGGCAGGTGAAATGTGTGCATCTTCGGCCTCCAGCGGACTAGAAGTGCTGCAAAAAAAGACCAATCTGTGAACCTCCGCTTTGTCGGGTCCTTCTTGTGTGATGCAACTTCGATTAGCCTATACAACAAAAGGAGACCAACCTCGTGTAACATAAAAAAGGCAATATATATTATTGACCAGGAACCATATTTAAAGATATGGCAAATAACATGGATATCTCTTATTTAGCACAAAAGTAAGAGTCCACAGGTAGTAGTTGTTGCGAAGGTCATGAACGGAGGGTGGTCAATATGACATTCTTGACCACTGATAGGTAGGAGCGGTGTGACCAATGAGGCCACAGTCTAGTAACTCTAGTATAAAAAAGTGAGTTAGCACGATTATTAAAAATAAAAAATATATTATAATATATAATTTATACAACTATGTCAGAAGGCTTGTATTAACTAGCTATATACTACTAAAAGACTTCTCTCGACTGGTTTTTCAATGCCCATAAGAATTATACCAAGATCCTGTTATATCTATATAATATGAATCACAACTAATATTCTCTTGACTATGATATTACTGAAATACTATTTTATTTAATATATTTGTTGATAGAAAATAGATTTTAAGGAAGAAATTAATCATCATATCTAATACTATATATTCGATATTTTAGTACCAATATATCTTCAAATATTACGAACCTATCAATGGTTGGAAATAAACTATTTATGAATATATAACAATACTACACATACCAATTTCGTACTAAGAATAAATATTGCAAACGGTATAAATCTTTTATCTTTATATAAATTCATAAGTCAATAGGCTTCGTTTCTTTCCTTCATCATTTCCTCAACCATTTCTTCTTTTTTTTCTATTTTTTAAGATTAAATAGTAATTTTAGATGGTTAGGAAGGGTGAAAAAAAACACCCTAACAAAAAAACAATAAAAACGACAAAAGGATCAACTATAAAAACAATAAGCCCTTTTTACCACGATATTTTACGAACAGTTCTTTAACACAGAAAAATACATCCACATCTTGACTAAGGTGACAAAAGTATCATTTGTAAATTCGGGTTATGGTTAATGAGACCGATAGATATTTGGCTATAAATTTTTCAAATAAAAATTATGCATAAAAATTATGAGATCCACAACTTCCCGGCCACCCTAGCGCAGTAGCGTTTCCGGCACGCGGCCACCGCGCCTCACCGGCTCGCCTAACTCGCGGCGGATTTGGCCGGCATAGCCGCTGCCGCCCTTGCTCATGGCGCCGTTTCGCTTGGGGCCGCTGGCGCCCATTGCCGGAGGCGGAGTTCAGTGCCGCACAATGTACCGCGGCGGCTGGTGAGTGAGGTGCGCTGTCCGGAGGTTGACGGGGGTGGCGCGGCACTGCGGGCTCGCTCCACCAGGAGAGCCCGGCTTCGGCAAGAGGGGATGGATTACTCTTCATCTGCTCCGGAGGAGGGGGAGGAGAAGGCCAAGACTGATTCCGTGCTCAGGGCACCATCGCGCGGCTCCGCGAGGAGAGCCCTCGGCCTGGTAAGAGGGGATCTACTTCTCATTGATACCGGAGGAGGGTGACGGCCGCAGAGAACGAGAATGATTTGTGGGAAATGTATTGTGTACAGATGACACCGGAGTGGAAGGATTCGAGATTGATGGGCGGTGCATTGGCGTCGCCGACGAGGGCACCGGCAGCAACGATGAGAGGGCGGTTAACGCCTGCGAGGAACTGGTGATTGATTCCTCAACTATTCCTGTCATTTTTTTCTTCTTTTGGATGATACAGTTTGCATGGTACTGAATATTTAGCCCCAATTTATTGGTTTTATTTTTCCTTAAAAGACTTGGTTGCTTTACTGCATTTGTTCCTGCTCCAGAAATCGAAGTAGTCATACTGAAAAGGAATTGGATGCCTAGTTTCCACGTCTTGGTAGTCTTGACAACTAGACATGTTCACCATTAGATTAAATACCTTCAAGTGTTATTGGCTTACTGTCATCTATTTTGTTAGACATGAAGCACTCATCTGTCGAATAATGTAATGGTATGCTATGAATATACTAGGCCCTGTTTGTATCAAGGGAAAACATAACACAGGAATAAAAATGCAGGAGAAGAAAACAGGCCCTGTTTGAGTTCCTTTGGTTTTCCCTTGAAAATTCTCCATCCCAAACAGGCCCTACTACGGCTCTTTTTAAGGAACCTGAATACTACTACTCCATGTATGATTGTAAGATGTTAGGTGTTCATGTGTCTCTAGACTTATTACATAAAAATAGGCACCTATTAACTTCTCTCTGCAACAATACACCTTATTATTTTTCTCACACTACACCTATCAGCCAGAAAGAATCGTAGCAATAACAGTCTGGACATTATTCCACAAGTGAAAGCAGGATTTCAACCACGGTGCTCATGCTTGGTCTTCTGCGCCTCTCTTCCTCCACACATGACACTGCTATCTTTAGCACTGTGGCTGCCTGTGAATAGTTGAATTCTCCATTCAGTCTACAGTCAACAAATTCCAGCAACCATAATTGATCTTCGCAAGCTAATTTCTCTTTGAGAGTATCAGCAGTGCGTTTAACAGCCAGTTCTGCCTCCTCCTTGCCATCAACCGCCCATCTGGAAACCCGACTCCCCTTCACTAACTCAAGAAGTACTACTCCATAGCTGTAAACATCAGCCTTGCCTGTGATCGGAAGATTTAGTGCCCATTCTGGCGCAATATACCCTCTAGTTCCATGCACTCTTGACAACATTTGTGTTGTTCCTTGCTTAAGTAGTTTCACCAGTCCAAAATCTGCAATTTTTGGCTTAAAATCTTTATCTAACAGTATGTTTTCCGGTTTAATATCGCAGTGTACAATCCATTCAAGACACTCATGGTGAAGATATGCCAATCCTTTCGCCACTCCAAGTGCAATATTGTACCTTTGGCTCCATTTTAGGACAGGAAATAAGTGGTGATAGTCAAACAGAAATCTGTCTAAAGAACCGTTTTCAATGTACTCAGAAACCAAGAGCCTCTTTGTCTTCTCGACACAAAACCCCCAAATGCTAACCAGATTCATATGATATATTCTTCCTATGACGCTTAATTGAGACCTTAACTCCTGCTCTCCGTAGATCACATCATTTAGCTTTTTGACTGCAACCTTCCTTTCATCATCAAGGACTCCCTTGTAAACCACACCTGATCCACCACTTCCCAGCTCTTCCTGAAAACAACTGGTTGCCTTGTATAACTCCTTGTAGCTGAATCTTCGGAACTGACTAGAAATGATCGTGTATCCCTCATCAGTAATCTCTGGCCTTGTCTCCCACTTTTTAACAAGTAAAAACCCAGCAATGATTATAATTACTTCAATCAAAAGCAATGTTAGCACAGAAGAAAGGAAGTAACCAAACTCAAACTTGGAAGTGACATCCTCAATCATTTGTGATGAAGGGTAGGCCAATTTTTCAGTAACTCCGCAAGAATGGGTTTGTCTAGAATCTGATTCTTTGGTAAAGGACACCCCCTTAGGAACTTTCAGATAGTTGTCATTGTAAGGATCTGGGAAGCTCCTGCCATTGAAAAGTGAGTACTTTGGATAACATTCGCCAGTTCCCTTCCGGTAACCGAAGGCTTGGCAGTTATTGTTGGCCAGGCACACATTTCTACAGTACGAGTACGACACTGACTCTTTGTAGGCTATGTCATACCCCCAGAAGTCTGTTCCAATGGTCTTTCTGAATGAGAAGTCCTGGCTGATAGTGTTGTTTGTATTATGTCTATTTCCTTTATCCCAGATGGCTTTTATGTTTGCCTTGTGCTTGCACCCTTTGCTCCAGTCAATCGCATGAATCACCTCAAAGCCTTGGAGGCAAGAACAATGGAGTTTCGGGATGTAATTGCAGACACTGTTTATGCCACACACTACATGCATTTGACATACTCTAGAGAATGCCATCCAAGAAACTGACCAGCTGCCACTGCTCTCGTTTAGGCTGTACAGCCTAAGATTACCATCGTAATCCAGTGTCAACCTCCTCATGACATGATTACCAAGATCAGAGGCTTCAAACTGAAATAGATCACTTGCCACAAAATGACCTTTCTGATCTAGAACCCCATATCGTCTGCTGTCATAGGTTGTCCTCCCATTTTTCCATGGGTTGTCATAGGAGGGATTTGGCCAATATATGCTAGCAGTGTCAGGGCCATCGTAGACGAGAGTCGAGATATTGTTACTGTCAAAGAGAAAGTTGTAGGATCCTGAATATAGCAAACCCCTGGCAGATGCAGATACCAGTTTTACACTCCTAGTTATTGGCTGCGACGGCAAAAGTGTATCTGTTGGTGAGTCGAAGCTCCTCCATAGATGCTGGCCGTCTGGATCCATGACAACAAGGTTTCCATTGTTGAGAAGCTCTGCTCGGTTGGCTCGAGTGGCTGTTGTGTTGGTGCTCCATACACTTTTGCCGTTGTAGTCAAGAAGGGCCAAGGTTCCGTCCTTCTGGAAGGTGAGCCTAGAGCCCTTGCCATTCACCGGAGCATCTCGGTTGGCCGTCCAAGTGACCGTCTTCTCTGATGACCTGGAGAACCAGATGGAGAAGGTGAAGGCATTGGTGGCCACCTTGTAGAAGCCACAGGAGAAGTCTCCGTTTGGTGACTCTAAGATGGTGGTGGTGTCACCCTGGGTTGAAATGGATGAACGTCTAGCAAGGGAGGTTCTTTTATCATTTGCAAGAGCAATGGTGAGCATGAGAAGGAAGAAAACCAATGCAATGAAAATGTAGACGCCTCTCATGGCTGTGGCAAGCAATTGCCTATGATCATCTAATGCAATGGAAATGTGCTGGAGTCCGTTATATGTCAAGATTGTTGTGCAACTTCTGTCAAAAACAAAAGGATTACGGAGCAAATTCGATCCAAAGAGAAAAAAGAAGATTGTGGAGCAAAGAGCCAATAGTTGCCATGAGTCCGTGACAACAACTTCGCCGGGCTCCTGTTTGGCGTAAATTTTTTTTTGCGAGTTGCTATATATCATTGTATACTTTTTATGCGAGTTGCTATATATCATATACTTGATGTACTAGCTTAGGAAAGGGACTAAACAGCCAACCTTCATCTCGTTGAAAACGGCGAATGTTAGCGCAAGCATGAATTATTTCACAAGAATTTTTGTAGTTTATTTCATCCAAAATTCTCATAAAATTCCTCAATTCCAAAGGATGCTTTAGCAGCCGAAATAATCTTAGTCGTTAGGTCGTGGTCTCTTTGGTTTATGAATTGTGGATTATATATGGCACGCTTCCAAAGCTCGGTACGGTTTCTCCTGCAGCTTTCTTTATCAACATTTCTTTAAAAACTTTTCTTAAACAACCTTTTAACTATATAACATTTAACTCGTTTGTAGGTACCCTCAAATAATTATTGCAAACTCACTAGTGTCTTTTTACCGTACTCATGCGCTTGGTTGAATTAAATTCATCGTTTAAGTAAATGAAATTTCCAGCGGCGGCACACGGTTACCTGCATATGCAGTTTTTCCATAATAAAGCCATAAAGTTTGTCCTGTATTGTTCTGCAGTTTTTCCATTATAAAGCCATAAAGTTTGTCCTGTATTGTTCGTCAATCGGGCGCGTTTGACCCGTGCGTGGATGCTTTGGTTGCAACCGCCTCCGCCTGTTTCTGGTCCGCAGCGCACACCAGAACAGAGTAATGAAAAGCGGATGAGGCTTCTCTGTGCCTGCACACGTTAGTATTGTTATATTTTCTATGACGCCAAATGAAGAGTCAACCTTTCTCTAAAACAACAATAAAAGATTACAGGGTCAATTTCGGGTGGAAATCACATTTTAAATGAAACTTGTAAACTTTTTTTATGAGATTTTTCAAAAAAAAAATCTTTTTTTAAAAAAATCTCATATGTAGAGAAGATGTAATCATGTAAATGGACAACCATGCAAAGTTGAATAACAAATTCAATCCGCTCATGAGATAAAACAACAAATTGCAAACATAAAGCACTATTCTTTTTTCCTCCATTGTTTGTTAATTTTATATCACACAAACGAAGTTTGTTCTTGCAACTTTTTATAGTTGTATAATATCACCTTAGCTACATGCAAGAATTTTTTGAGAACTTTTATATGATATTTTCCATTGTTTCCACCATCTATTTACTCACCTTCGCTTAACCTATCTCCTCCGTTGGTTGCAACTTGCGGAGAAAGTGAGAAACAGTGGCTAGGCCAGTTCAATTTGTGCAACAGCCAGCACATAAAAACCAAACCCTTTTTTTTTTGCACGCCAAATTTGAGCAAACTGAACGTCTCAATACTGGCCAAGTTTGAATCTGAACATAAACTAGAGTGCTGGATAAGGTGGCTGTTTTACCAAAATTCTACTAGCAGTGCAAGCTGCCACAAATATTGGAACCAGTAGTACAAGCTTCTGCTGTGGGCTTAAAGCCCAAATAGGCCTAAAATTGCAATTTAGAAGCAAATGGGCCAAACTGCCACACACAAAATCTAACTCTGGATCAGATCAGCCCAGAGGATGCGTGCTCTCGAACTGCGCCTCACCAAAGGAAATTTTTTTATTTAGACATTTTTAATAAATAATTTTAAAAATATACCATCTCAAAACATATTTTCAAAAATAAACATTTTGACCACGCCCGCTGCATGTGGCGTGGTAGAAGCTACCAATGTGGCTCCCTCGAGCCTACGTGGAAAGAGCAAAGCTGACCTAACACTCTTTCCACACCATGTGGCCTAGCGGGGCACCATGACACCGGTGTAGGTGGCATGACATTGCCATGCTAACCTAGCTAGCATAGCAGGACCTAATATCGCCTGAGCCGCCACTAAGTTTTCTTTCTCTTCCCTCTCTCCCTTCCTTACTCTCTTTTCTCACCATGATCCTCACATTGGGAGGTCCTTTTCATCCTCGAATCAATAGCAAAACCAGTTGATTTTGGCCCTAATTTGAAGTACATTTTAGTTGGAGTCTATCTCTAAGATACATCGCCTGATTTCTCAAGTTTTTACCGTAGATTTTGAACACATTTTGCTTGATTAGGGTTAGATGATTTTTGCATGCAAAATATAGTAATGGTGGTGCATGGTGGTGGATCGGGAGTAGATCAAAGTGTATTCCTGATGAGTACCTGCTTATTGGTACGGTATTTATATTGAGAACATATTTTTTTGGAATATTATGATTATGTTATAGGTTTTATATGTAGGAGTATGAATTTGGTAGATCGGGGTAGATCAAAGTTGTATAGATGAATAGATTGTACATGCAATGTCTTCTTGTCCGTAGAATATGTTGTTTTCCTTAGAAGAATTATTTAATGAGTTATTTACTTTGCATATCAATATTATGTAAATGTAGATGGAACAATTAGTTGATACGTTCATGTAGAATATTATGTATATACGGGTGGAACAATTAATTGTAATGAACATGTTGAAGAGATAAAATTTGATGTGTTCGTGTTTGGGACCACTCCTACTTAGGTAGAATTATCTGATCGTATTAGTTCTAAATAGTAACCTTTTGAACCTAGTATTATGTTGAGCATAAAAGGAAGGTACAATACATGCATGGAGTCAAGGAAGCATTTTTGGATGATGCCCATATATGTGCAAGGTTCAAGTGAGTTGGAATGGTTAACTTATGTCATATATGTGCAAGGTTCACAGGTTCGTTGTATGGTTGTTATCATTACAACATGTGAGGTGGATTACAGAATCATATATCCAATTTCAATAGAGTGTGCTAATGTGTTAGGAAGATCTAAGGAACCAATAGCCAAGCTATAGGAGACTGCAAAACATGAGTCCTCCATAGTCCAGTTAGATAAGCTACATGAGATTGCAAGACATGAGTCCCCTATATTCGAGTTAGTTGAACAAGTCAATGAGGGTCTTATTTAGTTGAGCGAACATAATATAATCATATTAAATTGTATGGACAACTCAAATATTAGCTTAGGTAATGGTGGACGTCATCATAGACTATATGCGGTCTGATTGTAAGAAAAGATTCACAATATATTGCCAAAGGAGATGCATGTGAAAGATCACCAATGTAGTCTAATCTTACACATGGGGGACATCAATCTCATCGGGTGAGCACTCTCCACGTTAATCTATTTTGCAAGGTGTATTATCGGTATTGTTTAGTGTGACTTCGACACATCTGTCCCTTCATTAATTGAATCTATATTTGCACTAGTGAAATACGGAAAGGAACGACACTAATACGAGGGATTGGAAAGAAGCGTACGGTAGGTAACCATGATCTAAAATGCAATTGTACATTTTAATCCCGATGATGATGTTATGCTTGATTTTTTTTGCTTGGAGTGTGGTTGTTGTTAATATAACATTTATAACTTGCAAATACGAGGGTATATTATTGAACGCTGTTGATGTGGATACAGATGATTATCTTATTTTTAAAAAATAAGTTTCGTGAGAGTAATTTTTTAAAATTATTTATTAAAAATGTCTAAATAATAAAAAAATCGCACCAGCGCAGGTAGCATCGCTTGCCGGCAAAACGGCCACAGCGCTCGCGGCGGATTTGGGGTACCCCGCTGCTGCCCCGGTGGTGACCGGGTCGCCGGCTCGCCGGAGGCGGAGTTCAACGCCGCGCACAAGGGCAATGCGCCGTAGGCCCGGTGAGGCGCGCTGTCCGGTGCTTGATGGGGTGGGGAGTCATCGCGAGCCCTCGCGCTGGTATGAGGGGATTGATTTGATTACTCAGCATTTGTACTGGAGGAGGGGGAGGAGGCCGAGACTGATTTGGGGTGGGGGTTCATGTTCAGGTGTCAGTGATGCCGGAGTGGAAGGATTCGAGATTGATTGATGGTCGAGCGCGTCGGCAACAACGATATCAGGGGCCAGTTAACGCCTGCTGTTCTGCGAATAAGAACTGGTGATTGATTCCTTAACTATGGATGTCAATTTTATAATTCTTTTGGATCATACATCTGCATAGTACTGAATACTTGGCTCCAAATCTCCAATTAATTGTTTAGTTCTTGTTCCTGCTCCATGAATCTAGTGGAGTAATAGTATTGAAAAGAAATTATTCTTCCAGTTTGCACGTCTTGGTCGGACAAATGACAACTAGACATGTCTCTAGTGTTACTGTCATCCACTCTGTTAAACCTGAAGCATTCATCTGTCGGATAATGCAAAAGTTTACAGCATGTACATAATAGTAGAAAGGGATGCATCTTAATTCAACACAGTATCTAAACAAGTATACTGATGGTTATGGTGAACGCTGAATACTACCACTCTTTTGAGGGAATGTGAATGCTAGTACAATACAATACTACATTGAAGATGATAAGGTGTTCATATGTTTCTATGCTTTTTACATAAGATATGTGTTCATTAACTTCTGTCTGCAACAATATACCTTATTATTTTTTTCTTCACAATACGCACAACAGCTAGATAGAAATGCAGCAATGATAATACGAGATGTTCTTCGACAAGTGAAAGCAGGATTTCAACCACACTGTTTATGCTTGGTCTTTTGCGCCTCTTTTCTTCCAAACATGACACTGCTGTATTTAGCACTGTGGCTGCCTGTGAATTATTGAATTCTCCATTAAGTCTGCAGTCAACAAATTCCAGCAGCCACGATTGATCTTCGTTAGCTAATTTCTCTTTGAGGATGTCAGCAATGTGTTTAACAGTTAGATCCACCTCCTCACTATCAACCGCCCATCTGGAAACCCGAATCCCCTTCACTAACTCAAGAAGTACTACTCCATAGCTGTAAATATCAACCTTGCCTTTGATCGGAAGATTTAGATCCCATTCCAACGCAATGTACCCTCTAGTCCCATGCACTCTTATCAGGATATGTGTACTTGGTCCTCAATTAAGTAATTTCACCAATCCAAAATCTACTATCTTTGGCTCAAAGTCTTCGTCAAATAGTATGTTCTCTAGTTTCACATTGCAATGCACAATTCACTCAAGACATTCATGGTGGAGATAGGCCAATCCTTTCGCTACCCCAAGTGCGATATTGTACCTTTGGCTCCATTGTAGCACAGGATGGTCGGATAAAACCTTGTCCAAAAGAACCATTCTCAACGAGCTCAGTAACCAAGAGTTTTTGTGTCTTTTCGGCACAAAACCCTCAAATTCTGACCAGATTCATATGATAAACCCTCCCTATGAGACTTAGCTCTGACCTGCATTCATGTTCTCCTTGGATCGCATCATTTAGTTTCTTCACAGTGACCTTCCTTTTATCATCAAGGATTCCCTTGTAAACTGCTCCTGATCCTCCACTTCCTAGCTGGTCTTGAAAACACTCAGTTGCCTTCTCTAACTCCTTGTAGGTGAATATTCGGAATTGACTGAAAATTATGGTGTAGCCTTCATCGCAAATCTCCGGTTTGCTCCCCCATTTGTATGTAGCCCTACATCCAACTGTAATTAAAATAATTTCAACTACAAGTAGCGTCAGTATAGAAGAAAGGAAGTACCAAACTTAAACTTGGAAGTACCACGAACATTAATGTTGAAGGATATGCTTCTTTTTCTATAATTATATGTTTGCACTAAAATTTGATAAACCCCGTAGAAAGGATTGAAAAGTTGATCGGCTTATAGAAATGGTCCGATTAATATAGTGAGAAAACCGATCGGATAGATTGAGGATGGATTCGGTTCAAACAAACATGGAAAGTTATCCAGATAAAACCAAGTCTAAGGAGAAGCCGTAAAAACTATGACAAGATATCTTTATAAAATATATCTAATAAGATAAGTAAGTTTAATTAGTTTTGTTAACTTCTAAGAGATATTTTTTTATGTTTAGGAATAACATTCGGAGATTATTTATAACCATGTCGGACTTTTGTAACTCTAGGGTATATTTACCCTTTGGAAACCTTGTAATCATCCATTACAGATCAAATACTATCTCAACGCTTCACCACCCTAGTTTATCTACGTTTTTATCGGTGGATTCTGGCTCTTAACACGAAATTGTATCAGTTAAGTTCGATCTTCAGCAAAAAGGTAAGTCCCACCATTATCTTGGTGTATCTATTCTGCCTAAGGCTGTATCGGTTAGGTCCAATCAGGTGTGTTACATCACGTTCGTGTGGTTCTATCGGGTTATCGAGCTTTCTCTACTACCATAGGTTTTATGTTGCATCGGTTAGGTTCGACCTTCTAGATCGTTGATAATACATTGAGTCGTAGGTTAATACGACTTTACACGAACATTTCATTGGAGCGACCAGCCGATGAGTTATCCACACATCGAGCCTTACACCTAGTGATATACATATATCTTCAGAGAATTTCCGCCGTTACTTCCGTCCGCGCATTCGATCTAGTCTCTGTCATCTCTATGTCATTAATCTCAGTCTCATACTATATTGGTTTGGTCTGATATATCAAAGTTGGCTCTATCGGTACCGTCACAGTGGTCACTTGGTCTTATATTTTTGGGAGATCAAGTCTCACTCCTTGCTAGTTATCGCACGTTCCACCATTGGCTTTATAGCTGATGGGCCATTTATCTTATTTGAAACGTCATCACATATTTTATTTAAAGCACTATTGACTTTGCAATCGATGGATCATTTATCTTATTCGGAGCACCACTCTATTCCAGAGCGCTATTGACTCTACAGCCGATGTATCCTATATCCTATTTCTTGTTATTTACCTATACTTTCATCGGCTGTTTTAGCCGATAAACGAGTGTTACACATTCTATTGATAACCAGCTGATAGGAGGAGTCCATATATATGTTTATTGATTATTTTATTTTAAGATTCTATCGACTCTACAGTCGATGTGTCTTTTATTTTCTTCGTCATCATCTGCATGCGCCTTCATTGGCTGAAAGGACGAGTGCTTCAGCCCCTATCGGCAACTAGCCGATAGCAAGAGTATATCAGACGTAACCGATGTTTATTTCAACCCTATTGGCGATTAGCCGATAGCATGAGTTTATATCGGCTTATTGGTCGATTAACTCATCGATTTATCTTCTTATCAATTACAGAGTTAAATTAACTGGCGCGTTGCAACTCTAACAATTTTGACGAAGAAACCTCGAAGCTGAAGGATCTGCACTAGAGCAAAGTAGACCTCTTAGGTATCGGTGTATTCGAACGATCGCATCGGACCTCAATCGGTGGATATGGAGGACCGATTCGGCGCGAAAACTATGCAAGCATGAGTTACTACAGAAGTTCATTCTTGTGAAGATTAACATTGCCTTGGGAACTTTAATGTAGATGTCATCGCTGGTTTGTGGGAATTTCTTGCCATTGAAAAGGAAGGTTTTTGGAAAACATTGGCCAGTTCCCTTCCGATATCCAAAAGCCTGGCAAACATCATTGTGCAAGCACATGTTTCTGCATTTCCAGGATGGCACATTGTCCGTTTAGTTGAAGTCATAGCCATAGAAGTCGGTGCTGGGGATCTTCCTGAATGCGATTCCCCGGTTGGTCCTGTTCTTCGCATTGTGGTTCCATTTGACCGCTATGTTTACCTTGGGCCTGCACCCTTGTCTCCAGTCACTTTGTTCAATCACCTCGAAGCCATCGAGACAAGAACACTGAAGATTTGGTCTGTATGTGCATAGGCTGTTTTTGCCACACACTCCATGTATCTCGCAGAGAGGGAATGCCATCCAAGAGACTGACCATGTCCTGTTAATCGCGTTTAGGCTATACAGCGTAAGGTTTCCATCATAATCCAGTGTTAACATCCTCATGACTTCATCATGATCAAGATCACACGCTTCAAAATTTAGATCGTCATTAGCTACAAGGCGTCCGTTCTTATCAAGAACCCCATATCGACTATTGTTATAAGTACTCATGCCATTCTCCCATGATTTGTAGTAAGGATTGGGCCAATATATGCTATTAGTCTCAGGGCCATTGTATATAAGACTAAGCATATTGTTACTGTCAAAGAAAAAGGTGTACAAGGCTGAGTAAGGCAAACCCCTGGCAGATGCAGACACCAGCTTTGTATCTCGAGTCATCGGCTGCAATGGCAAGAGCGTGTCGGTTGGCGAATGGAAGTTCCTCCAGAGGTGATACCATCTGGATCCATGACGATAAGGTTGCCACTGTTCTGAAGCTCTGCACGGCTAGCACGAGTGGACGAGCCGAGTGGACGTTGCGTGGGTGCTATAGTGAAACTAAGATCCTATTTTTTATAAATAGGTCGGGTATCTATATATATAAGTCTAGTGATATAACACTCTTCGTAGTCATAGTGAGAGGGGTACGGACGCAGAGGCTGGAGCGAAAACTAATGAATAAAGGCACGAGTAGGCATTTGGTCATGATATCGACGAACTGGTGCGTCGACGGTACATGGAGCATCCGAATATGTCCTAGAGCGACCTTGCCACGAACGAAGTGAATGTCAATCTCAATGTGCTTCGTGCGTCGATGATGAACCGGGTTAGCGGTCATATAGATTAGACGGCATTAACGTTGTCGCAGTAGATAACGGTTGCGGAAGCGATGGGTGTATGGAGCTCCTGGAGAAGCTGGCGAATCCAGTAGCACTTGACGACGGTATAAGCAACGGCACGATACTCAGCTTCGGCGCTTGACCGATACACTATAGTCGGCGCTTAGAGGACCAAGAGACTAGAGTGTCGTCGAGAAAGACGCAGTAGCCGGATGTGGAGCATCGGGAGTCGGGGCAACCCATCCAGTCCGCGTCAGAATACGCAGTGAGAGAGTCGATGGGGCTGGAGCTGAGATGTAGGCTGGTGGATAATGTGCCATTCACGTAGCGAAGGATACGCTTGAGCAGCGCGAGGTAGGGTTTACGCGGAGTATGCATGAAGAGGCACACTTACTGAACGGCATAGGTGAGATCAGGCCGTGTGAGTATTAGGTACTGGAAAGCACCAGTAAGACTCCGATACTAGGAGGGGTCAGCGATGAGAGAGCCATCGGTGGCAGAGAGCTTGGCGCAAGTGTCGACCAGAGTGGCGGTAGAGTGACATTCGGCCATGCCCGCACGCTGGAGAAGATCCATGGCATACTAGCGCTGGGAGAGGAATAACCCGTGGGAAGAGCGCGTAACAGAGATGCCAAGGAAGTGGTGTAGGGGACCTAGATCGATCATGGCAAACTTCGAGTGACGTCGGGCCATAATGTGCTGTAGGGTGGTTGTCGAGGATGCCGTAAGGATGATGTCGTCGACATAGAGAAAGAGGTAGGCGGTGGTATCTTCGGTGTGAAGTAGGAAAAGGGATGCATCGGAGACGGAGGCCACAAAATCAAGTTACCGAAGATAGACAGCAAAGCGCTGGTACCAAGCCCGAGGGCCCTATTTGAGGCCATAGAGAGAGCGCTGAAGGAGACAGACGTCGTCAGGACGGGATGGGTTGACGAAGTCTAGAGGTCGCTGGTAGTAGACCGTCTCCATTAGATGACCGTGAAGGAAAGCATTCTTTACATTGAGCTGATGAATCAGCCAAGAACGCGAGGCAGTAAGAGTAAGCACAACTCGAATGGTGGCGGGCTTGACGACGGGATTGAAAGTCTCATCATAGTCGATGCCGGGACGTTGAGAGAAACCGCGGACTACCTAATGCGCCTTATGACAAGCAAGCGAGCCATCAGAGTGGAACTTCCGTTTAAAGATCCACTTGTCGGTCACACCGTTGTCACTGGGAGGACGAGAGATGAGGCGCTAAGTCTCGTTGTCCATGAGGGACTTATACTCATCGGCCATAGCCGCGCGCCACTGAGGATCGGGGCAGAATGGTGAGTCGTCGGGATGGGCGAGACGGCATAGTGGACTACTGTTAACGCTAAAATCTGGACAGCCCGATAGTGCTAAAGCCGATCGGCTGAGAGGTGTTCAATGACTACAGTGAAGAAGTCGATCAGATTGTAGCGAAGGAAGACTCGGTTCTAGATTGAAAGACTATCCAGATAAGACCGAGTTTGCGGAGGAGCCGTGAAATCCACGGTAGGGTATTTTATCTTTGTAAATTGTAATCTTATCTAATTAGGAAGGTTTAGTTAGTTAGTTAACTTCTTTAGAGATATTTTCCTTTATTTTTGTTAGGAAATAACGTCCGATGGTTGTAAATGTGTCGGACTCTGTAAAACCAGGGTATAAATACAGACCCCTGGAGATATGTAAGATATCTCTCGATCAATATATAACTTCGGCACATCGCCACCCTAGTTCATCTAGGTGTTTACCGGCAAGTTTTGGCTCTCAACGCGGGGCTGGATCGATTAAGTCCGATCTCCGGCGAAGGTGTAAGTCCCGCCACTATCTCGATATGTTCTGCTCCATCTAAGGCTGCATCGGTTAGGTTAGATCTCTTAGACCGGTCAGATGTATCGCATCACGTCCGTGCAGGGCCTATCGGCTTGTTAAGCTCCTTCTGTCGTCGTCAATTTCGTGTTGTATCGGTTAGGTTCGACCTATGGGGCTGTCGACAGTAGATCGAGCTTTAGGCTTATAGTTTTCTGCACGGCGTATCATCAGAGTGCTAGCCGATGAGTTATCCATGTTCTGAGCTTCACGCCCAGCTCATCGGCCCCTCAGTCGATACGCATCAACCTTTAGAGGTGTCACTTGACGCATAACGCTAAGCGTATCGGTCTCCTAGCCGATATGTCCCCGCCTTCAGAGAGGTATCCCCTCATCGGCTCATCTAGCCGATGGGTTCGTTCCTGTCTTTCCTTCAGCACAGCCAATCTGGCGTCCTCTGTTTCATCGCTGTTGGCCTCGGCCTCGCACTGTCTCGGTTAGGTCCGATCTTCGAGGTTCGGTGTTAATGGCGCTATCACGACGGGCGATGGGTCTTGTGCTGTCATATCCGGAGCGGCATCGGCTTTGCAGCCCGTGCCTTTTAATACTATTCCTTGCCAATCCGCATGTGCCTTTATTGGTTTTTTCAGCCGATGAACGACTGTTACGGCTTCCGTCGGCTATCCGGAGGGATCCTATGCGCTTTGCTATCCTCTGAGTACATCCCGGTTCCTCCATCGGCTCTGCGGTCGATCCCTCGTCGACACCTGTCCATGCCTTCATCGGCTCCCCAGCCGATCAAAGAGCTTCCCGATTCCTATCGGCAAATAGTCGATAGCGAAAGGCCTTCCGGGCGCGACCGAAGGCCATCTTGATCCTATCGGCAGCCAGCCGATAGCGAGCGCTTGTATCAGTCCACCGTTTGACGGACCTGCTCATCTCACTTCCTTGTCAATTACAGGGTCAAATTGACTGGCACGCCCACACCCGTACCGTCACGATGGAGCCGATCGAACCCTATGGCCCCTGGTGCACGTACCTCAAGCCACGAAGAGAAGCCGACTGGCCTGCACTGGAGCTAAACAGACCTCCTAAGCGTTGGCATGTTCGCGCCGGGGCGCGCGCGAGATCTCGGCGCGAACAACTGCGGAGAACCCGTAACACTGAGGGGGACGGAGGGACCTAGTTTAAGATCATGTGATCATATGAGAGGAGGTGGAGACAGCAGAGGAACGATCGATGGAGAGTACGGGGTTGTGGTGGGTGGAGAATGTCAGGATGGTACCATGTTGGTTAGAAGGAAGTCAAGGTCGCCAGACGAGAGTCCATGGTGAAGTAAACCGAAAGGGAAGCAGGACTCGTCAAAGATGACATGGCGAGAGATGATGATCCGACGGGTGAAGAGATCAAGATAGCAATATCCCTTATGGGAAGAGGGATAGCCAATAAAGATGGAGGCGGTGGATCGTGGTGCAAGTTTATGAGGGGCGGTGGCTGTTAGATTGGGGTAGCAGAGACACCCAAAGACACGTTAGTAAGAGTAGTCGAGCGTCTTGTGATACAGAAAGGTGTTGGGAACGCTGTGACGAATGAAAGAGCAAGGGCGCCGATTTAGTAGGTAGGTTGTAGTGGTGAGTGCTTCAGTCCAGTAGGATGTAGGTAGGTGGGCGTGAAGAAGCATAGTGCGACTGATGTTGTCTAGAGTTCAAAGATGGCGTTCAACCTTACCGTTTTAGGGAGAGATGTAGGGGTAGGAGAGGCGAAGATGGATGCCACGGGAGGTGAGAAAGGTTTAGATGGTACGGTTTACAAACTCCGTGCCATTGTCGGCCTGTATGGCTTGGATGGAGAGATTGAATTGGGTTGAAATATAATTAGTGAAATTGATGATATGAGAGGTAACCTCAGACCTGCTTGTGAGGAAAAAAATTTAGCAGTAGTGTGTATAATCATCAAGTAGTGCAAGGCAGTACTGATAACTCAAAATACTTTTAACAGGAGAAGTCCACACATCACAGTGAATCAGTTCAAAGGGTCTAGAGGTACAAGACGTAGAGGGAAAGAAAGGCAGTCGCACATGTTTGACAAGTTGACAAGAGTAGCAGATAGTGGAGCTATTGTGGTTGCACCGTATGGAGGCGCTACAACGGAGAGTGGTGACAGCGTCGAGGCTAAGGTGACCAAGACGAAGATGCCACAAGTTGGTGGAGATGACTAGGCTGGTGTGGGGAGTGGATGGCATAGCGGGGATGGTGTAGAGGTCACCGCCACTATTGCATCGAAGCATCTCACGCCGGGTCAGGATATACTTCATAGAGAAACCAGAAGCGTTAAATTCAATTGAGCAATTGTTATCTCTGGTGAATTGACGGACATAAAGTAGATTGTGGACGAGTGAAGGAACTATGAGGACATTGTGGAGTGGAAAATTAGATGTGGATGTAGACAGGATGGAGTCATCACGGCATGTGATAGGGAGAGATTGCCCATTACCGACGGTGACGAAAGGGAAGGAGGAAGGATGGCGAGAGAATAGTATGTCATCTGATGAAGCCACGTGGGATGACGCACCAGAGTCTAGCACCCAGGGGTGCTAAGGTTGGAGCGTCATCTAGTTGAGGGCGACGATGAGACCAGCCTGGTTCCACAAGGGAGCCGACTGGGTGGTTGGCGAGGGTGTGATCGGCTAATGCGGTTGGATGGGAGCGGGCGCCAGGTAGGCCTGAGGGTGTGCACTGAGGACCCCGGGCTGCCAGCCGATGGGGCTGCGTAGCTGGGGTTGGGGTTCCTAGGGGTTATAGCAAAGCCACGGACCTATGGGACTAACGAACGGGGTAGAGACATGAGCAGGGCGCGTACCGCTCCAGCTCTTGCCCTTACCCTTCCCTTTGCCTTTGCCGTTTCCACCGGCGCGGGCTTTGTTGCCGTGGCCAAAGCCATGGTTATCAGAGCCACGAGAGGTGGTAACAGCACATGGTGGGCGGCAGCTGATGGGGTTGTGGTAGCCATGATCGGCTGCGGCGAGGAGAGTGGTGTGGGCTACAGTCTTCTCATCGTTGCCAGGCGAAGTTCCTTGAGAACTAGCATGTCATGGACCCGGACGAACGTGGGAAGAGGGGTGGAGTTAGCAATGTCATCGGCGGTATTAGAGAAACGAGGATTGAGTCCTCGCAAGAGGGCAAGGACGAGTTGTGAGTCGGCCATAGGGTGGCCAACATCACGAAGGACGGCGGTCTTGACCTTAAGGCATTGGCAGTACGAGGAGATAGAGGAGTCCCCTTGTACCATGGAGTGAAACTCGTTGAAAAGAAAGATGGCGTGTGGTTACTTATTTGCTTGGAAGAGCCGCTCGATGGCTACCCAGAGATCGTGGGTGGTAGGATTGGTGTCGTTCATGGCAAAGTCGAGAACGGAGTCATCGACCAAGCCGAGCAGCCAGCTGCACACGTAGCACTCGGCAATGTCCCACTGGGGGTCATCGGGTTGAAGTGAAGTGGAGCCATTGATATGGGAGCGAAGGCCAAACTTTCCACATAAGGATTTGAAGAAGAAGACCCACTTGGAATAGTTGGTATTGAGGTCGAGAGAAATGGGAACGTGAGATTTCACATTGACGGTGGCGTAGGGTGGTGAGAACATCGACGGAGGGGTGCCCGAGGTATTGTCAAGAGCGTCGATGGTCAGAAGGGATCCGGCGACTGGAAGAGTGCTAGAATCAAGAGCCGATTCGGTGGTCATGGTCAGACGCGGTAGAGGGTGAGAGAGTAGCGGGGCATGATAAGCCGATGAGAAGATGTGACTGTTGAGCCGATAGGGAAGGCAGGTGTCCGATGTGGATCGATGCATAGCCGATGAGAGTAGGTGGAATAGGTAGAGTAAATAGGTCACGGACGTGAGAGGGTAGGTAGGTCACGAGCGCGAGAGGGTTCACGTCTGTGAAGTGGGGTTTCACGTCCGTGGACGCGTGGGTGCAACTAAGTGGAGCGGACCTGAAAAACGGAAGAAGTTGTGGGCGCGAAGAAAAGAAGCTCGCGTTCGAGAAACAGGAATTCGCGTCTGTGGACACATGGACGCATCGGAGTGGCGCGGACGTGAGGGAAGAAGTTTCATGTTTGGAAGCAGGTGAGCGTGTCGGAAGAGCGGGAACCCAAGGAATATTCTAGCCAATGGAGGGCGCGAGCGCAGAGGTACGCCGGTGGAAGAACAAGGGAAGGTGTGTCGAAGCAGGGGTAAAGCGAAGGTGGGTCTGAACGAGACGAGGAGGTGGATGGAGGCTGTCTCTTTGTCACGTGATGGAAATGGCGAGTAAGCGGTGGAGGGGGAGAAAGACCATCTACGGAAGAGACGATGGGGATAAGAACCGAGGCAAAAGGGCAGAGGAAGAATACCAGAGGAGAAGGTATATGACAGGGAGAAGACATCGGCTCACCAGCAAGAGAGTTGTTAGCGCGCTAAAGATGTCTAAACCTGCTCTGATACCATGCAAAAGCATAGTATATAGTGAGACTGAGACCTTATTTTTTATAAGAGAGGTCGGGTATCTATAGAGAGAGATAAGTCTAGTAGTCTAACACATATAACTGTGCCATTTGTAATCGGGCCAAGGTCCCCTCCTTCCAGAAGGTGACCTTGGAGCCCTTGCCGTTCACCGGAGCATCGCGGTGTTGGTGGCCACCTTGTAGAAGCCACACGTGAATTCACCATTGGGAGACACTAGGATGGCGACGGTGTTATCCTGGGTGGAGATGGATGAGCCTCTAGAAATGACACGTTTTGGATCTATTTGCGAGGGCAACGGTGAGCATCAGAAGGAAGGAGACCAATGCGGTGAAAACGTGGACGCTTCTGATGTCCATCGGAAGTAATTTCCTTTGCGTGTGACGTACGAGGCTATGATCATCTAATGGAAAGGGATACTAGTGTGTAGAAATCGAGTGCTATGTAGTAGTAGTAGTAGTAGTAGTAGTATCAGATTGTGCAAAGAGCCAGTAATTGCTGTGACAATATATGTGGCTCATGTTTCTATAGCATTTACTTGATGGAAAGGGACCAAACGCGGCCAATCCTTTACCCCGTCGAGGACGGCGTAGCCGAATGTTAGCATCTGAAAAGCAAACTCTGTCGTCTGTCGACGCGCGTCGTGTCGCAAAGAACAGAGATGTAGGCAGTCCTGTACATTGGCTTTCACCCTTGCAGCCATGCACCCCCAGCTGCTGTATTTCTTCTTTGCTGCTTCGTCGCTTTTCCTGACCGCGTCAAGGACGATGAGCACCCTGTTCAGCACGGCGATGCTACATCCATGTCAAGCTGAGGATGACCAGCAGAAAGCATTGGCACGAGTGGCCTTGCACTGCTTCTATTGCTGCCAGAGCTGTGGCCTCGTGGCTAGGATTGCAGATGATGCTGAACCAAATAATTCATCACGACCTCGACCAACCGGTCAAGGACGGCACGACTGAAACTAAGAATGTCGCAACCGTGCAATGATGATCGATCCTGGTGGCGTGATGCCTTGGATTGGATGGCTAGGCGACTTCCGAGTTGATTCAGCGGCGCACAGTAGCATGCAGTGAATAGAGTTGGATTGGATTGGATCGGGGCACCCGCTGCTGGCCGTGTTCAGGGCGCCGTTTCCAGAGGAGGAGGCCGAGATTGATTTGGGGTACGAGGAAAATGCAGTGCTGTACAGATAAAGCCGGAGCGCGAATTCGGGCGGGCATTGGCGCCGCGGAGCGCTTCGGCAGAGACGACGACGACGACGAACTGGTGATTTGCTGCTCAATGATTCCTGCCATTGTTTAATTCTTAGGTCCTTTGTACGGTGCCGAAATATTTGGCTCCATTGAATTCTCTAGTTTGTTGCCTGCTGATGAGAAAATCAAGTGACGAAAGGAAATTAGATTACCAATTACACGTGTTGACAGCGTTGAGAACTTGGCATGCTTGCAGTACATTTGACGCATGGTTTATTAGTTTCTTCAAATAATGTTAAGGTCTACGGTATGTATCTTATATAGATCAAGTATCCAAACAAGTAAATTAATGCTGAATTACAACTAATCCACGTGAGATGACAGAACCTTTACACAAGTCTCTCAACACATAACTATAAGCATAAGCCTTTCAGGGCCTTTTATTTGCTACAACGCCCCTAATCATTCTCTCGCAGCACACGCATCAGCTAACTAGAATAATACTAGTAGCAATTATAATACGAGAGATTCTTATCTACAAAACTAGACATTATTCCAAAACTGAAAGCAGGATTTCAACCACGCTGCTCATGCTCGGCCTTCTGCGCCTCTCTTCTTCCACGCATGACACTGCTATTTTTAGAGCTGTGGCTGCCTGTGAACAGTTGAATTCTCCATCCAACCTGCAGTCAACAACCTCCATAAGCCATGATTGATCTTTGCTAGCTAATTTCCCTTTGAGAATATCAACAGTGCGTTTAACAACCATGTCCACCTCCTCTTCACCCTCAACTTCCCATCTGGAAACCCGGATCCCCTTCACTAACTCAAGGAGAACTACGCCGTAGCTGTAAACATCAGCCTTGCCAGTGATGGGAAGATTTAGAGCCCATTCTGGCGCAATATACCCTCTAGTCCCATGCACTCGTGAAAGGGTATGTGTGTTTGGTCCTCAATTAAGTAGTTTCACTAATCCAAAATCCGCGATCTTTGGCTCAAAATCTTTATCTAACAATATGTTCTCTGGTTTCACCTCGCAATGCACAATCCATTCAAGACACTCATGGTGGAGATAAGCCAATCCTTTCGCTACCCCAAGTGCGATATTGTACCTTTGGCTCCACTGTAGCACAGGAAATAGACTCTGATGATCAGATAAAACCCTGTCTAGAGAACCATTCTCGATGAACTCAGAAACCAAGAGCTTGTGTGTCTTTTCAACACAAAAGCCCCAAACTCTGACCAGATTCATATGGTAAACCCTCCCTATGAGTCTTAGCTCTGACCTGAACTCCTGTTATCCTTGGAGCACATCATTTAGTTTCTTCACGGCGACCTTTCTTTTATCATCAAGGATTCCTTTGTAAACTGCTCCTGATCCTCCACTTCCTAGTTCTTCTCGAAAATAATCTGTTGCCTTGTCTAACTCCTTGTAACTAAACCTTCGGAATTGACTGGAAATTATGTTGTAGCCTTTGTCATGGATCTCTGGTCTTCTCCCCCATTTGTTAGTAGCCCAACATCCAATTGTAATTAAAATCACTTCAACTACAAGTAACGTCAATGCTGAAGAAAGGAAGTAGCCAAACTTGATCTTGGAATTGTTACCCCTGAGCATTTGCAATGAAGGATAGGCTTCTTTTTCAGTCACCACGCAAGCATGGAATGGTTTAGAAGACAACAATAGTGAATAGGACGCCACCTTGGGAACTTTCAGATAGAAATCATTATGCATACCCGGGTATTTCCTGCCATTGAAAATCAAGCCCTTTATAAAACATTTACCTACGCCCATGTGATATTCAAAGGCTTGGCAATCATCATTGTCCAAGCACATCCTTTTGCATTGCCGGAGTGTTACTAGATTGAAGTTCTTGAAGTCATACCCATAGAAGTCGGCGTGGGAGATCTTCTTGAACATGAATCCCTGGTTAGACTTGTTCTTCGCGTTATTGTTCCATACGAGTGTCGCGTTTCCCTTGCGCCTGCACCCTTGGCTCCAGTCACTTGGTTTGACCATCTCAAAGCCTTCGAGACAAGAACACCAAGGGTCTGGTTTGTACATGCACAAACTATTTTTACCACACACTCCATGTATTTCACATACTCGATGGAATGCCATCCATGTGACCGACCAGTTGCCAGTGGTCCTGTTTAGGCTATACAACCTAAGGTTTCCATCGTAATCCAGTGTCAACTTCCTCATGAAATCCTTCTCACCATGATTAGATGCTTTAAAGTTAAGGTGGTCAGTAGCTACGAACATGCCATCGGTGTCTAGAACCCCAGATCGGATACTGTAATAAGTAGTCCTACCATTGTCCCATGATATGAAGGATGGATTAGGCCAATATATGCTACTAGTCTCAGGGCTACTGTATATAAGAGTTAGCACATTGTTACTGTCAAAGAAAAAGGTGTACAAGCCTGAGTAAGGAAGGCCCCTGGCAGATGCAGATACAAGCTTTATATCTCCAGTTATCGGCTGCGATGGCAGAAGCGTGTCGGTTGGCGAGTTGAAGCTCTCCCAAATGCTCCGATTGTCTCGATCCACCACAATGAGGTTGCCATTGTCGAGAAGCTTTACAAAGTTGGCACGTGTAGATGTTGTTTTTGTGCTCCATACGATTGCGCTGTTGTAGTCAACAAGGGCCAAGCACCCGTCCTTCTGGAAGGTGAGCCTGGAACCCTTGCCGTTCACCGGAGAGTCGCGGTTGGCCATCCATGCGACGGTTTTCTCCGATGACCTTGAGAACCAAATGGAGAAGGTGAAGGCGTTGGTGGCCACCTCGTAGAAGCCACAGGAGAAGTGGCCGTTAGGCGACACTAAGATAGTGGTGGTGCCATCCTGGGTTGAAATGGATGAACCTCTAGCAAGGAAGGTTTTTTCATCGCTTGCAAGAGCAGTGGTGAGCATGAGAAGGGAGAAGATCGCTGTGATGAAGATGTAGACTCATGCTCTCGTGGCCATGCCAATCAATTGTTTTTCATCCAAATGCAAGGAAAACTGCGGTATGCTGGACTCCATTATATTCATCAATATTGCTAAGCACATAGCCTTTTTTTTCCTGTGACAATCCTCTATTGATAAATGGTCGGGGCCCACAGCATATTAGCACGTCCTTGATGTACACTATCTTAAGGATGTGACTAAACCCGTTTGTTAGCTACATAGTAATAGTAAACCATGTAGCATCACTTGCATGGGACGACATATACACTGGCCGGTGATTAATACAGCACCCTTATCAGCACAGCAATATCTTGGTTACATCACTGTCAAGCTGAGCAGGAGCCAGGAGCTACGGAGCTAGCTACAAAGTAGCGGCACGACCTTGCACTGCTTCCGTGTCCTGGAGGGTGGAGACCTGGATCAACCGGTCAAGGACGGCATTCTTACTGAGAGAAAAGCCGCAACCGTGCAAAACATGATCCTGGCTATTGCTAATTGGGCGACTCGGTGACTTTGACTTTAAGTCGATTGATAGCTATGTACAGCAACAAGCTACGGTAGTGTTAACGTCAAAATCTGAACGATCCAATAGTGCTAAAGCCGATCGACTGAGAGGTCCGATAGAGAGTTTAATGCAGTCATCGACCGATAGAGATACTGAGACAAACCTAATTGAAACTGTAGAAAAGCCGATCAGATTAGTAGAAGATTAGATCGGCTTGAAGACAGAGGATTGTTCAATCGGGATCAGGTCCGAGAAGCCCGAGGAAAGGAAGAAAAATGATCGGCTTGAGTAAAATAAGGTCTGATAGCTATAGTGGAGAAGTCGATCAGGTTACAGCGAAGAAAGACTCGGTTACAAATTAAAAAATTATTTAGATGAAACCAGGTTTGTGGAAGAGCCGTGGACTCCACAATAAAATATTTGTTTTTGTGAATTATAACCTTACTTAATTAAAAAGGTTTAGCTGGTTAGTTAACTTCTTTAGGAATATTTTTTTTTGTTTTTACTAGGAAATAATATCCGATGGTCATAGGCGCGTCGGACTCTGTCTGTAAATCCAGTGTATAAATATAGACCCCCTGGAAATATATAAGATATCTCTCGATCATATATAAATTCGGCGCATCGCCACCCTAGTTCATAGGTGTTTACCAGCGGGTTCTAGCTCTCGACGCGGGGTTGCATCGGTTAAGTCCGATCTCCAGCGAAGGGGTAAGTCCCGCTACTATTCTGGTATGCTTTGTACTGTCTAAGCTGTATCGTTTAGGTTCAAACTCTTAATCAGATCAGGTGCACCGCATCACGTCCGTATAGGACCTATCGGTCTGTTAAGCTCCTTCTGTCGTCGTCAATCTCGTGCTGCATCGGTTAGGTCCGACCTACGGGCTGCCGACGGTAGATCGAGCTTTAGACCTATAGTCTTCTGCACAGCGTCTCATCGGAGTGAGTAGCTGATGAATTATCCATGCTCTGAGCTTCACGCCCAACACATTGGCCCCTCGGCCGATACGCATCAGCCTTTAAAGGCGTCCCTTGATACGTAACGCCGAACATATCAGTCCCCTAGCCGATACGCACCCACCTTCAGAGAAGCGTCCCCTCATCGGCTCAGCTAGCCGATAGGTTTGTTCATATCCTTGCTATGGCATAGCCGATCCGGCGTCCTCCGTATCATCGCCGCTGGCCCCGGCCTCGTACTGTCTCGGCTAGGTCCGATCTTCGAGGTTCGGTGTTAATGGCGTTATTACAACGGACGACGACTCTCGTGCTATCATATCCGGAGTGGCATCGACTTTGCAACTCATGCCTTCTTATACTATTACTTGCCTAGTCCACATGCGTCTTCATCGGTTTTTTCAACCGATGAATCACTGTTCAGCTGTCCGGAGGGATTCTATGCGCCTTGCTATCCTCTGAGCACACCCTGGTTCCTCCATCGGCTCTGCGGTCGATCTCTCATTGACACCTGTCCACGTCGGCTCCTTAGCCAATCGAAGAGCATCCCAATCCTATCGGCAGCCAGCCGATAGCGAGCGCCTATATCAGACTCGCTCGTCTCACTTTCTTATCAATTACAGGGTCAAATTGACTGGCACGCTCGCGAACCTCGAGGCTTAAGGACCTTCACTGGAGCTAAGCAGACCTCCTAGTCCTTCGCGTGACTGAGCCGCCGTCCCTCCCGGGTCGCGGGATTTTTGGCGGTGAGTAAGTAGTAATGAATATATGAGCCTATGTGACCTCTTTTGTACTGGTTAGCAGTTCTGGTCCATGAATCTTCTATATTCCTTTATCTCTCTTTCATGTTTCCATTCTTAATCTTTAAGCCCATAAAAGTAAAGCTTCTTCTGTCGTGGTCTTCAGAACCAAGCAGGCCCAAACCTATCAATTTAGCAGCACCTGGACCGGGGAGGCAATCTGGAGCAAACAGCGTGACGCTTTCAGATCAGCCCAACACACGTGCTGTCAAGCCGCACCACGGTGGGATCAACCAACAGGGCCACCGCCCCAGTGCTCGTGCGGCCCGTAGTCAGGGTCAGGGCGCCGTTCCTAGGGCCAGTGGCATGGTGCCCAGCCCGCTCACAGATGGCATATTTCAGTGCCAGGCACAAGACTCTGGGGTGCTGCGACTGCCTGACAATCGATGGGCGGGGAGGCCTTCGGGCGGCTCCACGAGGAGAGCCCTTGTTCCATAACGGTAAGAGGGGATTACTCCGCATTGGCACCGAATGATTGGAAGGGGCCAAGATTTATTTGAGGTGCAATAAAATGCAAGGTTGTACAGAAGAGCGCAACTGTGGGAGGGGTCAAGATCGATGGTGGCGAGGATTAATGCCACGAAATGCATCGACTGCAACGACAAAGAGAGGCCAGCTGCTTGTGACGAACTAGTGATTTATTATTGCTTAATGATTAAGTCATTTGTTTTGATTCTTATGTAGTTTGTATGGTGCTGAATATCTAGCTTTAATGGAAGGAAATTAGATTACCCTAGTCCCCGTGTCGTCCCCGTGTAGGTGACTTAGGGGGCAACTAGAAACCTAGCCACCGTCAACCCCTTTCCTCCTGCTTTGCCTCATTGCTACTGGAGCAAGCCGTCAAAAACCGAGCGACAAGCTAGGAACACAGCTACGGGGCTTGGATGGACTCCCAATCTATGTGTGGAGATTAGGCAGCATACAGAGACGACGACGATGGAGCAGTGGCATCGGTGACGTGGGGCAGGGCATGATGGCTCTCCTCAACCTCAACAGCCATATACAACGTCCATTCTTCATGGTGGTTGTGGCAGCGCGATCGATAGCTTGTGGTAGTTAGGAACAACCATGATGCTGCTAGATCCAAAACCTCCACAGCTAGATCTACCTCTCCCTAAATGAGGGTGCCAGGATCCATGCATGGCGAGATCAGCAGCCGTCTAGGGAGGTGGTGCAACGAGCAACCAACGACGGCCATATTTCGACAATGGAGAGTGTCCCTCCTAGGTGGAGTTGGCGAGCGCATGGCAACATGCTACATCGGCTTGCTAGCCGACCGCTCATCCAACGTGGAATTGGCGTCCGTGGAGGAAGTTGTGACGAGGTGGCCAGTGGCATGAATGAAGTAGGCCGAACGACACAACAATGTGTCGTCATGGAGTAACAAGCTCGCAAGAGGTCGGCTGTGGTGGGAGTCAAGACAAAGGCAACGGCTCCCCTGACATCGATTGGCCACGGTCGACGGTGGTCGAGAGTAGTGACAGAATGAAGGTGGTATGTCATTTTTCTTGATGTCGACCAGACAATCTCTCTCCTTATGGAGCTCCTCCTCTCTCTTGTGGGGAGCTTCATAGGTAGGGTGGAGGTGGTGGCCTGATGACATCAGTGGAAGGCTAGCGCTACCAAGGTGGCACCACCTAGCCCTAGGCTCTCCTTGGCAAGATCCGAAGAGGAGGACGATGGGTAGTGAGGCGAATAAGGGTCTGAGATAGCGTACAAGGAAGTGATGGTGGAGGAGGGGGCGCTGGTGGTGGGTGGTGTCAGTGAACCATCTTCTTTGAGGCCAGCCGAGCTCTTTTTCTCCATGTGGAGCTCCTCGCCTTCTTCTGTGGAGAGCTCTTTATGTAGGATAAAGTTAGCGGACGATCCACAAGGGAATGCGCAGGCTACTAAGGTGAAGCCACCCGTTCCGTGCTCTCCTTGGCCGATGATGATGAGGCAGGTGAGTAGTAGGGGCAAAGGAGGCATGAGCTAGCACACAAGGGAGTGGCGGCAGGGTAAAGGGTGTTGATGGCAGGGTGCAGTGGCAGTTCAATTAGAGGCATGATGGAATGTTGGCCGACGGAGGGACGTCATTCCAATATGGTAGAGGCCGTGTGTTGCTTCATTTGGATGATGGTAAATAAACCATGGCAACAGGGTTGCAGGGTCTAGGCATAAGCCTAGCCCAGTTTCACTACAACCAACAGTGAGGATGCCTGCAAGCACCGTACCCCTCTAGGGGCACTGTCAAGGTGACTCTCTTCCTCCATCTTTTGGTGTGAATCTCTGGATGAAAACTATGTCTAGATTTCTAGATAGGCGATGACAACATACTTGGCGTCGTAACCTCCATGGAGGTGTCGTTCTTTGGAGACTCCGTCCTATGATTCTGTTGTTAGCCTAATGGTGATTGGGCACGTATAGCAACAGCTGGTTTGGTGCTAGGTTTTACTTTCAAGGGCATGTGTTTATGTGGTTCAGTGCACTACCAATCTCGATAGCCTTTTATCGTTGAAAAAAATTTCTTGTTACTTCGTTTCCATTAGTTTTATTACCATTTGGATGCCATCCCGGCCAAAAAAAAGAAATTAGATTACCAATTGCTCGTCTTACTAGCGTTGACAACTGGGCATGTTTGCAGTAGATTAAATAGCTTTAAACATCACTATATATGCGGCCATCTAGATTCGATGCATGCTTTTCTACAAATAATGTAAAAAGTATACAGTATGTATCTTATATGGATCAGGTATCCAAACTAATGGTAAACACAACTTGTCAATGCGAGATAGTTAGAATTTCATACAAAGTCTCTAAACTTGTTACATAATTGTAGGCATAAGTGTTTCAGTGCCTCTTATTTGCAACAACACACCGAATTATTCTCAGTATGCTAACTAGAATACTAGAGATTCTTATCTAAAATACTAGACGTTATTCCATAACTGAAAGCAGGTTTTCAACCACGCTGCTCAGGCTTGGCCTTCTACGCCTCTCTTCTTCCACACATGACACTGCGATTTTTAGCACTGTGGCAGCCTGTACATAGTTGAATTCTCTATCTAGCCTGCAGTCCACGAACTCCAGCAGCCATGATTGATCTTCACTAGCTAATTTCTCTTTGAGAATATCAACAGTGCGTTTAACCGCCAGTTCCATCTCCTCCTCACCATCAACCACCCATCTGGAAACCCAATTCCCTTTCACTAACTCAAGAAGCACTACTCCATAGCTGTAAACATCAGCCTTGCTTGTGATCAGAAGATTTAGAGCCCATTCTGGCGCAATGTACCCTCTAGTCCCATGCACTCGTGACAAGATATGTGTGCTTAGTCCTCGATTAAGTAGTTTCACTAATCCAAAATCCACGATCTTTGGCTCAAAATCTTAATCAAGAAATACGTTCTCTAGTTTAACATTGCAATCCACAATCCATTCAAGACATTCATGGTGGAGATAGGCCAATCCTTTCGCTACCCCAAGTGTGATATTGCACCTTTGGCTCCTCTGGAGTGTACAGTATATAAGCTCTGATGACCAGATAAAACTCTGTCTAATGAACCATTCTCAATGAACTCAGAAACCAAAAGATTGTGTGTCTTTTCGGCACAAAAAACCCAAGCTCTGACCAGATTCATATGGTAAACTCTCCCTATGAGGCTTAGCTCCAACCTGAACTCATGTTCCTTGGATCACATCATTTAGTTTCTTCACAGCGACTTTCCTTTTATCATCCATGGTTCCCTTGTAAACTGCTCCGGATCCTCCATTTCCTAGCTCTTCTTGAAAACAATCTGTTGTTTCTCTGACTCCTTATAGCTGAACCTTCGGAATTGACTGGAAATTATGGTGTAGCCTTTGTCTTGAATCTTTGGTCTTCTCCCCCATTTGCGTGTAGCCCAGAATCCAACCGTAATTAAAATCACTTCAACTACGAAGCAACGTCAATGCAGAAGAAAGGAAGTAGCCAAACTTGAACTTGGAATTACCACCCTGGAACATTTGAGATGAAGAATAATCTTCTTTTTCATTCACCATGCAAGCATGGGATTGTTTATAAGACAGCAATTGTGAAGAGGACGCCACCTTGGGATATTTGAGATAGAAATAATGGATGTCCTGCCATTGAAAAGCAAGGTCTTTTGATAACATTTACCTGTACCCTTTTGGTACTCAAAGGCTTGGCAATTATCATGGTCCAAGCACATCCTATTGCACTGCCAGAATGTCACTGACTCCAAGGAATTCATGTCATAGCCATAGAAGTCTGTGTGGGCGATCTTCTTGAATACGAGTCCCTGGTTTGCCCCGTTGTTTGTTTTTTTGGGTTCCATTTGAGTGTGGGGAATAGATTTTAAACTCTTAAGTGAATGTCCTCTCGTTGGTTACATATCATTCAAATAATTATAAAAAAATATTGTATATGCACAAACTATTTTTACCACACACTCCATGAATTTCGCATACTCGATGGAACTCCATCCAAGAGACCGACCATTTGCCACTGGTGATGTTTAGACTATATAACCTAAGGTTTCCATCGTAATCCAATGTCAACCTCCTCATGACATCCTTACAACCAAGATCAGATGCTTCAAATTTAAGCTGGTCAGTAGCTACGAACAGGCCTTCCTGGTTTAGAATACCATGCTAGCTACTGTTATAAGTATTCCTACCATTGTCCCATGATAAGTGGGAAGAATTAGGCCAATATACACCATTTGTCTCAAGGCCATTGTAGATAAGAGTCAGTACATTGGTAGGATAAAAAAAGGTGTACAAGCCTGAGTACGGCAAACCCCTAACAGTTGCAGATACTATATTTGTATTTTAAGTCATCGGCTACCATGGCAAGAGCTTGTCGGTTGGCGAGTCGAAGCTCTCCCAGAGGCACTGATCGTTTGGACCCACAACGACGAGGTTGCCGTTGTTAAGAAACTTTGCAATTCTGGCACAAGGGACTGTTATTGTTGGTGTCCCTAACGACTATGCCATTGTAGTCAAGAAGGGCTAGGTTCCCATCCTTTCGGAAGGTGATCTTGGAGCCCTTGCCATTCACCGGAGCGTCGCGGTTGGCCGTCCACGCCATCGTCTTCTCCGACGATCTGGAGAACTAGATGGAGAAGGTGAATGCGTTGGTGACCACCTTGTAGAAGCCACAGGAGAAGTCGCCGTTAGGTGACACTAGGATGATTTTGGTGTCATCCTGTGTGGAAATGGAAGAACCTTTAGCAAGAAAGATTTTCTTATCATTTGCAAGAGCAACGGTGAGCATGAGAAGGAAGGAGATCAGCCTGATGAAATTGTAGACGCCTCTCATGGCAAGTAGAAGCAGTTACCTATGATCATCTAATGCAAGTGAAACTACTGTGCAATGTATTGGAGTCTGTTATGTATCTCGAGATTGTTGAGGGCACATATCCATTGCTTCGTTGCTCGCTTTCCCTGACAGCATCATTGACGAGCAAGAAATCAACAAGGAGAGACCCGGAGCTCACGTTGTTTCCGGTCAAGGACGGCATTACTGAAAGAAGGCCACAGCCGTGCCGAGAGGATCCTGCCATCCTAGTGTAATGCCTTGGCCGGTTAGGCTACGTCAAGTTGATTCAACCGTGTACAGTAACATGCCGCCAAATGCTGCAGTGAATTGAGTTTGCTAGTACTCTGTGGCTTTAAATGTATGATGAAGTAACTTTTTTTCTAAAAATTTGATCAACAATGTTTATTTAGTTACTTATTTGACAAATAGTATTTATTCAATTGCATTGTTAAGAAAAGCGAAAAGCACCAACAGATATATCATAGAAACACTTTAAATGTGTATTGTATATTTATCTATTGAGTAAGTATTTAGCTGGTCCTATTCCAAGATATTATTTAGGTCCATTAACCTGCGAAATGCACATCTATATATGCCTATAATTTTGGTTTAATATTAACTACGTGAGGTCCAAAGTACAGCTGGTGGGTCACCGGACCTCTGGCCATCAATCATGATAAAACTGATAGATGAAACTTTTTTCATTTAACACCCTTTACTATAGTAAAATCAATCAATCGATTTTGAGCGTCTTGTTGATGCCCCCAAACCACAGCATATCGTCGGTACCTAGTCCCCGTTAACTGTGCTTTGGACCTCATATTAAATTAAGATTATAGATCTAAATGCGTGTTTTGTAAGATAAGTTTAATGGTAGGCCATGTATTTTAGTCTTGTATAGTTGCACAAATATTTTTAAAAAAATAAATAGTCAAACGAATTTTAGAAAAATCAATAGTGTCTTATACTTTGAGGGCCCACTCTGTTGCTCATGGATTATCTCTACCTGCCGAGTTGAGGCTCCCCATTTTGCAGCAAATCGACCGGCGACCGGGACAGTAGAGACTTGATCCACTGGATGGATCGGCCCAGAGAAGGGAGCCAACAAATCACCGTACGGTCGCCGGCTTTCCGATGCGTGGTCACGGCCGTCTCCAACACTTCGTCCTCGATTGCGTACGGCTTCAGCATCGTGCCCTCTCTCACACTTGGCCACTTGTGTGTGCGCGTTCTTTTGGCCGCTTCTCCTCTCCCCTAGCTCTACTAGACAAACCGCGCTGCAGTTGCTAACGCAAGGACGTGGTGTTCGGTTGAGCGAGCAAGCAGCCACCTCCTCCCCTGCTCTCCTCTTCTTGTTTCTTGGCCGTGAGAGAGAACGAGAAGAGCATGTGTCCAGCCCGCTCGGCCACGCCCTTGTCACCCGCCGCCTCCACCGCCCACGCTACCATCTACCAGCTGGACGACTATGAGCACCACCCGTGCCTCAAGCTGCTTCGAGCACGAGCAGAGAGGAGGGCGTGGTGAGAAGCTATGCTGTCGCCATGGCCATCTGGATCCAGGAGGAGGGTACAGGTCGATGCCTCCTCTTCTTCCTCCTCTCGAGTCGTGCAAGCCAAGAGGGGTTCGAGCCGCACGAGCTGCCTTGGAAGAAGCGATTCCCATATCACAACAGAGTCGGGCCGAGCGGAGCTCTCCGTCGGATCCGTCGGAGGCCCATGCGTCGTCCATTCAGAGAAGGACTGCGGAGGAGGTGTGGCGCAGCCCGGATACACCAAATTTTTTCCCACTCCGCATGCATGTGCTCTTACGCGCTGCTTCTCTGCTCCCGCATGCATGTGACAACTTTTTTTTAGCAAACTTTAAATATTTTTTCTCCTAAATTATTTATCTGATGCAGGATTGGATTACATCATTTTATCTATTACAATTAATTTTTTTACTATAAGAACTTACATGGTTATATTCTAAGGAGATGAATTTTCATCTCTCAAGGATATCCCATCATTTCTTACATCTCATCTAAATAATTGTTAAAAAATTAAAAAAATTATTAATATGAGATATATCACTATATAAATATGCAATATCAAATTTGATTTCTACAAGGTATAACAAAAAGAATAAAATTAAATTTTACAGTTATATTTGTTATTTTTACTATAACTTATAGAAATTAAATTTAAATTTAAATATTTTTAAAATAATATATCTTATATTAACTTATCTTATCAGTTTTTAAAAAAATTTAACGAATATTTAGGTGGTATCCCCTCGAACAATTTCCTATGTTTCAATCATTGAAATTTGATGTCTCAATTAAACTAGAATTTGACTCTGGCGCGCATATTTTAAGTTTGATTTTTAGAAAGTTTTTCGTTTTAGTTGTTGAGACTCCATGTTTCATACCCTCGATGCTGTAGTTAGTATTATTTTTAAATGTTGCACCTTTTAGACATTTTATCGAGTTAATTAAGTGATAAAACAATTTTCTATAAATAATGAAATAACGCTCGATTTTTTTATGATAAATGGGACGCTCTCAAGTCATATTTTTTCCTGGGGAAGCAACGAGATACCCCGTAGCATACAAAAATACTCGTACTAATTTGTCGGAAGTACTCGATATGACTATCTAAAAAAAAGTGTTCTACTCAGTACGACGTGTCAAGCTGGACAGTTAGAATCCAGTAGCAGTAATCCTTGACTCGTTTGTAGTAGACGCCTCCATTGGTTGCCCATTTACTAATCCGTACAGTTTATTAGTAATAATAATAATAATATGTGTTTCAAATATATATATGTGTGTGTTTTTAGTGATTTAAAAGTCAATGTTAAAAAATAAATTTTGATTTAAAAAACTTGAAGATTAAATTTTAAAATTTAAATTTTAACGGTGACTAATTTACTATTGCCCTAGTCCCTATAGTATGACAGAATTTCAGAATGAACTTACATTTGGGCCACGTTTCCTCCATCTCACGTGCAGCTTGGAGTACATGGACAGCAAATCAACAACCCCCACAGGGGATCTCAATTCCTTGTCCTCCCTCTACCGTCAGATCGCTATATCAACGGGTCAGATTTGCTGCACCCGTACGGCAGAGAGTACCAGAGTAGTAATACCAGAGCGAATAATTAGATACATATACGAATATGGATAGTTTTCTTTTAATACAAATATAAACATGGAATTGTAGTTTTTGATGTATACGAATACATAGAGTACATAATGTCAACTTTCGTACAACAGTAGCAGTATGTAGTATTGAAATTATTTAAACTTGATATGTATTTATGTCAATCCTCTAGTTATATAATTCCTATGTTTTGGATAAGTTTAAGTCAATTTTTTAAAATTTTCACTATTAATAACTTTTATATTTAGTTTAAAAATGCGACAACAACACATATAGATAAGCCTTGCAAGATACTTTAAAGTAATTTAATAAAAGTAAATATTTATTTATATATATATATATATTATAATAAAAAATTATAGTCAAATATAGTTTCAGAGACACAACATTGTCTAATAGGACATGAATTTTCAAATTGGAGGAAGTAGGTATGTGTTTACATTGGTTATATCCTATGTGTTAAACTCAATGGACAATCGACATCATAAATCATGATTTAAATATTTGTACTGCATCCGTCTAAAAAACTTTATTTTATCCATCTCACATACCAAATAAAAAAACTAAAATGCCCTCTACTTTTGTAAACTTCAATGTAATAATTCTCCACTTTAACAAATATAATGTATCTGTCTACTACTTTTATAAATTACTGTTCCCTACTTTTGTAGACAAGGAATTAGGAGAAAAATTATTTTGGGACGGAGGGAGTATCGATTTAGTTAATTATATGTGATTTTTTATCTATACAAGCAAAATAAATGATTTTCATTTTTCAAAAAAAAATATTTTTCCATATTATGTCGATCGTATTCAATATTTGGTGAGCCCCACCTGCAGGCAGCAACAAGAGGCTTCCACGTGGGCCCCACGCCGTCGCTCTCTTCCCCCACCAACCTGCTGTCCTCCGTCCCGCTGTCCTCGCCGAGGCGCCGACCACCGCGAAGCCGCATGGACGCGGTCCACGCGACCGGCGGTGCACCGCCTCACCGGCGATGATGACGTGGAGAGGAGTAAATGAGAGTAATCAAAGTCCACACGACCCAATCGCAGTCCACCACCAACCCAAAAACATCACCACCACCGCACTAACCCAATGCCGTACTGTACACTGACATTCCGGGCCCACATATCGTCCCCTCTTGGAGGATTTTTCCACGCAATTTTTTTTTATTTGTTCTCACATGATTCTCCCGAGGAATCCCACACCGCTGCCGCCCGCACCGCGCTATATAAACTGCGGCGAGCGGCGTCGGCGAAGTCAGTCAGGCGAGCCGGCGAGCGAGCGACGAGAGCGCAGCGCTGCACCTCCACTACACCCACCACCCCTAGATCTCACGCCGGCATGGCCACCGCGACACCCGCGGCGACGGCGACGACGACGGCGGAGCAGCAGACGAATGGGAGCAGCGCCAGCGAGCAGAAGACGCGGCACTCGGAGGTCGGCCACAAGAGCCTCCTCAAGAGCGACGACCTCTACCAGGTAGCCTACGCCGTTTCCGGCCGTCTCCGCTCGCCTGAATGCTCCGCCGCCGCCGACGCCTTCGGCTGACTTGGTGGTCTTCGTTTGTGCTGCAGTACATCCTGGATACGAGCGTGTACCCGCGCGAGCACGAGTGCATGAAGGAGCTCCGCGAGGTGACCGCCAAGCACCCATGGTACGGACAACGCCATGAATCCCTCCCTCCTTTCCTCCTCATGGCCTCGTCGAATCGGATGATTGATTGCGCTCGATTTGATTGGGGATTGATTGTTGTTCGTGGCAGGAACCTGATGACGACGTCGGCGGACGAGGGGCAGTTCCTGAACCTGCTGCTCAAGCTCATCGGCGCCAAGAAGACCATGGAGATCGGCGTCTACACCGGCTACTCCCTCCTCGCCACCGCGCTCGCCATCCCCGACGACGGCACGGTCAGCAAAGCCACCCTCCCTCCCAGATCTGGCAATCGGAAACCCCAATCGGTTGCTCAAAATGGAACTTATCTAATGCAGATCTTGGCCATGGACATCAACCGCGAGAACTACGAGCTGGGGCTCCCCTCCATCGAGAAGGCCGGCGTGGCGCACAAGATCGACTTCCGCGAGGGCCCCGCGCTCCCGTTGCTCGACCAGCTGCTGGAGGAGGAGGCCAACCATGGCTCCTTCGACTTCGTGTTCGTCGACGCCGACAAGGACAACTACCTCAACTACCACGAGCGGCTGCTGAAGCTGGTCAAGGTCGGCGGCCTCATCGGCTACGACAACACGCTCTGGAACGGCTCCGTCGTGCTCCCCGCCGACGCCCCCATGCGCAAGTACATCCGCTACTACCGCGACTTCGTGCTCGAGCTCAACAAGGCACTCGCCGCCGACCACCGCGTCGAGATCTGCCAGCTCCCCGTCGGCGACGGCATCACCCTCTGCCGCCGCGTCAAGTGAACCACCGACGCCGAGTCACACCGGACGTGCAGAAGTAGCCATCTATAAATCATAATTAACTAGCCGCGTTACATTGGTTATTTTTGTTTGCGTTGTAGTGGCTTTCTAATATATATATATATATATATATAATAATAATAATAATAATACTGTCCAAATTTGCTCTTTAAAAGTTTGTTCTCTTAAAAGTCTAATTAGATTGAGCAATTGATTAATTAACTGAAAAAATAAATGTTAAATTACTTATTGGTCAATGCAAACCTTACAGATAGTACTGTACCTTTTTAATTGGAATTTATTGATCTGTAGAATCCAATAACTTGACTAATCTGCGAAACAATATAGAACATGATAAAAAATATAGTATCATCGAATGCTATATGTCAACATTCGTAACTAAATCAAATATGATAGTAAAAAGAGTACCTTAATCTTGGTTACTTGTGTACAATTCTCTTTTGTAAGTTGTGATGTATTGATACATCCATGTATTTGTATCAAGGATCGATCCACACGTCAGTGTAATACATTCATCAATGGCTCTCTGCTCTCTTCCCACCGTGCAGACGAGGAAACGAATCTGGTCAGGTTGACTAGGCATCAACACTAATCAAATCAGATAACAACACATGTAAAAGGTAAACACATCTGCAACTGTGAAAAGACGAGAATGGAATTCGCGATCAACAAACCGTTAAACGGGAGATTTTTTTTTTTTCGAATCAAATCTTGATGGAGGCAGCTAGGTTTGGAGTTGGAATTTCTCCTGCGCCATAGTCCGTGAATGCCACGGCAAGGTATTGGAGCTGCTTCCGTCGTCAGCCATTAGTCGATGTTACTTGTCACCCGCCGCCAACTAACCGGCGATGAATCCCAGTGCGACCAACACAGCTCTGCCATGGGGAGACGCTAGCCTTCGCGGCTTTGATGCTCCGCTGATACCGTCGCCAGTACATGACCTCTTGGCTATCCGTTGTCGAGTTTACCGCATATATTTTTATGCCCTGCCGTGTAGATGTGTTTGTCGGTGTGGAACACGGGTTATAAAAGGCTATAGGCATTCCGTGCTCGACGATAACTCTAAAAAGTCCATGATACTGTTTTATTTAATATAATCTATTTTCTATCGAGAGAGCTTTGTAAAAAATATCTAATTGGTATACGTAATCGTATATTTTTGTTTTTTTTTATTTTCAAGCTGTTAGCAATTATTGTCTAATACTCTATCTTATTGATGACGCATTGACTTTTTTTATATATATTTGATTATTTGTTTTATTTAAAATTTTTATATAAATATATAAAAATACACGTTAGTAACTTTAATTATAAATCAAATCATAATAAAATAAATAATAATTATATAACTTTTTAAATAAGATGAATAATCAATCATTAACAACGTTATATATTAAAAATTAAAATACGTAATACTGTTACATTATAAATTGACCTGGTTTTTTTGTTAGCTCTCCTTCCGTGCCAGAGTGGTGGCCGAGTGCTGCTGATGAAACTCGAATGTTCACGTTTGTTGCCTTTGTCCAGCATATGGCTGCCTTAGCCACACTTTATTATTATATATTAATAAAATTTATTACACTTGTCTAAATTGAGATTATCGAATTTAACTAAACACCCCGTAAGATTGTTACTATTTGCCATACTTTTATGCCACACTTGTCTAAGTTGTGGTTACAAAAAATGAGCCACACTTTAGTTAGTAAAAGAAGATTGTGCCATGCTTTTTTGAGTTGATGACATGTGAGACTCTGAATTGAGAGAATCTTGCCATAAGTATGGCTATGAATCAAACAAGATGCTAACTTGGTTAATTTGCCTAACATGAAGTGTGGCAACCTTTGATAATGTTTGGTAATGAATCTCTTAGAATTGGTTTGATAGTTAAATTTGACCGAATTTGGTAGTAAATTCTTTTAATTTCAACAGCTCAAACTGAATTGTTCTAGTTTGGTGCATGTGGACTGTGTGGACTGTGGAGCGTGGATTAGTGTAGATTTCTACTAGCACTATCTTCATCCTAAAGAGTTCATTTTTCTACTCTTCTACATTAATATAAACAGATACAAAGGGTTTACTTTTTTTTTAGAATTTATATAGAAAAGTAAACTCTTTTTTAACGGAGGTATACTTGCTTAGGTGAACATACCCATCTTTTGGCAGAGATGTTGTCCATTATCTGAATCCTTCAGTTGTTGGTTGACAATAATATTTGTTGCATGTAAGTTTGGAAGCAGCTGGCACAGCAACTTCAAATGATTTAATTCTCAGTCTAAAGTCTGAAGTCTTAATTACAGTAGGTTTGGAGTTTGTTCAAAAGTAGCTTGGGGACCCGTTGAGCTGTTCCTGTGAAGACTTTATGATTTGTGATAATTATGACATCACATGATCACTTCAATTATCACTCGTCAAGTTAGTGAGACAAATCATCTGTACCATACAAAAGTTAGGCATTCAAACTGGGTTGAGCAAGTTTTGTCTGAATTCAGATCCTAAAATGCATGTATGAATTTTGTTAACGGATTAATTGTATTATTGGAACGGATTACTTTCTCTACACTTTAAAAAAATATATTTTTTAAAAAACTTTATTTTATTGTATTGCTCAAACCACTTGTTTTAAACTATATGTCAAGTTATTTTTTAAAATATTTAATTTATCTCTACACTCAAGTAACTAATTCGCCCAATAATATAATTCAATAATAAGGCCGATTTCTTCTTGCGAATTTGATCGGGAATTCTCAAGCTCCAAATTTTGCCGAGTATGAGGTGATAAGGATTTTAGTTGGGCCTAGCCTGCATTATCCCTGAAAGTTGAAATGGGCGTGATTTGGGCCAGCAAAGGACAGATCCTATGGTATTCTGTTAAGTTATCCATGCTGGCCTACATGGAAATGACTAGGTTTCGTTTGCTTTGCTTTCAGACGAGTTGATTTTCCTCTAGAAAAAAGATGAGGTGACTAGTCAGTTTTAATTGTCTATTTTAGAGTTAAACACATGGAAGTGTAGGTCCATCAAATTAACCATCTTTCAATCCATCACACTGATAAAAGTGGCTTCTTCCGGGACAGTTCGACAGAAGCAACTGCCAGGGTTGGTTTGGGTTCGTGTCATTGTCTCACGAGCATCCATGTTTCTCAACGCTCGGTTGGTGAGATGTTTCCATCTGGGTGCGTTATCCTGATGGATACACTCACAGATAAATGATTTTTTTTTCTTAAGAAAAAATCGAAACGATGTATTCTCGTGAATTAGAATTCTCGTCAAATTTCCGTATATACATGTCGAATTCATGAATTTGTATGTCATACATTTATTCTGTATTTCTGAGTGTACACTAATGTACAAGTCAAATATACACAACATATCAACACAAGACAAGGCCAAGGGTCTCGAGAAAAATTAAAATAAATCGACACAAGACAAGAATCAAGAAACAGCACGAGCCCCTTTCATGAATCTTATTCGATTCAAGATTGAATCATTCACGAATCTTTTCCCCCTTTTCATTTTACTTTATGAAATGGATGAGCAATGGAAGGTCGCTGCTGCCTTGGTTGATCTCCTTTAGCTTCAGGAGACCTGCACGCTGGCATTGAGGACCTGAGTGATGGACCTGATCTGCAGCGCCGGGCTGATGGCGAGCAGGCCGGCGAAGCTCTCCGGCGGCACCCTCATCCCGCCGACGTTGATACACTCCAGCTTCCGGCAGCCGCCGACGAGCGCCACCAGGCCGGCCTCCGTCACGTGGCGGCAGCTCCACACGATGATGCTCTGCATCGCCAATTCACAGCAAAGTCAAGAAACAACCACCGTGCAATGTGACTTGATCATTATCTACATTCTCCGATTCATCTGTGCTTTTTTTTCAATGTTTTCTTTGTACTTCAACTCTAGAAGTAATCTAAATGTGTGGATGAGTATCACCATGTAGTTTTCAACGCTATTGACTATGCTAAAACGCTATTATATCACAATTTCCTTGAGTAAATTTGCTGGCCATGTAAGTGTGATTGTGATGGCTTAGTTCTAGCGAAATCTTAAACATCAAGACTTCCCTTAAAAAAAGAACTACAATGAGAATCAGATGTCACACATTTAGTTGCCTAGGATTTTATCCCCATTTTAATGTTTTTTAGGGAATACGCAAAAGAGTCGTGTATCTTTGTATTAAGAGAAGTGTAAGATGATTTCTCTCAAAGATGTTACTTCTTTTCTGAACTAAACTGATGTGCAAAGACAGGATCAAACATAAGTTTGAACCAACTGCCTAGTATTGATTTTTTTTTGTGAGGACGGTATTGAAGTCTTTGTCATAGAGGTTTAGCGTTGATATTAGTACAGGGCCCAAAGGTATAGTGCAGGAAAGAACATGATCACAAAAACGTCAAGATGATTATGTTCCTATGCCCCATTAAGCATGACAACCTAAATAACTCCAGCCCCCACAGCTCCCCTTTTATTTTCTGAAAAGAACTACAGTACCCTTTTTGGGGAAGACGCAGGGGTGATTTTAAGCTGAAATGATAACATAATCGATAGCCACTAATGCAGTAACTGAATGCATATCCTGACCACCTTAATCTGACAATAAATCTCAATCACTAACATCATCTGTCTACTTCAATTCAACGGCAATCCATGGCCAATTTGCCATGGCTAGAAGATGAACCATCTTTTTTCCCCGTGAAATGACTTATTTCCAAATATTAAATAATGTAAATGCGTTGTACGTACTGTAGATATAATAGCTGTTGATTTGCAGGATTTTCTTTTTCAGGTGGTACTTTAAGATTAATTTGCAAAAACATGGCAACTGTTTTGAAGTTATGTACTGAGATTAGAAGAGAAGCATACCTTCAGATTTATGCAACTCTTTGCAACTGCATACAATGATTCGTCAGTGATAAATGTTCCACCAATATTCAGGTGCTGCAAAGAATGGGCTCTTGAAACCTGCAGGGAATTTTGACAAAACCACTTGACACATCAAAGAAGTCCTTTCTTTTGCAAGTACAAATCAGTTGCACACATGCACAAACACCACACTCATGCCCACATGGGCGCATCCTAGCTACGCCTAAATAGACTGGATGCCTAATCTCACGTAGCACGTACCCATATGTGTATGTACTACCTCCTAATATTATAGAAAAATATGAGCATCTGTCTAATACTAAACTTAGGTGGACAGCCGCCATGAGAACCCTAACCAAATGAGCTATGCTCAGTTTGCACGTCAAAGATGTCCTTGGCAGTGTAGAGTAAATTTGTCAACCAGTTGTGTAATTGCTGAGAAACAAATAGGTTAAAGGACCTGAAACATGATTTGGACTATAAACATGCGCAGTCTGCATAACTGTAAATGCTGTCAAAAATGATTTCCTTTCGGCACTTGCTGGATATGAACAGTGTATTATTATTCTGAATGAAAGCAACAAGTTAACAATGCATATGACAACATCCTGCAACTCTACAAACTCCTATTCAAATATTTCTTCTACACTATGATAGCAATGGCCAGTTATGAATTATCAATTGGCGTACCACTGAAACATCTAAGACAGTTGTGCCGAAACAATGACACAAACATATCATGATCATCAGTGCCCCCACAAAATAAACATGATCCCCAGTCAAGTTACCAAATCTTAGACACGAAACAGCGCAAATTTCTCCTGTACTCCATATTTACAAGAAGTCTGATGACTTAACGTTTGATAAGAGCAGGATAGACTGTCTGGTAAATCAGAAAATTCCCAACCCTTAATTACCAGATGAACATAACTTTAAAAAAAACAAAAATTTCAACGGGCACTCAAGGAAGTAATTACCAGCTGGATGACGCCATTATCGGTGATCCCAGCCAATCCCCAGAGAGATATGGAGGTGAGGTTCTTGACGCAGTCGGCGGTGGAAATCCCGATCAATCCTTGATCGGTGATCTGGCAGCCCCAGCAGCTTCGTGAACTCCAAGAACGGGGAAACAGAGTTAGGCAAAAAGGTTGGAATTCGGCAGCAGTCGGCAGCAATTAGTTTTTAGGATGATCGATCGATCAAGGGTGTCTGCAACTGCAAGAATCAATCGGCTACTCACATGTCGAGGTCGCGGAGGTTGACGGCGGCGCGGACGAAGCGTGCGGTGGAGTGGTCGCCGGTGCGCTGCCCTGCGAAGCTCATCCGCCGCCGCCCCGCCAGCGACCGCTCCACCGCCCGGCGCCACCTCCGGCTCACTCCCCCCGCCCTGCAGCCGATCGACGAAGCAAACAAGCAAGCAGGTCACACCACGGCGTGCGCGTCACCCCAAGCAGAGCAGAGCAGCAGAGCACGTACATGGCCAGGTCGTGGAAGGAGGGGAGGAGAGAGAGCACGTGCGCGAGGAGGTCAGCCGGCAGCTGCTCGACGTGCGGCTCCTCCTCCGCCACCGTCGCCCCATCGCCGCCGTCGCGCCTCTCCATCGCAGCTTGCGTCTCCTCCCGCTAACCGCCGTGGTCGCCTCGTGGAGGAGTCGAGAAAGGCGGGGCCGGCTTTGCTTATACCGCTCCATGGTCGCCATGGCTCATGTGAGCTTGACGCGACGTGCGGGTGGACGCGACGCGAGAGAGCGCGCCCATCGCTTGGAATTTTGCATTATCATGTGGACATCCTCGCGCCATCGACAACGCATCGAGCCGCCCACCTAATACGCCTTTTTTATTCAAAACTTTCACGCAAATCTGTTCAAATTTCGTTCAAATTTGTAGTGATCCTTCCAAATCCATTCGTAAGAAAGAGGCATTGACTTGAAGTTCCGAAATATAATAACTTCAATTTTATACCCCGTTATCAGCATTCATACGCTAATTCCTATGACTCTTATCATTGCAATAATTCTAAAGTCAATCATACGCTAGGAAAGCGAATCTAGTTAAATTAAAATTTAAAATTGACCAATGAAATAATTGTTTTTTTACATAACCTTAACATTTATTAAACAACTTAGAACAGAGTAGAAGTAGTAGGGAGCAAGGCCAATATATGGGCCCAATGAACTTGTAGGCCCTTCATCAGGCCACCTGTACAAGTCTGTCCGGCTCCAGGACCTGGTGCACGCAGCCACGCAGCGGAGCACCACCAGATCCCCTTGGACCGGTTCCATCGTCTCGGCCGTGGACCAGCGCAGCCCTGCCCCGAACGGCGCCGGGCTCCGGCGAGGCCGCCGGCGTATCGTGGGGCGCGGGAGGACTCCAACGTGCCGTGCCGCCGCCCTCGGCCCCTCCCCCTCTTCGCCTCTCGGGTAGGTTCCGCCTTGGGGCTCCGCGGTTAGCTGCGAACTAGGGTAAGAGTCAGGCTGTGAAAGGCGTAGTGATTTGTTTACTGTGTGTGTTTGTGTGTGAGCTTCACTTCGTCACTGCTCGAGATGAATGGAAGGGTCTACGATGTCAAATTGGGCATTTCGCCCAATTCTTTGTGTCAAAATAATGCAGGGTTTTCAGTGGAACTGTTAGTGGTCTTCCTTCGGCGTTAGTGTTGTGTGAGAGAAACAACGCTTTGGAGTGAGGAATTGATGTTGCTTATTTCTGAAAAAGAACATTTCTACTCTTAAGCAAGTATGATCTTGTAGATGAAGGCAGTACTAAGAAATGCGCTCCTTTTGTTTGCTCTGTATTGTATCCCTAGTTTCATGATCTTGTTTGGATTAATTGTTGATTGTCATCAGTATTATATGACTCCCTTTGTGGAAGGCTTAGTTTGTTAGTCTGATTATGAGTGAAACCAGGGAGCTTTCCATGGTACATGAAAAGTTTCCTCTTCTTTTTCTCACCAAGGAACACCAATATATGTGATAGTCAGCCATAGGATATGAGATATAGGTCGCATGGGTCTTCAGTGAAGTGGATGAGCGATCACCCTAGCAACTACCCAGTGCTACCATTTTAAATTAACGAGTTGCATTTGACATCTTCTATAGAGTAGGGGATTTTATTACTATGTACGCGCTGCAGATGTCTCCTTTCCCATTGATTTGTGTTTATGTTTGTACCTGTGGATTTTAAGTGAAAATATTCTCTTGCAGCAGTTGCGTGGAACTACCTCTGATGTTATTTATGCAAAGACTTGTGCTCACTTCTTGATTAGAAATGGACAGCAGCCGAGATTTCGAAGAAGAAAGGCTTCAAAGGAAGGACAATGGTGAAGAAACAGAAAATGGAGAAGATGGTGGAAATGCTTTGAGCCTGAAGGATGTTGCCAATGAGCTTCTTGGTTGTGTTGTCCATAGCGAGGAAGAGGCATACAAACTGTATTGCGACTATGGGCATAGAATTGGTTTTAGTGTCCGGAAGGGTAAACAGTCTTACTTCATTGGCACCAAGAATATTCGTACAAAGGATTACTACTGCTCAAAAGAAGGGCTTAAGTACGATGAGCATGTTACAGAAGCAAATTTTAATCGACCGGACACAAGAACTAATTGCAAGGCAATGATCCGCTTTAGAGTTGATGAGAAAGGATGCTGGACAGTGATACGCTTTGTTCCCATGCATAATCACCAGTTGGCTAAACCTGGGGAAAGACATATGTTGAGATCTGCAAAGTCACTTGCTATTGGAAAATCAGGTGTCATAGATCCAGCAGCATCTACAGAATCACATCCAATAAATGGTTTCTCTCATATGATAGAAAGTGATATTGTGGAGCCTCCTGGGTATACTATAAGGGATTGCTACAGTCATGTGAGCATGCAGGGTATAACGATAATTGAGGCAGGAGACAGCCAAAGCCTTGTGAACTATTTCAAGCGTAGAACTAATGAGGAAGGTATGTTCTATTGGGATGTTCAAGTTGATCAAGAAGGTCGTATGACCAACTTTTTCTTCAGGGATGCCAAAAGTGGAAATGATTACAACTGCTTTGGAGATGCTGTTATATTTGACACAACCTACCGCACAAATAAATATAGCCTGGTATGTGCTCCTTTTGTTGGAATTAACCACCATTGGCAGAATATTGTTTTTGGATGTGCATTCTTGTTAGATGAGTCATCAGGTTCCTATGTTTGGTTATTTAAATCATTCCTCGAGTCAATGGGTGGCCGGTCACCAAAATCAATTTTCACTGATCAGGACGAAGCTATTATGCAGGCAGTGGAGCATGTTTTTCCTAACACACAGCATTGCTTTTCGTATTGGCATATTCTGAGGAATGCACAGTCTCATTTAGGCACGGTAAATACCTCTCAAACATTTCAAAATATGTTTATGAAGTGCATGCAAGGACCTGACTCAGAAATGGAGCTTGAGGAATCGTGGGCCACAATGTTAAGTGAATATAAGTTACAGGACAATAACTGGTTTAGTGACCTTTATAGGACCCGCAATAGATGGTGCTCAGCATTTAACAAAGATACTTTTGATGGCGGGATCAATTCATCTCAGTGGGGGGAGCTGTCAAACAATACACTTGCTGGAATTTCCGATGAATCTACCTCTCTTACACGATTTGCCCTTTTACTAGAAAAGGTTGTCAAGGCTCTACGTAGAAATGAATCAGAAGAGGATTTTCGCTGTAGCCAAACTGCTCCAGTTCGTGCAACCAAACACAGCACAGTTCTGAAGCAGGCTGCAGAATCCTACACACATAAGATCTACAAATTATTTGAGACAGAATTTCTAGATGGATGTGGAGCAACTTCATGCCATGAAAGTTTGTGTGGTGGAAGCTTGTTGAGGTTTGAAATTACTATGCAGGGGAGGGGTTCAAAAGTGTGGACCGTTCTTCTTGATACTTCTACGATGGAAATCTCTTGTGGTTGCAGAAAGTTTGAAAGGATGGGTCTTCTTTGTTCACATTCTCTGAAAGCCTTCAGCCTGCAAAATGTGGACACAATTCCTGAAAAGTACATTTCGAAACGATGGACAAAAGATGCCAGGAGAAGCATGAATAAGCTTAGTCAGGACGATTCAACACAACAGGAATGCACTGAGGCTGAACTTGCATATCGCAACCGGGCAACACAATACGCATGTAGCCTTATAACAAAGAGCCAGGAACTGGAAGAATCAAGAAAGATATTCTGGGACACCCTTGAAACGGGAGAGAAAGCACTGGATGTATTCTTTGAAATTAGAAGTTTGCGTAATCAAGCTGCAAAAGATGTCAGTAAAAGGGACAAAAAGAAGAAGAAATCATCTAAGGGACCAAGCTCAAGTGAGTAGCAAATTTATTCCTTCATGCTTGTAAAACACCATTTTGTTAAAAATTATACCTTCTCTGTGCAGAAAAAGCAAAACAAACCCCAGCAGCTTCCTCAGCTGTACCTGAACTTCTTGCTCAAACTAATGAGCACCAGTTTCAATCTGCACAAGCTGCTCAGGGTAACACGACAATTGAAAGACCGTTTTACTATCAGGTACAGAGAAATATGCACTGGAAGTTCTTGTTTCCTTCTGGCATTTAACTGATCTTACACCAGTATGCTTCATATTTTGAAGGCCTTTTCATCTACCCCAATGCAACCCAACCAGATCTACATGCATTCAAACATGCACATGCTGCCTCTTTGTGCAGCACAGGTATTACAGTCATCAGATGGCCTAAGAAAACTTTGTTTACCTGTTATTTGAGTTGCTCAATTGCTGATATTGCTACATGCCATTCTGGGATTAAAGCAAATAAATTTTGACAATGCTGCTAAGAAAAATAACTGGACCGTGAACTGTGCAAACATTTACGACAGCTTACGATCATACTACACCATCCTTGTGTTGACTGTAATAGTTCCAAGAAGAAAATTAATCTGACCCATGCAAAACATATATCATTAGGGACTGTACAAAGAATCTTGACTTGTTCTCTGTGAACTTATTGTCTTTCATTTACACATGACCAACAGGATTTCTCGGCATATTCTGCAATCCGTCCCAATTTGAATTTTGGTGGTGCCAAGAATGTCTGAAGGACAGTAAGGTATACGATTCGTAGTGTTTTTTCTTCCATGTGACCATGCGAAACTACATCCATTTGCATATTGCTTTTGCTGCCACTGTTGTCAAGACGATTTACTCTGCATATCTAGGGTGGCAGGATCAGAAATGTATCTCCTTTGCATTTTCTAAATATTTTGAGCATCTTAGGTGTGAATGTTTGTGGGGGTTCAAATTCGGCTCATTGGAGGAACCAACCCGTGCTGCACTTCAAACCTTACATACTATGTCACTCACGACTTTCAGGAATCTGCTGAGATGTCTTTTGGAAAATGCTGCCTGGACATGGATGCGGCCAACCACGTTGATGGATTTGTCAACCTTTCAGGAGGTGCGATATTGCCTTTGGATGTTAATTTCTGGCACACGACTGTTGATGGGTGTAGCTATTCTGGCCTCTGACGTTTCTGTTGTGTTGAATTGGAATCCTAGGATTAATTACCCCGTTGCTACGTAATCTCGTTTGCATAGTTTGTTAGTAATCTCAATTAGGTGACTAGGCTTGCAAGTTGTAACTGAGAGTAGATGTAGGATGTACAGGGCAGGAGAATGCTACTTCCATTATCTAAGGAAATGTCGTAACTGAGTAGTCATTAGCTATTCACTGGATCAGATTCCAGTTGCAGACTAAAAAGTGGGTTTTTTTTTTTTGGGGGGGGGGGGGGTGTGGGCTGGAAAGATATTTTTTTGGGCTATCAAATGATCAGCTGGCACCCTTGTTGCCTCTTGGCCCATGATGCTAGGCTACTAGTTGTCAAGACTCAAGAGCAGGTAGCATCGCTTCTTGCAGGAGTTGAGCAGCACAAACGCTGTGAAAAGGAAGCTAAAATGGAAGCTCATGCAGATTCAGTGAAGTGCACTTGACCCTGCCTGGGAGTCAATAGTTGGCAACCTGATCTTGTTATATGGTTTTTTTTGTTTTTGTGAAGATTTGGGATATAATTTAGTGTACCTGTATGTAATCTGACTGCTGATTAACATATTGGTCTGATCAATGGAATTATCTATGCTATTCAATTTTTCATGCTCTCACATTTTATATTTCATTGATAACTCGTATTGTTTGAGTTCAGGCAACTAAAAATAATTTATGAGTAAATTTTTTATACTTTTTTAAATATAAGATTGGAAAATATTAGATTATAATAAAAATTTCTAAGATCAACTATAAAATTGAGTTCTAAAATTTAAATTTTGTCTGATAAGCCAATAAGCTAAACGTGCTAGATGATCTCACGATCAAGCAGGTGCATTTGCCACTGAAAAAATAGGAAGAGCAGGGGCACTTGACCATGAAAATCAGATAAATTTGGTTTAGTATTTCATAATCAATTTTGTTTAAAAAATCTCTGAAGTTGTGAATTTCCAGTGCTACGTAACCAGTTGTATCAAATAAATAACTCTTATTTCAAATAGTTAAGTTTTTTAAAGTAATGAACTTTCGTTGTATATAACTAATTTTGTCAAAGAAATATCTCTAATTTTAAGCATTCAAGTTTTCTAAAGTCGTAAATTTGTAGTGTTACCTAACCAATTTTGTCAAATAAATACTTCGTTCATTAAAAATTTTTCACTTTTATACATGAATACGAAAGCGAACTTATTTTATAACGAATGTAGTCTCTAAATTTTAGATTTGCATCCTGATAGCGCAGTCGTGCAGCGTGCAGCACACACGCAGAGGAGCAATGGCATTTCCCGTCTTCGCTTTGCCAAAAATCCACCTTCCGTCTGCGTCTACCTCGTCTTCACTCCTACCACCTCCACCCACGCCAAGTCCCGAACACCTTCGGGGGCGCGACCTTGCCAGTCTCGCCATGCCGCCACCCCTCTCCTTCCTCCACCTCGCCGCCAACCCCAACCCCTCCCCTCCACTCCTCGCCCCTCCCCCGCGCCCACAGCCCCCACCTCCTCCTCCTCCCCCGCCGCCTCTTCCTCAGCACGGACCACCCGTCTCGGCACTCCGCGACGGCGGCGGCGGCGGCGGCCGAGAACCCGTCCCCGGGGGGGCTCTATATCCGACGTCGACATGGCCCGTGGCAAGGACAGCGTGTGGACGGCGCGGCCGCCGACGGTGGTGGTGCTGTGGGACCTCGACAACAAGCCCCCACGGGGCCCGCCCTTCCCGGCCGCCTCCGCGCTCCCCGACGCGGCGTCCCTCCTTGGCCGCGTCGTCTCCGTCTCCGCGTTCGCCAACCGCCACGCCTTCTCCCATGTCCCCGGCTGGGTCGCCGACGAGCGCCGGGAGCGCCGCGCCATGGACCCCGCCGAGCGCTCCGGCGTCGCCGCCCCGTCCGTCCCCTACTCCTGCGCCGTCTGCGGCCGCCGCTTCCCCACCCGCCCCCACCTAACCCGCCATTTCCGCCAGCTCCACCAGCGCGAGCGCAACAAGAAGCTCGACCGCCTTCGCTCCCTCAAGGGCAAGAAGCGGCAGAAGTTCCGTGAGCGCTTCATCTCCGGCAACACCAAGTACGACGATGCCGCGCGAGAGCTCCTCACCCCCAAGGTCGGGTACGGGCTCGCCTCCGAGCTCCGCCGCGCCGGCGTCCACGTCCGCACCGTCTCCGACAAGCCGCAGGCGGCCGATCACGCGCTCAAGATTCAGGTGAAGCATTCCGTTGCCTGTGGCGTCGACTGGCTCGTGCTGGTATCCGATGACTCCGACTTCACCAATACAGTGCGGAAAGCACGCGCCGCTGACCTGAGGACAGTTGTGGTTGGGGACGGTTGCCATGCTCTCGGAAGCGTAGCTGACATTTGGTTGCCATGGGAACGAGTCGAGAATGGGGAGGTTGATGAGGATATGCTGCAGAGTGACACATATGAGATTCAAAGATGAAGAAGAAGATGAGCGAGATGATGAGTTCATAGTGGATTGGGACACAAGTGATTTGGACGGTGTTGTTGATGACATTGTTGCGATGAGGATCAACTTATTCGGTGCTACAACAATGTCTGCATTCGCTGATGTGGAAATCATGGATGGGTTATTGGGTGTTGGGATAAATGGCGGTGACTTGTTATGGAGTAGCGACGACGAGGATGAGGATGGTTATTTTTGAGGGTCACATGGATTGACAGGTAAACAATTGGAAATGTACATCTCTTTTCTTTTCCATGCATATATCATGATCACATAGCAAACTGTTGTACATTCAAAAAACATGATGTGTGGTTTTGCTCAGTTACAGTGTGCTTATAGATTACTTGTTTGGCAATAGCTGAAGTACCAGGCCTACATATCTTGTCCTTGCAAATTGTACTTCAGACAATTTATTGACTGACAGATGAAAAGTAACGCACAAGTGGTTGCTGATAGATTTGCCCATTTCAATTAGGAGATCGAATGGAATTTGCTTTTCAGCTATCAAAACTGTCGAGAGATTCAGAGGTCTTTTTCAATTGAGATAAACACATGACAAACTCTTCAGTTTAGGTCAAATAGTTAGCACATTCATGAGAATTCTGGTCAATAAGGATGGTTTTTGGGTATAAATGCCCATCACCAATTCAGGGATTGGAGCATGAGTATCAGTGGGCTACATATTATTTGGAATTAATTATGGATTAAAAGAATAATTGTGGATAGCTTTGATATAGTTTGCATTGCACCAAAATACCATTCTGCATAGGTTACTTGCTATATGCCAGCAAACTTCAGGCACAAAGTTTTCAATATACTGAACTTCGGAGCATGTGTAATGATCATGATCTGCATCAATTATTCAATGCATAAGTATTTTCAAGAAGTTTCATAATTCATATATATCAATTAAGAAGCGATAATGCAGGGAGAACATGTACTGTAATTCTGAAAAATCACAGTTTGGTTGATAGAATTGTATTATGCCTTTTGTGCATGTTAGCAGTTTTCTTTATTCCCCTAGTACCCCTGCTATGTCTCAATATTAGTATTGCTATAAGACTTCAATATGACAGACCAAAGTAACACAAAGTGAGAAGATAAGTTGGCATGAACGGAATAAAGTTGCTTGTGTTATATGACACTCATCCTTATCTGCTTAATATTAAAATCATGGGCTTACATGAAAAAACCATAACAATAATTAAACCTGACTTACAACAATGGACTTATACTGTGAAATGATTACTCCCAATAAAATTGACTAGTAAAGTGGAAAACCCAGTGCAGTAACTTTTTTTTTATCATGTGATGATACATTGGTACTTACTGTATTTGTACAATTGAAAATTTTCATGGGCTGCATTGTCCAATTAAAAGCATTTATTCATCATTCCTTGGCTTTTCAGGACTTGTGGTATTGCTAGCCGGTAAACCAAAAACGGCGGCATCCACACCACCACAGCTGAAAGATGACGGCCATTTTCTGACATGCAGGCTGCAATTTGTGGATAACCCTGTTATGCCATAGCTGTAGACTGAAGCTGGAAGAAGCTCATAGTTGGACGCTAATATAAGAATCACCCACCCCCTTTTCAATGAGGCACATAAGGTAACGTTCCAGCTGATGAAGAAACAACAGTATCAACATGTGTGTCGCCGTGAGGAGATGGAAGCCACTCGAAGAGTGCCTCAAGTAATTCTGTACTCCTACCTGTTCTGCCGAACAAGCTGAGTTAAATTGATAAAAACACGAGAATAGGTCCAATATACCGGAGGCAATTATATAGCTCATGCCACATTTCTGCTGAATTCAGACATTTGTGCTCTCTCTCTCTCTCTCTGAATCTTTTTGTGCATTGACTCTAAATCAACTGGGCCAGCCGGTATCTCACACATCCTGCGAGCTGAAGCCCATCTCGAGTTGCAGCCTTGCAGGGCATATGCTTCAGTTTGTCAGGAGGCCCACTTTTGTCGAGCGCCGCCTGCTTGGCCTCCGTTGGTCAAGGGCGGTGGCCGCTGGAATCTATGAAGGAGAAAAGAGTAAACGCCTTTTTACTTCAAATAAACGGAATTAACACCGAAACCAGCTTGACTTGAATTTTGCACAAGCGGTAGTTGTTGCAAGCTCGAACGTATTCGCATCGCCTGAATGTTACGATCAACACCTACTAGCTCCGCAAGGCCGGAGTGCAAGAGATATGGTCTCTCCAGTTACAAATAATTATTACTGCTGACCAATATAATTTTAACCTTGAATAGATCTTAAATAGTTAGATCACACACATTATAAATATAGAATATTTTAAGTATTTATACATTTTCTTTAAATATGACAAATGGTCGAAGTTTATTTATACATAGTATCTAATAATAATTATTTAAAAACAGAAGTAAGTAAAGATTATCAGCTTGATTTACCAGTCTTCTAAAAAAAACACCTGCACGTGTCACATCGTTTAACAAGTCTTCTACAAAAACAGGTGCTCTCAAATCTATCCAGTCTTTGTTATTTGTTTTTTTTTTTTGCTCCGTCCCTTTTAGTTTAATCGATACAGTGCGCAGTGGCCGGCGCCGGCCGCCGCTCAACGAGAAACCGATAAACAAACGCAGCTCGCACGCAGACAAAACTGAGCCGTTCATCGGGGGGCCCAAGTTGACGAGGAGCACCGAACCGCACGCGAACGGATGGGTGGATAACTACGTCGTCGCGGTCGCCTCCTCTCCTCCCCTCCCTCCCGCAACGCGACACGGCTCTCTCTCCCCCTCGCCCGCCCATGTCGGCCACCGCTCGCTCACCCTGCCGCCGCCTCCTTTCCTTTCCCCTCGCCCGCGCGCTTCGTCGCGCCGCCGCACGTGTCGGCGGGGCTCGCGCGGTTTGACGGGCCGCGATCTCGCCGGGGATGGGTGCGCGAGGGATCGATGGAGGTGCTCGCGCGGCGCGGGCGACGCCGGATCGCTCGTGGCGGCGGGGCAGGGTTGGTGGGTTGCGTCCTTCCACGACACGAGTAGCAGGCACCGACGAAGTTAAAATCCCTCTTCCATGGAGCTGTAGAAAATTCTGCCAACAAGGACTACCACCAAATAGTTTATTTTTCCAAAACATAGGATTGCACCAGATTTTGATTAAGTACACTATAGATTTGAACTTTTAAAATAAGTGTCTATTATTGTGAGAGAAAAGCATATTATAAGTTTGAGATTGGACATCAATAGTTCAATATGCAAGTGATTATAAAAACCCATGTGCTGATAACAGTGTGATTAAAATAATTACCAGTAATATGCACAACAGACTAAAATATAATTATTTTTTCTATAATTTTATATAATTTTATATAGCCTCATCATCTCATCTTGATTCATCGTTTATATCAACAATGATAAAATATTTGGTTGATAAGTAGTTTTGTATTATTTAAAGTATTGACCGTTTTTATATAACTGTAGTTAAATGATATGCCACCACTTATGAGATACCAAATATGTTAAAAAAACATTTAAGTAATAAATATGTAGTACAATGGTTGATAAGAGTAAAATTGAGTATGAGGTGGATATATATTTATTTACTTAGGTGGTTTGGAAGCTCTATACAAATTTGTCATGGATAATTTTTTTTTCGAATCAGACTATGGTATTTATTAATCACTCAAACTATCACCTATCAAACGTGTATCAATGAGTTAAATTACCATCTACGGTTAATTTTGATATCAGCTTCCTCTAAACACAAAACCTCATCCACTGGATTGTACTACTAATTTTGATCTTGACTTCTCCTAAACTAATAACCTTGTCCATAGGATTTTCACAATCAAAATAAGCACCGACCATCAACTAAGATACCAAGCATTCCGATCATCATCATCCTCACCATCGTCTGCCACGCCAGGACCTGACCAAACACCAGCCATCAATTCAACCCGGCGGGACGGATACGATAACCCCTCTCCCTTGTCCCACCCAAAGTCGCCATCAAAAACCGCGCGCGCGCGCGCACCCGCACCGACTCCGCGCCCGCCTGGCTAAAAATCCAGTGCCTAATCCCCATCCGCCTCCACCGCGACGCCACGCACTTAATCCCCTCTATTTATAGACCCCACCACGCACAGGCCCAGGAGAAAAGGCCGGACACGCAGCAGCAGGTGTCGCCTCGCCTCGCGCCGCTGCGGAGATGGAGAGGGAGGCAACCGTCTTAGGCCCCGCGCCGCCGCCTCCGACGCAGCCTGCGGCGGCGGTGGCGGTGAAGGCTCCTCCGGCGGGCGCGGGTGGTGGGGCGGGGAGGCAGTACCGCGGCGTGCGGATGCGGAAGTGGGGGAAGTGGGTGGCGGAGGTCCGCGAGCCGAACAAGCGGTCGCGGATCTGGCTCGGGTCCTACTCCACCGCCGTCGCCGCCGCGCGTGCCTACGACACGGCGGTGTCCTACCTCCGCGGCCGCTCCGCGCGGCTCAACTTCCCCGACCAGCTCGACGGCGCCGCGGGCGAGGGCGGGGGCGCCGCCGAGGACTACAGGGAGGGCGGCGGACTCACCGCCGCCGCCATCCGCAAGAAGGCCGCCGAGGTCGGCGCCCGCGTCGACGCGCAGCACTCCGTCGGCGCGCCCGTTCTGCTTCAGCCGCCGCAGCCCCCGCCGCCCCAGCGCCGCCGGACCAAGAACCCCGACCTCAACCGGGAGCCGACACCGGACACCTCCGACGGCGAGTAGTAATCCGAACTGATTTTGCAATCTTCTTCCATCTAGTTCGTAGTCCTTAGTCAGCCAGGAGAGAGAGTAGCAGCTACCTAGCTAATAGCGCAGCAGTCAGCGAAGCAGATAGTGACAAGGAGGCCGTCGTGGACGGGGCGCATGCAAGTTGTTCGGTGAAATGCGCTGAGGCTGGAGATGCCAGGGGGTATGTTCAATAATAGAGCCGCGACGTCGCCGTCAAGCCGGGAAGTGGTTAGCAAGTAGTAGGAATCTAGAGTCAGCTCGGCTGTTCCGGCGACACGACGGCGACGGCGACGGCGACTGTACTAGGAGAGACGCAGGCGGGCTGGTGTGCGTGTCAGCGTGAGCATGTAACTAAACTGCTAAAGCAAGACGGCTATGTACCTCACCTTTTCACGTAAGAGTGGTGTGCTTTGTAAAGAAACATACCGAGCAGGCAAGACAAAAACAGCTTCAAGAATCTCTCGAATCATGACCATCATCATCTTCCTCCTCGTTTGTTTGTTTCCAACGATCTCAACACTTACGTGCCATGGATGGATCAATTTTGGTCACTTCAAATCATCTTGCACTCCAATTTCGTGAAGTTAATTAGCGTCTTCTGATCTCCTCCCGTGGTCACTCACCAGCCAGTGAAAGAGAGAGGTGAAAGGATGAGACCGACCGATGTAGACGATGGCGACGGGCGGCGCGGCGGTGTCGCGAGGTGATTGGGCGGCGGCGCTGCCGTGGGGAGGCGTACTTCTCGTTCGTCCGGTGAACGTGACGACAGCAGCGTGATGATGAATTGATGATGGTTGCGTGCGTGTGCAACAAGCGAAGCTGGCTGGGGCGGGCGGCGTTTTCTTTTTGCGCCGTGGAGATGGGTGGCGTGGACCATTAACTATAGATGTGGTGGTCTTATCTGCTGCTAATGATGCTTGTGTCGGTAATTGATTACGCCGCTTACGAGCCGCCCTGGGAGATTCGTGGTTGCTTTTCAGGGGAAGACCGGCCGACGCCTGGTCCACCCACCACCACACGTCGGTAGATTGCACTACTACTTCACACTAGCACAGAGCTCCTATTCTTTTTTATTAATTCCTTTGTGTAAAAAGAATTCACCTTTATTACAAAGTTTTTATTTTTAAGTAATTTTGAGTTTCAGAAATTAGAAGTTTAACAAAGTGAAAGGCCCTTTAGTCTTATATTGATATGTGTAAAATGAGAAAAAAAGATGTCTATGGGTGGATGAACACCAAGGGCGGGGATCTATGTAGACCCTCTTCTAAATTTATATCGCTTAATCACACAGATAGATCATAAAGTCAATGCGACTTTAATTGCAAGGAGAAAGACAAATGTGGATTTATTTAGACTGGTTTGGGCCGCTTAGTAAGATAACACTCTACTCCTGTGTTATTACATTTCTTTGATGTGGATTATAGTGGCTAAATATTTCATAGTGGCTCTCCTTCACTCTCTATCTATAGTCATCTTCTTATAGATCCTTAGGGGTACCATAATAGACTAAGAAACATACTCATGACCCAAGGTTTATAGGTCCTATAATAAAGTTTATATATGTCCGATATAATCATGTCAGGCATATGCACTAGTGCGTGCCACACTCACCTGACAGGGCTTGTGGTGCAGCAAGTCAGCTGTATATGTGGAGGATGAAGAACATGGCGTGGTTCAATAAGGCCCCCTATAACAACGAGCGAGAGGGCGGTATCTATCTTGTCACATGTCGCCTGTCTGTTGGAGTAAATATCTGTCTTGTCGTCTTAACCGTCACGAGCACATGCACCGTGCTAGCACAAGTAAAAAAGCTTACCACATTAAATATGGTAGTTAGAATAGTTTGATGCACTGAGCCCATAGGCTTTTGCCACCATGACTTCAAGGGGAGTATGTGAGCTCAACTAACTTACAAAGGGTTGACCCCCATGGAGACCACCATGACTGCAAGGGGAGCCACTCCATCTTTCACACCTCATCAACATACACAACCATCTAGGGGTTTGAGCATTTGTACTCCTTCGATACTTGATTGACGATGAGCTAAGAGTCATCCTTTACCAGCAAACATCGGACCCCAAGGCCTACTGCAACCCTGAGGCCAACGAGCAACCCTTTATACTCTGTCATGTTGTTAGTGGTGTGAAATATAGTTGCACCACGTACTTGAAAACCTCGCTAGTTGATGATGTTAGCACCACGCCATCCCTCACCCGTTAAAGCGTGAAGGAGCCATTGAAGTGCATGACTCAATGTAAGATCCATTGTCTAGTGTCGTCTTGAACAGGGTAGGCAGAAATGTGTTCTTTTTGTAGCTTGGGGTTCGATGTCCATTCTGCTACAGAATTGGCCAAAATTTGACTCTTTATGGTGTGATGGCAGACAAAGTGCAAGTAGAACCTGGCGAGCTCGATCGCCCACTAGACAACGCGCCTAGTGCCTTCACAATTGTAGAGAATTTGACTGAGAAAGTATAAGATTACCACATCTTGTGAGCTTAGAAATGGTGTCGTAGCTTTCTAGACATGATGAGGACAGTGTATAGTATCTTCTAAACCAACAGGTACTAGGTCTTGGCATCACGCAACGCCTCATCGATAAAATATACCGGTCACTGTTGGGTGCAGACCAGACATTCCTCAGAATGCTATTGCGGACTTGGCTGAAACACTGGATGAAATGTCGTAACATCTTATCATCCCTCTACTAGACCTTGTAGAGATCAAACTCTATGTCGGGACGCTTGTAAGTGTCTTGAAAATTGGTGACAAACTAATGCCACAGCTCGCCCCATGATGCAATGGAGCCCTACGAAAGGTTCATGAGCCAAGACCAGGCCAAGCCTTCTAAAACCACATGGAAATAGTTGACCATGGTATGCTCATCATCTCCTGCCGCCTAGATAGCGGTGTTGTAGTTCTAGAGGAATTCTCCAGGGTCAATGGACCTATTGTATTTCTCCAGGACCACTGACCGAAACTTGGCTGAAAAGCGAACTTGTTGGAGTTCCTTAGTGAAGTCCCGATAGCTAGCACCGCAAGGCGCATCGTTTGAATGGGACATCGAGCATGTGCTCTAGGGTATGACTACTATAGCGAGGATGACTAAAGGACACCTGATCCCCCATAACTGCATTATCTCAATGCTGCTCCCGGGCGTGCTTGAGCGTATCTCAATCATCCTCATTAGCCCTCTGCTTGTCAAGGCGACGCGAAAGGTCCAAGTGTCTTAGGTCACGTGTGTGTCCTTTGGTGACGTCGACGCTATGTGATGACTGACCCGAAGGCAATACCAACGATGAACTAGACCTAGAGCCACTGCACACACTATTGGTGGCCACCTGGTGGTGCATCGTGCTGACAAGATCCATGCCCTCTTGCAACCACCTTTCTTCGGGAGTTTCGACACCTGCCGCTTGTATAAGGGCATGCCTGAGGAGCACTTACGTGGCAAGCAAAGCACTCCCCAGGCTTGCTCCCTTTATGTCCAGTGACGCTAGACCGGTGGCCGGCGTGCCGTCGTCAGGGTAACAACCACCGGCTGCTCTCTTTGTTGAGAACACTCCTGATGTAAAGGGTGGCCACAACCATAGTGGTAGGGCAGGTGCCTCCTCCCTCCGCTAGGGAGGGCACGGAATGCGTAGAGACACGTCAATACCGTCGGCAAGGCACTGGCTTACGCTGTAGCAGTAGTGGTGTAGGGTGTCGTGCAGCCTCCTCTAACTCCTCTAAGTTAGAGCAGTGGCAACGTTGTCTACCCACCATCTTGTGGTCCTTCTGGCGAGAACAGCAAAGAGTCAAATGCATCTATGGCCTCCTGGTGGGTTTTGAGTGATAGATGACAAAAAAAATAGGGAGCTATGATTGAGAATTTCACGGTAATTTGTCTAATGAGTGATTGTTTTGATTAAAAGAAGACCCCCGTGAAGTTTAGAAAAGAAGAGATTACTTGAAGCGATGAAAATGCAATTTTATTATTTCTTGAGTCCTTAGGATAAACCAAACTATTAAGAGGGGCTCAAGTTTAGCTGGCTTGAGAAACATGTGCTTAAACAAATTTCTAAGTCTAGATAAGCAAACACTCGCACCACGTACATCTTGGAGTTTTTGTTTTTTCTCACTCTGTGTTTCAAATGTTTATGTCTAGGCTTTTGTGAAAACTTGTGGATAACTTTCTCTGGTAAACAGAGAAATCAGCATGGAGTCTTCGGACATTTATGCCAGAGTCTCTGAAGTGAGCTCTCTATGTGGCAGTGAAGTCTATCTAGAGTCTCCAGATGTTTAGACTAGATACTCCGAACCTCCTCTCTCTCAAAGCTAAGTATTATTTGAATCTCTGGACTTTACTCTTTGTCTAGGCCGAAAGACCTGTCTGGAGTCTCCGGACATTTTGTGTGGATACTTAAAAGTTTAAATTCTGTAAGTAACAGCTAGTTTCGAGAGGGGTGGGTATTTAACCCTACCAACCTCCTCTTTGAAAAAAGGGTTGCTCATTTATTCCTATATCACTCCCAAGAGCTTTCAAAGGTTTCCCACTCCACTCACTTGAATCTTATGTCTAATCCATCCTCCAAGTGTGCTTTTTAGGTGATTTGTAAGAGAGTGGACTTTAGAATTTAGGTGATCACTTGTGGATCAACACCGGTGAAAGCTTAAGCTTGTTACTCTTAGAGAACCACCTCCTAAATAACTAGGTATTGCCAGCGAGAATTTAACATGTGAATTGCCTAGGACGTTTATGAAGATTTTTCTCATCTCCTCAGGAAAAGATGTTAATGGATTTCTGAGTTCTTATTTAGAAATTGATTTGTTAGAGCAAGCTCTATAGAAAACGAGAGTATGGTGTCCTGATGAAGACCTCAGTGGTCGCCTTGGCCTAGGTTGTACACTTTGATGAGAACTTAGAGACCAAATTAGTCTCTAAGGTTGAACTTGGTGAGACAAAAAATCGAGAGAGATCATGCTCTTTAGAGTTCCTCAACGAAAACATAGGATCGGTTGATCTGAATTTTAGTAAAAAATTACTTGTCTCCTAGTGCCTCGTTATCCATTTTATTCTCTATTATTTTGTTTCTTTTTATCCTCCCCAATACTCAAGGTTTGCCTACTTTGAGTTTACTTTCAATATTTTGAAGGAGTTCCGAAATGTTCAAACCCTATATCTGGAGACTTTAAACAAGTCTCTCTGTCTAACAGAGATACTGGTCTGGATACTTCGGACATTAGGAGTGAATACTTCGAAGAGAATCATAATTTTTGTTGCTAGTTTATTTCAGGTTTAAAAATATGCACATTCAAACCTCCTCTCTATATGACTCAATGTGCTTTCAACAACAACCCTTCTACCTGGTGTGCTATTTATTGGTGGATGGGCACTGCGAGGGGATCTACGTAGCCCCCTTCTAAGTTTAGACTAGAGATAGGCTTAATCGCGCAGATCAATCGTGAGTCAATGCAGTGGCTTTAGTTTTATAGTCACTAATTCAATCATTTATATCTTTACACATCTATTATAAAATTAGATAACCCAAAAAATCTAAAATCTCATAAGAAAATAACACCGCAAATATGATAAGTATAATTTTATTATTATTATACAAACAAACCACGCGCGTATATATATGAGACATGCGAGTGTGCTGTGCTAACGCACGTTCAAATGGAAAAAATTATATATATCAAAATGCAAATTTATAAGTTACTTGTGTGTATATTTTAATTATGGACAGCATGGATTATAGACTTCTATTTAGCTTTACGCGTATAAGTTCTTCAACTCTTCTTCAAACAACCCTCCTGTGAAGAATTCTGCGATCCAATACCCGGCCATGTTGCTAGCTATATGCTGTCATATACTCCATGTCTTTTATTTGCAAAGGTGTAGCATCGCTGGAGTTCTACTACTGACCAGCCTGTACGACATTCAATTGAGCTGAGCCGCGACAAAACGGAGGAAAGAAAATCGCCTAATCAAGTATGCACAGTAACGACCTCACCTCATACATATCTTCTTTTGAAAGAACACGACGACATAATTAGGAGCAGTGCAAGTACGAGTAACATCTTGACAGGTTTGAAGAACTGATGAAAGAGTCCATCTGGGTCAACATCATGCCTAACATCACGAACTGAAATTAAATGTGAACAGTTTTTGGAACGATGTGCAGTGAGCACCGCCACCGGAACTCTTGTACGGTTCAGAAAGTAACTCGCCGGCCGGCACGGCTGTTTGAGTTAATTTGACCGTTTCAGCGTTGTGTAGTTTGTGTTTTGAATTATAAACTTTTGCTTTTGTGAGCTATCAGAGGGAAATGGACAATCTTGTCTGACGAAATTTCGAAAACAAACATGTGCATATTTATGTTGACTGGTAGTAAATCCATGGATTCTAGTGTTTGCAGTTTTGCACAAGACTTTTTTTTTTGTTTGCCATGTTTATTTACTTGGATACTAGTTTGGATCGTGTCATCTTGTGGTATTGAAACCTTATGGGTAACAGATAAGGCTGCGTTTGTTTAGGATGGATAGAATGAAAACTCTCTTATTTACTATAAGCATTGTTTTCCAACTGTTAAATGATTTTTTTTAAAAAATCCTATTTAAGAGTTGTTTTAAAGATTATATTAATCTATTTTTTAAATTTATAATAGCTAATACTTAAATAATTATTCACTAATAAAATACATTATTTTATATGATCCCAACTTCTTTTCGTTCATCTGCAAACTAAGCCTAATTGAACCATCTCATTGGAGACATGATCAGTGCGGACTGATTAGTGGTGGGTCTCACGAGCCACTTAGCAAGCAGTGGGTTAATTTCCTTCACTGGATTTGGATTTGGAAAATTAGTTTAGTTTATCCATTGCCGATAATCGCACATGCTAGAACTTGATGGAGAAAAGAAACAAAAAATCGTTTGAAATCTCATGGTTGTTTGTGCCTTCCTAAGATGGAGAGTTTTGAAAGATTTTTAGGAACTCCGAACTAATTATTGTGAAAGTTTTATGAAGACATGTGAAAAGGATTTTACTACAAACTCCTTGGAAGGGTGTGGCCAGAGGAGTGCTAGTTGGTTATGAAAAAAAACTGAAAAGAAGGCAGCAAAATTGCAGCGCGGTGGTTTTCTTCTCCATGCTTCTATAGTTGTATGAAACAGTGAAACACATTGAACTGAAACATTTTTTCTGTTGGAAGCGAGGCTCTCTGCACTCCTCTGCTGGGCAGTATCCTGCTCATGGTAACTGCCTAAAAGCTGTAAAAGTACAGCTGCAGAAACAGAGGAAACAACAGAGAGAGGACAGCCAGCTTGGCTTCAGGCCTCCGATCAGCGGCGGCGCGAGAGTTCAGGAATGGCCTGAACTGTCCAATCTGATTCTGAATACTTGTGCGTGGCTGCTCTCTGACACTCTTGTTTGGTGAATTCTGACACGATAAGACAGAGATTCGTAGACCATCTCATCACGTATACATGTCGATATATATATATCCTCTCGTTCTTTTCCTCCCATATCCTCCCATACATATTGCGAGTACAATTTGGACGCTAGCTAGTAGCCCACTACTACTTGCCAAGAAGTGACATGTATTCTAACATCTCTGAATTTGCCATACAGGATATGCTCAGTATTCAGCACAACCATACTATCTAGTGCGATATCCTATTATACAGATGTATGCACATGGTGATCACAGCGAGGTCACTCTACCCTGCAGTCTACGCTGTACGCTGGAGGCTTGTATAGTTTGACACGAAATGCCAGGCGATGACAAGAGCTACGAGCTTCCATCCATTCATCATGCTTTATGAAACTGCTGAATACTACACATATTTATGATGAGAGAACGTGAAAAAAATTATCCGTTCACGCAGTACGATTTTATTCGAAGTGGTAAGAGACTAGTACTAGTCGTAGCTTGCAGTCAGTTACAGAAGTATCTTGAGCCGTTTCACTGACTTGGCGAAGGTCCTGCGTATATACGAGAATTCAATTAAACTCGCCGTTATTAGTTTCGTGGTTTTGATAAATTGTTACGAAATTTTGTGGTGAAGATGCATTCAAGAAATGAAACTTACTCCAATGGCACGTCTCCAACCAGCGTCCAGTCTCCCTCCCCATCCTCGTAGGTAACAGCGTAAGGGTGACGACAACGACGTTGACGGCCATCATCCTCTGCACCTACACCAAATTGCAAATTTTTTGAAGTTCGCTGAAACTTGAAATTTGAAATCAAAGCACGTCAAATGGGTTTTAAGGGAAATTTTGTGCGTCTAAAGCGGTTTCAAATAATGTGTGGTTTTTTGTTTTTTCTCTCTCGCGCGCGCACTGGATGTTTGTGCAAACTGCAAAGTGATGGTGACATGAATGCAGCCACTAACTTGGTTAGTGGAGGGGAACATGCGGTGGAGCGTGTCGAGAAGCTCGGCGTATGATCCGAGGATGGTCAAGTCCAGCTTCCTCCCGATGGCCACCCCTTCCATCTTCACCTTCACGTATCCGCCGCCGCCGCCGTCGCGTCTTCGGTGCAGGCATTTCACCGGCGGCCACCCCACCAGCTTCCTCCTCCTACATGCAAATCGGTTCAGTTGGGTGCTTGGGTGCACGAAATGCCATGATATGAGCAACGACGAACGGACGATAGGTGCGACCGCACTCACTTGTTGCCCATTTCACCGTCGGCATCGACGTCGCCGCGGCGATTGCCGTCGTCGTCGTCCCCGCGCGCGAAGGAGGCCGTTGCTGCGCCGGCGCCAGCTCCGGCCTTGACTCCACCGCGCGCCTCCCCGAAGCTCCTCCTGCCGCAGGACCCCGGCGCGCTGTTGACAAGGTCAAGCTCCTCCCGGCCGCCCACCGCCGGCGCCGGCGCCGGCACCGGCAACGCGAGGCCGAGCTCGAGCTCGAGCTCCGTCATCCACCCTCTCCAACTAGCTACCTAGTGCATGCAGCACCGCCCACGACTCCACGAGCGCGGTCGATGAGATGACCGAGCGAGCGATGCCGACTTGCGCGTGACATATATACGCGCGCGGCTGCGTGGGCGCTGACACGCACGAGGTGGAGTAGCGAGTGTCGGTGGTCGCGCGCCCACCCCCTCTTCGTTTCGGCGTTTCGCGCGGGCTCGTTCCGTTCCAAAACCGCGTCAGCGCGTGAGACACCGCCCGGTTGCTTTCGCGCGTCGTGGGCGGGCTGGGTGTGGGTGTTTCGGTTCGTGAGTGAGATGGATCGATCACCCCGTTTCTGGTACCATGCCGATCGATTCGCACTGCCACAAAAACCATCTGCTCCCATCATCATTCCAAGCCAGCGGTCGATGATTAACTCACTATAATTGTATTTTTTATAATTACAATAGACTAACATCACTAACGTGTGCCACTCGCTGCTACTCCCTCCATCCCAAAATGAGTTGATTTCCCACACGAATTTGGACAAGTTTACGACAGAGATAGAAGATCGGTGACACATAGACAAAGGAACACCAAAACACGAGATGCTGCGCCCCCGCATCTGCGTGTGGGCGTCGGCGACAAAAGGCGTTGCTTGTGAGGCGTCACCGAGGGGAATCTTACGCTGCACATCACGTCATTTGCTCACGCTGCAAGCGTCGGTCTGGAACTCTGGATGGGCGCCATGCTTTCCCATGCCGGCTCTCTTCTAGCACACCACTACACTAGCTTCACTGAATTAACCTACAGTGGATTTCAGTGCGAATCACTGTCTGCTCAAAACGTCGTCATATCGTACGCACAAAACCAGCAATTCATAGTGACGTTGCCCCTATAATTCTATGCGTACGCTGTTAACTTCCGACAAGGACACATTGAGTAGATACTTTGAGACCACGATTCGAATGTACTTAAAATATGCTCGCATGCTGTGACTTGTGCAGAGGTAATTTGTGGATGGATTAGGGGCTCTTAGCTTAGCCTATACGTCGCTATTAAAATTTAAATTTTAAAACTTAATTTTAGAATTGTTTTTATTTCTTCTTGAATATTAATGTTTAAGTCGTTAAAAATATAAATATAAAAGTTTTAATCATAAACTATTTTTTTTCACTAATACGCCGTTGAGGTATTTTTCATAGTTGATCAAGTCGCTAGGGTACGGTTTCGACACGTAAGCTTGGTGTCGGTTTATGATTCTTTTTTGCCGCGGTTAGAGACAGGGTTTGCCGTTTGCGACCGGTGAAGCGTTTTTGTCAATAGTTTGGGCGTTACACTTCCAACAGCAAAGGTGAAATGGTGATCTGACCGTGCACACAAGCTCTACCTTTTTACCAGGTGCCAGTTTCCGTGCACCTGCCCGCCCTGGAAGATGACAGACACGACGCAAAGAAATAAAAAAAAAAGTGAAAAACTTGGTACTAGTTTTTGTACACCATCAGCTAGCGAAGACACGGCCGAAAAAGGAGACACGACGACTCGTGATTTCAGGCCTTAAGCACAAGATTACGTGCCTTAACTAACAACGACGTCCATCCATCGCCGGCAATTCAGCATCGCATATTTCGATTTCGCATTCGCATCGATCGAACACTTTTCTTCGGCGAGAGAACTTCCGTCCCAAGCCTAGCTAGCTAGCCAATTAGGCTTGTCTGTTACTACCCCGTTCCGTTGCATCAATGTTCGATCAGATGCAACGTAACCTAACTAATCTGATTGTCTATAAAGCATCACACCGACCAAAACTACAGACATTTCGAAGGTGATTTAGCAAACCTCTGGATACTCCAAAGAGAGTTTTTAGGTTGCCTCTGTATGTGGTCCGTTGAACCCTGCATCCGATCCGGGCAAGAAGCTGTTCAGAAGCGTCGATGGCCTCACCGGTGAAGTCTGAACACCACGCGGCCTTTCGCCGGCTGAAAAGCACGGGCCGGTTGTGTGCAGAGCCCCTCGCCGCTCGCCGCCGTGCGCTGCACTGGGTCACTTGGCGGCGAATTTTGTAGCCGAAAAACGGGAGAAGCCGCGCGCGCGCGCGACAAGTGTCGATCCGGCCGTGCTCCGTCGCGGTTGTGTTTTAGCTGGCCTACATCGAGTAGAGCGCTGCGGCGCACGAGAGGTTCGTCTCCGCGCCGTGCGCGCGTGCTTGCACGTGTGTAGCTCGGTCCAGGCTCTTTTGTCCCTGCATGAAATGAAATTTGTAGTGAAGCCCAACCAGCCGAGCGTCCATGCTTTGCAACAGATCTCAAATGACCAAAAAGTACTTACACCTTTTAAGCCGTGGGAGCTCAGGATTGGAAATTACTGGCATCTTGCAGGAATTAGGCAAATTTCTCCGTGTATGAAATTTATTTTGTATGGAAGACGCACAAAATATAGATGAACCAATCCGATTCAGTGCGAGCAGGAATTTTGTGTGTGTGTGTGCGTATCAAATTGGTCATTGGGGCCTTAGATTATAGTGTGAATCGTGACGGATCAAGGCGGTGCATGAGATTTTTTTTTTTAGATGATGGAATAAGAGACATGGGAGATGGGAGCAACGGATGTGAGAGTACTGGCATGTCCCCCAGACAGTTGCCAGAATCCAGGAACGCAGAAAAAGACGTGCAGCTGAGGACCAGGAGATGCCGTCATGGACGGCTTCACATGGGAAACGAAGCCATTGTAAAAAAAAAACAAGGCATTGTTCTTTGTTTTTTCAGGATGCTCAAAACGCTGCATAAAAATGGCATTGTTTTTGTTTTTTTTTTTTTGGTTTTCTGGGTGTTGTAAACCAAAAACAATGTGGCAAAAAGAATAAACAGCATGGAGATGCGGGGTATCGATCCCCGTACCTCTCGCATGCTAAGCGAGCGCTCTACCATCTGAGCTACATCCCCATGGTGAAAGAATCAAATTTCAATTATTCAGAACAGTAAAGATGTCTCGGCTACTTCTGTCCAAGATGCAAAGGTTGGATCTACCTGGGCTGAAAGCCACAGATTCGAACGAATGACGAGCCGTGACCACATCTCGCTCTCAGCCTCGTAACACTCCAACGGCAGGGGGCTTCCACTTCGGCCCATTTGCAGCCATGGCCTCTTTTCCGAAAGGCCACGCCGGAGATGGCGTGTCTCAGCGTTCGTTACCGCACTGGAGATTCTGAACCGGAGTTGCACCTTCGTTACAATGGAATTGTCAGACGCTGCAGTTATCTACCCATAAAAACGCACGATTTCGCTTTTAAAATACCACATGGTGTGGTTCATCCAACAAAGCTGAGATTGCAATTTGCATTGCTAAGATAGTAACTTGCTGGAGAACGGTAAGACAGGGTGAACTGTGACGAGAAAACGGCAACAAGAAATCAAGGGTTTCCACCGTTGCACATGTGCTGCAAGCCTGCAAATGGAGGAGATGGATAACTGGAGATCGCTCATCCTAAATGCATGTCACTCGTGCTCGTCTTGATTTTCTCTACCCAATAAAAAATTAGTCCATATGAAGCATCACAGATGTTGTGACAATCACGCAGGTCGCATGCACAGTTAACGGGATTATAGTGAGCCAAATAATTTGTCACTAATATTCGTCTATTTTTGCTTATATTAAAGGAACGTGTTTGCGGATACCGGTACACTCTCACCGTCTGTCACGATTTTGGATTTTATTCATCATATTATATTTTCCACTTTTAAACTGCTAATAATTTTATGTATATGGAGAAATTTATTACAAGTCACTAAAAACATATTATTAGCTAGGTGACATTGTATCTGGCATACTGATGAATACTCTTGATATTATCTTATTATCTTGTACCAAATAGGAAAAGAAACATTTTAAAAATATGTTTTTCTCCTAATGCCAGACGGGAGACCATAAGTTTATTATTAGTTTTAAGGACATGATGTTAATAACATGTGGGTCTGAAACATTTAACTTAGGAGGAAAAAAATCAGTACTTTTATCACCGTTTCTTTCTTTATTTGTATCAAATATAATAAAATAATGTTGAAAATGTCCATTAACTAACTGTATATTATATTTTTAGAGTGTTATACTACCACAGTTAATAGCTAATTAGATATTTTATAATAAAATTTACTTATATGATAGATGCTTCGTTTATTTTTAAGGACTTACCAGCTGTAGCTAAAACGATCGGAGTCCATGTACATGTACGGTCCAGCGAGGCGATGGCACCCAAATCAACAGGTTAGGTGAGGTAGCCCCCGGGACAACACGGTTTGGACGGCACGGCAGGCGTGGTCGCCACTGCAGACAACCGCACCGAGACGAAGGGGAAAAGAGAGAGTCGGAGGAAAAAAAAAAGAAGTGCAGAAGAAGAAGAAGAAGAAAACAACTCGAATAAAAAGGCGTCGCCGAAAGGGCAGCTGCGAGGCTGTTCTCCGCTGTGACGTCTCGTCTCTTCCTCCTCCCTCTCCTCCCTACTCCGCCGCTTCAAGGCGAGCCAGCGAGTCCACCTCCTCCTCCCCTGCTCCACCACGACCACCACCCCACCACTCCCTCCCTCGCTTCGAAAGATTCCTCCTTTTCTCCCTTCCGGCCCTGCGCGGTTTGGGGAGGAGAGGACGGGAGGGGAGGTGGGACGGCGGCGATGCACCCGAAGCTCTCTCGGTTCGCGCACAGGGTGCTCTGCTGCGGCAGGAAGGACTCCGGGGAGGATTTGTAAGGATCTTTACTGTTGTCTTCTTGCTTTCTTGGGGGCTTGTTGGGTTGGTTGTTGCGGGCGCGGCGAGTTCGGCGTGTGAGCGGCGTGATTCGTGGTGGAGATGGGAATCCTCCCGATTCTGCGCGCTGGTTTGTTGGTTTTTGGCCTGGATGGGTTTGGTTAGATGAGACAGGATGAAACCTGGACATGCTGTGCAGTCTAGTTGCTCTTGTGATTCGGTCAAGTTTGTTATTTTTTGGATGCTGAAAGTTGCCTGCTTTGTGCTAAATTTGATGAGAAAAATGAGAAATCTTGGTTTAGTTTTGGAACCAGTCTGTAAAGGTAGTGGTTTTAGCGGTTTAGTTAGTGGAATTTCTGGCAAAGGGGCGAGACAATTTCCTGTTTTAGACTGTCAAATGTGTGATGTTAGTATGTAAATATATTTCAAGCTCTTATATGCTGTCTTCATGTCATTGTGTGCATAACCGATGTTACAAACTGAATGGATTTGAAATATGCTCAAATAGTACTGTAGGATTAAATGCTATGGGAATTTGGCATGGTAGTTTGGTTTTTGATGCATCATCAGGATGTATCAGGTTGATTTGAGTGGTTATCAGTCGAAGGGGGAATAGTTTGAATTGTTTCTTTCTGTAACCTAGGGGTGTTAAAACGTGGTAGACTGATATCTCATGATTTGATTTGTGGCTTTGATTCAACAGGAGCGATGAGGGGAGTGGATCGCTGAGGTGGGTGTTTTCGTTGAGGGAGCTTCGGTCAGCGACAAATAACTTCAATTATGATAACAAGATTGGAGAAGGACCGTTTGGGAGTGTCTATTGGGGACAAGTTTGGGATGGTTCTCAGGTTTCTGTTCTTCACATCTCTGTCCATTTGATCTACTTGTCATGTCAAGAAATAGAATTCTAACCGTCTCCTTTAGATATATTGCTTTATGGTTGTCCCAGTCATGAGTCATCATTATTATGCAGCATTGGCAATCTTATTGATAGTTGTCTTACTAAGCAACCAAACAACTATCAGCTAGAATTTTTTATTCTGTTGTTGAACATTGATCTTTGATTGCATTATCATTAAGTAGGTAGGATATGTTGTCATAGGCAGGTCAACTTAGACAAAATTTTGAAGATGGATTGGCTACAGGTTTACAGATTTGCATCTTGTACAATAAAAAAAGGCTCCACATATTCCCTGTCATGGCTGCAACTATGTCAGATGTATTTTAAAAGAATGACCGTAAACCTCAACCTACCACAATTTTGCAGTAGTTTGGCCGTGCAAAGATGCTTCTCCTTCTACAACAAAGTTTATTAATTATTCCAATTGCTAATATTTTTTTAATGCAGATTGCTGTTAAAAAGTTGAAGTGTGCAAAAAATGGGACAGAAACAGAATTTGCTTCGGATGTTGAGATTTTGGGAAGAGTGAGGCACAAAAATATCTTGAGTTTCCGTGGATATTGTGCTGATGGACCTGAACGCATTGTGGTGTTTGACTACATGCCAAACTCGAGTCTTTATGCACATCTTCATGGGACACATTCTACAGAATGCCTTCTTGACTGGCGGAGGAGAACATTTATTGCAATTGGTGCTGCTCGAGCTCTTGCGTGAGTAAACAACCTCATCTTTGTTCATAACAGCGTAGCATACATAATCTCTGCTTCTTTAGTTTCCCTCCTTCCGGTAAGCCATATAATAGAAGAAACTCACTCATGAGCATCTCCACAGATATCTTCACCACCATGCGACACCCCAGATAATCCACGGGAGCATCAAGGCTACTAATGTGCTACTAGATTCAAATTTCCAGGCACATCTTGGTGACTTTGGTCTGATAAGGTTGATCCCAGATGGGGTGGATCATGACAAGATAATCAGTGAAAACCAACGTGGCTATCTTGCTCCTGAGTACATTATGTTTGGCAAATCAACAATAGGTTGTGATGTCTATAGCTTTGGCATAATACTATTGGAGCTATCTAGCGGGAGAAGACCAGTGGAAAAGTCAGGCTCTTCTAAAATGTGTGGGGTTCGAAACTGGGTTCTCCCTTTGGCGAAAGACGGTAGATACGATGAAATTGTGGACTCCAAACTAAATGATAAGTATTCTGAATCTGAATTAAAAAGAATGGTGTTGGTTGGACTGGCATGCACACACAGAGAACCGGAAAAGAGACTAACAATGCTTGAAGTTGTATCAATGCTAAAAGGCGAATCTAAAGAGATGCTTTCCAGGCTTGAAAATGATGAGCTGTTCATGCCAGACTCGACAGTAAGTTCCCATGCAACATCAACGCCAGAGGGGAGCTCGGATTGTGGGCTCAAGAATGATCAAGGATTGGCCCCAGCGTGATGGATTAGTACCTTAGGAAATGTAGAGTCCATATTTTTGTGGGATTGGTGCTTTGGTCTGCTTGGTTTGACATGATTCAAATGTACAGGCATTGTCATTTGTGAAGCTCCCTCTTTTTTGAGAGGGATTAGATAAATGATGAGTTTAGCAGTTATACATGGTGCTTTTTTGCCAAAAAATTATTATGCGTGTTGCTTTTTTGTGTGCACTGGATAGAAGATTCATGTACTTGGCCTGATGTTTGGGTATGTTTGGTCATGTTGTCATATAAATTATTCTTGAATACTAAACTCATTTTAGCTGCATTTACTTGAATGCAGATATCTGGATGATTGAATTGTGTTTGTAACTGCATCTTATCTCATGACTGAAACTTTTACACCACACAGTACACATTGCAACTCCTTTTCTTACTAGTTTTACAATGCATGTTGTGGACGATTAAATATATACAAGGAATTCAAGTATGTTGTGAACGATTCATTATGTACAAGGCATTTAGAATTTTAAATTTGTCAAAGCAGAGGTTATACTCGTATAATCATCAACGGAGGTAGCTGATTTTATTGGTAGCGTGTAACTATAAAAAATGGTCAGACGGTCACTGGAAGCTGGATGCTATCGCAAAGGTAGGAGAGCTACACCCCAAGTCTTTCTCTAGCAAATCGTTGGCAGTTCCAGTAGCAACCACCGGCAGACGAAGAGAGGCAAAACGCCAGAAACACTGGACGTCAACTACCAGGCAGCATTGCTTAGAAGGGTAAATCGATGGAGGATGGCAATACACACGGGCCGGGAGAGAACGTAACCGAGATCTACATAACACAATACCAAGGCTAAGCAAAAATCTCCAATCATGGCGTGCACTTGTACTAACTACAAGCACCCTGTTCTTAAGGGCAGGCTACGTCAGGGTATACAATCTCTCTTAACAAACATCATATGCTACTACCAGTTGCGTCAGGTTTTACAAGTTGCCGATCTCTACTCAAAAACAGCGCGAAGTTCGTAGCAGATAGGGTATGGTAGCATAGGCGTTCATGGCGCCTACGTGAAGGTGTCCTCCCTATCACCTTCAGCCACCTCGCCCTCGTCAATGTTGCTGAACTCCAGGAAATGAGTTGGCCGATGGTCCTCATGGTAGAAGTCACGGGGCGTGCCAAGCTTCATGTTATACTTCATCAGCGGGTCGTGCTTCACTCCCATGAAGTTGAAGTTCCAAGGGACGTTATCCGGCACCTGGTGGAGACAGAAGAAATGTAAGCTGTCGGTTTCGAGTAATTCTCAAGTGTGAACCCTGAAAAGGCAATAGAAATCAATCCATACCATGTAGAATCCAAGGAATCTGTCACTGAGAAGCATCTGGACTTTCTCGTAGTGAGTTGGGAGATATCCATGTGGGTTGCTTCCAGTGTCCTTGTTGCTACGACCCCACTCGTAGCCACTTGGCGTCAATTTGTACGCAGTCAATGAACAAGACCCTGGGGTAAAGCTGCACGTCAAAATAATGCACTTCTCACCATCCCATTGCTTGTTGTTCTCTAAAATCTTGGCATGGGATGTCAAATCCTGCAATAATCAACAAAACAAACGGTTAAGTCTTATGACACAGATCGCCAAAAGTCACTGTATTACAACTTGTGTTCCTCTCCAACAGCTAAAAGAACTGAAGCATAATCATTAATGAATAATCAGCTAAAAGAACCTGTGGCGATAGCTGAGGAGCTTCGTTTGGCTGTGTATGCATCCATCCCAGTGGCTCCAAATCATTAAGGAACTCGTGCTCAGGAAGGTTTGCAGGCAGTGTCACCATCTGATGAGTTCCATGCTGTGGAGGAATTGCTATGCATCTGATCTCCTTAACTTGTGGATTATCCTGTGGACTCAGCCCATATAGAAAACCTGCAATCTGTGTCCTTAAATCTGCTATGCATATGAACTTCTTTAATATATTCTTTGGCATAATGTAAGTGTAGCCAGTCTCCTGTATTTAGAATAATGGAGTCAGTAACCCTTCAATTCTTATTAGTTGCAACTTAAATGGTTATCAAAGAAATGAAACTACTACTTCCCTCAAAAAAAAGAAAAAGAACTACTGACCTTTATATCATCTGAGTTGACATAAATGTGATTGACACGAAGATACAAGTTTGTGGCAGAGATGGCCCTGACACGCCAATCAGTCTTTGATGCAAATGCTTGTTGCTCATATGGACTAGTTGTTGTGATGATGAGCGCATCTCCATGCACATTGGTCGTCCTTGTTGTAACTGCAGTCAGCTGAGTCGTCTCTCTAGACTGCAAAATCAAGTAAAACCAGGAGTGAGTAAATGCGAAGTATTCATGAACAAAAATTGAACACAGTTCCTATTATAATGAGCCCTACCTGTTTCTCAATTTCAGCGATTTGTTGCCTCTGCTGTGATGGTGGAGCTATTTCAGCACCAAGTATAATATCACGAATTTCAGATTGTGTCAGTGCAGATGTATTAACATTGTTTTTCTTCGCATAATCAGAGAGAATGAGGTCCCTAAGTGCACACTCAACCTTCAGCCATTGCTCATCAGTCAAGGTTGGCCAAATATGATGTGGTTCCGTAACAATGGTCTTGTCAGGCTTGAGCAGCATCTTTGCCTTCTCATTATTGACATGAAGTGCACGTAATATAAGCACAATCCGAGAGAAAGCAGTGAATGATGAGATACTTTTCAACCAATCATCATATATGTTGTAAAGAACCATCTGCGGTTCTGTAGCCTTGAGAATAAGATCACCAAACTTTTCAATCTTCAAACAAGCTTGGAATGGCAGCTGCAACTCACTGCCCTTGATGACAATGTTAGGGAAGTCAAGCAAGTGAACCTCCAAAGGATCCAACATGCCCTTCCTTGTCACAATAATCTGCTTCGGCTGCTCTTCTACAGGAAGAGAACGAACTAATGCAGCAACCTCTTCAGCTGTTTTCCACTTGGCCAGCTGCCCAAGACGCTTTTGTCCAGCCCACACACTTGTGTGGATGACCTGCAAATTAAAATTCATTTTCATTTGAAGTCTCCAAAGTTGAAACACTCCAAAGTTATATCAGAATAAATACAGATGAACTACAGATAAAGGGAAAAATGGACAAACCTTCAGGAATAGTTGGCCAGTCCTTGGATTGAAAATGAATATAGCACCATTGATTGGTTTAGTGGTCAAGTTACCCTCGAATGTTTTGTGAATGGTAACACGATAGACATTTGTGTCATCCACAAACCATATGATTTGATTGCTGAATATCTCTCCATAGTTCTGTGAAGATAAATATGGCTCAGTGGGTTCTGAAGAATACAACTGTAGACCCTTCCTTATTCTCTCCCTCAGCACGTACAGAGCAGGATTTGACTGTTTTAGAGTGAAACAGTCGAGAAGGTTAGTTAAACCGGAAATACTGAAACATATAGAGACCAGATCATTATGCCAACTAAAGCAAGAGTAATTACAATGAACATGATTATATTACCTTCATTATCTTGTTCATCGCTTGCTGAAGAAGGGGCTTTGATCCAGGGAACCAATTGCCAAACGCAGAGTGCAAATTATATGCTAAATCAATTCCAATCATCACTCCTGCAGAACAAAATATAATTAGCTACAAATAATTCAGACAAGTAGATAATTGATAAAATAGTTCATGGATATTGAAAGCATACCAGTTGGAGATGGATAGATGGACATATTGTCAGTAGTGTAGTCCATGAACTTGGCCCTTGTATAACGTTCAATGTCATGCGAATCATAGTCTCCCCAACGTAGTTGCACATCAATCCAATACTTGTTACTAGCTTTCTGATCAAAAACATCCTTTGACTCAGAGACTAAGCTCGGTTTGGACATTTGCCACCTATGTGCAGCGAAAAGGAGGATATCTGCACAGGAGCTGTTCATCTTGTAACTCTTCCTCGGATGTATTGTCTCTTTCTGCACTGTCTCAATCTCCAGTGCATCCAGCTCTTGATCCAAAACTTGGCAAAGATCCATAACAACACTTTCATGGATCTTCTGCCACAGATGAGCGCGGAAGATCTGGATTAGAGAAATCTTCAGGGTTGGAATTTTCCCATGCATGAAAATCCCCGTAAGATCTAGCTGAACCTGGAAACCAACATACACATTTGCACGATTGATGGTTGGTGACCACCACAGGGTAAATCTTCGGTTGGGTATCTGATTGAGACCAGAACGTTGTGCATTAGTCAGCTTCTTGTATTTCATGGACTCCTCAAAACCTGATGCTTTCTCCCAAAACAGACCCTCCCAAGTAGGGAAATATGTTCCTTTAAACAAGGTGTGTTCCAAAATACCCTCTACACCACCAAGAGCTTGGATGACATCAGTCCTATAGTTGTTTAGGTTCCATAGCTTTCCATCATGTCTCTGATGCGTCCACCAGAATGGGTTTTGTTTGAGCACTTGGTACTGCTTAAAGTCTGTTCTCACTCTCCATCCTTTATCATATGCCAAAGTATGACGGTCTTTTTGGAAAAGAGTGTTGATACGAGGAATACCTCTATCCCATGAATCTTCAAGATCCTCAAGTGTTAACCGTCTGTTCTGTGATTGTGCTTCCTGCCTCTTCAAAGCATACTCAGCCCAAACCCGCTGTGAATCAATAAACTCACTCTCCCAGGGCTGAATGTAGCGATACAAGTTAGGGATAAGCTGGTCCTCTTCATGGCTCATACCACTCCGAAAATGTGTCACACCAACATCTGTCTGTTTGCTGTACCTGAGATCACTCTGTGGTATCAGAATGTGACCCATCGATAACATTCCCAGACCTCCAATTTCCTTGGGTGTATAGAAGATGACAGGTGGAAACCTGCTAGGCATTTTTGAGTTCAGGCCAATCTTTATGCGAGTCTGGATCTTGTTTTCACATTTGACAAGTAAATCCAAGAGCTCTTGTGTATGAACAGTTGCTTCACGGAAATATGTCATAAGACCAATGAGAGCCGTATTCCACTTATTGACAATCTTGGTGAATGTAGTCGACCCTGAGGACATAAGGATTTGCCTGACACGGTTCTCAAACACTTTCATATGTTCATCGTCAACTCTTAGAAAGGCAATAGCTGTCCTTTCTTTTGTCTGTTCATTCTGCAAATTCCAAACACCATCTTTGGTGTTACTAAATGCTTCTTGAGTCATCCGTATCTTTGGTAGTATACGAACCTCAAACCCACACATGCTAAACAGCAGGTTAGGGTTGTCCTTGCTGTAAACAGAGACAAAGCTGTTCTCCCATTCTAACGTTGTAATGCTCCTTGGGAGGCGGTTCTTCATGTCCCAAAAGACACTTCTTCCAAGATTTACATCATGCTTCATGAGCCTCATTCTTGCATCTCTAGGCCAACATTTCTTGTTGTTGTAACCAACCATGTTCTCATTATTAGGATCAGGATGCTCTGTCAAATAACGTTGAATTAAGTCACGTGCTTCCTCATGAGTGAAGCGGAACATTATATGCACCTTATCAATATATCGAGAATACAAACGGATAGGATGCCTTGTCTCAACTTTGGTATCAGCATATGTAAGGAACTCATTAGGCATCTGAGGTGGCCCGGCGATCTCGCTTGCACGTGTTAAACCAAGCAGAAGGAGATCCAGCACAAGCCCATTGTATTGCACCACAAATGATGCAAACTGTAGACCCCGAATGAGACCATAAGAATTCGTATGACTCATATCCTTGTAAGACAACACAACATTGTTCTTTGCAGTGACATAATCAGCAATATTATGGTCAAGGACCAATCGCAGCAACCTGTTCAACAGTGTCAGATCAATTTTTTCAAAGAATTTCTCAAATTTTGTCTGCAGCATCACAACACACTGCCCATCACTAGTGTCCCATACATCCTGTAGATTATTTATACCTTGGCACCATTTGTAAACAAGCAGAGGTGGTGGTTCTGAATCAGCAGGCTTGACCCAGTTTGGGAATAAGTGCCGCTTGTCTCCCTCATACCACAAGTACTGGTCAAGGTAGGCATCAGTGATTTTCTCAAGAGGCTCAATTTCATATACCGGTATCAGGTAGCTGTACAGGTCCATAAACTCAATGCCAACTTCTTTAAAAGCACGCTGAGTTAGAAGATGTCGTTTTATCCTTGACAACGCCTCATGAGGATTATCATATGCCTGTTCTATCAAACCAAGTTCCTCCCTCTGCAGTTGATTTAACCTTACTGCCACACTGTAAGACTCCTTTAGCCTTTCCAGAGCCAAAATAAGAAGTTTGGTATCATGCTTGTATGAAAGTGGAGGAAAAGGAATTGGTGAGAACTTCCTTGATTCTAGCCAATGAACTGTTGTTGTGTAAATAGCAACTGCTTCTTCAGGCGTCACATATGGCCCATCCTTCAAGTAGTTGTGCTGTCTCTCTTGTTCTGCCTTCAGCCACAAACGTGTTAACCTTCCAAGATTCTTGCGGCACACAGTCTTGTCAACCGTGGCACCACGCCTGATACGTTCACGATTGTAGTGAGCAACATTTGTCCACCAATCAGCCTTGGACTTCACGTAACGAAGTATCATGTTCTCAATAGGAACTGGCAGGCCAGGAACCTTCCATGGGATATTTGCCTTCCAGCACCGCCATGCCTCACTAAGATGCTGCAGTATAGTCCGTGCCTTGTTTTGCTTGATGCCCTCTGGCATAGCATCAAGGACATCATGCATAACAGCAGCTCGGAGCTCCAGATCGAAGTGCGACTCAACACGTTGCTTGGTTACAGTTTTAGCAACACCTTTTGAATGACGACCTTCAAACTGCCTGGCTAGCAAGTTACCTAACCATCTTTCAAGCAGTGGCACAATACCCCGCAGAAAAAACAGCCACACCCTCCACACTGGAGCCCAGAATCCACAGCCAGGTCCTTTTCCAACAGGACCAGTATTGAAGCGGTAGTATATCAAGTGCTTCAGATCTTTGCACATCCTGATTTGCCGCATCAAACGATACTTGTAACGGTACATACCAGTCAACTGGCCAACATGAGAGAATATGTATTGCAAACCATCTGCTAACTGGAAAGCATCAACATTTCCCAAGCGGAACTGGATGTTTGCATCAACAACCAACTTAGTAAGACGTAATATCTCACGGCATAAATGGAATGCATTTCCAAACCGAGATTTTTTCCTTTCCTTTGTTGTGAGAGTCTTCACAGGTTTCAAATTGAAGTTGTAGTCCAAGTGAAGGTAGTTAAGGTTCTTCCTGTGGATCAACAAGTTCAACATATTGTAACCCTGTTTGCAAACTTGCAAGCCTGCTTCTGCCCAGTCAAGCTCTGTTGTTTGAAAAAACTTTGTCGCTTGGAGTGAACGGAACAGATGCTTCTTCTTCTGCGCCTTGGGAGGCCTATGATGTAGCTCATTGAGCACATAACACTTTAGTAGTTTCTGATAGCTGACACGCACCTTCACTGGATAAGCTGGCGGGCTACAGAAGAGAGAATAACGCGATCAGCATAGAAAGCTCAAGAGCATCAGCCAGAGCATTGATAAAAAGAGAACAGGAAAAGGTATCAAAGGATGTCATAATGAAACTCACCAGTGCTCCTTGTACCATTCAGATACAAGAGGGATGTCTTCAGCCCGACGAGTTCTACCAGATCTCATATTGAATGGCTTTGGAGCAAAGAGTAATGAAATGCCAGCTGCTGTTGTATCAGTGTAAAGTTCTGTTCCTTTCAAGAGAGGCTCCACACCATCTGGGAGACAGAAGTCCTCGTCTTCTTCGTCATCAGCTGTTCTCCTCTCCCGACGATCAACCTTGTTAGTCGAAGTTATAGGATTAATCAGGGGATCATAGTAAAATGCAGGCAAGTCTGGATCCTCTGTCTTGATATACATGATCATTGGAGTATGATATACCCCAAGCTTCACTTTCCTTGGCCTGTTATTGTACAAGTGTGGGAAAGCAATTCTGTACTCAGTCCTAAGTGGTTGACGGATGATGAGTTTGTTGATGTCATTAAACTCATTCCAGTCCTCATCCCCCTTTTCCATATCACGGTACAGTGGCTCAAACTTTGGACCTCCTGCAACACGGCCATTTAATATGGTAAGAACACTTATGATGTAACAACAACGAAAAGTATGTCCATCACAATCTTACTTGAAAGCTTAAAAAAACATCACAAATATGCCAATCAAACAAATTCTGCAGTTTGGATGCCCATTCAACAGTTTTGAAATATCTGTGTACCAATTAATGCAACTGCAAGCTTCTTGGAAGCCTCTATAAAACTAGTTGCGGAAGAATGGAAATTTTGTGCTTACAGGAGAAGGGATGAAGAGAACAGTAGAGATGGCACATTTTACGTCCCAATCTGCTAGCCAATTTTCAAAATTGCTAATTCACAGACATACTGCATATGTTAACAGGAAAACTTGAATCCTTCTCACGGTCACCCATCCAACATGCATCATCTAATCTAATTGATAAAGCCATTAACTACTTTCAACATAAAAAATGTCCAATGGGTAAAGTTGGGCCAAGGGGCAGATTGGTTTCTCTTTCAGGCATAACAATTATGAATGTTTCAAAAAAAAAGAACAGCTATGGGCACATAAATTGCATCCTCCATGCTTCAAAATTGAGTTTAATGCACTAAGATCACATAAATGTAAAAACTATATATTTCATGTAAAGCAATTAAAATTATTGAAGTAAATGACTTTCAAGTTAAAGGCAAATATGGTTACCTGGGATACACATATTGAGTGCTTTGGCAGTAAAGAAAGACTCCATATCAAACAAATAGAAATAATTACGATCAATCAAATCTGACAAAAGTTGGCCAGCAAGACGATAGAGTGTCGCCATTATGGGAAGCGATAGATGCCACTTCCTGTAGCTGGGGCCATTTATAAGCTTTGTCTTCACAAGCGGCTTATGGTCATAAAACCATTCATGCACAGCTGAATCTTCCTCCTCATCCAACTCCAACTGTATGGCCTCCAGTGGTTCAACATCCAGCAAGTTATCAGCATAGTCTAGGGGGGGTTCCTCATCATCAAATGGAGGAAAACGCATTCTCTTGAAATGTCGCCTATCTCTCTTCTCCCTCCTCATCATGATCCACATAGTACCCCACTGTGGAACACATATGTTTGAGATGTTGTGACTATAAAACTTGGAAGGAAAATGCTAAAGATCTGAAGGAATTATATACTGCATATCAAATGTAACATACAGATTCATAGAATAGCAATTGTTCCCAGAATGGGGCAACTGAACTCAGAACTTTTTAGAAAAAAAGATAAGGTGTTTTAATTAATTACCTGTGCAAGGTAAATGGGCTCAACTACCCATGGGATCTCATTTACAAAGGTTATTGCACCGGTGATATGGTAAAGGATCTTTACGTGCCGAACCTGAAATCAAGAGTTCCGTTATTCTATTACCAGTGTATAAGTAATCTCACCAATGGCTAGATCAATGAACACATTAAATAGTGTCACAGTAAAACATACCTGTTCCCAGGGCATTGGCATATTTTCCAGTAGCTTGTAAACAGCATGAGGCACAAATTTGAGTGCTCCAAGATATACACGCTTATCATGCCTGTACTTCTTTGAAGACATATCTCCATGGTCCCTGATCAACAAGAAATAGAATCGTGAATTGTCTGCAACATAAACAGGAGCTACAACCCAGAAAGTAGCTGATGGTGAGGATTAGATATACAACAGCAAACCCGAGCAAAACATGTACCACTTATCCCAGTTTCCAATAACCGAGGGTCAAATACAAATGGCACCAAGCCACGCCCATAAAGAGATACAATTCAGCAGCCAAAATAATTAGCAAATCAAAATAATAGCATTCCTATAACTATCAAAACTTGACTTCCTTCCATTCCGAACGTTGTAAGAAAGCAGTTTAATAGGGCGTGATTGGATACGATGGCTGCAGCTGCATGTTGCAGCCAGCAAGCCAGCAACAGCTGAGGCACAGCTGCAGCGAGCTGCTTTTTTCACATATTCCAGTAACCATAGAACATAAGCAGGAACATGATGCTAAGGTAGACCAGCAGATCACAGTTAAGTTCATCCCTAAAACCTTAACACAGTTATAGCAAAAAATTTCAAACATCGCATCGAATTATACGCTCTGTAGCACAAATAGCTTCAATCCAGCAGGCAACCACAATCATCCCCTAGGAGAAAAGCAACAAGCAACTAAAGCACAGAGCATCAGAACCCGAGACGAGGACCAGACCACCAAAATACATACACAAGCAACAGCATAAGGCTAGAACACCCTAAGGCGGCGCGGATCTGGTGTACTACCTGATGATTTTGCGGACGTGCTCGGGGGGCATGTCCTCCTTCTGCGCCTCGACGAACCCGAACTTGCGCTTGTCGCCGTACCGCTTGGAGTTGAGCTGGTGCCACTTCCTCGCCTTCTCCACCAGCTGCGCCTCGAGCTCCGCCGGCGTCAGCGGCTTGCCGCCGGTGCCAGGCGGGCCCGCGGCGGCCGGAGGAGGCGCCCCCACACCGACCGTGCCCGGGGGTGGCGGCGCGGCCCCCATCGGAGGAGGAGGCGGGGGTGGCCCGCCGTTCCACATCGTCGGCGGCGACGGGGAAGCAAGGCAGGCGCGGCGGCCGCGGCCTCCCTCCCGCTTGCTGCCGCTAGGGTTTAAGTCTCGAGTGGACTGGTGCGTTCGGCTTCGAGGGGGGTCGGGATTAAAAATGAAGAGGAGAGGGGGGGGGGGGTGTGAATTGCGGGAGAAGCCGATGGGATCGGGTGTGGCGGCGACCTGCGAGAATTGGAGCCGGCTTTGGTGTTCGTGGGCTGGGCCGGGAATGTCACGTTGCTGAGTCGACAGTGGAGCAGATAATGGGCTGCGCGGCCTCTTTCAGTTTTATTTTCCTTTTGTTTCCTCTGTGGCTTCATTCATGGAAATACACTTTTCTAGTTTTCTTCGATGACAGAAAAAAATTGAAAGGAATTCATTGGCACTTTGACAGCATATAAGAAACACTTGTTCAGTGCTAGTATAAAATTAAATATCAAAACCTTTGTTTCAGGTAGATTTGAAGGTTTTGATAGTTAATGGATGTTGGATAGTCCATTTTAGAGTTGATGGGTGTATTTTAGATAAATGAGGGGCAAATGTACTTATCATAAGACTGTATGCCAGACAAAAGTAGTGAGCTCAAGTAAAAAAAAAGGGAGGGATCGGTACTTTGAAAAGAGGATACATTATGCCAATTCTCCTTTTGAAGCCGTTAGTGTCTATTTTCTATAATTTCTCAATTTTCTCGATAGTCTTTTCAAGGTTGATACGGGGCAACGACGCATGTTGGCCCTCACTAAGCTTAGCATTGCACTCTATCAGGCCTAAGCAAAACAGCCTTATCTACTGTATTGAATTCTTGCATATATAATACAGAGTCTGTAAACCAAACAAATTGGTTCAAGTATCAGCGTTTCCCGTTTGGCTTATAATCATAAACGAAAAATTAAATTTTAAAACTTATTTTAAGGTTGATTTTTGTTTTTTATCATAGTTTATTTTTAGTATTTGTTTTTAAATTGTTAAGGATATGTATATAAAAGTTTTACCAATATTTATTTTTTTAATTGTGAAACGATGAGGTGGTATATTTTTAAGTATAAAATGTGAATAAGATGGCCCACACAACATCACACTTTATCCTACCTTCAACTATAATAATTGTTTTAGCTACAGATGCTAGCTCCAAAAATCCTTAAAGGAACTCGCGGCTAGCTCTATGCTACCATACCAAAAGAAATCTATTGGGAGAATTTGCTCGGTTTTAAGACTAATAACATCACACTATTAACCAATTTAATATGATACTTTAGTAAAAAATGCTTAATTTTATATTGCTATAAATGTGTGAAAGAATTTATAAATCTAACATAATTTTACATATGATTTTACAAATTACAGTGTACCAAAGAATTAACTGTTTTTACGAAACACTATAATCGTATAATATATGTGGTTATGTACAACATATAAAAAATCTTATAGTTTTATGAAACTTAGCACATGGACCATTAATTTATAAAATTTAATAATGTACATCACCCAGTTGGCAGCTAAAGATCGGAACTAGTCAAGGTAAAAAATTAATGGGCTATAACAGCTACTTCCTCCAATAATAAATATTTGATGTATATGGTATGATTTTGCCAAACTTCTAAACTTTAACCATCATTCACTTCTCATATGCTTAGTTTTAAATCAAGGCGCAGATTTGATTCGGAAATCACTACAGGAATATCATAATAAGCTTAGTAGATTTTGTAAGTTCACTGTGATATTAAATTAATGATCAAAATCAGTTTCAACCCGGATTTTGTACTAAATGTCAAGCATTTGCAGCGGGATTATATTCTTAAGCAGTAAGTAAATTAACATTGCATACCCACGAGGTTTACTACTGACGGACCTCTCTCTTGACATGCCATGGCACTGGCCATAGCTACGCCACCGGCAAAGCAGGTATTTAATTATTTGGGCCAGGGATGGAAATGGTCGGAAAACCATATTATTTTTACAGAAGCAGCTTCCATACTTTCGAGAATTTTCTATATTTATGTATTTAACAATTTAGTGGCAACTTTAATACTACGACATAAATTAGAAAATTTAAATTTATGAATGGAAACCATAAAAATGATATCATTTTTATATTATTTTATGGAAATGATATTGATATAGTCAAGAATTTGCATACAGTTTTCACCCCTGATTTGGGCATTAGCTTGTTGATTTAGAGCTAATCATGTGATTATTTAATTTGAATAAGGCATTTGGCTATCATACAACTGCCATATGTCTGCAAAAATGAAGAGTCAAACAACAAAATTAACCAGTAAAAACCCAAGCACTAAAAAAAGTATGAAACTTTTGTTAACCTGTATTAGTGTAATGTATTTAGTCAATACTCCCTCTGTTAGATTTATAGTAATAGCTTTCGTCTAATTCACTATTATATTATTATATCTTAGGAGAAGTGCAACTGTAGTATAGTTTGTATATATAAAAAAATATTTCATTAATTAAAAGTCCAATAAGCATGACCTATGATCACTACCTAAGTTTTTCACTAGGTTCGCCCACCACTGAGGTTAACTATATATATACAAAACATTTTCTATTATTACTTTTAACTTATAATATTTTTTTTCAAACACAGGGGTATAAATGCAAAGCGCTTATATACATGCCTACATTTATCCCTATAGAGGCACATACGCATACTCTACTACCTTCGAAAAAGTGGGTTGGTATAAAATTGATTAATTCGATATTTTAGAGTACACCGTATAAATAATTAGTAGTAACATGAATATCTATGCCAAGTCATATTTTTATAACTTAAAATAAAAATAAAAAGAACATGGATATGAAAGTCACACTCTATTTTTACACGTATACATTTTTACAACACATCATATATTGTCATATTTGATTGAAATTGACAATCATTTAACATCTATATAAAAAAGAAATAAGATAAATATGATTATATAAAATGAGGAATATTAGTAAATGATTATTTAAGTATTTGCTATTAAAAATTTAAAAATAAATTAATATGATTTTTTAAAACAACTTCTACGTAGAAAATTTTTAAAAAATATACACCGCACACCATGCTGTTGTACAGAAAACGTGTTGAAGGACGAAGGTCCTGATAACCTTACAGTTTGGCCAATTTTATTCATGGATGACCAGTACAATAACAAAATACAAATTATATAATTTCACCCAAGGAAGTTCATACACCACTAAAAATTTAGCACAGGCGAGTTGCAATTACAAATTACAATATACTAATTTCACCTAAGGAAGTTCACACCCAATTACCCACTAAAAAATTACGCTTAAGTCCCTCAGCATAACGCTAAAATAAAAAACGAAACACGGTGATTAGCACTATACTGTTGGAATTACCCCTGTCAGTGAGGTCAGCGCGGCGAGATGAGGCCATGAGATCAGATCCCAAATTGCCCAACTAATCCTCAAAACGAAAAAACGAGCCCGCAACCACGCGAGCGAGGGGGCCTCTTCGCAATTCCCATCACCACCACCGTCGCCACCGCCCACTCCTTCCAGATCCACCCGGCCGTCGTCGCCGCGGCCTTCCTCCTCCGCCTCCCAGACGAGATCCCCCGTCGCCTCACCCTGGATTCCGTCGAGAAGATCGTCGAGGACTTCGCCATGGACCTCGCCATCAACCCCTTCTCCTCCGGCACCCGCCTCCGGTGAGTGGGCTCCGCGTCGCCTCGCCTCGGATTATCACCCGCGTCTCCCCCCCTCTGGCATCCTCCCCTCAGATCCGGTGAGGCCATGTACTGATACGCGTGATGCTGCTGCTGCTGCAGGGATATGATACGGGCGATACGCGCGTGCAAGACGGCGGCGGAGGAGCGGGCGGTGGTGCGGCGCGAGTGCGCGGCGATACGGGCGGCCATCAGCGAGGGGGACCATGACTACCGGCACCGGAACATGGCCAAGCTCATGTTCATCCACATGCTCGGGTACCCCACCCACTTCGGCCAGATGGAATGCCTCAAGCTCATCGCCGCCGCGGGGTTCCCCGAGAAGCGCATTGGATACCTCGGCCTCATGCTGCTGCTCGATGAGCGGCAGGAGGTCCTCATGCTCGTCACTAACTCGCTCAAGCAGTATCCGCCCATACTATGCTATGCTTTGTGTTTGCTTAATTGTTACGATTTTTCTTAGCATGCTATGCTCTGCTTTGAACATTTAGTAGTACTTAACGTGGACAGAGATCTTAACCACTCGAACCAATTCATTGTGGGGCTTGCGCTCTGTGCTCTTGGCAACATTTGTTCTGCTGAAATGGCACGTGATCTGTCACCTGAGGTGGAGAGGCTATTGCAAAGTAGGGAACCGAATACGAAGAAGAAGGTATTTGTTTACGTTAGACTTGATGTTCTAATTAGTTTCTACTGAAGTTTGTTTTTAGCATGATACCGGTATGTCATTCCAGGTTGTCTTGTTCTATTTATATGGACGAAAGAATCACAGATCATCTGCCCTAAATCTGTAAAAATGTAATGCGGTAGGCTAATAGCTCATTGCATATACTCTGGGTAATTTAGCATAGGTCAATTTGCACTGTAACAACCATTGTTTGTTTTTGGGGTGTTATCGTCAATACCATCATAGTTCAAAGCTTATTACATGTGGAGCCTTTATTGTCCTGTCATTTCACCCTTCAATGGTGTTTTGCCTTTGCTTTTTTGTTCAGTTCTGAAATACTTGCTGTGAATTATCATGCTAATTGTACAGGTTTGGCTGTTGTGTAGGCTGCCTTATGCTCTATAAGGATTGTAAGAAAGGTGCCAGATTTGGCAGAGAACTTCATGGGTTCTGCTGTTTCATTACTAAAGGAAAAACATCATGGGGTTCTCATATCTGCTGTTCAGCTCTGCACAGAACTCTGTAAAGCAAGCAAAGAGGCATTGGAGTACCTGAGGAAGGTACACTGCATTCTTGGAGCCGTTATTTTTTTCCTTGGACAATGCTGCCTATACCTTCTGTTGCATTCTCAAAGATAGTATAGTTTGTAACAAATTACTAATTTTCATTGCCTCTTTTCATATTAACACATACTTTTTCAGTGAAGCCCTTGGAACAATCTCAAACTGTATTATTTGTTTCATTTTTTCTCTCTTACCAATCATCAGATTCTTGTTATCTAATTACTGCCAGCTGCCATTTGACTGACCTGATGTCCAAAATTATTGACTTGAAAACTATACCTTTTGAATGTCTTGTATCAAGATATAAGTACTGTTGATTAGTCTTGCTGCACCATCTGTTGCTCTCCAGTATATGATGTTTGAACTTCCAACATTCATGTGTAGGCACAGATGGTAGATAAAAGGGTTTCTGGTGATGTGTAGACACGCTTGTTGCATATCTTTCCTCTCTATAAAAAGCCTATGTGCTGTGGTTGTCTCATTGATTGATGTTTAGCAGACATGCAGTACAGTCCCCAAGTTCCCATGGTCGATAGGAAGACTAGAGATGATGCTTGCCAAATACTGGATGCACAGAGATTAGCGGTTTTATTCGTTCTTTCTAGAAGCTGAACCATTTCAGCTAAAGGTTGGAACAACCGCCATAGAAATTCCAAATCCATCAGATCAGTTAACATTTGGCACTAACAATCTAAGTCTAAACCCTGCTTATCTAGCATCCTATATATTCCAAACTGGGAATTAACTGTTCTCGACCCCAATACCTGTTCCTGATCATTCATTTGGTTACGCATTGAGTCATTGTCCATTGAGTCATTGGCACTTGACCAAAGCTATATTCATTGAAAGAAGCAAAATTTTCTGTGTTCTGCCACATATTGTGTATATCAACACTTTGTTGGTAGCTGATACCTGCAATATCATTTCAAACTTCTGTATTCATTTGTAGCAATAGTTCTGATAAAATTTTTGTGTTACAGAACTGCCTTGATGGGTTGGTCCGAATACTGAGGGATGTATCCAATAGTTCATATGCTCCTGAATATGATATTGCTGGCATTACGGATCCGTTCTTGCATATCAGAGTGCTTAAACTCATGCGGGTTTTGGGTCAAGGAGATGCAGATTGCAGTGAGTTTGTGAATGATATTCTCGCCCAGGTGACTTGTTCATTTTTCTTTTATACACAATAGAAATTTCTCTGCAGATCACATTTGTTCTCACCATTTTGTAGACAGTTATTGTATTAGTATTAATGTTTTGTAAAACAAATTAAATGTCTGCAGTGGTAATAGTTTATTTAGGTCTTTCTTGGGGCATTATTACACTTGTATTTAAAACTCAGTGATACAAATATGTTTTCTCACTTTTGAGTTAATCTGTTAATAAAACATTTTTTTTGTTGCAGTCTGCTTTCCTGCAGCTGTGCTCTGTGTGTCTTATAGTGGACTAACACTTATATTGTATTTCCAGGTTGCAACAAAAACCGAGTCAAATAAGAATGCTGGAAATGCTATTTTGTATGAATGTGTTGAGACTATAATGGGCATTGAAGCTACTAGTGGTTTACGTGTGCTGGCAATCAATATCTTGGGTAGATTCTTGTCCAACCGTGATAATAACATCAGGTAATTTGCTCTTTCTTTTGGACGACTGATATTCATGCTTCTATCTTTTGTGAAGAAAGGGCTTGAAGTAGAAATTCCCTAGTTAATTTTCTTGTAATTCAATGAGTAACTTGTGAGCATTGTTCAAATTTGAGCTACTACTGCTTATTGTACTAGAACAAGTATCTAGTACATTTTTATGATTGAGTTGTTTTTACTAGTAAAATGTTGTTCCATATGAGGGATATAGACTCAGCGTGCATACTGCGGTTTCAGATATGTTGCTCTGAATATGCTTATGAAGGCCATGGCGGTAGACACACAAGCAGTGCAGAGGCATAGGACAACAATATTAGAGTGTGTCAAGGTAAATTCTCCAGTTCACGTGCTCTGGATTTATTCTCATTCCTAGTAAAAGAATACTCATGTATGTACTATTTTGAGACAGTCTTCACTTTTAAGCTATGATGGCTTCTGAAAATATGGTCTATTCAATTCTTCATTTCTCAAGAAGATAGCTAATTGTAACAAGTGACAAGTGCAGAATTCAGACCATCTTCTTTTATTGCATATTCTTCAAGTTTAGCCTTAGCGCATTAAGATAAAATTCTCCTGCTTGATCCCATAGTAAATGATGATTGCACGATTGTTTCATTTCCCCCGTTTAAAGAAAAACAATAGCATTACCATAATTTTTACGTTTGTTGCAGTTTGCGCTGATTATATTACCATAATTTTTACGTTTGTTGCAGTTTGCGCTGATTATGTGTCTATGCCATTCACTTTAACTTTATTGTTACTAGATTTCTTGTTCCTTTTCTTTTGCCCTTTAATAATTTGTAACCGCTTATGTTCTTTCAGGATGCAGATGTCTCTATTCGCAAAAGGGCCCTTGAACTTGTTTACCTACTTGTCAATGATGCAAATGCAAAGCCTTTGACCAAGGAACTTGTTGATTACCTTGAAGTAAGTGATCAGGACTTCAAGGACGACCTCACAGCTAAGATATGCTCAATTGTTGAAAAGTAAGACTTGACATAACACAATCCTCTCCTTATCTTTTTTCTAGCCTACTTGATTCATGGTCAGTTTTGTCGTTGACGTCATTGTTACTATTTTTGTAATAACTCTTAGTTGCACATTCTGTATATGTTTCAAAAGGTCCTGTATATCCTGTTGTTGCATGCATTTCGAAATGTAACAGACAACCAAAAAGGATATTCACCTTGTACACTTAACAGTGAAACTTCCCTAATGGCACAGTATTTTTTTTCCTGCCCCAATTGGAGCAAAGGGAAATAGAAATAAGGGGTGATGATTTGTTTAACGAGAAGGCATAGTTGCTTTCTTTTCATTTCATTCCTGACCTTTCTTTCCATGTCTTCTTTCTTCTCACCTAACTAGCAAAACAATTGCATACAGTTCTCTTAGGAGGATTTTTATCATGTCAGACGAACATAACATTAAATAAACTATCTCGTTTCTTCTGCATTGGTTTAGTACTTGGCTATAACACAAGTATTTCATCTTTTGACAGTCACCTGTGTTGTCCCTTTTTTATATTTGTATAGTGATTTTGTTTGTCTCCTTTTGATTTGTGCCTTTCTGTCTCCTGCTTATTTATGGGACATTAACAGTATAGCATTTCAAATAGGTTTTCCCAAGATAAGCATTGGTACTTAGACCAGATGTTCAAGGTTTTATCTCTGGTATGTACAAATGCACAACTATGGGAATATTTTCTCTTGCATTGGTCTTTTGTTTGAATTTTGTTATAACCTTAGACATCCTCAGGCTGGAAATTATGTGAAGGATGATGTATGGCACGCTCTTATAGTCTTAATAAGCAATGCATCTGAACTTCAAGGATACTCAGTGAGATTGTTATACAAGGCATTGCTAGCTTGTGGTGACCAGGTATGGAGAAATAGTCAATCTTCTTTATGACCTATACTATTGAATTGGAACTTTAGCAACTTATCTGACATGCCCGAATCTCTTCTACATTGAATTATTTAGGAAAGTTTAGTTAGGGTAGCTGTATGGTGCATTGGTGAGTATGGCGAAATGGTGGTGAACAATGTTGGTATGCTTGACATAGAGGAACCAATCATGGTGAGTTGACAATTCTTGCTAGCCATTCTCATTTGCTGCACACTTGCCATGAAATCAGGATGCAATGATAGGTTTGATTTGTAGCATGAACTACAAATTATTTCAGTTTTTTTTTTCAATTTGGCTTAGTCTATTTTTAGTACTGATAAGTGATAACTCTTAGACCCAATAAAAGTGCCCCATAATTTTCTCTTGTAACAATCAACTTGGAATTATCGAATTACCAGTACTACCTGTAATGATGGTGAAAAGGAAAAGCTACATGAAAAATCATTTTCCACTTGTCCACATGTCTGTGTAGATGGTTCACCACAAAAGGCTTTATAGAATGTGTCATTTTGTTAGTTCAATGCTCCTCGTGCTTCTCAGTACATATTTCATTCAGCAGCATTGCTTTTCCATTTTTACAATGTAAAAACAGCTTGGTCAATGCGTGAACTTGTTTAGGTAACAGAATCTGATGCCGTTGATGCTGTAGAAGTCTCTCTCAAACGATACTCTGCGGATGTGACAACTCGGGCTATGTGTCTGGTAGCTCTCTTGAAGCTTTCCTCCCGATTTCCACCAACTTCAGAGTAAGTTATCATTTAACTTGACTTTGTAACTACCAAATGAATTACACAGCTATCGGAGTTTGATTATTTCAGTCGTTCTGGTTTCATGGCCTTGATTGTTCTGAGGTTTGTTGTTAGCGAGGCCAGATATTGCCACAGGATCATCATCCCATTCTGATATTCATCCTAATATTTGAGCGTGAACTGCCTGTGCTTACTTGTTATATAATGCAAGCTTGCTACGAGAAAAAATGATTTAATAAAAAATTAATAAGGGAATATTTATTTGTTTTCAATTTTTTGTTGATCACTCAATTTCTTATGAACTGGTTTCTTGTTAATTGACTTAATGAAATTGAAATGTTCACAATCTGATTGCGGATTGCCATACTTGAGGATAACATCGTCTTTTCATTGAACTTAAAGCTTTGTTTGCATGGACACAAATATGATTTTTGCATCATACAACTTTGATTGTAATGGAAAAGCAAAGCTAATGTATCATCCCTTTGTTTGAAGTTTCTGTCAGTCATTTTGTGGTATTCTGTTCTGCAAATATTTTATCTAATTAATGCGGTTTTGTGATATCTATCTCAAGATGTCACGTTTTGTCATCAACTCATCATGTTCTGTTATTTTATTTCCAGGAGGATAAAGGAAATAGTTGCACAGAATAAAGGGAACACTGTGCTTGAACTACAACAGAGGTCAATTGAATTCAGCTCCATCATACAGAGGCATCAGTCTATAAAGTGGGTCACATATTTAGCATTTACCGTGGTAATATATATTTGTTTCTGCGAGGTTAACCTTGAGAATGCTGTTGTATGAACAGATCATCTTTGCTTGAGCGGATGCCTGTAATAGATGAAGCTAGTTACTTGGTTAAGAGAGCTGCTTCTACACAAGCAACCATTTCATCAGATAAATTAGCTGCAGCAGCAACTCCTGGAGGCTCACTGAAGATTCCAAATGGTGTAGCAAAGCCACCACCAGCTCCTTTAGCTGATTTGCTTGATTTAAGTTCTGATGATGCTGCTGCGACTACTTCCAGCTCTACTGCAGCGCCTAATGATTTTCTACAGGATCTTTTGGGCATAGGCTTGACTGATACATCTACAGCAGGTTTTGATCTTACTATTTTTGTTCATTTAACATAGATTTGGTTTAACAAATGGAGAAAGTGATGCTCGTATACTCACATTTGATACTTATTTGGGCCAGTAATGTGTGTTTGATGAAGCTTAGCTGCATATTCTTCTATTTTGCATGAGGAATCATGGTATTGAATCCTTAATTATACCGTTTGTGGTGTACAATGCTCATGGTTTTGTTTCTGGTTTATGTTAAAAGGTGGAGCTCCATCTTCAAGCACAGATATTCTGATGGATCTTTTATCTATTGGGTCTCCTGTACAAAATGGCCCACCAACAGTATCAAACTTTAGCCCTCCTGGTCAAGGTAAAGTTATCATGATGAAAATATTTGCATATTTTTCATGTGTTGCTGATCCAGGCTTACTTATCTTAACATCATTCGTCAGAGACTAAACTGGCATCTGTTACACCTCAAGTTGTGGATCTTCTTGATGGTTTGTCCTCAAGCACACCTCTTTCTGGTCAGCTCCTATTGCCTTACTATTATCTAACACTATGGAATGCTCCAAATCACTATAATATTCACCATTGCTATACTTGCTTACCAGATGAGAGTACAGCTTACCCGTCAATCACAGCTTTCCAGAGTGACACTTTGAAGATCATTTTCAATTTTAAACAGCAGCCTGGAAAACCTCAGGAGACTAAAATTCATGCTAGTTTTACAAATTTGACATCTAGTGCATTCACGGATTTCATCTTTCAGGCAGCTGTACCAAAGGTATTACCTTCAAACTGTTGTTTTGTGTTCACATCTGATGCCCATACTCCCTGACCAGCAATGGAATTTTTAATAAAATAGTTATGACTTAAGAGGCAACTATTATTATCTGTTTTGGTTTCTTTGTAAAACTTATATAATTATTATTTTGCTCGAAATACCAAAAGCCATCTACACTGGATGTTATTTATTTGCATTTTCCTTTTTCTGACAGAGTTTGAAACTTTGCATACTGGCCATTTTATTTTTGAAAGAGTATTTTTATCTATATTGTTAAGCATCATTGTGATGACTGATAGCCTGATATGCACTTCTGTTTTCTTTTGGGTTCCTTGGATACCATTATTTAAAATATGTAAGAAAATGTTTGTAAATTTGAAGGGAGTGAGTGACCCTTTTAGTTGCCTTTTCTATTCACTTGGACCTTGAAATTCCATCATTCCAATGAGTTTGTAGTTCGTTTTAGTAGTTGTAAAATATACAAAATACTCGAAGCTGATACTTCATTTCTCTGCTGAATTTGCATTTCAGTTTATCCAGTTGCGTTTGGACCCAGCTAGCAGCAACACCCTTCCTTCCAGTGGAAATGATTCTGTTACACAAAGCCTCAGTGTCACAAATAACCAACATGGGCAGGTAATAAAAGAGTTGTGCCCTGCAGAAACAATTATGACCTATTTCTGGTTTCTTTGATTAATACCTAGTCTTTTTTAAAAGCTTGAAAGAGCCTATATAATCGTCAATTCAATTTTAGCTCAGTAGTTAAGTTGGAGTATTATAAGTCAAGAATTCATTCATGTGCCAAGGTTACCTGCTTTTGTCATAACTCCTACGTAGATGCTACCTTTTGCCTTTGTGTCATTGATATTTCTAGTTTAATTATATTTCATCTGTCCAAGTAAGCACTCCTTTTTTGGAGATCTACTGATTAAAGGTCCATCTTACATGCATCAAACAATGAGAAGTAAAATACAGTATCACTATTATGTACACTGTCTGTATGCATGAATTCACAGAACATGAGAAGTGTTTTTTTACTGATTCAAACAACCACCATGGATACCTGTCTATTATAACATTGTCATGTTTCCATGCCTCATATTCAGTACGATAACCTTGTTTCTGCCCTTGCTGCTGTCTCTGGAATTAGTTTTGTCATCTATGCACATTCCAGTGCATAGGGTTTAGGATTTTAGGGTCAACCACTGCTCATTCAGTTTGTAGGAGAAATGGAGGAAAAATGTAGGAACAAGATTCCTGTAGAAATGATCACTATTCATCCATTCGGTTTGTAGGATTAGAGCAAAGGAAAAGCATAGGCAAAATTTCTTTGTCTATGATTCCTAAGGAATTTCATAGGAAAAATTGCATCCACTTAGAGCTCTTTTTTCTATTCCTATGCGTAGGATCGACGCAAAGCACTCATTGTTCTATGTATTTGGCCTCAAGCTGCATAGATTGAAGCATTCAAATATTGGCCTCAAGCTGCATAGATTAAAGCATTCCTGTATTTTTCCTACCAACCATCCAAAGGATAATTCCTATATTTTTCCTATCCTTTATTTTGCACATGCATTCCTACGCTATTCCTATGTTTTTCCTATTCCTATGATCTGGAAATCCTGTGAACTGAAGAGGCTAAAGCTTCCAACCATACTAGACATACAACTGTTTGATACACAAACATGGTCCATTACTAAAGTTCAGGATTCTTTCTGGACTTCTGATTCCTAATATCTGTTTCTGAATTTTACTGCACAGAAACCTCTTGCGATGCGTATCCGGATATCTTACAAAGTGAATGGGGAGGACAGGCTGGAGCAAGGGCAAATCAACAATTTTCCTGCTGGATTGTAGTTTGGCATGCGTCTATAATGTTGTGATAGTTCTTCCAACTGCTGCAGGCAAGGCGAGCTTTTCTTTTTCTTTTTTCTACCCCTTCCCTCCTTTTGCTCGCCTTTTGGTGAGTTATGTACACGACTAGCTGGTTTTGGCATTCATTCTTCCTTTATATTGTATAGTAGCTGGCAGAAATTAATGATACATCTTCAGTTTTGCCAAAAATGTATTCATATGTTTCTGTATATCACTTGAGGATAACTAAAATTTTCAGCCTCCCCTTCATTTCAGGCAGCAAGGGAATGTGTTGTATCATGATATTCTTCAATGTAATTATTTGTTTTTTTGGGTTTACATACATTTTCCTCCATAGTTGAGAACCCCTCAGGCATATTATGGGAACAGTACAAATGTTTTGCCGAATAGCTTTTATGCTCTGCACAAAAGAACACCATCCATCTGTGGTTTACCCAGTGGCAGATTTCCCATTATACAACTATTGGAGTGCAATTTGTCGTTTATTTCTTGATAGAATATCAGGAACGAGGGCACTGTAGGTCCAGATGCCATGCAAGCGGAAATCTTGGAACAAGAACTCTGTTTACAATCACAGAAACTCATCATGAATCGGCGTCCCTTTCTTTGGACGTGCTCGACAAAATTTGACTTGGTAAGCACTCGAGTCTTCTGGCCTTCTGGGTACATGCTGTCAAAGCTGATGCCTTATCTATGATCTCAGCATCAGCACCATCCCTGAATAGTTGCTTCCACTGCTAGTACTAATAGCAGGACTGTTCAAATTGCAGAAGGCCTCCTTTATTGTCATTTGGCACTTTGCCTTGCCCCATGTGTACCTGATGGATGGGGTGCCCGTGTGGTCTGCATTAGTGTCTATTTGGTCATCACCACTCACTAGTCACTAGCAGCACAAATTTCAGGCCTCCGTTGGGACTAACGATTTTTTTTAGGATCCTTTGGAGAACAAAGGGCTTTTCGAGGAATTCATTTCCTACTGAGAATCTTCGTCCTCTCAACTAACCAATGAAATTTCTTTAGATTGGCTTAAAAGGAATTTTAACATGAGGTCCAATATATTAGGGAAAAAATTCGTGTTTCATTAAAACGGTCTATACTGTATTTTTTTAATCTATAGGATTTAAAGTGATAGGGCATTTTAATCCTGCATTCTTTTTCTATTTGCCTTAAATATTTTGCAGGCTTTAAAATAATTCCTAAAAAATCTTAAAAATTTCTACGTTCAAGAGGAGCCCTCGCCCTTTATTCCAAAACATGTCCTCTTAGAGCATGGTTAACAATCATCCAAAAATTCATCCCTAATTTTTTAAAAGATTTTCAATCAAAATTTTAGGTATTTTAGGTGTAGGATAGGTTCCTCTTTCTAACATATAACTAAAAAAATAATTTCCAATAACAATAAATGGCTGCATCTTAAAATCTCAATAGAAACAGTAATAAAATAGCTCGTCTCCTCTCCCCTCCCACGTGTCACTCTCTCTGCGGATTGGCCACTGTATAATGGATTGGAAGCACTATATCTTCCCCACGAGTGGAGAGTGAGAAAAATGGAGAATGTGATTTTCATTTTTGGGTAGAAATTGCTGGGGCTAATTTTTTAGCTACAAAATCAAAATTTTAGAATTGGAAGCTATATTAGGCTTTTGTTGGTGATGCTGTTAGCAAGACTGCTATTCTTTGCAAAACACTCTTATCAGTCAGTTTTTCTACGCAGCCTGCCAAACTTTTTCGCCCATTTTGGACCTGAGAGAGCACACGCCCTCCGCACAATCACAAGATTAGCACCGCTAATTAAATGTTCATTTAATAGCAGATAAAGACGCAAAACCACTCTCATTTAGGACCAGCTCGTCACATGCAAAGCTGTAGTTGCAGACGATAAACTCTCCCTTGTACCGAAGTGAACGCGCACTAGTGCAGGAGTACGAGCCCCTTGTCTATCGCTTTCGGGCGTTTCGAAACGCGCCGGTCCAACCAGTGCGACGAGACCTGGCTGAGATAACACGATTAGTTAATTGGGTATCTTGCAGCTTTAATGCAGGCTTGAATCTTGGTCATTAGCAGGGGCCGCGTCGAGGTTGGCAGATGCGCCCGCCCTATCGGTCCCGGAAGCCATTTAATTACTCCCCCAAAACAACACCGCATTATGTGCACAGTTTTAGCTGAGAATTTTATTTTTCTGCAAAGTTTTCAAATTTTAGTCACCGTTTTGTTTCATTTCTTCGATCTTTCAATTTTTTTTTATTTTTTCCCCCAATTATTTGGTTCCCTAATTACATAAAAAATGTATATGCACAAATGAAAGTGTTTTCGTCGGAGCTACGATATTAAAAATATCACCATAGGTGTAATTTTGTTTTACTAACTTGTGCTATTTAATACATGGTAGAATTTCTTATAAAATGTTACTTCCTCTGTATTTGACACAAACTGATGCTATGAATATTTTCTATCCAGATTTGTATTATTATGCTGTGTATAATTTAGAACTGTTACTATATTTTTTGTGGATGGATGGAGCAGTAGGAAGGAATAATTAAACTGGTACGACCTTTTTTTTCTGTGTCATCATCGACCAACAGGACGTCCTGAAAAAAAAATCAACTAGATGACTGTTGGTTGTAGTTTGGCAAGAAAATTGGGAAGCAAATTTAATTTGATACCGCAGCCAAATCCTGAAATTCTGCAACAGCGGATTAAGTGTTCAAATGAAGCCTATGCGTGTAAATTAACGATAGCTTGAGTCGTAGAGAACTTGCAAAGTACTTGAAAATAAAGCAAAGAGTATTGTACACAGTAAAGGCAATTGCTTGCTAAGACAACAAGAATCTACTATTTAAAACATGTACTTGTTCTTACTTAAATGTTTGAGCAACTCCCACCATGACCCACAGGCATTTCTTTCAGAGCAAAGTGCAGTTAATTCAGCGTTGCAAATGGTGGATATCCATAGGAAATAAACGATTTTTTTTCATGAATTAGCCTCTTGTTTTTAGTAATTCCGCAGGTTAACGTGATGCAATCGAATAGCGAAAGCACAATGAAACGAATTGGCTATGAACAGATTAAATTAAGCAGCTAAAAGGATGAGCAAAATTAGCTCTGAAAAGTGAAAGTTTGTAGCACACCATGGAAATCAGCATCACGAATCCCCAGGGCTCCTCCTCGTCCATGGCAACCGGCCGTCCACCGCCGGCGAGTCGTCGGACGCGAGCACCGGGAGCTTCCCCCTGCCTTGCCGTGGCCACTGCCAAATCTTGGACACCGAGAAGCTGTCGCCCTTGCTGCCGGCGCTGATCTTCTTCCCCTCTCCGGCGGCGTCGTTGCCGGCCGGGTTGGCGCCGGAGAGGTCTCTCAGCCTCGTGGCACCCGCCCTGCCATTGCCGTCGCCGTGCCTCCGGTGTACGGAGACCTGCAAGCTCGCCTCGGCGAGGACGTACTGGTAGGAGCCCATGGAGAAGCATCTTCTGGCGTCCAAGCTGCTGCTGCTCGACTCGCCTTCCTCTCTCGTGATAATGCCACCGTCTCCGGCGACTGCGGCGGCGGCGTTTCCTCCGTGCACGTGGCCGGCCGCCCTGGACATGTTCTTGAACTTGCCGAGACGGACGGGGAACACGGCGTCCTCCTGCTTCCGGTCCTCCTCGTCTGCCATCTCGTCGAACGCGGCGTCGAACAGCGCGGCGGCGTCGGCGCCGAGCGCAGCGCGGCAGAGCGGGCACGTGGAGTTGGAAAGCAGCCACGTGTCGATGCAGTCGATGTGAAACGCGTGGCCGCACATCGGCAGCAGCCGGAGCCGGTCGTCGCCGGCGAACTCGCACAGGCAGACCGCGCAGTCGAACGGCTCCTTGGCGCCCGCGCCGGCGCCGACGCCGACCACCACCTCCCGGTACATGAACACCGGGAGCGCGTCGATGACGTCCTGGTCCAGCCCGGCGTCGTGCAGGTGGAACAGCTGCTGCAGCTGCCTCTGCAGAGACGATTCCTCCACTCCCCCGCCCACCCCCGCCGCCTCCGCATCGCCGCCATCTTCCAGAGCGCGCGTGCGGCCGCGCCTGAGCAAGAACCGGACAAGAAGATGCAGCAGCCCGGACACGAACAGCACCACAGCCAATATCACCAACACGAACACCACCGCCGGGCTAATCCTCGACGCACCGGACACCGTCGCGCCACTGTCATCTCCACCCCCGCCGCCGCTCTGGCTCTTGATTCCTCCGGCGACCATCATCTCCTCCTCCTCCTCCTAGTCCGTTGCAATGCGACTCTCATCTCGCAACGCAAAGCTCAATGCCTTTTGAGCTGACCTGCAAGCTATCTAGTAGAGTATTTCTTTGGTTTGTTTGCAAGTTGCAAATGCAATGAAAGGGTCCAAGCAATTAGGTGTTGGAGGAAATGCCAAAGCAGAGGGCTTTGAAGTGTGACACGCCCATGTTTATATGCAACTGGGGGACACACAAGCAACCAAGTGAACAAACCAAGAAAACCAGCAAAGGTGGCAGCTTTGGGAGCTCAAAGGTGAATAGTAGATATTACTCATCCAATCACCTTTGGACATTGGAAAAATGCTTTACAAAATAGTATAAACTTTGGCTAACATTTTTCTATCGCAACATGAATATATAACCTGGAAAAATTATAGTTCATATCCTAAAAGTACTAGTATTTGCCGATACAAATCTACATACTATTTTCATGTGTCTAATCTAAATAATTAAAGAGATATTGACGCTTAACCCTTAATGTTTTGAGAAGATTGACATGATATGCATCTAAAATGACATGCATTTCTTGCAGAAGCAGGGATTAGTAGTAGAAGAAGACTAGAAGTGGTACATCTGTGTATGGGTTCTTGAACCTTTCTGCAAGGTAGGTACTGTGTTCTTTTCTCTCTTCTCTGGGCAATGGATTTGGCTTTGGAATATATTTGTGGGGAGACACTAGTGATGCTGCAGTTAAGAGGCCATTTTCTAGGGCATCAACAAGTCAAGGTGATTTCACACGTAACCATGGCCTACTGGGATATCTTGTGATTTTGTTCTTTCTGTTTGGTCCATCTTGTGATGTCAAACAAAGGAAAGAACCTAGAGTGTGTCACTCTGACCAAAAAAGTTGAAAAATTCTCTAAATATTGTGGTTGGAAATACTGATCATAGTGGTCTCTGTGCAGTGCTGTTGCTTGATGTGGCTGTCATTTTGCCTTTCATTTTCACTGCAAATTGGAGGAGATATTTTCTTCTTTTTTATTGTCATCTGAAAGACTGAAACCAACGGCGTTTATCCAACCTAAAATGTTCAGAGTTTGTGAGCCGGAGTGGTTGTGTAGTGATATGATTCAGTGCTCGATTGCCTCCCTCTCTATTCTGCCTCAAATTGCACTATAAAATGGTTCACACAGTGGAGACAGCTGCGCAAGTGCGTTTGCCACCTAGTTTATGGTTAGGGTGCAGTCCCATCCCATGTGGCTGATAATCAACCTTCGCAAATGCAAATTCATGGTCATAGACGGCTCAAGGATGCAATGAAATTAATCTCCTTCAAGATAATTTGTTAGGTTATTGTGTACACTTCGAATTCCTTTTGAGCTGGATAATTCGGACGGCAGTGTTCTGCCCACCGCAATTTATCAATGAACACAAAAAAAAAAGGTTACGCAATATGTCAACTAGAAATATCGAAATAAATCGACTTAAAAGAACAAACATTTTATTATTTCAAGGTAAACACCTAAAACCTAGACTTGTTTACAACAAGTAGACGATGTGTCAAGTCTCGAACCTTTCAAAATGATACCTTTGAGAAGTAATGCGAAACAAGTATTCGAGTTTTACAGCGGCTTTGTAGAAAACAGAAAAAAAAAAGAAGAGGGAAAACAAGTATACGACTGCGAAAGCGATCGCCGCGGTGGCGTGGTGGTAGCGGCACGCGCGAGCAGCGTGAGGGTAGTGTGACGCGTGGTGCGGGGTGATCGTTTGGGATGGTTTCATTGCAGGTTCCGGCAAATCAGCAGCTCGATGCTTACAAGCTATTGTAGCTTCAAAATGTCTTCCCATCTTCTGCTCCCTGTTTTCTATAAGCATTATTTTTCAAGGTGTTTTTTTTATAAAAAATTTCTATAGAAAAAATATTTTATAAAAAAAACCATATTAATTATTTTTAAAGTTTTTTATTATAACACTTAATTAATTATACGCTAATAAATTATACTTAGTTTTAGCTTAGCATTTATTCGTTCAGTTTAAAGAGTTAAGTTGTAAAATGTATGACTAAGGGTATAATTTGGACTGTCGTAATAATTTAAAGATAATTTGAACTTTTTTTTAAAAATATACCGATAATATGAATATGGAGGATATATGTAGTTCAGTTGTAGTTGCTGCCAAAACAGAACATCTGGCATATACGAATCTGGAGGCAATGAGCAATTAGTGTCTGTTCGTCTATCACTGCGAAGAAAGAAACAGCGGATATAATTCATGGTCTTGTTTGGAGCCCGGTTAATTGGCCCATTTCGCAAGTACAGTCAGGGGAGGTTTGTTCGTTGTTGCACCGAAACGATTGCACTCGTACCTCCTTAATTTTGCAGGACTGTACATCGCCCAGTATGAATGTTGAACAGCTAACAGTGATAGTCTACATCATATCACTCGCTGTCGACACAAGTTAGTACTTTCTCCGTTTCAAAGTATCAATATGTTTAAGATTCAAATTTTATACTACTTCCCTATAATTTAATATTAGGTTAGATTAGTAATTTTTTTCGTCGAACCGATGAAGAGAAGCTAACCGACCAGATTTAATTAAGAAAATATCATAAGACAATAGAGTTGATGAAGAGAGGACTTAGCAACGCCAAGATGCTGATAAGCCTAGAGAACTATCACACTCGAACGAGAGCATGTTAGGAATCTCGACAACGGCTAGGGTGATTGCTACCAAAAGAAGCAAATAATATTAGTTTTCTTTATTTTGAGATGGAGGAAATACATTTCAATAATTCCTTAGTCAACCAGATGTTCGGAATGGAAATGTAAACCATTTAAAATTAAAAAATTGGCCCACGAAGTGATTAAAAGAAAATCCTTTGATCTCGGCATTAGCTAAATAAATTAAAAATACTGGACGGAAGTAATGGTATATTTGGAATTGCTAATGAGTTAACTTAGAAGTTGCTGACAACTGTAATCTCGTCTAATGCATGCGAAAGCAGGCTTCGTGGTGCTGGGCCTCGTGCCTAGCGTGATCTGTATTAGACTAATTAAGTGTACTCATTACCTCCAAAAGATATTGGTGTAGCTAGGAGTTTGGTCGGCCGTGATACGCGTACCTGCAAGCGTGATGGGCTTCCGTGCAAATCCCTGTACAGCTGAAGAGTAGGGCTTTCATCAATCGAGCCGCTCGAGCCCGGCTAGTCAAAAGGCTCCATTGGAGCTCGTTCGAAGGCCCCAAAACAACCCACAGCCAACCTAACCTCCACTATTTATCCTTCCATCTTTAAGGAATAGTCAAAATTTAAATTTGAGTATAATACATGGAGGATCATCTAATTTATTACATGTGTCATGTAGGTCACTCTATTTTTTAAAATACATATATAATTTTTTACTCTCTATAACTTGTGGGCAGCTTAATTATAAAGACATGGTTGAAAGTGTGTTTTTCCAACAACTTAGGAGTGGGCAAATATGAGGAAACAGAAGACCAATACTATTCCCTGTCTAAACACAGAGCTGGTTGCGGCCTGCTAAACAGATAAATTAAGGTGGATATAGATGGTGCGTTCCTACCACATAAACAAAACGAAGCGGCAGGGGTGGTGATGATGAATGATTTAGGAATTTTTTCTATAGCGATCGAATTTTTTCTCTGCTAAGAGAGGCCACGACGACAGAGGAGCATATCGGAGAGCAACTGGACTAACTATAGAGGTAGGATTGAAACGGACATGTAAAGATGGTGAAGATGGCAAATGAAGCTGAGTTAACTAGTCTATCTATGGGCTCTCAAGGTTAAACTAAAGTCTTTCTAGGAAGTTAAAGTCTAATGGATATGGAGATCAGCAAATAAAGCATCTCATTTGGTAGCGAAGGAAGGAAGATCCAATGGTTTAGTCGTAAACTAGTTCTCAGATCTCCGGGTTTTATTAGTTCTTTGGTAGAGGAAGAATGTAATTATGGTAGTTTCGTCGAGTAGGTGGAGACAGTAGTCTCTCTTAAAAAAGGATTTTACCTCTGGCGCTGCTTATATTCATTGCTTTCATGTATCGCTAATGCCAACGCCAGTTCTATCGCTGCTAGGGTTTGATGGCAAATAGGAGAGATAACTGAAATGAGCTATAAAATGTTGATAACTATTTGTCAAATAATGCAGTAGTAAAATGATTTGGTTCACTAATTTCATGTATTGCCAATTGGCAGTACCGTGGGAAAAGGAAAAAAAAGTGTCTTGGGCCACATGTTAAAAGCATTTTTTTCCCAATCCAATATATGCTTGCGTAGAGTTGACCTAGAGTAAAATTTTAAAAGAGTTAATTTAAAGAGTAAATCACTAACAACACAACACATGTATAAAAAAATTTACATCTCTAATAAACCATTATAACTTATAACCTACTACATTATAACCTACTACATAAGTGATAGACGAGATAATTTATCGATTGATTAATCAAAAATCAAAACATACATATATAGGCTAAGCGAACTCTGCTGATGACCTAAGCAACACTAGGTGAGGTGACATAGGTAGCGGTTGTTGCCCAGTATAGAAGCCCTCTAAGTGAGGCAGCTGGTAGGCATCAAGCGGCCTAGTAGAGAGGAGTTGATGTCCATCAGGTGGACCAGCCCATAAAAACTAGAATGTTCCATAGGCTGACTGCCGGTTGAGTGGAGCAGGATCAAACCGTACGAGTGAAGAGGACCATGACACGATTGGTGCAGGTGCCTAGGATGCGACCGACATAGAGGAGCCGCCACGACAGTTTCGCTTGTTGATCTTCTTGCCTCTATTGCCAGCGACGAGATTGTATGACGATAGTGTAAGGGGTGAGAGACCAAGACGGTGAGGATCTGTGCTGGGGCGCTAAGCTTCACCTGCATGGTAATCTCGATGAGTCGAAGGTCTAAGCGCACCTCGATAAAGGTCGAGAACGGCCGTTGTCATTGGATCAGCGCCACCATATAGACAAAGCGGTCATTGAGGCCACGGAGAGCGTTAAGAACGAGTGTGCGGTCACAAACTGGTTCACTAAGATCGGCGAGTTGGTCGGCCATGACCTTAAGACAGCGACGGTAGTCATCAATTGATAGATCACCTTAGACAAATGCGCGGAACTCAGTGTCGAGGAGGAGCGCACGAGTCTCCTTATTCCCAATGAACCGCTATTCCAGTCCTAGCCAGATGATGCGAGCTATGGGCGGGCCATCCTCATGGTTCATCACCACCTCGAGGAGCTCAGGGGTGATAGCGTCATAGAGCCATGAGAGGACAGTGCAATCCATGCACTTCCACGAGACATCGACGGAGCAATCATCGTCGGAGAGCACATGGTCGCGTGAGCGCATATCGCTCAAGCATGTTGAGGAAGAGATTGTGCCAGCGGTTGAAGTGGGGCAACGTGAGATCAAGGGTGATCGCATGAGAGCCCGAATGTTGAGGATGGTTGTCGCTTGAGCGGGTAGAGCAATGGTAGCTGCGATGACCTCGTCGACAATCACCATGGCATGAGCATTGGCGGCGTGGTGCTCGAGTCCTCTAGGCGTGTAGTCTCGAGACGCTCAGTCTCAAGCCGTGTGACCTCTAGGCTTGTAGCCTCTTAGTGCTCTTCTGGGGTGAAAGCGGCGATGCAATGCTCTAGTTCGCGTTGGGCGGTTGCATCCGTGTCTAGGAGAGTCATCAATAGCTAGGGCACTCGACGGCGACAACGGCAGAGTGGATGGGTTAAGGAAGCCGGTCACCACGAGGCCGCTGCGGTACGCATCATTACGACCAGCACGTGAAACCTGACTACCAGTGTTGAGAAGAGCTGGAGGAAGACACGGCGCTTGGCGTGCTCGAGGAGACAAGGCGCGAGTTGCTAGTCACCAGCGTCGTTGGGAAAGACTAAGGTTTGAGAAAGATAAGGTTTGGAACAAACCAATCTAATATGACGAGGTAATTTATTGATTGATTAGTTAGAAATCAGTCAATCTCATTTCTTTTATATCATACTGACTTATGGTAAAACAGTAAGAAGATTAGACTAAAATAGTAGCATATGGTAAATGATTAATAGCAGTCTAACTCATCTAAAGCTGATAATAGTATGACATAATGCACCTAACTACGCTTACCGGAGTATCATGATCCTCTCAAAAATGAAAAAAAGAACATCGATCGGTATATATTGTCTCTTCCAAGGCGTCGCCCCCGCCGCCGCCGCCTCCCCCACATCCTCCCACGCCTCGTCGGCAGCTAGGACGGTGCGTCCGCGAGCTGCCCACCACTAGTGCGGCATTTGAAGAGCTTGACGCGACGACGGATGCCTATCCAAGACGGCTAGGGACGGCGAGACGTGTCCAGCCAGCGCCGGCGGGAAGAGAGATTCGTGGCATCGTGCTCCACTGCTCCTCCCGCCCCCGGCCGTCAGGTCAGTAGGTCACCGTCGCTGCTATCTATCCTGCGACGCGTAATGCGTTCTTCCTCCTCGAATCGAGCCTGACCGACGGTCAAACCAACGAGCTCGGCTCGGGTCCCGATTCCCGACCGAGCTCGAGCCTAGGGCAGCTGTGGCTTGCTCGTGCGTCGTGCCTGCGTCGCGGAGATCCAGTCGGAGAGCAGCCAACCCGGCGACAGCGGCCGTTTCACCAGTAGTTTTTTTTACTGGCGTGCGCGCGCGCGCGAGCGCGAGGGCGAGGCGAGGGAGTGGCGGTGCCAGCACCACCGCCAGGCACGCACGAGTACGACAAGGCCCAACCGAATCCTCGCGACGGGGAGGCGCCTCGTGGCACGCCGCGTCGCTGCCTTTCCCTTTCCCCTCCCCCTCTCTCGCCCATCGCGCTCGCGCGGGGGTGGGCTGCGGGCGGCTATAAAGAGGTGAGACCCCGATCTCCCTACGGCTCCTCGCACAAGCTGCCGCCTCCCGAGCCATCCGGCCAACGCAGGTGTTGATCTCTCTGTACTCCGCTTGCTCCTCCTCGGGTCATGCTGTGGGTTCTTGCTTTGCTACTCGCGTTTGCTCACCACGTGTTCGATGGAATACCTGTGAGGTGCATGTGCCCAAATTGGTTCATTTTTGGGCGGATCCGAGACTATGGTTGTGGCTTGCTTGATGCTAATCCATCTGTTATTTGTGCTGGATCAATTGCTTACTTGTGCTTGTCACTTGTTAGAAGCTTCTGGCTAAAAATTCCTCCTCCTTCTGCTGTAGTAATGGAAGTTTCTTTAGCCCACAAGTGCAGTAGGGATTGCAATAGCTGAAAGTGCGCCTATCTCTTTCATGAAAGAGAAGTGCCGATGCTTTGTGTTGTCTCGTATCCCAAAGTCTGGAAAAGTTTTTTCTTTTCGCGCTTTATATCATTAGTACATCATAACTTCAGTAGGTGGGAAATCTTCCCGATATCCAACACACGTGGGTTGGAGCCCACATGCATAGTCAGCATCATCGTTGTCTCACTTTATTAGGAAATTTAAGTGAAGTCAATTAAAATCTAGTACTGTAAACCCAAGGGCTGCACCTATCAATTTACTCTATCAAATATTCCCTGATAAAACATTGCTAAATAGAAAGGGTTTGTTGTAGTTTCAATAGAATTTATACTAGTAAATGCCAATCATATTTGGTATCCATTCTTCTACTAAAATCAGTATTTTCTTCAGGAAAACATGCGTGCTTTAGATATAGTAGACAGTCATCTATAGCTTCTTTGCGTATCCTGTTCTAATGGCAAACATTTGCTCTTTTTTCTTGACCCGAACAAGCAAGTCTGAAATCCTAGGGTGTGTTTGGTTTCAGGGCTAGGTGGGATGGGTTAGACCTATCCCTGTTTTTTGAGATAGGTTGGTCCCCCGTCTATTTGGTTTATGGAATGGGATGATCCTAGTTTTTTGTTGTAGAAGGGATTGGGGTGGAATGGGATGGACGGATTTATAGTCACCGTTAGCCCCGTCTGCTCCCTGCGGCGTGCTGCAGCTTGGGCTCCATCAGCGGTGGGGGCGGGTGGTGGAGGAGCGGCGGTGGTGCCCTGAGTGGCAGCGATTCGTGGAGGTGGTGGCGGTGCCCCTGAGCAAGCGGTGGTGGTTTGCGGAGGAGGCCCGAACGGCGATGTCGGTTCGCAGAGGTGGCGCCCTTGAGCGTGCGGCGGCGGCGGAGGTGCGGTGGAGGGAGCTGCCACTCGGCTGTGGCCTCTCCGCGCGGGCATGACAAGCGGGCTGACGCTGGCTGTGCGCGACCGTCCAGGTGGGTTCGTTCGTCTGCCAGTTTTTTAGGGATGGCTTGGACCCGAATCTGAGAGGAATATTTCTCTCCAGGGATCAACCTAACCCACCTATCCTCAAACCAAACACCCTGAAAAATGGGTTGGCTCCTTCCCAACCCATCCAATCCCTGGAACCAAACACATCCTTATGTCTTTTGTTTGCAGGTCTGATATTGCTTGTTGGTCCCTCCCCATCAAAAAAATGTTTGGCTCACTTATCTCTTACTCACCTTCAGTGGTAAGTTTTAGATTCATATGCAGTGACATATCGATTAATCTCTTATGTAGAACAGGCATCCAGGTGGAAGCATGATTAGTTATGCAAAGATCATCAAATAGCTGTGCCTTTTTGTTGTGGTTACTGCTGACATTTGCTGATCTTCTTATACTTCTGTTTTTGTTTTGTTTAGAATTCAAAGATGGAGAACCCTGTTGAGTTCATTACGACTGGAGTTCTTGCTAGTCTGCAGAATTTTATCCGCAAATGCATTGTAGCTGTCCTCTCATATGGCCCAATGCCTAAACATATCGCATTTATTATGGATGGTAACCGTAGATATGCTAAATTCAGGAGTATCCAGGAAGGCTCTGGTCACAGGGTGGGCTTCTCTGCTCTCATTGCCAGCCTACTCTACTGCTATGAAATGGGTGTGAAGTATATTACGGTGTATGCATTTAGCATTGATAATTTTAAGTGAGACCCAACTGAGGTGAAATCCTTGATGGAGTTAATGGAGGAAAAGATCAATGAACTACTAGAAAACAGAAATGTCATCAACAAGGTTAACTGTAAGATCAACTTCTGGGGTAACATGGACATGTTAAGCGAATCGGTGAGGGTAGCAGCTGAGAAACTGATGGCTAGCACTGCTGAAAACACCGGATTGGTGTTCTCTGTTTGCATGCCCTACAACTCCACGTCTGAGATCATCAATGCGGTTAACAAGGCCTGTGCCGAAAAGAAGGATATACTGCAGAAGGAGCATGCTTACAACATTGCAAATAATGGCGTGCATTCAGACATTTCGGTGGAAGATCTGGACAGCCATATGTACAGTGCTGGTTGCCCAGATCCTGACATTGTGATCCGGACCTCAGGTGAGACTCGCCTAAGCAATTTCCTTCTGTGGCAGACGACGTTCAGTCATTTGCAGAATCCATACCCTCTTTGGCCGGAGTTCTCTTTCAAGCACCTTGTCTGGGCTATACTACAGTACCAAAGAGTTTACCCTTATATTGAGCAAAGCAGAACACACTCTAAGAAGCAGCTGTAATCACATCCTCCCTGGAAGGAGATGTATACCATTAAACAAGAAAATCTGTAGTTATACAACAATAATCTGTGTTCTCCTTTGATGATTCCTGGAATGTGAAATATAAAAAAAGTATAGCTATGCCATTTGTGGGCAGGCCAAACATGTGTATGCTGCAATATTACTAACATCTTGTTTGATCCAAATGTGTGAAATGTAATAGCGTTTGATCTAAGCAAAGTGCCTTGCTCTCGCTAAAGCTTTGTTCTTCTCAGAGATGATTGACTAAGCCATAGTGAGTATGGGGCGTCAACTGTGCTAGTATTTCCTTCTTGTCACAGTATGCATGGAAACAATCTGAGGACATTATAAGGCTCAAAACATCTATGAATAATTACTCCATAGTTTTGCCAACACAAGCAACACCTGAATTTTTTTCCAACTGGTATTCACAGCTTGATTCATACAGTACTTTACACAATCACATTGTCACAAAATTGTTCACATCTAGTGTCTACAGATCAGCTCAGGAGTTTTATTCAGGAATTTTTTTGCGCTTCTTTGAAACAAAAGAATTTTAGCTTGCTTGATTCAAAGAATTTTGAACTGTTTAACACTAAAAAGGCCATATAGAATTGCTGACATGCCGTGTTCAAAGGAACCATTTAGAAGCAGGCAAAGTATATATATTTCAGAAGACACTTTCGAATGTCTAGTTTTCCAACCTTAACTCTATATTTCGAAGGTTTTTAGAAGAAAGTTGATTAAAAATTATATTAATTATTTTTCAATTATTTTAATTAATATTTAATTAAGCAAGTGCTAATCTACTTGCCAGGTCAAGTCCCAAACCCCGCTGGCGGACGCAGCCGGAGCCCACTCCCACGAGGCGACGACCACGACCTCGTCTCGCCGAAACCACGCGCCGTCAAACTCCCAAACCCACCAAGTATACCCCATGCTGCTCCTCTTCCTCCGCCATCTTCCCCAAGTCAATCTCCACCCGCCGCTACCTTCGCCCTCCTCCTCCTGCTCGTCTCGCTCGCCCTCGCCGCCGCTCAGCCCAGCCAGCCACCGCCGTCCCCGGCGGCGGAGGGCAATCGCATCAACCCCTCTGACGGTACGGATTTCTCACTCCTTTAGGTCTAAATCGCGACGAGTTAGCTTCGAAGCAGCCGACCACCCGCGACGTCGCTCGAGTGCGATGGGTCTCTCCTTCCCGCAGAGGCTGCCCTGCACAATGTGTTCGAGCAGTGAAACCTGAGCCTGCCGGCAAACCCGTGCATCAATCGCGTCGTCGGGCCGTTTCCCATGGACGCGTCCATCTCTATCAACTGCAGTTGCCCGACCAGCGAGTGCCGCACTACGAACCTGTTAGCGCGCATCCCTCTCGATTAGTTTCTGACGCCTCACTTTGTGGGGGGATTGATGGATGGGCGTTCTCTGGATGATGCAGGACCATCACCCTTATCCCGGACGAACTCTTCAATTTGACGGAGCTGGTCTCTCTGTGAGTACTGGCATTGGTCTCTGTCTCTGATACTGTGAAACTGCTTACAGTAGGAGATTCTACAATTAACCTGTTGTGATAGGAACATGATTTTTTTGGTTGGGTTGAGGCTTGTAGTTGTTATAATCATTACTCAGAAGCATAGTATTTACTGAAAATATGTATAACTGACGTTTTCATGCCTCATACGTACCTGCTGACGCATATTGTATAAAATAAATGGTACTCTGAGAAGAATCTATCCTGCATTCTTCTTTACTCCTCACTCTTTGCTTGCACTAGCTATGCTTCATTCTCTGTGTGGACACTTCTTTCATTTGTACCACATTCACTTTGGTATTTCAGACATTTCTTCTATTGCATATATTCAGGCTAGATGCTAATCTTCTGTGTGCATGCACCTGCTAAAATTTTCATGCAACGTTAGTACGTTTTTGTAATTAACTTCTCTCTCTTTTTTTGTTTTTGCAGGGATTTGAGTAACAATAAATTGAGTGGTTCAATAAGCCCTAATATCGCGAATCTCACCAAACTGGAACTATGGTGATTATGAAACCTCTTAGTTCTTTTCAGTTCACTAATTTAGTTGCAAATTTTGTTTAGCACCTCATTGAGTAAATTTTCTTGTTATTCATTAAAGAACATGTAAATTTACAACTCATCATACAGAATGCGATTGCACACTGTAATTTGTCTTGACAGAAATGGGGCCCTGCAATATTGTCTAATGCTGACATATTAGATGGTAGAATATTGGAAGCAGTATCTATGACCCTATGCGTGTTACTTGGACAGGCATCCTTGAGACCTTGACCTTCCTTTTCTGAACACAACTGTCTGAGTCCTACACAAGGATAATAACCATCGTACCAATTTATCAGTCCTAATAAAGTATTTAGTCTCTAAACAGATTATGATATCTGTAACTGAAGCTGATCCTAACAAATTTGTCTTAACCATCTGAATTAAATACACAGATCTCTAATTTTATCTGGCCACAAAGTATTTCAGTCCTCTAACTTGATTTAGCCACATTACTATGACCCTAACATGTGTCCATACAAATGCACTGATTTTTTAAAGGGTAAAAATCTATTTTATCCCCCTCAACCAATGCCCGAGTCTAGAAATCAACCCTCAATTATGAAAACGGGCATTTACACCCCTCAACTATCATAACAGATCATATACCCCCTAAGGGCAATCCAACCTGGTTTTACAGGTGCTTTTTGCAAAGTTAGCATCCAAATATCTACTTCTCACTGACACAGCACCTAGTTAGCAGGAGACATACAAATTTGACCCGGTTGGATTGCACTTAGTGGGTATTTTGACCGGTTTTGACAATTGAGGGGTATAAAATGTCTAGTCTTATAGTTGAGGTTTGATTTCTAAACCTGGGCTATAGTAGTTTTTTTTGGGTGGGTGTGTAAAATAATCTATCAGTTTAAGCAACTGTTAACGCCAAAATTTGGAAAGCTCGGGGAAAGGTTAGAAAAAAGATCGGCTGAAGTAAAAACAAGAGTTCGGTTGCTACAGGGAGGAAGCCGATCGGATGAAGCAAGGAGAGATTCGGTCTAAGAATAGAGGATTATCCAGATGAGACCGAGTTTGAGGAGAAGCAGTGGCACTCACGACAGGGTATTTTATCTATGTAAATCGTATCTTATATAAATAGGAAGGTTTAGTTAGTTTAGGTAATTGGCTTAGAGATATTTTCCTTTATCTTTGTTAGGAGATAACGTCCGATGGTTGTTGTAAACGCGTCGGACTCTGTAAACCTAGGGTATAAATATAGACCCCCTGGAAACATACTCAACACATCTTTCAATCAATATTAATTCAGCGCATTGCCATCCTAGTTCATCTAGGTTTTTACTGACGGGGTCTGGCTCTCAGTGCGGAGCTGCATCGGTTAACTTCGATCTTCGGTAAAGGGGTAAGTCTCGCCATTATTCCGATATGTTTTGCTCTATCTAAGGCTGTATCGTTTAGGTTTGACCTCTTAGTCCGATCGGATGTATTGCATTACGTCCGTTCAAGTTCTATCGACCTATCAAGCTCTCTCTGTCGTCGTCGGTCTCGTGCTGTATCGGTTAGGTTCGACCTACGAAGCTGCTGACGATAGATTGAGTTTTAGGCCTATAGGTTTTTGTACGGCGTTTCATCGGAGTGTTAGCCGATGAGTTATCTATACCCAAGCACCACGTCCAGCGTATCGGCTCCTCGGTCGATACGCACCAGTCTTTAGAGACTCCCCTCGTGTGCCACGCCAATGAGTTGATGACCTATGTCCATTTTAGTAAATTACTTCTTTACCAATCAGCTTGTTTGTAGCTGGTGGTTTAACTGCAGGTTTAGATATGGTATGTTCTGCATGTTTACATCATCCACATAAATTAAAGAATCCTACAAAAAGAATCAGTCAAATATTTTGGATCTTTTGAAGCTGATTGAATGCTTTCCACTCAGCTAGGCACTTGAACAACAATCAACTCAGTGGGCGTTTTCCTAATGAATCTTCACATTTAAGGAATGTAAAATCCTTGTAAGCATAGCTCATTTCTCTCTTTAGTTCCATCATATGCAAAGTAAAAGCATTTATTTTTTTAGACCCATATTGTAAGTGGAATCAATTTGGAGATGATCAGATTGAATAGGGTTCTGTTGGAAAAAAATATCATCTAATCTTTTAGGTACTTGCTGGTGGATGTTTGATAATAAAATTGATGAGCTAGTTCCAGAATTTATTGGGGACATTACCAATCTTAAAGATTTGTACGTATAAGCACTTGGTTTGTTTTCCTATTATGTACAGCTCCTTTTTCCTTTACAATCTTATAGTTCTGATGCTGTTGCCTTTCTAGGAGAATATATGAGATGAATCTTCAAGGACCTATTCCAAACAAATTCTCTAATTTGACCATTTTAACATATCTGTAAGTAACTCTTAATTATTTATTTTATTAATAGCACAATCAGCTGTACACCACTGTAATTTGTAGAAATTGGTTGTGCGTGTATGTGCGCATGTAGAACTCCAAAGATCACAAACTACACCACCCCTACTGCACCTGTGGAAAATGTTTGTATGTGCCACTGCACAAATTTGACAAGGCCAAGTGACTACTTACCTGTTCCAGAAGTACAGTTATCAAATGAGCGTATTGAGTCTTCCAATTTTAAACCCAAGAATCGCTGATTTGCTGTCCTAAATTTTCAGTAGTTACCTCAAAAGCTCACTGATTTATTGCCCTAAATTTAGCTATTATCTCTACGTTCTGAAGGAATAGTTGCAGCTTATTATTGCAGTGGTATGTAATCAATTCTTGAGTTGCATTTAGGCACAATTCTTGGTTTTGGATTTACAAAATTTAAAATGCATACTTCTGCAGTAGTATATAACTAATGTTCCATTTATTACAATTGGAATATTGTTAACACCAGAATTTGTTCAGTTTGCAAACAGGATTAGTCGATGGAAGAAAAACTGATAAAATCATAGGGAGAAGCCGATTGACACTATAGAAGAGCCAATCAGATGGGTTGAGGACGGATTCGGTCTATGTAAAGACGGAGGACTATCCAGATGAGACCGAGTCTGAGGAGGTGTCGGGAGAACCATGACAGGGTGTTTATTTATATAGAATATATTACGTAAACTAGGTAAGTTTAGTTAGCATTACAAATTCTTAGAGATTAGTTTTCTTTTATGTTTTTAGTAAACAACGTCCAACAGTTGTTGTAACCGTGTCGGACTCTTGTCATCTCAGGGTATAAATATAGGCCCCTTAGAGGTTTGTAAAGATATCTACAAATCAATACAATACAACTTTGGCGCATCACCACCCTAGCTTGCCTAGTTTTTTTCCCGATGAGTTTTGGCTCTCGATGTGGGGCTACATCGGTTAAGTTCGATCTTCGGTGAAGAAGTAATTACTACCATTATTATGGTTCGTTTTGTTCTGTCTAAGGCTGTATTGGTTAGATCTGACCTTTTAGTCTGATTAGGCATGCCTCATCACGTCTGTGTGAGGTTCACTGGTACATCGGTCTGCTTCCTCTATTTCTGGTACCATGCTGCATTGGTTAGGTTCAACCTACGAGATCGGTGGCAATGGTTGGAGCCGTTGGCTTGGCGGGTGTTTGCACGGCATTTCGTCAAAGTGAGTAGCCGATGAGTTATCCATAACTCTAGCCTCGTATCTGGTTTGGCCATCACTCCATGATTAATTCGCTGGTGATCGATTCAATCACGTCGGATTCAGTCTGATGCTGTTTTGGTTAGGTCCGATATTTCTGGCTCGCTTCCAACGGGGCTGGCGTTGAGATCCGGAGGGTTTCGTTCTCCATCGGCTCAGATAGCCAATGAGTTTAGGTATAGGCTTGCGTCGAGCGTTCGGCCGGCAGGTAGCTGATGACCTCGCTCTTTTCTCTCTCATCACTACGTTTGATCTAGCTTCCGTTGTCTTTGCGCCGTTAGTTTTGGTTTCATATTGTCTCGGTTCAATCCAATCTATCGAGATTGGTCCTAACGGTGCCATTACAGTGGTCGCTGATCCCCATGGTTTTGTGGGGGATCAGCCTCGCTCCGTGCTCTAGTTGCTTTTATCATATAGAGCGTCATCGGCTCTTTGGCCGACGAGCCATCTATTTTACTACACATGTATATTGCCTACGCCTTCATCTACTTTTAGCCGATGCTTGAGCATTTCCTTTCCCATCGCACTTAGCCGATTGGGTGAGCTGGATCGGCCTACCGATCGATTGGTTCGCGGATCTTATCCTGTCTCTTTGTCAATTGTAGAGTCAAATTCACTGTCACGTCCTTAAATCTTAAAGATTAAGGATCTGTATTAAAGCTAAGCAGATCTTTCAAGCCTTTGCGTGATCAGGGCGTCATCTTTCCCGATCGGACTCCCCGCAAGATTCGGCGACCAGCAAATATATTTTAGTATTTTGTGTTGTCAACTATCGAGTAAAGGTATCGTGGAAGAAGTTGAAGTAGTATTATTATCTGGAGAAACTTCTTATCTGTCATAATCAGGATTATCAAGTTACCATTTGTTAGAAGTCACACTTACCTGATCTTATTATTAATCATATTAATGATCTTTCTTTACAGGATGATTGGTAACCTTGGTGATAACTATTCTTTTAATTTCACAGGAGTTTGGGCAAATCTTTCAGTGTTGTAGTTACCAGTGTTTTATTCCTTATTTTCTTGTATTGAACTAATTATTTTCATGGATGTTGGTTAATACAAGTTCTTGGTACATGCTTTCTTTGTATTTAGCAGATCTTCGAGGAAATATTGACTCACTGGACAGTTTCAGAGCTCAATTTGGCAGAATCTAACATACCTGTATGTTTCAAAAACACTTTCTTGAACACAACGTTTTTGTTTACATATGTTCAATGTCAGTCTTCCATTTAGGGAGTGCAAACCTTGCCTAAGTCAGAAAGGGCTCCATTTTTGTGACTGTGCTGCTGGTCAGGTGATGTTGCTTGGTGGCAAGATGGAGGAATGAAGGGATAGAGATAGAGGGAGATGGAGAGTGCTTGATCTCAGAACCATCAGGACCTCATCTTCTAAAAGAGGTTTCTAGAACAATAAAATCTTATGCTAATCAAATCATAACCAAAATACAAGAGGGAGACCACTTCAACTGGGATCTCTAGAACTCGAACTCCTAGGATTTAACTTGGTGCAGCAGCTGGTGGTGTGGTTGCTGGTGCTGGTATACTTACCCTAAACAATACGTATCAAAATAACACAAACTGACATTTGGGATAGTTATTCTAAGTACTTGTTGATATGGTTGGGAGGTGGGGGCACATGAGGCAGCAGTGGTTTGCTTGCTGTGGTTACCAGCTATGGCCAGCGGCATGGTGATAACTGACTAGTGAGGTGTATGCTAAATGTGCTTTTCAAAGGTTAGTCACTATGATATCAGCATCAATGATGGCAAAAACCACAATCAACACTATGGTAGGACTATCAGCTCTGGTAAATATGTAATATGGGCTTCTTCATTGATATGGTCTATTAACCTTGCAGGCACAACTTTTTAGTTGTGTCCTGAGCTTCGCTATTCAATTTGGCACATAAGCTACCTCTAGGACTATTTGATCGTGTCATTGTTATAAAACATTACAATAAAAGTAAACCCTGTATTCTGATAAATATATCTCTTGCTATGTATTTGAACATTGAAATTGTTATGCTTTTTGTTTGTAATGATGCTCTTTCTCTCTCTCAATTTACCTTATATTTGCAGAGATTTGAGATCAAACGACTTATCAGGACCAATTGAGCAAGTGTTTCAGTATAATAGGACCTTACAATACCTGTAAGTTGGATTCTTTTGAGAAATATTATTCCTTAAACAAGAAACTTAATTTGGGATGAGATACTTGAGTTAGGGGACTTGCTACTGATTGCAAGTTTAAGTTAAGAAACCTTGTACATGATACCAGTTTGCTCAACAGCTTTTATTTACCCATAAGCATATTTTATGTAGCAGTTTGACCTTACAGTCAGCAATGACGTAGACAGGCCTCATATTTAAGCTATCTGGTTGTATTCTACCTATCTCAGCTTCTATCCAGGATAGATGACAAAAGTCTTGTACCTTTGCCATCCGAGTCTCCTCACTGCTATCCTTGCAAAAAGAAGTCTCTTCTGTTGCTAGAGACCTTTCTTGATTGGATTTGTGCCAGAGTTTGCCTGTCTTTCTACCTCAATATCTGATTTACCATCACAAACCATGTAACTTAAATGGTCAAATAATAACAAGAGGCCTTCAGGTCCATGGGAAGATGACAATACTGCCAGTGGGTTGAACCCGTCTCAAAGAACATGACGTGTTTCACTGTGCTGTGATGAATCCATCATCTGAACATGCCACTTGACTTTTCCTTACTGCAATATCTAACAAAATTTACTGAAAAAAATGACTGGCCATTTATGGAATCTTCAAGTTCTGGCAGCAGGTTTTGTTTTCCTTTGTTCATTTGTAGGATCGTGTTCTGGAGAAGTTATTTGTTTGTAATAGGCTGTTAATCAAGAAATGAAACCATGATATACATCTGAACTTTTGCAAGCTTCCACCATCAATTCAGAAATTTCTAATTCACCATACTATACTTTATAAAATACAGATTCCCATTATGTTTCGATATCGAAGGTCGTAGAGTCAGTTTACAAGCTCTAATTAGTGTGAAGAATTTGGAAGTTACATATGGACCTTAGACATTTTAAATAATTATCTTGAGATCTAGCATGTTTATTTTAAATAATGGGTGTGAACCTGGCTGTACCAATGACTATGGTCAGTGTGATTGTAATGTATTACCATTACCACATGTAACCATATTGTTCTTTTTCGTTTTTACTTTATTTCTAAGGTATTGTTTACCCTGTCTTTATGATGATTTTTTTTAATTGTTAGTTATGTAGGTGAAAACAACTTCAGTGGATCTCTGCCTCCTCAAATGCCTCTATCACTACTTGCTTCTTAAGTCTGCTGCTTGCATGTGCTCCTTTGTGCAAATAGCATTTTATAATGTGAACTTCATGTATTTTTTAGATATTACTCTCTGTTCCTAAATATAAGCATTTCTAGATTGTTTAGTAAATATTAAGGTTAAGAAGAAATATTTTTTTCAGTCATCTTATTGGTTAAATTTTGAATTGTTTAGATTCCCTCCCAAGCACCTGATTGGCTGAAAATGCTTTGATTCCCGTGCATTGGAGTTAATGTCTCAGAAATGCTTATATTGTGGACAAATTTGAATACTAGAAATGCTTATATCTGAGAGCAGAGAGAGTATATTTGTATCAGTTACTGTTGCAATGTGATCCCTACTACTTAAAATATTACGTGCTCACTGTCAAGGAGCATAAATGCTACATGACTATTACGGATGAGCGTGTTGCTGTAGCTCATTGGTAGAACACCCAGTAGTGGTGCTGCTCACCCAGGGCTCAAATCCTGGGTGCCGCATTTGTGCCCACCTCCTTGCGCAAGGTTTTGGTGGGCCCCTTCTTTTAAGCTAAGTCAAGGTGGACGTACTTCCCCCTAGATCGAGTTTTTTTTACATAACTGTTATTTGAACTATTGAATGAGAAAGAATAACATAGCAATCATTTCCTTGTTGGCTAATCCTTCTCCCAAGTCTTTTTTTTTGTTTCCTCAGATATACGCGCTCAAGTTCAGCATGCTAATAGTGGCTAGTTTGATGGTGAAGCATGTGTTGAAGTAGCATAGATCCTTTTCCTAGTGCAACCTGATCGTAAATCTGTCTAACAATTCTCCTTTTTTAATGAACATTACAGGGATGTTATATATAATCCTTTGCTTAATGAAAATCTTCCTAACAATTCTGCTAATGGAACAATGTATGCCATTTCTACTTGTAATAAGCACTAGAACTTGACTGATTATTACAGCAGTTTCACTCGTTCTTTTGTGCACATGTCTTTTATGAACAGAAATTATATTGGAACCTCAATTGCTGCAAGCGGATCAAATCGCAGGTAATCAACACTTCTAATGATCTCTGATTTTGTTGTCAAACAAACTCAAATTAATAGACTTCCCTTATTTCACAGTTAATTATGTAGCCAATGTGCTCCTATAATTGCTCTCTTTTTTACTACCCCATTGTTTAGAGAAATAAACAAATAAGTTAAACTGGTTAAGGACAATTTAATATTGGAGTCCTTTCATGTTTTGCTATGCAATTCATGAGACTGAGGTAGTCATTTAGAAGACATATTTTTACATTTTCCTTGATCTGAAGGACAGTTTGTTGTTATGGTAATTGCTAGAGGATTTGGAGAAGTAATGTAATTTCTTAAGGAGAATGTGGAAATTGGTAGTTTTGGTAATTTTAGAATATACAAATCTTACCTTCTAGTAGCAGTAGAGCTTACTAATTTAGTGTTTTGATTATTTTAAATAGCGTCCAACATATTGTTTACTTGCTCTATTACCATGCAGTGAAGACATTTCTTTCCTCAACTGTCCTGACATGAAAGCATGCAACCGAAAAAATTTACTAGTACGTTTTCAAAAACTTTTACCATTTGACTTATTAACTTGTTTTTCTTTCTTGGTGCGGCATTTAACATATTGGTGTAAATATTCTGGTGCTTATAGGGTTGTTGGAGTTCTGTTAATGCTTCTAAAGTCATTATTAGATCTTCTCGGTTTATTACAAGAATCTTATTCATCATCGTAAATGCAGATCCTATACCCTTTGCTGTAAACTGTGGGAGCAAGGAATATACTTCTTTAGACCTGTCGTAGACTGTGTTCCATGACGATTCCACTGATCTTCGAGCAGCAGGCTTTCATGTGGGGTCTAGTAATAATTGGGTTGTCAGTCATCTCAGCGCTGATCCTTTTAGTAACTCTACTGGTATTGTAAGTACAAACAATAGTATTAGTGGAACAGACATGCCTGATCTCTACAGAACGGCAAGAACATCAACTGGTTCATTATGGTACTGTGTGGTTGGCTTGGCTAATGGGACATATACAGTTCAACTCTTCTTTGCAGAGATAGTTATAGAAAGTGAATCAGGCAGACGTTTATTTAACATCGAAATTCAGGTCTGATCTCTCTCTCTCTCTCTCTCTCTCCAAGTTTAACAATCGTAATGCAAACTGATATTTGAAACGCACCCAGACATTATTAGCAAAACATGAAAAAAAAATGTCTGGTTAACTGCAGGATCGGAATATCAGCACAGATTTCAACATTTTTGAGGTAGCAGGGGTTTCAACAAAGCCACTAACATAATTCTTGTAGAGAATGTCACCGACTTGGTGTTGAAAAACATCTCTATTGGAATGGACGAGGCACTTGCTGCATTCCACGTAATGGAACTTATGGTCCTCTGGTGTCAGCAATAAGTGGTAAGTTACAGACTTACAGTATATATACTGCCTTTTCTTGATATTTTTTTCTTCTTATCAGATAAAACATTGGCTGACAAGAAAATGCTGTATTTTCTCAGTATTCCCTTACACTGAGGTGCAAGCTGGTCCCCCACCTGCGCCGCCGCTTACATCACGGTGGAATGAAAAGCGAAGAGGAGTGGTTGCAGGCATTGTAGCTCTTTCCATAGCTGCTGTGGTGATATCTTCATCAGTGGTCTACCTCTGGTGGAAATGAGTTTCTCTTGTGAAGCACCCAAAGGCATGAGATGTTCAGATGTGCATATGCAGGGCTGGTTGTTTTTGTTCCTTCTGTCTTCTTAGCATGTTCATGAGTGTGTGTATGGGCGTTGAGCTTGGTTTACATGAGCCTGTACAGGAAATGTTACTGTGTAACATCTAGAGGAAAACAACAATATTGATGTACAGTTTGGTTTGTTGTCAGGATCTTAAAATTCTTTATTTTTTGTTTGTACAATCGTTTGTAACCAGAGATTAAAGTCATTTTCTTTCTGAAAGTTTATGTGCACATGTTATTTATATCAAATTTGTAAAGCTTCTTTGACCATGTCAGAGTGTCAATTGACACTCAAGATTAATTGTTCAGAAATTGCGTGTTAACAGTCATGTTTTATTTGTTGCTGTGCTTTGTTTCGCAACTCCTTGCTACCTATTTCCAGTGGTGAGCTAGGCTTTGACAATGGTGTTAAGTGTGAGACTATCTATCCCTATGGCATGTGGGTTCATCCTTTGAAAAAGAAAAAAGCTGTGGGTCATGGCTCAAGATTAATAGCCTCCTTCCATTCCATCGATTTTACTTGTTGGCTTATTAAGTAAGGCTAAAATTTAAATTTTGGTTTCTAATTTTAGAGTTAATTTTGGGTGTTTTTTTTATTTTAGTTCATATTTCCACCGCTTATTAAGGCAGTAGCTCAACCAATTAGAAGTGCTATTTTCCTTCTTAACAGATCAAAATTTATGAATTTGGGATGAATTCACTCCTGACATTGAAATTGAATTTTGTCTAATTTGATTCCTAGTACAAACAAGTTCTTAACTCCTACTGACTTCTTTTTTGCCTGCATATTTTTTGAATTGTTAAATAGTATATTTTTTATAAAAAAATTATAGAAAGGTGATTTTAAAAAATCATATTAGTTTATTCAGGCATCCAGCCCATGAGGCTTTCCTCTTTCTTTTTCTTTTATTGCCTTACATGTAGGTCTCTCGTTAACCTGACTCGAGTCACGCCTCTCTCCTCGCTTCTCCCCTCAAATCCCCAAATCTAACAAGAGAAAACCCCGATCTCTCGCCGCCGCCGCCGCCGCGATGTCTCGCCGGTACGACAGCCGCACGACGATCTTCTCCCCGGAGGGGCGTCTCTACCAGGTGGAGTACGCCATGGAGGCGATCGGGAACGCCGGGTCGGCCCTCGGCGTCCTGGCGGCCGAGGGCGTGGTCCTCGTCGGCGAGAAGAAGGTGACCTCCAAGCTCCTCCAGACCTCCCGCTCCGCCGAGAAGATGTACAAGATTGACTCCCACCTCGCCTGCGCCGTCGCCGGGATCATGTCCGACGCCAACATCCTCCTCAACACCGCCCGCCTCCACGCCCAGCGCTACGCCCTCGCCTACCAGGAGACCATCCCCGTAGAGCAGCTCGTCCAGTCGCTCTGCGACACCAAGCAGGGATACACCCAGTTCGGTGGCCTCCGCCCCTTCGGGGTCTCCTTCCTCTTCGCCGGCTGGGACAAGCACCACGGCTTCCAGCTCTACATGAGCGACCCCTCCGGCAACTACAGCGGCTGGAAGGCCGCCGCCGTTGGGGCCAACAGCCAGGCAGCTCAATCCATGCTCAAGCAGGACTACCGCGACGGGCTAACCCGCGAGGAGGCCGTAGGCCTCGCCCTCAAGGTCCTGAGCAAGACCATGGATTCGACTAGTTTGACCGCGGAGAAGCTGGAGCTCGCTGAGGTGTTCCTGCAGCCCGGCACCGGGGAGGTGCAGTACCAGGTGTGCTCCCCTGAGGCACTGGGGAAGCTGCTCGCCAAATCCGGGCTCACACAGCCTACTCCTGAGGCTTGATGTGCTGATGTGCTGGTTCGTTGTGCCTTGTGATGCCTGCTGTTCTTAGATGGTTTAATCAACTATGCTTCTGCTGTCTTCTAAACTAAACTATCTGATATCATGTGTTTTAATTTTACATCGAACATGCTTGGTCGATCAATGCTTTACCTATGACAGTGAATTCCCTTAAATTTGTTCAATTTTGTGATTTCCGTATGCTTTGCTTGCTTGATTGTATTGGAGGGAAGATAATGATTATTGAAACAAAGCGTAGGGCAAAGGAGAAAAATAGTTGAGATGTATGTATATGATCATGTTGCTGTTCAATCACCATATGTGCTTAGTCAATCAGCCCAGACTGTTAAGTAAGGTGATTCTGTTGTTTCGAAAGACCTAGATTCCTGCAGCGACAAAGTTCAGCTTCTTTGCTGTTTTCAATATTTCAATGCCATGTGCTTTGCATATGGGAACATCAGTAATTATGTATGGAATATGGTTTAAGACTAGCTTAAAGTCTTGATCAGTGGTCACCGTAGGTTCTATTTGCTCATGGGCAATTCAACTTAGCAATAACAACAGTCATTAGCCACTAATAAAAGATGATATGAGGGGACTGTATTAGACAGGAATAAGACATACTTGCCTCAAACAGCAAGATAGGATTCTTTGGGCGAACTATGAACTTGCGATACCATGGATCACTTCATCTTGTAACCTTCCCTGGAATTTTCTTGATTTCACTAGCACACTGTATTAGTTAGTTGTGTGCTCTACTGCTCTTCTTAATAATTTGGGAGCAGAATATGTTACTCTAGTACTCTGCATCCTTGATTATGATACATCTCTGTTGGCCTTAATCTAAATGATGTATCTTTTCCTGGTGTTCAGTAATCAGTACTTCAAAATTTTGTCAGAATTGTATGGGTTCTATGCTAAGAACCATGGATCTTTCTGTTTTGGAAAATCTATGTTAGAAGTCTTCTTTATGCAATGCTCTAGTGCTTGTATCCATGTAGGAAAATTGGCATTTAACCGTGTTCATGATTGCTTCATTAAATTTGGGTGAGCAACTCAATGTATGAAACTGTACTGAACTAATATTATGAAGATGTCTAGGATTCTCTTTTTGATACTGAGTTAGGAGCATTTTATTTCTTCAAGTAACATTTTAAAGGTGTGGTTGTGGACTGTGGAGTCAAGAATATGCTGTTATTTCAGTTGGCTAGAGGCTATTCTTTTGTAAAGTTGGTAAGCTGAAACAATAGTTTTTCAGCTAACTGTTGATATAGTTGTGGTTTTCCCTTGACATGATTGGTCGGATGGGGCTTCATATCCTGGTCATACTTTGGGATGCTAACACCAAAGTGCAGTTTTCTCCATGGTTGTGACTGATGCTTCAAATACTACCATGCATGCTTGTTCTGCTACATCACTTAAGATTTAGTGCTCCCTGCAATTGTATTTTTAAGATTGTAATTTTGGCATGCAGATATCCTGCTTGTATTGTGTGTAACTATTGTTTGGTTGATTTGGTGATACTGATAATAGGACTCATATCATCCTAATTTAGTATTTTAACAGTAAATAAGTTGAATTGACTGGGTGATCCAGTGCTATTAAGTTTTGGTCAGCACAATTTAAATTTTTGCATTTGTAGTAACCCCCAACTACAACTTCTGTGTTATGGTTTCCTCTTGCAACCTTGCTTTGTTCTTTGGGCAAATGATGAGCAGTCCCGACTTGTTTTGTGTTTTGTTGTGCTGGTACAATGGTCAGGGATTTTTGTTTGCATGAAAATGCAGGTGTATAAAATGATTTTGGTTGTTACCAATTTAGAGTTTAGGAGTATGTTCATCTTTGCGGGTTGTATTCCATGGCGTTTGCTCTCACCAATGTAATGCTGGTTGCGGCGATGCGAAGTTAGTTAGAAGGCGGATCATTATAAAAATCCAGCTGCTCAAAAGCGTCATCAAACTTGTGATCATGTCCGCTGCCATGTGAAGGAGAAATTTCTTTCATGTCTTTGAATCGGTGGGGATTGCTATGGTTTCCTCTTTTGCAACCGTGCCTTGTTCCTTGGGTGGGTTCATGACCCAGTTTCGTTCTAGAGTGCTGTGTTTCAGTCGGCTTGTTCCACTTGTTTTGCATTTTGGTTTGCTTTGCTGGGTAAGGGCATGTTTGGTAGGACTACAACTCCTATAAATAAGGACGTGCCTAACTGGTGCGCCGTTGCTGGAATGTCTAAACCAGCGATCTGTCCATACTTTCTATAAGTAGCAAGCTTATCCAATCGAAACATAGTCTTTCCAAAAAATAGAAATACGCTGTACGCACCGATAAGCACCCCACACGATTTACCACTTACGGCATTGCGCTCCAGTCTGGCCCAAAAACCAACATTTCTTTCTTCCCCATCTCACAGCAATATATAAACAATAAAATTGTATCGTGGAATCTGTAAAATAATGTACCTCTTTTGATTTTTACGGGTAAGTGAAACTAAAACAGAATCATCATGCGTGAATTGATTTTTTTTCCTCCCAGATTCTTCACGTGTTAACTGAAAATCTCCATCTTCTACACAGATTCTGCATTAAAAATAATAATATTAGTCCATTTTACACTGCCCACACAAAAACGAAGTTACATTTAGGTTGTGTAAAGTTACTTTAAGCACTAATGTATTTACCTTTTTGTTTCATCTAAAGTTACTTCTTCTGCCTGGACATTATATACTCTACTGCTTTAGAAAACATAGAAACGAAACATATGCCCAACGCTGCATCTTGCGATTTTTTTTAAAAAAAATCCCTCCTTTGTTTTTATTAGGTAAAATTATCTAAAAGTTAGATTTGTCTGTAGTTACTTCAAAAATTGGTTGAACTTTCCAAACCTTAAAACCATGCATCTTCTAATACTTATAGTAATACAATTACTTCTAATACCGTGAAAATTACTTACAAAATGTAACTACATCCATCAAATTATTTGAATTTTATTCTTATTCCTAACTAGTATAGTATTACAATTAATTCTAATATTGTGAAGAGTTAGTTATATTTTCTAGAGTTACTTCTATCCGGTAGTACTTCTAATACGAGATACTTTTATTTGTTTTCATACTTATCAGCTAATTACTTTAATTATTTCTAATATTATGAAGGGTTATTTCTATTTTTTTAGTTATTTTCCTCTAGCAATATAGTTTGCTTCTAATATCATGAAGATTTCTTTTATTTTTTAAAGTCACTTTCTGCACAATTAAACGCAAAATTTCGTTTTTCTTTTTTTTAATAAAAATAGTATATCGATTACTTCAAATAAAAAAATACGTATTTACTTAAAAATCTTCTCTTTATTTTACTTATAAATTTACTTTAGATAGTTCATTATTTCAACTCCTCCATAATGTAATTAATTCTAATGTTACTTCTATTTCACAACAAAGTCACTTCTATATTTTTAAATAAATTACTTTTAAATTTAGTAAATTACTTTTAAACATTTGAATATATTCAATATTTGTCTCATTTGATTATATATTTTGAGTGGAGTATGACGGTAAGATATAAGAAAAAAAGATAAGCTAGTGTATTCAGTCTTTAGGTTTGATGGTTAGTGGTGTGCTCTGTAGCACGTGAATGAACGCATGTGGGACTTTTTTTTTTTTTGCTGTAGTTGGAACGAACGCTTCTCAGTCTCTCGCCCGACAGCACCGTGCCAGCACTTTTGAATCTCAGCCGTCGTCAGCAAATTGGATGGCCCACAAACGTGGTCGCTGGTTAAGACAATGTGGTGCGCGCGCATTGTATAGATTTGAGTTTGGAGTAGAGTTATGAAGTGATTCGATCTCTGCTCTATCTCTAGCTCTCTTTTTTTTTAATCTCTATAGTCTGCTTCGTTTCCTTTTTCATAAATTTAAAACCGTTTGATTTAGCTCTAACTTAAAAAAATAAAGCTAAAGTCTTATCAAATAGATCCTAAGCTTCGTTGATTCGGAGTTTTTCTTAACTTGCTGGTGTTTGCAAAGCTTGTCCGATGCCTTGGTCCATTGGTATGTTCATCTGAGACCGCTGTATTCCATGGCGTTTTTCTATTACGAATCACATGTTGACCGGCGATATGCCATCCTGAATTACGGATTTCTTCAGACTTGTGATCATGCGCAGTGCCATATGTGTATCAGAGATTTCTCCAAATCGTTTCACGTCTGTGAAGCAATCGTGCGACGGGCACTTCTCTGTCCTCATCCTGCCGTGGCGGGCTTCGTCCTCCTCCGGGCTCCGGCCCACGCACGACGCCCCCTCCGCCTCTCGTGGAGCAGAGGCAACCGTCCAATCGGGGCCTCCATAACGTGCGAGGTGCGCAAGTTCATATGGGCTGGGCCGAGCCCACGAGGCGCTGATGCGCTCGGACACAAGAGAGCGGCCAGCAAAACCCATAAACCCTCGGCCTTTTCTTTCCGAAGCTCCAAGGAATCCCCAGTTCCTCACTCCCGGCGATGACGGCGGCGGCGGCGGAGTGGGAGGATGCTGAGCGGAAGGTGCTGGTGGCGAGGAAGGCCGCCTTCGGGCTTCCCACCGCCTGCCCGACCTGCCTCCCCGTCCTCCTCTACCTCCGCATGTGCAAGGTCCCCTTCGACATCCACGTCGACTCCTCCTTCCCCGACGCCGGTGAGCGCCCCCCCCCCCCCACACACACACCCAATACCTAGCTGTCTTGTGCGGACTGTAAGCTCGGATTCGAGGCTTCGGGTAGCTTGGTTTGCCGGCATCGCCACGCTAAGTGGCCTGAGATCCTTCTGCTCCTACTGTTCCCTTGCGGCGGCGTCAGATGGTGGTGTCGAGTTGTGCTGGGCCTTTGTGCTGTTGCTCGTGGTTCTGGGTTTTGGGTTGTGGGAGATGATTGTTTTGTTGTTCTCATGTAAATGCGGCCAATCCTTGGCGCTTCACTTGTCGCATTCTGCGTAGGCTCTCAGGTAGTCAGATCTGTAGATATCAGACACTGATCCATGGCAATGATGCTATCTGAATTCGGCATGTTTTCTGTTAGATATGGCTTTTATTTTGATGTTAGGTTGATAATCCAGTTTGGTTAGGCACATGCGGCAGCAACCCTTTACCTAAAAGAGCACACTTAGATGTTACTGGTAGGTCTGCTTTTATGAACTAAAAATGTTAATAGTCCATCAATGACTACTGTATGCCAACACCAATGCGGCATCAGATAACTGAATGCCACCACCAGTTCTGTTGCACGGATAGCTTCTAAGACTGGCCAGCTGAAATTTCAAGCAAGCTTGTTTAAATGACAGTAAGCAGCTCATTGTGAGTAGCTAGCTGTTTGAGTATCAGAGTAAGCTTGGGTCTCTTCTCTCTTTATTGCGATGGTAAAGGGATTGGAAGGGTGGAGGGAGAGGGACTGAGCGAGGAAACAGCTGGGGTTTGGATTCACTGAACAGTGGAGTTCTATGAAAGTTGAAAAGGAGGGGGCGAAGTATGTCCCACCTGTCTGTAAAAAAATAGTGTAGAATGTGACAAACAAAACATATAGCTTATGTGCTCTTTACAATAGTAGATACTTGATATCTTGGTTTTTTTGTACTATTTGTGAAGTATATTCACTGCTTGCTGTTCTTATACCTTAATTTTTATTCCACAGACCACATACCATATGTTGAGTTTGGTGAGTGTGTTGCATTCAACAATGAAAAGGGTGGTGTAATTGAATATCTCAAGGAGGAGAAAATTGTTGACTTGAACTCAAAGCATCCAAGTGTTTCTTATTCGGATGTGTTATCCACAAAGGCCATGGTTTTGACCTGGCTTTCAGATGCTTTGCAATATGAACTCTGGGTGGTTACTGATGGAAGCATTCCACATGATATCTACTTTTCTGACCTCCCTTGGCCCATTGGAAAGATTCTGTATTGGAAGAAAACGAGAGAACTGAAGCAACAACTGGGTATAACTAAGCTTAATGCTTCAGAAAAAGAAGAGGAGGTTGCTACCTCGCTACTCATTTTTCTTAAGGCTTATTTCTTCACATGGGAAAATCTTCTGATGCAGTTTAAGTCTTGTTTGAACAGATATACCAGAAAGCAAATGCTGCTTATGACACCTTATCTACGAGATTAGGAGATCAGATCTTTCTTTTTGACAACAGGTATACTGTCATTTTCTCTTGTTTTGACTTGCATGAAAATTATATCTCTGTATTAAGTTTCTATTCTTACTGACACTGATAATTGCTCTTCATTTGGTGTGATATTTACTGAACACTAACTTTCTTTGTTTCAATTTTTGCAGCCCTACAGATGCTGATGCTCTTTTCCTTGGACATGCTCTATTTGTTCTCAATGCATTACCTGTGAGTTCCAACAACAGTCATTGCTCAGAATAGTCGATACTTAGTTTTACTTAGCCAAAATGAATATATTGTTATGTCAAGCACCTGCACATCTCAAGTTTTCAGATAGTTACAATAGGGTTTTTTTTTCGTGGATATTTTTTTTAACAATAAGCATAAGCTGTTGAGCACATCCCCCAAAATACTGTGTTGATTATATCTTGAAAAACTTCTTCACCTCATAGGATACGTCTGTGTTGCGAAGCTGTCTGCAGAAGTATGACAACTTGGTAAACTTTACCAAACACCTCAAGGTCCAATTACTGGAAGCTGATTCATCAGCAACAGGATTAGGGTCATCAACTGATCCATCATCATCTTCCACACCCAGGAAAAGGGCGTCTTCTGGTCGGAGTAAGTTGTCGTATTGACTTCTTGTCATTCAGATTATAATGCTGTGTACTGCTATTAGTAAACAAATTAGTTGGTTGCTTCATATTAGGAACACCTTTTGTTCATGAGATATCCCTCATCTTATGTATATTTGTGTTCAATGAATGATTCTCATCAGTTAGCCTATCTCAATTTGCTTGGGACTAAAAGGGTTGTTATTGTTATTGTTGTTGTTGAATGATTCTCATCAGTCATCACTCATCAGAATTCCAAGACTGCTAGTCGCATGATATCCATATGCTTTTAAGCTGTATTTATTACTTGTCAATCTGTTAAATTTGATGCAGGCATTGCGGTGTGTTTCATTCAGGATTTTCTTGGGATTGATTATGGGAGTAACACACATTTCCGTATGAATTATGAAACAAGTGCCATGTATATAAGTAAGCCAACTGTAGTAAACCCGATTGGCACTTGCCAGTAATGTTTGTGCCACAATTGATGACTTTACCACTTTCATGAACAAGGGGAATATATGTTTTCTAGTTAGAAGGGCTTGTGTGCATTTTCATTGGATAGGAAGATGAAAAAGTTGCCAATCAACATTACAAGTTCAATGTTGCCTAAATCTTTTACACAGTAGATTCTTCTACTTATGTTCTGGTTTGTTTCAAACATTTGTTTATCATTTGAGTTCTAATCGACCTGATACTTTCCAGGTTATAAGCCAAAACCCAGAGCTAAGAAGGAACGAACCGAGGAGGAAAAGACATTCAGGCGAAGAGCAAAGTATTTCCTTGCGACACAGCTTGTTGCAGTTCTTCTATTCCTATCGCTCATGGGTGGAGTCGATAGTTCTGAGCTAGACGATGAAGACGGTGTAGATTATGAAGATTAAATCCTCCCTTTGCTGTACTACATCATTCTTTCTGAAGTGTTAATTTGCTAAAGCACCGGTTGAGGTGCTTGAAAATGTTCTTCCCATGGTTGGTCAGAGAGATGGCATACTTCATATTGTAGTTAGGAATACACTGAATTGGTCAGCAGCCGGCAGTCCCATAGTTTTGGGTACTTCAAAAAGTTAAACATAATTTGTCTAATTTTGTATGGTTTCGTGGGACGCAACTGTAAGCTTATTCAAAGTAGTTGTGTCAAATGCCCTTTGCCGTGGAGATTTGCCAAATAAATGAAGTACCATTTGGAAGTCCATGCCAGTTTTTTCACATTTCATGTGAAAAGAGATTGATGGCCGTTTACCTAAGCCAACCCAGAATAACAAGGAACTAAGTCCAGAACTGAAATAGAATAACGAAGCTGAAGTTCAGAACTGAAATGATAAGTGGTATCTGGACCTTATCTGAAGGTATGCATATACACAATAAAGGATGAATGAAATGTATTACACTAAGAGATGAAAGCTTATCTGAAGGAATGCATAACACAATGAAGGATTAATGAAATGTAGCACACTCAGAGATGAAAGCGTGCTTAGTAACCATTTACATCACATAACCCTTGTTTCGAACTTCGTAAGGAGTGGCCTGTGATTCATGCTCAGAAGAAAAACAACAAATAAACAGTAGCCTGTAATTCACACTCAGAACAAACAAATAAGGAGTAGCCTGTAATTCACATTTAGAACAAAAACAACAAACAGTACTGATCATGACATGACATGACATGAAGCAAGCTAATCAAAGGCTAAGCAAATCTGGGATTCCCAAGAATGTTATCAAGACATGATTTCCAGCAATGTTATCATGAGATGAAGCTAGCTAATCAAGAACTAAGCCAATCACATTCTCCTAAGAATGTGATAATGACATGAAACCTAGCTAATCAAGGACTGACCCAACCTGGGATTTCCAAGAATTCATCACTCCTTCAGCTCCAGCGGAGCCGATTGCTCTGGTGCATCTGCTACAGTCCTGTCTCCGGTGGTGCCGGCTCTGCGAAGGTGGCAAAGTGGGGTCCATGCGCAGGAAGGCTCCACGGCGGCAATGGCGGCGGTAAGGCTGGCTTCCAGGAGCTAGGGTAGGGGTACACCGGAGCACTTGTCGCCGGCGGGAGGCGAAGAAGGTTCGACTGCGGCAGTTTCCGTTGTTTTCTTTTGGTTCAAGTGAGGAGGCGGTCGGCGCCTTCCTCCTTGTCCCAGAATCCATGGAGGACGTCGCCGAAGCTTTTTTGTGGTCACTTCCCTCTATGTTTCTGGGTTGGTTTCCACTGCCGACAGCAGGGAGTTCGCCAGATCAAGCTGCGAGAAAAGTCTTGTGCATGGGTGATGGCCTTTCTCTTCTACCAGTGACGAGAATCCTGAAGAGTAAGACGAGTAGATGTGAGGTGGCATTTGTTGGCCATGTCTGCAAGCAAGGTGGAGGCGAAGCCTAACATAGTTCATCCAGAGAAATGATCTAATACGCTTGGATGGGTACCAGACTCTCCGCGTACTGAATGGCATGGTACACCCACTCCGATCCACAAACTTGGTGAGAATATAGCCTGTTCTTGGAATATTCAAGATATGCCATCTCGTGTTTCATGTCGACTACCCGCTCCACAACTCGGCGTTCGGTGTCGTACCTGTAAATCACAGTATGATCCACACAGAGGAATATGCCTCCTTCATACAGTTGACGAACGGGACGACGAACTGGCTGTGATGGCATAGCTCGACGGTGCAATGCAGCGACCACTGTGGCCCGCCGCCGCCGTCGCCATCTTCGGCTATCCACAGCTGGACGGTGTGCCGGCCGGGGGGCATAAGCGTAGCATAGCTTACCACCCAGCTCCGTCATGATGCTGTACTCGTCGTCTTCCAACCGCATGCACGGCGGGATCGGGAACACGGCGAACTCCTCGTCGTGAAGATCGAAGCGCAGTATCCCTTGGTTGTAGCCGGTGGCCGGCGCGCTCCAGTAGATAGCGCCGTGGACGCACGGAGACATGATGTCCTCGACGATGTACGGCAAGTCGGCGACCGGTCTCCATTCCGACGAGCCGAGGGAGAACACCTCGCAGCCGACGCTGTGGTCCGTCCCGGTGGTCGCGTCGCAGTGGCGGATGAAGCAGCGAACCACCTTGACCTCACCCGTTGATGGGTCGGCGCCGAAGCCGACCCTTTGTACGCTGAAGCGGTCCGGCCTGCCCGCCGGAAGCATGGCGAGCTCCTGGGTCGCCGGGTTGCAAACGAGCATCTGAGAGGATCTCCACGCGGCGCGCACGATCACGAGGCCGTTGCAATGCATAGGCTGTGCCAAGTCGGCGGCGATGCCCGACGACCAGAGGCTCTCGTGCGCGAGCTCGGCGGCGGCGCCATGGCCCTGGTAGTGAAAGAAGTCGATACTTTCCATCCGTTGCAGCGTCACCCGGCACGGCAGGATGGGCATGGACGGCGTCCGACGCGCCGCCTTGGAGTGCTGCAGCTGGAGGCGCACGAAGCGCGGGTCGGCGACCATGGCGTGCCACGACTTGCACACGGACCTGAAGGCGGAGGAGGATCTGCTCCAAGATGCCATCCGGCACGCCGGCCGCGGCGCCGGCGGGGTCGATGCACCGGCGCTTCGCCGCGGGCTTGTCATCGCCTCCGGACTTAATCATATCCCGTTTTCCCGCGCATTCATAAGCCATCTCTCGGCTTAAGAATGGGGAGCACACTGCGGTCACAGGGCATTTTCTTTGGACCCTACTTCAGTATCTTGGGAGCCCGGTCAGAACGGAGTGTAGGGATTGATTTCTCCCGTCTCGACATCCCCTCTGCCCAGCTCTCGGAGCTTGATGTGCCCTTCTCGGAGGATGAAGTTTGGCGAATCATCAGAGAGCTCCCGTCGGATAAAGCTGCTGGGCCAGATGGATCCAATCAATGCTGCTGGCCTATCATCAAGAAGGAGGCCATGGGTTGTTTTCATGAGAGATCTCTAGCTTCCCTTGGGTATTCCACTCTCGGTAAAAAAGATTCCCAAAAAAGCTCACCTACAATTCTTGCTGATTTGGAATCGAGTACAAAGTTTCCAGCTGGAGAACTGGGTGGAGGATCGAATCGTCTGGCATCGAATCTTCTCTGAAGAAGGACGTGCATGGCTTCTTTCTGGAGTTCATCGTTTCAGAACGTTGCTACCTGCTCAGTCCTCTACCATCCGCAGCCTCTTTTCTCTTTTGAGAGTTCTCTTAGTGTAATGCCATCATATTTCTTGTTTTAATCTGTTGCCTGTCTTTTGCGGTGGCAGTGGCTTCGGCCTCTTACGGTGAAGATGTAAACTCTTGTCTTCTAATATATTAACTTGACGTGCAAAGCTTTTATGCGTTCGTGCAAAAAAAACACACCTGTAACGAAAAAAAAAAGCAAGACTTTTATAGGGATGATCTCGTTGTCCGAATCTGACATTAATGGAAAAAAATTGTGTAATCGAATCGGATTCTCAAAACCTGTACGGCGCCAATTGATATATACAGGCCAAGGCCACGGCGTCTTCTCATCATGAAGCGAAGTCATCATCACCACCACGGCGTCGCCATCAACGTCGTAAGCGTCTCTTCCGATCCGTCGCGATGGAGTAAAAGATACCGGACGTGGGGGCCAAGTACCAAGAGGCGTGCCGGGTCAGCGAGCGTCTGGCTGGGTTACGGGCCGAGATGGCCAGGATCGAGGCCGTCGCCGGCGAGCTGGAGCGGGATCTCCTGGAGGACGACGACGACCTGACCGTGACTGCGTAGCTCAAACGCAGTGGCATTCAGCATAGCTAATTAAGAGCTGTTATGAACAGAATTCTGTGTCTTATATGTGTACTACCGTTAAAGAATTGCTAGCTTTGAGTTTAAAAAAATTTGCCAATATTTCAGTCAAATTTTTGCCGGTTCATTTTTGTCTTCTAGATCTATGCACAGGCATTCTGCCAGCCCATAGCTTTTAAGAGCGAGTGTAATAACAAGAGACAAGATCTTCACATTAAGATAAGCTAGATGAGAGAGGTGAAAGGGGAGAGCATAAGCAGATGACTAATTTGTCGCTAGCTCTTCACATGCTCCAAAGCAGGCTGCTAACTTTTGATAGTAAGAAGTTACCATTGTACATACTATCTTTATACAGTATGTTTTACTGATATGACAAATTTTAAAATAAGCAGACTATATCATTGGGCTTACTCTAAACAGTTTTTTTTTCTCTCAATCTGCGTGTCTCAAGTTTTGACAAAAAAAGAGAGTAAAAGGGGATTTCGAGCATGAGTTAAAGGGGAGGGGAAGGGGAGTCCTCAACGATGCACTCGACCACGGTTACGATCGGCTGATGTGGACACTGGTGCCACGTCGTTAGTTCCCCAAGTTCTCCTACCTTGTGGATGGCGCCCAACTGGTGCACGTGAAGCTAGGGCCTCAGAGCTGGGTGCTTTCATGCCCACCGGTGCTCTATCCCTCCGGCTCCCTGTAAGGGCTCTACTCGTAGTGATGGTTATGTTTCTCTGAGCTCTTGTCGTTGCTTGCCTCATTTGTGTGTTCTGTCGTTTACATGTATTTGATTTGGGGTTCAGTACATCCAGCTGATTGAGATATTTGTATGTTGGTGCAGTACTAGCAATGTTTTATCGTCCTATATGTTTATGTTTGATCTGACGAAGGCGAGGGTTCAGGAAGGGAAGGAAGCAGTGGTGACGGAAGTAGTGGTGCTGATGGATCAAATTTGCGTGCGCATGTATTTTTTTTAGATAATGGATTAAATAAAACCCAACCTCTACACCAGCAAGGGAGTACTTAGCCTCATTTCTCATTTAATGAACCATACGCACAAAACATAAAAGAGTCTACATAAGAGGAAAAAAAATCTAAATTTCTAATCTCTTACGAAAGTTCCAACCATTGCTAGCAAACAACTCTAACTACTCTCATTTCCAAAATCTTTCATCTTCCCTTCAATATGTTGCCATCATCTTCCTTAAGCAACAGCGATCAATACCATGTCCAATATGTTCTCCTAGAGATCACAGATCACATGTACAAAAGAATTAGTTGTTGAACCATTAAAAACCATATCATTACTATTTAACCACACCGACCAACACAAGGTTGCCATACCAACATAAACTTGGTCTTTTAGCTTAGGTTTAACACCATTTAGCTAACTACCAAAAAGATGAGCCTCATTATTAAGTGGTTGGATTCTAAGCGGGATAAAAATTGCATTCCAAATATATCTTACTAACAGATAATCAAAGAAAATATGTTGTATAGTTTCATTTGAACTACATAAGCAGCATCTAAGGTTACCTTTCACCTCCTCTTTGCTAAATTATCTGTAGTTAAGATAACACCTGTTTTAATGTATCAAAGAAAAAAATTATTTTTAAAGAAATTCTTAGCTGCCAAATGACGTACTTCCTTGTACCATATCACTATACATGGTTATTTTTATACATAGAGTTGACACTAAAGGTTCCTTTCCTATTCGCTTTCTATACTAACTCATTATTTTGTACCTCCAGGCTCTCATTTACCATTTTTGACACCAAATCATACCAAGCAACTAAATCTTCTCCTACAGTTGCCCTCCTAAAAGAAACATTCAAAGGCACCCTTCCAAGCACATAAGCCACTGAAGCATTCCTGTTTCTTACTTAATTATATAAGGCAGGGTACTAATCACTACAAGTGTAATCCCCCAAGCAGGCGTCCTCCCAAAATATTACTTGGGCCCATTATGAACCATGAACGATCTACAAGATAGAGAGTTATCCTTAACAGCCATGAGTCCTGACAAAAATTAGAATTCCCTCACTGTTTTTGCCCTTGCATAATGGTTTTTGTCACTAAGAACTTCCTCTTGGGGATGTTCTGCTAGGTCTCATCTTCATTAATAAGCTTGAAAAGCAATTTTACTAGGAATACGTGTTTTGTATTTCTATATTCTCAACGCCCAAACCCCCACTCCTTTGGTTTATATAATACCTCAGTTTTAAGTTAGCCATTAAAAATTATTTGAAAATTTATAGTTTTAAAAATTTTAGTTCTTTAGGTATATTATGTATATTATGTGCCAAAATCTTATTTTCCACTACCTCTTAAGACCAAAAATTAGTTTGATTTTTAAATCAACCCCTCCCCTAAAAATTACTTCTAAATTTCTTCGAGTCTGCCAATCGAATTTGGATCTAATTCCGGATATCAACTCTACTTTAAAATCCTCTCAATTAAATTTTCTAGATTCCCTCCCACAAATTCTCTAGGAAAATCCTAAATTTAAATTCAAACTCTTGTCAAATCCATAAAAATTTTCCCAAAAATTTAATTCTACAAATCCCTAGAAAAAGTGGAAAACACTATGTTCATTTGAACCGTCTTTACCTTGACCCAACTCCTCTCCTCTCTTTTTCCTTCTCCTTTCTACCCCTCGACCAGCCCAACCGTCCTATCAGCCTAGCTCTATCTCCCATCTATCTTTCTTCCCCCTCTCCTAGGCCACACCTCCTCTCCTTTCTTCCTTGGGCCGTACCCACCAGCCTATCTCTTCCAAACATGGTTGCCTACGCCCCTGTGCTTGCTCGTCGCTCACTTTTTCCACCCAAGCCTACTTGTCAGCCATCGCCTCCCTGCCGTGCGCTCCTGCTTCTCCCACGCCCATATGCTCATCTCCATCCCCACACCAAGTTGTTTGGCAAAATGTTGAACCTCTACCCGACTCACTGATGCCTATTTCTATGCGCTCGACCCCGTCTCACGCACCACGTGCCCCCACCACGGCCCTATCACTCTAGTGTGCCACACCACCGCTGTAAATCTCGCTAGGTGCCCTCTTCCACGTGCAGTTATTTTAAAATTATAACTATTGATTTTATATGGGAAATGCTAGATTTCAAATATCAATCACCTATTCCCTAAACATTGGATTAAAATCTAATGGTCAGAGAGTCATATTCAACCTTTAGCCAAGTGAGAGGAAGGCCAGAAAAGGCAAGAAAAGAGGAGTGACTGGAGAGGTGGTGTCCAAGACTATCACAATGTCTTCTCTAGTGATAGCGTGATAGCGACAACAACAACATTTGATTTAGAGCATAGGTTTTAAGGTGGAGGTTAGGATGGGCGGGAAGGAGAAGAGGGTTGTTTCTTCAGACTTAGAGAGATGATTGTGGATTGTAGTTAGACCGACGACATTATTGGTGATGTGGATGGATGCTTCGCTAGCTATGGATTTAATGAAAAACGATCCACTGACTATTAACCTGAGTTGATAGTTCTACCGGTACTTACGTCAAGCTTAAGTTGAAGCTCTATCAATGTAATTTTTAAGTTTGTTCTTGACATCTACCTACAACAACGAAAATTTAGCACACAAATACAACTTACTTACCAACATGTTAAGGAGGAAAGAGAACAAATGTAAAGTATAATATTTTTTAAAAATAATAGTCTAATAGTTGAACCTTAGTCTAAAATACAATACAGCTATAGTAAAATAAAAAGGGGTGATCGGTGATTCGATAGTGCACTTGATAGTTAGGCTAGCAACAGTTTTCAGTTTTGTACCAAGAATTCCCAGCAAAAAAAAAAACATTTGCTGATCACATCACTCCTAACTGTGGCCGTTCGATCAGCCTCAAACACTCGACCCCAGCCTCTTTAGGGTTTTAGCCTCCGGCCTCGCCGCCGCCGCCTCCACCAGCCGGGGGGCTTATGGTTACTGCCGCTTCCACGATGGATGCTCTTCGGGAGGCGGTGGCCAAGCTGACAGTGTACGTGCACCCCTCCAACGCCGCCGACGTCCGCCGCGCCGTCGCCCGCCAGCTCAGCACACTCCTCTTCTCGTGCGTCCCTTTACTTCCCCTCCCCGTAGCATGCAATTTATCATAGAAAAGGGAGCCGCTACGGGAGTTGGAGTGACTGCAATTTCTCATAGCACGGCTCTTTATGCTCTCAAGGTAGCACAATATTCACTTCTTTGGGTGATTGATTTTGATATGCAGCTATGAAGATCGCTTCGATGGTATATTACTGGCTCATGAAGCTATCGTAGAGAGTGAGCAAGGCAAAATCCTGAATGGTTTAGTACCATACTTTGGTGTGCCCGTGCACGCAAATCTGCTGCTTTACTCTCCGAAGCCAGACATGATGCTGGGTAGGTTGCGTTGTTTCGGAAGCCCTTAATTTGTAGAGTATTTGTACTGTCCTACTTAACTGCATTTTTATATCAGCTGATGCTTGCATTTTATGGTGACTACAAAAATTTTCAGCACCTTGAGAAGTCCACATTTTTCTATTATATTGTATGGAGTGCATTGTTGTTTTGAAAGTAGCCAAATCCGCTTGTCTTTCAATGGAAAAACCAGTTGGATAAAATTTTGAGATGTCTCGATGATATAACTATAGTGTGTTTAACCAAATTGTTCAATAATATTTTTCAATCGAACACAATATCTAAGGAGTGGAGCAAAAATATATTGGTATCAATCTATAAGAATGAATAAGAGAGATATATAAAATTATACTAATTACAGATGAATTAAGTTGATGAGCCACACTGTGAAGTTATGAGAGAAAGTTATTGATAACCGTTTGAAAGAAACAATATAGATCTCTATGAACTAATTTAGTTTCATGCCCAAAACAATAATATACGTGATCGGCTAGAGGTAGCATCAATTAAAAAAAATTTATCTAATATCGATTGAGTTGATTATGTCTAAAAAAGAGTTTCAGAGAAAATTCTAAGTCAAAATAATAACGTGAGAAAAAAAAAACGAAATTAATATGGAGATATACAATAAAAAGGATTTGAAAGATTAGGATATATTTAAAGATCTATATTGTTTGAAAAGTAGCTATTGACGTATCTGAACCGTGATTTAAGATTCATGTTAGTTTTCAATTCTAATTTATTTTAATTTGTTTAAGACTGAAAGTTTTTGTTGTTGTTGTTGATTCTTTTTCTTAATGTCTCCTAAATTCAGAAGGGAAGGTCGAAATGCTTGGAAAGGAATCAATCCATGCCATTGTACTAGGGGTATTCTCAGCAGCCATCATGTCAGATGATATTCATGAGAAGTTCAAGTTCAAAAGAGTAAGATCAAGTTATCAGCTTGTTCTCTTCATAATGATTAATAATGGTTTGAAAGTACTCTCTGTTCTATTTCTTGCAATTTTTGAATCTATAGATGAAGCTTTTTCTGTATGCTTCAATGCTTCACAAATTGTATTTAACATCTGCCATGAAAGGGGGAACAGAACTTGGTAGGAAGTGCTTGTGCTTGGCAGGAACTGTAATTACTAAGTTCACATATTGTTTGATTGTTGTTAGTAGTTGGAAGTATATCACTTGTCTCTTTTTCCATTAGCTTGTGCTGTTGAACAGCTTTCAAGTTTTTTCGAAATATTAGGATCAGTGTTTCTAAATGTATTGTGGAATGAATGAATTGATTGCGGGGGGAGTGTGTCATCTAATGTTTCACAAATTTTATGCTTTTGTGACAATCCTTGGTTAACTTCTGATCCACTGGAAATGGAAAGAATATTATGGAATCTCTTGTTATACTGTGGAAAGAAATGTCGAATACTTCCATTTTGTGTGGTCACTGAACAGTGAACACATAATAACGAACTTATCTATGCTGTAAAAAAACTATAAATATTAATTCCGTAAAAAACAAATTATCTCTTAAAAGAAATTAGATATCTATGCTCTAATTCCATGATATCTATATTTTTATATTTTATAAAGAAAAAGGATGGAGGAAAATTTGTAAGCCGATCGGACAAACAGCACGTGATTAAAAAAGGAAGCATGATACGGTTTTCTGTCAAAAGGTATGGGCTGATCTTTAGACTCCTTGTCAGTTTAAAATTTTTCATTCACTATTTGCTTTCCAGTGTGAAACACAAAGTTAAGGTATTTGTACGTTACTATACTTGTGCTTTGTTAGTTGTATGCACTATGCAGTACATGCTGTACGTTATTGTACTAGCATGTTAGAATTTTCCCCTGGTATGCTTATGACAGGTGCCCTAAAACAAGTCATTTTGATACAGTGGCTGTAAAGTCTAATAATATGGTGAAGGCAATGTGTGTACAATGTGAATGGTTTTCTGAAATACACATGCATTTACTTAGGACAACTAATCTATTTAGCAAAAGCTTTTTTTATCTTCTTGAATTATGTACGAGAAATAACCAGCAATTTATTTCCTGGTACAACTGAATGATTATATTAGAACTATACAAGTTGCCGAGATGATTTGAAGCAGTTAATGTCAAGCTCCAGATTCTTAGTTTGACAAATTGATCATATTCTCTTCTTTTGATGTTCAATAACAGGGTGGATGCGGAAATGAATTGTCACATAACTGGATCTCTAATCCCACCTCTCACTGGATCCATGCTTTGGTTGTCAGTACATGATGCTGAGTATGCATTGGAAATCAGCAGGTCTGGATATGCAACATAATATTTCTCTGCTACTGTTTGAACTGATATTTCAATCCGCTCAATACTTTCTAGCTTATGTAATAATACATGTGGTGCTCAAACTTCCAGCGGGAAAAGTTCAAGGGATATCAATATTAAAATTGAGCATCACGAACAAGATCACAGATCTGTCAATGATGAACACAGTGTGAAGAATTCTGCAAGATGACACAAGTCCAAGTCCCGAAAGAGGAGTTTTGAGGAAAGAAAGATGATGCCAAATTAAGATTTTATGGAGCAGATTGTTTGAATACAAATTTTAGTTGATAGATGGGAGCATAGTAAGCAAAGGCAAAGTAGTTTACTGACTTGTTACTGGACAAGATTTTGCTGCTGCTTCCTGTGAATAGCCATTTGAGAGAGATGCTGTTCCAATTGAAGTAGTGTTTGCCTGGTTAAGAAGCCTGCATTTTACAGTTTATCACCAGATGGCACCCTAATTTTCTGTAGTACCATTAAATATCTGATGATGTAAAACAAATCAAGGATTCGATGTGTAGCATTTGCCTAATCATTGGTTGTTGATCATATCCCAGAAACATACAACTTAAGTGACAAATTTCTATGTTCTATTTCTGCCATTCTGCTTTTTTTTCTGCTGTTACTAAGGCCTAAGGGCCTGCCTTGCTTGGTGTTATGGTTCAGTTAGCGCCTTAACAATATGAACTATGAACAACATGAATTCAGTACAGTGTAAGCAAAATTATGCACAATCAAGCTGCATTTTCATTATTCGAAGTACAGAGAACTGAATAAGTTCACACCCAAAAATTCACAGAATGTACATGACGCTCTAGCACCATGGCATATACACAACTACACAAAAAAATAATATTACCAGCCAAAATCGACAAGAACATGATGCTTCTGAGTTGCAGATTTTCTACTTAGACCATGGCTTTAAGGAGAGGACGATGATGAGGATGACTATCAGGAGGATGACTATCCCTATGCAGGTCCATTTCCGTGTGTTTTTCTGCAGAAATCTTGCTTTCTGAAGGAGGTTTGTTCCAGTCTGAATGTGTTCAGCTGCACCTGAAACCTGAACAGAGAGAGCAGATAGGATCAGTAGGATCAGAACTCAGAGGTAAGAACAAAATGTGGCATAGATCCTCTGAGATGACACTTGTAATTGTACCTGTGACTCTATATTATCCAGGATCTCTCCTTGAACCTCAACCAACACTGACATGTCAAGGAAAATCTGCATTCACGAGTTGTCAGGTAAACTAAAGCATAGTCCTTAGAGATTCAATTTCTGACAGATTGCTTATTCATTACCTGTTGCAGCTCAAGAAGCTTCTGTTCGATCTCTTTCACCGTATCATGCCGTTCCTGGATTTCTTGGAGAGTGTCAAGTACCTGCCTAGGACAGAAATTCAGGTTAAACCAGGCTTTTTTTTTGTCAGTATTAAACTAGAATGATAAGTGTGGCCGAAAGAGTTGGCACCCTTCCACGGCCTTGTTCCTGAATGGCTCTCTGAAAAATTCGCTCACTGTCACCAGTTTCTATTAGCCTGTCAATTGTCTGAAGATTTGACCGGGTGTAAGCAACATACCATATGCAGATTTGTTAATATATGAATTGAAATAAACTATATATATATATATGGATCTTCTTACCTCTTCATCAGCCCGCTCGCCAGATACTGTTTTTTTGGATATTTTAAACAAGTAAAGCTATCAATGCAAGTGAAATATAAATGGTTTATACCATGTTGAGAAAATTAACACAACTGACCAGTGAAAACACACCGTTCCACTACTTCCCGGTATTCCTTCTGAATTGCCTCTCTTAATGTCTGGAAAAATGTTTCATAGTAAGGATGTGACAGGGTAAGATTTATTCCCCTCGCATCAAATTTAAGCTAGAAAATAGGACTTGCACTTGAGTGGGTGAATTCACAACCTTGTGTGGTAAATAATTTCTAACAGATAGATTGTGCACAAGAATTGATGAAATTCTTGATAAAAAGGCAGTACCTGAAACTCAGACATCCGTTCTCTCAACCTCTTTGTCAATGAACTGCAATAAGATTATCAAGTCAGTCATGTAAAAAAAGAGAACAAAAGGTACAAGAAAGAAGTAAGAGCATGAATGTAGAATAGCATACACAGTGGTTGTAGTCCGGGATCTGTCCACACCTGAACCCTTACCAAAGCCCGGTTTTTCTCTGTTTGCAGCATTCTGGAGGGGGAAAAAATCAAAGTAGAGTTATGATAAATTAATAAAGTCTATAGGTACTTCTGATGTACCATTGGAAAATAAGTGCGAAGAAAAACAGTAAGTACGAGGAGCAAAAATTAACTCACGTCTTTATTCAACTTCTCTACTTTTGATTTTGCCAGCCGTGCAACTTTTGTCACCTCATTGACATCCTTTTCCATTCGTTTTTTAATTTCTACAATTTAAAAAGAGCAATCAAATTACGGGTGCAAAATTGAAGCAAGGCTGAGTCCTTGGTAACCTATCCAATTTGCAGGAAAGAATCGATATGGTACCTTTCATAGCTGAAGCCTTGGTAACAACTTTTGACTCCTCATTGGAGTTCTACATGAGATTCCGAAACTTTTAGAATGATGAGGGCCAACATTGTTTAGTCAACAAGTCATTCAAACAAATTTAGGGAAATTAAGCACTGTTTAGACGGCATCTTGAACACGTATCGCATTGTCACATTTGTAGATTCTGTAGGTGCTACTGAGATTTGAAGCATGTCCAATATCTGCACATACATAAATTCAGTAACAAGTGCAATTTGATATTGCGGTCTCACCTGAAGGTCCTTCAGTAACTTTGTCAATGTATCAAGTAGCTTCTCGATCTCCCCAACCTGAATGTTGTGATAAACACAAAGTTCAATGAGGTAGATTGCAACCATTTTAATCACTTAAGGAAATTCTGAGTGGTTATGTTGATATCTTTTCAGATAGAGAAATATTCCAAAATATAAAGGCACCTGCTCAAAGAAGCCTTCAAAACCAGGCTGCGTAGAACTGGCCATGTTACCCTGCAACCCTAGCTCGATATCAAAATTTGCCGGGGCTTGGTCCACTTTGCTGAGCTCGAACGAATCCTGTAAAATTGAGGAGCACAAAATATTCGATTAGTTTAATATTTTTCACAAAATTAAAGAGAGAGAGATAAAGACCACGTAGCAAAGCTTATGTAAAGATTCTGAACTTGGACTCGTCTCTGTAATCAATGATTGGGTCAAGAAGGTACTACGGATTTTTATTACAACAAAAAATTTACACTGCCAGGCAAGTGATCATTCATTCATTTCAAAATCTTAGTCTTGCAAAATATGCGATTAACATATATAAGACAAATCAGGAACAAAATTTAATGCGTCAATACAATTTCCCTCCTTAAAAGTTGCAGTCATCAAGAAATTTATGATAAATTAATCGTGTCTTAACAGTCTTAAAAAAGGACTTCTCATAACATCTCAAGAATTTCCACAAATATCAGTAAGAACACCAGATCATCCACATGTTATTAAGTTTATCAAGGTCGATCCAAACATGAACCAATAGTCCATAACTTAACCCACTAAAATTAAAACCTCGAAACTGTTAACAAAACAATCCCAAGAACCAGACACCGTCTAAAAGCAACCACCATCAGAACTGAGAACTAAAAATTTCGCCCCAAAAATCACCACGGAAACAACCGATCAACACACTAATAACAGGCAAAAAAGCGATCAATCATACCGTGAGAAGGTTACGCATCTTCGGTGCAACCGGCAAGAACCCTCAGAATTCTCGGGATTTACACCTCAAAGAGGCCCAAAAATCCCAATTTTCTTCGCTGGGCGCGTGCGCCGGGAGGCAGAGACAGGTTCTTGGCGGCTAGAACAGATAGGAAACCGCGGTTTTGGTAGGAAATTTGGGAAGCGAAGAGGGAAGGTTCGTGGCTGGGAAAGAAGAAAATCAGAGAGGGTTGGCGGTAGTGTAAGACTTGCCATCCGATGTGTCTTCACACAACACCAAGCACCGTTTGCTTCGGCCAATGGATGCTAACCTTGCTTGTTTTTTCATTTGTTTTTCTTTCTTAATGTTGTCTTTTTTGCATGTTGATAGAGATGTATCATGTCTGGCTGGGGCAGTTTTGATCTTCACCTGACATACTGGATTAGATGAAACTCTGAAGAATGTTGACCATAACAGCTCCAGTCAAAAGCAGCCTCATTTAATTTAAATCATTGAGCATATTATAAATTTTATTATAGAGATAAATTAAAACATATTGAAAATAAACTTTAAAGCAAGTGGTCTAAGCAATACATGTGAATAAAGTTTTTTGAGAAAAAAGTATTTTCAAAGTGTGAGCAAATAGTATGTTTCAATGATTTAGTAAATAAGCTGAAAATAACACGGATGAGAGGGGAAAAAGTCATGGAATTATTACTAGTATTATTTTTTGTTCTTACATACAAGTTTTTCCAATATAGAAAAAAACCTCGTTTTTGAGATGATAATTCTTTGGTGTATACTATTCGTAAATAATATGGTGTTAGTTGATATGAGCTGAGCGAAATTAAATAGAAAAGTAGAGTTGTGACGATAGACTTTTAATTACAAAGTTTTTAAATTAAACAAAACTAAAGATGTGATTTAAACATCATTATACACGAGGAGAGATATATAAGTTTAAAAGTTTAATTAGTGTCTAAGAAGGACATCTTTTGATATCTAGGATCGATACTACAGATAAATAAAGATATTAATGTATGCGTTAATAATAAAATAGTGTAAATATGTCATCCTCTATAATAAGAGAGTATCACAAAAACAAAAAAATAAATTTTATATAATAGCGATTAAAACTATATGAGACAAAATATTGGTTTATAAAAAGAAGATACGTTCAACAACTTATTATTAAAAAATACGTATAGTATATTAAATTAATAAATCGAGTTCATAAGTGATCTACTAAGGTAACACCAATTAATAATAATAATAATAAAATACTTAAAAGATCATGATATATTTAAATATATGTACTTAAATATAAAAAGTGTTTAAAAATAGTTATTGACATGTCTGCTTATATTAAAATTTAATTCTAATATATCTAATTTGACTTATTTGATACTGAAATAATTTATTATTGTTGTTGTTTACTAAGAACAGTAACTATTTTTTCTAAGAACAGTAACTATGTTTTTCTATACTGGAATCGGTCATGATTTAGAAGAAATGGCATGATATGATTTCATGCTTTGTACCTTAGTACTGTGCGCGTGTACAAGGTCAAATTATTGACTAGGTTAGGCAAGAATTAGTCCATGAAATAATCTCTCAAAGATTTGAATGTTATTAGTCTTCATTCATATCCTTGAAACTTCCAACCCTTGCTTTTCTTTTTTCTTAAGGTACTGTCTGCAGACGTTGTAGTTGAAATGCTTAGTTCTATTGGCGATCAAGGAAATTAAGAATTAGTAGTTTCCTATCATGAAATAAAAATTAGCTCAAATGATTAATCTACATTAAGTTGCTATAGTACACCGGCCAAGATCCATCTGCCTATCAATCAACCAGTCAACCTAGTCATTTTCCTGAACTATCTGTTTCAGTAAAAGTAGTCATGTGAAATACACTCATCTACAGCTATTGGTTAAATTATACTACAGTAACAAGCTGAAATGTCAGTCACACAGAGCCAAAGATGTGTCATTTGTACCACATGAAAATTTGATAATGTAAAAGCAAATACAAAGTCATATGAGATTATTGTTGCCCAAACCCAAAGTACTATTGCCAACACAGCAACACCACACGTCAATAACGTTAACAATAACACATATATACATTTGCAGTAACCCAAGAATTTCGATGGTACAGTACAAGCCGAAGATGAAATTCAGCAGACAGCGAATGCCCAGTATGGAAATCTCAACTCAAACATGCTACACCAAGAACTCTTCAGTTATTGAGACCCAATGATCAGCTGGTTGTATAATGTCGTCTTGGTTAAAAATAGATCAACTGTGCAATGGAGGCATCTAGCTTCCACATGCCAAGCACTCTTCCCGGTTGTTCAAGGAACAAACAACTTGAGCCATTTTAGCTTCTACGTCCTCTTCCTCTGCAGATTTGGTGCCGTTTTCCTGCACACAAAAAGGTTTTAATGTGAGTTGGCTAATTGGCTTTGGAGAGTAAAACAATTGTGGAGGACCAGAAGACATACCCCATTGACCTTCAACAAGGAAGTATCAACTGTAAACTTGATCGCATCAGCAGCTGCTCGTGTTCTTAGATAATACATCCCAGTTTTCAGGCCCTAAAATCAACCAAGATGAAATCATATTTATTTTAGACTTTCTTTAGAAAGAAACATTGTAAGAACAACATATTTTTCATGGCATGCCAGTTGCAGATAAGAGTTCAGGAGTATGCTTCAACGTAGACTTAATAATTACCTTGGACCAAGCATGGAAATGCAGAGAAGTTAGCTTCCCAAAGTTTGGTTGTTCCATGTGAACATTAAGACTCTGGCTCTGGTCAATGTAGCATCCACGATCAACTGCCATGTCAACTAGGGTTTTCTGCTTTATCTCCCAAACCGTCCTAGTGCAACAATTGAGGTTAAGCCATTAGATAAATAAATAATTGCATCTGGTACTAGAATATAGCATAGGAGAATGGACAACGTACTTGTAAATTGCTTTAAGATCATCTGGGATTTCTGTCATCTTCTGAACAGAACCATCTTCATAAATTATCTTATTTTTCAGGGCAGGAGTCCAAATACCCATTTCAGTCAAATCATGGAGAAGATGCTTGTTAACCACAACAAACTCCCCGCTGAAGAAGCATTAAACAAAATCAATCATATGCACCTAAATATACAGCACATGAGCAATAAGAGTATAATTACAAACCTTAGAACCCGTCGACTATATATGTTAGATGTATAAGGTTCAAAACACTCATTGTTCCCAAGAATCTGACTAGTGGAAGCAGTGGGCATTGGAGCAACAAGAAGAGAGTTTCTTAATCCAACTTTAGAAATAGTACTCCGTAGAGCTGTCCAGTTCCATCTGTCAGATGGCACCACACCCCACATGTCAGGTTGGAGAATACCCTATAAAGTGGATAGAGAACAATTACTTATTGATTTCCAACCAACAAATAAATTGGCAAACTCGGTGATTAAAATAAGTAACACTTGCAAGGGGGAAGAACCTTGCTGACAGGGCTTCCTTCATATGTTTCATAGGGACCTTCTTTAGCAGCAAGCTCAGCAGAAGCTTTTAGAGCATGATAGTAAATAGTTTCAAAAATATCCTTATTCAACTGCTGAGCCTGAAAAAGAGGAGCACGTTTTTTACATATCAGTTACTAGGAGTAAGTGTTAAGTGCAGGAAGGAACTAGTCCAGCACTGAACTGGGAAAAGGTACCTCTGGTGAGTCAAATGGCATGCCAAGTAATATGAAAGTATCTGCCAAGCCTTGAACACCAATGCCAATTGGCCTGTGCCGCATATTTGATATCCTTGCAGTTTCAGCAGGGTAGTAATTAATATCAATTATTTTATTGAGATTGTATGTAACAGTTGAAGTAACCTGGTAAAATCAACAGTGTGTCAGAATATTGACTGACATGGGCCTGAATTTAGTTATCCAGAATAAACAGATTGTGAGCAAACAGCAAACCTCAGCAAGCTTGTCAAAGTCAAAATATCTATTTTTAAAACCATTGCTGCCAACAAGTTTAGATGGATGGGACTCTATGGGGACACCCTGCAACAGAATCTTACAGTAAGACATGCAAACAGAGAACATTCGTGATTGAATCCAGCCAAAGCACTAACAAGATATACCTTTTCCCTTACAAAACGTGGTAAAGCAATAGATGATAGATTGCAGACAGCAGTTTCGGTAGGACTTGTGAACTCAATTATCTCAGTGCACAAGTTTGAAGATTTGATTGTGCCCAGATTCTGTTGATTACTTTTCCTATTGCATGTATCCTATGGGAAAAAAAGAGCATTAGAAATGAATATTTGGAACCTGACCGTTACCAGCAGCAAATTTGGAAGAACCTCAAGTCCAGAAGCAAGTACTCATTACTACTTTTACTACCAAATTTACCTTGTAAAGCATATATGGTGTGCCAGTTTCTATTTGTGCTTTTAAAATATCAAACCAGAGTGTCTGTGCTGGAACAACTTTCTTTGCCTTGCCCTGAAAAAAGGAAGCTAGGTTACTGTAACATGTTCCTGTTTCAATAAAATGAGCGGCTAAATTTAATTTCCAACTCACTTCTCTCTCATATTTCTTGTACATATTCTCAAAATCGTTGCCCCAGCAATCAGCTAACCCTGGAGCCTCATTGGGACAAAACAATGACCATTCTTCATTATTTTGGACTCTTTGCATGAATAGGTCAGGAACCCAGAGTGCATAAAAAAGATCCCTTGCACGATGCTCCTCCTGTTTATCGCCATTCATAATAACATGCCTTTCAGAACCTTTTCAGGCTAAGTTTTTAAGTTAGGATAAATGGCACATATTAGAAACATAAATAGCACAAGAAATGCACAGCGAGTTATTCTGTGGTCACAGTACACAGAATAAGAAGTGAAAACCTTCTGCATTATATATGCAGATATACACTAAAACCTGCTACCCACTTTTTTTTTCAAATGGTAATATGGTATACTCCAACTGTATGTCATCACATCCATTACAGGTAAGGAATCAACTTCAGGTGAAAGATGGTGGTAAGGATACGTTGAAATCAATTTATTGTCATAGGGAGTCCAGAGGATTGTAAGGAATCAACTTCAGGTGGAACATGGTGGTAAGGATACGTTGAAATCAATTTATTGTCATAGGGAGTCCAGAAGATTTGAATGGTTACAGATTTCCTATGCAAAGGAGGTAATAAAAAAATCTGGTTGAGATTTTACCTTCCCATGATTCTTTCTCAGATCAAGAAACTCAAAAATATCTGCATGCCAAGGCTCCAAGTACATGGCAAATGCACCTAGTTTTTAGGAGAGCGTGAGAATTCCTGAAGATTATGGTATCAGAGTAGTTTTAAAAAACAAAAATGAGCATAGAACCTACCCTTTCTCTTGCCTCCACCTTGATCAACATAACGGGCAGTATCATTGAAAACACGTAGCATAGGAACAATCCCATTGGAGGTTCCATTTGTTCCTCGGATATAGCTCCCAGTAGCTCGAATATTGTGAACTGATACACCAATTCCACCAGCAGATTTGCTTATGACAGCACACTCCTTCAAAGTATCATAGATACCCTCGATGCTGTCGTCTTTCATGCAGATAAGGAAACAGCTGCTTAACTGCATTGCATAGGATAAAAGAGTAAGCAAACAGTTTCAAAGTCCAAATCTAAGATTTTTCTAGTCAAAAAGCACAGTACTTGGGGCCTTGGAGTGCCAGCATTGAAAAGGGTTGGTGAAGCATGAGTAAACCAGCGCTGAGAGATCAAATGATAGGTTTTGATAGCAGACTCAATGTCATCCTTGTGTATCCCCACTGAAACTCTCATTAACATGTGCTGCGGTCTTTCAACGACCTTCCCACCAAGCTTCAAGAGGTAAGACCTCTCCAGAGTCTTGAAACCAAAGTAGTCATAATCAAAGTCCCTATCATAAATTATCTCACTGTCCAAGAGAGTAGCATTCTGAAATTAAGGATTATAACATCAGAACCCGCAAAAGGCATACCATACATCAATAATCCTAGTGAGAAATCAATTGAATGGAACAGTAAATTTTAACCAGCAGAATAAGAATAGCAACTATCTCTGCAAGTCCCTGAAGAAAATGTGTGACGATTAATTGTCATCTCACCTTAATGATAATTTCGTATACATCGTCAGCAACCAAAGGAGCATTCAGCCCAGATCTCTCGTTAATATGTCCATACATGTCCTTAATCCTGCATCCAAAACCAAACTGTTAAAATCCAACCCCCTCCTACGGTACGAATGAACCAAAAGCAATCCACGCTTACGTATCCGAGAAAGACTTCTTGGTGTTCTTGTGCAGGTTGGAAACCGCAATCCTCGCCGCGAGCTTCACAACAGCGATACACATGTCAGGAGATAAGGTACCAAATGGGGAACAAAACCATCAGTGTCACTCTGCGGCTATTACCGAGGCGTAGTCGGGGTGGGACGCGGTCATGGCAGCGGCGGTCTCCGCGGCGAGCTCATCGAGCTGGCTGGTGGTGACGCCCTTGTAGACCCCGGCGCACACCTTCTGCGCGACGAGCACCGGGTCGCAGTGCTCCTGGCTGAGGCCGTAGCTGAGCTTCTTGAGCCGCGCCGTGATCTTGTCGAAGTGCACCGTCTCCTGCCGCCCGTCCCGCTTCACCACGTACATCTTCGCCGCACGCCGGCGAGGCCTTCCGTCGAACACCTGGTGCGCACGCCCGCCGCCTCCGCCGCCGCCGCGATTGGATTGGGCAAGAGGATGGATGGATGCGGTAGGGTTTGGGTTGGGGAACCGCGCGGAGGGGGAGATTTAAATGCTTTCCCGGCGCGGCGAGCGGAGCAATAATTTATCACCAGAAAAAAAATGGAGAAATTCCGAGCGAGAGAGAGAGAGAGTGCTTCGATTTGGAGCAGGTTTGGCGCGCAGCCGTTTCCCGCGCGGAGTTTGGAGTGGTGGGGGTATATCTACAGGTAACCAAGTTGGGTGGTCATCACCACCCTCCTATACCCGCAGACAGGTGGGCCCAACCTGATGTCCCCTTCTTGTGGGTCCCAAGCATCAGTGAGTTTGGAAGTATGAAATGCGGGAACCGGCGGGGGCAGCGTACAGTACAATTTTTTGCGATTTTTTTGTTTTTTGTTTTTTTTTGTTCTTTTGCGGGCGGCCGCTGAAATTGAGACGGCGGCGTGGACTTTCAGGGACCGTGTGATTGTCGTTTCTTCCAGGAGAAGATGCCGCCACGCGATGGCATCCCGACCGTTGAGATCTGGAGGGGAATTCGAGTTTCGAATTCGAGAGGAAGTGTGAAGGAGAAGGATAGTTACGCTTATATTTACTACTAACAGAATATTCATGCGTTGCAACTAAAAAAGATAAAATTCAATGCACTTGAAAAAAAAGGTGGATCCAATTTAGAAAGCAGCTAAAGAAAAACCTGATTAAGGGTGAGTTCATTTGAGTAAAATAGCTAAATCAATTTCTTGTTTTTTAGCACGCTTTCTAAATTGTATATTTTTTAAAAAAAATATAGGAAAGTTGTTTTAAAAATCAAATAAACATACATTTCAAAATGTACTAATAGCTTTATATGTCATAATTTGCTTAGCTCGTTTTGCCAACTTGAACTCTGCCTAGTAAGGTGGATCCAATTTAGAAAACAAGTAAAAGAAAACATGATTATTATTAAGGAGCTTTGAGTTAGTACAGTTATATTGTTCTATTTTCTAGAACTTCTTGTATTTGAATTTTAGATTGTGGAATCTTAATAAATTTAATAAGAACAACTAAGGACTTACAAGTGGTGTCCACAGGGATTTTTGGATAGTAATGAGACAACGTTTGGCATAGCGGTGATTCGAAAGCTCTAGCTGAGTGAAAAAAAAACTCCTCTGTTAGCCCCTTCTATTTCTATCTACAACAACTCTCTAACCGCCAATGAGGGAGGGGTCTAGATCCACCCTATTAAGTTTTAGGATGATTTTGTTTCAACAAAACGAGCTACGCAACTCGGCTCATATAAAATGGGGCAAGTTATTATCATATAATTAATTATATAGTAATTTTTTATTGATTTTTTAATATAACTTTCCTATATGTTTTTTAAGAAAAATATATAATTTAGTAGTTTAAAGAGTGTGCTAAAAAACAAGAGTTTGCTCAGCTATTTTGCTCAAACAAACTTGCCCTTAGTCTAGTTAGGCTAGTCTTGTTTATTGTCTTTATGGCGTGTTTTAGCAAAGATGTTTTCGTCCAAGCATCGGCATCCATCATCCTCCTTGTGGTGGTGGTAGTGACTTCACTCCACTTCGGACATAGACAGATCCGGTATGCTCTCTACCCTTAAAATAATCAATTCATAGTGTTTTTAGTGTTTTTCGTCTTCTCCTTGAGTGAGTTGGCTGTTGTCACTCAGCCCATGGCAAGACAAGTATCTATAATAAGATTGTCTAGGCTTCGAGTTTCTTCATCCCTTTCACAAATCTCTATTGGGAGCTTTAGGAGGTTAGCGTCGACCGCTTCATCTACTTTCGATGATTTTATTTACAGGGTTAAACTGCCCGTTATCCAAATATCTAGCAAAACCATAAGTAAAACTCCACCAAATGGAAGCCCTACAAAATGAGTCATTCAAGGCCCACCAACTCAAGGTGTTATTCCACTTCTTCCATGAAAGGCTTACGGGCAACGCCCAAATCAACTTAGGCAATGGTGGTGCAAGGATCTGATTGTTTCTCTCTTATCTTTGGAGGGTCTTAGTGCACTTTTTGAGGGTTTGTTTGTAATGGTATATTTCTGTGGAGGACCTATTGTAAAACTCCCTTTGTACCACTGTCGGAACATGTATCCAGATCTTTTAAGCCCTAGTCTGGCCCTCGATGTGTTCCAAAAAAAAAAAAAAAACTCACAAGTCTATCTAAGAAAAAAACAACTCACAAGTCACAAGAGATGAGGAAAATTAAGAACTACACGAGAACTGATCACCACAAACTCTAGTATTTGCATGGTATATCAGCGACAATCTCCCGTATATTAATTGCATATATATGCCATACATGATACATACATGCAACCATCGTCTTTTATATTTCAATCGCCATTGCCACATGGCAATTCTATGTCAAGAAGCCAAGAACAATTCGTTCTCCATGAGCAGCAAATCCAATCCTCGAATGGATAGGACGCACACAAATCACAGCGAGAAACTGAAATGCGCCTCCTTTCTTGACTCTCCCGCCTCTAATCCTTCAATGAGCGGCCCGAATTGAGTGGCAAAGAACACATCTTCCCCGATCAAGAGCAGCAGCTGGGCAAGCGTACCAATCCGTCAATCATTGCAGTTCTTGCCCGAACACTGCGTCCTCGATGAACGCCTTGCGGCTGCAGCCATGCCGAACCCTGCCGGGCCGCCCACAAGGCGTCGGCTGGTCAGGACTGCAGCTCACGGCGGAACGCGGCGTTCACGGCCACTGCTGTCTCTGTGGCGCGACGCATCCACGCACACTGGCTGCGCCACCGCGGAGGAGCAGGGCCAGAGCTCCGGGCGGCCGGGCTACGAGCAGCCTACAACGCCGGCGCGGTCTGGATCACGGGTCCGGTACGGAGCCCTTGCAGCCAGCCTCTCGAGGCCCTGTCTTGGTTTCTCGCCACCTATCTATCGCGCATCCTAAAGTAGATTTCCCGCCTAATTTACTTGTCAAACTTTTCTTTTTGTTCTGTATATCTCCGTACATGTCTTGTATCCCCGAAAAAGAGGGTGACCCGCGCCTCCGCTTCGCTCGCGTTAACCACGCGATTACATGCTGATTAACGCTGTAGCCCAGTTCCTCCGCGACGCTGCAAGGCGTGGTTCAACCTGCCCTTTCGCCATTGTTGGGGTTCTCCATGTCAATCCATTAATCAACAAGGATAATCGGAAGTAGCAAGACCAACAATTCTTCATTGTTTTTTTGGCGTGCGTTTGAATGGACCTGGACGTACGTTTGAATGCGTTCGTCAACGCTGGTATTTCTAGAAGTCATTGAGATTTGCCAATCCACGTGCCGTCGTCGAGGATGATGAAGCCCACGGTCGAGATTGCTTGTCAAGGGTGACGAAGCCGTGAGTGCTATCAAGGTTGTAGAGCTTTCCGTGGCGGTGGCTATGGAGGTCACCATTGTTTTTTCTTCCTTCGATTGCGGAGATCGGCACTCTTTTCCAGAGATACGAGACACATGCAGAGGTATACGGAATAAAAAAGTTTGAAAAATAAACTAGAGATAGACCTTGCTTTAAGATACGTGATGGAATAGGTGGCGAGAATCTAAAACAGGGCCTCGGCAGGTCGGCTTTCAAAGGCCCGTCCCACAGAACTTTTTTCCGAGGGAAAGGAATCAGACGACGCAGGCGTGTGTGTTTTTTGGAGCGACAGGTGGACGCAAAATCGGAACGACGGACGAAGGAAGTACGACGTGAGCGACAGACTCTGGTTTTTTGAAAGTAAATTAAATAAAACTACAAAACCAAACTACCATAAAACTATAAATATTGTATATTACAAACTTAAAATAAATTTATTTTAAAAAATATATATCAAGTTATTGCTAAAACTATATCGTCTACTAGCTTAAAAAACGTGGTTATAGAATACGAGAAAGAAGCCCTACCAAAACACCGAAAAGAACAGGGTAAAAAAGTGTATCACAAAAATATAAATTTATTATTAAATTTATCACCATATCGCTTCGATGATGATGGCTGAGCTTGGCCTCAGCCAACCTTGGGTTGTGAGGAGGCGGTGCTACACGTGCTCGTGCTCCTACAGGAAGCGAGGCATGTGTGATCCTACCTCTGCCCGTCCCTCCCTCTCTATTGTTGACGTCAACTAAGGAAGACATTGAGTAGAAGAGCAGGGGAAAAGAAGTAATCCAATATGTTACTATCTACGAGTCCTACTGTATTTTTTTATTTCTTTTATATTACGTAGGCGTCGTGTTAGAGCCCGTATTTATACTTGAGGAGGGGTGCTATATCAGGTTTTTTAGTTAAGGGCGGAAAATCGAACTCGAGGTACATTTGTGTAAGGTATATGAACTTTTTCCGGTCTGACATCGTGGGCAAAAAAAGGGCGCGACATTTTCGCGGGCAGACCACTTAGTAATGGACCGGTTGCCCAAGCACGAGCCCTCGTACTAATGGGCCGGATCAGCCGTGTCACGGGGCCCACATGTTGGCAGCTGGTCCGTGTAATGCTGAAGCGTCCGTTTCGCAGTTTAGCGTCTCGAGATGGGCTGTTGGATTGATTAAAATAAACTTAATTGGGATTACGATCCAAAGAGCACGGTACTTATCACGAAACTAATAAAGACAACACAAATTGCAGACACGGGTAGGTCGGTAAGGAGCACGGTATTAGCTAGCAACTAGAGTACGTAGGGCGTAGCCTCCATTGACGAAGCTTCTTCTTCGTCTTCAGGCATAGAGAGGTGGGCACTTGAAGCCTTGGGGCGGGTGCTTGCCGCAGGTGATGAGCAGCTCGAGCGCGACGGGTAGGTAGATGTTGATGTTGAGGAGGCGGGCGCGGATGGTGGTGCAGAGGCACAGCGCCGCGTCCAGGTCGGCCACCCCCTGCACCAGCGGGCAGCACTTGGCCTTCGCCTTCTGCCCGATCACCAGGTGGATCAGGCCCCCCAGCACGTCCACGCACGCGTTCAGCTTCAGCGCGTCGATCGGGCACGTCTTCGGCGGCGACGGCGGCACGTATGGTGGCGGTGACGGCGGCGGGACGTAGGGTGGCACGTACGGCGGCGGTGAAGGCGGCGGGACGTAGGGTGGCACGTACGGCGGCGGCGTCGGCGGTGGGATGTAGGGTGGCACGTACGGCGGAACATAGGGCGGCGGACGTGGCGTCGGCGGCGTGTAGGGCGGGTGGCACGACGGGCACCTGGGCAACGGGGGCTTGTGGTGGTGGTGGTGATGATCATCGCGATGCCCGGGCGGCTTGCCGTGGTGGCCGCCGCCGCCGCTACTACCCGGCGGTGGGCAGTCTTTGTTCCAGCCGTGCGCGACGGGGGCGAGGACGACGAGCATGAAAGAGACGACGGTGGCGAGCGCCACGGCCATGGCTGGTGGTGGCGCACTCGTTCGCTGGCTCAGCGTTGCACGGTGGCGTGCAGATTAGCGCCTTTTTATAGAGCGGCTATGCAGGCCACGCCGCCGCTGATCAGGCACACACATGCAACACGTACACTTCACACGAACTAGGAGTTAAGAGTAGTACCAATCTCCCAGGTCAATACCTGATCCAATCGCAGCATTGCGCTGATAGTGACACGTTACCTAAACAGTTTTAGGTTAATAAATAAAATAAATATTTTCAATACACAGTTTTTATTTTATGGTTTTCAATGCTAACTAACATTTAATTATTGAATCGTATTAACATGATCTAATCATAATAAAAATTCATTTACGCTTCCAATAGGTAATTGAGTATTTCAAGTTGCATCTAGATAAAACATATTTCTTCTCTTTATTTATAAATTTCTTAACATATAATTAATTTAGTTTATGTGAAGAGCAGATTCAATAATACAACCTGCTGATGGCTGTAAAATTTGCCATATCACCTAAAGTTTTAGTTGAAAATACCTTGTGCAATAGTTGGCTGAAGTATGGTCAACACTAGTGTGGTAGGCCAATTACTATTGTTTCTTGCAGAGCTCACTGACCTATCACGCTTCACTTGCATGCACACACCAATAACAGATGATTACCACGTCTCGAAGTTCGCGTACAGCCGGCGACAATCTAAGCGCTCGCTCACGCTCTCTTCTTCCCTTTCCTACAGGTCATTGCTATTGCTAGCATGGACATTCTACAGCCGGCTTAAACCTTCTATTGTACTTGCTCTAATGAGATAAAAACTTTAATAAAACTAGCACCAGGAATGTCCTAATCAAAGCAAATCATTTGTTAAAGTTACCAGCTAGCGATTAATTAATCAACTCAATCTCGTGAGCTAATCTGCATGGCAGGGCATGTGGGAGGATGGGTGCCATGTGTCGGAGGGAAGCGCGGCGGCGAGCCGGCGAGGCGGCCACCTGTCCCGGGCACGCGCGCTACCGGCCACGGCGGGGGCGCTCACGGGCGCCCGGACACACGCCGACGCCGCCGCTTCTAGTAGTGCTAGCAGCAGCACAGCACTCGGCAGCACGCAATGGCACACAGTGGGGTGATGAGCTCGAGACGACGCAGCAGTGGGGGGGTCGGCCGGACCGCCGGAGGGAGGGGGAGACTCCGAGACTGAGGTGGTTGTCGCCATGGGACGCGCCGCGCCGCCCGTGACCTGACGATGCCAGAGGTGGCAGGCAGCCGCGTTGGAGTTTTCCGGCGACCTGGACGGACGGCCACGCCGGGCTCCACCTTAGCAGTGCATTGCCGCCACGTCGAGATTCCCACTGAACTGAAGTCTGGAGGCAAATGGAGAAAAAGATCGTCAATCCACACAGAATTTACTGCCCCAGTTTGCTAAATTGTCGGTGCTCCTTTGGAGCGCAACAAATTTACAGGATGGGAGACTAGATTTCAGGTGTCACTTTTCCCATCGTCAGATGGTAATCTAATGGTTCACATCACACCTACTATTAATTATTTGTTTAGCCCCTTATTTCATTCATAATCAAGGTTAAATGATAAATTACATTAACCTAAACATAAAAATAAATTTACAATTCATAAAAAATTATAAAATTACATATAAAAGCATTCAAACTTAAATAAAAATAAAGTAAAACCATATACAATAATAGAATTGTAGTTAGAATAAACTAAAATTGCACGTTAGATAGTAGTACAATTTTAAGTTTAGTACTTCACACCACACTTGCTATTAGTTATTCAAAACAAAGTCCCTTATTTCTTTCATAGTCAAGGTTAAATGATAAATTACATTAGCCTAAACATAAAATAAATTTACAATTCATAAAAAATATAAAATTTTATTCAAACTTAAACAAAAATAAAGTAAAACCACATACAATAATAGAATTGTAGTTAGAATAAACTAAAATTACACGTTAGATAGTGCTACAATTATAAATCATTAATGTATAATTTTAGGTGACCATATGAAATCTAGCAAATACCTACAAATACCTACGTAATTGAGGCCTTAGTTTGTTCGAATATTACCTAGTCCACAGTAATAACACGGCAATTCTCAGGCTTAGAACCAAAATTTGTGCAATTTAACATGCCGCGATCTAATATATGCGAGAATCAAAGAGGTTCTTGTCTTTTAAGAAGAGACATATCAGGGTTTCAGCCAGGTGCCACAAATACAGCTGCGTGCATCCTTAGTTTATGTTGATGCAGAGATCAGGAAAAAAAAGATCGCTACATTTTTTTTGTACGAATGGAATTCTGTGGATACATAGGGAGTGAGTTATAAGGTAGCACTACTATTAGGTATTCACAGTTGGAACGCATCAATCCGATGATCTGCCTTGTCAGAAAATAAAGTTGTTATTACACGTTGAAACAACACGTATATGTCGTTTTTCGCTTGTGCAACCAGCCACCAAACAGAGTGGCCGGTCGATCATCTAAGCGAGATAGACATCACAGGGGGCGTCACATCTCCAGGGATTTTGGGATTATCAAACCTAATTTTTCTATACAATTAAACCAGAACAAAGCGCCCAGCAATGACCTGAATAATCATAAAATTTGCTGCTTTGTAGCAGTAGAGCCGGCCATCACCGATGTGCCTTTCCTGTCATCGGACATAAAAAAGTTTATTTCATTAGCTAATCCAAAATTTCTCCTTTTTAATCGATCACCACTTTGTATGCTCAAATCCTAATAACAGAAGAAAGCGACAATTCATTCTTGCAGTCCAAAACCAAATTAAGCTCATTTCAGTGATCTGATGAATTCTTTCTTTGTTCAAATGATAACTCACCACGCTGAGATGATCGAGGTCTATATGATGCTGAGGCCATGTCATTTAGGTCCTGCAATGGCGTCAGGTGTTTGACAACTTCATCCATTGTCGGACGAGACTTGGTATCACGGCTAAGGCAGTGGTAGCAGATCTGAGCAACCTTCTGCACCCCTCTAACCGAATAGTTTAGCCCCAAGCGAGGATCTACGAGCTGATAGAGCCTTCGCCGATCGCTTAGATACAGCCTTGCCCATGCCACTAGGTTCTGCTCTCCAGTAGGCCGCTTCTTGTCCATTGATCTTCTACCGGTTAACATCTCGAGTAACACAACTCCAAAGCTATATACATCGCTCTTGGATGTCAAGTGTCCTGAAAAGTATACATAAATGAGCTATCGAGCATGTATGTCTGTTTCTCAAAGAGAGAAGCATAATCTGATGTTTGACATTACATGTTGTCAATCTTTTAGTTTTCATGCAGCTGGAATAGATCCTGTTGGAAGTAAATTTGTGGGATGCACACATCAGTAATCTTTAATTAGAAAACTGCCAACCACGTTTTAGGTTAGTCACATAAATTCAGGATAATCAAATCATGCAACAGAAAAGTGCTCCAAAGCACTGTCTGCCATCTTTACAATTGTCTAAAAATACAAACTGTTTGTTACTTAGATATAACCGTCAGTTGTTACTTGGTGTTCATGTCTAGAAACTGCAGTGTACTAAGTATGAAACACAACACATAATCCTAGAAATTTAGGATGAACTCTAGGTTCGATGGTTTTTTTGTGTCATTAGATGGAATACTGAGTCATCTTAGTATTCAATTTAGTAGGAACATCAGCGTGATATAATTAGAAACAAAGTTGTTAATATCACACCCTAGAAACTGAGAGAAAACATAATAAAATACCAACTGGTAGATTTGTTATTATCGTCATCATCATCAAAGCCTTTTAATCCCAAACAAATTAGAATAGGTTAGAAATAAAACACTGTAGATTTGTAAGAAATTTGAATCTAAGTAGACAACAACACCAAAAGTTTCTGCACAATACCTGTCATTACATACTCAGGTGCAGCATAACCATAGGTACCAACAACCCGAGTAGAGACATGAGTTTTATCGCCTTGAGGACCAGATTTTGCTAACCCAAAATCTGAAAGTTTTGCATTGAAATCCTGTATAAGCAGAATTTTCAATTGTTAGAATAGCATGCAAGAAATAATCTTGTGAAAAAGTCCAACATATTTATGAGCATATAGTGAACAAATTGATAAGAAATAGTACCACATCAAGAAGAATATTTGACGTCTTAAAATCCCTGTAAATTACTGGTTTGGGACCTCCATGGAGGAAGGCTAGCCCTTTAGCAGCACCGAGAGCAATCTTCATTCTACAAGGCCAAGGTAGGGGAAGAGCCCCTTCAAGATTTAAAAAGGTAAGACAACAGGAACTTTAGATTGGGAAACAATTTGAAGGCACTAACAATCAAGAAACTTCAGAAGAAAGTACATGTAGTACAATTTGTTAGGCAAGCAAGGATGACCCAATAGACCAGGGAACACCACAGAGATCATCAGTGTAAGGATTTGTGTAAACAGGTCCTAGTTTTCAATTGAACTGTTAACAATTCAATGGACAACACCTAGAAAGGATATAACAAGTGGAGGTCAAGTCTTAGTGTTAAACAAGAGAAGTCAACAACAGCTTTTCTTAAAGTGTGCCACTACTTATTCTAAAACAGCCCTGCATGCATTATCATCTTGGAAGAAAAAAAGATAAATAAACAAAGGGTCACCTTCAACCATTGTTGCTGCTTTTGAGAGAAGTTACTGGTTTCTATAAAGAAATTTAATTCCTTCACTTCATCAAGAAATATTTCTCAAGACATGACAATATCTAAATGTTTAGATGACACAATTCATTTTATTTTAAAATAAAAGGATATACTAATACATTGGCATATGAAAGTATTCATACAGTATATATTTAGCATGAATTTAAAGTGTGATGTCAATATCATTTGAATTAAAAAGCTATATGCCTATACTGATTCCTGCATTTGATTGCTTACTTCTGAAAAGATGGTTTTCAAGACTTCCTCGGGCCATGAATTCATACACAAGCAACCTTTGGTCATCCTCAATACAGTATCCAATCAGCTTAACAAGGTGTTTGTGATGCAATTGTCCCAGAAAGTCAACTTCTGCCTGCAAATAAGATATGTTTGTAAGTTATAACTCTACCTACACAAACACACATACGAGACATTCACATACTTACCACCCATTCTCTATGACCTTGAAGTGCATCCTGCTTCAAACTTTTGACAGCAACTGTAAGACCAGTACCAGGTTTTGCAGGAGATGTACTGTTTGGATCAATCCATCCCTTGAATACATACCCAAACCCACCCTCTCCAAGAATACTATCTGGCCTAAAGTTAACAGTGGCAGATTTCAACTCTTGGAAAGTAAACTGAAGAAGCTTGGGAGGTGGTTTCTTTTCAGTTGATGCATCAACACCATTTTCATCATCAAGGTTTGTCTGAAAATGATCACCAAGTTCTCGATTGCTAGCATTTAGATATCTGGTCTCTGCTGTTATAGAGAAAAACAAAATACTTGAGCACCTCACCCAAAAACTGAAAAATTCAACAACAGAAAATACTTAGTAGACATCGTGACTATAGACCCCCAAACTGTACTTTAAAAGCATTGTAGTCAAATTAAGCTCGAATGCATAAGCCATGATACAATATGTTTGAAGGGCAATAATTATTAGCTCTTGGGCTCCCTTCACATATTCAAAATAGTTAAGCAAGTAGATAGACATTGACCCAAGATTTATTATATAATGGGCATACCCATAACCAATTTTTAATGCAGGAAGAAAACATACCAAGTTGACTTGAAGTACCATCAGTGTGTTTCTTATGTTATCCAGGTTATTATTTTGAAAGTACTAATACTCAGTTTAATCATTCCCCATATGCCAAGGTCAGCAAAAATGAACAGCATGACAGCAGAAAGCAACACAACTGGTTGTATTTTGTTCCTGAAACGAAGGATCAACGATTCATTTTTTTGCTTCCGTCATATTTACAACAACCCTTCTTCAGCTATCACAAGAATCAGAAAAGTCCCATTTGACAGACCGTTTAAATGTATCATAATGAGTTGCTAGCACAGTATGATGGAAAGATGAGCAAAACCCATTGATCTAAAGGGAATTTACATTTCAGAGACACATAATTCGTTACCAACACGTAACAACATACTAACCCTCTTATTGAAATCTGAAGAACACACAGTGCTTTGATAATTCTGATCAAGCTCATATAGATGCAATGTTCCCTGACACAAGTTGTATAAGATCATGACACTCACGCCTGTAAGAATTCACAGCTGTATCACCATGAATAGCCCTTATATAGCACTACTATAGACTTGATCCATTCCATCTCAGATGAAACAACAAAACAGCATCCCATTTCTGTTTAGTCTGAATCTGTATCTTAAGTTCCAATTTTTCCTAGATTCCCATGTATATTACATCGCTGACAGATTAGCACTAATCATCCGATCAAATACAGAACAGAGCAGTCCCCAGTGATCACGACCAGAATTTCCCAGAAACAGAAATTTCTCCCCCTCGATGAGCATCAATCACATCACCACAACAATAGCCAAGCAAATATCCAACCACTGGAGAACAAACAAGCAAATCAACCCCAGAACCAAACAAAACGATCCCAAACTCACCAACCAGCTACAAACAAAACAAGAAGAATTATCCAAAAAAAAAAAAAAACTAAACCAGTGGAAGAAGAAAAAGGGAGCAAGAAGCCACACCTGCGTCGTGGACGTGACTTCCCTTGGCGGAGCCCCCCGCCGTCCCCTTCTCGTCTCCCGCCGCCGGCAGCGGCCGGAAGCAGACCTCCCGTAGCCCCCGCGCGACGGCCGCCCAGCACCCGCACCCGCGCTCCGCCTTGCGCCGGGAAGGCATCTTCTTGCCGGCCCAAACCGGAGTAAAACAAAGAACCACTTCTTTCTGCTGCTGCTGCTGCTGCTGCTGGTAGCTAGCCTCCTACTCCGCCCGCATCCATCGAGACGACCGGTTCTTAGCCGCCTTTGCCCCGTCGCCGTCCAAACCCAATAGATAAGTGCGCCCCAAAAAGCGAAGGGAAGGAAGAGAGAACTAGGAGGAGGATAGTGTGTGCGTGCGTAGTGGTAGACTGGTAGTAGTGGTAGACAAGTAGGCGAAGCAAGCGATAGCTCGAGATCAGAAAGCGCGCGAGGCCGGGCGGGTGGATCAGTGAGTGGCAGTGGGGCGTCACCACCACCACCACCACGACCACCATCACCAGCTGCGCTGCCGGCGTGGATCGTCGCCGCCGTCATGATGACGGCGTCGGTGCGGAGGCCGAGGCGGGGTGGGGGAAAGGCGGTGGTAGCATTTTGGGCAGCGCTGCTGTGGAGTGTTCCGATTCGCATGTGTAACACCGCAGCAAATTACTATGTTAAAAGTAACTATTAAACCCTATTCGTTCATCTTACAACGGATTACTATATTCATCTGCTATTACTGTCTAATGATATTGGATACGAACCCGGAGTGGTCACCGTCATCACCCGCTGCCCTGAGTTGTCACTGCCTGCGCGGACGGGAGGGGAGTGGAGTGGAGTGGAGAGGAGGCGAGCCAGCCAGCCAACCAACCAACCAACGGGCAACCGCTACGGTGCCCTGTGCCTGCGGCTGGTGCTGCTGATGGTGAGAGAGACAGAGGAGAGGAGAATATGTGCGGCGCTGCACTGCTTTTTCTCCCGGTGGATCGCTGGATTATTCCCTTCTCCGGGGGGGTGCAGCCGTGCAGCAAGTGGCCGGAAGTGGGAGCCAACACGGCGGGCGATCAGATCAACGTCGCCGTAAATGTGGTAAAAAATAACTTTTTTTTTTAAAAAAATGCTTTTCTTGTCTAACAAAATATGGTAAAAAAGGAGTCTTTTTCAGATTTAAAGGAGATTATTCGCCTGCCATAGAGGCATAAGAGAGTATATAGTCTATACCTCAGTAGTTCAGACCATTCAGTGATGTGCATTCTCTCTTTGTATATGCATAATATAATCAATGAGGAATTTTACAGTCCTTCAAAAAATACCGAGATGTTATTAGGAGATACCAAAATGTACACTTAAAAAGTTGTACTATAGAACAGTAGAATCACTTATAGATAATATAAATAAATATAGTGTTAACATGACGATAAAAAATGGAATTGGAAACTGGTAAGCAGAGTTGATAAAACCGATGAAACTTGCATGATTTTCGTGAAATTTCGAGGTTTTCAGCTGGCTTTAGTTGACAAACTAAACTGGTAAAATTTCAAAAAAAAATTTACAAATTTTGTTCAAATTTCACCGATTTCGTGAAAAGCAACAAAACCTCTCGGGAGTGGGTTTTGATCAGTGAATGGTTTTGTGAACCCTGGTACTAAGTGTGGCGAAAGAATCATTCAGTATGAATTTGACAAAAAGCTGTGACAAATGCACCTTGTTTTGGAGGAGCTTCTGTTTTAAGCTGAAGCTTCAGGAGTGGTAGTAAAAGGTGGTCCCTTTGCTCTAATCACAGCAAACATTGCTGAGCCGGAACATAATCGACCCCACGAGCATCGCATCCTCTTCAGTTCAGTCCACATCCTTGGAACGGGTAGAAAAACGGAATAACAAAAAACAGATGTTCTTTATCCCATCAAGCATGCATGCATTTAGATGTCACTGTTGCTCTGAAGAAAAGGTGAGATGACAGATATGAGAAGGAAGGAAAAGAAATGACTAATTCAAAAGGAGGGGCCAAAAGGAAAAAAGAAGAATTTTATATCTGAATCAGAACAGTTCTGCCAATTGTTAACCTGTTAACTACTGCTGCAAAGTAGTAAACAATTTTGGCCACCTTTCCTCCAGCCCATCTTCACATGGTTTTCAGTTCTTTTCAATGAAGTTAGTATTTTTTTGAACTAAATTCAATGGAGTTATTTGACAATTCACAACAACTTCTCCCGATGGAACATGCTGTGGCGTGTAGAAATTAGACCAATTCAAACCGCGTGTAAGCAATTAGAATGTGCTAAAACTGCTGTTGTACTTGTCTTACCTGCTGGATGACGCCGGCAGCAAAATTTGCCCCTAGTCTGATTATCCTTCATCTCTGTATTACACCATATGTGTTGGATATGACCAGATTTCTGTGTTCTTTTAACACGAATAAACTTGTTAATCCAAGTATGTGCTTACTGCTTAATTTGAAGCTTAATTACGTAGTACGTGCTTGATGAACGCTGGTGTACTACCACGATTACCGTGTCCATATTCGAGCCGATTACAGTTACCAAATAGATTTGTCTAGATTCATAAACTTTGGGCCGAACAGATCAAGTGCAGATGGGTTGATCAAGAGAAAACAAGTACCTGTGCTCCAAGGCGATCACCATCGGCGTGGCGATGCAAAAAAAGCGGCTCCAGATGGGGGTCGGAGTTAATGGCGCCGGCGTCGATGTGCCTGGGCGCAAACGGCGGCGCTCCGGCCCCGCTGCGTCGCCGCCTCCATTCAGCTGCCGGCCACCGCGCGTGCCGTGCTCGTCCTCGACGACGGGGGCTTGTATCCGTCCCGGGTGGCGGTGGCGTGGCCGCGTGGGCCAGCACGAAGAATTAGGCCCAATTTCGTGTTACGAGGCAACAATCTATGAGTGGGCCTCAAAGACCAGCTGGAATTGGATCTCAACCAATGTGACGATCCAAACCTTGGTTGCCAAGATGGGCCTAAACTTACCGCCTCTGCGTAAACTATGGGCTTTCCACACGGCCCAATCTTCCAACTCTGGTCAAGAGCCGCCACGACGAGTAGGCCTGCAAGAGCCCGCTAAATTTGGGCCTCTTCCATTGGTAGCGATCCAGTCTAGACCGTGTGCGCTAGGCCCAAAGCATATTCAGGCCGGTATTTTGCATTAAAGTAGGATCCGAAATTTTTATTTGCAGCAGCAGAACAGCCGTATCAATTTTAGCATAAACAAAATTTTAAGGGTACAGGTGTGATGGAGTCGTGAGTACATAAATCTAACTATGCGCATGAATATTACACACATGTAACTAAGTTTTTAACATTATTCTCCTCACCGGATTTTATTACCAAAGTCAGTGGCTGATTTTATTAGCAAAATGTTTCACTCATTTTATTACCAAAGTCAGTGGCCGATTTTATTACCAAAATATTTCACTTTGAACCAGTGTCGGGTGTTCAAGCAGAGGAGAGAAGATTTTATTATCAAAGTCAGTGGCCGATTTTATTTACCAAAATGTTTGACTTTGAAGCAGTGTCTAGTGGCTCATTGCCTTTCTCTTGTCTCTATCTCTTTCCATTGATAGCTCTAGGGTGCTCGAGCTCGAGCAGAGGAGAAAAGGACCAGCACCAACATATCTTGAGGTCGTAGTCAATGAGGCAGACCTTGATCTTAGAGCAGAGAAGGCCTGGCATCAGATCAAGATTGATCTTCGCCACCGCCATCACCCCTAGCTCGACCTCCACCTCCGCCCATGTTTGCACGCCGTCCCTAGGCTTGAGATCCTCTCCACCACCATCACCCTCCATCTTGACCTCAACCTCTGCTCGAGCCATCATTGGGTTCGAGCTCCTTGCCACTATCGTCCCCCAACTCGAACTCAACCTCTATCCACATTCATGCGCCATCCTTGGGATCAAGCTCCTTCCCACCACCATTGCGCCCTGACTCAACCTCAACCTACGTCCGCGCATGCACTTCGGTTGGTCAGACCTAGTATGGATAAAGTCTTTAGTAGATAAGAAAGTAATCCTAGAAAAGAAAACAAATACATAGTCCTCAGATAGTATTCATACTTATCTCTCTAATTCTATATGGACAAGGGAACATTCAAGGGTATAAATATAAGACCTCCTAAGAGGAGGAGGGATAGGCCAATAGAGTCAAGACAATACAAGACACCTTCCATTACATCGAGTTAATATTGGAGAAGTTTGATAATGCTTAGCTACTGATAACTATGCTCGAGCTTTACGCTGATATAGTTGTAGACTATATTAGAGTTTTTCTTTTTATATGTTGTAATCATAAGAGATTCATATAGTGAAACACCGGTCTTTAGTCAAATAGGACAGAGGGCTCTTACCCACCTTGGGGGCATAAACTTGTATAAAAAACCTTATCTCCTTTGCTCTCTTGACAGATTAGCTTGCATCCTTATATTAGTCGATCCTTACATTCTTCAAATACACCGTATATACACTGATACTATAGTTAAATTATTATTTATCGATAGTTAGTGTGTCTAGTCAGGGAAGTTGGCATTTAGAGGATTTATGAAGACATGGTGTCCAAAGGTGGAATTTTCGATGAGGGATATCACCATGACTTTAAATCGTGAGATATGACCTGAATAGAGTAAATTCACCTTTAGATTAGAATTATGACCGTTGGAATTTACACCAACTCCATAAGAAACAACTATATTGTTTTAATCTCTTAAATTTTAGATCGATCTTACTTTCACTACTAATCACATAATAGGTTGTGGCTTTTTTATATTTGACATGCACATCATTTATCCGAATTTGGATGTCATTTGGTCATACCTTCGATTAGCTGTCTATGGGCCAGAATCCTACTCGGATATGCCAAGTCAAAAACAATAGTGCGAGTTGGTGGTCCCTAAGCGACACCCGTGGGTGACAAAATTGCATGCACTAGACTAAAGGAGCTTCCCGCACGCACCTGTACGCGAGCATGTGGACAAATCAGTTTTGTAAAAGTGAGTGCATGTGAGAAGGATTTCCATGTGCATGCATATGGCCACTAGAAAGACGATAATGTTCATTGATTTGGTAACTTGATGTCACGTACATAAAGACGTGACATTGAGGGATGCTACGACTAGTTTGGATCGAGAGATATGACACAACCAAAGTATGTTCGCCTCTAGATCGGAGCCATCACCATCTCAATCTTTAATAATTCAATCTACTAGGATTAACATGTCTTCAAGACATCACCGCCGTGGAGAACAATAGTTCAAAACTATCTATCTTAGAGCCTTGAATCGAGAATCCGGGCCGATAACTTCTGAACTAATATCCATTAATTGGTCGACAATGGGGCCATGCACCAACGAAAATGTTAATCTTCAACAAGTTATTGGATTTGTCGTCCTAATCTATTAATTATTTGATCAATTTATATATTGTCTACACATTACGCTTATGTTTCTCGTTTTTTTGTTCTGCACAAGCTATGAGAACGTTGAAGCACCATGGCCTCATAACTCCAATCCGTCCGAAAGAATAGGACGCTAATTGAGCCGACTAGTCCTGAGCCAAGGCCCATTGTAGCTTTGTGCCCTATGCGGCTAGCATCAACTACACGTGTACATACCCAAGACGACCAATCGGGATTCAGAAGTCAACCACCAATGCCTTGCATACATCCATATGTGATCGGCACATCAACCAATTTAGAGCATGCATGTGCGTTATGATATTCACATGAAATATACTCGGAGACATGATGGTTACCATACCTCTCAAGTACATAATGAGATATTTAGTAGATAGATTTTTTTAAATTAATCTACTAACTTTGTAGATACATTCGACATGTATCTACTAGGTATGCAATATTTTATTCAATTCATCGTACCGTCTTTTAGATAAAAAATTACTATGTTTATCTAGAGCATTTTTTTATATACAATATTTATTTTGTGAGCTCATCTTATATCAGAACAATTATGGTCTCTTGCCTAGGGGCTTGCACTTTTTAATTCATTTATAAAGTTTGCTCCATTATAGTAAATATGGCAGCAAATGTATGATCTGAATATGCTTGTTGACATGACTAGAAGATTTATACATATTCTGTCCATGTTGTCTACCTTGGAATGCTCAAAATGTTTATAATTGGAATGCGACATATATAAGGAAAACAACTTAACATTGGTCAAAAAGTAAAAGTTTATAATGATGGACAAATTACACCCAGGTACATAACATTTGTTAGTTGTTTTATAATTACAATTTATTTGGTTATATTCAGATACCTATTAAGAGACCCAACACTATTCAAGGCTTTAATTTTTACTGATAGGTTTATTCAAGTATTTCAAGTGAAAGAAAGAATAGATAAAATAAGTGGATACTCTGTTGAGATTTTATGCACACACTTAGATGGATAAAGTTCTAAACTCTACTAAAATATTATAATCGACTACAATAATAACTTGCTCGAATGAAATGATCAATGATATCAATGTAATCTAATTGGATGAGTACCGATTACGTTAGCCTACTCCGATAAATTGACTGATCAAGACGGTTATACTAGCCAGCATCTCTATTGAAGTAGAGTTTAAATACTACTATCAGTCTAATAGATATGGGATACCCTATAGATATATAACTAGTTTGGTAGGAGTATTACATGCCAAGTCTTATACGAAAAGAAGACCATACATATGGATAAAGTATTAAGCAAATAAGGAAATAATCCTAGAAAAGGAAACTAATACAGAGTCTACTAAGACTGTTTGGATAATATTCATACTTATCTTCGTAGTTCTACTTAGATAAGAGAACATATAAGGGTATAAATACAAGGCTTCCTAAGAGGGGGAGTGATATGCCAATAGAGCCAAGACAATACAAGACACCTCTAATCCCATCGAGTCAATATTGGAGAAGTCCGGCATTGCCTATACATCGGTAACCATGTTTGAGCTCTATGTTGATGTAGTTGCAATCAACATTATTCTTCGATAGTTGGCTCTTCAAGTAGGGGAAGCTAGTATTCAGAGGATCCGCAAAAACATGCTGTTCAAAGGTAGATTTTTTGATGAGGGATATCACGACGACTTTGAATCGGGAGATATGACCTGAACAAAGTTTGCCTCTATATATGGTCTGAGCTTTATTTAGTCAAGATATGATTTCAACCAATAGAAAGCTTCTGAGTAATCTCTGCCGTACTTAATATGGTCTTAGACCTGTTGTTTCATCATTTGATTATTCTAGAATCAACTACTTAGAACAAATTGTCACATAACAAGCCCCTGATCAATGCTCAGAAGTAACATAAGCTAAAATTTTTTTAAAAAACTTTTCAGCTAATAGACATAATTTATATACTTTCCCTAGCCCTCGACTGTCTTCGCATCAATGAAGTTAATGAGAGAGACAACCTGAGTAGTAAAGAAACATAAGAATTACTAATAAACTTTGACTCCTTGACATCTTCATCCATAATCTCAGTTGTATTAGCAGCTGCTTAGGCCGAGATAAATCTTATGGCAAAAAAAAAACTGGACAGTTAGACACTTGGCCTAAATTGATTTATATAGGTGGTAGGACCGCTATGCCCTAATGGTTTCGTGAAAAGCAGTAATGTAGTCGAACCTTGATCATTTCCTAGGGGAGACCCTTTCCTCTCGACCTGGTCCCACGAAGACCAGCGGTGTAGTCGAATCTTGACCATTGTCTAGGTGGGAGGCACTTTTCATATGACCTGGTACCACGAAGACTTGCAATGTAGTCAAGTCTTGACCAATTGTACAGGTGCTCGAGTTGGTTATCTGTTGCATATCTCATGTAGCCAGCATGGTTCATATTTATTTAACTAGCTTAGTAGCATATGAGAAGGTTATGGTTTACTTCAAGTTTTTGGTTAGAAACATTTTCTCTATTGTATTACTTGCTTTTCCACCTATGCCTATATTACCAAGCTACGACATGCTCAGTGTCATCGCCGTTTGAGGCATCTGCTTGCAGCATCGTAATAGATGTAATGGACAGTGCCTTAGGTCCTCTGCTTGATAGCGGATCACCTCTTCACCCTCATCCTGACTAGTCGGAGTGGATGGTTTGGATATCTTCTCAATAAATAAGCAAATCAAGCTAGAAAATTTCAAGAGATGTTATCCGACAACATGACAATGGCACGTGGGGTGTTATTGATGTTTGAAGTCTTTGCTTGAATTCATCATGGTAAATGATATGAGTAGGATCTCCGGCCCTCCGTTTGTTCTGACTAGATAAGATAGACAAGGTTGACATAATCTCGGCAAATATACTGGGTGATACTGGCCAATATTATGAGATATGACGTTGTTGTGAGCTCAAATAGTATTTTGAAAACATGATGCTAGAAGACAAAATATAACAGAAAATATCAAGTGGGTACTCGACTAGCTATATATATCTTCTAGATTTATCAAGATATAATGAACAAAATCAAATCAAACATAGAAAACTATATTTACCACAATAGAGCATAATTTATTAAAAAAAAGTAAACTAAGATGAGCCCCCGAGCATAAGACCGTAGTCGATCTATCATAGCAAGAGCTCGCAAAATAAATATATTATATAAAAGATGCACTTGAGATAAACATAGTAAAATATTGATATGAAATAATAAATATCTCCCTAGTTGGAGAGTTTGAATTGGAAAATGTATAGCAAATCGTATATAAAATATTATGTACCTATGTAGATACATACCGAATGTATCTACAAAATTAGTAGATTAATTCAAGAATTAACCTTACTAATTACCTAAATTGGTCGGTTTGATACTTCAATCTTTACCACCGCAGGTACTAATCTCCTAATGTCGGCCACGTACGTGTAGCGATGCTACCATTGGCAGACTAGCTTAGCGATTTTCCTCTGAACGGTAGTCATCTTGGCCAGTTGGTGTTGTTCAAGGCAATGACTCTTAACTTGAACTTCTCTGCATGCCAACTTCTTGGTAGATGATGATGGTTTCTTCAAGACTTGATCATCACAAGCTAACCCATCTTATCGATTTAGAGTTCTAGATGTACCGTGATGTTTTTGATTGATTAATACATGTATCCAATCCACACATATGCTGATATACATTCACATGCATATGTACGTGTGGTCAAAATATACCCATATGTGTATTGCATACACATGTATAGTGTAGACTACTTGGTGCACGTAATGTCAAGCCTTGGTGACTTCAACATCATGACGTGGTGTGTGGAGATTTTTGATGCTAACCCACATTATTGTCATAGAACAACAACTTGGTTGAGCATAGCATCATGATTGACCAATTTGATCTGATTGGATACTTGGTGGTGGACATCAGTTCAGGTGTAGTTGGCTCGAGCCCCTAGGGCCTCATGGTTGACGAATTTGTACTGATGTTTTCCACTACAGTAACATCTTGAAGTATGTAGATTGATTGTGATGGAGTTAATGAATATGGAGATGGTGACGATTCTAATTTATAGGAGAACAAACTTTGATTGGGTCATATCTCTCACCCTAAAGTTGTCGTAACAACCCTCGTCGAAAAATTCGTCTTTTGACATCATGTTTCCATAAATCCTCTGAATACCAACGCCTCCTACCTAGTGCACCACTGTCGATGAATTGGTAATTGATTGTAGTATCTGCGTATGTATGATATGTTTGTATGTAGGGGGTAAGATTGATATGAAGGTGCAAACGGAGATGCAAGAAGAAAGGGATTTTTATACAGGTTCGGGCTTTTTAGAGATAATATCCTTACTCTTATTTGGTTGAGTAATCTCTACTATATCAATCTCACGAGTAGGAAGAAACTCTAATCTAGTATATCATAACATAAATATAGAGCTTAGACATGGTGATTGAAGGCTAATAGTAGTCAACCTCCTCTAATGTTAACTTGATGAGATTGGATATGTGGCTTGTGTTAGATTCTTAGGCTCCTATATGACTTGTCTTCTCCTCCTGAAGGGTTTTATATTTATACCCTCGATTATCTTGCTGTTCAAATAGAACTAGGGGGCATCTATGTATATGATCGAGTAGTCATGGTTGGATCTAAATAGTACTCTGTATCTCTTTTCTTTTTGGAGATATCTTCTTTATCCGCTCTAGACTCTATTCATATATATAGAGTTGGCTTCTATTTAAAACATGGTATGTGATCTTCTGGTAAGTTATATATACGTATGCAGAATATTCTATATTTACAACATTGGTAAGAAGAAAACACTTATAAGAAGAGAGAAAGCGGGAAGAAGGGGTAGTCCAAATTGCAAATATTGATAAAAATACCATGCCTTATGTGGAAGTATTGGTTAGAAGGTGACCCAAAATAAAACATAGGTAAATATATGCAATTTACTGATAATTAACTTCCTAGAGGCCCTCTAATTTTTTTCAGTTTTGTTTTTTTTTCTTTAACGGTTAAGTTAACAATCTTCACAAAGTTTGTCCAATCGAAATAAATTAAATGCACTGGCATGCCCTATTCATATAGTTTTTCAGTTCCAATTTCCTAGGGGAGTTCTTTAACAATTAAGTTCACAATCTTCAACAACTCCAATCGAAATAAATTAAATCCGCTGAGATGTAGACATTAAACGGGCTCAAAGTGTGTATCTCGTGCTGACACTACAATCTTACATTATTACAGGCATCTAGCTGATTATTACTTTGGTGACAGAATACGAATTTAGCGCAGAATGTATTGGGATCAAATTATGGTTAATCAGTGTAAAGTTTGGTATGGGGAGCAGGTAGTGGATTGCAGGGTTGGGATTGGACCAGGATAAACCCCACGCAAACGGCGGATTGCAGACATTAGTCCAAAATATAGCAGCATCTTAATTTGTTTAAATGGACGTGTTGCAGTTTTCATGAACAGATTAAGCTATCCACAAAGGAAGATAGTAAGGTCAACTTTGTATCACAACAGTAAAAAAGTTGTGGAGTGAGAAAAATGTTGCTTCTAAGGGAGAATTAAACCTTCACAGTTCGCAAGTTGATATACAAATTTTGCTCTGTTATTTTGGATAAGATTGTTATGTATGCATGCTTATCCAGCACTATAAATAGGAGGCATTCCATGGCTGCCTATCCACGCAGAACTATAGCAGTACAAGTACTAATCATGGATATATAGTGCACAAAGGCTACAAATTAAAATGGTTAGATGCTTATTAGGTAGCCTCATCTCCTTAATTTGCTTCAATATAATTTTTATTTTCTGAAACGCATGCATGTTTTAATTGCAATGTTAAGATTAATTTGCCTGGACATGTACACTATTGTATATGAAATTTTTGAATTAAATTTTATGTTTTCATAATCATTGATGTACATGTTTATTTGCAGAGCACACATCTTATTAAAATCGGGCCATGGGATGGAAATGGGGGAGGTCATGTAGATATATCTGTACCCCAACGAGCTTGAAAAGTATTACACTCCGTAGTAGGGTAGCCATTGATGCTATTGCCTTTTCATACATTGGCACAGACGGGAAGAAACATCTCGCAGGTCCTTAGGGTGGTGGTGGTGGAAATCCATCTACTGTATACATAATATATTGTGTTCTTAGTTTCTAGTTAATTTGCTTTATTAGGAAAAAAAGTAAACCCCTAGCTATCTAGTTACATATGTTGATGCATGTCATATATATAAACGATCGTATTGACCTTAAATAACACTTTGGCAGTAGTTAGCTAGCACAGTTAAACTGAATATTATGATTACTCTTCATGAATATTATAATTGCTTCCCTTTAATATATGCTCCCTCCTTATTTTAGATATGACGTTGGTTAGTTATGTTAACTAACCAACGTTATATATATATTATATAAGGGGGAGGTGGAACTGCTTTTAGCCTCCCACTGCAAAGTGGCAGTGTGGTTGGTTTCTTTGGACGCGCGGGTGCACTCGTGGACTCTATCGGAGTTTATGTCCATATATGATATTTCGATGAATGCTCATGACCAATTTCCCCCCAAGGGCGATCCCTCTTTCAATCTCTCTATATAACTATATAGTGTTCATGCGTGTGTGCTTGGGCGAGGGTTACCATACTCGTGCCTAGTCCGTGTTATATCCTATGCCTCACTCAGTGTCATTTACCTTTATTTGTGCTATAATTACATATTATCACCACATATGTACGTGCTCTGTATGATTATATATGAATAAAAGACTGTTGTGTTGTATTGTGCTCAAATGTAAGCCTGTTTTTACTGTCCCGAAGCTATGCACATGGGTTACTACTACAAATAATTACGAAGTAGTTATTTCAATGTACATGAATGGTTGGATCTTATTGTAGGCCAAACCCTCGTGTCAAAGCCATGGATAATACCGTCACTAGCATAAGGGAAGAACACATATGCACAAAGGTAGTCGAATGTACGTAAAGGATGATTTCTACGTAGAGACACTACTAATTTATGATAGCTAAAGTATAAATAATTAATTTAACTACTATAATGTTAAAATTTTACTTAAAAAATTAGATAAGAAACTTTAATTTTATTTTTTTTTCACGAAACACTTCATTGAGAGCTCGGAAAATGTACCTATAAAAAAATTCTAAAATATCGTAGATGTCAAATGAGACCTAAATAGCCACAAATGGTTTGGAACTGTTTCCAAACTGTCTCGCACGATGTGTCTGCAGATTAAAAAACAAAACACATACATCTCCGTTGACTGTCCGTGAACTAAGAAATAAAGAACAACACAAAACAAAACAAAGGCATACTTGGGGCCAAAGGGCTAGCTTCATTGCCATTGATAAACACTCGATTCTACACAATGCCATTAATGAAAACATGCTCTATAATATACCATCGTACAAATATTTTTTTCTTTATCTTTGGTCATATAGTAAGCTGTAATTTTCAGGTGACAAGAAAATACAATGGCCGTATACATCCATTATAGGTCTCTTAGATTGAGATAAGCTATGTATTCTTGATGGTATTTTACTACTAATCACAAATAGATCATACAGAAGCGGTAACCACCAAGAGTGTTACAATACAATCTCCAACAGAAAAGATCGTCATCGGCGTGGTGATGGCAAAATGATGCTCCAAACTGGGGCATGCCTGCTCTGCATGCTCGTGCTCCCTACGTGCTTCCGTACAAGCAACATTCCGCGGTTGGTCGTGATTAGTAGAGTTCAGAGTTCAGACACTTTATTTGAACCGAATTGATTGGACAGAACAAGAGCAGACGGGTTGATTCATGGAAGACTGAACGCCAGCATGAATGATGAATTGAATGGAAGAGTGATGAAATAGGGCATGGCAATGCAAAGGAGAAGGAAAAAGAAAATCCAAATGGGGGTCGTAGTTTAAATCTCCGACCCCTGTACAACGGAATGCCGCTAGATTCTGGTAGCCCTTGTTGGCATGAGCTAGCTTTGTGATTGCGTTGAGGATTGGCTGACAACTGATCGCAGAACAAACAGCGAAAAGCCTTGCATAAAATACTACAAAAGAGCCTGCCAGTTTTTTCGAATGACGTGAGTAACTTGAATCGAAGTGAGATCTGAAAACCAATCTATCTATTCTTTTAACACGCAAAACAAACTTGTTCAGTTTGTGCCTACCGCTTAGTTATGACATTCTGTGTTTGCTGATCTATTAACGCGATCACTGTATCCATATTCGAGCTGATTACCATTAACAAAAAGTTCGCCTAGCTTGACCGACTTCATAGTTGGACACTTTGGACTGGAGAGAAAAAAAGTGAGCAGGCAGCGGACTGATGGCGCCAGATTAGAATGCAGCGTCGAGCTTTCGAGATGCCCGCGTGCAAGCAGCAGCGGCGCTCCGCTGCGTCGCGGTCGCCTCGGGTGGCGCCGTGGCGGCATCGGAATTGGCTGGAGCACGGACGCCGGCGAGCTGACGAGATGCGCGCGGCGAGTCGCTCGCTGGACTCCGTTTGACCGGCACGCCGCAGCTTCATGCAGGTGCGGCGACGTCATTCCAACGAACAAAATCTAACGGCTGGACAAAATCCAGTATGCTCCTCAGTTTTTGATTCAGATTAAAAGAAGCCATGTAGTTTTACTGCAAATCACACATTAGAGCATACAAAAGCTGGTAACCAACGAGGGGCTACAACCTTCCACATAACAGTTTCAAGGAACGCAACACCACCAACATCTATAGCAATATAAAATGCACGGGATTTGAAAGTGCATAATAACTACAGTCATACAGTGTTGATAACACACAATCAAGTGATATTCGGTCACCGGCGCCGCGGCAGCTGCACGCAGTCAAGACCGTCCTCCGCTCCGCCGCTTTACGGCTTGCACATGTCGCCGTCTAAAAACTTGAGGCCATTCGCTTCCTCTCTTATCGCTTCTCACGCAATGGCACATTCAGAGACAGCATCTGTACCAGCCCAAGTTGCTGAAAGCCTGAAACTTGGTTCGTCTTCAGGAATTGTTTGAAACGTTCATACATATCCTCACTCGTTCCCAGCTAGCTGCTTATCATAGATGCATTAGCATAACATAGCATCTGGTTCTGGTAAGCACACTGGCAGGGCATCTACTCCTATAGTAAGATTAAGGACTTCAGTTCTGGGTTGTCTGTTGCTGAGGAGGGCCTTGAGCCTGCTGCTGTGTTGCTGGTGCTGGTTGTTGCGATGATGAGCTAGCTTGCGACTGCACTGGTGGTGCTAGCATTGGCTGATAAGGTGGATAATGCGGTGGCTGTGCGTATGGCATGTGAGGTGGGGGCATGTAACCGCCATATGGTGGATAGTAAGGAGGGTACTGGCCATGGTAATATGGTGGTGGCACAGGATAATTCTGTCCTGAGCTGCTTGAAGCCTGAGCTTGCCCAGTCTGCTGTGGACCAGGTTTACCATCACCCTCCTGTGACTTGACCAAGGCACCCATCCTCTGGGGATCCATTGAAGGGTACAGTGTCCGCTCTGCTGCTGGCGGTGCTGGAATGTTGAAGTAGTACGATCCAGATGGTGCTGGCTGTTGTCCCTCTGTCCCAGGAGGTTGATGCTGGTCACTACTCTGCTGCTGAGATATAACAGCCCTAGGGAGCAATCCTCCATGTGCAACATGCCCTTGCCTTGCAGCTTCATCCTCCTCTGGTTTTGGTGCTTGTGGTTTGCCCCACATGAGCTTCAGGCGCACACCCTTAATGACTAACTTGTTAGCAAGCTCCTCCGCAGCTTTCTCAGCACCTTCTCTTGTAGTGTATGTCACAAATGCACAAGCACGTTGCAGAACCATCCTTATGGCCTCGATCTCACCATGTGAGTAAAACTGATCCCTCAAATCCTGCTCAGTGATTCGATTATTAAGGCCACCAATGTAAAGTGTCCTTATACTCTCATCATCTGGAGGTGTCAGGGATGACATCTCACCAGCCTTACCCAAAAGTTTCAAAGCAACCGGATCGTTAACTCTGCAAAGAGTAAGAAGAGAATGTGTCAGAGAATGCAGAAATTAACAAGGACTAAGTGCAATATGAACCAAATGAGTCAAGTGAAGGCAAACACCCTAGAGCTTGTATAATGGGGAACAGGTCAGTTCATCTCATGAGTCATGAACATGATTTATAAATCATCAGTGTATGGTGTGCATCTAAGAAGACTTCAATTAGGCTACCATACAATTTTCTACTAAACAACATAAAACCCAATTTCATCCATGTTTGGATAGAATAGTGAGAAAAATTTATTGAAATATACCAAGATTTCTTTTACTTCAGTTCATCCATAAACATTGGTAATGGAATTCATATCCAGAGTTACAAGTATTATGCCTGCAGATGCTGGTTTGCATGCTGAGACACTAAACCGGGATTTAATTTTGATGATAGAATCTTAATATAAAAAAGAATTAGAAATATCGGGTCTAACAGATATAAAAAATGATTAATGTATGATGATTATTAATTGTTTCCTCTAAATGAGAAATAAAAATACAGAAATATCGATAGAGAACTAAAACAAACACGAAATTCAAAAATTTGTATGCACAATCACCAGAAACATACCCATAGTAACGATCTTTGATGTTCTGCTGAGATAACTCCCCAGTTTCAGGCATCTCATGTCGATAAGGGCATTCAGCACCTCTTGTACATTCACCACGCACATAGAAACTGCAGACATGAGCTCGATTCCTCTTGTAATATGGTGCTGTCCTCTGAAGCTTCAGAATGGTGTCGTTGGGACGCGCCTTCCCATAGGAAGAATCATAATCTATTCCAGCTCTAGCCTACATTTTGATAAATAATGCCTACCATTAGTAATAATAATCCGAACATTAGAGGCATGAGGAAGAATAATTTGATCATGAATGACATAACCAGAAAGCACATGCAGGTACTCTGTTGGACCAGAGTACTTAAAAACATTTTTTTTATTTGAGATCGATACACTTAAGTGCATTCATTCTACATTTACTAAATTACGTTAATCATAAAGACCATTGGTTTCTGGTCTAAAGAAAATCCATTAATTTCCTTAATATGTCATGCTACTCCTAAAACAGAACTAGTCAGTGAAAATGGAACAAACAATGTGGACACACCTATTTGCAGGAACGAACAATGAGAAGAAAAAACAGTGATTTTAACATAAACCATTTTAGTTGAATATTGTGAAAGTTGGTTTCAATAATACAAAAAAATAAGTTATGTAAAGGAGACATACCTTGCGATCATGCTCTTCTGCAAAGTACTCACGGTTCACGTCACTTCTTGGGATTGCATCATTTGAATTAATAGCGAGTGCTGTATCCCTAACCTGTACGGGTAGACCATATTCAAGATCTAGCAAGCAGACCTGGCAGACATTTTTCAGTTTGCAACACGTCTGGCAGATCTCTGTCTTCTTGTACCTTGCATCCCGGCCAGGTCTCCAGCGGAAGACAGTAAAAGGACGTGCACATATTTTGCACTCTTTATCGTATTCTGCTCTTAACTGCCAAGATAAACAAGAACACCAGTAAATCTTGTGTCCACATCAAGATCAGAAGCAAACTAAATGCGCCAACAAGGATAATTTGACTAGTAATAAACGTTTGGATCTGGCAACAATGTCATCCATATCTAATTGCTTAGAGTATTGAAACCCTACATAATGCCTTGTCTTCTGCTTGACAAGTTATTCTCGTTTGGTTGGCTAGGTTATCCTGCTTGAATAAAATACTATAATCATACTACTGAAATTGGCGAAACAAACACCATTTGGTACATGAAACCACGAAAATTCACCCTGGAGCAGCAATTTTTTCGGCCTACAGCGTTGCTAAAAGCAGAACAAATCCAACAGCACACGTACTGCAAATGCATCCCACAGAAACAGAAATCACCCCAAGCAGGTTCAAATCACGGCGCCGCAGCCACTACATATCAATCAGATAGGGTTAGGGTTTGGGACAAGATACGGTACCATGCGGACGTAGGGGTTGTCGCCGAGGCAGGACTCGCAGATGATGGGGAAGTCCGACCGCTCCCACCCGTCCGCCTGCGCGTCTCGCAGCAGCCGGTGAGCCATCTCCGCCGCGCCGCCGCCTCCGCCGCCGAGAAGCCGAGAGGAAAGAGAGAGAAAGACAACCGAGATTGGCTCGAATAAACGACGCGCACGGCTTGCCTCCCTCTTTAAATGGGCTTTATTGGGCCAGCCCTAGGATGGGACGTGGATCGGTCCACGATTAATTTAAGGCAGTAAACATCAGTTGAATTAGACTCGACTATAAATAATTACCTATTGGCCAACTCAAGCCCATTGCTAGCCGCCTCCTTCTTTTTATGAGAGAATGCTCTATCTTAGGCTATAGCTTCACTTACCCCTTTCTAGCCACAATCTCATCCTTGATGACGGTGCAACGAGCTTGATCTTAGCTTTCATAACGGCAACACAACACAATGTCGATGGCTTCTCATTCTTTACAGCAGCACAATAAGTTTAGCCTTAACTTCCTCAATGGCTATAAGGTTAGTCTCAGATTTCCTCAACAATGGCAAGGCATGATGGCTTCGTAGCACCCTGCCTATTGATGGCACTTAGACTGTAGGACAGCGAGCCATTAGTAGTACGGAAGAGCCCCTAGGTGCTGAGCCTATGACAGCCTACCTGTGAGAAAGAAGAAGCATTTATAGACTTATTTTTTTAATTTTTTCAATGTTTCAGTCAATATATTTTAATGTTTTAGTGGTGTTTTTATATTGTTTTTTTATACATGAGATATGTTGATATTTCAATAGTTAAAACTAAAAATTTTCAGGTATGTTTTGACTGTGTTTCATCATTTTAATGATTGAAATTTTTTTTGTTCAATGCTGAAACATTTTTATATAAAGGGTAAAACCAAAAATCGGGCGCCTGCAGTCACCGAGTCACGTCCGGCTTTATTGGGTCGGTACTCGCGTGTGCAAAACGTGGGCTTGGTTCGTTGGGCTGGGCCCACGCGTGACGATGAGAGCTTCACTTTGTTCCGACTTCCGACGTCTCGCTTCGACGGCGGCGGCGGAGGCGGCGGGAGGAGGATGGAGGCGATGGCGGGGGAGCTGGCTAGGCTACGGGCGGAGAGGGAGGAGCTCGATGGCCGCATACGGCTGCTCGAGTCGCAACTCAGGGCCAATCCTGCGGCTCCTGCTTCGCGTGCGGGAGAGGGCGATGTGGTGGTTGGGCAAGACGCAGGAGGCGGCGGCGGCGCCGCCGCTTGCCCAGTACGCCGTGGGAATGGTTTCACGTAGACCGATGGTCTCCCTGCCGATATGATCTATCGGTACAGCCGCCACCTCCTCCCCGACTTCGGAGTCGAAGGTTAGCTCAGCTCACTCACTGGTGCAGGCTCAGCTCAGGGCTCAGCACGGTGGAGACTATAGTAATTTTGGTCAACTATGTGGCAGGCCAGAGGAAGCTTTCCCGGTCATCGATTTTGGTGGTCGGTGCTGGAGGATTGGGCTCGCCCGTGGCACTGTACCTAGCAGCTTGTGGTGTTGGTAATGAAATTCCTTTTTGCTGAACCGTGCTTTGGCTAAGTGGTTTTAGTTTCATGAGGAAGCAGTTATATTATTTTGCAATTTTCTCTTTAGGCAATTTGGTTAACTTATTCTTGTTGAATAGAACTAACCCTGCATGTATATCTGACTCTGAAATTAATTAGATGGATTACTAGTAGTTGTTCCTTGACTTTCTTGGAGTATGTATGTAACCCATTGCTTTCATGCATCCTTCTCATTCCTCCTAGGTTGCTTGGGCATTGTTGATGGCGATGATTTTGAGCTTAATAACCTCCATCGGCAGGTACAGAAAATTTGCCTTGTCCTTTGTCCCTCGTATCTCCTGTTCTCTAATTTTTCGGATTTTCTCTTCTGAAATTTCTGAATGTTGTACAATTGTTGATTGATAGCAGTAGGAAAAGAATGCACACTCACTTGCTAGCTAGAAAATTCACGGTCACTTTGATGAAGTTAAATAATTTTGACATTCAAGAGTGTATGTTCTCTAAAAATCTTATGGCATAATTGCTCATATTTATCTTTTTACTTGAATATTCTCTTAGATAATCCACAGAAACATATGTTGGAAAATCAAAGGTGAAGTCTGCAGCTGATACTTGCTGTGAGTAAGATATTGTCCTTTCAATAGGTTCTTGTTGAAATGCTGTCCTTTGAAACTTTTATGCATCAAAGCTTCATATTTGAGGATACTTCTTCTCTAATGTTGCATATGCTATTCTCAATCAGGATTAATTCTTCTATCAAGGTGTTAGAGCACCATCATACTTTGAGGCCTTGCAATGCTCTAGAGATTGTGAGAAAGTGTGTTGTCAAAACATTCTCTTAATAGAACATATGGTGCCTTTTTAGAACTTACTGATTGTTTTTCTACACTGCTGGAACGATCACAGACAATCTTCCTACTCAGTACATTATCAGTGATTGTTGTGTGTTGCTGAATAAGGCAATTGTTTTTTTTGGTAAATGATGCAGCTAATACTTCAGATCTTCCACAGTGAAGCCAATTTTTCACCATCATAGCATATTAGTTAGTAAGTTTTCACTTAAGTTACCAGGTTGTTAGGTACTGGCAACTAAAATAGCTTTGTGTTGATTTAACTTGCTCTGGTTTTCATTAATCCAATGCTGAAATATTTTTGTTCTTATGTTGTGCAGCCCCTTATATCTGGTGCAGCATTAGGTTTGAAAGGACAGGTAAAGCTCATTATTCCTGATGGTCCTATATTTTTGTGCTTCACCTTCTTTTTTTGTTCATGCACTGACTTCTCTAACAGTTGAATGTTTATCACCATAACGGAAGTCCATGCTATCGGTGCCTTTTCCCAAATCCACCACCAGTGGCAGCCTGTCAGAGATTCTCAGATAGTGGAGTTCTTGGGATTCGTAATTAAAATAGTAACTGACGCTTCTTGGCCATAACAATAAGTCAATAACTTCACAGAAGGTTAAGCATGAGCTAGAATACCTGTTTCATATTTTATTCAAGACCATGCACAAGCTTATTTGTTTTCATAGCAGCTGGTACTTTTTGACCATAACAATGACTTTACAGGAGGTGAAACATGAGTTAGAATATACTCTCTTTGTCTCAAACATAGCTACTTCTAGAATTCAAATTTATCTTAAAATACAATTATTTCTCCATCTACCTACCCATTTTAACCAATCATAATCTTCCCCTATTTAATTTCTTCACCTACCTTTTCGTCTCAACTAATCACAAACAGTTCTCATCATATTCCTTAATTTTCTTCAAAAAGGGTATAAGTCTCTATATTTTTAGACGGAGGAGTATGTTTAAACTTCAAGTGCATGCACAAACTTCTTTTTTTTTGATATCCTTTGTTGAATTGTTAAAACATGAGTAACTTACTAAAATGGTACACAATTTGAAATTTTGGTCAGCCCCACCTAGGCACTGATTTCTACTACAGCTTTGGTTGGCTAGCTTCAACATTGTTTCCGTTCTAGATAGAATTTGCATACCATACTGTGAGAACGAAAACATAGCACTGAATTGGTGGCACTTCATACCTTGATTCCTTACTTTGCATGAATAGTTTCACACTGGAAGGCTAAATAATCTTTTTTGACTTACAGTTCCAGGAGTGATTGGCTGCCTGCAAGCTCTAGAGGTTATAAAGGTTGCTACTGATGCTGGTGAACCCCTAAGTGGAAGAATGCTACTCTTTGACATGCTATCTGCTCATATTAGAATTGTACGTCCCTCCACTTTGGATATGTAGCATGTTGTTTATCCATGACGAAAACGATGCTTTTTGTTTCCCAAAGTATACTGTACTTGATGGGGTAACATTTGCAACTTGAACCACCTATTCACACATTAGGCAGTTTAATGAGAAAATAAATATTGTCCTCTGAGCGTCTTTGATGTATTCTATGTTGTACTTTGCACGATGACTTACCTTCCCATGTCATGCTACATCTTATCATGATTTAACAGGGCATTTATTCACTTTAGCAGCTGTGCATGTTGTGGGTGCATCACAGGCAGTGGGCACAAGTGCCACAAGTTGTCTTTTTCCAAGTTCCAACCTGCATATTCTTTGTATCTTTTATCAGAAGCAAATTACTAGCTGGAATAATAATATGCCAAGTGGAGTTACCTCATCTCGCAAATCATGTTCTCTGACCCTAGCTTTGAAAATGGACCTAAAAGAAAATGCAGTATTTGTGGTATATGCTGTAACAGTTCCATTGTCAGCATCAACCAGATCATGGAGTACATGTTAGTTGATATTCCATGCTAGGAGCTACTTGTGTCTTGGTTGAGTTCGTGCAGTTCAGATTTTGTGCTCTCAACCCAAATTATAGCGTATGTATATTGAATTTCTAGGTAGATAGTAATATTTACTGGATCATCCACTTGCAGTAATGAACACTGAGGTAGTTGTACCCATCCTGTTCACAGTTTGCTGTCAGTCTGTCAGTATCATCATTTGATCTTTATAAGTAATAATGATGTTTTATCCTTTGCTTGTGGACCAATTTATTGGGAAGCAGTTCAAACCTTTTTATAACTTGTCTATGCTTTTTAACATGCTTTCTTTCTTTCTTTCTTCTGTACAAAATACGTAATTAATGCTCTTTCCTCCAGTCTCTTTGTGAAGTTTATTATTAAAATGGAAATAATTTTGCAGGTTAAGATTAGAGGAAGCTCAGCTGCCTGCACGATTTGTGGAGAAAATTCAGTTTTTACACAAGATGATTTTCAGAAGTTCGATTACGAGAACTTCATTCAATCCCCAATGTTTGCTAAGGTATGGCTTCAGATCAATGGCTTCATAATTTTTCTATCATAGCATTAGCATGTTGTGTGAACCTAGAGAGCTCTGAATTTGCAAAAGAAATGTTTGTCTAATCTGATAAAGCATGATTTTGAGTACAAAATAACTGAAAAAAAATAAGTACTGATTGTTAGCAAATCTTTTGGGCATTGGTTCTTGTAATGTAAATCAACTGGGTTGTGCAACTAGGCTAATTGTGGCTAATCCTTATCCTAATACAGAAATGTGGCTAGCACCTCTGAATCCTGAGTTAGAATTTGAGTATGTGAGCTCCAATAGTGCAGTAGTGAAATAGTTGGCATCTATAACCAACCTAACCAGCAAAAAATGGTAATAACTGTTTTGTGTTCAGAACAGGGTAAAAAGTAAATGAATTTCAACAGAACGTCATAAATGCATATACTTGCATGGAATGGAATTCATAGTTCTTTAGTGTTCCTTTTAAGCTATCTGAACGGGAAAAAAAAGCAACATTGAAGTTCTTGTTCCCACAACGTTCATGCTATCCCAGTTTCATCAATACTGCACCGCTTATTAGTGGTTGGGGCTGGGATTTTATGCCGTGTCACTTACTGTTATGTTCAATGCAGTCAGTGCCAAATGTGGAAATACTTCCAGAAAGTGACCGCATCACTTGTAAAGATTACAAAATGGTTGCTGATAATGGTGAACCTCATCTATTGCTGGATGTACAACCTGCACATCACTTCCAAATAGCTTCAGTTTGTCAATCTCTGAACATTCCGCTCTCCATGTTGGAGGAGAAGTTTCCTATGCTTGAGACCTCATTGAAGGACAAAAAATGGACGCCTCCACCTCAGACAAACCGCCTTCCCTATATGTTATTTGCTGAAGAGGCAATGACTCACAAAGAGCTGTCCAGCTTCTCCGAGAGAAGGGGTTTCTCTCAGCGAAGGATTTAATTGGTGGATTGCAGTCTTGGGCACAAGATGTTGATCCTAATTTCCCTGTGTATTAGCTAAGACTACATTCTCAACTTTCAGTCTTGATACTAGAGTTACTAGCTCACCAGAGTGAATCCGAGATTTCTATTTTGTACACGGTTTAGATATTGTAGTCAACTCAACATATGCTTGGGTTATTCAAGTGTATCTGGTGCTATTGTTGCAAGATTTATATCTTTGCTTGTGTGGGTTGTGCTTTACACACGAGTACAATTGTACAAGACATGTAACTTGAATCTAGAAACAGTGGCACTGAACATTTTTGTTGTTGGAACAATTTACGTGTGGCTGTTCACTTTGTTGCCAAAACAAACCTATTAAATTTTGGCTTTAGCAAAAATTTGCAAAGTAACAATCCAAACGTTGCCCAAACTAGCCTCCACTACCAGAGGTATGGTAATTCTAGAATCCTCCTCTCACAAAAACTTGGCAAATGTAACAAACCAAATATGACTTGTACGTCTCAACCTTACCAAGTGTTGGCAATGCTAAAATTTAGTATGGTTGATCTAGGCATCAAAGTGAACAACCCTTATCTACTTTTTAAGAGTAAAGAAAAGGTCATACAATTGATGATCACAATGACTACACAAAACTGAAACTTAATTACCTGTTATATTCCCAGGAGAGATCCTCCTCCTGCCCCTTTGTTCCCCTCTATCACTTGCCCAACAACTTAACATTCTAACGAACGAACAAATTGAAGAAGCCAATTCCAATTCCTATCTGCTGCTGTCGCCGGGTTCTCTTCTATCCTTACATGTCAGCCTCGAGGAAGTTGCCAGGCAGGAAACCTGCCAATCAGAGAAGAGTGAGTTGTCTCTTCAAAACAAGTTCAATTGGCATCTTGATGTTCTCATGAATCGAGAATTTAGGGTCAGGAGAGATAATTACTTTCTCACCGGCATGAGCTTGAATGGTGGTTTACCTATGAATAGGCAAGAAACACATCGAAATGCATCACCCAATACACACTGCAATTATCATTTCAAACAGGTAAGCACAAGAGAAAGGCAACAAATCTGAGTAACAGGATGAAATAACTACGGATTTTCAGATAGAGAGGATCGAAGGCAAGAAACGCTTTTTACAGTTATACTCACTGCCACAAGATGACTGAAAGTAATTGATCTGTCCTGATGTGAGTTCTAGCTTCACCTTCTGCTCAGCCTCAGCCCTACCAAAACTACACTTCTTGCATGGTTTCCTTGCCTTCCTTGTGGCTCCTACCTTACAATCCCCAACTGGTAAAACATACACAAACCTTCAGGATCTACACCTTAAATAAACCATCTTTATAGATATTAAACGAAGTTGAAGGGTTCTGTAAAACAGTACCAACTGGAATTTGTGGTTTCTTCAAGTCGTCCTCAGTCAAGAGGCTGTCTTCGTTAAATCAGTTCAGAGACATCATCAATCTGAGTCTTTGGAAGACCCTCTGTGGCTTTGTTGAGGGGGAAGGAAGAAACCATGCTCCGAGATGCCTTCTTTGCCGTAATCTGCAGGTTATTCAGTTAACACTAGAAAGTAAGCCCGCACATAAGCATTAACGCATTGTTACAGGAGATCACTCACAGTAACAAAATGCTCGTTATCCTGCGAACTTGCAACAGCAGCTGCACTTCAACAAGTCCTCCTATCAGTAGCTTGAGCTCCATATAGTTATTTGCCTAATGCAGATAAGATCAGAAAATCAGAGAGTGCACAATTAATATTACAAAATAAAGGATATCAGCAAAACTAGTACATACATTTTGATCAGAGGGGGAACTGGAACTCTGCACAAGTATCCTCCCCCCAGCTTTTAGGACCCGGCTTATTTCAGTTATGAAATGATCCCCAGGTTCTCCACTTTTTTAATGATAGCACGAACAGAACCAACTGATGCATCATCAAAGGGCAACTTCCCACCTGCAACATGCCAACATAAAAAGCTCAAAACAGGCTTACGAAAAACCAAATTTATACAATGATACGGTATCCTGAAGGAAGCATAACAGACATCAAAATGAACAGATAACAGTACAAAAGAGTTACTATCAAATATAGGGTACAAATTTTGAACTATAGTAGCCATTGGAGATAATTACATAGAGAGACTCAAATACACTAGGGAGGTGTTTCCTAGTAATATTTTTTCTTCATGATTAATATTAGATTATGAATCTCTTCTTTTCCTTTGTCAACCAATAGCACTATCTCGTAAGTGTTTTCTCTGTGGTCCTACTCCTAGATATGGTGAATTGAATCTACACTAGAATTAGCATAGAAGCGTAATAATGGGAATCAAGTTAAGTCAGAAATCAGAAAGCATAGGTCAAATCCAAACAGGTTTCTGAAGGAGCTACCATGAATTGATTGAACCGTCGTGAACTCGTGATTTTGTAGAGTATAAACAAATCATAACCAGCAACGGACAATCGCTGGAAACAGGTCAATTCCATATTGAGGCTAAACATGCTAAATCGTAAACCGAGTACGCGTACAATTTCCTTTAAAAAAGTTTAACAAACAGTAGTGTGACAACTGTGCTGAAATCTTGATTTGGTTTATGACTTCCAACTAATTAAAGTCTGTAATCACTTTTTTAGTACGTATACCAGAGTTTGTCTAAACAAGCAAAATCTTCATCGAGTAGACGAGTTCAGTATTCCAAACAAGCCGATAGCATTAGATATCAGAGCTCCATCGCATAGCAGAAAAGTGGAAGCAAGCCGCCGATCGAGAAGCTCACCAAGAGACGTGCACTGCGTGACGACGACCACCTCCTCCGGGGAGACCCCCGCAGCTGCCGCCAGATCCCCCACCGCGCGAGGCGGCAACGCCAGCTCGTCCGTCACCGCGACCGCCTCTGCCACCGCCATGGAAACCAAACCGAAACCCTCACCCTCAAAACGCGATCAGTCGATCGGTCGAAGCAGAGCAAGGAGCCACATCGTACGGATTGCTGTTCGGCTTGAATTTCACGAAAGATGGGCCGGCCCACGTACAGTTGGGTCCAAATCTTAAGGGCGGCCCAAAACGGTCGTGGCAATCCAGTTTCCAGCCCATGGGCTGTGACAAAATTCTGTTCTGGCCCATCCCGTAGCAGCCCAACACGTTGCTGGGTATTTGAATTGACACAGCAAAGTTTCAAGATTAACAGCTCCGAGAATCCGATCAGAAGCCATCCGTGAAGTGGAAACTTAGGGTTCCACTTAAGTGGTTGAGAGACAGATATGTGGCATCCAAGAAACAGTAGTATCATGAGAAATCATGGTGTGCAAGCGTCTGTAATGCGGTGCCGGCCGCCTTGAGCCGATGTCCTTGAGTTGTCCGTAGCAAGACATCTAACATGTGCTGTATAGCCGAAGTTGACTTTCTCGACCTAGCGGATCGAGCTAGCTAGCTATAAGCTAACAAGCTTGAGCTATCTTGCTCGGGCTCATAAATCTCGAGACGATCAACTATCCCAAGAAGACGGTCCCATTATGATGACCCCAACCTCATGCATTCTCCTAGCACACAGGGGCATGAGAGATTGGGAGCCGTATGTATTTAACTAACCCAACTACCACATTGAATGTGGTATGTTGGAGTGCTTTGCTCTGTGCAATGCTTATGCGCTTGTGCTGGTTTAAGCAATAAGATGGTTATCTATTCCATTGACGAGCGATATAGAACAAGATATATACCGCTCCCATGATCATCTAGGTGATTAGGCTACAGTCAATCTACCCACTATAGTCGATCTTTTTATCTATCTACATATAGAGGCTGGTTGATAGGCCAGCTATGATCGGCTACGGCAGTAAAACGTTACATTGTGGGCGACGAGCGCTAGGGCTTTTATAATGATTGAATTAATCATATCTAACCTCTGTTTACTAATGAACATGGTTCTCATCTTTGTACATCCTTTTTTCTTTCTTAGTCTATATTGCACCTCTAGAGAATATATAAGGGAAAGATTATGGCTAAGAGAGGAGGGCCAAGTAAGAAAAGAACCACTATAGCACATTAAGATAAAGAAAGAACACAAGAATAGGATATTACACATCTCAATGGCTCAAACTTGTCTAGAATACTTAGTGTTTGCTTTATTAAAGTTATCACGCACTAGATCACCCACTCTCGATGTATGTATGTTGATGACAACCTTTTAAAGGTTTGAATACTGGCCTTTGAGTTCCAAGATTAAAGGAAGAATGAAGGCCTCATGTTTATTTAAAGATACCGTAAAAATAGTCCATCTCGAATAGTGATACTGAACATACATTTTTGTTGTTGGAACAGTTTATTTTTTTTAAAAAAGTTATACAATTGGTGATGACAATCACTACACAAAACTGAATCTTAATTATTCGTTATATTCCTAGGAGAGCTCCTTCTCTGGCGGCAGTATTCACTTACGAGTAGTTTTATTTCAGTTTCTGTTGTTCGGGTAAGTTGTATTGCAAATGAGGTGACTCATAAGTTATAAGTTGGTTAGATAGAGCGAGCTCATTGTTGTATCTAGGATCTTGTAAACTACCTCATTTGGAATAGAGAAATTTTATGGGATTTTTACTTTTACTATAAAATTCCTATTTTGTCAGAACGAATGAGCCAAAACCTTGTCTTAAAAAAGGAGAGCTCCTCCTGCCCCTTCTTATCGCACACAAATAAATCATCACTCGAGTGCAACATCTCGCCACCACACCTCATGCCGTAGAACATGCATTACCCGTTGTAGAATCGAATACAAGAATTAAGCCTATCAAAGGGGGTATATAGTAGGATAACAAAAAAATAATTTTTTTATGGAATAAAAAGATATCTCTGACTTAGATGTAGTTGTAGCGCTTCAATCTCCTTGTATGATTGCCACCAGTTTGACCACCTCCTTACCACCAGTCTGACAGCTATGCTATATCTGGTCCAACTATCTATACATTGTCGGTATGATCACCATAACACCACCAGGTTTGAGCACCTTGATCTAACTAGTTTGACCATGAAAGAACAAAAAACATAACGAATCTTTTGGAATTGAATCAACTTTATTGCATCAAAATGTATCTACAAAGTACAACTACAACACCCCTCTATTAAATTTTGACTAAACTCATAACTCAAACATAAACCCTAACTTTTCTCTACCAAAAGAGATATATCGAGGCCTAGACTGCCTCTCTATTTATATCCATAGGTAGTGGTATAAAAGGCATGAATCCTACAAGAAATAACACTCCCGATCCTTTAGCAAACCCTCTCGTACAAGTATACAACTCATATCTTTACATATTCAAACTCAAACTTTCTAAACTTGGACTCTATCCAAATTCGAATTCTCCTTCCATACGCATACAACTCCTCTTGTATGTCATATAGAATCTTCACCTCCACGTGTATTGTTTTCTAGATTTAGTATCTCGCATGATCTCCTTAATTGTTTGGACCCCATCTTTTCCTAAACCTAGTCCTGATCCATGATCAACAATACACCCAAAGTCTTAATACACACCCACACATAAACAAACAAAGAAATCATATATAAGCATAAGTTTTTTTTTTAACTTGACTCACATTAGCACATAAACAGTATATCATACACATATAAAATACCTAAAAGCCTTATCCATCAAGAATATACCGAGAAGCATAAAAATAACCCAAAATAGACTTCCTCTTAGAGTCTATCGGGCTAGTTGGTCTGACCGCCCACACACGTACGGTCCAATCGCTGTAGCTAGGTCGATTTGACCGCTTGTTCACCGACACTTCGCCACTTTAAACACCACTTTAGCAAAATCAATTTAATCACTATCTTAGTCAATTATTCATCATAAAAACTCAAATCAAGACAATAATTTCACTTCTATCATTGTCTGCGACCACGATGCGGGCCTCAACGAGGGCCGTGTAGTTGCGGTCGTTGTATCACAGCTCAACAAAGAACCGCTGTGGTGGCGCGCCCTTGCAGTTGGCGAGGAAGTTGATGTGGAACACTAGTGGCAAGGAGTGGCTTGACAGAGTCAAGGTCAAGCTCGGCTCCTGGGTTGCTAGAGTTGTAATGGCAGACGACGTGGTAGACGTGGTGGTTAGCCATCAAGGCGTTTCGCTCTCTGCACAAGTGTTGGTTGATTGTTTTAGCCCACTGCCAATACAAAATTAGGGTAGGAGATAATTTTCCTGGTTCCTCCCACGCAAGAGAGAAAATTAGAGATAAAATCAGAATTGATGCGATCGATAACAACTAATTAAAATCCTTATCTAGATGAGCCCCTAAGCCCCACTAGTGTGCTTATAAAAGGGAGAGTGACAGAAGGAGACACCCACTTGTGTTTCCATGATTCCAAAACCCTAAAAGCCTGATCAATTAAAGCATTGGTAGAGGTTCGTGGTGCCATCCTAAGCCAATGATCCATAAAGAGGAACGAAAGAAGAAGGCAAAATCAATGGCTTCACAGAATGGTCAATAAAAGAATCAATCTCGTAATTAGTAGAGATGATCTTGTTTAGGCTAAGATTGTAATGATCTAAATTAGATTCCAACAACAAGCATACAAACATGCAAGAAACTATTAGAATATAATCAACAAGCGGTGGCGGCGGGAAGGTAAGCTAAGGGTGTAGTTAGGTTACATACTCTGGTGTGCACTAATGGCAAACCATGTAGTGATTGAAAGTGCATTTAGACCCCCTAGTGGATTTTGAATGATAGATGACAAGAAAATTAGGTAACTAATGTGTTAAGTGAAGAAAAGTATATGAGTTAGTCAAAAAAATTGAATTGATGAAAAGAAACCCCAACTACGAAAGAAAGGAATCAAAGAGGACTTGATGTTATGCTTTAAATGTATTTTATTTTTCTTGAGTCCTACGATTGCTGTACTATCAATGTACCTACGATTGTTTACTATCAAAAAGGGTACAAATATTAGCCTAGGTTATGAAGTAAGTGCTTAATTAGGTTGCTTTGTTTTTCTTGAATGAACACTTGCACCACATGCATATCTGGGTTTTGGTTTTTCTCTAGAAAGAACTTTGGATATTTTGTCTAAGTCACCGGATATGTTTAGACAAATTTCCCTATCTAACAATGAAAATGGACCGGAGTCTTTGGCCTTAAGTGGCAGAGTCTCCGGAGAATTTTATGTTTGATAGTTAAGGTTGTTTGGATTCTCCGAAGGTTTAGACTAGATACTCCAGGCAAGCTTTGCTGTTTCAGATTCAAGTGTGCCCGAAGTCTCTAGGCCCTAGGGGACGATACTCTGGAATTTAAATCTGTAAGTAATGACTAGTTTTGTAGGGACTTTATTTTTAACTCCACCAATCTCCACTTTGAGGGTAAGGCTATTCATTCATTTCATCCCTACTCCACATAGTTTTTTTAAGGTTTCACACATCTCTCTCTTGGTTTCTACACCAAATCTATTTCTTTGTGAGTGATCTTTTGGAACTAATAAGTGAGAGAGTTAATGATTTGATTGAGCATTTATGGATCGATGTCCGGTGAGGATTTACACTTTTACTCTTGGAGGCTATCCTTCTAGATGGTTAGGCGTCGTTTGCGCGGATTCAATGTTGTGAATTACCCAAAAAAGTTTATGAAATTCTTTTTCACCTCTACAAGAAAAGAGATAACTATGGTGGATATCGAGTTCGTTCTTAAAAATTGGTTTTGATAGAGCAAATTTTATCGGAGGTTATAGCATCGTGTCTTATTGGAGACCTTGATAGTTACTTTAGACTTTATGCTAAACTTGGTGAGAGCTTAGAGACCGGTCCTCATTCTAGGATTGAACTTGATGAGTTTAGAGATTGAGCTCGATCTAGCTCCCTAGAGTTCCTTAATGGAGACGTAGAATCTTTTGATTCAGCTTCGGTGAAAATCTTATATCTCTTTGTGTAGTGCTTCCTGTATATATTTATTGTTTTTGGATTACTGAACCCCTTTCTCTCTTGAGATGGCTCTCTCCACACATCCTTTTTGGATTACTTACCATACCATTCTTGAGATTGCCCCATCCATATACTCTTTTTAGAAGCAGTGAAGGGGACTAGAATATCGAGATCTTAGGATCAGAGTGTTCGGTCGAGTTTCGTTGTCCAGCAGTAAACCTTAACAGGAGTCTTCGGCAGTTAGAAATGGATACTCCGAAGAGAGTTTTAATTTTCGCTATGAGTTTCTTATAGATTTTTAGGTATGCACATTCACAGTAACTCAAGATACCTAAGGATTTTTCTATTCCAAGTGGCGGAAGAGGCGTTGCATAATCTGGTTGCGCTCGTAGAAGTGCATTGCCTTGGCCAAGGGCAGCTGCTCACCGCCAAAAAATCCCGCGACCGGGGAGGGACGGCAGCTCGGTCATACGAAGGCATGGGAGGTCTGCTTATCTCTAGTGCAGGTCCTTAAACATCAAGGTTTGCGGACGTGCCAGTCAATTTGACCCTGCAATTGACAAGGAAGTGAGACGAGCGGTTCCGATACAGACGCTCGCTATCGGCTGGCTGCCGATAGGTTCGGGATGCTGTTCGATCGGTTGGAGAGCCGATGTGGACAGGTGTCGATGAGGGGTCAACTGCAGAGCCGATGGAGGAATCAGGATGTATTCAGAGGATGGCGAGGCGCACGGGATCTCTCCGGACAGCTGGAAAAACCAACGAGTGCGCATGCGGCCTAGGATATGATTAGCACAAGAAGGCACAGGCTGCAAAGCCGATGCCGCTCCAGATATGACAGCACGAGACCCGTCGTCCGCCGTGGCAGTGCCATCAACACCGAATCTCGAAGATCGGACCTAACCGAGACAGTACGAGGTTGGGGCCAGCGGCGATGATACGGGGGACGCCAGATCGGCTATGCCGTAGCAAGGATAGGAGCGAACCCATCAGCTAGCTGAGCCGATGAGGGGACGCCTCTCTGAAGGCGGGTGCGTATCGTCCAAGAGGCCGATGTGCTGGGCATGAAGCACAGAGCATGGATAACTCATCGGCTAGCACTCCGATGATACGCCGTGCAGAAGGCTATAGGCCTGAAGCTTAATCTACCGTCGGCAGCCCTGTAGGTCGGACCTAACCGATGCAGCACGAAACTAACGATGGGAGAGGGTGATTAACGGGCCGATAGATTCAGCACGGATGTGATGCGATACATCCGATAGGCCTAAGAGGTCAGACCTAACCGATGCAGCCTCAGACAGAGCAGGACATATCGGGATGGTGGCGGGACTTACCCCTTCGCCGGAGATCGGACTTAATCGATATAGCCCCGCGTCAAGAGTTAGAACCCGCCGGTAAATATCTAAATGAACTAGGGTGGCGATGCGTCGAATTTATATATGATCGAGAGATATCTTACATGTTTCCAGGGGGTCTATATTTATACCCTGGATTTACAGACAGAGTCCGACGCGTCTACGACCATCAGATATTATTTTCTAGTAAGAACAAAGGAAAATATTCCTAAAGAAGTTAACTAACCAGCTAAACCTCTCTAATTGAGTAAGGTTATAATTTACAAAAATAAGCACCTTGCCGTGGAGTCCACGGTTCTTCCGCAAACCCGGTTTCATCTGAATAATCTTTTAATTTGTAAACGAGTCTTTCTTTGCTGTAACCTGATCGGCTTCTCCACTATATCTATCGGACCTTTTTTTAGTCAAGCCGATTATTCTCCTTCCTTCCCTCGGGCTTCTCAGACCTGATCCCGATTGAACAATCTCCTGTCTTCAAGCCGATCAAATTTTCTACTAATCTGATCGGCTTTTCTACAGTTCTCCATCGGCTTTATCTCAGTATCTCCATCGGTCGATGACTGCATTAAACCCTTCATCAGATCTCTCAGCCGGTCGGCTTTAGTCCCATCGGATCTCTTAGCCGATCGGCTTTAGCGCTATTGGATCGTTCAGATTTTGACGTTAACAGCAGCACAAGCCACAGCAGAAGGGACGAGCATGCCGACTAGAGCACTACGGCGAGGACAACTCAAAGGCTTATTTGATGACAAATGAGAGCATACAAACCTTCAAGCGCGCCAAAACTGACCCCATCGATTATACGTTACGTGCGTGTCGTCGTCTTCGTCGCTCGGTCGGCGGGGCAATTGTATTACATGAATGCCTCTTTTTATTTTGCCCGGGAATCCGAATTCACGTCGGTCTAACACGTCCCTACTGATCCCGTTCCGGCCCAGCTCGTGGCAATGGCATTCCAACGACGAACTAGAGATTAACTAACGGTCCGAGTCCAGTTCGATTCTTGGTTCTTCCTCTACGGTAAAGTGAGGTTCGGACTTCAGACAAGGAGATCGTCACTATAAAAGTTTCAGGTGCTAGCTAATTGATGGCTTAAGCACGCGCTGGAAAAACTAGGAAATGGATGATGACGAGCGCGCGGCGAAGCAGAGGCGAATCTAACCAGTCGGTGCAGAGGCCGACATCCCGGAAGACATCGAGGAGCAAATCCTCCTCCGCCTCCCTGTCAAGTCCATCCTGCTGTTCAGGTCTGTGTGCAAGTCGTGGCATGCCATGGTTGCTGACCTGCGCTTCGCGCACCTCCAGCTGCACCATTCCATGCTTGTGCTGCCGTACTGGAGTATGCCAGGGCAACAGATGGGAACGATCGGCTTCTTTCGCTACCCGGGGCATGGCGCTGCCGCGGAGCTCATGCAGGAGAGGGAGTGGTCCTTGCACGTCGACGTCAACGATGACTGGGAATGGGACTCGCCCCTGCACTGCAACGGCCTCGTGCTGCTGTTCTCGGGGGAGAGCTACTCTTCTCAGGTATTCGTTTGCAACCCGGCGACCAAGGAGTTCGCCCTGCTGCCCGACGGTACGCCTGACTTGTACGGGGCCCAAAAGGGTCGGCTTCGACGCAGAGCAATCGACGGGCAAGACGAAGGTGGTTCGCTGATTCATCTGCCACTGCAACGACCATAACGGACTACAGCGTCGGATGCTGAGGTCTTCTCCCTCGGCTAGCGGGCGTAGAGGACGGTCGCCGACCCACCATACCTCGTGAGGACCAACACGTCGCCGTGCATTCTCGGAGCCATCTACTGTGGGAAAACACGTTAGGAAGCATTCACACCTCTCTCGGAGGCTGCACAAATGTATTAATAGAGCCGGCAAAACGCGGCATGAGATACAGGAGTTTGTTACATCATGAGATAAACTAGAAATTATCTAAAAATATCCCTAAGCATCTCGTAACTAAAGTAACTCAACTTCCTGAACTTATCTATAACTCATTTCTATCTCTATTACAACAGCCCCCTCAATCATAACTTACACAAGTTAAGATTGCGCTTGAACTCTAGGAGCTTTTGTGTGCTAAGTGGCTTAGTGAATCCATTGGCCACTTGGTCATTGGTGAAAATAAACCTAACTTTAAAAAGCTTTTGTGAAACACGCTCACGCACAAAATGGAAATCCACCTCAATATGTTTTGTCTTTGCATGAAATATAGGATTAGCTAACAAATATATTGCACCGATATTATCACATCACAGTCTAGCTGTTGAGGTACATTGAACACCGATTTCTTTCAACAAAGTTTGAATCCATATGACTTCAGTTGTTGCATTTGCACAAGATTCGTATTCTGCTTCAATACTTGACCTAGATTGTGAGGACTCCACGACACAAGATTGCTTTCCAAGAATATAGCAAACCCACTAGTTGAACGCTTATCATCAACACAATCTACTCAATCATCATCTGAAAAGGTACACAAGCATTGACTATGATTTCTGTATATGAAGACCAATTCTAAGAGTAGCCTTAAGATATAATAATCCTTCTTATAGCAGTCCAATGCACCATTGTGGATGAATGCAAATATTGGCATACCTTATTAACAAGAAAAGCAATATCTAGTTGTGTTAATGTCAAGTATTGAAGAGCTCCAACAATACAATGATAGCTTGTAGCGTCTTTAGGTCCCAACATACTTCCTTACTGTGATGAGTTTTTCTGAAGTAGATAGAGGTGACGCCATTGGCTTACAGCTAGTCATCCTCATTCTCTTTGATATATCATTGGTATACTTATCTTGTGATAAGACAATTCCATCATTTGCCTTCTTAACTTCTATCCCAAGGAAATAATGGAGATCACCAAGATGTTTGAGAGCAAAATCTGTCTTTAAATAATAAAGCAGTACAGTAACAACATCTTAAGATGAACTTACAACAATTATATCATCAACGTAAATCAAGATAAACATTGTGAGGTTCCCTTTATTATAATAAAACAACGAAGTGTCAGTCTTAGATGGACAAAAATCAATTTGCTGCAACTTAATACCAAGCTCTAGAGGCTTATTTTAGATCATACAAGGCTTTATCCAACTTACAACTAGATGTACAAGGTTTTATCATACCTAGGTGGTTGTTTCATAAACACATGTTCCTAACACTATGTGAAAACATGTTTTGCACATCTAAGTTGCCTTAAGCATTATCCTCTAGACACTGCATTGGATACAACTATCCTAATAGTGGCTGCCTTCACTACTAGACTAAAGGTATCTTATAATATATCTCATACCATTGTTAAAATCCTTTAGTAACTAATCTGATTTTATACATGTCTATAGTTTCATTAGCCTTTCTTTTAATTTTATAAATCCATTTATAATTAATGGCATTTCTTCCTTGTTTAGGAGGTAAGTGCAATGTATTGTTCCTAACAAGAGCATTAAACTCACCCGTAGTAGTGAGACAGGAATACCTGACACAACCATCAGTATATACTTTAGGCTTGTTAACCTCACTTTGAAGTCTGGTGTGTGGTCGATTGCCCAAATCATCAACGCTAGTAGTAGCATCAGCATCACTTGACGAAGCGGTCTCCTGAGTTACCTCCACAGACAATCCAGGCATAGCCACACCTAATCCGCTCGGTGGTGGAGAGGAATGGACAGCTGTCGGCGTCGGACTGGCTGAAGATGACGTCAAGTCAGCATGATCGCCCTGGGCAGTCCACGCGTCAGCTGTGGCTTCGCTCGGCGCGGGGATCGCCTCGACAGAGCCTGGAGCAGCATCAGCTCCGGGATTAGCACTAGGTCTGCCTGGCACAGTGCGATGCGAAGCGGGAGAATCCTCCTAGGAACTTGCGCCAGCGGTGGAGTCTGGTATTTCATGTGTGGGCTGCACAAAATCATCACCAAAACTTGTACAATTTTCTGCGTTAGACGGGTTAGCAGGTGCATTAAAAGTATGAATACTAGACATATGGTCACCTTGAAAAAGACTAGGAGTGAGCTCAATGGCCGATCTAAGTAATGCATCGGCATTTGGATAAAGTGTAATAAACGGTAACACATTTTCATCAAAGATTACGTCACAGGAAATATACACCCGTCCTGTGGAGATATGAAGGCATTTGAACCCTTAATGAAGAGGGCTATAGCCAAGAAAAGAACATTCTTTGAACAAAATTCTAGTTTTCTAGAATTGTGGACGTAAATTGGGCCAATAAACATAACCAAAAATATGAATGGAGGAATACTTTGGTTTCTTGTGAAACAAGCGCTTTATGGGAGTAGAGCATTGGATTGTTTTGGCTGGTGTATGGTTTATAAGATACGTGGCAGTCAGGAAGGCCTCATCCTAGAACTTCAGTGGCATAAACGCATGAGCAAACAAAGCAAGACCAACTTCAACTATGTGTCTATGTTTGTGCTTAGCAAAACCATTTTGTTGTTGTGCATGAGGGCAAGGGACTGATGTGAGATGCCTATTTTTGTAAAAAAAAAAGAATTTAACTTCTCATATTCACCGCCTCAATTAAAAGCTAGCGACATTTAGCTTGCTGGCAAGCATCACACACATCTTTATTGGACTCACTAGAGCACAAAAGATCATTTTTCTTAATAATTTGCTGAAGAACAAAAGTAGACAAATGCCCTAAACAACTATGCCACTTTGTTGAGGATGGTTTGACGGCGCCACATGCTTGCTTCTCGATGTGCACGGACTGCGGAGGGAATGGATACATGCCAATTGTACACTTTCCTTGAAGAAGAGCTCTCCTTGTTGCTTTGTCCTTTACCAAAAAGAATTTATTATGAAGTTCAACAAATGCTCTTTTATCATATGCAAGACGGTGAATAGAAACTAAGACATTATTAAGATGAAGAGGTGGCTCATTAGTAGAGAGTTAGGAGTGACCAATATGACTAATACTCATACCTACACTGCTAGCCGTGTAGATCTGGTCGTCGCCATGATACTTTTCATGAGTGGAGAGCATGTCAAGCTCGCTCATGATATGGTCGATTGCCATCGTGTCGACATCCTAGATGGTGTCGACATTGTAGCCCTTTGTAGCAGGAGAGCCTTAGATTTGTCAAAGCAAATTAATAAATTATTTCAACTAAAAATGAATCCACTTGATTGTATTTGACCAAATTAACAAATTATTTTAGCTAAAAATGAACCACCTGATTGTATTCAACTGAGCCGAGGCTCTCCTTATACTGAATGGCATGGTGCATCCACTCCCCTCCATGATTTAAGCGGTGGTACAGCTTGCCTCTTAAACACAAGTAGGTCATCCATGGTGCATGTCGACCATGCATTCCATGACTCCGTGTTTGGCGTCGTACCAGTAAATCACAACATAATCCACATTGGGAAATATGCCTCCTTGGTAATAGTCAATGAATGGGATGATGTGTTGAATGGGGTAACATAGCATGACGGTGCAATGCAGCGACCACCGTGGCCGCCTACCATCATCAGCGGTGGCTGTCCATAGTTGAACGGTCTGGTTGGTGGCAACATGTGCATATCATAGCTTGCTAACAAGCTCCATCAAGATGCTGTTAGTGTCATCCAGGTCCAGCTGCTGCATGAACAGCGGGCTCGAGAAAATGGTGAACTCCTCGTTGCGTATGTTGAATCGCAACATTCCTAGGGTGGTGTAGGTACCAGTGGGCCGTGATGGTAGGTGACAATCCAATAGATGGAGTCGAGGATGCATGGCGATGTGTTGGTCCTCATGAGGTATGGCGGGTTAGCGACCGTCCTCCATGCCCACGAGCCGAGGGAGAAATCACATCCGATGCTGTAGTCCGTCATGGTCTCGTTGTAGTGGTAGAAGAATCAGCGAACCACCTTCATCATGTCCATCAATTGGGTTGTGCTGAAGTAGACCCTTTGGACTCCAAAGCAGTTCGACCTATCGATCGGCAGCATGGTAAGCTCTTGGTCGTCGGGTTGCAAACGAATATCTGGGAGGAGCTCCCCTTTGAGTCCAAGTCCAAGAACACTAGCACGCACTATGCTGGAGTAGGTCATCTATGATGGGTCTAAACCCATACCTATTTTGGGTTTTGTCCTCATCATAAATGAGCGATCACTAATGACTCCACGTTACCTCTCATGGGTGTAGGCCCGTCAGAGGTAATGTTACTTGTGATGGGCGCCAAAGCGTGGACCAGTATATAGACATGTCAGAGGTGACCTACTCACCTTTGATGGTCTGATTTTGCACCCATCGTAGGTAATATCCTCTGTCGGGTTTTTATTATAGCCTGTCACTGGTATGGGTTACCTGTGATGACTTTATGTTAAAACCTGACACTGATGTAGTGAACATTAAAAAAATTAAATATATTTTTAGCTAGCTTTAGAAATTACTAGCCATACTATCTGAAATACAGATAGCAAATATTACTAAAAACTAGTTATCCTAGCCACAAACAGATAATACAATCCACATAATTAACCACAAACTCATGTATCCACATATACATATGTATACAAACTTACAATTTGTGACATGTATTCAAAATCTACTTACGTATACATATGTCATTTGATATTTTGAGCCAATAACTTAGAAATATATATATATTTAGCACCAATGCTTGTGAGTTTGAACTCCTATAAAATATAACATGTAGTATTATGAAATTATTAATAATATTGTTGAATATCAAAGTGTACGGTGTAATTTAGAATTAGTAAGTCACGAAACATCTTTTTTTCTAAACTTAGCTAGAATATTATCAAAAAATGACAGAATTCCAGGTGAACGGTGTCATAGCTTTCTTAGTCGGTTAGTACATGCACTAATTCGACCAAACTAGATGAGGACTCCACTTACCCACCATTCTATGATGATTTGATGACAATTTTTTTTGTAGGACATAACCTTAGTATAAAGTAAGTTAATGGGACGATTTAGCACCAATCCATAACACATATATAGAAATAGACATAATTATTAATTTATAATATAAGATATAATATTATTTATATTTTACAACTCTCAATTAAACAAAAAAAAGAATGTTTTATGGAGACAGACACATTCTCAATGTCTACTTCGGATGGAATATTCCTTTTCGGCTAATGATTTCTTAGAGGATGAAGCCGATGATCTGTCCTCTAATCTATGCTTGATCGATCGGCCGGAAGTTCTATCTCTTCGTCCGTGCACAAAGATTATAGTTAGTTTGTGACTGCATATACTATCGGTAAGTACAAACAATATGTTCTTTTAGGCACAAATCTTAGGATCTAAGTCGGTCACCTGTTTCATCAAGATAGCCATGTTGTGGCACACATAGAATCCACATTGATCCCCAACCTATTGCGCATATTTGAAGTCCATGTTATGATGGAGGGATTCATTATTGTCTTTGTGTTTGTCTCCATTCTTGATGTACAATTTCCACGTTACATCTATTGCATACACAAGAGACAAGAAGTCATATGAACCATGATGGTTGGAGTTAAAGTAGTAAACCCTATTTCATTTTGGTACTATGACCACAAGAATCTAATTATTCCTATGCAATAAATGTGTGGCCATGGTAAATTCTAGTTTTGTAAATTATAGTGTAGAAAACTAAAAGTGTAAAATTTGAAGTCCCTTACAACTGATTGTGCACTAGCATTATGTAATCCTTATCTTGATGGGCTCACATGCAACAATTGATGTTATTGACAACCTCATATAACTAGGTATCTAGGTTGGTCTCACTAACCATTGATGGATCAAGAAAACCAACCCCATTAGTGGACCTCCGGGACTCCTTCCAACATAACCATATTGCTAAAGAATATCATAATAGATGTACTTATAATATAAAATAGAGCCATGTGCACTTACAAGGAGAAGCATTTTAATAAGTTGGTATCCACTGCTATCACCCTAAGAGTGGTAATGCATAGCTTATTGAAATGGACCCATATGCTCCGGTCACGAGGCGAGGGTGGCTAGAGCAATGAAGGCGGTGGGAAACCGGCTTCACCCCAAGAAGGTTGTCCTCGCAAGAGTAGGGAAGAGGCCCGTGCACCAGTCTACTTGACTTGGTGTGATAGCGGTTACCTGGTAAAGCATCTAGGCCCTATTGCTATTTTTGGAAATTAATGACAAGCCCAAATTATGTACTAATGATTGCATTTGAGTATTATAATGAAGTTAAGAACGCATTAAGAATCAGCCATGGAATTTGACCACCGATTAAAATTGATAAGTATGAAGGTGGTAAAGCAAAAAAAATATTTATTGTTCTTGTATACCGATCGAGATGTTGGGCGATCGTGTTAGATTTATTTTTTTAGCTTTGTCATACTATCAAGAGGAGTGGTAACAATTACAAAGAGTTGATTAAAATACCACATTAGAGCAATTGCATAAAGTTTTTTAGTTGGGAAAGCGTTCTGGTGAGAGTCGGTCGGACCGGACATTAGGGCCGATCTGACCAGGAGTTTCTAGAAAAATAACCCTCTCGTTGTAAGATGGCTCCTTAATATCACGAAACATCTCAAAAAAATCAGGATCGACAACAATGATATCACTTCCTAGCGGACAAAGACAAACATGTCATCTTCATCTTCGTGTTGCTCGTTCTACTCATTGTCTACTTCATCATCATGAATATTTGACGGCTCTTGCTTATTGTAGATACTCTAGCAACTATAGTTATTTATGAAACCTCTTCATATCAGATGAGATTGTAACTACACTCTATTTATAAACATCTTTTTATTTTTACAATCTACACATGATCAAGCCACATATTCATTGTTCCTCCTCTTATCATCATCTGTAGCATTCAAAAATTCAATAACTTTATTTCTATATTCCTAACATAGGCGGTTAGTGTTGTATATCTAACTACAATCCATCTTGTGTAATAGAAAAAATATATAACAAATTTAGCTACACTAATATAAATTATATTCAAATAATAGCTAGGTTTTTATTATTTTTTACCCTTAACACATATTTATAATTAATTATCCTACTTGCTTTCCCACCTAAATTGTGTGTACAGTACATACGGTAGGATGATATAGCAATATATCAATAAAGATATTTATAGAAATCACCTCACATCTGTCGGTTAAAAAATACATAATCCATCAGAAGTGTACCAAGTTACCTTTAACGAATTGTGAAATCATATACACATCAGAAGTACTCACTCATCTCAGACGAGTGCCATCCTAAATTCGTCACAGGTTCAAATCCTTACATGTGACAAATTTTTAATAAAAACCTATCATAGATAACCAAATTACTACTTTTAAACCTGTCAAAAGTATCGTATGCTTACCTCTGATGAGCGAAGAAGTAGGGATAAAGTCTTAGTTAAACCGCTTGGTCTAATCTATAATAGGCTTTTATATGATCCATTAGAGATAATGCTATTTACAATAAAACACTGTAGTCTATCAATCTTAGATGAGAGGATCTAACATACTGATGTTGCAGTGCATGGGTGTGTCCCACTTTCACTCCTAATCGGTGTCGACATCGACGCGTGAGGACAATGCCCTCTTGTGCGCGAGCTCCGTGGGAGCGCCATGCTCTGGGTAGCCAAAGAATCCCATCGTTCCCATCTGCTGCTGTGGCATACTCCAGTACGGCAGGACGAGCATGGACGGCGGCGCCGCCTTGGAATGGTGCAGTCGGGGGCACACGAAGCGCACGGGTCGGCGACCACGGCGTGCCACGACTTGCACACGGACCTGAAGCGCAGGATGGACTTGACGGGGAGGCTGAGGAGGGTTTGCTCCACGACGTCGTCCGGGATGTCGGCCGCCGCGCCGGCGGGTTCGACGCACCGCCGCTTGGCCACGGGTTGATTCATATCCCTTGTCCCGGCTGATTTTCCCGCGCGTGCACAAGCCATCGAGAGCTAAGCTAGCGCTTGTAACGAAAACAAACAAAGACTTTATAAAGACGATCTCCTTGTCCGAACCCGCCATTTGTATCGAATCGGATACCCCAGTGTTGTGTTTCCCTGTTGTTAGCTATGGCCCAATATGCTCTGAAGTTTAGAACGCCTAGACATTTGCTGTATGATATGACCGACAGTTTCCATTGTTATTTGTATGATATGACTGATCATCCATCCATGCATTTGCAGAAGTGAAATGTTATGCTCAAGTCGGAATACACAAGCAAATCTTTCATATATAAGATCTATTTGTGACATTTTTTTCTGTGGTTGCTGTGTTTTTATACAGAAGGATTGTTTTGATTTTCATTTTGTCTAGACCAAAAGGCATATCTAGATAGATAGTTGGTGGTTGGTTATAAAGATTAGCTGAAGTGTTTCAGACTTTGGAGCTTTGAGCAAAAAACAAGCTGTTTTAATTTCATTCACGTAGACGAGACGCAGAAGCGTAGTCGTCGGAGGCTTCCGGTTAGTGTAGTGCGGTGGCGGTCGCGACGTTCGACACACCTGACATGAGCAACAGCCGGCAGTTTCCGCCGCCGCCGCGCGCAGTCCACACTGTTCGATGGCGACGCGGCCGGCGACAGGACGAGTTCGGCTCCGAACGCCTCAGACAAGGGGTGTTCTGCTCGCACAAGAGGTGTTCGTTGAAATGCTTGGGAGCCATTCGCCTGCTAATCTGGCTGTTTTTCGTGTCAGTCACAGGGGAGCACATAATCGAGGCATCGAGCATGGCATTCCTAGCCTTCTCCTCTGCTATCACCGGCGTCCGGCGAGCGGTAGTTGCTGACGATGACGGTGGCCGCCGTGGCGCCATGGACGTTGGTGACTTGGTGAGCATGACGTCACAGCAGCATGTGGGCCCAGCGGCCCACCTGTCAGCCAACACGGGAAGTGCGGCCCCACCTGTCAGCGGAAGGGAGAACTCTTTCAAACTTGGCGCCAACGGGAGAGCCCCCGCACCAAGAATCCAAGAGCAGAAGAGAACCCCCGCGCCGCCTCCGCCGCTCGCCGGAAGAAATGGAGCAGTTTCACGACGGACACCACGTGTGGCTGCGGAGCCGCGCCCTCGACCTGAACCTCCGCGCCGACGACGACGGGAGCGGCGTCTCCCTGCACCAGGTCCGCGCGACCGTGCACGCGGTGTGGGCCGTGCACATGCTCCACCTCAACGGCGTCGACACCCTCATGCTCCACCTCGCCGCAAACGGACGACCGGGTGGTGGAGGCCATCCCCTCGAGAGATTCCATACATCGCCTACCAAATCCTTCGGTGAGCACGTCATGCCCTGTTTCCTTTCCTGATGCTTGCAGAATCGATTGCCTTAGTGGAGCAAATACGTATTCCATGGCAAGATTTGTGTCGAGTATATTTGGTAGAAGGAAAAATTCTAAATACCTCCTAAATTTTGGATGAAGATCCATCTTAATTTAAAACCAGATATCTAATCCTCTGAATTTTGTAATACCAGTTATATTATCCCCAAAGGTAATTTTAGATCATGGTTTTGCGTATTTAGATGCTTAAACGTGTGGTTTTGAATAACTATGTAACATATTTATATATCATCAATATTTATTATACGTTGATATTTATTTCTAAGTGAGAGGACAAGGAGGAAAAAAGAAATATTTAAGCGGATATTTAAACATATATATACCCAATATGTATGTCACATAATCAAATTTATCTACATATAAATCAGATAAAACTTGTTTGCAAAACCACTTAGGGAGTTATATAAATAGTACCGTAAAGTTAGATATTCGGTTTTAAAGTTAAGGGTAGATAAGCTTTCAGTTGAAGTTTATAGGGTGTTTAAGGAGTTGGATATTCAGTTTTAAAATTTAGAGTGATAGGTAGACTTTCAGTTGAAGTTCAGGAAGTGTTCATGGAGTTGAATGTCTAATTTTAATTTTAAAGTTTAGGTTGCTAAATAGACTTTCAGTTAAAATGTAGAAGGTATTTGGACTTTTTCCTCTGTATAATGTATTGGCGGTTTTCATTATCAGGTCATCTTAAATTAGCATGATGACAGTGGGCTGCATACGGCCGATGCTTCTACAACGCCTCTTGGCCAAGTCGACAAACTTATAACCTTCAATTGCACTGAGTTTGATCCCAATTGTTATGTTTTTTATATAAGTTAGATCTCAATTGTTAAGCCTATGACATGGGCAGATTATATTCAGATACCTTGCAGGCTATATTATTTAGCCCAGAGTCTTGTGAGCATACTCTAGAGAGTCAGTATTCAGCACAAATCTAATCTGTTCTATAAATCCTATATCCTCTTCTCATGAGTCATGACAGAACAAGTTTGAAGTTCATACACAAAATGAAGTTCCAGAAAAAAGGTATTGAGATAAAACACTGAGTAGACGTACATACTACCTGTTTTACTTTACAAATTTGATGCACCCATATCATTGGTATTGTGTAAATTGTGATCTAAAATTGTATTGTTTGTATAAAAAAAGAATGAAACACATCATCAAAAATGCTTGCCTCTCATCTTCAGTTCTGGCAGTTCAGTGTTCTGATTTCGTTTGATCTTCTGTTGTGTCATCACATTCTTTCAGATATATCTCACAATCAGGATCATAAGCAACCGCTCGTTGCACGAATTTGACAGCCTCAGATTTCCGTCCCTCGTTAATTAGTATACTGCAAAGATATATTAGTGACTTCAATAAACATCAGCATGTTAGGCAAGCAGGGGAGATATGAACAAAAGATATTTGGCAAAATTAAGTTAGCTACATGCGGTTGAAAGTATGACAGCACAACACGTACAATATAATCTCCAATGTTCCAACAAGCACAATATGTCAAAAAAAAATTGCGCGCAGCCAGACTCATGACCCTTATAATAGGCGCAACAGATGAAATACAAAATTTTGAAAACAATTATCAAGCAATTCTACTTTGTTTTGCAGAAGCTGAAACTTGAAAATATGCATACTATTGTCAGCTTCCCTACGGATGGCACTCGATGAAATGTCATGAAAAGGATTGTTTTACCTTCCTAGAATAACCAATCCTTGGAAATAGCATTTTTTGTTAATAGGTTTTTCTGGTTCCTTGAGCTCTGCTAATCTTTGGAGGATTTCGATCGCCATTTTGTTATCACCCTAAAATAAAAGAAGACAAAATGCTTATACTGTCCACTATCATTCCAAATGCTTTAAAAGCCAGGTCATCATGTAGTATTGATCTACCTGCAGCATACGTGAAAGGCCTGCACAATAGCATGCAAGCACAAGAAGTGGATCCTGCTCTTCAATCTACACAACAGACAAAAAATAAGTCTTAAACTACTGCCCACCTTCCTGGTATACTGCTTCAAACCATCTTCACGAATGCTAAAGAATATATGAGGTTACAACAAACCTTTGGTATAGCATGTTCAAAACACACCGTGGCTTCAGGAAACAATTTGTTTGAGAACAATGCCTGCCCCATACCAATCAATGGTAGATAAAGATTTGGGTCTTTCTCTATTGCTGTTCTGTGGAGACACAATTATCCATTAATTTCCAATGTAAGCAAATGGGATGTTCGCCAACTGAAAGTTTAACACCAAGTCACCCTGCTACCTGATCAGTGGAATAGCTTGATCCTGGCGTCCATTTTCCAAATGTTGTAATGCTTGCTATAAAAAAAAGCAACCAACTACATAATGAAATATATTCCATGGCGAGATTCTGTAGATTATATGCGTTCATAATGAAAAAGACATTCATACTTCAAGAAACTCCTCAGGTGAACTGGATTTAGATACTTTTCCTTCCATAATGTTATTGGCAGTTTCATTATCAGGTGATGCCAAATTAGTATGCATGTGAGCATCTTCAAGGGGCCATTGCTGAAATATTTATCACAAAGAAAACACAAACTTCAGAAGCATAGCATGTGTGTTCATGAAGAAGATTGAACGCAATAATGTAGACTAGCTGTAATGAAAGTGGATGAGGAGTTAATATATCGATATTTAACAGTGGCTACATACTGTCAATGCCTCTACCTGAATCATCTTATGACCCACACGTGGAGACTTTTGGTGAACACTAGTATCAGGCAATCCCAACATCTTCTTGACAACATCATTTCTGAGGGATAATTGCTGCATTTTTTATCATTGAAAAATTAGATGCAATGCAAAACACAGTGTAAATTTCATCACGCAATATAACTTAACTATATAAGAACCTAACCTAATTGATTGTTGATTATTGGAACTGTAAAAAGAAGTGCTATAGCATAACAACACATGCCAAACTTGTCCATATATTGGACTAATAGCAAATCGCCAAAAATCGAAGAAAGAGAACTCTATCGAACCTGGTCTGAACCTATCTTCTTTATTCTAGATAAAGTGTGAGACTATTTAATTCTATACACTTCTCTAGAAAAGATGTAACACAAGTTTTCCTTGTACTATCATATGCATACAGATATGTAGGCATGGGGTCACTAGAAACACAGATGTTGGATATTCCAATTTGACTAACAAGTGACCTTCTTTATATGAGAAATGTGTGTGTGTGTGTATATATATATATATATAGTACTGACCTGAGCTACAGTAATTAAACCATTTGTAGTCCAGTAGACCAGGCTACCCTGCCAATCAAAGATAGAAGTAAATGGAACACAGCGCTATCACCTGAACTGTGATCTGACTGAAACAGAAGTTACAAGAAATTGTGTTCTTCAGTCTGTTTGAAATTTTGGATGATTGAAACCATCCTTTCTATAACAACACCTTCAACTGAATGATTTTATTCAAATCAGATCATACTGGTCTTAATTGTAATGGATTGAGTTGGGTACGGGGTATGAAGACCGATAGTTAGGCCGACACCCTTAATCAGCTAACTAGTAGCTCTTCTCTTGTGACATCTACCAAGCCTCCAAGGTTCAGTTGGAAGACTTTGATTAATTCTTGCTTAAGCAAGATACAATAACTAGTGTCGGCAGATTTGTTTTAATACCATCTATCTATACCAAAATGTAGCATAAAAGAAAAGTCAGACTTTGTAAATATTTATCAATCAGATATTCTAAAGTGCATGATATTCATCTATAAATAAATAAAACAATTTGCAAGAAACTAACCTGAGGAACCACATACCCAATAAGAAACAAAGGGATAGTCAGGATATCAAGGTATACCCTGTAGTACTGCAAATAAGAATAGCAATACATTCAGGAGAAAAAGAAACAGAAGCTAGAATTTAATGATTGATGCGGAGCTCAATTCACAGCATTTTGATGAACATTATTGGACCAAAATAAGATATTGTTAATGCCCTATTGTAGCTACCAAGATCAAGATAACTGAACTACAAAACATAATTCATGCGATGCCCCTCAAGAATCTTTAGAGATAGCAGCATAGCTTGTTCTCACATATATTTGAAAATAAAGTAAAGCAGCCTGGCAAACACAAAACTAGCATATGCCAATACAGGTTGCAATTTGCAAAAACCGATATGTGGTTTTTTCCCAGTATCCACAGGTTTCCAGTAAGGCAACACAGCATAAGAATGTTAGCTGATATAGGGTTGCAATAGCCGATTTGCAGTTTTTTTTTCCAGTACCCATCGGTTTCAGCACCTGGCCCAATTACCCAGTGGGTAACTGGTCGGTATGAATAAAGTTGCTTCTCTTTGTACTTGATGATAACTGGTAAGTTTAAATCAAAATTACTTTCTTTGTATCTGATTTACATATACTACAATTTTTAACCTCAAAAAAGATTTAATAATAAACACTGCCCAAATCAATCAATCAATCAACATGCTACCAGCACCCACCAGGGAAAACTAGTGCAGAGGCAAAGCCAACATGCACATGCTAGTATAACATCCATTATACAGTTATAACAATGGTGCCGTTTGACAGTGAATGGGTGCATTGAGCATTTCGACACTGTATGATCTAACTACAGGGAAAAAAACTCTCGGTATATTCTTGGTAATATCTACCAACTCCCCACAACCATATACATTTATCCACCACTGGTTTCTACCAAACAAGTAAAAAACCATGAAATTTCCTGACTGAGTTGCCAATCACCGATTTTATTACGATAGGATCTTGGTAACAAGCCATGTTCCTATGCCAAACTTGTGACAACTACAGCTTATGTGCATCATATCAATGGTTTTAAGAACACACCTTTGCCAGTATGCCAAAAATACCTGGATAATGCTTGGTCTGGCTTCCATGAAAGGAAATCTGAGACAACAAACCAAACAATCATCAACATGGTCAAAATATGTAGCTTCGTCAATATGGTCAAAACTAAGTAGCCCTAGGTCAATTTACAGTGGGACTTCGGATTTATTTCTCAAACTACATTGTGCTCCATCCACCATAAGACAGATGAAGTCATCAACCAATAGAAATCAAAATCAGCAACAGCAACATATTTAAAACCCTTAATGCAGTATCATAATAACTCAATATACACTCACATGGATGAACAACAAATGGAAATCCTATATGTTTAGAGCAGTTACAATTTTCTAGATTTAATTTTTTTGTCCCATTAGGCAGCTATATCAATTATTCTCAGCAACCTCGTTTTGATATTGATAAATGATACCAACCTTGCAGATCATCAGCTTTGGGTGTTTGCACGACTCAGTACCACATAATATGTGCAACATCCAATCAATTATCACAAAATGCAAATCTATGAGAAGGAAATAGAAGCAACCAAACATAGTCTATCACAAAATGCAAATCTATGAGAAGGAAATAGAAGCAACCAAACATAGTCTTACTCCATCAGCCTTTTTACAACTTCTATGATCTATCTGTTCGATAGGTACTAGACTTGCATGATAAAAGGTCACACATGAAAAGGAAAAACTAGTAAACACAATATATGAAACAAAAACTGCACGGAGAATACCTGAACATTCAAGTAATGGAAACCTGCAACTAGGGTAGGAAAAACAAGGCCTGAAGAACCATGTGGAAACTCAGTCAAGTTATGAAACCACAGAATACCGCCCTGTATAATTGTCAAAAAATGAATACAAAAGGTTAAATCTGAAGAGGGTCAAAATAAAATAAACTACTAGATAGTATAAGAATATGATGTGACTAGTACCTATTTGCATCACAACTTAAATAGACATCACGTGCTCTAGCTCTTTTGAAAGATCTGTCTGAGTCACCTTGGACAATATAGTACAAATAATGTTCTTTGCAATTCCACACTACCATTTAATTTTTCAGGGCTAGATAGCCTAATGCATGTGTGACGGCATTTGTTAACTGTATTCTATTTTATTCAGCAAACATGCCAAAGACACAGGGAAAACTGTTATATAGTTTTTATCTTTTAGAATTCTAAGAAGATGTATTATAATTTTAATTAACAGAAATATTTTTTTAGCATATGAAAGTATAAAGGACCTTTCTGCAATGGAATTTAAAGCATCAAAACAACACTAAAAATGAGCATAGCTCATGAATAGTAATAAAATAGGGGAAAACACTACCGATAATAAAATATACACCCCCTGCCCCAAAATATAAGGACTTTTAGAGTTGGGCACAGGTATTAAGGAGAAAGATAAAATAAAATGAGAGATGGTTGTGATTGGTGGAGATGAGAAAATAGGTGGAGAAATTAAATGAGAGATGGTTATGATTAGTTGAGATGAGGGGTAGATGGAAAGGTAGCTAATTTTGGGACATTTTGAATGCTAAAGGTAGCTATATTTTGGAACGGAGGGAGTAGCTACTAACACAATGACATTCAGTCCACCACACATGGTACTCTTTCGAGGAAACTAAAGTCTAGAAAAAATGTGTAATGTATTAAAAAGAATTGGGTGCAGAGATACCTTCTACATACATTATCTAGTCCAGGGTGATTGCTCAAGCACATAGTTCGTATTGTTGACATCCACAGTATAAAGCACGGGAACTGCATATACAAGAAACAATAGAGAAATACTTAGGAAAATAAATTAGGATGCCAATGTAAGGTTCGTAGCTATTATTAGACAATATCAAGCATAGAAGACCTTTTCACAATTTTCTATCATTACCTGGACTGAAAAGTAGGCCCAATTCCAAAGAAAGGAAGGGCAACCAAGTTCTCGCCTTTTCTTTTGATAGAGAGAGAACTGGTCACGAAAGCTCCTTCCTGATAGAGGAGGGGGGATTGGAGGAGGCACTTTAAAAGGAGATATATGAGAATGGAATCAGACGCAAACATAAGCAAGAAATATAAAGAATATGAAATCAACAGGACAACTGCATGACTGAAATCAAGGCTCTGGATCACCTAAAATAAGAATTTTGACATAAAGAATAGAATATTCACTATTACAGCTGGAAGAGATTAGTATTCATAAAGTATTTTTTCGGATGGTAAATGTATATGGACCCATTGGAAAATTAGAAATAAGTCTCTGAAAGACAAAGAACCATATTAATTGGACATTTTACCGGGACAATCTAGATAATATATTGTAAAGATTTTTTTTATGATGTGAGAAAGAACAATTAGCAGTTTGCAAAACAAATTTAGAACTTACATTCTGGTAATAGTTCGCCAATCCTAGCAGCCTTCTTAATTTGTGTTATAAGTACTGGGAGTATCAATAGTCTCATGGCCACCGTTGACATAGAAATTGTTATCCACCTACAATAAAGGATCCAGAATACTCTGTCAATTCGAGATGTACGAAATAACAACACTTGTAAACACCAAACAAGGTACAGTGATTCAAAACACTAGAACCACCTAATTGCTTTGATATAACATTTGTGATCAAGACTTCACGGAATACGATTGCGTATGCCCGTGTAATTTGGAGATACTAACATAGAAACATAACTCGGCAGAGATCTCACTATGACCCCCTTGCAGCACAACACGATACATGAGAGGTACTTTTAAAAACAAAACACACTACATGAGACTATTCAAGCGCGTGAAAAGTGCAAAACCAACTAAACCAATGAAGACCTCGTTTAAAATGTACGAAATTTAGATGAAACATATCAGCTCCTCCATTACTTAATCGGAATGCTCCCGCATTTCAAAATGGGGCCTGACGTTTCAACTGATTGCAGCAATAGCAGTAACGACAGCAGGAGGCGTACCATGGGATACCGGTGAGGTTATGAAATCCGTCGAGGAGGTCAATCAGCGAGCTGATAGCAAACCCCGACGCGCTGCCGCCATCGCCGGCGTCGGCGACTCCGACGGCATCCGCCGAGCCACCTGCCGTGGCGACCGCCTCGCCGTAATCAACGCTACCCGCGTCGTGCAGGTAGAGGCCTTCCCCCTCGGCATGCACCTCCTCTTCGGGAGCCTTCTCCGCGGAGCCGGGGCCGGATGGTGACGAGCGGGAAAACCAGGAGAAGCTGCGCGCGGGGACGGCGAAAGCGAGCGGGAGTGGAGGAGCGGGGAGCAGATCGTGGTGGGTGGAGCTTGGATCCGAGGCGGAGAGCAGGTGGTGGTGGAGCACGGCCAGCGGCGGCGGGAGGCGCCGACCCCCGCCGCCGCCGCCGCCGGCGAGGCGGCCGAGGAGGCGAAGCGGAAGCGCCATGTGGTGTTCGTGACATCACGTCACAGGAATGTTAAAGCACGTGGCAAGATCACCCTGAGCCGTTCGATTAGAATGGGCGGGTCAGATCCAATCTGACGTGTATCTTTTCGTAAAACCCCCTGGATTTTTAGGAACTACAATTCAGGGCTTAGGCTCCTTCTCCCCATCTCTTCCCGGCCGAGAGAACCCTAGCCACCTTCCTCAGTCTCCGGCTCGAACACAACCACGGCGAGGCTGCGCGGCCACTGATCTTGCAGTTCAGGCGGCGAGATGGTGGTGGCATCCAGCGGAGGGCGGAACGCGTGGGCGAAGGAGATGACCATCCGCCGCAGGATTGCCAGCATGTAAGCTCCCCTAATCTGAACTCCTCAGGGGTTCTCTTTTTTCTGAAAAAAATTAGAAAATTTTAGCTGTCAAGTTGCTAAGTTTGATGCTTTGTGTGTATGAGCTCAGATTCAACAAGAAGAGGGAGCATTTTCCGTCCCTGAAAGATTACAACGACTATCTTGAGGAAGTTGAAGATATGAGTAAGTTGTTTTGCTTGTCTGTAGTCTGTAGGTTGGTCATTGTTCAACAGTAAATGAGGCAAATGTTTTTATCAAGATTTTCTTGTTTCAATTTCGTTTTTATAGCTTTCAACCTGATTGAGGGGATAGATGTTGAGGTGATTGAAGCTAAAATTGCCAGGTATCAACAGGAAAATTCTGAACAGATATATTTGTCCCGAGCTAAAATGGTATGTTGTTCATCGATGCGACCTCTTCTGGAGTATTTTTTTCTGTAAAGATATTTATATACGAATTTCTACTCTGCCCCATCTAGCTATTTTTGAATTGTATGATTGAGAATCAATTTCTTTCAACATCTGTAGGCCGAAGATCTCGCTGCTGCACTTAAAGCAAGCAGAATGAACCCAGGAAAGGCTGGTGCCAGTGACATGGTTAGTTGATATTATCACACTAGATTATGCAGTTAATATACTTTCTATCCTTCAACAGATTGAGAATTTGATAGTTGGATGTCTATATAAGTACATGTGAAATTCCGTCATCTTTGGATGCTTGCAAGTCTTACTCTTTGGAGAGCATTATGTATCAGTCCTTAATACATCCTAACTGTACAAAGGTCTAATAAAATTTCTTCGGAAAATGGTATCAATGGAATACTGAATTGTAAAGTGCAAAATTTTAGTTTTTTTTACTTGACATCCTATCAAAAAAATAAGTTTGATACAAGACTTGAAAGGAGAAAGAAATACTCAGCAAATTGTGATCAGCTGAAACATGCCATCATATGACTACAGTAGATATGACGGCTTGCTGATGTAAAGGCCAACCTTTGGTTTCACGTGCGATACTTTAGTTGACAGTTGATTGCATAGTGATCTTTCAGCTTCACGTATTGGCTGCTTAAATTATCTGGCTACTTTGGGCTTTACTCTGTACTTGCTAATTATGTTGACTTATTCTATTTCATTTGATTTGGCGACTTAATGTGAGATAGAAAGAACTTGATGACAGCTTCTCATTCTTCTCCTCTTTTTCTCTGTAACCTGTAAAACTTGAAATTGATGCACTGGAATCTGTTTCATCTTTTTGTTTATAAGAAATGCATGGTATACATTCCAATAATGTTTCTTTTGCAACTTTTAACAGGCTGCTGGAAGCTCCCAGGGTATTAGCAGTGGCGTGGGAGTTCAACAAGGCCAGTATGCGCCTGCTGCTGTTCCTGGTGGGCTAGCTCAGCCTTGGCCAACAGGAATGGCCCCTCAACCAATTGGTGGTTCATCAGTTCCTCTTCAAGGTGATGATGAGGATACCATGAGGCTACGTGCGGAGAGAGGAGCTCGAGCAGGTGGATGGGCTATTGAAATGTGCAAGAGAAGAGCATTACAGGAAGCGTTTAGTAGCATATTCGTCTGATGGTAAGATTAGACACAGCAGCGCCTGAACTGCAGGATGCCTGATTTTTTGACAACCTTCAGATGACAGCATAGTATTTACTGACCGATGATATTGTTGCCTATGGCCAAAACATGAATTATTTTAGCACTGGGGATCGAAGCCTCAATCATCGTCAAGTGGCCTGGTGATTGGAAAAGGCCAATCCCTTCTCAGCAATCTGGAAAATTGCACATTGCCGATTTTGTTCATAGCATGAATTGTCTGACTAAATTCTTCAAAAGCACATCGTGGTAGTGAGACAAGTTTTCTTCTATATGATACTGTTCGTTTTTCTGTAGCTTCGTCTCCCAAAAATTTCATTGTTCGTTTGTAAAACCCAATTCTTTTTAAGAATCGACACATTGGCCTACATATAATAATCCAAAATGGGAGGATTCAGAGCTGCCGATTCGCATGAACTCCAACATAACTAAAATTACTGTTTTTATCATACCCTTCCGCTCTGGTAAGATCCAGTAAATCATTTGCATTTTTGCAATTACCAGCGTACTCATTTTTCAAGTTCCAAAACAAGTTTTGCTTTTTCAGAAGAAAGAAGAAACCTTAAGTGTACTGGTATCTTTCCAGTTTCTGGGCAGATTTTGCATATTATCAGTGGCCAGCTGCTGATCAGTAACCCAGTCTGTATGAAACAGTCGGAATGTCTTTTTATGGTACTAGCACATCAATGAACTAATGAAGGTTTCAACTTACAACAACGTTGTTTTTACACGTTACAGTTTTTGTCAACTAATCAATTGAAAAATCTATGCATACATGATCAATGAAATGGAAATTATTACACATTTCTGCCTTGAACTAAGGAACTGGGCTCACTTGGCAAATTTCAACATCAAAACCAAAGTCCATAAGAACAAGAACCCAGGCACGCTGTTGCTCGGACAGCTGGTCCCTTGGTCCTTTGACCACCACAAGTTTTGCTTCACCGCCTCGAGGAAACACCATAGCAGCAAATCAGGCATTCCACTAGACCAGCTTCTGTAATCGAGGGAAAGATGTCGGAGGAGAGACGCCAATAGTCACCAGTGCATACAACAGCAGCTCGTAGATCTGTCAAGGAATGCCGGTCCTAGTTAACACCCCTGCAGGATGTCCCTTGATATAGCTCCCAGGAGCTGATAAGCATCATGCCATCTTGAATCTTTTTCAACTGGGACTCCACAAGGTCCTTTCTTGATCTGTAAGTCATCCGTTTCCAGGTCCAAAGGGGCTGTCTGCAAGAGAACATGAAAATCAAGCTATTCAAAAGTGTATCTGAGAAACTATTAACCAAATCAAATTATCTAATGAGCCCAATCTATCCGAAGATCAATATGGGTCAGTAGTCACAGCATGAATCCACTTGAAAAGGAGTGTGCCAATTTTACAGAAAATTCAGCCTTCAGTATTGAGTCAATCATGCAATTAAAAGGCAAAATGGTTGCAAGTCATGTGTCTACATCACACGCATGGTTAGGAACTATTAAAAAGCATGCCCAAAAAGTTGATGCATAGTTCATCTACCTGAAATTTTGTCTGGAAAACATCCACTATGTCTGAAAATATTACATCCCACATCAGGAGACCAAAGATAGTCATCCATATGCCACCCTCTGAATGGGTACCTTGCCAACCCCCTCCATCTGCGTAATATTGTAGAGCTAACTGCTCTACCCCACAAAGCTCACCATTGTATCCATAAAATATGTTCTTTGCACCTGTTTCACAGTTTAATGGTCTTCCTTCTATGTTTAACTGGTAATCAATGAAGCGCCACAAGTATATTTACTTATTTAGCAAGCCTATACAACCTGCATGCAATAGATCAGAAGGAAAGCTCTAATGTTCACAATGAGGAGCATCAGGTGATATGTACCTCTTTTATATTTCTCTTAACAACATTGGCATGACTGGGAACTTTCCAGCGCCATGGAGGCTTGCTTAATCGCAAAACTCTCCTTTGCAGTGCAATCTTTGAACCAGCACAGACCCATGGATCAATTACCCCTGCTTCAGCTATTGATAGGCTCTCATCTGGACGATTCATGTGCTCCAAATCAACGGATAGCCTCAAAGTCCAATATCATTGCTTTCTATCAGAAGAAACTGTACTAAGAAGCCTCTTTAGAATTCTAACTGCATCAGTATACCTGTAAAGTAAATCAGCACAAAATGTGGTTCACAAATTAATAAAATGACAATACAGGCAAATCATACCATGCAAAGAAGCTAATAAGCCCTTGCAGTTTCATTATGTTTAATATTTCATGTAAGGAAGAAACTAGTATAGCTAAAGCTTCAGATCAACTAAAATTATATGAACTTAGAAATTCCATAGATCTGAAGAGATTGCTTTGTACCTATGGTCACGTTCATAAAAAGAAACACCTAAAGTAAGCATCTTCGGATAGACCCAGGAAGCTGAAAAACATGAGAAGAATGATGGGGGAAGTTCAGCCATAGTTGCATTTTCTTCTTTTGGCATGGCGCTTAGTCGATTCTCAGATAACTCGATGCATCTCGTCACTATTTCCATGTTATTATTATCAAGTGATTGATCCATTAACTGTGCCACTTAAATAGCCTGAACGCAGTATAGATAGTAAATACAATTGAGAAGTGCAAGTTATATTTTTGGGGAGGAAACAAAATAAGACGAGAAGTTAAACCTCTTCATACTGAAGTAGATCACTTCTTTCCTGGAAAACACGTCAAGAAATGGTGCAGGCATAGACTGGAAATCTCACAAGACCAAGATCCACTAACAGAAAGGATGAAAGGTCTTGATCACCATTTAGAAAAAAAGAGCCTCTGCATAATTGATCATGATCATCATTACATGGCAAAAGTAGCTATCGGATGAAATAATGATGTTGACAGCATAAACAGTAAAGCAAGATTTAAGTTTTATAACTAAAAATAGTTAGCATTCAACTGGACACGCCACAGAAGTTCATCAACCTTATCACAAGTTCTTATGCACGTTCCTATCCATTTCAGAATTCACTTTGGTAGAACTGTGCTGCATGTTCCAGAAGTGAATTTTCTTATGAAGCCATGATATCCACAAATGCAACAAGCATTGAGCCTTTACCAGGTTCCACTATCATATAAAGATAGAAGGGTGCTAAGAAGCTCATGTCGGTGCATGCAGCTAGTGTTATTCTGAAAGCAAAATATAGTGGGGAAATCCACTTAGTAAACCAGCTGGTAGACAGATACAAACTGAAAGGAGATGATACAAAGGATAAAAAATTTCCCAATGACGTTAGCGTCCAATGGTGAACTAGAGCGAAAAGGACTCCAGACTTCAGAATGAGCTGACACTAGTGTTATCCATCCATTCAGAGTATGTCACTTCGCCGATGCTCATCAAATTTTACAAAATCTTCTTCTCCATCAGTTTGGTCAAGGGAACAAGTTTCTACACATCTATTGTTGTGTATCCCATGTTATCCCTTATTACAGCCATTTTATGACAAGTTTGTATTTGTATGTGTGCATGATTTAGGGTTCAGTACTGAACTACTGATTGTATTCTATTGTCACATCCTATGTAACTCTCGCCTCATTGGTCACATCATTGTGTAGATTATCATTATCATGTTGTGCTTTGTTATTTTATCTAATATATGCATCATCATGTGTTGTCGGATAAGTTTAATTGACACAGATATAGATAAATAGTGTCACCAACAAATCGTCATTAATCTGTTGCAGCACTAGTAGTCTAATTAATCAGCTGCACCACTAAAAAGATCCAAAGTTGTGCATTTTGCAAGTAGCCAAATATGAACAGATTGTGATTCTGTGTTCTCCAAAAAAATTAATACATGGTGATTCTCAAAATCAAGATGCAAATATTTGGACAACAGCTGAATCTCTTGCCAGATATTACATCAAGCAGTCAACTTGCCAAAAAGGATAGTGCACCAAACATGAAGCTTACTTCACCAATCTTGAATAAGACTGTTTACTCAACATGCAAACATCAAGCTTGTGCATTGTAAGAAAAATTATTAAATACAAGATCAAAAACCTTTTGGAGCTCTTTCAGAATTTCTTTCATTTCAGGAACACTTAGCACATCAATAACCTCCTTCATATCATATTTAGATAGATCATCCACGCTGGATATCATGTCAATATATCCTGCCACTATATAAGAAACAGATCATGATTCAAGAAGCTAAAGGACAGCTACATATGAATTAGTAGAAGTGAGCAGGTCCAGGTTATTACACTTAAGTTCCATGGCTGCCTGCCCCAGATCTGATATCTCTCGATATGAGATACTGCTCATACGAAACCATGGCCCTGCAAGAAATTTAAGGTAGTCAAATTTATACTTATATTTATAAGTATGTGTATCAAGTCTAGAAGCAATTGTGGATCCTTATGAGTTCAAGAGAAGATCAACAGATGCATCAATCAATACAGAAATGTAGCAAACCCAGGGTAATTGCTGTAATACAGTAGTACACAATGTAAATCCCTAGGTCTTATGGATTAACCATGCCATACTTAATCACTTTAACGAGATAAGAAAATAGCACAGGGAGACTCTTCTCAAAATAGAGCTCCAAATTCATGTAGTGCATCTGCTATACTTTGCCAAGTGCAAGACCAACAATTTTTAAGATCTCTCTCTATGTGTGTGTGTATATATATATATATACTCAACTCAACTCAATACAGGCTTTCAGTCCCAAGCAAATTGAGGTAGGCTAAAGTTAAAACCCAACAAAAGTCTCTAAATCACGGTTCAGTCACATCAATAGTTGTTTTCTAAATATTTTTATTCAAGTACAGATCTTTAAATATATTTCACTCTCACTTCTTATTATCTCTCTTCATATTAATTTTAGTCTTCCTCTATCTCTCTTCATATTATTATCCTGACTTAGAATTTTACAATATACTGACACCTCTATGGTCTTCTTTGGACATAATTAAACCAGCTCAACCGATATTAGACATAACTAAAACCAGCTCAACCGATATTAGACAAGTTTTTCTTTAATTGGTACTACTCCTAGTCGACCACGTATATCCTCTTTCGGATTCGATTCATTCTTATATGACTATAAATCTAACGTAGTATACGCATTTCTGCAACACTCAACTGTTGAACATGATATTTTTTTAGACCAACATTCTACTTTATATAGCATAGCAAGTCTAATCGTCGTTTTATTAAACTTGACTTTTAGCTTCTGCGATACTCTCTTATCACAGATGATGTCAGATGCTTAACACCACTTCAACCAACTCGTTTTGATTTTATTGCTAACATCCCCATCAATATTTCCATTCATCTGTAGCATCAATCACAGATATCGAAAAGTATTCTTCTTATACACTATTGGGCCTCCTAAACTTACATCTCTCTCGTCGTGTACTATAGTGTCAAAATCACACCTTAAGTATTTAGTCTTAGTTCTGCTTACTCTAAAACCTTTAGACTTAAGTTTTCTATTTACTCCTACGAGGTTCTTATCAATTAACACTACATTATCTGCAAATAGTATACACTAAGAGATATTTTCTTGTATGTTTTTTGTAACCTCGTCCATTACCAATGTAAAGAGGTATGAACTCATGGCTGATTCCTGATGTAGTCATATTTTAATCGAGAAATAACATGTGTTAACATCATTTATTTAAAAACTAGTCATAGCATTGTTGTACATATACTTGATAAGAGAGATATATTTTGTTAGGACTTTATATTTGTCTAAAACCCACTACATAACATTTCTTGATATCTTGTCATAAACCTTGTCCACGTCAATAAAAAACATATGTAGATCCTTCTTGTGCTCTCTAAACCGCTCTATAACTTATCTTATTAAGAAAATTGCTTCTATATTTGATCTTCTGGGCATAAATACAAATTGGTTCATAGAGATTTGTGTTGTTCCTCTTAAGCAGTGTTCGATAACTCTCTCATAGCTTTATAGTATGGCTAATCAACTTAATTACTCAGTACAATTTTAGATATCTCCCTTATTCTTATAGATTAATACCAATATACTTCTCCAGTCAAGCATCGTGTTCGATTAAAAAATATTATTAAACAACTTGGCTAGCCATACGATAGCTATATTCTCGAAACATTTACACACCTTGATTGGAATACCATCTTTCATCATTTTCAAAGTTTCTCTAACCTCATATTCTTGAATTCTCCACACAAAACTCCTATTAGTGTCACCCGAAGAGTCGTCCAACTAGACGCTGGTGTACTCGTTCTCACCATTGAATAAATTGTTAAAATACTCTTATCATCTATGTCTAATCTTATCCTCATTCACGAAGAGTTGCTCTCTCTCATCGTTAATACACTTAACTTGATTGAAGTCTCGCGTCTTTCTATCATGAGCACTAGCCATTCTATAGATATCCTCTCCTTCTTTCGTACTCAGACGTTGATACAGACCCTCGAAAGCCCACCCCTTTATCTCACTCACAACCTGTTTTTCGGTCTTTTTTGGCACCTTATACTTCTCCATATTGTGCTCACTCCTATCATGATACAAGTGTTTATAGTATTCTTTCTTCTCCTTAATAGCTCTTTACGTGTCTTCGTTTCACCACCAAAAGTCTTTAGTTTTACATCCATTTCTTTTGGTTACTCTAAATACCTTTGAAGCAATCTTCCGTATACATGTTGACATCTTCTCTCACATTTTATTTACATAATCTTCTTACTTTTAAGAGCACTCTTCGATAACCCTTTCCTTAAAAACATTTGATGTTTCCCCTTCTAACTTCCACCACTTGATATATATATCTATATATGTAAGAAAGAATAAAGTAAAATGAGCGTCCCAACTATTACTTGATGCCAATATAGCAACCTTTTCGAGTGTAGATCCTAACAAAGAGCCTTTGTCCATCATCTGATAGGAATTGAAAAGAATCTGTTGAGAATAAGAACATATAATCCACTATATATACTTTTTTAATTCACAAATATAAGATATATAGTGGGGTAAGAAATAAGAAACAGCCTAAAAACGACTTTTCCTTTCTACTAAAAAGGTGTGAATGGTTTGCCATCACATCTGCTACCATCAAACTAAAATTTGTTTGGTATCTTGTCTGCTAGGTCACTGCAAATTTCCATTTCCAACAGTACCTATGAAATTTTCCCATAAGAACTGTAGGTGCTTAAGATCATCATATGTTTCATTTTTATCTGTACATTTCTGACAAGTAAGCTGGATGGCAACATGATCAGGTTGTTGTTCAGGCACACCAACCACACATCCCTAACAAAAAAAAACATTAGAAGTTGTATGGTTATTGACTTGGTAGTACAGAGTCCATCTGCAAAACACACAAAAGAAACTTTGCACCCTTCCTATAGAAAATGGAGTGAAACCATTATTTCCACTGAAATTAATAGCACTGATAAGGTTACCACCAAATAATTTCAAGAAGAAATAGCAATGCTGGATTAAGGGAATCAACATCGTCTCAATGTTCCGAATGGAATGCCTCGCTTAAAGAGAAGGACTAGCTAGAATGCATGACAGTACCATATAAAGTAATATCTGATCATGCAGCTGCTACGTCATGAATTAACATCAGGGACCATTCACTAAGATGGCATGGGGCAATATTTCAAAGATAATCTAATGCACAGGTCAATTTTGGTTCCCTCACCACCTATAGGATAGTTAAAGTAGAACTTGAAGGGCAACATAGTAATAGCTGCAGTTCCATCAGTGTAATGCATTCTACATAAATACAACACCTATATCCACCTGCAGATTCAACAAGATGACATGATGACACCAGACCATATTACACTTCTGCAGTATACGAAGAACTAAGCTCACCTTGCATTCAATGTAATGCCTGTCCAGTAGAGGAGCCAAAACTTTAGCCAGCTCTCAAGGTAAGTATCCAAACATCTGGTCACATTCATAGCCTGCATAAAGCACCTATGCATGGTATTAAGAAAAAAAAGTCCACAGAAGAGGCACATCAACAGGAATTTGTTTAGACAAAATGAAAAACCTTGATAGCGTCAGGGTCCTTTGCATTCTGTGGGTCTCTGAGAAGAGTAATGCTCACACCTACTTGCAATTCTATGTTTTCATGGAACCTCCTGCCCACTATGACAGTGTCAACTACTACTGTGTTGCTAGAATCTGTCACTGAACATGCATCAACAGTACACGAAGTTGACTCAGTTGAAGGCATATGAGACATGCACTTCTTGACTACACCATTGTTTGCAGTATCTTCCATATATGGTACGAAGATATCCAGTGGAAGACCGGTATCACAAGTCTCTGAAATGTCAGGAGAGCCATCCATGCAACCAGGTGATGAGGCATTAGCAATTCCCTTTGAATCGACCATGTCACTATTCAATGAGAAGAAAGCTCCATCACTAGATACATTTCCATCAGTCAGTTCCATATGTTCTGTCTCATCACTATTGTCAAAAGCAGGATCAACTGCAGCATTTTTACTGAAACTGAAATCAAGAAGGGTGCTCTGAGTTAACTTCCGCTTTGTTCCTCTTGTAAGGCTATATCTTCATAGTTAAATCTCAAAATGAGATAGTAATGATTCAAAACACTAGCAAGTAATCAACACAATAATCCACTTGGAAACTAATAAGGTCCTCATAATGACACCAACACCTGTATTTCACCTAATGAATCAACCAAGAGGATGACAATGCAGCATGTGAGTGATAAATTACAAAGCAAATATGGATGCGGATTTGTAGCTAGCATATAGCTGATTGGGAAGAAGCAGACATAGCTTACGGCATTGTGGCTGCCTATGCCTTTGGGTGCTACAACCAGAGCATCATTTAGTCAGCTTGGGATGACCTAGGCAACTAGCAGTATCCCCGAACAGGGGAACACTCAAACATCCCGAGGGCTCAGTAGAGACATGGAGTTCGTAGATTCGCTTACGCACCAAGGTGTGTGTTGACGCAGTAACCCGTGCCACGGATGGACTCGCCGCAGACGGGGCAGTCCACCCACTCCCCACCGGCGGCGCCGCACCCTCCCGAAGAAGAACCCGCCGCGGCAACCTCCCTCTCCACGTCACCGGCATCGACCTAGACAAAACGGAGATACGTTAAGAGCCGAGACGATGAGATCGTTTTAACCGGCGATGCGGCGGGGTGAGTTCGTCGCGCGAGATTTGACTGACCTGAGGGGAGTGGAGGGGGAAACGGCGAGGGCGAGGGAGGCGAGGGGAGGAGAGCGGCGGCGCCGGCCGATGAGGCGGACCAGGCTCTACCGCCCGGTCAACATCGCCGCGGCCGCTGCCTGCGGCGAGGAGGCGGGAGGTGGCGGCGCGGCAAGGAAGGAATGGGAGTGGAGCCGTGGAAATGGTCGAACCGTGCTCCCGGCCCGTGCGAGCCACGGCGGCGCGGCGCGGTTTTTTTTAGTTTTTTCGCGGGGTATGTTTTATTTATAATATTTTAATAATCCATGAATTAAATATATAGTAAATCCTAACTTAAATTTACACGGATGTTATACTTAATAGATATAGTAAATTTAGATAGAATGGATATTGTACTTAATAACGTTTAGATATAGACGTTACGTTTGTCAAAGAACATGTCTATTTCCATTTTAATACTTGTTTACAATAGAAAGTTAAAAGAGGACGTCATTTTAGACATTCGTAAAAGAAACCGAAAACCGATAGCATAATGGTGAGTGTCGGATCTCTCTACTAGCATAACAACGAGACTCTCTTATACCCTTTGTATCTACATCCCTTTTCTCTAGGATACTATTGGCGTTACCTATCTTAACTCTTAACATTTAGAGCCTACTATAAACAACAGCATAAGACTGCTTAACACATTCATACATCTACCTTTACATCGGAGATGTTGTCATCGCCACCGTCTCTATGGACGCTTAGGAGTGTGACAACTCAAGATTTAAATGAATCTAGAGTTCTAGGTTGCTTCCTGATAGAAAGCCCACCACCGCCGTCCTCTGATTTGCTCAATTAAATAGTAAAATTCATGAGTATTGAATGGTTACATCAAATGTAAAAATGATAACCGGCTTCAGGAGTAACAATGTAACACTGCTCAATCGTGATAGGTGTACTGCAGATTAGTGACTTTTTTAGTAATAATTTGGGTTCGAAAAAATGTATATGACTATTTGCATCAAATTTGCCATCAGAATCAGTTGCCAATTACTAATTGCTTGTACATTTTTATATAGACCATCATTGCATTTCTGATTTAACTTCTTGGTAATTAGCATTTTTTTGCAGCATAAAAAAATGACTCGCAATTTATAAATGGGAGGTGGTAAAAAGTTGGGTTGTTTCTAGGTACCAGACTTAAAAACTGTGCTACCGATGCAATTTCCTCCTGAATAGAGTACCAGTCGACAGTTTTACTGCCATTTGGATGCTCTTTTCCTAACTTCATCATCCTTCAGTTATTTCCATAATTCCAAATGACAATCATTAAGGAATATCCTTGCTCATTCTGTTGGTATTTTCTTCACTCCCTCAGAGGAGAAAGATTCTTCATTCTTTGTGTAGAGAGAACTCCTAATCTGCTCAAGTAAGCTGTGGTGCTCAGATGTATTAGTTCTATGAATCCTGTAGCAAATTTCAGCTCTGTTGGTAATTTCAACTGAAGTAAGATATATCTGTATAGTCAAAAGCACGAGATATATATTTACCCTTCAAAGCTTTCCATGTAGATTGTGGCTGGATAGTCCAGTAGAAATTGTGGAGATATGAATAAGAAGTTTCCAGTTTTACCAGAATGTCATTGCCCTGCGATATCCTATTGTTGGTTGTACCGCATTTTACATTCTTTTGATAACAAAGGCATAGCTTTTTATCTTTTCTATGTTTCCATTCGGCAGCTTCTTAATATGATATTTTGGTCATACACACTATATTACTTGCTGACTTGTCATTAGTTGGGATTTTTGACAGCCGATGTTCAGGAATTCTTCAACTGACGATTGACCACCCTTTGTTCTCGAAAGGCTGCCATAGGTGCAGTTCCACTATGATGCAAGCATACCACACTCCGTTGGGATCAAGAATTCTTTAATTCAGAAATGGTTCATATAATTACCTTGGGTAGCCTGACTATTAACTTCAATAGCTTAGGTCTTCTCCAATTGTGTTTTTCCTAGCATTTGAGCTCTGTATGGTTGTTGAGCACTTGAGCTGCAATCATAAAGAAAGTTATGCTAGTGATTGGTGAAATATATCAATTTGGTTTCTTTTCTAGTATATATGTGCTTGTGCTACTGCTGCTGAAAGACTTCCATTTCAGTGGTCTATATATTGAGTTGGTCTCATTCCCATTGTGATTACATCTTCTCTTCAATCACGAGACAGTATGAAAATAGCATGTGCAGAAAATCAAACGGAACACGATGACAGAAATTATAACTTATTTCTCATGATTAATGGGATGTTTCTTTAAAGTATCCAGCTAGAATATTTAAGTATTATTTAGCAAACCAGCATGACAGATGATGCCGTTAAATAGCCTAGGGCTAGCCGCACAATGGCCACCACGCGCGTATGCGATTGGCTAGGGCGAGCGGATCCAGGACCACGGATGTGAAAGCCTTTTACGGCGCCGATGCGGATGTCTCGATCGGCAGTTTTTATCGTGCTAGTTCATATTGAAACGGCCTGGTTGCACCTATGTGGCGGACGCTGTTCGTGCCGGACGCTCACTGGAAGCTGTTGGTGTCAACGTCCACCCTATTTTTAAAAAGAGTTTAGTGTATATACGGTCTCTAACTTATGTTATGTGTTATTTATGTTTTTGAATTTATCCTTAGATATCAGGTTGAAACAAACTACGTATCACTGAGATTCTCTTGTTATAGTGTTATAAGAACTAAAAATATTTTTTTGACGTGAGTGACATATATAAATTAAGCGCTACCGTAACATAATGTGTCAGCGGAAGTTACAACATATTTTAACATACATAACTCTTAGGATAAGTTTAAAGACATAAATATATATTTTGAGAGTTGGATGACTTAGTTGACACATATGCTAGGACCATTCATGCAGTTCACTCTTTTAAAAAATTTTGACAAGTATTTATTAATTATTTAATTCATGTATTATTAATTATTATAAATAAAAAAATAGGTTTTGGTACATGCACGGGTGCCCCGTGGCAGGATTTGTTGTTACGAGAGATTGCAGGGTTCTTGCACGTTGTTTCCGACTTTGCGCCAGCGAACTGTTGTCCTAATGCTCGATAGAGTGAAAAGTTCTTATATACTGAATCTTGTACGATACACTACAAGCTACTTTCTTGAGTATATTGATGTTATATGTATTTGTATTTTTCTCGTTGAAAATGACTTGTCCTAATAAATTTTGTCCATCAAATTCACGCTGACAAATCTCCATCAAAGTTGTTCGCTATGCTTAGGGTTTGATAAATATATACACATACGATGCATCGTTGTCTTATGGAGTTTTTGTTTAAACAAGGTCCAGATTTTAACTTGAAGCATTCATACTAGTACCGAAACCAGTATATGGATATATCGTTGGTCTCTTCGTGACATATATAGCTTGAGTAATTGGTTGACTTGGAAATAGCAATTTTGCTAATTATATGGAGTTTGTATAGTACACGTACAAAGATAGAGAGCATAAACTGATCTTTTATCATCACGAAAAAGTCTAATAGGTTATGAATTTACAATTAAAGGAAATGTTATTTTGCTACCAGAAAGAAATGTACGAAACATGTATAACAAGCTCAATAAATTAGTAGAGATAACTATAAAATTAGGAGAGATGTGTATTGCACATTAGGACCACCGATAGCACGTGAATTTTGACGATTTCAACCACAGCCTTTGTCTATGTTATATCATATCTTAGCTACTACGTATTTTTAATAGAAGCTAGACGATACTATCCAGTCATAATGAAATAAAAAGCTTCATTAATTGTTCATTCCGATACTTCCGTAAATACGGCAACTGTTTCGACAACTATTTAAAGAAATCCTTGTTAAGTTTCCAGTGACTTGAAAAATTATATAAAAGGACTACCATTGTTTTTTATATGTAAAATAATTGGTCACCTCAAGAAAATACCGCTGGTTATAGACGGCCAAATAAGCATGACATAAGACACGACACGTCGTATCATTGGGCTATATCCACAAGACTCATGAAGCTGATTCTCGGCCTAGCCATAGCACACCAGTTCGATGAGTCTGACATAATTAGCATGTCGTGTTAGGTTGTGGCCTAAAACTATTAACACATCTCATTTTACTTCATTCAACTTCAACATTAGTATTTATAAAATGATTCAATTAGTAATTTAACACTAAAAACATATACATTCAACAATCAATATTCATAGTAATATACATTCACTCAGCATTTTAAATCATTTAAAATTTTATCAAAATATCCTACCAACAAACAACAGTAAATACTATTATACTAACTCATTGAGTAACACGTATTCTAGATCATATTCATGGGACCAAACAGTCAAACAGAGATCAAAATACTATACTAAATTATCAAAATAACAAATATATTGAGATGTTCACATATAGTGATAGCTGCCTCATTAAAAACTTTTTTAGATAAAAAACTAACACCTCATGAGAAAATCCTAAAAAGAAAAAAAAATACAACCCAGGTAAGTTTGATAGTTCAAATATTCAATGTCTTACAATTAAAAACCAGATCAAATAGTTAAATTCTCACTCTCACCCACAGTCCCTCACTATCACTATCATCCAGATCTAATTATAGTAGAAATAGTAGCATCATCATCAACATCAAGCCATAGATTTTTGAATGATTTTTTAAGCTCATTGTTCTCAACTGAATGTTGTGCTCTTACTTCTCTAAGGTTTTAGTATTTAATACATATCAATACCTCTACTATTTTAGGGGCTAGGTGCCGACGCCGCTCCTCAATAATCTTGCCAATCAAGAAGAAGCAAAACTTAAAAGAAATAGTTAAAACAAGAACTGACGTAACATTCTTAACCAACATAGATAGAATTAAAAAGGTTAATTTGTGCTTATGCTACCAATGAAGGATGTCAAACTCATCCTTATAGTAAGTAATATTATTACTATCAAGATAAACTAATAGCTTAGAGGTTAAGTATGAAGATGAAGTATTAGTCCTGAGAGGACCAATTATATCTAATGCATTACCATTAAATATTTTGACCCATGCTTGCTTTTTCTTACCTGTAGGTATATATGGTTGTGAGACCCTATTCAATCTAATTACACCAAACTTATTTTCATATTTATTAAAAATCTTATACAATTTAGTCTTAACCTCACCAAAATATTTTGAAGCACATTATACAAACCTCTCATCTTAGCTCTAGGGTCAAAAATAAATACATATGAATATAACAGATATATATGCTACCAATACTTGAGATATTTAAACTTCATTGGAACAACAACATGCATAAGATTACTATCATTTTCATAGTTATGCAAATGGCTAGCAATTTATAAAATATGATGCATCATTAAAGGACTTGTGGGATGATAAACATCAGACAGAGCAACAGCAGAATCATAGAACAGTTAAAAAAATCTAAGATCTTTTCTGCAACATTTCAGTAAGTATCGGTCAAAAGAGGTTGACCTTCATGTAAACCATAGTGAGATGCAATAAATATAAATACATTACTCCTATATGGTATTAGATGTTTAAGTATGAGATATGTTGAGTTTCATCTAACATCCATATTCAAATCAAAACTTTTTAGAGTGCACACCCTTAACAATGTAGAAGTTTTTGAATAAAGCAATGTATTGATTAGAGGAATTCAAAAAAGAGATTGCAATTTTAAAAGATTTCAAGCTAGATTTTATAATAAGATTAATTATATGGCAAACATAACGCTGATGCACAATACTATTTTTATGGGGTCTAAGAGAATATATTTATGGTAGATGCATTAAAAGAAGCATTGTCTAAACTGATAGAAATTCTTGTCTACTAAACCATATTCCTCAACTACAGCAACAATATGTTCATCCAATATTTGTAGCAAAATGAGAAATTGTAATAAGCCTAAAGTCTATTAATCTCTTTTATATTTCCCAATCAGCATTGATAAAATGAACAACAACACTTATATAATCCTCTTTAGTATTACCAGACCAAATATTAGAGATTAAAGCAACACAAGAAACAACAGTTAACACACAATTCTTAAGTTATCGCAATGTTCATTGAATAATTTAATCATTTCTCTAGTTGTGGTATGCCTAGATACTATTATGAGCACGCTGGATGTATTCCTCAAATGCATTGATCTCATCTATTTCTAAAGAAAGATCAAGCCTAGCAATTAAGCGACATAACTCAAAACGAGAAACATCAGTTTTATAATCTCGGTTATGAACAGTACCATTAGAGTTGAATGCAAGCCTAGACTAAACTTTGATAGCTTGGTCTGTATTTTTCTTACATGATTTTTGATGCCTAAGCAAATGCCCAGTATCAGTAGAAGACCTAGTAGACAATTTATAAACTTGCAAATGGCAGCAGATCGAACATTCTTACCGTTCACAGTCTCAAATACCTCATCAAAGTCATCCCAGATATCGGATCGACTACACTTGTAGCTCGACAACGATCGTGCATTAGTGTTGTTGGAGCCGATCAGTGTCCTTGAACCCCCATCACCACCAGCACTGCCGTCTGCCGCATCCAGATTAATCTAGCAGGTTTACAGAGTTAATGTTAGGGTTAAGGACTCTAGCCGGAGCCTAGAGTCAAAGAAGAAGGGATACACTCGAGGACAGTGAGTGAAGAAGGATGGCTAGACGGGGATGAGGTTTAGAGATGACATGTGAGGTGAGACCGTGAGATGAGAAGACAATAGAAAGAGGGATTCAAGAATCGAGAGGGAAAGGGAATGGGCGAGTGGCCAAGATTCCTAGATCCATAGTCCAAGAAATGTGGCCGACGGTGGAGAGTTCACCGGAGTCGGGGACGATGACGACAAGGCGAGAGGCGCGTATGAGTCAAGAGAGAGAGCAAGAATATGGGTACTAGTGCGCGAGAGCCAAGAGTTAAAGAGTGCAACTAGTAGTGCGAGTACTAGTGTGAGTCTATGAGAGCACTGAGAGTGCGACTATCAGTGTTGTGCGGGTAGGGCTTTTTATTTTCTCCACCCAACGAGCCAACTCTGTGCCTAGAACTAGTCATGCCGTACCTCCCGATGTGCTTGGGAAGTGAATTAGACACTGCACTACTTAATGAATCAGGCCGACCCAAGCATGAACCCCATCGGGCCATGCCGTGCTTGGGTCGGGAAAAAATAGGCTTTGGATCAGGGTAACAATCTAAGGGCCTGGTGGATCCAAGGCCTAACCACCCAAACGCATCGACGGATGTTTCATTTAAATTCTATATAATTTAAATGACGGGAGGTAGAAAAATTATAGCAAATACTAACTTCAGTTAAATTTATTCGGGCTAAGGAAACTAAAACATCGAGTGCACAATGACACTATAAATTCCTCCCTAAAAAACAAACTCCAGATACTCTCAGCTCGAGTAGCAGAGTAAGCGCTGTGCTCGTAGCAAAAATCCAATTTCGTACCAAGCCACGGCCTTCTAGAGATTCCCCCGTTTATATCCTGCCCATCCGTCGTCTTCGTCCTAATCCCCTCCTCCTTCCTCCATCCTCACGCGGTGTGGCACTATCACCATTCCGTCGCTGTCATTTCTCGTTTCCGGATTGAGCTTTGCTGCCGTCGCGATCCCCGCTTCGCCGCACGGCACAAAAAGCAAAGGCGACAGCGCCCCGCCCCGTCCGTGCTCCTCCCCTCCACACGTTTTTCTAACCTCGCCCCTACCTCTTACGATCCGCGGCAGCAGGCAGCAGCCGCCGCCGACACTCGGGGTGCTCTCCTCCAACTCTACTTCCCCCCAATCCAGCGTTGATTCGTTCCTTATCCTCGTCGTGCGGGCTTGCTCAGCGGAAGTTGAGAGGAGCGGAGCGAAGGTGAGGTGGATTGGTTTGTCGTGAGGTGGGTGCGTTTTTTTTTTGTTTGAGTGTGTTGTGTGATCTGAGCTGGTGCGTGCAGTGCAGGGGCGGCGATGGCAGCGACCGTGCGGGACAGCGCGGAGGCGGCGGCGGGGTACATGGTGGAGGATGACCATGACGGCGAGGCATCGGACGGCGAGATGGACGTCGAGATGGGCGGCGGCGAGTCCCAGGCCCGCGACGCCGACCAGAGGGACGGCGACGGCGACGACGAGTACGCGCTGGTCGGTACAGTTTTCCTTGGTAGTGGTTGCTTTGGTTGGTTTTGTGCTGCGAATCTGAGCCCCCGTGTCACTGTTCCGGCTCGGTTCTCGTTTGATTTGTCTTAGGGATCCATTCCTTTTTTATTTTACCTGCGAAATCGGTTTACGCTTGGTGGGTAGCATGTCACGATAAGCGTCTGAGCGTAACATGTAGGGTTGTTCATAGACATAGGTTAGCCTTCCGCTCCGAATCAGGTCTGCGCTGATCGTGATAGTCTTAGTTTTCTAGTGTTGCGCAGAAAAAATACGCAGTTGATTGCTTTGTTATGACAAAGTAGAAAAGGCTAACTTGACATCTATAAGCTGTTATATGTGATAAGTGGGGCATTTACTTATTCAAAAACATGTTGATTGCATGAGGAGCCTTAGTGCGGTGATATATTCTAACAAGTATATGTAATTAATTTTAGTTGTTGCCTATGGCAGATCTGTATACAGACGATTTTTCCCATTTAGTCTTTGGTTGCTGAATTCTTAATGTTAACTTGAGACTTCATGTCAACAGTGTTTGTGGATTAGATTTTTTCTGCCCAATCATGCAACTCTAGATTGCTACCTGGGTTGTGCTTATCTTCAGCCAATAATGGTTTGGCATACCATTCTCTCTGTCAGGTCGTTTTCATAAAAGGGGTATAGTGCATAATTTTTTCTATGCCCATCTTGGCCCAGCATTGTGGATGCATTGTTTTTCTGTACCTTTTGAATTGGCTAAGAACAATGAGTATAACATGGTTTTCTACCAGGAAATAGGACTCATGTCTTGTACTTGTTGATCGATGTTAGATTAGTTCACCTATTAAGATAACTGCAGACTCAGCTGGTCCCATGTTTTGGCTTATCTGGTAACTGGTTAGTGCTCATGTGGGTCAACATGCCTATCTAATTGCCAGATCACTGGATGCTGGAAAATTGGATGCAACAGCTTGCCAAGGATAAATATTTTATCTGTTTTGTTGGAAACTGCTTGTGTTTTTCTTTGTTCCTTTCCACACTGTGAAACCCAAACAGTAGGATGATGAGGTTGCTTCAATTTTGGGGGTTATTCATATCTAACTGTTCATTAAATCGTCTGGTGCATATGAAATAAAAATGGGTTGAAACATAATTGTAATTGGTTGTTTTGTGCAGCTCACTAGGATAACTGACACATCAGCAGCTGAAGCAAGGGCAGGAAAGGATGTACAAGGTATACCATGGGAAAGGTTACAAATAACCAGGAAGGATTACAGAAAAGCTAGGTTGGAACAGTACAAAAACTATGAAAACTTCCCTCAATCTGGAGAGCTCATGGATAAGGTCTTGATATTATCATGAATTTGCATCTTTCATTGTTTGTTTTTTGCTCTATAGATGTTCCTAATTCCTAAAAAAAATGCATTTTACATTTTTCAGTTATGCAAGCAAGTGGATAAGAGCAGCAAGTATTATGAATTTCACCACAACACTAGATTAGTGAGGCCATCAATCCTCCACTTTCAGGTGAGTTGCATTCTTAATCCTATTTACTGCAGGATAAGCTATTTTTTCTTAGCTGTTAGCATTCATTGAGTGTCGTCACGGAGTTTTTACACCTCATTTAATTGGTCACATGTATTTGCCCATGTCAATAAGAACTAAGAAGTTCAAAAACGTTGTATGATCATTAGGGAAAGGGAGCCTTTAACAAATGAACCTCTAAACAAGAAATCTACTGTCCCAGAGAAAAGACTTAGTTCAATTGTTTTGCTGGATTGCTGGTTCAGTTATGTTGGTGAAAAGGTTTTGGGATATTTCAAAGGAAATGTTGTGGTGGTTAAATACTTTAATGTTTTTCACGGAACTGCTAAACATATGAAACCATGGCTTTTATAATCTCGCGGTGAAAAATTAAGGTTAAAATTATTCATACAAATGACTTTTGAACTATGACCAGATATAATCAATGATGCAAACTTAAACACCTTGTCCTTGACGCCTTCATTATTATGAGGTTCACTCTTCTTTATATCAGTTAGTTGAATTTATCTTGTTATATGACTCCCAAGGCTGCTCAGTACTGACTAACTGCTTCTGTAGCTTAGGAATTTGTTATGGGCATCATCGAAGCATGATGTCTACTTCATGTCAAATTCCACAGTAGGCCACTGGTCATCATTGTCTCACAATCTATCAGAGGTTCTTGATTTCTCAGGGCATGTGGCTCCAACTCAGGTTTTCTTCTTTTGCATTTCCTGCTTGCATTTCTTTGAATTAAAGATTATTTTTTTTATATATTAGTGATCTTTCTCCCATATTCAGTTATTCTTTTTTATGTAAATGTATTCTGAATTAATATGTTGTCACAGAAACACCCTGGCAGTTTATTAGAAGGGTTTAGCGGGGTTCAAGTTAGCACACTTTCAGTGAATGAAGGTTTATTGGTTGCTGGTGGTTTTCAGGGAGAACTAATTTGCAAGGTAAGGTGCTGTTTTCTCTACTTATGCTTTATAATAAGATACCTGCTTAAATAAAAAAAGGGTAAGCCATGAATATCAGGCTTACATGCTCAGTATTTGTCAGTCTTGGTACAGGTTTGGTGACCCCCTTACCTTCTCTTAATAAAAAAGACAGCATGAATATTGTTTTTTAAAAATAAAAAAGGGCAAGCCATGAATATCAGGTTCACATGCTCAGTATTTTTCCTGTCATCATACAGGTTGTGGGAGATCGTGATGTTAAATTTTGCACAAGGACAACTTTAAGCGACAATGCTATCACAAATGCCATTGATATACACAGATCTGCAAGGTAAAAATAACTAGCTTAAATCTCTGTCTGAAGATGTACCTGTTGTTACAGAAGTCTAAAGCCCTAAAAATGTCCATGCAGTGGAAGCTTGCGTGTTACCGTATCCAACAATGATTGTGGTGTTCGTGAATTTGACATGGAAAAATTTCAGATCTTGAACCACTTCCGTTATAACTGGCCAGTGAATGTAAATTATATCTCTTCAAGACCCACATGATGCTTTCATGTCAACTCATCCTTTATTTGACTATTTCCTTTCTCTTTCTCCTGCTATGCAGCACACATCTGTGAGCCCTGATAGGAAACTTTTGGCAGTAGTTGGAGATGATCGGGATGCTCTTCTTGTTGATTCAAGAAACGGAAAGGTAAATGGCTAACATTTGCTCAGCTTCCCATCGCCTGGCTTATTCTCAACCATTACTGTTAGATATTTTCGTTCTAGTTATGAATTATTCTATTTTGTACCGTTTTAACTTGGAGAAATCTCTTCTCTCCATACTTACAAGACACTGGCACTTTACTTTCATGACCAATTACAAAATTGTCTACTGTTGTATATTATGATCTTCTTCAAGAGATATTGATTTTAGTTGTGAGTTATTCTGTTCTGGTGTTTATCTGGACAGTGACATGAACGCTGAAACCTTCTGTGCAGGTAACCTCTACCCTAGTTGGCCATCTGGACTACTCGTTTGCTTCAGCATGGCATCCTGATGGTCGCACCTTCGCAACGGGGAACCAGGACAAGACCTGCCGTGTCTGGGACATACGAAACCTATCGACCTCCCTCTCAGTCCTTAGGGGCAACATTGGGGCAATCCGTTGCATCCACTACTCCGACGACGGCCAGTTCATGCTCTTCTCGGAGCCCGCCGACTTCGTGCACGTCTACAGCGCCGCTGCAGACTACAAGAAGAGGCAGGAGATCGACTTCTTTGGCGAGATCTCTGGCATCTCGCTCAGCCCAGACGACGAGTCGCTGTTCGTCGGAGTGTGCGACCGCGTGTACGCCAGCCTGCTGCATTACAGAATGGTCCACTCCTTCGGGTACCTCGACTCGTTCATGTAGAAGAGGGAATAAAAATGGTATTCTGTTGTGTTATGATGTGTTAGGCCACTCATCACAGTGGCGATTCTGATGTGCGTGTTCAGGGAATGTATCTGCCTGTTCAAGTGCATGGTTGGGTCTAAGGCTCAAGCGTACACAGCATGAGCCTGCCTTGTGAATAGTTTAGCTAGTAGTATATCATAGACTGTGACGGACCAATACTTTCTGGACAATAATGCAGAGTAATCTATGTCTTCAGTGCTTAGCTCCAGCTTGCACGTTTTAACTTATTTAAAGTTAAGCTTTTCATATTTAATTAAGTTTATAGAAAAATATAGTAATACTTTTAAGACAAAACAAACATAATATTACAATATATTTAATGTATATTCAATTTTAGATTTTTTTTAAAATAATGTTGGCACTTTACGGATTAAGTAGTACCATTACATAGTATCTCCCGGATGCAATTACAGAACGATATACGTTACATTTTGAAAACTAAAAAACATGAGCTAAGTTGTGTGCCGTCACATTAGGCAAATATTTAACATGCTTAAAGGAGCACTCCAGGAGCAAGCTTCTTGATATCGTCGACCAGACAGCCGACGCTAGATCGATCTCTAGCTGCAGATAGAATTCGCTGAATGACCGAGAGAGAATCCGAAGCCAAAATCACCTTTTGAAAGCCTTCCAACTTCGCCAAGGACAGCACGGCGTATCGCCATTGCTTTTGCTATTTCATGCATAACGATCCCTAGGATCAACTCATTGCATGCCAAGACACAAAAGTCATTTTGATCTCGGATCAGTACACCCACACCCATTTGACGTGAAGATTGGAAAAGTGCATCATGTACGTTTATGAACATTGTTCCTGCCGGCGGTGAAGTCCATCCTAAATTCAAGAAGAGGACTCACCCCTGGAGACATTCACAGGTTTGGGGCAGTGCTGCATAATCATCTCCACATACACCGAAATCTTTTGAGCCACTCGCCAGGGATGCAGTAAAACATTGCTGTTTCTAGCTTCATTCCTTGCCTCCCAAATGTGCCAAAAGCCAACAGCAAGGACAGTGTTTTGAATGTAGGATCCACGCATCAGGAAATAAAAAAATCCACTGCCTCATGTTGGTGATGCTTGTCCTGCATAGGTTGAGATCATACCTTTGTCTAATTGCCTCCCACACTGCATCGGCAAAGGGACAGAACAAAAAAACATGTTCAACCCTATTGTCTCTATTGTAGAAGATGCATCCATCCAGAAATGGAATGTGCCATCTTCGGAGCTGAAAACCTGTAGGTAAACAATCATGATCAGCTCTTCAAAGATTAATCTTCATTTTCCCCTGTTCATTGATCCTCTATAGAGCCTCCAACATCCAAGATTTTCATGCCAACTCGAGGAGAGTACTCTACCATTACTACAATGGGCAGCAAAGGACGAGGCTGATCTTGCCAAATTATACGCAAAGCGAACCGTGTATTGACCCAGCTTGTCATGGGGCCATGAGGCAAAATCATCATCTCCATGGTGGTTGATAGGAATTTGCAAATTTTCATTTGCAACATCCTCTTCAAACAGGGCCTTCACCAGATCCCCATCCTAGGTTTTGGAGTTTTCGTTCATTAAAAAGTTTATAGCTGTATCAACAGGTATTGGAAACATAAGTATGTTGATCGATCTTGCATTGCCCACACCCTAGCGCACACCTCTCTCCAGCAAATTTCTTCCAAAAAGATACTACGCCCAAGTAAAAGAAGATGACTTCGGCTGAGAAGCCAACTAGAAATTAGAGTTAGAGAAATACCTGCCCTTGAGCACATGCGAACAAAAGGAGTTGGGTTCTATAAGTAGGTGCCAACCATGTCTACTCAACATTGCTTGATTGAAGGTGACAAAATCCCTGAAACCCATACCTCCGAGAGATTTCGGAGTAGGGAGCCACTCCTATGACCGCCAATGCATCTTCTTCTTCGTATCTTCAAAACCCCACCAATGGTTAGCAACACAAGTTTTCAATTTTTCACAGATCATGACCGGGATTTGGAAGCGGCTCATGACGTAGTTTGGAATCGCTTGAGCCACTGATTTTAGCATCGTTGCCTTGCCGGCCCTTGGGAGGGGTCGATCAGTCCACCCATTATTCTTTTCTAAATCCTGTCAGATAGGAACTTGAAAGAATTTGTTGCAGCTCTGCAAATCTCGGTTGGCATGCCGACATAAGTATCTTGCAATATTTCATTGGGCACAAGCAAGCATTGCTTAACTGAATTCTTGATGTTTTCTGGAGAATGCTTCCCCTGATCTTCTGTCCTGAAGCATTACAGTAGGACTGCAAGGCAGATTTCACATCCTAAACACTTCTCATGTTACTTAAAGCTATCGTCTGCAAAGAGCAGATGAGAGATAGGTGGACCTTGCCTTCCATTTTTGATTCCATGGAGATCCCCCACTTGTTCCTTCTTCTGTAGTAAACAAGATAATACTTTAAGTACATAATAAAAAAAAAGAGGTAAGGGCTTATAGAATAAGATACCCTTACAGGAAACTAAATACTGTTATATTTTTTAAAAAACTTACTTTAACTTAAACAAATTAAAACGTCTTATAATATAAAACGAAAAAACGAATGAAGTGAAATTTTATATGATTGTTATAAGAATTTTCTTTAAAACTCCTTTGCAATTCATCCATTCCAAGGGAGGCTGATAGGGTAGTTGATGAGAATTCCTCCGTTGCTCTGTTTTTTTTTGACGAGGTCAGTTGATGAGAATTGAGATTAATAGATCATAAATTTTGCTTAGCCTTGAGGTTAGTTGATCCTTTTTTTTCTGTTCAATTAGCGGAGAGATCTGGAGCGTGGCTTTCTCATCCAACGGTCACCGGGTGCTTCTCCGTGTTACTTTTGACAATCCTCATTGCCACGTCAGCCTCATCCGGTACCCTCACGGCGTTGGGCAACCTCAAGGGCAGACGAAAAATCTCGCCACTCTCCGGCGCAGCTGCAGCGAGCTACTCCGGCTACTCCAAGCCGCGGAATGGCCGCCGCGCCGGTGGCCTCCCCCTTCCCGGCGCTCCCCTCCTCCTCCGTCGCGGGCACGAACACTGCGCAACGTTGCCACGACGTGCTGCTTCCACCGCCAGCCGCCGCTGCCCGCGAGCCGGCTCGCGCCAGGGGCGCCTCATGGGCTGGAGCCGGGGAGAGGAGGATGGTGAGGCGGCGGGGCTACGAGGACGGTGAGGCCGAGGCCGAGGCGGAGAGGCGGCGGAAGGAGGAAGTGAACCGTAAGATCGCCTCCCGTAAGGCGCTCTCCGTCATCCTCCGGCGCGAGGCCACCAAGGCCGTCCTCGACATGCGCAAGCCCGGCAAGGGCACCCGTCGCCTCCTCCCCCGCACCGTCCTCGAGGCCCTCCACGAGCGCATCACCGCCCTCCGCTGGGATTCCGCCCTCAAGGTCCTCTCACCCGACCCACTCACTACTGCCTCCATTTTGTTGGCTCTCGCCCGCCGCCGACTGTCGCGAGAGACGAAGAAGAAAGCCTCACTGAATCGATTTGACGCTCGCAAGAATTGAAAAACAGAGTAGACTCCTCGAATTGGCGCTGCAAATTTTCGCAGCTTTTGGATTGCATTGATTGAACTTATATACAGATCAATTACACGATTGTGGCCATGAACTCCACTTCGCCGTGTGCACCACGACCTCCACCAGAATTGCGCCGCTATGCCGCGCTGCATCACAACCTCGGATAGGCATGCGCGCACGTGCGGTGGCCACTAACACCTCGAAATCCGCTCTAACAAGACTTGACTGAGCTTAGATTAAGCAACAATCTCTCACTCAGCTTGACGACGTCGATTTTGCCGCAAAGCTTACAGAACCTCGCGCGCACGATATACTTGTCCGCGAGCTGCTCCTTCGTGCTCTCACGTGATCCATGCAGATCTTTTCATTCTCCACACACTTGCGAAGGTAATAAAATTTCATATCTATGTGCTTCTATCATAGAGAACCGAATGCAATCGTGGATCAGAATCGGTGGCTGGACTTTGATGCCAATGATATCGCACATCGCATGAGCCACACGAGTTGGCACACTCCAGCTGCGTCTGTCCTGCTTCACAGGTTGAGAGCGTCACTGTCCTTTATTTCTGATATTGCCAAGAAATTGGCATCCTGAAAAGGAAGAAGATGATGTCGTGCCTTCATCCTCCAGACCAACATGACCTCCACGATAGAGTCGCCATCATGATCTCGACACGGAACTGTTTCGTGTCTGTCGTAGTGGATCCGGCTTTGTTGCTCCAATTCCTTGCCTTTGATTCATCAAACACTACGTCGCGCAAGATGTATACGCGCTGGGTGTTTGGATTGTAGAACATATACGCCTTGCACCCCGGCTATGAAAATCATCGGTGAACCCCGTTCGTCCAGCTTCCGCTAGTGCCCTTCGGCCATTTTCACGTACACCACGCATCCAAATGTGCGAAAGAAGTATACTGGAGGTTTAGTGCCGCTTCGAATAGTGTCTTCCCTTCGACGCTCCTCGTTAATGATCGGTTGAGGATGAAGACGACCATGGTGACCACCTCCCCTCAAAACCAACCGGGCATCCCCTTTGTCTTCAGCATGCTTCTGGCTATGCCCAGCACCATCTGGTTTCGTCTCTCTATCACACTATTTTGTTGCAGAGTGTATGGTGCAGTGAGGTGGCGCTGAACCCTCGCTCAGCACAGTAGTCGTCGAACGCGCGTGTCGTGAACTCGCCACCATGATCAATGCGGAGTGTGCCAAGGCTCCGCCCTACCTCTACCTCTGCGCGTGCCTAGAGTTAGATTATGGCCTCCGCAGTCTGGTCCTTCGATGCCAGCAGCACCAGCCACATGTAACGGCTCTTGTCGTCAACGGTGAGGAGGAAGAATCATTTCTCACCCGGCGTCTCCGGCGTGATCGGTTGACACACGTCCGCGTGCACTAGTTTGAGGAGGTGTGTGGTGCGATATCTACTGGCCCCTAGGAATGGTCTCCACCGCTGCTTTCCATCTGAGCAACTATCGTAAATTTGATCGACATGCTCAATTAATGTCAGTCCATGCACCAAATCACCTTTAGACAGCACCCTGAGCCCTTGGAACCCGAGGTGTCCAAACCTGGCATGCTTCGGAGTTTTAGGTGGCGAGGCACACTGGCTAATCAATGTCTAGATAGAGGATGTAGAGATGATTTGCTGAACGCTTCACTCTCACCAGCAAGCGCCGCTATTGGTCCTAGATTCTAAGAACGCTATTCTCGATCAAGACCTTGTAGCCGTCTTTGTTGAGCTATCATAGACTGACGATGCTCACCGTCAGCCAAAGAATATATAGTAGATGCCGCTCAGCACCTGATGCTCGCCGCTTTTGCATTTGAAGAGGATCGTGCCGCGACCCTCGATGGTGACCATAGAGCCATCGAGGGTGTCCATTGTCGCCCAGGTGTTCAAGCTAATGCGAGATCAGGTGTGGTGCAGGCCTTACGTTGGCATATACGTCAAGCTGATCACCATGCTGGGCAAGTGCAAGCAGCCGGAGAAGGCGCACTGTAGAATGTGTACAGCGACTATGAATCCTCCCAAGCGTATATGAGGGGGTCGGGTCTATATATATACAGCCCAGGCTAGTGGTCTGTCTAACACCCCCGCGGTGGCAGCGGAAGAGAAACGGACGTAGAGACTGAACCGAAAACTGGTGAACAAAGGCGTGGGCAGGCCTTTGGTCATTATATCGGCAAACTGATGTGCCGATGGTACATGGAGCACCCGAACATGTCCTAATGCAACCTTATCACGGAAAAAATGGATATCGATCTCGATGTGCTTGGTTTGTCGGTGATGGACCGAGTTGGCGGTCATGTAGACGGCACTGACATTATCGCAGTAGACGACGGTCGCGGTGGAGAGGGGTGTACGGAGCTCCTGGAGAAGCTGGCGAAGCCAGCAGCACTCGGCGACGGCGTGGGCGACGGTGCGGTACTCGGCTTCAGCGCTGGAGCGGGACACTGTAGTCTGGCGTTTTGAGGACCAGGATACGAGAGTGTCACCGTGGTAAATGCAGTAGCCGGACATAGAGCGTCGAGAGTTAGGGCAGCCTGCCTAGTCCGCATCGGAGTACGCGGTGAGAGAGTCGATGGGGCTGGAGCTGAGATGCAGCCCGCTGGAGAGGGTGCCCTTCACGTAGCGTAGGATGCGCTTGAGCAGCGCGAGGTGAGGTTCGCACGGAACGTGTATGAAGAGGCACACTTGCTGAACAACGTACGTGAGGTCGGGTCGGGTGAGTGTGAGGTATTGGAGAGCCCCGGCAAGACTCCGATAGTGAGAGGGATCGGCAACGAGGGCGCCATTGACGGCGGAGAGTTTGGCTCGAGTGTCGACTGGGGTGGCCGTGGGGTGACAGTCGGCCATGCTCGCACGCTGGAGGAGGTCGATGGCGTACTAGCGTTGGGAAAGGAAGAGCCCGTGGATGGAACGGGTTACGGAGATGCCAAGAAAATAGTGGAGAGGACCAAGATCGGTCATGACGAACTCAGAGTGGAGTTAGGGCATGATCTGGTCGAGGAGAGATATCGAAGACGCTGTGAGAACAATGTCATCGACATAGAGAAGTAGATAGGCAGTGGCGGAGCCGATATGAAAAGTGAACAGGGAACTATCGGACGCAGAGGCCACGAAGCCGATGTGCCGAAGATAGGCAGCAAAGCGCTGGTACCAGGCACGAGGGGCTTATTTGAGGCCGTAGAGAGAGCATTGAAGGAGACAGACGTCGTCAGGACGAGAAGGGTCGACGAAGCCTGGGGGCTGCTGGCAGTAGACTGTTTCCGTCAGGTGGCCGTGAAGAAAGGCGTTCTTCACGTCTAGTTGATGGATCGGCCAGGAGCGAGAGGCAGCCAAGGTGAGGACGACTCGGATGGTAGCGGGTTTGACAACGGGACTGAAGGTCTCGTCGTAGTCGACACCGGGTCGTTGGGAGAAACCCCGGACTACCCAGCGAGCCTTGTGACGGGCAAGGGAGCCATCGGCGTGGAATTTGTGTTTGAAAATCCACTTACCGGTCATAATGTTGGCGCCGGGAGGTCGGGGAACGAGGTGCCACGTCTCGTAGTCCATTAGGGCCTTGTACTCATCGGTCATGGCCGCGTGCCACTAAGGGTCGGCCAGGGCTGAGCGAGAAGTCACCGTGATGGGCGAGATAGAGCTGTGGACGGCGGAGAGACCATAGCGCGGAGTGGGACGGAGAGACCCGGTCTGGGACGGGTGACCATGTGAGAGGTAGAGGGAACTGGAGTCGATGGGGGTGCAGGAGTAATGGGAAGAACTGGTCGGGTAGGGGCGTCATCGGCTCCGAGTCGACGACTGTAGACAAGAGGAAAAGGAGGAATTAAATCGGCCTGATCCGATGAGGTCGGGTGGGCCGAGTATTCCGATCGGTCCGATAGAGATGGATCAGCCGATAGGGTGGGGGAGCCGATGGAAAGTGAGGAGCCGATGGAAGTGGGGTGTCCGATGGAGAGGGAACGGTATTGGCTGAAGGATAAATAGGATCGGTATCGGCCGATAAAGGTGGGTCCGATGGGGGTCCGATGGTGGGGACATCGGACCGAGTAGTGGTGAGATATGTGACGGGTAAATCCTCAGCAGCGACCGATGAGGGGGCCGATGGAGAGGGCAGTAGGAGAGACCTGGTCGGCACGGTGTTGGTGAGGAGAAAGTTGAGATCACTAGAGGAGTATCTCGGATGAAGGAGACCGAAGGGAAAACATGTCTTATCAAAAATGACGTGACGAGAGACGAGGACCCGTCGGGTGGAAAGGTCGAGGCATCGGTATCCCTTGTGAGAGGTGGAATAGCCGAGGAGAATACAGGCGGTGGAGCGGGGAGCGAGTTTGTGGGAAGCTGTGGCGGTGAGATTTGGCTAGCAGAGGCACCTGAAAACGCGAATGTGGGAGTAGTCGGGCGTCGTGCGGTAGAGAAGGGCATAAGGAACGTTGTTATGAACGGAGGAGCATGGGCGCCGATTGAGAAGGTACGTCGCAGTAGCCAGAGCTTAGGCCCAATAAGTGGCAAGTAAGTGGGCGTGAAGTAGCATGGTGCGACTGATGTTGTTGAGGGTGCGAAGGAGACGCTCGGTTTTGCCATTCTGAGGAGAGGTGTAGGGGTAGGAGAGCCGGAGATGGATGCCCTGCGAGGTGAGGAGATTTGTAACGGTATGGTTGACGAATTCCGTACCGTTATCGGCTTGTAAAGGCTTGATGGGGAGGTTGAACTGAGTGGATACGTATGTGACGAAGTGAGTGAGGTGAGAGGCGACCTCGTATTTGTGGATGAGCGGGAAGGTCCAGCAATAGTGTGTGTAATCGTCAAGTATAGCGAGATTATACTGATTACCGGAGACACTTTTAACTGGGGACATCCATACATCATAATGTATAAGTTCAAATGGACGCGAGGTACAGGAGAGAGAACTAGAAAAGGGCAGACGCACATGTTTGCCAAGTTGACATGAGTGGCAAACTGTGGAGCTGCTGTGAGTACATCGGATGGAGGCGCTGCGACGGAGGCTGGCGACAGCGTTGGGGCCGGGGTGGCCGAGACGAAGGTGCCAAAGGTTGGTGGAGAGGGCGACGCTGGCGTGTGGGGTGAACGGCGCAGCGGGAATGGTGTAGAGGTCTCCGCCACTATTGCAGCGAAGGATCTGTCGCCGGGTTGGGATATCCTTCACAGAGAAACCAGACGCGTCAAATTCAATGGAGCAGTGGTTGTCTCGTGTGAATTGGCGAACAAATATAAGATTGTGAATAAGAGAAGGGACGATAAGAACAATCTCATAAACATTGTAACATTGTCCTCACAGCGTCTTCGATATCTCTCCTCGACCAGATCATGGCCCCACTCCACTCTGAGTTCGCCATGACCGATCTTAGTCCTCTCCACCATTTCTTTGACATCTCCGTAACCTATTCCATTCACGAGCTCTTCCTTTCTCAACGCCAGTACGCCATCGACCTCCTCCAGCGTGCGAGCATGGCCGACTGTCACCCCACGGCCACCCCAGTCGACACTCGAGCCAAACTCTCCGCCGCCGATGGCGCCCTCGTTGCCGATCCCTCTCACTATCGGAGTCTTGCCGGGGCTCTCCAATACCTCACACTCACCCGACCTGACCTCACGTACGCTGTCCAGCAAGTGTGCCTCTTCATGCATGCTCCACGCGAACGTCACCTCGCGCTGCTCAAGCGCATCCTACGCTACGTGAAGGGCACACTCTCCAGCGGGCTGCATCTCAGCTCCAGCCCCATCGACTCCCTCACCACGTACTCCGACGCGGACTGGGCAGGCTGCCCTGACTCTCGACGCTCTACGTCCGGCTACTGCGTTTACCACAGTGACACTCTCGTATCCTGGTCCTCAAAACGCCAGACTACAGTGTCCCGCTCCAGCGTTGAAGCCGAGTACCGCGCCGTCGCCCACGCCGTCGCCGAGTGCTGCTGGCTTCGCCAGCTTCTCCAGGAGCTCCGTGCACCCCTCTCCACCGCGACCGTCGTCTACTGCGACAATGTTAGTGTTGTCTACATGACCGCCAACCCGGTCCATCACCGACGCACCAAGCACATCGAGATCGATATCCATTTTGTCCGTGACAAGGTTGCATTAGGACAGGTTCGGGTGCTCCATGTACTATCGGCACATTAGTTTGCCGATATAATGACCAAAGGCCTGCCCACGCCTTTGTCCACCAGTTTTCGATCCAGTCTCTACATCCGTTCCCCTCCCGCTGTAACTGTGGGGGTGTTAGACAGACCACTGGCCTGGGCTGTATATATAAAGACCTGACCTCCTCGTATACGCTCGAGGATTTATAGTACTGAGTAGTTACGAAATTACATGTTGTAGACTTCTACTGTTCTCCGTTTTGATGATTCTAGACATGACAGATGATTTGTTGACATTTCACTCAAATATTTTTACTATCATTGCCCTGCAAATAAAAAAGGAGAAAGAATTGCCACCTAACATATGGACCAAGGAATTGTTCTCAAAGAAAATTCTCCATGAGAATCAACCTTTATTCGAGAAGGGCTTCAAAGGTCATGAATCAAAGATGGTTTGTGGAACTTTTCATTCTTTTGATTTAAATGACTGCAGTTATCATTGGCCTATTTGTCATTATTAAGTGTTGGTGTTTTATCACATTTTGGCAATGGTAAAAAAAGCATGTTGCCGTGTTACCTTTTGCAGAATTAGAATATCCCATCAAGGTTAAGCACTTAAGCTTCAACCAGTTGCACCTACCATTTTTTCTCGATACTCAGATCATGTGGTGCTATATGGGCATTCGTTTCTTATCCTGTTCTGATTTGTGCTGTGCAATTGAACCACCCAAATGACAGTGAACCTGATCAGTGTGTCTGTTTATGCTAATATATTGTGGTACTTATCAAGTTATCTATTATTTTATCTAAATTTTGATCCAAATCAGCAGTGTCTATAAAATGTACTCACCTTGCAACCTTTCTGGTCTCTTATGTATTTTTTAATGTAATCTGACCTTTCCTATTTTCAGAGAACTTTGTTCCAGAAGCATTTAGATTTTGGCAGCTTGGCACTGAACTGGAGCGACTCATTTTTTCAACAGCATTTGTTGCTACTCCATGTCTACCTGGGCCATCCTGCTGTATGAACATCAAAATCTTCCAACCTTCACCAATCAATGCATATAGAAAAAAATACTGTGTGCAGTTATGCCAAGCTCTGGCTAGTCTAGTCGGTGGCGATGCAATGCAACTGGAGCAACTGCAACCGTGCCGGGCAAAACACAGCTAAGTGCTAGCTAAACTGCACAGGAACTGTTCTGATCGCCTGTAAATATACTCTCTCCATCTGAGAAAAAAGAGAGACTTATGATTTTTTAAAGAAATTAAAGAAAAGAGTAAGAAATAGTTATGATTGGTTAAGAAGAAAAAGTGGATGAAGAAATTAAATAAAAGAATTATGATTGGTTGAGATTGGTAGATAGTTGTAGAAGTAGTTGTATTTTAAGATAAATTTAAATTCTAAAAATAATTATATTTTAAGACAATGAGTATATCTTTTTTATAATATGATCATCTATAAATATTATATTTATGGTTTATGGTATAGCGGGGAAACATCTAATGCCACTATGCCACCAACCCGTGCACACATCACATGAATCACATAATTTTTTTTCAAGAAATAGAGGTATAAATACTTTAATAATCTGCTGTTGGGGTGGTTATAATTAAATTGCTGACAAGATTCGTGTTAGAAGTAACAGAAAATTCAAGATAGAAAGAAACTCATTCATTTTTCCTTTTAAAAAAGGACAATAAAACCGTAGTTGCTGTTGGAGTGATGTTGATGAATGGCTGTCCCAATATTCTGCTGGGAATTCATAGTTAGGACTTGGACTTTGGACTCTGCCAGTGAGCAACAAATAGCCAACGTGGGTCCGGCCAAACTAAAGACTCTGAGAAGAAAACACGCTACTTGGACTGTGGGCTACTGGAGTATTACGCAAAGAATCCAACCTTTTTCTTTCCTCACAGTGTTTACCAGTCAGTCTGCCCAGTCCACTCCGTGTCGTTGCTTCCCTTTTTTGTGGCTTCAGGGAGATGTTGCTGCCCTGTTGCTGAAAGCAAAAGCAAAGGTACCAAGCCAAGCTCTCTTATACATATATTCTCCAATCAATCATCTGATATTATATATATTCTCTGTATTGTGACAAACACCTGGACTTGTACTTTCATCCTTGCTGGCCATGATTTTTGTTCTATTTTCCCATTTGTTTCCTTTTACTCTTTGTTGGGATTTGGGAGAAAGGCGGACTTATGTTTTGTGGGGGGAACACTAACCTGGTTAGAATAACTCGTGCAATGTGTGCAATTAGTTAGTCGTAAAGGCTCTGATGATCTTGTTGAAATGATCTGTATAAATCCAGATAATTTTGGGTTCAAACTAATAAGCAAAACTGTTCCATTCCACTAGCTCAGTTCTTACTTATTGCAACCGTTTTGAAGGGCAAATGGTTCAGCTACAAAGTACTATACTGTATATGTGGTAGGTCCATTTGAGGCTTAGAACAAACAAGAAAAGTCGGCACAGTGGACGCAGGCAGCACTAGTGTGATTCTTCTTTTTTTGCAAAAAAAAAAGTATATCCTTTGGTATAGAAAATAATCCTGGAAAAGTCTAATGAAAGAAAAGTAAGGAAAAAAAAAAGATAACCACAACCTTCTGCCCTGAAACACAGGCAACTATACATATACTCATCTGTTACCTGTCTGCATCTGATTTCTCTGTTCATTATCTCAGGTCGAGGAAGACGAACAGGTCAGGAAACTATTTAAGCCAGTGATTGCTTCACTTTTTTTTCTTTGAATGGCCTTCACTTATTACTACTACAGAGCAACGACTTGTTTTTCTGAACACATATTTGTCAAGAGTAAAAAGAAGGCCTTTGGGTTTCTTATAGGAATCTACCGCATTTGATAAAACTCCAGGTCCGAGCAATACGTGGTCGCTGGTGCATCTTGTAAAAAAACATAGGTGGCACGGCCGGTCGGTCACTAGTTGCTGCTGTGTTGTTTTCCTGCGTTTATTTGACTCCCAAACGTCTTCTTGTTTGCTGTTCGTTCAGACAGGGCCACCTGTTCTTGTGTGCGCTTCAGATTGTTCCTGCTGCTTGACGACGAGGGAGAATAAGATGTGGTTTTCTACTTTTGTGCTGCAGACTTGCAGTCACTGTTCCTCTTGGCAGAAGTTACATATGGGTAGTTTGTGTTTAAATGTTTTATTATTTAATTTTTATTAGTAAGTTAAAAATATACATGAGAAAGATAAGATGAAGAAAACTTTTTTTATAAAAAAAACTTCGTTGAGAGTTAAAAAACATACACACAGAAACCGAAAAAAAATCTGCACTGTTTCAGCTCCGTAAGCTGTCGAATTCAGCCTTAATGCAGTAGCTGCAATTGTAGTCTACACCGGTGAAAGTCTTAGCTGTACTCCCTCCATCCCTAAATAAAAGATTATATAATTTTTTAAAAAAAAATTAACAAAAGAGTAGGACAACAAACCATAATAAAAAAGATGATAATAAAAGAAATAAACAAGATATGATTGTAAAAATAAGTTAGTATAAAAGATATTAGGTAAAGAATAAACTAATACGATGATGTATATATAATAAAGTATTATCTCAAGATTTTAGAAAAGTCTTATCGTCTTTCAAGCGTATACTTACCGAACCACTAAACAATATGGTTTTATAAAACAATTTTATAAAAATTATTTTAAAAATTATATTAATCTATTTTTAATTTTAAAATAATTAATATTCAATTATGTATCTTTTTCTTATTCTCATCTCTTAATATTAATCTAGGTGTATGAAAAAGTGATCCTTATAGCACTGTAAGGCCTTGTGGGAGCAGTTCAAGTTATCTATATATATATTGGCTGGTAATAAGAAATAAAAAATATTATTCTCTCTCTAATCTCTCTTCTTTCTCTCCATTCTTATTCACTCATTGCAAAATGTGTGTCCTACAAGTTCTTATTCTGTAATATTAGCATTTCATAAGGACGCGAGGGAAATTTGCCCTCCATCGATCGAACGACCCACGAATCACGATCTACCACCACCACGCCACCAGGTCGCACGACCGCCAACTCCACGACTGCCTCTTCTTCTTCCCCAGTCTTCGCCGTCGCCTCCGCATATATTAACCTCCTCGTCTTCTCCTCACCTCTCCCATTAACACTCACTCGCTGCCAACCCAACCGCTCGCCGCTTCCACACGCACCCATCCACATGGCGCCTATCCTCCTCCTCTTCCTCCTCGGCGGCCTCTGCGCCCTCTTCTCCCTCGCCTCCTCGCCGGCCACCAAGAAGTGCGGCGACGGCGGCAAAGATGCCAAGAAGAACAGAGGGGAGAAGGAAGGAGAGGAGGGGGTGGACAAGAAGAGGGTGGAGCAGCAGCAGCAGAGGAAGGCGGTGCCGCGGCCTGACCCGGAGAGGGACCTGGGGATCGTGTTCTCCACGTTCGACCACGACGGCGACGGTTTTATCACCGCGGTGGAGCTGGAGGAGTCCCTGAAGCGGCTCGGCATCGCCGTGTCCGCCGCCGAGGCCGCGGCCATGGTGGCGCGCGTCGACGCCAACAGCGACGGGCTCATTGACATCCACGAGTTCCGCGAGCTCTACTACTCCATCCCCAAGCGGAGGAATAATCTGAATCAGCAGCTCCCCTCCGCCGGCGACGGCCGCGATGTCGCCGCCGCCGATGAGGAGGAAGCAGAGGAGGAGGAGAGGGACCTGAGGGAGGCGTTCGACGTGTTCGACGGCAACAAGGACGGCCTCATCTCCGCCGAGGAGCTTGGCACCGTGCTCGGCTCCCTCGGCCTGCGCCAGCACGGCGGCCGCCCCGCCGTCGCCGAGTGCCGCGACATGATCCGCCTCGTCGACAGCGACGGCGACGGCATGGTCAGCTTTGAGGAGTTCAAGCGCATGATGACCGTCGTCAAGGCCTAGCACAAGGCAATCTCCAACTCAAATCAACATCAAAAATCAATATTTGGAGCGGATTCGCAAAGGCAAGTAACCTCAATTTGTTCTTGGACACGACGAGGCTCACAAATTGATAGGTGGGAGAAATCGAAGCAAATCAAATTGGTGCTTATTGTTTGTAGGGGAGTTGAAAAACTAGTCAGCTTCTCCTTTGTGTTTTTCCCCTGTTCTTGATCACTTTCTTTGGTTTTTTCTCTCTTTTTTGCAGTCTAATTAACCTCGTAATTCGGTGCCTGTTTTGACTAACAAGTTTAAATATGCAATGTAAATATTAGTTCTTTCTCCCTATCAGGTTAATTTGTCGAAAGGAACAGCGGGTGAATGGAATGGTTTAATTGATATTATTAGCTGTTAATTCTGTCTCTGTATTGTGTTTGAGCATTACTGATGTGTGATTTGATGGCATGCTTTCTGAAAGTAAGTTATCATAGTAGTCTTTTTAACAGTTGATCTGTAAAGTTCGCTTGTTCATGGAGAAAGCAACCAAGTTCTTGGCGGTATGAACAAGGAAGGTAGTCAATCCCTTTTAATTATTCTGTTCTTCTGTGATCACAAGACTGAATTCTGTGGTCTTCTGTGGCATGGGTTCACATGTGGTGTTGTTCTTGTTGAATGTATTTTTACATGAAAATTCAAGGTAAGTATTTTTTTTCTTCATTGTTTAAGATCACAAGACTGAATGAATACTATGGAATTCTTCTGTCACACGCAGTTTCATTTTGTTCAAAATTTTGATGTTTTTCCTTGAAAATTTCAATGGTCTTAGTTAAACAAGACTCCAAGAAACAAGAACTAATTTCCCAAGCGTTACTTACAAAAAGGAGAAGTAAGTATTTCTCCTTTGTTTCTCTGCAGAAAGTTTTGATCCATGAAAATATATTTTTTTTCTTGTTCTCTTCTTGCAAAAGCAAAAATTACTAGTACAAGTCTACAGCCTAGCACCAATACATGTCGTTTCTGCAAAATTATGCTAAGTCACTATCTTCTTCAATTTGAAACCTATAAGCTCTATAGCCTGCTGCTTACGCAACACTTGCAACGTAAACCTGAAACTAGGCACCAATAAACTGAATACTACTCTACCAAATTGCCAATTGTCAGAAAGGCCTCGCCTTGTCCCCTTCTGAACTTTGGCAAGATGCAAAGACCCGTTAAAAACAGTCACCAAGTCAATGCAATGACATTTCAATGAGATGTTTTACTACCTTTCAGATCTCTATCACGGTTATTAAGAAATTCCAAGCTTGGATGTGGGGCCTGCAAGATGACGATAATTAATTTTCAGATTACTGGATCTGGGGCCTGCAGCTAAGCAATTAGATTACCCTTTACTGTCCATGTGGGGCTGCCAAATCTACACTAGTGACAGACAGACAGTGCAAGTGGATGCATAATGCTCTTCTTCTATCTATTGTCTCTTCTGATGGTCACAGATAATTAGATTAACTACCCTATATGGTTGACAAAATGGAGTAGTGATGTGCTAGAACACTGCAGTTTAGGCTGGTTTTCAGCTGCAATTACGCATGAACTCTACCTAACGTTCAGTATGATCCTCTGTGACGTTGGAACGGCTAACAATTAAAAGATAGGTAAACCATCAGGCATCAGCTACTGCGTTTAGTTTAATCTTGCAACTAACTATCCATTACGAGGATCAAGTAGCACGGATACTTAAGTGAATCATAGTGAAATTTGCAACAGCATCAGCCAGGAAGGCAATTGGTAGAGAGCATCAGCAAGAACAGCAGCGACAGCGGCAGCAGCAAGATTCGCTGATATCGTGAGGGTGAGGCACGCGAAGCGAAGCATGTGGTCGATCGATCGGCATCCATGGCGGAACCGCGTAGTATGATGAAGACGAGATGCGTATTCTGGGACAGGTGGAATATGGTTCCAGCTTTTCGATCCCATCCCATCTTGGCTGCCGCACTGCCAGAAAAGAATCCAAAATCCCTGCCGACGCGCGGCGGTGCCATGGAGCACGTCGCCGGCGTCCTTGCCCGGAGGCGGTTCATTTTGCCAGAAATTCGCGCGCAATTTAAAAGTGTACAGGAAATTTTGTTTCTTTTTTCCTCGAAACAAAATCTGAAAATTTGTTCGTTTGGAATGGGCTGTAACTGTAAGTGGATCTCGTGGAATCCAACACAGAGCCCATGAAATTCAAGCCCATTTATTCTATTAAAATGAGCAGCCCAGATTGCAGTATGGCCTAATTCTTTGGGTCCACACGAGTAGAAACCTTGGGCCAAAACTACTGGGCCCATTGAAGCCTCAAGGCCCACTATCCGAACCCAATCCTCTCCGATCCGCAGATAACCCCACGTCTATAAAAGCCATGACCCTCGCCTAGGGTTTACTCTCCCGTCTCCGAGCCCGCCGCCGCCGTCGCCTCCTCCTCCGCGCCCTCGACGCCACTGCCTCGCCGCCGTCAACGACATGGGTAACCTCTTCGTCTTATTGACCCCGCCTACCTATCTCTTCTACTACTCGTTGCGCATGTGCTGATGGGCATGGTTCTGTTGCTGCTGCTGCAGGTAAGGTGCACGGATCGCTCGCTCGCGCCGGGAAGGTGCGCGGCCAGACGCCCAAGGTGGCCAAGCAGGACAAGAAGAAGAAGCCCCGCGGCCGCGCCTACAAGAGGATGCAGTACAACCGCCGCTTCGTCACCGCCGTCGTCGGCTTCGGCAAGAAGCGCGGGCCCAACTCCTCCGAGAAGTAGACTCGCAGGTGACGTCCCGTCCCGTGCCGCTGTTCTTGGGTAGTAGTTTCCGTAAGTCCTATGCAAGAAAAGCAAGAGGAAGAACAGCCTTCGTCGTAGTGTCTGAGCTCGATTTTCGTGTGATTGGATCGAACTCATGTGTTCAAGATTTATGCCTGCTTTGAGATATGATATGAGCTCATGACTTAATTTTGCTTAAAGTTACCTCCTTTATCGGCTTTCAATTGTGACTATGCAAATTTGTGCTTGTTTTATTGTGTTCGTCTTCGCGTCAATCGTGGCATTGTCAGGTTCTGTGCTTGTCACTAGACTGCAATCTCTAGTGTAAATTACTTGATTTGGTAGACGACCATTACTTTGGAGTAGTAATTTTCCTCATCCGTATCAGTAATTCTGCATACTGTATGCATGTTGTTTAGTGATGTCAATTACCTTGACAAGTTATGTCTTGTTGCTTATTGTCTGCAATGGTACAACTTGATAATGGTAGAATTGGCTGCCCTAATATAGTTTAGGCCTGTTGTTCTTCTGGAGTAATAAATGTACTTCTATAAGATGAAACTGTTCCTTTGGATGCCAGCTTTTCAGCTCAGGAGTGTTTGCAGTGGTGAATTGATTTGGTTATTATTGTTTGGGCTTTCATTCTTTCCTTTTTTCTTCGACATGAACGAGTGCAACCATGTTTGATGAAAGCAGGTTTATTGTATTGTATTCTTGAAGGTTACCTGCTTCATTTTGCTGTGAATGGGATAGGATGATAGAAAATTCGCATATTTATGGCTCTTTATTTGCTAAGTGTTACCTTTTAAGTATGAAAAATCTTGTTAATTTGATTGGATTGAGCTGAATTGTTGAAGCCCTGAATGCTGCCTGCTTCATTTTGTTGAGAATTTGAGATGATGCAAGAAAGATGCTTATTTGTTTCTATTTGACTCCGTGTGTTTCCTTACTAGGCTATTAGGCATTGGTGTGTTTGATTTTGACTTAAATTTCATTGGTTCTGATGCTGTGGCTGGTAATATTGTTGTAAGGCTATCTAGCATTGCTGTGTTTGATTTTTACTTAAATTTCATTGGCACTGATGCTGTGACTGGTAATATTGTTGTGAGTTCTTGAATTCCCTATGCTTTTAAGTAAACACCACTTTCACAGTAGTCAATATTGGTGAACAATGATTTTTGCAAAGTGGTAACCCCCTCTTAAAGATTAGTCACTGTACAGTGTAACAAGAAATATAGATTTAGGGGAATTTGTAATGATTCAAGTCAAGTGAACATTTGTTGGATAATTGTTGCAATTTTCTCCAATGGTTGTAAAGTGCATATACTGTTTGCAGTAATCTTGAAATATGCACGCTAATACTGCAGAAGTTATTGCAAAACTTCAAGGTTCCATGTTGCGCCACCCCTTGAACCGGTGGGGGTGTAGCTGCACTATCCAAGGTTCATTTACATATTATTAGCCTTGTTCTCTAAGCTTAGATTGGTCAGCAACTGAGCATGTTGAACTCGAGAGTGAATTCGTGTGATGCCTGCTGAAAGTTGCAACCATTCACTCATTCTGACTGACGGATGAAGCTTGGATCTGCAACTCTGCACGTTTCTTCAGGCCTCAATCAGCAGTTGCGTTGTCGTGACATCTAAAAGAGACCATCATGACATAACCCCTGGAAATGCTTTTTGTTGTCAATCCTATCTGTAAGCCTATGCTGGTTGGATGTAGACATGAACTAATCAGTAGCTATCTCTACTAGTTACTATCACAGTATCACGTAGGTTTCACCTGCTTGTAACAACTGCCAAAATATATGATCAGCAATTGAACATCAGGTAGACCATCTGCTCTGAAGAAAAATTCAGTTCACACCAGAGCATATGACCCTTGGAGATCTGAGATATCAACGGTGGTGTGAAATAATAGTGACAGATTATCCCTCGGTAGTGTGAAAAAGTTTATACTATCTGATCGATTAAAAATACCCATACCTGTGAAAACATGTATAGAATTAAGCATCAAAGGCCAAACAGAGCTTACGATTTACTATTAACGAGCCAGTAGAAATGGATCCTGTTTCCGAATTTGCTTTAGGATGAGTGTTCTTGTTCAGCTCGACAATAATGTCGGGTTCGTCACTGCGATGATTGACCACGAGATGGTTTCGATGTGAAAGCGTGCAATCTCACGCAGCACTGCAGTAGCATCCTAAAATAGTAGTAGGCTACAAGCTAACTATGAAAGAAAATAAAAAAATAAAAATAAAAGTTATATTATATGTAAGAAAGAAAAAGATATATTAAATGCATAAGAAAGAAAAGATAATAGAAAAATAATGAAGCTAATTTTATAGCTAATTATATATATATATATTAGTTATAATATAGATTTATAACTACTTGTTCTTAATTGTATTATATTTGAGTGATGTTGCAAGGAAAGAAGCGAGATTATTGATAAAGCAAGGTCGGAGAATTAAACACCGACCCCCAACTCTAGGCCGTAGGCGATGCTATACATGTCACTGAGAACTGGTAGTATATCTGAATTACATCTCCAGATTTATTTTTTTTTGCATCATAGGTCAACAGCAGCTTCATTTCAAAATCTACCTAGGACAGCAGCAGCAGCAGCAGCAGCATTACATTACATGACATGTGGGGGAATAAGCTGATGACCGTGACTGATCGAATGCTCCTGAAATCGAGCATGCGTATGAGCATATGTGCAGGCGAATCCTAGTTTGTCGCAGCTAGCTTCCCCGTATTGTGGCAGTTTGATGTAGACCACCAATTTGTACAGACTCCTAGAATTCCAGCATGCCAACGGCAGCATCAGGTACAACATCATCTGCTAGATAACGGAGCAAGAGCAAAGAACACTGCAACGGGGGTGTGGTGCTGCTAAAGAAGGTCCAGACATGGATGGCGTCCAGACATAAAGCAACAGGGGTGGGACTGAAGGTGGAGGTGCGAGCAGGAAAGGCGTTTGTGCAGCTGGGCTGCTTCAGTGTTTCTTTTGGTGATCCCTTTTGAGGTCGTTTGCCAGTTAATTTGTTGGCATTCTCCTTATGTGTGGGAGCCTGGTCTCCGTAAGAACTAGCTTTAGGCTCTCTGTTTGCTGCTCTCTTAGGTTGCGTTCCGTAACGCTTTTTTAAATATTTTTTTCGGCTTTCGCAACCATGTTTTCTAAATTATGTATTTTCTAAACTAGGTTTTTAAATTTATAATAGTTAATTTTACAGTTTGTACTATTAAATAGCTATAAAAAATCGGATAATCTTATATTTTTATCTTTCATTTATCTCAAACCTAATGGGATGGCACCTTATAGGCAAAAAGGGAGCTGGAGCAGAGAGGTGCCTCCTGGTTTCTCCTTCAATGAAATGGGAGAGTATGTCTCTCTTTCTTTGAAAAAACAAAGCAAAACAACATCATCTGCTCTGACGAAAATTTCTCTCAACGCCTGAGCATATGACTAACCTTAGGGGATCACAAAACAGCATCGATCTGAGTCCTGAGACAACAACAATGGTTGGTACTGAGTAGTGATCATCGATTATTTAAGAATCACTGTGACTACAAAGAACAGTGAAAGAACAGATCTATTATTGCTGTGAGGATTGAGGCGTGGCTGTAGCTGAGCCCAAGCGCCGTCGTCTTCGAGGACGACGACGGCAGCGAAATGCCGCAGATTGTTGCTGCACAAAGTCCCATATTTCCTCCCTGAGGCGAACAATCTGCCACTGGTGGACACAAAGTCCCATACTTGCTGGGCTGAATCGAACACGGCCACAGTGCTGGACTCAATCTGAATTCCATCTCTCTCTCTCACACACACACACAAAAAAGCAACGAACAGAGTGTCATCACGGCAGCGTTCTTGAAGAATCAATACTGGACACACACACCACGGCATCAATTCATTGGGTTGCACGTTGACACTGCAAGTCTGCAACTACCTGCATTTCAATGACCAATGGCAGCCGCACTAGGAGTGTAGGACTGCTTTCATCTCAGGTTTTCCTTTTGTTTTTCCCTAAAAAACCATCTCAGATGTCAGATGTTTTGATGAGAAGCTTTGTATCATCTTGAATTTGCTGTCAAATTAGATTGATGGTACCCAAAACTAATGCAGAAATCTTAGGTGTGCATTTGAGGTGATTTTTGTCGCAGCTAGCTTCATGTTGCCATGAAGCGAAGCGAGGATATTGAGAAAACAGGGGGTCGGAGAATTGAACTACATGTAGAGCAAGCGTGTGTTCTTAAGGTCCATAAATGGCATAGGGTTTTCTCAGGAAGAATTATTGGTGCACAAGGGGCTATGTTTCGTCCCTGACGCGCGCGAATACTTCTGCCACTGGTGGACTCAATCTGAATTACATTTCACAAAAGGAGAGCACCCAACCACGCCGGTCCGCCTCCTCGCCGTGCAGAATGGCAGAGCCGAGGAAGCAGGGTCGACGGGACCTTCCCCCTCGCGTCGTCCTCTCCCTCCAGCACCACCGCTGCCACCACCTCCGCGCTCCGTCGCCCCAGTCCGCGCCGTCGCCGGGGAGCCAGCAGTCCCGCTGCCCTGATCTGCCCCGCACCGCGCAGATCCAGGCCGTCGGTGCCCGAGCTCGGCTGGTACCTCTTCCTCGGGCGTGTGAGTGCGCGGCGAGGGCAACGGTGTGGTCGCTGGCGACGTTGCCATCTCCCCACTCCCACCTCGGACGCCGCCGTCGCAGATGCCTTGTCGCAATGTGGCGTCTGGGGTAGGCAGGGAGAGCGAGGGGAGGAGGAAGGGGAAGAAGCAGGGTCGCTAGCACGTGGGACCCACACTATTTTTTTGTCACTGATGCGAGGGACCCACTGTTTTTGTTTTTGTTTTTTTATTTCTACTTCCAATATAACGTAAGCATCGTATCAATGCTACCTGAGACGAAGATTAAGCCAAAAAGACCAGGTTGGTACATTAGCCAAAACTATTCTAAAAACTAGATGTAGAGATGCGTTTCACAATTGAGATAAGCGAATGAAACTCGATCTAACACTTTTTTTTTCTTACGGTTGGTCTAGTGGCCCAGCCAACTAATGGAGCCGGCCTTGTTTTAGGCTTGGGAAGTGGGAGGATGTCAGTCATGACATGGAATTTTTTATTTTTATATTTTTATTAAAATATTTATAAAATATATTTTTTAAAAAAAATAGATATATGTTCTTAACACTTATTGTGATGTTCTTTAAAAAAATATCGTAAAATCTGATATGACAAACGTTTATTAACCACAGTAGAGGTAAAGAATTTTTTTTTCATATCAGTCACCTGTAGTCTACAGAATGGTGTGGTAGGGTATTTTAATTTTATAGGTGGCTTCACTACAGCTCTCTATTAAAACTTTTTTCATAGCATATAGATAAAAGTTTGTCCAAAAGAAGAAAAAGAGATGTAAATAAATCTATTTTTATTTAGATATTTAATTATAAATAAAAATTTGGGAGTATATAAAATAGATAATTATAGAGATTTATTTAAAAAGTAATTATGTGAGAATCAGTATTAATAATAGAAAATAATTACACCATTAATTAAAGTATTGCATAAGTAATAGGTTCATATGTGAAAATTATTTAGATAATAGTGACAAAAATATTACAAAAAATTACAGATATATTTACATGTTACGAACAAAATATATACGTAATAAAAATAATATAACAGCTGAATAACTATTTTAAACTTGTGACGATTATGTATGCTCTACTTAGGGTCATCCGTTGTTATAAGAGCATATTATTCGCTCGTAATCTACTTGTTTAATTATTTTAGGTTGTATGATTCTCGTATAGTTGTATGGTAATTTTTTTTATTTATATCTATTGTTTAAATTCATATATTATTGACAGTTACTATAGAAAAAATTACATATATAAAGTTACTATAATAGTCAAGGTAATAATAAAATTAAAATAAAGCATAGAGATATATAGAGAAATTACAATGAAGTGATTGTCAAGAATATTTTAACCTATCAAAAAGTATTGGTCTCTTATTGAAACACTCCCACCATAGAGATAGTATAAGAGATTGTAGCCTACAGTCTGACCATATGGCTCACCGATGTTGTTTGTACTCCTCCTTTCTGCTTGTGTGGTATTCATTTGATTCTGAGTTAGCAAACCAATAGCTCTCGAAGAATCAATGGTTAGGGTTAAATAGTGGATTTTTTGAATCACCCAAGGAATGAAGTTGCATATCCTTCTACTTATCTAAGAAAAAAAGTATTAGTTCGAAGAAAACTTTTTCACAAAGAATAATTGAAAAAACATGGGCATACAATGCATACCTCACAAGAATAGTATAGGCATTGGAAGAATCTCCTTCCATAAGCGTTTGGATTCTAAGATATCATAAGCTGGCATCGATCACCACATATACAGAAACGGACGATCACACCAAGCTAGAATTAGCCAAGTCAAACAATCTCGTCTCTAGTTTGAATCCTAAGTGAAAGTGGGTTTAGTAATCATTGTTATGCGATCTTATAGGATATAGAGTAAACGGGTAGTGTGGCATTTACAAGGGTATTAGCAGGTGAAAATTTTGAGATTCATCATGCATAAGGGTCTTATATAGCGTGGATTGTGTTAGGTGTGGAAGACAGGCTTGAAAGCATTTAAAATGATATGACATTCACTCGCGAAAAATGCCCTAGCCTATAAAAATTCTTCAAACGCGACGTGGCATTAACGTGCCCTTAGCGTTGACTATGACTCGACAGTCAGGTGTGCACAGTAAAGAGTGAAGACATCAAAAATTGGTTGTCGTATGCTACCAACAGTCTCGCTTCTTCTCATTCATCGTACATTATATTTAGAGCGACATTGCGTTTGTAGCTAATGTATCTATTCTTTACTAATCTACATATGCTTTCATCGGCTTTTTAGCCAATGAACGAGCACTATAGACTCTGTCAGCAATCAGCCAATAGGAGCATCCCGCGTGCTATTAATTGAATACCCTATTTCAGAGGATCATCGGCTTTGCAACTGATGAAACTAGGATCGTATCCTTTGAATATCTTTTTATGTCTTTGTCGGCTTTATAATTGATGAATCAGTGTTACGCCTTTGTTATATCTAGAGTGATATTGATTTTGTAGCCAATATATATTGCATTCTCTTCGTCATCATCTGTTTATGACTTTATCGGCTTTTTAGCCAACAAAAAAGTATTTCAGTCCTTATTGACAATTAGTAGATAGCAGGAGCACATCAGACATAGCCAATGACTATCTTAATCCTATTGATAGCCAGCCGACAGTAAGATTTTGTATTGGGCCATCGTTTGACTGATCCATCTATCCATTTCCTTGTCAATTGTAGAATCAAATTGACTGATATGCTCATATCTCTATTGTTCCTACTGATTCATCTGTTTATCTCCTTGTTAATTACAGGGTCAAATTAACTGATAAGTCCATATTTTCATCGTCCCTATAAATGTACAATAAGATCGAAGAACCTTGGCGTGCTCTCAAACAAATCAACAAAGGCCAAAGGATAATCAGGAGCGTACGCTATCCAACAAAGTCAAAGGAAGTACACTGTAGCGAAGCAGATTTTCCATTTCAAGGCGTGTTCGTGAGTTTCGGTGCAAATACTGAGAAAACAGGGGATTGGAGAATTAAACTCCAACCCTCAGCTCCATCTAGACAATGCTATGTGTATATATAGAGCAACCGTGTTGTTGAGGTCCAACTATGAGAGGCACAAGTTTTTCCCAGGCAGATGAATGGTCCAAAGTAGCTTTGAGACAAATTATTGAATCCTCTGCGACTGGTGGACCGAGCTGGACTGAATTGATCATAATCGGAGATGAATTTCGCTTCTATTGTTCGTCGTCAGTATCATTACAGTTCATCGTAGCACTAGCATCCGAATTTCATCTTGGAAAAAAAGAGCAACGGAACAGGGTCATCACTTGCAGAATCAATAATCCTGGACAGCACAACATCACTTCATTGGATTGCACTCTGCAAGTCCGCAAGTCTGCAAGACTGCAACGAGTGCATTTCAATGGCCAATGGCAGCTGCAGTAGGACGGCTTGCATCTCAGATGTTCTTTTTTTAAACAAACCATCTCAGATGTCAGATGCTTCGAGAAAGAAGCTTTATATCGTCTTGAATTTGCTCTTAAATTCGAGTGATTGTACCCAAAACTAATGCAGAAATCTTATGTGTTACATTTGAAGTATTTTTACTTTAGCTAGCTTCATGTTACCATGAAAAGAAGCTACGACATTGACAAAACATGGGGTCGAAGAATTAAACTCCGACCCCCTGTCTCCAGCTAGAAAATGCTATGTACATGTAGAACAAGTGTGTTCTTGGGGTCCATAGATGTCGGAGGGTTTTCTCAGGCGGCTAAATGGTAGTAAAAATTAGTTTTTGAGACAGAAATTACCAACAAGGCTGTATTGAAAAAGAAATGAAGAATCTGGCTGTTTACCTACTGATGATGGAATGGCTCTCTTTCCCGTCCAGATTCTAGGCAGCAGAATGCATGAAGTCAAATGAAAGATGGGCGTATGTCACGGAATAATTCGCTGCGTCATATCATACAATATCGGGTCGTCGATTCAGTGGCATGTTACATGCATACGTAGATTTTCTTTGGGAGGATATATGGAGCATATGTTGATGTTTTGTTCCTTTGGTTCACTGTTCATATGGTTCAAATCCCAATTGCTCAAAAAAAATTTCAATTTTTACACAATAATTTACACAGTAAAATATAGAATTTACACAGTATACAGAACTTACACCGTATTTTTTAATACACACTATATAAGATGATTATGATAAAAATAGTTGATTTTCTACGTGAAAGAGGGGATATGTGAGATACTTGCATATAAAAGGTGTAACAATCACATAGGGCAAAAAGTGCGAAACCAAACAAAAAATAGCTGTCGGAATGTAAGTAAATTATCCACCTTTCATCATCAAGTTTTTGGGTTAAATTGGTCGGTGTATGTGTTTGAAAGAAAACTCAATAGTACAACAACTAAAATAATTCTTGGAAAAAATAGAATCCAAAAAAAATCTCTCCTTAGACACACAAACACAAAAAGAAACTACTAATTAACGTCTCTGAATCCTCGCTGGGAAAAAATGGTTAGTTCGAGCCCTGAAACTCCTTTTCAGACAGAACACACTCGGATCTCTGAATCCCTGAAACATCTCTGAATCTCCGAAACATCTGTGAGTTTCTGAATCCCTGAAACCCTAAAGCAACTCCAAACATCTCATGAATGGCAATTGCTAGCTTCAGCTTGTGGTCGCTGCAGCTGCAAACCGCGCACGGACGCGAGCACAGTACACATGCTTCACTGCCCCCCATTGTTGCTGAATCACACCGCCAGCTTCGAGCCTTTGACGATGGCGCGCGCGGGGCCGTGCGTTCGTGCGCGCTCCCACCCGCCGTGCGACCAGATGTCTCCGCCTCGCTATCCTTGCCCTGCGCCCCACACGCCGCACGCGCGCACGGCCTCCCCCATTCCGCGCTGTTTTCCGTTCGTTGCATCGCACCGAGACGACGACTGAATAATTCAGGTGATCGATCAGTCCAAATTCCAAGCACCCAGGCATGGCTGCACTGCATGCGATGCGATGCATAGCATGCATCTGGTCAAAGGCTCAAAGCAAAAGCATGCAGCTAAGCAGGAGCAGCCAGTCATCGAACCACGCGTGTGCACTCTCACTGATCGACTGACACTCTGACGGCATGCAAGCTATAGAGCCTCCATTTGCTTCCAAACAACGCCATCACCGACTGATCACTGATGGCTAAGCACCGATCAAGAACATGATTAACCTTGGGATAATGGAAGAATCGAGGCCATGCATGCATGGCGAGGCGCGCGCGTGCAGCTGCAGCAGCGCGCAAGCCGCCGTCTGATCCGGGCCATGCTGCCGATGATGGAGGAGGGGTTCTCCCTCTCTGACGCCGGCCTGACACCGGACGCATTTCAGAGCCAGCGTCGCAGCCCAGGAGGAGAAGCATCGAGCCTGCAGCTATCTCAATACTCTCTCTCATAATATTACTGCATCGATCTGTGTAATTACCATTACTTAATTTACATCATGATAGATTGCTACCTACACGTACGTGGTGGTCGTCGACTCTGATCAATCGAGAAGATTTCAGATTTCACAGCCAGGTCTCTATTACAACCATCCATGATCCATGGCTTTGACTGCATGTCTGCATCCCGGTGTAACCATCATCTGCGACAAGAGGAAATTCAGGTTCTTGCTCCATTACCATTTGCACACATCCAGACACCATTGGACCGGCCGGTCGATCATGCTGAAACAGCCAGCGATGATGTTGAATTTAGTAATTAAATTGTCGAGGAAGCATTGGTGTGTGTTTGCTTTTGCCCCGAGATCTCCTCTATCTAGCTTCTCCTTTTCAGATTGCTTAATTAATTGATTGATTAACTGTTGCTTGCTTGATGGCCCCAAGAAGTAGAAGGCATTGGCATTGTCAGGCAGGCCTCTGTTCACAGATGTCAGATCGGTTTGACCAATGCGCGAGAACCTGGCGCATGCTTTGTCCCTTTTTTCTACGCTCCAACATGGACATGGTTAATTCAGGTGTCAAGGACAGGTTTTTTTTTATCGTTTTTACTCTCAGGACAAAATGAGATATAATTTAGTATGTTCAGCTTTTCATGTAGCTGGTTTGGATTAAAAGCGTGATTTTAGCTATTTTGAAAAGAAAAAAAAAACATTTTGATGAGTGCGAAATTGTGAGATTTTGGAAACTTCAGAAAAAGCTAGGAAACTTCTTTGAATTTGAACAAAATTTACTTTTTTTTAAGAAAAACAAAATTTTCAGACATAAGCACATCCTACCTAAAGTAATCAATATCGGATACTAGTTATGACCTTTTTGATTCGTAATATCATAGGATCGAGATAATCGGTATCAAATTTTAGAAGGTGTATATTTATATATAAAATATATAATATGATGTATAAATTAAAGCATGTAATATTGATTTTAATAAATTTAATTGTTTTTTCTGTAAACTTAAACATATATATTCACATTATTTTCAATTCATCTTGTTTTAAATAATATTTTCATAATATTGTAGGGATCACAGAATCGAGATAATAACTAAGATTTGATAGCATCATGTGAAAGTGAATAGTATGATTAATACTTAGATGGAATTGGTATCGTTTCGGCTATACTAGGATATGGATTGGAATACTGGTTTCTACAGGCACCAGTTGGCAAACCCCAAATTCTGGTCCAAAATTATGAACTGAAATTCAAGATCTTTTGCTTCCATACACTTAGGATTGAAATATTCACAAAATAACTATGACATTTAGATAAACTATAGTTACGAACCTTTTTCGAAAAGTTATACAATTTCAAACATGAACTCAATCTATAAGGTTAAACCATGCGATCGACAAATAACAGTCACATTTTTTTTTGAAAGGAAACAATAACAGACACATATTTGTTTTGAGACAAAATCACCATTCTAAATTTAGTGATAAACAGACGAGACCATTATATCCATTTTTAAGGGATACAATCAAGTACAGAATCACTGGAGACCCCATCCAAATCTTGCTTTAGAATTGTTCTTGAAAATATTGGCACATCATACCACTGGTGATCTGTACCCCACTTAGTTCACTGATCAGCAACTGCTGAGTGCTGACCTGCCTGTGGGTGTGGGGTGTGCTAGCTTATTCAACCAGAAAGGCAGCAGCAAAAGCTCCATCTTTTTCACTGCTTTCAGCATCATCCTCTTGCATGTTTTGTGCACCCACTTCAAAACCATCAACAGAAAGAAAACAAAGTGAAATGGAGTACCAATTTTTTCTAAGCAACCAGGGGCACATTTGGCTCCAAGTGTGTCAAATAAAGTAATTGGCTTCTGTCTCCTATCTGATTTACAGCCTCCCTTGGATTGATGAGCTAAAAATTCTCCCTTTTTTTTTCAGAAGTTCAGAGTTGAGAGAGAGAGAGTGAGTGAGTGAGTTAGGAAGAGCTGCTTGGAGTAATGTTCAGGCTGCCTCCATATTCTTCTTGGGATTGGGTCCTTAACCTCTCATCAACCTATCATGCTGGTCTCCTCCTCACCTTGCTGGTATAAATAGCCTTAACTCTGCCCTCTTTCTTCCTCCACCTCCCTTATGCTGAAGCCTACAAGAACCAGCTGCTTGCTTCTTTTGCCTTCCTTCATTTCAAGTCTTCAGCTTCCAATATACTACATGAGGTCATGAGCTACACAAAGAAGTGAACAGCTAGCCATAGTTTCTTGCCAGCTTCTTGACATGAATTGCATGTCACTAACTGTGAGCTGATCTGAAAAAGTAGATGGCCCTCTTTGTGGTCTTCCACAGCTTTCTTGAACTGCATCTGGGACTCTGAATTTTACTTGCATGAGTGTGCAGTTCAATAAAGCTGTGGGAAATTACAGAGAAGGGCCAATTGATAGCTAGGTGGAGATTTCACCAGTTTCAGGATGAAAGGATGTAGATGTATGGTGCCTATAGAGAGATCAGTAATTTCTACATCACAAGAAGGTAAGAGGTAGAGAAATATATATGGTCTTGGTCCTCTTGTGTGACAAGATTTGGTTTCATGCATCTTTTTTGAATGAAAAGTTTCATGTGGTTTTCTTACTATGTCTCGTTGGGTTCATTGTTTGGCAGTTAATTGCTGAGTCTACTCTCTCAATTTCGTCATCTTGTGTTCTTAACTTTTAATTCTCCAATAAATATAACTGATTTAATTTTACTATGCTCTAGGAAATTATGAATTAGTTCGCGGTACATTGATATGCTGTCTTAAGGTGTGTCTTCTGTTTCCTCTTTCCTTCTCTTTGTCAAAATGTTAATGCATGTATAATGCATACACTACCTAGTTTCTTGTTTCTAATATTAAGATGTGCTCTTAGTGAATAATATAATGCATGAACTAGCTGATTTTCTCAAGTTTTCATGTTACTTTAGTGTTTATATGCTAACTAAGATTAATTTAAAAGTCACTGCATTTGCAGTGATACTTTACTAATATTCCCTACTTTATATATACGCTCCTCCATACTGTACCCACTAATTTATTACATCAGTACATGCTTTTCAACAAAAAGAAAAACAAAAGGCTGCTTTCTGAAAACAAAACTGATGCATATGCTGGCACTTGTGAAAGATGTTCATCGGGGTTTGCAATGAGTAGATCTTTTGGTGGTGAAAGAAAAAAGGTTTCTGCCAAGAGCATGAAACCTCAAATCATACCTGTCCTTGTTTGCCCCTTTTATTTTGCTGTAAAAGACAGGAGAGAGCCCAATTATACGGATTTGCCTACTCCTAGTGAGCAAGCAAGCAAAAGGCCACTGATGGATGGGACTAGTATTCCTGCAGATGCCACCATTGGCATGCCCTTCATCACAGCCACTGGGTGATGTCAAGGAGGCTTCCTTAAATAGTCATGCACTGCATGCCATTGCCATTGATTGTTCTTTTCATCACTGCCTCTGCATTGCTGTGCTCTGTGTCTGTGTGTGTGTTGTGTTGTCTTGGGGCAGCAACACTGACATGGCCTCTCTTACCACTCAACAGTCTGCATTTCTGAGCCATGGATATCTGATGATGTGTGTGTGGGATGCATGTGTGTGTGTTCTGTGATCTGGTTTCATCTCAGTGAGTCAGTAGTGTCTGGATGCATCTTGTCACCCCTGAACTTATAAGTATTGTAGCCATCCAATGAAAGAAAGGTGGTGCAGAAACAAACTGGCAAGTCAATTCAGAGTGTTGGCCAGTTTGGAATTCTGGATCATGTGGCTGATGCATATTATGATCATTTTGGTTCAATTATTGCCGTAGGGCAATACACAATCAGTTTGATATAGACATGAGGGTCCTGTTCTCATGCATGTACAGATTAGATTATTATTTGGTTTCTTGTACTGATTAGTATTAATTTAACCAAGACTGAACAGTAATTGTTTCAAGAAAGAAAAATATGAACATGCATGGCATGTGTCAATACTGCAGTAACATATTGGCATGTATTAATTGAAGTAACAGTGCATGGAAGTACACCAAAAATTGAGAACGAAGGTGTACAACTAAAGATGATTGCATATCCAAGCGTACTATAGTAAAGTATAAATAAATATACTGATCATAATTCGTTATCAGGAGTGTTAATTTGTATCTATGCTTACATTTCCGCCTGAAACAAAACTCCAATAGTTTCTGACAGCATGCATGGAGAGTATATATGTTCTTTATAACAGAAGTTTTGTGCACTTATGTTCTAATGTGTTCGGTCTTCTGAAACTCTGCAGCATTTGCAATGCTCTTGTTTCTTAAACTGACAACAATTATCAGCTGATTTCCCTTGTAGACCTGAACTGTTAAGATGGAGATAATCTAGATAAAAGTTTATCCCACTGGCCCCATCTTATTATCAGAAATACTAAATCTCTATCATATCATATTGTATATCTTTATACTTATTTTTCTAAAAAGGAGAAACACAATAGCATTATGAACTGAATAATGCAAATTGCTGGGCACAAAAGCACAGAGGGACTTCTTCTATCTTGTGCTTGCCCAGGTCACCATCGAATCATAGCTGGTTTAATCAGTAAATAGTATTTGATGAAAGCTTATTGTTTCTTCTACTGTTGCTGTACCCTACTGCATACGTGCGCCATGATCGTAGTGCAGTGTATTGGATTGTGACTGACCTTACTGCTTCTGTGCTATCTTCCTCATGCTTTGCCATTGCCATTGCCAGATCTTGCTCCCCGTGAAGCAACCGCTAACAGCCACAAAATCTGAAATAAAATGAAAGGTTGTAAAAAATACTTCTAGTAGATAGTAAGTAAAGCTAATCTCTGACTAACGAACGAGCTAGCTTAGTAAGAAGCCCAGCACCAGCAGCAACCAAGATACTCCTACCTGCCACTCTGACGTCGGAGCACGAGCATTTGGTGTGTAGCCATATAAAAGATACAATTTTGATGAATTTTAACAGGCTGTCCAATGCCCATATCAGCAGAACATTCTACCATTGGGTGAAACTTCACATCATAATTTTGCATGAGCACGATCGAACGAACGAAAATTTTTCTGAAAATTATGCAGCGGCAAATATTCAGAACTGCGCTCCACTCTTTCAGAGTTCAGAAGAGTCAGAATCAGACAACGAAACAACCTCAGCGCGGTCGTCTGCTTATCTATCTGAAGTTTGCAGGTAGCACCACCGCCGTATGCTCCTCGTAGAGAATAATGGCAAGGTGTCAATGTGCCCCGTCGCGGACGTCGAAGAATCCGCGGTTGCCTCTCGAGCTCGACCGGCGTCCGCGACGGAGCATCCCATCATGGTGGACACTGACTGACTGATGGACACATGATGTTCCGACGGCAGGGAGACGCGCGAGTGAGGAAGGAGGAGGGCCTCTCGCAGGATCTCGTCTGTCTCCGGCGATCACGAGATTGCCGTCGCCATGGCGGCGGAGGGCCATTTTGGGGAGGACGTGGCGCGGGAGAGGATCGAACGGCTGTAGTTCCGCTGACGCCCCTCATCCAACGCTGTGGGATCACAGCCAATAACATTTTGCAAAGCAGTCCCTTCTTCTATCGCAACCAATGGTAGCGGAACGGAATACTTTTTAATTACTCCCTACTTTGTATGGTTTTTTCATAATAGTCCCTGGATTGAGGTTATGCGGCGAATCCGCATTGCGCTGCCGCCGCGGCTGCCATTTCCGTCCACTTCAGCGAGCTCGGCAATGGCGCCACTACGCCGCAATCTCTCCCTCCAATACAACGATCTTGGCGGCAACGGAGACGATCTCGGGTTCCTCTTCTCCATCCCTGATTCGAGACCATGATCCTGTATTCCTGCGACCGTCGCGCTTCGTTTACTGCTCTTTCTTTCCTGCTCCCTCCATCGTCTCCGGCGCCGGCGGCGCTGCTTCGCATGATCGCAACCGGACACACCACAGGGAATAACACCAACTTTCTGCTATACTAGCACTGTCTGACGAAAAAAAGCCAAGCAGACAATTTTTTTGGACGGTAATAAATCAGGAGAGGCCAAATCAACAAAGGCATAATAAAAGCTGTCATCTATCTGTGTGTAGCACAGTGGAGGCAAATAGTCTCCAGATCTGGAGGATTGCAGCCTTCCAGAGCAACTCTGAGAAAAAAAACTGCAAACTTTTTCAGAATTCAGAAACCATATTGGCCTGGCGCATATCTGAACTGCAAATGGGCCATCAGTGTCACTGTAGCTCTGTAGCCAAGTAATCTGAAGAAATCTTCAGTCATTTTGTTCGCAGCAGGCTTTTTCCTTCAGTTTTACCCGATCGGATTTAGATTATTAAGCGGATTATTATCATAGAGTATCGATTTAATTATAGGGATAAACTAATTATTTTAATAAATAAACTTAACGAATAGCTAACAATAGAAGAAAGTTTTTTTTAGAAAACTTATTTTTCAAAGCGTGGAGCGGAGCAAATAATTCATGGTGAATAACATAAAAAGAAAAAAAAAGTATACAAAGCTATGGCAGATTGGCGGTGCTGATCTGTTACACCATGTGCTCAACACCGAAGGGTTCAGAAATGAATAGTTATTTCGTCAGAGTACCATTATTCTGAAGGGCATTTATTCAGTCTACCAATGATAGTAGATTAATCCAACAATGTCACCATATATCTTTTGACAGAAAAATATCACCATATATTCCTTTCCTCAATTGAGCCAAGAATCAGATGTGCACTATCAAATCCTATCCTCTCCAAATTCCTATCACCAAATGCTGCTCCTGAACATCACAATAGACTCATCAGAGCTGACATTCTGGTGTGTTGAGATACAGTGATATCACTACCATGAAATCTTACAACTCAACAACAATCTTGTGAACACTTTCCTTGGGCATGGTCGCCAGGTCAAGGATCACCAGCCCGGAGGAGGTATCATAGGTGAATTCCACCTGAGCTGAGCGCAGCATGCACTTCCTTGGCCTGACTGAAGAGTAGGCACCGAACCTTCCACATCCTCTCACTTCCATGCAGACCAATCCGACGGCCTGGGAGTTCAAGTTCTGCAGCTCTGGCAAGGTGGAAGCAGAGTCATTGCTCAGCGACTTTATGCCATCGAGACGATGGTAGGTCAGGCCTTCCACCGCCGCCCCACTGTTGAACATGTCCACTAGCCCGATTGGTGCAAACCTGAATCCTGGTGCCAAATCCTGCAATGGCAAGATTCATCATCATCATTTAGTCCACAGATGCCAAGCCTTTTGCATTGCAACCATACATCAGGTTGAACATATTTGAGACTAGTGGAGAAGAAGATGAGGCAATGGTCTGACCTTGATTGGGGACACAGTGAGGATGTCATGTTCCAAGACCTTGAGGGAGATTGGCAATGCTGCGCCATTTGGAAGGACCACAAGGTCATTGCTTGCATGACGGTACAAGGCGCAATCACCGTTCCATTCAGGATCGGTCGCGGCATCAGCGATAAGATGAATGTCACTGCCCTTGACGTCGCAAGAATGGGCCTTGGCACCGGTCTGGTGGAAGATGTTCTTCTTCTCCACAGAGCTCCATGCTGCGCCCTGGCAATTGTACACGCCGAGCACTCCGGTGAACTTGTTCATGTTCCAAATCTTCAGCAGGCTATAGAAACCAAGCCACGGAGGTCAGCATTGATCAAACAAACAAGCTCCAAGCAGCATTAGAACAACATGCAGCTCGACAACTCGAGCAAAGGGGGTTGATTTCACCTGACGCCATCACGCGCCGGATCGGTGAAGAGGCAGTCCTTGGTCGGCCGGCCAGGCAGCCGCGCACGAAGAACGGAGCCGTCAGGAAAGACCATCTTCTTCAGCAGCTCAAAGTTGTGCTTACCAGGGGCATCACTGCAATTGCCATTGCCAATAACACAATTCAGCAACAGATTGCACCTAAACATTGCCATCACAATTGATTCACAACTGCTCAGGTACGAATTGTGCAAACCTGACATAGACAGGGCCGCCGCTGATCGCCCGTGCCGAGCCATGGTAGTCACCGGCCGGGTGAAGAGAGTGGAACATGTCCCAATCCGGGAGCATGAACTCGCCGAGGAACACGCTATTGTATGCCACCGCCGCAATGTGGATTGTGTGAGACACGGGATCCCTCGGGTAGAAATCATCCGATGCTCTCACCACTGCCGTCTGCTTAGCACTGCAAAACAATTTTTATTTTAGGAACACATCAGAATCGAATTCAACACCATTGATGCAGCTCAAATGCTCAATTGAGTTGTTTTGATGGAAGAGATGGGGTGAATCGTGTACCAGTAGAGGGCGTCGGTGTGGTGGCTCATGCAGGCGATGATGCCGTTCTCCGGGAAGTTCTTGGCAATGGAGGCGTCGAGCGCCTGGTGGAACTGGCGGGTGAGCGACACGCGGCCACCGTGGCCGGCGCCGAGAGTCTCCAGGATGCACTGCACGTCGACCTTGACGCCGTCTATGCCGGCGGCGGCGAGGTAGGCGTGGAGCTCGTCGTAGAAACGGTACACGGAGCGCGGGTGCACGAGGCCGAGCCCCTGCGTGGTGAGCACGTCGGTCTTCATGCCGGGCTCGTTCTCGACGATTCCCGGCGAGACGTTGGGGAACTGCATGTTGGAGTGGTACCCCTCCATCCCGGCGACTTCGGGGTGGACGCCGCCCCAGTAGCCGGTGATGGCGTGCCACACGTAAACGAACTTGAGGCCGTACTTCTCCTTCGCCGCGCGCACCACCGTCTTGATGCCGGCGGCCGGGTCGTCGCCGTCCTGGAACTTGCTGTTCTCCTTGATGCCGGTGAGCCGAGCGAGGAGCGGCTGCTTGTCTTTGGAGTCGGCGCCGGTGTCTTCGGGATTCTGGTGGTCGGTGCCGACTGACTGCCAGCCGTCGTCAATGATGACGAACTTGGGCGGCGCGCCGCCGGCGGTGAGGCTGCGGAGGCCGGCCTCGACGCCCTCCTGGGTGACGTCCTGATAGAAGGCGTCCCAGGTGCACCACCCGAAGTAGTCGACGATGCCCGGGAGCTTCTTCTCGGAACGGAGGCGGAACGTCTTGAGGCAGGACTTGGCCGCGGCGACGGCACCGGCGATGGCGGCGAAGGGGTCGGACTCGGCTGCGCCCACGAAGAGCGCGCGGTCGAACGACGCGGCGCGCGTGTCGGCATCGCCGCTCTCGACGCAGAGCTGGAGCTCGTCGCCGCCCGCGCCGCCGCCCTGGAGGCTGGCCCGGAACGCGCCCTCGACGAGCGGAAGGAAGACGACGTACGCGTCCTCGCCGCCATCGACGGACTTGGATTCCACCAGCAGGAACTGCGTCTCGGGCGGCACGTCGCCCCCCTTCTCCCCCATCCTCTGCGCCATCCACCACAGCTTGAACCGGAAGCACGCCATGAATCGCACCCCCCTGCTCTCCCAAATCCACCAATCAAAATCCCAAATCTGTTCAATGTCTGAACAGAAAATCGTAGAGACGGGACATCAAGATCGATCGAACCTTAGAGCCCCGAGGGAGACGACGTGGCGGCAGGCCGGCTCGGCGAAGTCGGCGCCGAGGAAGACCCCATCGAGCGGGCCCCCCGCCGCCGCGGACGACGCCCGCACCGCCTCCGGCACCCCGGACAGCACCGTCCGCCCATGGACCGAGAGCTCGCCGCCGGCGACCTTCACGGACGACGTAACCGTCATCTCCTCTGATCCCTCTCCCTCCCCTCGATTATTCGATGACGACGGGAGGTTCCGCAACGCCGGCGACGAAGACGACGACGCCCTGACCGAGCACTTGCTCCTCTGACACCGGCGAGAATTGGGGGGAGACCGGAGGAGGAGGCGGAGGGGGGAAGGAGACGGCGAGGCGGCGGATGGGAAGGGCAATGCGCGGGAAGGGCGGGTATATATGCTGCTGCGCGGGAGGAGGGCGGAGGAGGAGGAGGAGGAGGAGGAGGAGGAGAAGGCGGCGGCCCTGGCGCGGCCGCAGCTGGAGGTGGTGGAGGAGCTCATCAGCGTCCGCGCCACCACCACCACGGAGATGGGATTGGCGGCGGCGATGGATCGATTCGGGTCGGTGACTGGCGTCTGATCTGACACTGTGGGCGCGCGCGGGTCGGGCCGCTTGTCGCTACCGTTGGTGACGTTCGCCTTGAGCTAAGTTCGATGAGTCGTCACGTGGTTGGTAGGCGAACACGCGACGCCACTGGCACGGGCGCGAACCGACTCTCGCGCCGCGGCGACGCGACGGGATGAGGCCGGGCCGAGGCTGACACGGCGGATCCACGTCACCGGACAAAAGGAGCGGCGGCCAAATTGGCAGGGGATTGTCTGGTTTATCATCATCAATGTCAGCTACTCCTTCCATTCTAAACTACAACACATCAGTATTGGAGTGGACGGAGGCAGTATTCAAAACCTATACAGCATCTACAAGAAATCTACGTGCAGACCCTGGCCACAGATTCTATATATGTTGGGGCTTGCACCACTGCGTTACGCACTGCACAGCTGCTTGCCTTGTTCGTGCCTCGTCAGCTCCAATCATGAGCCATGAGAACTTCTTTAATTGTTTGCACGTCTCTGAAGAAAATTCTTGGCACATCGATGATCAGCGATTCACCAATGGCCGCTTCTTCTAGATGGCACGCTATCTACCTCTCTAATTATATCTCCCACTAATAATTCACGGCGCAAGATGTGCATTCAGATAGTGCGGTTTATTCAGATACATGGGGAGAACGAGCTAGCGTCAGATGGAGGCTACGAGATGAACCCGAACTTGGACATGATCGAGGTGGGATCAGTGTATGGATGGATGCCAAAGTCTGATTAAAGTTCATTCTTTTATGCGAATAATGCACCATGGCATCCCTCACAGTATGCAGAAGTCGACATCAGGTCACATACTAGTACTACTAACTAAACAGCAAGTGGCCGCTCTTTGACAGCTCCATCTACGGCCAGAACCAAAACAGAGAAAAGAAACCTTAATCAACCCAGAAAACCAGAAGCCAACAAATGAATCATTCAATAATCCAATGCAAACTCGCTGTCACGAAGCAGAGACGCTATCAATCAATTTGTGATTATGATCTAAGTACATGCATGCAAGCATGCAACTTTGGAAAATCTGACGAGGAGAAGAAAGAAAGAAAGAAAGAAATATCAGGGCGATGCCGACCTCGAACTGAAGAGGATCGAAACAGAGAGATGGCCCCAGATTTTTTTTCTCTCTCTGTAATCTCCAGTTGGCTAATGCGATTGGCAGCTGTGGCTGACAAGGATAGCTCCCCATTTCTTCTTCGTCCTCTTTCTCCGTTCTTGGGCTGATCGGGCGTGAGTCTTCGACGAGGACGAGCTGGGAGCCTGGGAGGCTGTCATTGTCGAGCTGTCCATGATGGCGATTGGTAGCTCGAGCAGATCGAGTCGGCTAAGCTCGTGACGGCCTGAATGGATGGATGATCGATGGTTATTGGTTGGATCAGATAGGAGAAGATATTTCGCCAACGGCACTTTGTAAGTGTTTCTGCGGGGCACGAAATTTGTAGGATTTTCATGCTAGTTGGTTTAAAGCCCCCACGAATCCTGTGCGGATGTGGTGCTCCGACAAATAGTGAACTAGTAAGGAGAAATAGAACAATATAGAGTGGTCATAGTAGACCATAGATGCGGTGGAGAAGACGGTTTTGTTAATTTTAATTGTATTTTTTCGACATAGTCATATAAAATACCCTGAGAAGTCTTTATTAAATAAAAAGGTGAGTTATAATCTGTTTAAGCTCAGCCAGTCCGTCATCATTCATGAGAATCTTTTTGCTTAAAGCAAGAGACTTTTTTTAAAAATATATAAAAGCTTTGTTCTTTTTTAAAATACGGTAGAAAGTGCATGCATACTCACTCATATAAACGCACATCCTATTCCTATTTTGCTATTCCTATTTTGCTATTGACAAAATTATGCTGTTAACTAGCATTAAAGAATAATATAAGGACTTACGTTAAATGTAGAATTTGAAACCAGTTCTCACCATAAGAAACCTAACTATAATACCTGATTTTAGGTTTGCCGTTAAAATCTATTCTAATAAAAATCATAGTATTAAAAATTTATGTTCTTCGTGTGTATTATGTGTCAAAAATCTCTGTTTAAAATTTGAATCATGATATTCAACTTTTAAATCAATCTCTCATCGAAAACTTCCTTCTGAGTCCGATAATCGAATTTGAATCCGATTCCGGATATCAATTCTACTTTAAAATTCTCTCAAATGAATCTCCTTATATTCCTCCTACAAATTCTCCATGAAAATCTCGAGATTAAATTCAAACTAATTTTAAAACTTCCCCAAAAATTTAATCATAGAAATCACTAGAAAAAATTAAAAAAAAATCTCCTATTCATTTGATTGCCTTCCTCTCAACCCAACCCCTCATCTCTTTTCCCTTCTCCATCCTTCCCCTCGACTGGCCCAACTGCCCTGTCGGTCTAGCTCCCTTTCTCGCCTTCCTTTCTTCTCCTCGCTTTTTAGGCCACATCCGAGGCTGACCCAAGGTTACCCATTTTCTCCTTTTTTTCCTTCATCCATGCTCACCAGCCACCTCTCCTACACACGGTTGCCCGCAGAGCCACACCCCTACTCTTACTCGCCACTTACTTTCTCCACTCGAGCCCACTTGTTAGCCACCACTTCCATCCCGCGTGCCCCTAATCCACTATGCCCACGTGATCATCACCCTCCTTTTGCCCCTCCTGCACGCACAGCACATGCTTGGCGAATTGTCGAGCCGGCCAGCATGCTCGTGTCGCGCCCCCGTGCACCGCAGCTCCACTGCGCCAAGCGTCCTGTTGCGCCATGTCGCAACAAGGCCGTGAATCCTGTCGCAGAGCACTCCGTGCCGTGCCAAGACTAGCCCTACCTTCGAGAATCTAATCGCTGAGAACTCCGTGCCGTGCCAAGACTAGCCCTACCTTCGAGAATCTAATCGCTGAGCACTCCGCACCGTGCCGCGCCTTTGTCATCGCCTAACTCGCACTCGTGCATCTTATTCGGTAGTTTCTTTGTTCTCTCTATGCCTCGCCTAGCCTTCTATAAGAGGCTCTAGCGAGCCCCTCTCCTCAACACATGCCTTACCTCTCTCACTCTCTCCTCTGCCTTCCTCCCTCTCAAATTTCCCTACACGGTGCCACATCCGTGAGCTCGTGGTGCCACCCAAACCCGCTGTTGCTCGAGCCTTCTAATACTAGTTGCAATCATTGTCGTGTCCACCTCCTAGCGACGACACACACGCCCAAGCCTCTTGGTACCACCGCTTGCCTCCACCTCGCCGTCGGGTGTTGCCTCCCCCGTCGTTAGCATTGCCGCCATCGCCACCCACTGTTGGAACTCATCGCCACCCTTGTGTCAAGTTGCCGCCTTCCTCTTGGCCTTCTTTGCGTAACAAAGAACCAAGGAAGAAAGAAAAGGCACAAAGAGAGAAAGAAAAGAGAAGGAATAGAAAAAAAAGAAAAAATGAGATGGATCCACTTGGGCCCTATCCTTTCTAGCCAATCCTATAGACCCGGTCTAGCGTAGACCATTCTTTCTCTCCCACCGACGTTTAGGCCTACATGTTAGAATAAGGAATATTCTCGATAATATTCTTTCTATAATTCTTTTTATTTTATAGAAAATACTTTAAACTTTAAAAAATCATATCTTTTTATCCGTAACTCCGTTTAACCTTATTCTTGTCCTAAAATTTTTCTAAATTTCTCCTCTACACAATGACACTATTATTTTGTCTATTTTGTTACTTTTATTAGTATCGCATGTAATATTTGTATTTCTCACATGTAGAGATCATGACCGAAGTAGTGTTCACGTAGGATTTCATTGCACTAGTAACCGCCTTGTACCAAGGCATGCCATCCTTTGAACACTTTAATCCTATATCTTACAAATTAATTTATTTATAAAATTATATTACTTAGGTTACATTATAATTTTGTTTGGCCTCAGTTGGTATAAAACCAACGGACCTACCCAGTGGTCACAATTATATTTTGTGAAATATTGATGACCCTATCCTTGTTAGCACCATCAAATAATCGTCGGTATCGTTATCCCTTAGATGTGATTACCGAGATAGTTATTTAGCCTACTTACGATTATGATGTCGTATGAGAACTTAAAACTTGTAAATTTTACTTAAAAATTCAATGTGATGTCATCTTATATGTAAAATAAAAATAGTTTGTATTATTTGAATGGTACGGAGCAATCTCTTCGTGGCTTGGCTACATATTATCATTAAGGATCAATTACTTTGGAAAATTCATTTTAGCATATTACAGTGCGACCACACGAGTGTTATGAGATATCCCTAACTAAGTAATTAACTATCACATAGAAATCTTGTATATTAATAGTTATGAAACACTGGGGATAAAGAAATGGAATTATAAATTATTACTACTTGAGATAGGTATTATCCTTGCTTCGTGTGAGGTGACTGGTTAGGTATATGAGACATACCTAGTGTATACTGAGTAGATAAGGGTATGTGACTTACTAATATTTAGTTTGAGAGATTCGATCCAACTATGTAACATAAGATATCCATGATTTAGTTTTAAAAAAGCCTTATAGTGAGACCTCACTTACCAACTGTGTTTGATTGGTACGTGTTGTGTAAAGAGAAAAGTTATAGCGTGTGGATAAAGCGTCTAACCTCTGTAGAGTTTAGTTAAACTATTTAAACAACCATACCCACGTTTATAAAAGGATGTAAGGTGTTTCTCATAACATAATTTTATTTTTACCAAATATTTGTGAACATGATTGTTGATATGAGAATCGTTTCTAGAGTCCACCTATATAGCAGACGGTCAATCTTCGTGCTTGAGAACAACTCTGTATGACCTGGAGTGTCTTGTGGCACTATAGTGTCATAGTACCGAGAAGATAAGTGTGTGTTATTGTGAAAACCTTTTAACTATGAGAAATAATTATGTGCAAGCCTCTTAAGATATGTTGTTTGGTTAATTGTTATGTGCTGAGAATGGCAAAAATGAACTAATAAAGGAAAAGACAAGAAAATGTCAAGAATGTTAATATCACATATAATCACTATGAAAAAATTATTTGTAGAATGGATTGAGATGTGAGACTCTTTCAACATCTAGAATTTTAATTCATTAGTGTTTTATAAAATAACTTTTTTTTTTAAAAAACGCTACTGGCACAAATTAAAATCCTTGCCTCTCAGATAAATCATATATCTATATATATATATAATTTAGAGAAGACGACGTCAACTCGTCCTCTAAGAAGTTACTTTAGGAGAATGTGAAGTTAGAAGATTTTTAGGGTTTCGGGCTTAGTTTCTAAATCGTACGAAACTAGTTGTCTTGGTGTTGTGTCTAAACTTAATTGCTTAAATTGCTTTCCACTATTAGTTTCCACTTACTTGCTGTTGTTGGTACCGTGTTCACATGTAATTAAGTTAACCCTAAACTTATATTAATTTGAGTTTTATGACAAATAGAGATCGGGCCACTAACCAGTTAAGTTATATGCTAATTTTACCTTTTAATACCACTACATCTTGAAAGCCAATAGGCCTTTAAATTGGCCTAAAATCTAAATATTGACAATCTATGTTGATAGGCCTGGGGGCCTGGACTTTTCCAGAATTTCATTGATTTTCTACCATTCAAATGAGCCTACAGGCCTCCTTCGAATGGGCCCAATTCTTGTCCATTACGAAGACAGCCTGACAGCCCAGTATTTTGGCCCATTAAACAAGGCCTCAATGTAGAAGGCCCAACGGCTAAAAATACGCTTTCCCTCTACGTTAGCGTATTACTTGATTTATCGCATTTGCAGTTACAGTGCCGTTAATTGTCGCTTCCGCTTCCACCAAACCTTCCCTGAAATTATGGGCGCGCGCGAATGGCGCCGTCGCCTCGCATTCGCGCCAAAACAGTACAAACCCTAGGCGTCCGCCGCTGCACTGCAATGCCGCCGCCGCCGCCGCTGTCGTCCGTGGAGCGGCAGGTGGCTGAGATCGCCGCCGAGCCCGACCGCGCTGCCGCGTACGCGCGTCTCCTCCACCTGCAGCGCGCGTGCGCCGACGACCCCTCCGCGGTCGCGGACCTCGCCGCAGCCTCCCCCTCCACTCTCCTCCCGCTCCTCCTACGCGACGCCGGCGACCGTGACGAGGTTGTCGCCGCTTCCGCCCTCAAGTGCCTCGGCTTCACGCTCTACCATCCTGTCCTCGTCTCCACCGTCTCAGGTAGAATAATGTCTCCATGTATCCATTGGGCAATGCTCGTCAGTGAGATGTGCAGTTTCGGTTGACAAGACTTGGGGGTTGTTGACTAAATGTTGATGTAACAAGTTTGATTCGGCGTGGTTCATACAGTACAGTCGTGTGATCTGGGTTAATGAAACGAAACCTGTGAAATGATTTATGTTTGGAATAGGTCCCCTAAAAGTAGGCTTTAACTGTGTGATTTAGCTGTGAAACTACTCCTATGCATACACATCGAGATCCTGAGTTTGAACTTCACCAGCAGCGTGGTTTGATATTTATCGGCATTAACTTGTTCATTCTACTGATGCCCTGTCCTGTTGATGTTTGGGTTCTTTAATTTAATATTGTTCTTAATGCTTCATACTGATCCTTTATGCTAAAGTTCTGACAATACATACATGACTTTCCTCTGATCTAGTTGTAGTATCATGTCGAAACACTGGCCCTTTATGGAAATTGCCAAATTTTCAATTTTCTTCTGGTAGGTAATATTGTAAATGGTGTTAGGATTAACAAGGTTCTGTTCACGTATATCATGCTATCTATGGTTGATGAAATGAGTTATAAAGACCAAATTTACTGTCGCTATCTTATTTGCCATTTTCTCTGCCATTCTGTACCAGTCAATTGCCCTTCACAACAGATTCAATGTGCTTATACACATGATTGATAATGTTTGTAACTTTGTATCTTTGAAGGAGCAACTTTGATATTAGTTTTTTTAATCCTGCAGGGCAGATGGTTCAGTTAGTATTAGATACCTTGATAAAGCTAATCATGACCACTCAGATGAAGGTTGATCACACTTGCTATCCTTTTTTAAAAATGTTTCTATTGTTCAATATTAGCGTGGGGAGTTTGGCTATGATTTTGGTAATCTAGTTCTTATTGTATCCTATTTAATTTACCAGTTTGTATTATAGGCTATTTGTAATCTGGGTGTCTGGTGCATCTCTGTGCAACAATTGGAGGCTGTGATTGGAGATGATAGAGCAGCTTCTTTGCTAACTGCTATTGTTCATGCCATTGACAATCCTTTTTGTTCTTTGTCTACAACATTTGAGGCTGCTCAGGTTATTATGCATACTTGAACTGATTCCTATTTCATTGCCTAATTCTGGATATCCATTTATGCAATAGATTTTATTTTCTGAGCATCTCATTCCACTTATAACTAACACTGCTTTTGAAAACTCTGAAGGCTATCATGAAACTTACGAGTCAAAATGCAGAAAGAATGAGGGAACTTTCAAGCATATGGGCTCCACCGATATACCGAAGACTCTTGAGTGCTGATAAGGCAGAAAGGGACATGGCAGAAAGATGCCTGATTAAAGTGTCATCTGATGTTTTACCACCTCAATATCTTCTTTCGAAGGTAATTGAAAAATTGCTCCTATTCTGAATGTCTAAGAGCTGCTTACAATTGGTAACATAATACTGTTTTATTGCTGAAGTGAGATCTTATATTTTTAATGACAAACCACTTAATAAATTAGGTATAAGTATTTTACATTGAGTTGTTAAAAACTTCGTGGGCAAACCAAAAATAACATTGGCCTACCTCTGTAGTATTTGAACTGAAATGACTTGCAATACTATTTGGTCTGAAATGCTATAGAATCTATGTACAAAGCAAGTTAAAAGTTATTGGCAGATTAATTTAGGCCAATGTGTATCTGACAGACTGGCACATGTCAATGGCACTTTCTTGCTACATGTTTATGTGGCTTGACATGTGAATCTTAATATTATTGTTGTTATTTTTAGAAATTACATATTAATGCATCAATGCATCTCGTTGCAGTTTCCATGTTGAATTAGTTATTTACCAACCACTTGCATCATGTTACTTGCTAATGTAATCCCATTTCCAATCTGTATGGAGTGACAGCTTCTCAACTTAATTTTTTTTGATGCTTGCTGTGTAGGCAATAGCTTCAGACCTTGAGCATTCTCTGCTCTCTCGTATGTTGGATATGATCGATGATCCTGTAAAGAAAGTTCAAGCAGTGAAGTCATGGGGCTGGTATATATCTTTACTTGGCTTACATGTGGTGGATAATAGACCTCTACTTAATAAAGTCCTTAAGGTCCCTGAGCAGATGTTCATTGATCCTGATACACAAGTTCAGATTTCCACAATGGTGAGCTCGACTGTTCATTTATCAAGCGAAATTGTTCTCCATTAAGAGAATCTATCCTGCTGTAATATGATAATACTTTCAGTTTTACAGGTTGCCTGGAGAAATTTGGTGAATGCATTTTTTCCTCAGAATTCAGAGACTTTGGTTCCAGAAACTAAAATTTCTCCCATTGAATCAAGAGCAGATACAAATGCTCAACTGAAAAAGATAAGGCTAATTATGATACCTTTAGGTCGAATTCTGTCTAGAAGTTGTAATATTGCTTTAAGTTCTTCCTGCTTGAGCACATGGTATCACCTCTTATATAAACTTGGTGATTTGATAAATCATTTACCCATTCTGGAGTCTGCTTTTGGGCCAATACTCAAAATAATTTTCTCAGTTGGACCTGATATTCAGAATAAGCCGCTCTATTCATTTTGTGTCAATCTGTTTCATGAATCTATTTCAGAGAAAGTTCGAGACATGGCCTCACATGGGGAGCATTTGCCCATTCCACTGAACCAGAACCTGCTATCCCAATCCTGTATACATCTCAAGGCCTTGATGGATGGTCAGCGTATCAGATGGTCACCGTGGGATGCTACTTGCTTTGATTTTCATTTGGAGATCCTTGGCTCTATTGTGAATCCAGAATTACTTCATAATGCGTCTCTTGAAATCGTGGTGACTGTCATGGATTCTGCGACACAGATTTTTAGGTCGCTTGTACAGGGAGTTCAAGTTGATTGTAAAGCAAAGTGTGCTTATGACAGTGCTCAGATATGCATTGCTAAGGTGTGCAAGTTTGTGAAGAAGGTGTTTATGGATCTTGTAGGAAAGCAAAACATCAACAATTGTTCAGTGTTACTGCAATTTGGTTTTCAGTTTGTGAAAGTTATTTTGGAGGAATTGGACCATTGCCTACTGGCTTCTGGAACCTATTTGATAGGCTTAGACATCGAACACATAAAGGAGATGCAATGTGCAGATTGTACCCTAAAGCTATCATATCCAGGAATCAAGTCACATTCTTACATGGAAATGGTTTCTCCAGCAGTTTACATAATTGCACTCTCTCTATCAGTTGTAGCAGAGTTTACTGGAGAGATATCGCATGGAGATGCTGAGCGATTGGCTATAATTATTTGCTTATCCAATTTTCAGGAGAATTTTCATGCTGCTGTTTCTTTTATGTATAAGCAGATCATGCTTCTGACAGATAATAGGCTAAGAATGAGATGGTTGATGATTTGGAACAAAATTGCGAAGCGCTTGAATGAGCAAACTATGCCTCACTTAAAATTTATCTGCGGCACAAGTGACTATGATGTACTCTATCAGTTCTTCTGTTATCCATTTTTTGCTTTCCTATTGCCTGGGAGGAAATCTACTCTTTGTGATGCTGAAAATTCTTGTGAGTCATACTTTTCTTTGTCACATGACCTACAAGTGGAAGTGACTATTGAGGTTTATAAATCCATTTGTGCAAACTCCAATTGTGGCCCAGAGTCTTCTCACAAGGTTTTCCTGGGGCGCTTTTGTGGATTTGTTGTAACCATAATTGATGAAAACATCTCCTTATTCCAAGCCAACCTTGATTATTGTTCAGAGAAGAAGTTTAAAACTATCGCTATCCTTTCTACTCTTGGCGAACTAGTTAGTGGATTATTAGAGAATGCCCACATTTTGAACTACATTAATAAAGAGCCGACAGGAACAAGTGAAGAGTCTGCTGGATGTAACCAGTCTAGCCTCCTTCTGAGTTGCTTGAAGCTTGTTAGCAGGTTTGTTGAATTAAACTTATAGAAGAAGTACTTGTAAGCTATCCTGCCTAACATAAAAGGATAAATTGTGACGATTTCATGATGTTTAAGTAATCTCCAACAAATTCATGACTAATGCAGGTTTATGGGACTGTCGGTTGTTGTTTCCAAAGTAAATCCAGCTTCCCAAGACCAGATCACGAGCAGGTAAGCATCTAGATTTAATCAGTAGCAAGAATCTGCTTTAGTCCGATTTGTATCACATTATTTCTTACTTTGGTTATACTTTAGGTTTTTTTCATCTTTATCTACGTTCACTGGGCATCTTCTGTTGAAGAAAGACGTTATTCTGTTCTTTGAGGTTTGTGACATCTTCTTTATGTAAGTACAAGGCACAGGACATCTTTTATGCAAATTGCATTAAAAAATATCACCTCATCCTCTTGCAGATTATTGGGGAGCAACTTACTGAATGGCTCTCTTTATCTGGCACATTGTACTGTCAAGTGCAACAAGGAGAAACCATTGATCAGCTTGAGAAGCTCTGGTTCAAGATCGTCATGTGCCTAAAGATGAGTAAGCTCATCAATGATGGTTCCTTTCTTCAAAAGCAGCAAGTGCTACTTCAAGCCGCACTTAACCACCCTCACCGTCCCATTTCAATTGCAACTACAGCTTGGAGAGCATCCAGATCTGACATGGCAAGCTTGCAGCCCTCATCATGCTCAATGTTCAAGCTGGATGAATCACCAATGGAGAGAAGAAAAGATCTTACTGATCCTTGTGCTCCTCATAACGCCATTGTGCTCGAAGAAATTGACATTTTGAGAAAGTTCACACATCCAATGTTAGAAACAGAAAAGAATGATGAATCTCTCAAGGTGAAGAATGATGAATGTCTTAAGATCTCCGTGGGTCTAGGGAGAAAGAGGATGAAGATCATGAAGTACTCAATGAAGCCAAGGGAGCTTGGCAAAAATAAAGTTCCTCCTAGCGGTTTTAGCTCTAAAAAGAATACTAGTGCCTTCTCATCTCATAACATGGAAAGCAAAGTGTGTAGGAAACCAGAAGTAGTACTCGAAATGCTTAAAAGAAAGAGATAACTATATGATTGTAAGAGCGTATGTAAAAATATCAAACTGTTGTACACCCAGAAAAAGAGAGTAAAATTGTTGTACTCTATTGATTGTTTTGTAAAGCCTTTTAGTTTGTTTCTCCAGCAGATTATAATATGAAGGTGATTTTAGGATAAAATTTAGGCTTTTTTAGTCGCTTCGATTGTCTAGCTCTTTTTTCATGGTTGCTGACAACTGAAAAACCCTCATAAAATCTACCCTTTCTCTCTCTATATATAGTTGATACCTGCTAAAAGGAATTAACCCCTATAAAACAAGACATGTCATCAATATTTTTTTGCCGTTAGATGGTATTAGTACAAACATAGCAGCCGTTGAATCAAGAAGAAGATGCTTATTATCTATTTAATTCAATCATCCTTTCATCTACCTACTCCTTGAAACATTAGTTAAAAAAAGACTCCTTGCAACATAGCACATATATTCATGTAGCTAAATAAGCATTACTTTTTTCAGCATAACCATTCTTCATGTCTATGATTTTTTTGATTAATTCTCAATTATTAAATATAATTTAGTTTATGTATTTTTTATAGTAAGTCTAAGTTTATTTGCTTGGAAGTGATGAATGTCAAACATTTTCTTTTTTAATGACTTGACTCAACTGAAGCAAGCACATAAAAATACATCACTTCATCTGTCTATTAATAATTGATTTTTTGCAAGTTATTAAAAATAGTTGTATTTAAATCATCAATCAACTAAGATTAAATTGTTGTACGTGTGCCATGTATATATATAACCGATCGAATATATTTTAGTCCTAACATTTTCTATTTTATCATACATAAGGCCCACAACAATGTGCGGGTTCTCACTAATTATTCTAAAAATCAAACCTTAAAAATTCAAAATCGCTTTGTATAATTAAAGTATATGTTGTAGAATTATTTGAAGCCGCCCAATTGAAAGCTTGTCTATGCTTTCCATGAAAAATGTTTGTAGTTTTTTTCAAATAACCCAAATAAGGATCAAAATACGGATAAAAACAAAAATACTGCAATGTATAAGTTTTCAATATATATATACGTATACCGTACTCCGCAAGGTATAAGTTTTCAATACATATACGTATACCGTACCCGAACTGCGCAATGATACGGTATGCTCTATAAAATAACACGTGTACCCCTCTTCTTCCCGGTAGCTCGCTGAGTCGCTCGCCTCCGCCTTCGACCTCTCCTCCCCGACGCGAGCGGAGCGAGAGGCCGAAACCCTACGCCGATGGCGTCATCTGGGGCTTCCCCGCCGGTGGCGATGGCCGTCGACGACGCGGAGGACGACCAGCTCGCCTCCATGTCCACGGAGGACATCGTCCGGGCCTCCCGCCTCCTCGACAACGAGATCCGCGTCCTCAAGGCAAGCCGCCCCGCCCCCAACCCGCCGCCCTCCCCTCTCCTAACCCTAGACCCCTCCCCCTTTTCCTAGGCTTGCCCGTTTCCTCCTTGGGAGTTTGGAATCTATTCTCGGCGTTAGGGTTTCGGGTTTGCGTTCGGGTTGTCTGATCGGTGGGGGCGTTTTTGTGTGATGGTGCGCAGGACGAGCTGCAGCGGAACAACTTGGAGCTGGAGTCGTTCAAGGAGAAGATTAAGGAGAACCAGGAGAAAATTAAGCTTAACAAGCAGCTGCCCTACCTCGTCGGCAACATCGTTGAGGTAAAGAAACAGGAATGCCATCCTAGTTTATTAGATCGCACTTCAGTGTGTTTAGCTATTTCTTAGTTTGATCTGAGAAAGTGGGAAGTGCATAAGAGAAAAAGCCTTTTATGTTTTATAATTCGGTATGAATTGCTCTTGATCTGATTCATCCTGATTCTGCTCAACATTGTTCTGTAATTCGCTAATTTACGTAGCTTGTGCTCAGAAGATGCACAATTCCTTGTAAGAAAAGACTTGGTTCATACTGTGCTCATTTGATTTTGCTTCTGCTATTTCTGCTATTAGTTCTTCACGAGTAAAAAACACTCTTAAATTATGTGACTTCGTCTGCGGGAGTTAAAAACTCTTAAATCCAACAGCGTTACAACTTGATTACTGATTTATTTCACTACTCTTAATGTTCAAGACCTTCAAGCTTTGAATAAGTTTTGCATATATCTCTGATACTTCTGTTGGTACTATCACCTAATGCTGCATTTGAGTATCAGCGCTCCTACTTGAGTTGCAATATAGCATGGACATATGGTGCATCATGAATAAAGTATTTAAAACTAAAGCACTTCTATTGATTCCGCAATGTGATAACAAGTGCTATTACCAGCAATTGCTGTTTTCCTATTCATGTGACCTTTTGCTTTGGAATAATCTGGGTGTTGTAACCATATGGTTTTTGTTTCCTTAACTGTTTAGATTCTGGAAATGAACCCTGAGGATGAAGCTGAGGAGGATGGTGCTAATATTGATTTAGACTCACAAAGGAAAGGCAAATGTGTTGTTTTGAAGACTTCCACAAGACAAGTACAAATAACAACCTTGTTTGCCTATTCCTTTAGCTCCTAGATCTTACATCATATGAAGGAACTGTTTCCTTTATTGATCAAATAGTTAAAAATTCGAGCATGCCTCATCTATCAGTAGTTGCCATAGCAGCAATTGGAATCAGTTTTCTGTTGGAATGGAATAGTTTAGATGGGAGATGATACCATAAAATGAATATAACTGCAAAGAAGAATATGTTGAAGCAAGTGGTTGGAAATTTTGTAAAAGTAAGCTGTTCTGTAGAACAATTTATGCCTGCCATCCAGCAAGCAAGTGTCGTAATGCCTTCACTTTGGTGCAATAGTTCCTGTCTTTGCACGTGTGGTGCTGTGAGTCTTTTATTGACCCAGTTACTTACAGGTGTCAGCCTGATATGTGTTTTGCTGTTTTAGATTCATATCTAAAAGCAATGAAATATTGAATAGCACATTTTTTAGTCTTAAGCATAACTTTTAGTTAAAGAGAATAAGAAATTAAACACATTTTTGTAAAATCACATTTGCTCCTATTTTGATTGCAGACTATATTCCTTCCTGTGGTTGGGTTAGTTGACCCTGATAAACTCAAGCCAGGTGATTTGGTTGGAGTAAACAAAGACAGCTACCTTATACTGGACACACTGCCATCAGAGTATGATTCACGAGTGAAGGCAATGGAGGTGGATGAAAAACCCACTGAGGATTACAATGATATTGGAGGTCTTGAAAAGCAGGTACAATGCTCAATAGACATCGAAAGTTCAAGGTTCCTTTCCGATAAATGAAAATATTGACAAGGAGGTTTTTAGGTGACAATAGAGCAATTTGTATTGTTTCATGTGTCAAGCATGTTGCATTTCCATTCAAGTTCGCTTCTTCATTCTTTCTCATCCTTTTCATCTTATGTTATTGAATATAGATTCAAGAGCTTGTGGAGGCAATTGTTTTGCCAATGACACACAAAGATCGGTTCCAAAAGTTGGGCATTCGTCCCCCAAAAGGAGTTCTTTTGTATGGCCCACCTGGAACTGGGAAGACTCTGATGGCTCGTGCATGTGCTGCGCAGACAAATGCGACATTCCTGAAATTAGCTGGTCCACAATTAGTCCAGGTAATCAACCTTTTCAATTAAACAAACTCCATTGAGTATTACTGTGATTCTTTTTGTTGACCCTGTTGATAATTGTTTGGCGGTCATGTGGAGGCAATCAGGCAATAGTTATGTGATTTATCATTGCGTGGTCATTCACCATCATCATTTAGGAATCACATAACTATTGCCTTGTCTGCAGAAGCCTATTTATCTGCTATGTACCTGGATACAGTTTCTAATGGAGGAATAATGATATTTTTGCGGGCCTGCCCAGATGTTTATTGGTGATGGAGCAAAGTTGGTCCGGGATGCTTTTCAACTTGCTAAGGAGAAAGCTCCCTGCATCATTTTTATTGATGAGATTGATGCAATTGGGACTAAGAGGTTTGACAGGTACGTTTCACATGATGACTTTATCCCCTCGTATTTTTCCTGCACTGTTTCAAAGCCTAGGACTAGGGCATGCTAATTTTCTGCATAATATTTTGGAGCCTAGAGTTCTCATTGCCCTTTCAATGTACTATAAACAAAAGTACAAAACATACTTGTTAGTGGTGAAAATATTTATTCTTATTGTTAACAAGTAATTTGCTTTATTCTATGACAGCGAAGTTAGTGGTGATAGAGAAGTTCAGAGGACTATGTTGGAATTGCTGAACCAACTGGATGGATTTAGCAGTGATGAGCGGATAAAGGTTAGGACATGTTAATATTTTTTTCTTGTTTGCATGCTGCTATGCATCTACTGATTATCCCTGCCCTGATGGTTTTGTTGAGCACTTGAGCTTTTCAATTTCTTGATCTAATTTGAAAATGAATGGTGTAGACAAATCCATGTTTATGTTTTTTTTGAAGCATCAAAATAGTATTTACAACGCATTTACTATGATCTAGAAGTCAGTGATAAGAAAAATCCAAAATATACTTCAGCGTTCCTTGTGTTGCCATGATTTCAATGTGCTTCTGAAATTTCATTTACCAAAACCATCTTAGCGTTGCTTTGAACTTTTGTTTTTGGATTAGCAATGTTTTCTTTCTAATTATTTCACCTACTTATGGTGTATTGGTTAACTTGCAGGTCATAGCTGCAACAAACCGTGCTGACATTCTTGATCCTGCTTTAATGCGATCTGGACGTTTGGACCGAAAGATTGAGTTTCCTCATCCATCTGAAGAAGCTAGGGCTAGAATCTTGCAAGTAGGTTCCCAGAACTTTTTATGTCTAATATTCTGAAGTTTGCTTCAGAATTTACATTCATCTGTTTGCTTTAGTCTGGAAGGCATGTTGTAACCAATGTATGCTTATCTGTAGATTCACTCAAGAAAAATGAATGTAAATCCGGATGTGAATTTTGAAGAGCTGGCTCGCTCAACAGATGATTTCAATGGAGCGCAGCTGAAAGCTGTTTGTGTAGAAGCTGGTATGCTTGCATTGCGGCGGGATGCTACAGAGGTGAGACTTCCTATTTTATTCTTATATAATCCCATCATATGTCCTGAGATCCTGACTAGCTCTTTAGTGAGGGGAAAATTTTCCATAAGTATGTGGTTTCCAGACTCATTTGTTTCTAGATTATCTGTGAACTAAGTAAAGATAACATGCTAATATTTTTAGAGGGATAATATATGTATATTTGAAAAATTAGCTAAAACTCTCAAGGGTTACAGGTTCAATATGTCTCGCACTCAAATTCTCACTGCCTGTCTACCTATGGTGTCTGTTCAGTTGTGGCACCAGTGAGCATAAAATTCTGCTCTGACCTGGTTCCTTGTTTTTTTTTCCAGTTTGTGGTTTCTGCTCATAGAAAATGATTTTTCAATGCTTTTGTTTTTTATTATGTTTGTCATTTAATGTTTTTACTACGCAATCTCTCTACAGCATATTTGTTTCTTTTGACATTTCATCACTGAAGATTGTAGTACTCTGCTTGGCATTGTTAGATGAGCTTTCTGTGAAGTACTACCATATTGTAGATAACCTTTTGTGGTTGCTGATCCTGATTGTTTCTTGCGTAGGTGACTCATGAGGACTTCAACGAAGGCATAATACAGGTGCAGGCCAAGAAGAAGTCTAGCCTAAACTATTACGCTTAATGAATTGCTAAAATCACCAGGGCTCTGGACTTGTTTTTAACCATACTGTTTGGATAATCTAAGATATGGCTTCACGTTTAATTTGAGATGCAAGTTTTTAACACTAGCAAGCCTCAGCTTGGGATGGAAAGTGTGTTTTTATTTACATAGATGCTGGGCGACAAATGAATTGAATCGAGATAAGCCAAAAACATTATATTGTGTTAGTTTGCACAAGCTTTTCTTTACAAAGAGGAGATCCTTTTAACGGAGATTAGTGCTTTATGTTGGACTATTTGACTATACCAAAATGATATTGTTTTTAACAGAAAAGGTTTATCAATTGGCTGGGCATCCGGACAATTATGCAGCGTGCAGCGTCAATAGGCCTTTGTCAGTGGTGTCACACGGTTGGAGTTAGTAACTATGTCTATGTCCTTATATTGGGTTGAGAAAAGATTTTTTTGTCACGAGCAGTGGATTTATGATTAATTACTATTAGTTATAAAATTTTTTAAAAATAAATGAATATGATTTTTTAAAATAATTTTGTATAAAAAGTTTTTATAAAAAACGTATAGTTTAAGGAGTTTTGGATATTAAAGTGAAGAACCTAACGCAGCCAAGGCTTTATTCTTTCTCCCCGCAAAAAAAAGGGCTCTATTCTTTCTAATGTGATTTTCAGAGTTTGAGAAAGTCGGAGGTTTATCCCGTTATCTACTTTTTTTTTTCACTTGTATCTAAATGTTATGGTTGCATAACTCCTAAGACAGAGGCCGGGTATTTAACTCATCTTGTGCTTCACTCCTTTATCTAAAAATGAAAGCTAGCCCAAAGGCCCAAAACTGCTAGTTTTGGAGCCATCTGGCTAGCCCATATCTTTGGACATGATGACTAGTCCATGATCTCCACTTGTGAGGCTTAACCAAACCATACAACAAGCACAAAATTGTAAGCATGGGAACTGATAAGGCCACGGATTTTCAAGAAAAAAATGCAATGTTCATACAAGCGAACTTTATTTCAATTTGAACTGGAATACAAACCAACATTAGAAATCGTTAAGTTACCAAGCAAATACTACATACTTAAAAGAAATTTATGAAGGTACCAGATAAATACTGAAACGAAATTAAAACATAAAACCAGAACATATGGATGTTCATTATTGCAATGCTGATACGAAACGAAACGAAGCGAAGCCGCAGATCGATCGACGCCATGATACCACCACTTCGCAGAGCACCAGCCACCAGCATCAGTGCGTGCCGTTGCCGTTCATCCATGGCAGCTGAGGATGGGAAGCTCCCTGGCCAGCGGCAGCCGCCGCAGCAACAGAACTCGACGCCGGCGCTTCCGCCTGTGACGGAGAGGGCACCACGGCCTGGCTCCCCGGGGGGAGGTTCATCTCCGGCGACAAGCCATTCCCGAGGCTCCCCATGAAGAAGGGGTGCGGAGGCAGGCGGCCGCGCGGGTCGTCGTAGTTGAAGCCGGCGAAGTCGAACACCTGCGTGTCTTGCTCGGGGTTGCTCATCCAGTTGCCACCCGCCGCCGCGACTGTCTGCTGGCCGGCGCGGCTTCTGCCGGCGCCGTTGGTGGCATTGGCACGGCGGCGCTTCTTGGCGGCGGGGACGGCGGCGACGTTGCCTTTGGCCTCCATCTTGAGGAAGTACTTCTGCGCGTGGCTGGACACCTGCGCCGCCGTCCTGGTGGTGACCAGGTGCTTGGAGATGTTCTTCCAGTCGCCGCGGCCAAACACGCGCAGCCCTAGCAGGAACAGCCTGCATGCATGCAGCGATCAACGAATTAATTATAACTTTTTATGGCTCGAGCAAGAAGAAGTAGTGGATCACTTTGTTTCTTCTACCAGGGGAAAAAGATTTGAACTTCAAATGAAAGATTTGAGAATTTCATTTCTAAATAATTTGTCTAGATGAACAAAGTTACAATCTTTTCCTTCAAAAAAAGGGGGGGGGGATAATTCATAAATAAACATGATTGTATTTGTAGCAATAATCTCAAACCATTTAATCCTAATTTCTTACGATAGAAAAGTCAATTACTTGAAAAGAAAAAAAAACACGGTCACTACTGCTCCCAAAATATGTCGTTTTAGATATCAATTTGGTCTTTAAAACACAACTTTGATCACTAATTTTTATTGCAAAACATCTAAAACCCCTGATAAAAATATAATATTGTAAGGTTATTTTTCAAGACAAACCTATAGCTATGTTTTCATATATCCAATCAAAATATTTTAATAGACATTAATGTAAAAATTTTAAAGTTTGACTTTGAACATATCCTAAACAAGAGTGCTAGTTATCTTATAGCTAGCACCCTATTACATACAAAATTATTATATATATACTCATGATAGAATTAGATGCACCTTGCACACAGAGAAAAACGAAAGCAATAAACAAAACAAAATTATTTAGGCATACTGATATATAATAAGAAAATAAATAACCTGTGTTCCTTCTCAGTCCAAACCACCCTTCTTTTTGTTGACAACACCGCTTGCTGATGATTGGTCTCAATCTTCTTTAGCACCACCTCTTTCTCCTTGATCACTAATGCCTCATGTGCTTGCACATCCACCTCTTTCTCTACAACCATCTCCCCTTCTTGATCTATTTGATTACCCATCTCCATCTCCTCCAATGGATAATCAAACAACAAATTCAACATGGTTTCTTCTCCCTCTAGCCTCGCAAGGTTTCCGTTTGCGAGGGCAAGATCAACATTGCGTATGCTATTATTAGTACCACTATTATTCACGCTATGGGTGATCATGGGAGTCCCTATGGTGAGCTTCAAATACAAGTCTATTACCTCACTCGTAGACTTCCAAGGGAACCATTCATGGAGTTCTCTCACGATGCTTCCATGCTTCTTCTTGTTCCTTCCTTCACCACCATCTTCACTTCTGCAGCCGTTGGGGCTAGCAATCAGTGACCAGGCCTCCTCTATCTCAGAAGCTGTCCACCCCTCAATGACTATTGAACCCATGGGAAGGGATGGGATGGCACACAAGAGTTAGCAGTGTAGATGAGGTTTGGAGTGTGGAAGAATAGGAAGAAAGGCATGGTATTTATAGGCTACATGTGTGGTGCATCCTTTTGACTTGTTATTTCAGAAAAGGGTGTAGTGTAACGTTTTCTCTACCGATTAATGGAAAAATATTATTGCGTGTGAACTAATGGGTATTTAATTTTTATGCATATATGTACCAAGATATAGATGTAGTGGATCTTTTCCGTATCCCTATATATCTCCATGTATAAATTGGCGAGATTTAGAAATGCTATTACATCAATGCACATATATATGTTTGGTTGTGTGTGACGACTTATATCAATGGGAATGATCTCAATCGTTGTCGTTAACTTAAGATTGTTCTTGTTGATATAAACTTTATGCTTCTCTTGAGATATTAATAGCTTACTATATATTGACAAAAAGAAGGATATATCAGTCTTATGTCACATAGTAATCATATCACCCTTGAAAATGCTGATCTAACGGCTTTAGTTGTCCATGGGACTGAAAAAAGAGACATTTCTGGTACCCTTGAGGTAATCCTATTCAGATTATCACCGGTACTTACTACATTAAAATTGATAGTTCATATATAAATGTGTAATCGCATACTTCAAGTTTTCTAAGAATACGTCAATGTAAGTAGTTTCATTTCTTAGCTTGTAGATGGTAATTGGTTAATTTAATTATACGCATAATATCTCCACAATTCACATCATATCTTGTGTTAAATAAATGGTCCATGAATGAATTTAATATAGTGTACATATATATTTTCTCCAGCTTTGCACACATTTAATTTTTGTTTGCTACATGAGAGATTGAGTAATTAAACGCTAAAGATAGATGCAGATCATATAAATGGTTGAGCAATTTATTATGGTCAGCACGTAGAAGCACCTAGCAGTCCATGGACAGTTGACCTTCCATTCGTTTTCTAGAATAAATAAAGGAATAAAGAATCCATGAAGAATGTCACTGCAGGGTCCAATATGTCTACAATATTCATACAACTTTCAAGATTTACGAGGTTACCAAATACACACAATTGTACGTACATATGGCATATATAGGTTGTTAGCCATGATTGATTTGTGGTCACTGTCACATGTGAGTTGTACCGTACAATACTTGGGACTCAGACTGATGTACAGAAAAAAAAATCTAGACGTTAATTTAATAATTACTAGTGGAACCAATTGATATACAACAACTTTTCATTTTAAAATGATTGTATATAATGGTGTTATATTATGAGTTCAATTTATCAAGAAATCCTAAACATCCTTATTAATCTATGTTGACCAATACAATTGCACATGGTCCTGATCGAGAATGGATATATATTCGATCGAATATGCCTATAATTTCTATATAGAAATAAAACTTTGGTACATTGAGCATTTGTATAATAGACTAAGTTTCTTCACATCCAAGCTAATTGTCAAATTAAATACAAACAATTCAAGGCAGAGAGTGCCTTAAAAGAAGAAGAGAAATTCTATTAACCATAGGCAAAGAAGAAGAGAGTGCTGCCTACCCTTAATTATTCACAGGTCGCACATCCAGGTCGGGTGTGCATGGGCTGGGGTTTGCAGACGGCATGCACCACATTTTTTCCCTACTTATTCTTGGGTGAACTCATTGATGCATGAACTTAATATTATCTTCATTCCTAAAAAAATGTATTTCTAGCTATTCACCTAGACAAACGAGTGCATTTCTGGCTAAATACACTCTTTTTGATCAGAGGTAGTATTAGAGTCAAGCCAAGTAGCCTTAATTTTAAGTTAAAATTAAATAATTTGTGGATCATGCTTTGGGTCTCTACATCTATCATAGACATGATGATGCCTCGAAGTGAGAATGTGCATTGAAACAGTAAGTACACCTTTATTAAGCCTTTTTTTGATGAACTAATTATTTTTATTAAAACTTAATATTTAAATAAAACTACGTGTAGCGAAGCTGGCTAGTGCACCCTCGTGCATGTGTGCCTACCCGCGTTCGACTAAACTCATCGCGTGTGTTCACCTTTCTCCTTAATTCAATAGATACCAAGTTCCATAAACAATATTTTTTGAACAAAAGTTCCATAAGCATTGCTGTAATAAACAAAGGACACATATGATCTATATGATGGCACACACACACACACACATATATATTATATTGGGGTGAAATACGGTTACACGGTGCTTAACACAACCGAATTATTGACTCCCCCAGCATGGCAACATGGATATATATATATATAGTGCTGAGCCACACATATAGTGTCTTAGCTTCAACGAGATGGGTTTGTTGCCATCTTCTACAGGCTAGATCACCATATGCCATCTATATAAATAGCTAATCATCAGATGTTCAGAACATGCTGTTGCTCTGGTTCATCCACTGTTCCGCGGGAGCAGCATAAGTGGCTCCCTGCTGCTGCTGATAAGCTGCAGCTGCGTCCATCATCATTTGCTGATCATTCCAGCGCTGCTGAGCCTGTATCTGCATCTGCACCACCTGTTGTTGTATCTGGGGATTGTACAGCAGAGGGACCCAGAACTGAGCTACGTTGTTCATGGCGGCATCGAAGTTGTTGTTGTTGTTGTCCATGGCCACACCCCAAGGGTCGGCTTCATAGAGGTCGACGTCGTTGATGCTGTAGCGGTGCTTGGCGGTAGCACTCCGCAGCCGGCGGAAGTACTTCTGGGCGTGGCTGGACACTTGCACCGGCGTCTTGGTGGTGACGAAGTACTTGGAGATGTTCTTCCAGTCACCACGACCATACACACGCAGCCCCCTTAGAAAGAGCCTGCAGGAAAAAAAATAGTCATAATTGAATTGATGATTTGTTTAATTAACTTGCTAATAATGTTATTAAATTCTTTCAAAACTAAAATTATTACAGAAAATTTGTTCACTGGTAGATGGGAATAGAAACTGATTTTTTTATATGGGAAATAGAAACTGATAAGTTGTTGCTGTTACTGAACAAAAGTGCACGTTTTATTTCCTAGAAATGAAAGGTAGACCTTGTGCATAAAGACATAAATACTACTACGTACAACATAGACGTTTTTATTAATAAAATAACTTTTCAACCTCGGTATGTAAGATATCACTTCGGCCACTGTATTTCGTCATCTTGTATATATTCATATAAAGTTAAACAGCATAATACTCCTATATATCAACGTGTACACTTAATTTTTTATAGATCCATAAAGTTCCAAAGTACATATACATTTTCGACAAAATAGGTAAAAAATTATTTATTTTGACTACAATCTCTTACTATATATATATATATGGAGCACGATATGTAAACAAGGAAAAACTAAAATCTTCTCATCATGTACACATTACTAGTACCTAATATTTTAGAAAGAAATACATCACTACACAAAAATCAACAAAAACACAACATGCTTTTTTATGTAAAATAAAAAACAAGACATGCATGACCAGTAATTAAATAATTTACATGCATGGAAATAAAGATGCATAACAAAATCACCTATAGAGTGGAATACATTTTAATTAAACATGCAAAGAAGCAAAAACTTCAATTGAGAAATTAAAGTAGAACACAAATAGGATCTATCAAAGAATTAACCTGTGCTCATCAGTGTTCCAAAACCTCCCAGTGTTTGGTGCAGCTTGCTGAACCTGGTTCACCTCCTCACCGTCGTTGCCGTTCACCACCATTGGCGCCGGCGGAGGTGCCTGCTCCACCGTCTCCTCCATAGGAGCACCACCAAGCACCATGCCGGCGCTGCCGTAGTTCATGCCAACGTCGACGTTCATGGCAGCCTCCGGCGGCATGCCGGAGTTGTTGTTCACGTGCTCAAAAGAAGGGTTCACGACGGCGCCGGCGTAGCCGTCATGCGGCTGCGCCGCCGCCTGCGCCATCTCCACCACGAGATCAACGTACAAGTCGATTACCTGACGCATGGTCCTCCATGGGAACCACGTCCGGAGCTCCCTCACAATGCGGTCGTGCCTCGTGATGTTGTCACCGTTGCCGTTGCTGGCGCAGGCGTCGTACTGGGCGTTGCTCATCCTAGCCACCATTGACCTCGCCTGCTCCAACTCCGCCGCCGTCCACTCCACGCCGAACCTTGCGTCCATTGCGATGGCGAGCAGCACGCAGCGAGAGCGAAGGCTACTGCGAAACAACGAGAGCAGTATGCAAGAGGAGAGGATGGATGTTGGTGTGGGGGAGAAGAAGGGGCAGGGAGCCGTATTTATAGGCCTGGATGTGTGGATGCTGCCCAGGGAATGTGAATCTGGTGGATCATGATCATCAGTGGGTAAAAACAATTAACATTTACGCCCAAAGGCGCGAATATTCAAATCAATATGATACGTGTTACCTGGCACTCGGAATGCATATACGTTTGCGGTACTAGGGACATTAATTTCCATGCACGCAGGTACGTCCGTGCTACTCTCCGTACGGTTTGAGAACATTTCGTGTCATCCTTACTTTACGATCGCAATTTTGTCCTCTTTCTGCACTTTTCACTTAAAACTGAAAGGAGGAATCATGTCACCTTACTTTACTAATTTATATATGCTTCCTTCCTATCACATTCGTATCTACGTGCCCTTACAGCAGTATAAAACATATCAAATCGTTCAAACAACATCTAGCCTACAATGTGCCATTGTTACCGGAATGCATTTTTGAGAGGGTTCGAGAGTTCACTGCCAATTCGGCGCCGGCCTACGTACATAGATGTAGGAGACTGAGAGCATATGCAATCAAGATAGGGACAATATGCATGGCTGTACACGTGTGACCCCAAATAAACAATTCACATATATATAAGAAATAGTATTTTAGTTTGACTGGCCTGCTTTGTTGGCTTTGTCACTGCAGACGGCCCCTCCCACGCCTCTCCATGGGTTGAAAATGTGTCAATGGGTTTATCATATATCCATATATCATGTGTTGTGATATGCACATGCAAGCATGGCAAGCACACGTTGTCATCTACAACACGTGTGGGTTTGCATGCATGGTGGTGACAATATGCTTTCTTTGCTTTCGGCAATACACAACAAACACAGTGGAAACTCGTTTGATAATGTCCCTTGAGGGACAAACACTCTTTCATTTCTGAAATGTCATGCAAATTGTTATGAGAAATACATAGTACGATTGTGTAGGTGTGTATTGTTCTACGATAATTCAAGTATAGACTCGATTTCTATGTATTTAGAAAATGAAAAACATGTCTAAGCGTGTCTTTGAATATATATAGTGGTTTTGACGCATGGGTTGGAATTTTTTTGGGATGATATATGCAAACAATACCAATACAATTGTTTTTTTACTGATTTTTTTATTATAAATTGTAATTTTTTTTGCAAGGGATGGATACCTGGTCTCTTATAATCCGTAACATTTCTTCTAAACAAATACTAGTGGTTTTGCACACAGGTTTTCCATTTTATGCAGGTTCTGCTATATAGATGCATGGTCCATAAATGGAGTTCTTGCATGCATATATAAATGAATTTTTCTCTTAATATTTTTTCTGTGGTATATATGCCCATTATTAAATGTGTAAGGGGACAAACACCTGGCCACTAAATTATTAAAAATTTATTTATAAACAAATATAAGTGATTTCCGCCCGTTCTTCATCCGCACACAGGTTTCCATTTGAGGAAGGTTTTGCTATAGCTCCATAAATGAAGTTCTTGCAGGTATATATAAATGATAATATTTCTTTCTCAATCTGTTTTCTGTGGTATATGCCAATTACTAAATACTAAATGTGTTGTGTGTCGGACGGAAGAGCTAGCCTTCCTACGTATATACTCAAACATGTAAAGCTGAAGGAATTGGTCGCATGTATGACACATCCATATCTAGACTCACGTCCACACTGGGCACCGCTGACCCTGATGGTCATAAACCAGTACCAGATTTTTCATATCTGAAATAGAAAAAATATGTAATAAACTTCAAAATCAAAATATAATAACCTTTCTCAAAAATATATATTATCTTATACTGTGTTTCGTGTTAATGATCACATAACAATGAAGTGTATGATAATAGCTAATTAATTAGTATTCTTTTGGATGCACGCACTTTTTTTCTAAGGGAAAAGGTGCACACGTCAGTTTTGCGTTGATGTGTTTGTGGTGATCGGCGGTGCAGTCCACATACGATTTTTTTTCTTCACAAGGTTCCCAAATTATTTGTAGTAATGCCAATTTAAACGATAATGCATATATAAATTGTAGATGTAGTCTTTAAAAACAATTTATATATGTATTGTTATCTTTGTTTTTCTAGGACAGATTCACAAAGAAAAACAAATAAATGCAGTACGGAACAGTTTGAATGGATTTTAAATTATTAAATGAATCAAAATAAAAACTATAATAATTATTTTAAATAAGAAATCACTAAATGTGACATCTCAAAATATTGGAATAAATATGCACTTATTAACTTATGATAAAAGATTAAAAGTTTTTAAGAAAATAATAATCGTAGAAAGGTGAGTTGTAGGTTCAGTGGTCCAAGCTACTTAAAGGGGATATGCGTATGTGTACCCATGCTGTTCTTATTTGTAATTCTTCCAATCGATGTGATGAAATTTGTAACTTGTCTCCATGATGTAAGTGATTCAATTTCTATAATTCTTGCAGTGTGATGATTTATTTACTATTAGTATCTTAGATATAGTATAATTCTATATCTAGACTAAGCATATTTGAGAATACTATATATATATACATGTGGATATGTGTTACTAAAAGATGTAAGTGTATATGACTGAGAAGGTAATATGATCCTATATAAGACAAGATTGTGGAGTTTGATTCATGAGCAAATCAAACTAATTTGCTATATTATCTAAGAAGTTATCCTCTAAGGCTATCTATTCGTATAAATACAATAGTTTTTAGAAGTAGAGGTCATTCAATCTCGAGCAAAAACACACGCTACATTGAGCCAAGATCTACCGATTTATCTCGTTGCTTGCTACCGATTACTTCTCATCTCTTAGGTTGTTATATATTAGTTGGTTAGCCTAGATAGAATAGGTTGCTTTCATCTTATATTCTGTGTGGTTCAATTCATCGAATATATATGAAGTATAGCTATTACTTATATCGAGAGATTGAATCTGTATAAAAATTTCTTTGTATTTTTCTCTTATTATCATCTTGTAGATATCTTATCATCAGTCGAATCTTACGCCTATAAATAATTATTTCTAAACATATATATCATAACCTGACTTATATTGCGATACATGGTTTTACACTTTTAGTCTTACTAAAATTTTATGTGTAAATATATAAAAATGTATCATAATGTGTTTAAAGTATATTTAATAATAAACTAAGTCACAATAAAATAAATAATAATTATATAATTTTTTAATAAGATGAATTATTAATGAATGTTTAAAAGTTAACGATGTTATCATTGAAACCAGATGGAGTAGTTATTGTTATGGACCATTACTTGTGTATATGTATTTTACATTTCCACCGGACCATCACTTCATGAACGTTCATGAAGTGCTGTTGAATTCAGACATTCCGTAATGCTGCGAAGTGTTAATTTTGGATGCTGCTGTGATGTTTGTGGCTTTAGTTTCCACAGCTTCTTTCAAGGTGACCTGCTGCAAAATCATTTTTGTTTCTGTACTTCAGAAACGCATGGCGTGATCCGCAAATGCTGTACTAGCATAATGTTATTAAGAACTGAGGTACCTTTACCTCTGTGATACTTCATTCTGAAATTAAATAATCTGTTAAGGACCATTACTTGGTGTATGCATTCACAGTTATGTCTCTGTTGAAGTTTGTCAAGTTCATGGCGGCGATGGCGAGGGTCGGAGAAAGAAACTCCGAACCCCCCTCCTGCGCCTATAGGCGTCGTAGAAGAAAACTCCGACCCCGTTGGGTATTTTATGACCGTTGGATCACATACGAACGGTACGAGATCGTAACGCGAGAGAAAGGGCGAGGCGTAATTTTGCAACAAGACCCCTTCACTTGCTTCATATCACATTGGCACCCTTCCCATTCCGTCCACGCTTCGACGAGATGGAACAGGCGAGGTCATGGCGGCGGCGGCTAAGGCAGCGCCGGCGGAGGGCAGCGAGATTTTGGATTGTGTGCTTCGGAGATCGGGCATTAGCCCGGTGACCCTATGACTCTATGAGCTATGGCCTTACCTCCTCCCGAAATGGCTTTGCGGTTTGCATCCCTGCCAATTCAGTAATGCTTCTATACTGCAAGTAGTTTCAGATGGTGTCGATTTCCGTCTCTTGATTTCGAGGTGATGTTTTTGAAGGTAATATTCTGTTAAACCTGTTGTTTTCTAGATCACTAACTAACTGCACTGCATTTTGCATGGAGTTAGTTGCCTCGCTGCAGCAGATTATCTGACTGCCTGCTTGTGTTGAAGCTGAACATTAATTTCAGAGAGCATAACATGCCAACGTGCAAGACTTCTTTCAGCGCGATAATAATGATAATATAAGAACGTTGTATCCATAGTTGTTGTTATGGACCATTACTTGGCGTATGTGTTCCACTCAATTGTTACGATGTTGTACGAGTTCATGAGCTGCGGTTAAAGTGAATTCAGTAATGCAGTGAAGTGTTAAATTTTGGACGCTGTTTTGTTTTAGTTTCCAGTTCCCACTGCTAGCTGCTTGTATTCTCGAGAGAAAAAAAAAAGGGTTTCCGCTGCTTCTTGCGAGGTAATCTGCTGCAAAATCTACTGTTTCCATACTTTCAGAAACTCATTTCTTAATCTGTATATGTTGTACTAGCATAATGTTATTAAGAACTGTGGTACCTTTGTTAACTTCATTCCGAAAATAAATCCTTCTATGCTTGAAATACTCATCTGAATTTGGGCAGGAAACATATCAGTGGCAGTTAGCGCACCGTGCACATCAGCAGATAAGCTAATATTCCTCTGAACTTTGGTGAAAATTGTGTGTCTTCCTCTAAATCTTTCATCAAAGCATATGTTCGTTCTTCTTCGAGACCAAAGCACTCGTTCTTTAACTGAAGGAGTCAGGGTGAGTTCATCAGCAGTTGGAGATAGCAGAAAGCTCGCACGCCAAAAGGTCAGAGGAAACCCACGGTGTGCATCACCACGGCAGAAGGCAATGTACTCCGCCGTGCGCCGCTGACGTACGTAGCCGCCCGGCGACGGTGGGGAGGCGGGAGGTGCGGATATTTTGCAAAAGGAGCCCTCATTTGGGGGGGGGGGGGGGGGCGGAAAATAAAACTCCGATTCCCCTTGGGATATTTCGTGACCGTTCGATCTCACACAGATGGTCGCAGATCGTGGCGCGAGAGAAGTACGAGGTGTACTTTTGCAAAAACATCCTCAGCTTGTTTTATATCACACTCGTACCTTTCCCATTCCATGCCCACAAATCTTCCATTTCTTGATTTTCGGAGGTGATGTTTTGAAGGTAATCTCCTGTTAAACCTGTTGATTTTTAGATTACTAACTGCACTGAATTTTTACATGGAGTAGGTTGCCTGTTTTTCTCTGAATTTCTGAAAGGCGTTCTGTTCTAGTTTCTTAGTTTCAAATCAGAGTTTCAGAGAGCAGCAGCATGCTATATCAAGTACTATCTTATTTCAAATCTCAACCATCTTGTCTGATTTTCTTTCTTATGAACATTTCAAAGAATGTGCCGGTGAATAAAAACTTTGAAGGTGCAGAAATGGATAAAAACTGCATCATCATATCTACTGATTGCTATATGACTGTATATTCTAACATCACTTTGTTTCCTTCCGTCTTACCTCGCATTGTAAACTTTTTTTTCCTTTTTACGAGTTCATGCAGTGCTGTTTAAAGTGAATTTAGTAATGCTGCGAAGTGTTAATTTTGGATCAGGTTATAATGTCTGTGATTTTAGTTTGCACTGCTTCTTTCAAGGTGATCTGTTGCTGCAAAATCTCTTGTTTCTATTACAGAAACACATTGTGTGTTCTGCAATTTCGCACTAGCATAATATAATCACAAATTGACTTACCTTTGTGATACTTCATGTTGCAAGATTTTAGAGTATCACAAATACTGCATGCTGCAAGATTTTTATTAAATATGCGAGATTTTAGAGTGGTATTTTACTGAGTTTTTGTTCCAGGGTGGCATTTTTCAAAAGGTCAGGTTTTTGAGTGGATGTATCAGTTACTGAAGATTCTTTGCAGCGCAAAAGATCATAGAAGAGAAGGTCACAGTGTGCATCACCAGTTCACCAGGGTGACCGCCGCCGCCGCCCGGCACGGTGGGGAGGTCGGAGCTGCGGATATTTTGCAGAATGAACCCTCATTTTGAGATGTATTTACGAGTGGGATGCCTCCAGGAGGATTGGAGAATAAATCCTGCGATACTTAATTCTGAAAATAAATCCTGCTATGTTTGGAAACACTAATCTGAATTTGAACTGGCATATCTGTTTGAAGTACGAAACTCTGAAACATAACACTGTCAATTAATGCGCCGTATGTATCAGAAGCTAAGGTAGCATTCCTCTAAACTCGATGAAAATTGTGTCTCATCCTCTAAATTTCTCATCAAAGAAAACTGAAATAAGCGAGTATAAATCAGATCGATCGATGAGCCGTCACTCCATCAGTTGATGATCAGCAGCTGAAGATAACGATAAATTAAGCTGGCAGCTCGGCTTGCCAGAGAAAACTATCAGACCACGTCACGATCTGCATCACCCGCCGCCGCAGCCGTCGCCGGCGTCGTCGTCGTCGGGGACTGGGGAGAAGGGAGGCCTAGGAATTTTTCAAAAGGAACCCTCAGTTTCAAGTCTATTTGCCAGTAGAATGCTTCCCGGACGGGTCGGAGAAGAAAACTCCGAACCCTTTGGGTATTTTTTGACCGTTCGAGAGAAGTGCCATTCTTTTTTTTTTGCAAAATGCGCCCTCCTCTTGCTTTCATATCACACTTGTGCCCTTCCCATTCCATCCCCACCCCGACGAGAACGAAGAGTTGGCGAGACGAGGGGCGGCGAGGCCATGGCGGCGTCGCCGGCGGAGGGCTCGGTGAGCTGTAGGAGTGTCTGCACTGCATTTTACATGGAGTTAGTTGCCTTCCTGCAGCAGCAGATTTGTCTGCCTGTTGTTTTCTTAATTTCTGCAAGGCGTTCTGTTGAACGTGATTTTTTTTAAGAACTAGCATAATGTTATTAAGAACTGAGGTACCTTACCACTGTGATACTTCATTCTGAAATTAAATCCTGCTATGCTTGAGAAGTTGTAATAGTCATCCAAATTTTGATAGGACACAACACATTTGTTAAGTACAGAACTCCGAAAAATAACATTGCAAATTTAGCTAATTATCCCTCTAAACTTTGCAAAAAAATGCGTGCCATACTCTAAATCTTTCATCAGAGCATACATTCTTTTATCACAACAAGAGAGTGCCCGTTAGAACGAGCCATCAGTCCACTCTTAAATATTCTTTTTTTTAAATAATGAGATTTATTCCAGAGTTTGTTTCATTATTATAAAGATTGTGGATCGAACGACCACGAGTGACAAAATCAAAGTTTAATTAAAAATAAGAAAAACTACTTAGAATAAAGATAAAGATAATATTTATTGCAAAATCTTCATTTCTAATTAGCAAAAAACTACATAATCGTTGTTTTATGCATAATGGCTTGTAAATTGTATGTCGTCGTCGTCTTCATCAAACAAAAAACAAAACTGTCAAAATTAACGTCCGATCGTTGTGCCAATCGATTTACGCACACATCACCACTCATGACCGATATCGAATTGAAGCAGAAGAGTAACCGAGCTATAGATTAACTATTTATCCAAATCTTACCACCGTGACAACATTGCACCTTGCCGCCGTTCCCATCATTGTCAGCCATGCTCACAGCTCACGAAGGTTGCCGCCAGATCCAAACTTCAGCCGTGGAGGAGCTCCGAACCGAATCTCTCGGAACGACGAGGAGCCTGGTCAGCGGAGCCCGTGATGGTCACCGAGAACGACGAAGAGGCCGACATGGACAGTCCTCGTCATGGACCGTGGCTGTGGCGACGGCGGCTGATAGAGACGGAGAGAAATCGCCCTCCACCAGATGGACGCCATCGCCGACCACCGGATGGCAGGCCACTAGTCGAAACGCCGCCACCGAACGGAACAGCGGCGCAGCTGCGCGCGTCCGTCGTGCCCTCCAGCCCCATCTCCCATGCGCATGCCTCCTCTGCACACTCCTGCTTCGCCACCGCATCGCGCTCGGCAGCCTCGAGGGATGGATGTCGCGCGATAGAGTGAAAAGGTGAGCTGCTGTTCATCAGTAACTGAAGATTGCAACCGGCTCTCTCTGCGGAGCTTGTAGCGCAAAAGATCAGAGAAGTGAAGGTCACGGTGTGGATTACGAGTTCACCACAGTGGCCGCTGACGTTCTACGCCGAAGGCGACAGGGACGGTGGGGAGACTCAGGCCGGAGGTGGAGGTTCGGAGAAGAAAACGCTGACCCCTTTTGGGTACGTCGCTACCGTTCGATCATATACATTCGGTCCCAGATTGTAGCTTGAGAGAAGAGCGAGGGGTCTCTTTTGCGACAGATGCCCTTCACTTGCTTCATATCACAGTCGCGGTGCCTCCGGCAACGTCCGGCGCCGGCGGAGGGTGGCGAGATGTTGGAGTTTCTTCCTTAGAGATCGGGTAGTGGTGCGGCGGCGGTACGACCTTACCTACTCCCGAAATGGCTTTGTAGTCTGCCCTGCCTATTCAGTAATGTATGCTCTACTGCACGATAGTTTCAGATAGTGTCGATTTCCATTTCTTGATTTGTAGGTGATGTTTTGATGGCAATCTTCTGTAAAACCTGCTGATTTTAGACTATTAACTGCTCTTTTTAGATCTGCATTTTTTACATGGAGGCAGTTGCCTTCCGGCAGTAGATTATGTTAGAAAGCCGACATCGAAATCACCATTGGTAGTAAAAAGCGAAAGCATAACAGTGCAATATTGTTCTTCTATGGACCAATTACTTGGTGTATGTGTATACCACTCGATTGTTACGGTGTTGTACGAGTTCAGGAAGTGCTTAGTGTGAATTCAGTAAATTTTGTAGGCAATGCTGCAAAGTGTTAATTTTGGATGCTGTTCTAATGTCTGGTTTTAGCTTCCACTGCTTAATTTCAAGGTGACCTGCTGCAAAAACTATTGTTTCTGCTTCATAAACGCATAGCTTGATCTGCAATTTTGTACATAATTTTACCAAGGAGGTCCAAGATGATTCAATTTTGAAAAAAAGACTGTTCCCATTTTGGTTTTAGAATTTCATTTCCACATTTTTAGGATTTTACAGTCGGAGGGAAGGGCAACAGGATCGCCTTCTCTGCTTCGTGCTTCGATGGTAGGTTTTTGGTCCACCTTTTGCATTTCTGCTGTGTAGTTAGTGGAGTTCGAAACGAAATCTCTTAAGCCAAGGAATTGAAACAAAAAACTATACGGGGGTGGATGGAAAGAGTTGTTAACAATAGTAACATTTGATATTTGTTAAACAAGATAGGTTTGTTGTCATCTTTAATTTATAGGCTAGATCATCATATGCCATCTATATAAATAGCTAATTATCAGAAGATCAGATCATGTTGTTGTTCATCATCCACTGTTGCGCTGGAGCATCATAAGCGACTCCCTGCTGCATCAGCTGCTGCTGATAACCTGCAGCTGCCGGCACAAAGTTGTCAGCCGCTCCTTCCATTGGAGCTGCACCTGCATCCATCATCATCTGCTGATCACTCCATCCCTGTTGTGCCTGCATCTGCATCATCTGCTGCTGTATCTGGGGGTTGTATAGCAGAGGAGCCCAAAACTGAGCAACATTGTTCATGGCGGCGACAGAGGAGGTTGCCGGAGCAATATGGCCGGCGCTGTTGCCGATAGGCTCGAGGTGGCCGCCGGCGAAGGCGAGTGCCTGCCAGCCGCTGAAGTTGTTGTTGTCCATGGCGGCGCCCCAGGGGTCGGCGTCATAGAGGCCAACGTCGTTGATGCTATAGCGCTGCTTGCTAGCGGCGCTCTCTAGGCGGCGGAAGTACTTCTGGGCGTGGCTGGATACCTGCACCGGTGTCTTGGTGGTGACGAAGTATTTGGAGATGTTCTTCCAGTTACCACGGCCACACAAATGCAGCCCCATTAGAAACAGCCTGCAGAAAAAAAAACAATTGTAGTCATGAGCTAGCTGTTTCATTAGCTAGCTTGCTTCAGTAAAAAAATTAGCTAGCTTGCTAATCTTGTTAAATTATTTCCAATTAAAATCATTAGAGAAAAAATTGTTCATCTAGCGATGGGAGTAGAAACTGATTAGTTGTTATTACTAAAAGAAGAGCAGGTGTTGTTTCCTAGGAATGGAATGGAAGGTGGACCTGTGCATAAAAACATAAATACTGCTACTACGTCCAAAATATACATGATTTTTTTTAAAGAAAAGAACTTTTTAAGGTCAAACTCAATGTGTAAGATATCACTTCTGATACTGTATTTTGTCATCTTGTATATATTGAGATAAAGTTATATTACGGTGCTCGGACTCAGAACATGTAAAATTAATTTTCATATATCCAGATAGTTCCAAACTACATATATATTGTAGACAAAATTTGCAAAAGTAATTTATTTTTTACTACAATCTCTTACTACATATGGAGCACTATATATAAACAAGGAAAAACTATGAACTTCTCTTCATACATCACTACATATTTTTTTTGAAAGAAATACATCACTACACAAAAATCAACAAAAACGCCACATTTTTTTACATAAAATAAAAACAAAACATGCATGACCAGTAATTAAATAATTTACATATAGACAAATGGACATAGAGATGCATGATAAAACCACCAAATTAGTCGAAAAATAAAACTTCATGTGAGAAGAAAAATAAAAATAGAGCATCCGATATAAGCATAGATCAAGAATTAACCTGTGCTCATCGGTGGTCCAAAACCTCCCAGTATTTGGTGCAGCTTGCTGACGGCCGCCACCCTGCTGGTTCACCTCCTCATCGCCGTTGCCGTTCACCACCTGCGCCGGCGCCGGAGCTTGCTCTACTCTCTCCTCCATAGGAGCACCACCAAACACCAGGCCGGCGCCGCCGTAGTTCATGCCGACGTCGACGTTCATGCCAACCTCCGGCGCCGGCACGCCGAAGTTGTCGTTCACGAGATCAAAAGAAGGGTGCACGACAGCGCCACCGTCCTGCGGCTGCGCCGTCGCCTGCACCATCTCCGCCACGAGATCAACGTACAAGTCGATTACCTGACGCTCGGTCCTCCATGGGAACCATGCCTGGAGCTCCCTCACAATGCGGTTGTGCCTCGTGTCGTCGCCGTTGCCGTTGCCGTTGCCGGCGTCGTAGTAGGCGTTGCTCAGCCTAGCGACGATCGACCTCGCCTCCTCCAACTCCGCCGCCGTCCACTCCATGCCGAACATTGGGTCCATGGCGATGGCGAGGAGAGCAGAGAGACAGAGCGAATGCTACTGCGCAACAGTGGTCTGCAGTATGAAAGAGAGGGGGATATGGATGTTGGTGTGGGGGAGAAGAAGGGGTAGGACACTGTATTTATAGGCTGGATGCGTGGATGCTACCCAGGGATCGTACTGTACGGTCGCAATTCCGTCGTCTTTATTCTTTTTTCACTAGACTCAAGGGAAAAATCGCCCACGAATATAGTAATTTGTAGATAACTCCTGATCCTATCATGTTTATTTTTGCGGATCGTAGCTGTAAAATAGACCAAACGATGGTTTAAAAACAACACAATGTGTCATTATTACCAAAGGTATTTTGATAGAAAGTTCGAGAGTTCACTGCCAATTTGGCGCCGGTCTCCGGACATAAATGTCGAAGATTGAGATCTTATGCAATCAAGCTAGTGAAATTATGCATGACAGCACACGTGTAGCCTTCAAATAAGCAATTCATATATGTGGTAAGAAATGGTTTTTTGGTTTGACCGGCACCGGCCTTATGGCTGCTTGCTTTGTTGGCTTGTCACTGCAGACAGGTCTCGCCATGCATGGACGATTCACGTACGTCTGTACGTACGTCTTCAGTTTCTCTAGGGAGTTTGACAACGCATTATGCATAATATTTGTGCGTCAATGGGCATCATCTATATCATGTGTTGTGCAAACATGGCAAGAATGCGCATTGTCATATACAACACATGTGGGTGTGCATGCATGGTGGTGACAATATGATAGCTTTGCCTTCGGCAATACAGAACAGACGCAGTGGAAACTCATTTGATGTCCCTTTGAGGGGTACGCTTTCATTTTGAAATGTGTGATAGTGTCTAGAGTTGTATATTGTTCTACAATAATTCAAGTTTAAACTCGATCTCTATGTATTTAAAAAATGAAAAACATGTGTGTTTTTGAATATACAGTATTCTTGATGTGTGGATTAAAATTTCTTTTGTGGGTTGATTTATGCAAAACATTGCCAATACATTTTTTTTATCATTTGTACTTTTGAATCGTGGAAATCAAGTAAAAACATAGATGCCTGACCTCTTACAAATACCAGTGGTTTCACCACTCTACTTTGGCACACAGGTTTTCATTCCAGGTAGGTTTTGCTTTATGTGTTTAGTTCATTAATGAAGTTCTTCCAATGCATGCATAAATGAAAAGATTTTTTCCCAATATATTTTATGGTATATATGTCTATTATTAAATATGTAAGGGGATAGACATCTAGCCGTTGAATTAATAAATATCTATTTATGAACAAATACTGATGATTTTCGCTATTCTCTCTGGCCACAAATATTTCTATTCTATCAGATTTGGCTATATAGGTGCCTCGTCCATAAATGAAGTTATTGCCTGCATGTATAAATGAAAAGGATTTATTTCTCAATATATTTTATGTGGTATATATGTTTATTGTTAATGTGTATGGGGATGGACACCTAGTCACTGAATTATTAACATAAATTTATGAACAAATACCCGTGGTTTTCGTTGCTCTACCCACAGGTTTCCATTCCAGGTAGGTTCTGCTATATGCGCCACAAATGAAAGATTTCTTTCTCCATGTATTTTCTGTGGTATATGCCAATTATTAAATATTTAAATGTGTTGTATGTCGGACGAAAGCTAGCATACGTACGTGTACCCAGCAGTCCTGTACGGTTGACAAAAGGAATTGGTCGCGTGCATGACGCATCCATATCATGACCCCATGTCACCCGCATATCTGAAAAAGAAAAATATGTGCTATTTTTGCACTGAATAATATTTTTTTAAAAAAAATGAAAATATAGTAAATTCCAAAATAATGTATAATTATACTATGTTTGGCTGGTTGTGTCACACAGAATTAATGTAACGATTAAGTATATGTTAGTAGTTAATTTGTATGTCACAAACGAAGCATATATATATACACACACTAATGTTTTCTCAAGGTCTTCAAACTCTGCTAGCCATAGAACACATGCTAGTCAGAGATCAACTTGATTAATTGTGAACATTATATCAGTCCTAAAATACATAAGTATATAGAATAATAATTGAATAAAAAAACTAGTTAGTAGTACTTATATAAGCTGCCATTATAGACAGACGTCAGATAGGCAACACAATACAGAAAGCAAAAGCAACAACGGTGATTAGGTGATTAAGCGGAAGCTAATGACAAAAAACAATTTTAGCGGCTAAGCACTAAGCACAATATCTATGCAACTAGTTTATTTCATAGGTATGTTTTGGGACTAGACTTGAAATCCTAAAATTCTTTATCCTCTGCTACTCTTGGAGGAAATCCTCAGCGGACGGGTCGACGTTGTTTTCTCCAAACTCTCTATATATAGATAAACAAGGGTGAGTAGTATACGTACTCAGCAGGCTAAAGGAAAATATGACATGTTTTAGCTTAGCAAGGGAGGCTAAGGTTTTTATTTGTGAAAGTAGACTTTTCTTTAAAAGATTTATTTTGTAAAACACCAGTGATCCAAAATTTCAATTATCGAAAATAAACACACATCTCGATCTATTTCACAAGTTGATTTGTAATAATTTGTCATAGTGTTTATAAGCGATATCAAAATTCTTAACATTTCATTATCTTCTCCTTGATTAGCTTCTTTTCACTTTATCAACATAAAATAATTAATTAAATATCATTTCTTAACTATTTCTCATAGCTAACAGGCTTTCACAGCACAAGTTCACCTTCTTAGCACTATGACACTATGGCTACATAAGACACCCTAGGTCACATATTTTTTTCTTTCCTCGTTCTCTCCCCTCCTTCGTGTTATTGTCTTGAGGACATGAGGAGGAAGTGAGAGGATCGCAGCCTCATCATTTGCAAAAACGGTCGTCAATGGAGCTTCTCTGTTTTTGCCACGGCAGTTCTGACGGTTAGTTGAACTCGGTGTGGCGAAAAAAATGTAACCGGGAGGACGTGTTGGTGATGGCTGAGAGCTCTAGCTAGCCCCTGGTGTAGTGGATGGTAGGGAATAAAGGGAGATAGAAAGGGAGCTCGGGGAGGACAACAATGGCAGCTAGGGTTTTGACTCTGGTCGCTAAGGAGAGAAGAGGGGGGTACGAAGAGGATAGTGACAGTGTGAGAAATGGCCAATGTCTTTGTAGCCACCTTCAATGTTTTGCGCAATCCGAGTGATGACAAAATTTCGCATGGTGCCGCAAATCACGCAAAGCTTTCATTGACAACTTTCTGCATTCGTCGCTATAGGACATGACACTGTCCTACGTTCGTTGTCGTCTTATCCTAACTTGTCTCTTCTCATTCTATGGGTTTGGGTAGAGAAACTTCATGTGTGAGCCTTATTTAAAAAGATAGATAAGGCTTACAAAGGTTGCCCTGCCTTGGCCTATAACTGAGATGAATTGAATGGATATAGTAGGGAGAGCTGCATGGATACATGCATGCATGAATGAGGCAGTCTGCTTTTTGCTCTTCTCTATGCTTGCCATTGCATTGCTTGTGTGAAAAAGTATAAGAGGATAGTTGACAAATTAGCTGATTCCTTCCTTACCTTAGTGTGACAAGATGGAAGAGGGCAGGAGGTGGTCTAGTTAAAAGGATGTATGAGAAAGGGCTGAGAGAATGCTGGATGTATAGGTATTTGTTTGCATGTGTTTTAATTTGATGAGAAAATGACAGGCGGTCTAACCCGCACGTGCATAGGTGAAGGAGATAATTGAACTATGGGATGAGACAATATTAAAATAGGAAAGAAAATATTCACTGGACAGTTGAGGTCCGAAAATAAATTTTAAATTTCTTGGACCTAAAGGAAATTATTTGTCAATACGGTTGAAGTTTTCTAGAATAAAAAAATTGACCTTTGGAATTTTAAAGATTTAAGGTTTTAAAGATGAAAACAGGATTTAATGGCACCGCTAAACTTACCCCTTAAGAGAATCTCATCGCAAGATTCCGTAGCTAGGTAAACAACTCTGGGTACTCTGCTCTAAGGTAATCCTCACATTCCCATGTGGCTTCCTCCTCCGAGTGGTTACTCCATTGAACTTTGACGAACTTGGCAATCTTTTACCTAGTACATTGTTCTTTTTCTTCAAGAATACAAATTGACAGCTCTTTGTAAGTTAGGTCTCCTTGCACATTGGTTATCTCTAGAGGGACCTACTCTTCAGGAACATGAAGGCATTTCTTTAATTAGGACATGTGGAACACGTTGTGTACTCTAGCTAGTTCTGCAGGTAACTCAAGCTAGTAGGCCACTTCTCCACGTCTGGCGGTAATGGGTTAAGGGCCAATGAAATGTGGCACTAGTTTTCCTACCATTCCAAATGTTTTCATTCCTCTTAAGGGTGATACCCATAGGTACACATGATCTCCAACTTCAAATTCAAGATCCTGCTATTGATTGTTAGCATAATTCTTTTGCCTAGATTGGGCCACTCTCAATCTTTCTTGGATCATTTTCACTTGTTCTTTAGCTTCTTTTAGGATATCAGGTCTGAATACTTTCTTGTCCTACGTCTATCCAACAGAGCGGGTTAGACACTTGCGTCCATATAAGGCTTCATTGGGGGCCATCTGGATACTGGTTTGGTAGCTATTATTATAGGAGAACTCTGCATAGGGTAAGCATAAGTCCCATGTACCTACAAAATCTAGGGCACATGCTCTCAACATGTCTTCTAGAATCTAATTCACCATTTCAATTTGTCCATCTGTCTGAGGGTGGTAAGCTGTACCAAAATGGAGGTTGGTACCCATTGCTTCATGCAACTTTTGCCAAAACTGAGAGATGAACTGGGTGCCTCTATCTGATATGATTTTCTTTGGGACTCCATGTCAATAGATGATGCGGGTCATCTATAACTTAGCTAACTTCTTACCAAAGTAGGTGGTCTTGACCAGGATGAAGTAGGCAACCTTAGTCAATTCACTGTTACGCAAATAGAATCGTAACCCAAAAATATCTTTGGAAATCCGGTTATAAAGTCCATTCCTATCTCTTCTCATTTCCATTCTGGGATCTTTAAGGGTTGTAGCAATCCTATAGGCTTTTGGTGTTCTGCTTTCACTTTATGGAAAATGTCACACAAGGTGACATATTCTGCAATATCTCGCTTCATTCCAGACCACCAATAGTTAGTTTTGATATCTTGGTACATCTTAGTACTTCCTGGATGGATGAAATATGCGGATTTGTGGGCTTCTCGGAGTATCAAGTCACTTATTTCCTTTTTGTCAGGCATGTAGATACATCTTCTGAACCAAACAAGTCCTCTTTCATCCATAGAGTACTCTAGAGCTTTGCCTTTCTTGATGAGCTCCTTGATGTTCATGATTTCTTCATCACCTTCTTGGACTTCATATCTGTTGCTCTAGGATCAGTTAGACCACTAGGGTTGCTAGGGTTCCTGGCTTGACCATGTCTATCCTTAGCCTTTTCAAATCTTGACACAACTCTATATGATGTGGTAAGATAAAGATGCCATTATAGTGCACCTTTCAACTTAAAGCATCAACGACCACATTTGCCTTGCCATGGTGTTAATGTATATATAAATCATAATCCTTATTCAACTCAAGCCATCTTCTTTGCCTAAGATTTTATCTGGGTAAAGATGTACTTTAGACTCTTATGATCCGTGTACACTTCACATCTATTACCAATCAAGTAGTGTCACCATAGCTTGATAGCATGCACTACTATTGCTAACTCTAGATCATGACATAGTTCACTTCATGAGGCCTTAACTGCCTTAAGGCATAGGTAGCTACTCTTCCTCCTTGCATGAGTACACACCCCAAACCTTGTCTTGATGCATCACAGTAGACATCAAAATCTTTCTATACGTTTGGGAGGATCAGAACTAGGGAAGTTGTCAGCCTCTTCTTTAGCTCCTAGAAGCTCTTTTCATAGGTTCATCCATTCGAACTTATCCTTCTTGAGTAATTCCATCATGGGCTTGGTGATCTTAGAGAACCCTTTAATAAATCGTCTATAATAACTTGCCAAACCAAGAAAACTTTTGATCTCGGTGACGGTGGTCGGAGCTTTCCATGAGTGCACCTCTTACTTTTCTTGAACCCACTTATACAACATTAGCCAAGATAACATGGCCAAGGAAAGTAACTTTATCAAGCCAAAATTCACCCTTGGAAAACTTGGCATAAAGCTTATACTTTCTTAGCATTCCTAAAACCAATCTCAGATGTTTTGCATGCTTTTGCTCATTCTAGGAGTAGATAAGAATATTGTCTATGAATACTATGACAAACTTATTGAGATATTCCATAAATATTCTGTTCATGAGGTTCACAAAGAATGTTGGGGCATTCATGAGTCCAAAGGACATGACGGTATACTTGTAGAGTCCATATCGAGTTGAGAATGCAGTCTTGGGTATACCTCCTGGTCTAATCTTTAGTTGATGATACCTGAATCTTAAATCGATCTTGAAGAATACCTTGGCTTCTTGCAGTTGATTGAAAAAAAATCATCAATCCTAGGGAGGGGATACTTGTTCTTGATAGTTACTTAATTTTGGGCTCAATAATCCACACACATCCTTTTGGTTTTATCCTTCTTCTCAACTAGGAGAACTGGAGCTCTCTAAGGTGATGTGCTAGGTCTCATAAAACCTTTTTTCTTTAACTCTTTGATCTACTTCTTGACTTTGGCTAGTTCATTTGGAGCCATTCTATAGGGTTTCCTGAATTTCCCTATTAGGGGCATTTTGGGTAGTTTGTCTAGGAAGACATCTAGGTACTCATTAACTACGGGCACTGCTTCCAAGGGGGTTGCCTCAATGTTGTTCAAAACGGGCTAACCTCTAAGGTTATCGGAGGGTGTAAACATCACTTCCTTTCCAGATGATCCTTATAAGGTGACGGTCCTTGTGGCACAATCTATTCAACTTTTATACCTAGCTAACTAGGCTATACCTAGAATCAAATCCAAACCTTGCGACTCTAGGATTATGGGGTTGGCTTTATAATTAACCCCTTCTATAATCAGGTTAACCTTAGGGCATGATCAATTTGACCTAATCTCCTTTCTAAGGGAGTGTATGATCATTGGTACCCTTAAGCCCTTAGTGCCCAAACCATGTTTTTCCACCAAAGACCGAGAAATGAACAAATGTGAAGCTCCCGAATAAAACAAGGCAATGGTAGGTACGGAGTTAACAGGTTATGTACCTTTCACAACATCTGGGGCTTCCTGAATTGATTCTGTCTGATGGTTGACATGGCCTCGTCCAAAGGTTAGAGTGGTATGAGAGGCCTGACCACTAGCTTGAACTGCTGCAGGTGCTCTGGCAGTACTGATGTTAGAGGCTCCTGAAGCGGTAGGGTCTCTCTTTTGAGTGCAATCCTTTAAATAGTGTCCAATATTTCCACAGCGATAGCATGTCGCTCCAGCTATGTTCTAAGGATTTCTAGGTTGAGTGTTGAAAGTGGTAAGATTGCTTCCTCTGGTGTTGCCATTGTAAGCTTTTAGCTAGGCCGGTGTAGATGCATGGGGAGGAAAAGGACGAGTAGGGAACCCTTGGTTCTACTGTGACAGCTATTGGCGATACTGAGTTAGGGGTGAGTCCTAGGGCATGGATCACCATGAGAGTAGAACCCAAGCTAAGCAGCCTTTCATTTGCGGAGAGTCTTCTTTTTTTTTTGAGTATCTTCCACCATCAAAACCTATTGATCATATGTTGAAAGGTGGGGAAGTCATGAGTGACAAGCAAGATCTTGATCTCCGCGCTCATACTCTTTAGGAACTTTCTAATCTTCTTCTTCTTCTCAGTGTTTACTTCATTAGCATAATAGCGAGCCAAATGATTGAACTTGCTAAGGTATGCGTTGATACTAAAGTTTCCTTGCTTGAGATTGTTGAATCCTTCCCTCTTGATATCCAATATACTCTCTGAAATATAAAAATCTTTGAAAGCTTATGCAAACTCAGTCCAAACAATGCTAGTGGCATCCCGGTGAGTGGCATAATAGTTCTCCCACTAGTTGGCTATGGGTCCTCTAAGCTGGTGTGTAGCATACAAAGCCTTCTCCTTGGGGGTGCACTACACCAAGTCTAACTTTCTTTCAACATCCTTTAACCAATCATTAGCCTCAATGGGATTTGTAGTATGCGAGAATTATGGTGGTCAGGCTCTCAAAAAGTCTATCAGCTTAGAGCATCCATGTGTAGTTTGGTGATGCTGGGGTTCAGAGCAGTGAGGTTTTGAGCAATGCTTTGCAGAATTTGAGTTTAGAGTGTCATGTATTGTTGTTGATCTAGAGGAGGCAACTAGGGCAATTCTCCTAAGATGGTAGCTAGGGTGGCTGTGTTGGCTCCTTGGAAGGTAGTTTGTCCATTCTTGGATATCTGATCGTTAGCTTGTTCAACCTCCTAGTCTTCTTGGGCTGTGTGGGCACGAATGTTTCATCATGAACAATTAGCCATCTGTCCCAAAGAAAAGAGAGTGTCTTAACTATGAGGGTTTTTAAGAAAAGTTTTTCACAAACCACAGCACATTCATTACGATACAAAGTACAACACATCACAAAAGAGACACATATTAGATCTTCTACCATAGACTTACACATAAAGCATTACTGACTAGAACACTACCATGACTCCTAAGGAGTTGGCGATGTTATAAGAGGTCTAACAACACCTGACTATAACCTACCAACTACTACAACTCCTGAATTCTTGCACTTAATGACTTCGACTCCTGCCAACTGCTGGCTCACTGCTGCCTTGTCTAGTTGTTGAAGAACTCATACTTGAAGGGCTCCTCCTTCTTAGAAGAGATACGGACAAGGGAATTGGGAGGAACTAAAGGTGGAGAGGCAACGGCTAGAAGGGAAGTGACTACTGGTAGGGCAGCTACGGGAGGAGCAGCGGCAAGGGCAAATTGGGCACTGTACTCGCAGGTTGTTAGGCAACGTCAACGGTGAGGTGGGGAGGAAGATGGAGTAGAGGCGGGACGCTAGGGGCTAATGGCATGACTACTATTGAAGTCTAGTGGGTTGAGAACAGTGTTTGTGGGGTCATAGCAAGATGGCCCTAGAGAGTGTTGTAATCCCTTTCCAGGTAATGGTAAGCCCGTAAAAGTCGGATATACTGATGGTCTAGGGTGCTGTCATACCCACAAAGTGTCATAGGGCAGGGGACACGTCACGACAAGTGCAAGGGAACGTACTGGTGGTGGAACCACTAACACAGTGAGGGAACAATCGAAAGGTGGAGTAGTGCTCACAAAGGCATCGGATGGCTGTGTAGGACGCATCCTTGTAGGCTATCTCCATGGTGGACCTCACCACTATGAAGCAGTGACGGTGGAGTCTACGTTGGAGTGGGTGGAGGCGAAGGGTAAGGCTATAGTGGAAAGGGGTGGTAGGGATGCTTAAGCCTGAGAATTTCGAAATGTCATACCCTAACAGTCAAGAAAGGTCTCAGAGATGGTGGATGAGTCCCTCCTGCCTTTCATCAGTGGTCAGGTTCACGTTTCTAGCAGCCATCTACAAGTTTGAAAAAGAGGAAAGAACCGAGTTAGTAAAGTTATTTTAAAAAAAATCTTTCTAAGATGGGAGAGTAATAAGAACTTATGTTTTTTTCTCAATTAGTTTTTGTAACTTATGTTCCTTAAGGGCCTTCCTAAATGTGAGGGTTTCATCTTAGGGCCCAACCTAGGCTCTCATACCACCTTGTGATTCTCCAAACTCTGTTAGCCATAAAGCATGGGTTAACATAGGTCAGAGATTAACTTAATTACCTATGAACATTGTACCAATCCTATGACACATAAAATGATAGTGAAATAAGAAATAACTAGCTTTTATTACATCACTAAAAATATTCCTTATATAAGTTATCATCATGGATAGACCCCAGATAGACAACACAATACAGAAAGCAAAATTAACAATGACGACTAAGCGAAAGCTAACAGCGAAAAACAACTTAAGTAGTTAAGCGATAGGCATAGCACCTAGGCAATTACTTTATTCCATAGGCACGGTTTGAGAACTAGGCTTGAAACCCTAAAAGTTTTCATACTCCGCCTGCTCTTGAAGAAACTCTTAAGCGGATGGATCGACGTCATCTTATCTAAACTCTATACATACATACATACACACATATATATTTATACAATATCTATAAGCAAGAGTACTTTATGTACTCAGCAATCCAGAGGGAAAGATGATATATTTTGGCTTAACATAGGAGGCTAACGTTTTTATTTGCGAAAGCAGCCTTTTCTTTAAAAGAGTTATTTTGCAAAACACTAGTGCACCAAAATTTTAATTGTTAGAAAGAGGCTCACACATCGATACATTCTATAAGTTGCTTTGTAATAACTTATCACAGTGTTTATAAGCAATAACAAAATTCTCAACATTTCATAATCTTCTCCTTGATTAGCTTCTTTTCACTTTCTCAACACTTCACAATTAATCAAATATCATTTCTTAACTATTTCTCATAGCTAAGAGGCTTTCATGGCACAAGTACGCCTTTTTGTCACTACGACACTATGGTGCCATAAGACATTCTAGGTCAGACAAATATGTTTCTGACCACGAAGGTTGATCGTCTGCCACACATGCGAAATTTGGAAATGACTCCCATCACAACAATTGTTTTCATCAACCTTTGGTAAAAATAAAACTATGCTATAAGAAATAGCTTATATTTAGCTATAACCACAGGCATGGTTGTTTAAACAGTTTAGCTAAACTCTGCAGAGGTTGTATGCTTTGCCCACACGTTATGAACTTCTCTTTTTACACAACATGTGTCGATCAAACACTGTTGGCAAGGGAAGACTCTCTATAAGTCTTTTCTATAACTAACCCATGAATATCTCATGTCATATAGTTGGGTTGAATTTCTCAAACCAAGTATTAGACAAGTCTTATTTGCTCATCTACTTATGACCCATCGGGGATATCTGCTATACCTCACCAATGGCTTCACGTGAAGTTAGAATAACACCTATTTTGGGTAGTAATGATCCACAATCTCATCTTCTTACCCCTAGTGTTTCACAACTATTGATATACAAGATTTTTATGTGATAGCTAATTATATAGTTAGGGGCATCCCATAACACGCACGTGGTCACATTGTAATATATTTGGATGAATTTTCTAAAATAATCGGTCCTTAATAATAATACGTAGCCAAGCCACAAAGACACTAGCTCCGTACCATTCAAGTAATACAAACCTTTTTTATTTTACAAACAAGCCGGCATCATATTAAATTTTCAAGTAAATATTTAGAAGTCCCAAGTTCTCATACGACATTACAATAGTAAGTGGACTAAGCAATTACCTCAGTAATCGCATCCAAGAGATGACGATACCGATGATTATTTGAATGAGTTAACAAGGATAGGGTTATCAATATTCTACATAATAAAAGTGTAACTACTGAGTAAGTCTATTGGTTTCATACAAACCGAGGCCAAATATGATTAAAGTGTGATCTAACCATGTATCTTTATAAATAAAGTAATCTATAAATATAGGTTCAAAATATTCAAGAATGGCTTGTTTTAGTACGTAGTGGTTCCTGATGCGATGAAATCCAGTGTGAACACTCTTTCGGTTGGGACCTCTACACATGACAAACACAAAACATAGAAAATAATAGTGCCATTGCATAAAGGATAATTTCATAAAATAATAGTGCCATTGCATAAAGGAGAATTTTAGAAAAAAAATTGGGACTAGATGAGGTCAAACAAAGTTACGGATAAAAGATATACATTTTTAAAGTTTAAAGGATTTTCTAGAAAATAAAAATAATTTTAAAAAGAATATTCATGAGAATATTTCTTGGGTGGCATGTGGAGCCCGGACGTCGATGATAGAGACAGGATGACCGGGTCTATAGGGTCGCCTAGAAAGTATATGGCCTATTTAGGGCCATCTTCCTTTTTTTTTTGTTCCTCATTCTCTCCCCTCCTTTGTGGATCTATCTTGAGGGCATAGAGAGGAAACAAGAGGATCATGGGCTCATCGTTTGTAGAAAATGGTCGACGACAGAGCTTTTCTATTTTGCTATAGTGGTTCCAGCGACCAGTTGAGCTCAACGTGGTGAAAAAATAGAAATAGAGGGACACGGTGGTGACGACTAAAGGCTTTGGCTGGCCCCTGGTGTAGTAGATGGTAGGGAATAGAGGGAGTGAGAGGGAGCTTGGAAAGGACAATAATAGTGAGTAGGGTTTTGACTCTGGTCGCCAAGGAGAGAAGAGTGGGTATGGAGAGGATGGTAATAGTATGGGCAATGGCTAGCGTCTTTGTATCCACCTTCAATGCCACAATCCAAGTGATGACGAACTTCCGCATGATGTCATGAATCATGTGAAGTTTTCATTGATACCTTTTCGTGTTCATTGCGGTGGGACATGATGATGTCCTATGTTTGCTGTTGTCTTATCATAACTTATTTCTTGTCATTCTATGGATTTAGGCATAGGAGCTTCACATATGAGTCTTTATTTGAAAAGATAGATGAGGTATGCAAATGATGTCCTATCTTAAGCTGTAACTGAGATGAATTGAAAGGATAGAGTAGGGAGAGATGCACGAATGCATGCATGCGTGCATAAGATAGCTTGCTTTCTACTCTTCTCTCTGCTTGCCATTGCATTGTTTGTGTGAAAAGAAAAGGTGTGAGAAAAAGTTGGTAAATTAGCTGATTCCTCCTTAGTGTGGCAAGATGGAAGAGGGCAGTAAGTGGTCTAATTGAAAGTATGGATAAGGAAGGCCTAAAAAATACTGGCCGTGCAGGTCTTTGTCCACACGTGATTTGATTCGACGAGAAAACAATAAGCGGTCTAACCCGCATGTGTATACGTGAAGGGAAGAACTAAATTATAAAATGGAGAAGGAAATATTTATCGGACGTTTGACGTTCGAAAATAAAATTTAAATTTCTTGGACGGAAAGAAAATTATTCACCGGTTATAATTTTTAAAATAAAAAAATTAAATTTTATAGATATTTAACATTTTAAAGTTGGAAACATGGTTAACGGCATCGCTAAATAAAATTTTAAAATTAGAATTTTTAAAAACAGTGGGCGTTACATCTTTGGATGCATGCATATTTTTGTATATGAAAAGATACACTCGTCAGTTTTGCATTGATCGGCGGTGCAGTGCGTATCTGATTTTTTCTTGTTTAACGCCTTTTCATTAAGGTTCCAAATTTTTTTAGTAATACCAATTGACATGATATGCATATATAAATTGTACTAGATGCATTGATGTGATTTCTAGAAGGTTTTAAAAGTCTCTATCCCCTAAATATATCTTGGACGGATTCACAAGGAGAAAACAAATAAATGCAGTACTGACTTTTGAATGGATTTAAAATTTTATTAAATGCATCAAAACCCAAAAACTTAAATAAATGTTTTATAAGAAAATCACTAAATGTGAAGATCTTGTATTGAAATAAATATGTAGATGCCAACTTCGATAGAAAAAAGTAAATTATCTTTTAGAAAAATAATAAATCATAGAACAACAAATTAATTATATATACCTCAAAAATAAGTTCACTCATTTTTTGTAAAAACGCTAAATGGTACAATTTTTTTATAAAAAAATTTACATCTAAAAGCTACTTTAAAAATCATATTAATCTATTTTTTAAGTTTATAATAGCTAATACGAATCTTTTTCATCACTCATCTTTAAACTAAACTAAGCCTAAGTATTTCTTCGGTTGGTTAGTCATAACCAAAAATGTTTTTACAATATGAGTAAAATGGTATTAGGCTCTACCCCTCGGCCGAGTAGGCCCAATTTACATGAAGATGTGCCATGATTGAGACCCATACTAACGAGGGCCAACGGAGGCCCAAATGGTTTCTTGTGGTACAGATCGATGCGACACTCTGACACGTTGCGCTCTCTCCTCCTCTCGGAGAATCAAGAACCTCTCGGTGGTGAGCAAGAATGGCGGCGAGCTCGAGCTTGGATTTGGCGAAGACCATGGCGTCCGGATTCCTCCTCCGCGGCCATGCCGTGCCCAGCGCTGTCTCTCTATGGGGAAGGAGCGGGAGGGGCGGGGGTCTCTCCTTCTCCGCTTCGTCCTCCAATGGTGGGCTCTTGGTCCGCTTCTGTCTTGCATTTGTTTTCCCTTTTGCAACCAGTGGTGCGTAGTTTAGGGCTTGTTTGGTTTGGAATCTCTTAGGGTGAGGGATTGGAACCAAGAACTGGATGCGGTCGATGTAAAGAGTAGTGGAATGAATATACAGTTGTAAGGTTTCACACTAGTTCTGGTGGGTCTATGGAAGAGTGTGCCCTAATTTCGCATTTCAGGAGCAGTGGAATCATGGTCTAGCACTTCGGCTGAAGAAAATTCAGACAAGAGGAGTTCGATTGTGTGTTATGTGCAGTTCAGATCAAGCATCACAATCGTTACGTTACATCGAAGAACGGCATTTGGATTGTGTGCTTAGTATTGTTAAGAATTAAGATCATGAATCTGAACACATAGGATGGGAATTGAAGGTTTACAATCACCTTGTAGTATATAAGTGTGCAATTCGACTTATTTTTTATTACTTGGAAAATTCTTGTGACTGGGGGACTGATGAGACTTCATTCCCCTTCTTGGATTAAACTGAATGTAAAATTGTATCGTTATTTTCATGATGTAGGTGCAGCTGTTCCATCCTCACTAAGTGACTCAGAGAAGAAGGGCCCAGTGGTGATGGAAATTCCACTGGACAAGATTAGGAGACCACTGATGCGGACACGTGCTAATGATCCAGCCAAGGTGCAAGAACTCATGAATAGTATCCGTGTCATTGGCCTCCAAGTACCTGTGAGTATCTCTAGTACCTTTATCACATTCCTGTCCACACAAGTACACTTGTTTGGTTAATTCATGATCTAGTAATAAAGGATTCAGCTGAATTGAACTTTTTGGTTGTAGCCAGTACAGGGTAATTTACTGATATCTGAATTCAAGAATCATGCTTGTGCCTGATCCACTTCTAGTGAATTCACTGAAGCCCAAACAATTTTCTATTAGATGAAGTTAATACAAACATTCATTTATCTAATGGACTATGGAACTTAATGTGACATTTCCTCATAAATTGGGTTTGTGCCAAAATTGAATCAAATCCCACTTTGCTTACAAATGGGAAAATTGCAGTTGATTTGAGAATTCTTATCTTGACTTGATGTATCGTTCAAAACTAGTTTTAGCTATACACATTAAAATTCATCTCATTTTCCTTACATTAGTATATGTTTACAACATAAGAGAATAATGATAAGAGTATGTTCTCAGTTCTCTCACTTCCATATATTTCACAAACTTATCTGAAAAGAGGAGAAATTGCAACCAGTGACACTGTAGGCCACTCGAACTTGATGCAGTAACCCTCTGACACTTTCATTAAGCTCAAGAGAGAAAAAAACTAGATTTGGGAGAGATACAACCCCCAAATCCCCAATATTCCCTTTTGAATTAGTTTTTTGGCTTACTGACACATCGGGCTTGTTATCCTCCAGATCAATCATACTATAGTTTTTCAGTTGGGAGTTGGGGATCTGAATTGAATTAGTTGTAGTATACAGCATTTGATTCTGAATAACTTGAACTGCTCATATTGCAGCATTACTTTCTAGTTACACTTATGGGTTCAATTCTTGAATATTGTAGATTGATGTACTGGAGGTCGATGGAGTCTATTATGGTTGGTAGTCCTGATGATCACGACTTGTAACTAGTAAACTCCGTTTTCATCACTTCAAAATATGTAACCGTTTCCCATTTGCTGAATACTCTCCTGCATTATCTTCAGGTTTTTCTGGATGCCACCGCTACGAGGCTCACCAGCGCCTAGGTCTCCCGACGATCCGCTGCAAAGTCCGTCGTGGGACAAAAGAAACACTAAGGTGAACCCAGCTTCCTTCAGCTTGGATGATGATTCAGCCTGTATTTTTGAATAATTTGATGCCCCTCAAGCTTGAATCTTTCTTTCAGGCACCATATGCGATGAATTGGATTATTGGATGGTAGCTGATGGACAGACTAGTTCAGGCAGAAGGTGTTAATCTGTGTACCTAGTGTTCATATGCTATCCTCCTCCTGTAATCCTCCATACTTGTAAATGTTACTCAAACAGTCCGGTCCATTATTGATACCTTTTTTCAACTCAGTAAATGGAAATTTTAGTCTAGAACTTCCTTACGTCGATCAGGATGCACCATACTGATGAAAATTTCGAGTAAATTGAGGTGTCATGTACAGGTGTTCTATGCAGATATGCAGGTGAAAAACCACAAGTCCAAGTGATACACAAAACAGTCTCGATGTATATACATCACCTATGTGACAGTGCGTTTGGTTTGGGAGAACTTTTACCCGGGAATGGAAGTTTAGGGAGGCTGTGGCTGTTAGGTCCTCTGTTTGGATAGTGGCCGTGAGAGTTTTAGGAGGAATTGGGATGGAGAGCTTGTGTTCGAATTACCTTACTTTCAATACGGGTGGGGCAGAAATTGGGGGAGAATTCCTCCTCTATGTATAATCAAACAAATCTGAGCTATCCAAATCATTTAAAATCTAACTCTCACCTAAATCCCCTATAACTCTTTTTGCCAAACAAGAAACTGGAAATAAACATCAAACTCCTATGACCAATCCCACTACTAACTCCCTCTAAACTCTTAGTCTCCTTCACCTAAAGTTGCCAAAAAGAGGGTTGGAAAAAATCGGAATTGACATCATCTCAAAATTAAAAAAACAAATTGAGTTCAATAAAATCTTGGGCTAGAAGAGGATTAGTATGGCCTTTCTTGGTGGGTAATTAGGCCGTGGCAGAGTTAATCAAAATAGTGAATTTCTCTTCTTATTGGGCCTAGCCCACTATATAAAATATTTATAAAAATATTTTTTATTTGAAAAATTGAGAGAGCGTTTATACTTTTTTAAAAAATATTTTTATAAATATTTTAATAAAAATATAAATAAAAAATTCTTCTTCGCGTAGGCAACCTGAAAAACCACACTGCGCAAGCGCAAGCGCAAGGCAGCAGCTTTAGGACGCGCGCAGACAGCTCCACACGCGAGCGGAGTAGACGGGGATGGCGGCGGCGACGGAGGAGGAGGAGTTGGAGATGGAGGAGGAGTTGTGGGTGGGTGCGGAGGTGGAGGAAGCAATGGAAGAGGGGGAGATCGAGGGAGGAGTTGGTTTGGAGGAAGAGGAGGACGAGGGGAATGGCGACGCGGGAAAGATTGAGGAGGGCGTGCGTGGCTGCTGCTCCTGATGCTGATGTTGAGGCACTACTGCAGGAGGAACCGCCCCCACATCACGACAACTGGACGCATGCATGACCATGTGCATCAAGCTACAAATCCTACAGAAAGTAACTCTACTTCTCCACAGTAAGGACTATCCCAATGCCCAACCATCTGAACAACACCTCCACATCGACATCAACCTGGCACGCAACATTGGCCTATTTGAAAAGATTTTTATGGGTGCTAGAATAATGGACACATACAACCAGTGTAAGAAAGTTTAAAGAATACATTACTAATCACATAGGTTTAGTCCTGATCACAATGTCTAGGATAATGGTCTATCATGGTGACGATGTGTGGATGCAAATCTACAGGAGTGAATGTCACATGGGTCTGGGTGCGAGGTTAGTACCACCTGAGATATCCTAGGTAGGTGGCCTCTATGTGTAGCCGCACCTCATTAATAACTTCATTCGTTACCAACAACTAGTCATTGACGTACTTTTGCAACCGAGGAACCCACAGAGTATTGGTTGCCTGTCCCCTATGAGTATAGCTGGTTGCATAAAGTGTATTAAAATACATGTGTTGTGTCATTAGTAGTGATATTAAGGTCCCAATTGTACTAACCGATGAACTACAGGTGACACAGCTTGTTGCACATGCACAGGGAAGTGCTAGCATAGGCCAAACTATCGCATCATGTGTCATGAAAAGTAGGGCTCCACGAAGATGTCAAACACTATCGTTATTGTTGTCATCCAATACTCCTAGTCATGTATGCAAAGAGACGAGAGGTCGTGTGGTGCATGAGTTAAGATGGCATGCACACTATATGGCTCCCAGATGATGTCCTCAAGCTATAGGCGATTGAAATCCATCACAAAGTCAGAGTACCCCCTCCTAACTTGCATGTGGGCGTAACGACGCTATAAAGTATGACACAAAGAACACGTTAGTGTTCAGTTCCTTAGTGAGACTTCTTGAATTTAAACATTACGTACTCTACAATGACACCGGATTGTCCCCATCATGGGACGGTCTCGGCTCTAGGCTATATAGGGTGTCCTCATAGGGAGCATGCTTAATCATAGGATGACCAATTGCAAAATGCTCAGCTGCACACGTCAATAAGACTACGGTACATCACCACAAGCATAGAAAATCCCTAGCTCCACTGCGATACTCTACCGTCATCAGCATCGACAACCGCACGTGCATAGTAGATCAGTCGCTTGTCCATAGCGTGACCTACCATGCTAGTGAACATCATCCAGCTAAAAAGCTAGAGGAGATACACCTCAAAGCTTCGTCTAACGGAGTACACATTGACATCAAGGTGGAGCTAATCATCCTACACACAGAGAAGGTTTTTAGTTGCACTATTACATGGGGGTAAGGGCAAAGATTAATCTAACAAATGCACTACTTACAATGAACTAAAGTAGCCACGCCTTTAAAGGTCTGACCGTAGTGAAAGGGTGCAATGCGCATGGCGCACAAAGTCTTGGGAGGTGCTGCATGTGAGAAAACCACTCCGCAATGTCCTCTACCTATCCTCACACCCTATCAACTAGGCCCACATCATCCCCTATGAGGGGAAGTTCGAGAAGGTAGGAGACGTCCTGAAATGTGGATACCATCTCCCTATAGAAAAGGTGGAACATGTGCGTCTTCAGTCTCTATTGATCTACTAGTGCTACCAAAAGAGACCAGTCTACATCCCACCATTTTGTTGGGTTCTTCACATCCGCTCGTGCCTCCACTAGCCTACACAATGGAAGAAGGCATGCCTCACGCAGCCTACAAAACATTGACACGATTAAATATTATACATGATAGACAATGATAGGTGTGCATGCAAAAAAAGATGGTAGTTCTCTTACCTCTCACGGAACCGAGGGTCTATACGCAAGAGCTATTGTGAAGGGCATGGACAAAAGGTGCTCAACTCAGCACCCTTGATAGCTGACATGTAAGAATGGTGGGATCAATCAAGGTTATGATCTAGCAGCTCTGGTGTCTGGTATTCCATACCTATATGCAAATAGAAAGTTAACACAATTTCAAATATAAAAATAACAAAAAGAGTTAGTTTTCCAAGTTAACTGACGTAAAGGTTCATAGCATTAACACATGACAATTGCAAATGAAAATATGGTATATATCATTCATACAAGTTACGAGCAAAGTTCTAGGACACAACAAAGTTTGAAAACTTAAGTTACACAACCACAAGTTACGAGCAAAGTTCTAGAACACAACAAAGTATAGCAACTTAAGTTAAAGAACCACTATTACAGGAAAACATGAATTGATCCTACTCTACCACATAGTTAGGTGCATGAGAACGCCTAGGACAAGGTCGGCTTCAATTGGTGCCTCCATCTAGGGGACGTCTTCCATCAGTTCCGGAACCCGATGGACCATCTTTTGCTGCACTTGGAGCCATTGTATCTTTAGTGCACATCTAGTAAGTATGGCATATCTGGTCACACTTGCTACATCATTTACGCCTTCCACTTGCTTTAGACTCATCCATGTCGTTTTGAATGTGTCTTGTCTTGCGGCGACCTGCTTTATCCCTTAATTTTGTTGGGCTAGGAATGTAAAAAACTTATGGATGTTTTGTTGTGAATGACCCTATAATACCAAAGCCATATATCTCGACACTCTAGGAGGATTGCTACTTTTCTAAAATAAGGTGACACAAAATAGTGGATTTCTATTCCACACTCAGTGTTTGCAGCAATAACATGAGAACATGGTTTATGGAGTAAACTAGGCTTTCGGCATGAGCATTTACAGGTACTATCAACCTGAAGGACACACTCCTGCATCACTCTCTTATGGAAGATTTCACACATGCTCTTGTGAACACATAAGATTTCAAATTTGTGCTCTCTTGTACCTTGAGGTTTAACTTGATGCATTTGAGCTTTATTTCTTTTCTTTAGCATGTACTTAGTTAGTTATGTGTTGAAGAAAAGAGTATTGTCTACCCTAGAGGGGCTAGCTGCTTTGTACCACTCTCTGAAATATGTGCATGTACCATTCAAGATAAATTTGATAATGCCAACCAATGGAAGCCCTCGAACACCACACATCACCCAGTTTTAAATTTTTGCTAAATTTGTGGTCATTATGCCATATTGAGAACTATCTTCATCAAACAATAAGACCCATTTCTCCTTTAGCTCATGCTCAATCCACTCAGAAAAATTCCTAATCGATGATGTTGATCTCCTTCTCATACGAGTTTTATCAATCGGGAGAGGTCCAAGAGCTTGTGGACTCTCATCCCCTACAAATGTTGGCCTCCTTGACTGCTCTTCTATTTATTTGGTAGTTAGCTCGTCCAACCTTCTCTAAAACTCATTGAATTTCTTCTCCTTATTCTATGCACACAAGCTCTTAAAAAGATCCATAAAGTGCTTGTTCTTGAGTTGCTTGTAGGAATTAGCACCCATATGATGCATGAACCATCTGCTATGAAACATCTGGCCATCTTGGTGGGTACCCCCTTCTCCACGCAGCTAACCCTCAATTCCTCAATTGCTCGTAGCAAGTCAGTGTAATGGTCATATATTAGGCGTACATCTAGCCTTATCCATACAACTGTGAACTTAATCCGCTCTAGGAACTAGTACCAACTATCAGTGTTCTCGCTCTCAACAAAAACAAAAGCACTAGGTGTTGTTTGGTTGTTCTCATCAACTCCAATTAGAATCAATATCTATCCTTTGTACTTTCCAGTCATAAATGTCCCATCGATACAGAGAATGGGATGACAATTGACAAATGCCTAAATGCATGTAGCTAGGACGAAGAATGCCCACTGAAACACACTCTGTTGAGGATGGTCAGTTAGTGGAAATGATTTCAGGTCGTAGTAGCTCTCCAAATTCCTCTAAAGAATTCAAGCTAGAAGATAAGATAAATTATCATATGCTACTTCAAATGTGCCAAACCTCATCTTCATAACCTTCTGTTTTGCCTTTCACGCCTTCGCATAGCTAATTGTGTACTTATTTTTCTTCTCAATGTATCTAATAATTGACCTTGGTTCATACTCTAGGTTGTTGATAATGTGGGGTACATCTCTACTACAATAAATATAGATGTTATATTTCTATGGTATTTTTTGATCCCTTATAAGTGATAATTATGCTCTATCATAATCGACACTTACTAGTAATTCTTTCATTTACCCTTGAATGTATGCACCTGCCATAGATAATCATTCTTCACACATTTTATTTTGTATATCGATTTGCTTGACTTCATGACCTAAAACTCCCTCTGAAATGACACAACCTACTGCTTCACCACATCCTTCAAATACTCTATGTATGCATACTTTGCCCCTAAATGACTTTGTTCTCCTTATACTGTCATGACATATGATGTCCCTTAGAGAAGTCAAAAAAAGTCTTTGTTGGTCCATTCTGGAGGTATTATATTGTCCTCATCACCCAACAATTCATCATTCTCTATATACTCGTTATTAGAATCTTCCCTATTAATTTCATTAATGATGGTGCCAAATCCCTCTCGTATGCCTGTCCAATTGGTTACCTATCTTCTCTTTGTGCTCTCCCTCATTTTCCTCCGTTGTTCTGACGTCACCTTCTGGCACACTTTGACCCTCACTGTCTTGCACGACAATTAAAACAGTGTTATCCTTCTCATCCACCAACACAAGTATGTCGAGTAGCCAACCACATTAAAATACATTCTCCACATATAATCTTTAAGTGGCAATGTAATCCGCTGATATAAGTTCCAAAAAATACCTTCAGATGCACAACTAACTACAACATACATGTTTATTATGTTGATCTGGGGGTCAACTCAAAAATCTTGTATCAATCAGTTGTACACTGACCCAAAACTTCTCTCAGCTGGGCTATTAATGCCCTTATTAGTTGAACTAAACTCTAATAGATATACACCTTGTAGACTATACTTAACATTCACTTGAATATGAAATAACAAATACCACCTTATTTGATATCTTTGTTGATAAAAAAATGAAGTTAAACTAAGTAACAACATGCTCAACAGATCTATTATCATGTACTCGTTTTTTAATAACTAATGTATATGAGAATTTTTCAACATACAATATATTACAATAAATTTTAAAGAGATATGAAACTATGGATCTACAAATGATATTTCACTTCTATAACGTAATACATATAAAACTAGTACACAAACTACATCATTTTATCACTGTGAATGGACTTTGAAAAGAGACAGGATTTTACATGCAGACGAGTCCACAAAACAATAGTGCTTTGACACTTTCCTTCCCCTCCACTCTCAGCCCTCTCTCCTTTCTTTTTTTTTTGATTTTACATGAATTTTGTAAAATTTTAGGTGGTTGGATGAGGGTTTTATACCTAGCTATCAAAAAAACATTTTGAGAAGAGTGACAAGGAGTCACCTGCATAATGCCACCCTCCCCTCATCCCTTCCATGATTGGGTGCCGTTGTTTTACAAGCGGCCCTAAGCAACCTAAAAAATGTTCTTGGAGAGAGCGGTAAAAGTGCGCCAACAAAATGGTACCCTCCTGTTCCTCGCTTCAACGCCAATTGGCACTGTTTTGTAGGCGGTCCTTGGCAGCCTGCAAAAAAATCCATCGTGCCTAACTAGCATCTATCACGTCATATACAATGCTCACGTTGGGATATAAATCTATAAAACTTTTAAAAATATATACTTTTATAAATATTTAAATAAAAAATATATAAATATTTTTTTAAAAAATCCTAATTCCAAATGGACTTTAACGAGGGATTTGGGCTTCTAATTCTGCCCAAATGGTCAGCCTGAGCTCTGAAGGCATATGTCTCCAGGGACCACGTTGTGATTCCTCTTTGTCCCAGGGACTTTTCTGTACTTTGTGGAGGGGCTCCAGAGATTGCCACACTTGTCACCTGTACACTATTGGGCCCCTCAATGCAATGCAGGTGCTTTGTGCATAAGAAAAACAGGAAGATTCGCAAAAGTTTTTGTAATCTTTTGCAGCAAAGTTTCTCCAAAATTTCTGTAAAAATAACTCCTACTTTTTTTTGAATGAAAAATTACTCCTACTTTTTTTAATGAAAAATTACTCCTACTTTGTTCCAATAGGAGCTGTAAAAATAAAATGGAAATTGGAGCCAAGAAATATGGCGAGGCAGTAAAACAGTAAAAGTGAGGTATGCCATCCTCTGCTCGTCCCAACTGCTCCGCTCCTGCTTTTTACCACTACCATCTCCTATTCCTCCCTTCTCAAAGGAAAAAAGAGAGAAGTAAACCACCAAGAAAGAAGCCAAGAACCCTCATCAAGAACTCATCCTTCTTCTCCCATCGATAATAATCTCGCCGCCGCATTGCACGATCAGACGACCCGCCGCACCCTGCCTCCGTTGCTGCGGTGTGGTATTTTCTGTTCTTCTCCCTAGATGTGTTTGCTTCCATTTCTTGTTTGCTCCGTCTGCAGTCTGTGTGGTGTTCATCGCTGTAGTTTCTTTTCTTGCGTTGCATGATCAAAATCAAATCCCTTGTTCATAGTACCATGGTTGTTTTTTCTTTTTGTTGGATGATGGAAGAGACGTGGTTCTTGCAGGGGAAAAATCCATCAAATCGTTCTTTCTCGGAAGGAAATTTGTGCTTCGCGTTTCTTGGGCACCAAACCCTTTCAAGAACCGAAGAACAAGGGATGATACAATTAATACTTCGGTGTTGTTGTTAGGTAGCGTGTTTTTTCTTTGTTTTTTTGAGGATCTTGGACACGGTACGAACGCCACGTTTTGCAAGATCAAAGAAGCCTTGTCTTGGTAAAGCTCATCCCAGCGAATAGGTAGAGCAAAAGCAACACTTTTTGGGGATGTTGATGGATTGCTCATCTGATTCTTATGTGTAGGACGCAGATTATCTCACAAATCTTCAATGTGTATTGATATGCGCATTGCCGTAGAGCTTCTGTGACCAAATCATGTTCATTTGTTCTGTGTTTCACTTCTTTTTTTTTTTGTTGAGCAATCAGCAATCGGTCTTTCACAATTTTTGTTGAGCAATCTGTGATTCACAGTTTGAGGCTTCTAGCCAAGTGCTTGGATGCTGTTGTTTTTTATTAGTGTCAGATTGCTTGTCTAAAACGTGTGATTCCTGTGAACATAAGTTGTCTTTCTTGGTGTTGGACATGTTAGAGTTCGGAAGCAAAAGAAAAGAAACTCTAATTTTGTGTATATCTGCTGAATTTTCTAGTCCTCGCAAGATGCAAGCGTGTTTGCTTGGAAGTTTACGATATTTTGATACTGGCTAGTACACTATATCAGGGATCCCCTTACTTTTCATATTTCAGTCCAGACTTCTTTTATGGAGACAGTCAGCGCCAACATTTAGTTTTCGACAAATATTCCAAGCGGTTCATCAAAGAAACATAATTATGCAGGATGGTGTGTGCCTTTGTGGTGGCAAATGGAAATCAGTTGTATAAGCCGTGTGCACTTCTTTTCTTGCTTCAATGTGATGGTTCTTGATCCTGTATTCCTGTTTGATAATGGTTACATAACTGGTTGAATGAAAAGAGAACTACTGCTAAACTGGTGGCTGTATTTAGTTTAATTGCAATATTATATGCTTTACATTAGTTTGCGTGAATCTGAACATGTATGAACCTCATGCTGTGAGCTGTTGTTGTAATTTCATTTCATTTCCCATGCTGACTTACTAAAAGAACAAACTAAGTTTGTCTGGAAATTTGTTGGCATCATAGTTCATGCCATCCCTTTCTGTTTATATCAATTATACTTGTGGTTTTTGTGCACAATGCCTGCTGCAACAAACAAAGCATGTTCAGACCTTTTGATTTCAAGTTTAAATGTTGACCCTCTTGACTCTTTTATGCTGTCAACCTTGCATGTTATCAAAGATTCCGAGGAACTTTCGGATGGGCAAGGCACAGAGCAAGGATGATTCAATTTATGATGGTGCAGTTTTCCTGTGCAACCGACTAACCAGGGAGGAGTGCTTTGAGAAAAAGCTTTTTGGTCTTTCTGCTCATTGTGCTGATTTTGAAAATTGGAGCAACTTTATTCTTGTATGATGTTGATCAGCATAAACTTCATGGGGTGTTTGAAGCAACTTCAGATGGATCAATGAACATTATTCCCGATGCATTTGTCTCATCAGGAAAGCCATATCTTTGTCAGGTATATTACTTCCAAGATTTACCAAGAATCATCTTCTATTTCAGTCTGTGGTATCTTAAAAGTTTAATGTCTTTGATGATCCACTTGAAACGACCCTGTTTAATTTATATTGCACAACTAAGTGACTGATTTATCGCTGTCCCATGCTTAAATATCACTCACAAATATGTTATAGGTCTTCCTGACATATTAGGATAGTAATACTAATTCTTCTCCTGTGACGTTTCACTAAATCCAGATACGTTTCAAGAGGATCTGATTTTGCAAGCCTTCAATGGAAGGTGAATATCATGATGTGATCCAGTACAAGTTTATGCAAGAAACAATTATAGTTAGGGGTTGTCACATCAACAGGTTTGTCCCACGGTTTTCTGGTGTTCTATTAATTCGCTCAGCTTTTGAATTACCTAAGGATGTTTCTCTTATGTAGGTTGTAAGGCTTCTATACTTGTTTTCTTCAAGGAACAGATTACAGCCTCATCAAAATCAAAATTTACAGGATGAACTTCCCAAAGAGTCTGAAATGTCTTCCTTGGTCAACCAAACTGATATCCAGTCCAGTTCAAACTGCAGTTCACATGGTTCATTCAAAAGCCCCTGTCAAACATGTTCCTCCTCCACTCATGGGGAAAATGCAGCAACCTTGAGTCACAAATTAGCTGATACTGTTCCATCAATGCACAGAGGACTAAAACCAGACACCTCTGGTGTAGTTAAGTCCAAGGACAGCTCAAGATTTTCCTTGCACACTGGCGCAAATACAGACATTGTCACTGTACCCGTTAGCCAAGAAGCAATGGATGACATGTTTAGTGATGACTATATACCACTACCACAGGAGGAAAATACTTTAGAGAGCATTGATGATCTATCTGATTTGCTTGAAGATGGGAGCTACTCTTCAGGATCTCGAGGTACCAGTGACTCAGAAGAGCACAGTGCGTTCCACAAAGCTTTTGCTAGGAAGGAAGATGAATGCTATCCACCAGTGGTAAATTCCAAGCTCCGCTCTGATAGTGAAGGACGAACAAGTGTTTTTTCTTGACTAATTGGGAAACCTAGAACTTTTGGTCCAAGAAAGAAGTCCAAAGCCAAAGCATTCCCATGAATGTATACAGTGTCTTTCAGTCATCCTCCTCAAAGGAAAAAACAGTGTAGGAAAAAGCAGAGCAAGCCATTTCCATGTGATAGCGGTGGAATATTGGGTACAAATCCAGCTAATAAGCTAAGCAGAAATCCAGCTTTGGATTACTCATTTGTCTGGGATGACAGTAGATCCACCAATTCCTATTGTGGAAAACCAAGCAAGATTCAGCCAGGTTTAGGGCCTTTGCTTTGTGAACATGGGAACAAATGGGATACATGTATTAAAGAACATAGCAGATGCAATGAATTGAAAAGGCTAGTTCCTGAAGCTATTAGAAAATTGATCAAGCCCTGTGACAGAAATGAATATACCCCCACTGTTTCCTGGAGTTCATGATGGCACTGAAGTCAATGCCAAACAAGAAGTAAATGGCTCTTCTTTGGATTTGAAGCGGAGTGGTAAGGATGATCAGGATTTTGTGATGAGAATGAGAATGTTGAAGAAGCAACATGGAAGAAAAGGCGGCTAGGGGATGCATCGTTCTCCCAAGAGGAGTATCGAAGTGGCACTGCATCGGTTCCTAAAAGCACCAAAGATATGGATATGCTAGTGATATCTGATGGAAACTGTAAAGACAAGAGCATCCGTTTGTCATCTAGGGACACGTGTGGTGAGATAGCTAGAGCCTATCTTCAAACCAAGGCAGTCCTGTGAGATGAACAGAAAAAAATTCAAGACTGCTGCGAAGAAGTTACAGATGTTTAGTCATTGGTTCTTGAAAATTCTGAAAGTATGGACTTATTGCCCAAGCACAGCTGTAGGAACTGGAAGTCTTGTCTGAATGTTGAAACACAGAGCCAGGTGGCTTCTGGTAATTTGAAAACCAGAAGGTCCCTTCAAGATACACAGAACCAAAGCGTTGGGAACTGCCATGGAGTGATCAATGGTGATAAATATTGCTACAGGAAAATTATGAAAAGATGGATGTATTACCCAATCATGATAAAGATTGTCTTACCAAGAGCACTTTTTTTGAGAATGACAGGAATTTTGCTTCTAATCACCAGGAAACTGAAATGCCACAGCAGGAGAAATAATCCCCAAGTGTTCAGAGCTGCTGTGAAGTTCTTCATAATGAGAACATGTTGATTGAGGAAAAGTCTGACAACACATCCTTAAAGATCGATGCAGACCGTGGAAAAAAGAAGAGCATTTCATTTGACAAAGCTTATAGCAATGTAGAGGCTTCTTCTCTGGAGACTATGTGTCCCTGCTAGAACCCCACCCAATGGCTTCAAGCTGCCGTGAAATAGTTAATGCTGATCAAGTGTTGGCTCAGAAAAGTTCAGTGACCTTGGTTTCTAAGTGTGATGAAAAACATCATCCTGAAATCGATGTACCAAGTCAGGTTGCCTAACCAGTAACCAACAATATGATCAATGATCAGTAACACATTCAACAAGTTTGCACAGCAACATCACATCACCATCACTGAAAAATTGCACACCTTTGCTGCATCCTCTCTTCAACAGAGACCCCCTTCTCCCCAGCATCAGCATTATCGTGAAATCAACAACTGAATCAGACTAAATACTAACTAGCAGCCTTGTCATAGAGTGACTGACCTCTACCTCCTGGGCAGCGATGGCGCCGGTGGTGACGAGTGCCTGCCCGAGCGTGCCGCAGGGGTCGATGATGATACTGGGCAGCCTCCCGGTGTTCCAGCCAAGCATGCGGCAGATGGCGAAGGAGAGGGCGTGGTGCGCCCGTGGCCTTCCGCAGCGGGTGGCGGCATGGGCGTAAGAATAGTTTATCTCTTATTGGAAATGGTGCCTTCGTTACCTGTTATACCCTATCTCTGGTAAAGGGACGACATGAAGGCATTCAAAGCTGTGGTGAGGTTGTTACCTCTAATACTACATTAGCTATAGAAAATCCAATGGCCATTGACACGGTGGAGCCTATTCATGGTGATAGTGGAAACAACGGTAACAATTTGGAGGATTTTGGGCTCTGATTATATGGAAGAAGCGCACAAACTTGTTACAAACTGTTCTGAGCTATCTGCTGCAGTTCCTGAAAGCTCTGGTATCAGCTCTGCTAAATGCTATGGAGATAGTGCAAACAAGAATAGCTTATTGGATGAAACTTCAGAAAATGTGAGTAGTCATCATCAGGAAACTGGTATGCTCCCTCATGACGAACATTACCAGAGTTGTTCTGGTGATACTTCATCTGCTCTGGAATATTCTGGCGCTATGGACACAAGTACAGGTGATGGAGATAGTGAACACAAGAACTCTTTTGATCAGAAAGATGTTGAAACTATGTACCCATTGACAGGAGTCCTGCTTCAAGCAGAGCAACACCAGAAACTTCAAGGTGGACCTGAATCATCATCACATGAAAATTCCAATTCAGATTCGTTCGCTGTCTGTGCTGAAGATAGCCGAAGCAAGAGCGGGTTGTCAGCTGATAGGATGGTTACTGATCTTGAGACCAATTCAGAGTCTAAGACGAGTTTCTTCAACAGCTCTTCCAGTGAGTGTGGCGAGAAATTCAGCGCTTCTGCTTCGAGCAGCGAAAACGTGCAGAAGAAGCTCAACGGATCAGCTGTCTCTGCAGAGGTGACCAGACTCCAACATGATCCTGGAGAATAGATGGAACCGGGGTGACCATGCTGCATTGTGCATTCGCATTTCGCAATCCTCCGCAGCAGCTGCAGCCTAACTTCGGTTCGAAAGAGTGTGCTCCAGAGCAAGCACCATTTATTTCTTTACTTTCTGTTCTTTCTTTCTTTCCTTTTTTTTGTTTGAACACATCAGAGCACCAAAATTATGCAGTGACAGTGTGCCGCCCCTTATTTTTGTTGCCGTTTGGATGTTAGTTAATATATACTGGGAAATTTTTTGAGTACTTACTAAGCATTTCTGCAGGCTGGTGCAGGCTAGGAAAATTTTCTAAAATTATTGTCACCGTAGCTGAGATTCCAGTGTCATCTTGTCATATCTGCTTGCATGGAATGACATGTTAAAGTGCAGGGCTGGAGTCGACTTTTTTTTTTCACATTTTTTCAGTTCATTCCGTGAGTGCCCCACTTCAGTTCAGTTTGATTTTGCCACAATTCTTATGACAGGTTTTGACCTGAGGTAGAGACGCCTGTACAATATACAGTACAGTATACAGCAGTCGAAGTAGCCAGAAATAAGTAGAGCACAAAGGCACGCAGCTGCATCAGCGGCGAAGAATATTGATAAGAGTTATATAGTAGAATTCGTTTGGTCGTACAGCTCCAAAGAGACGGATTTATGGGGGCAAAGATTACATTTTTCATTGAGTGTGCACAATCAACACAGCATGATTACACAATAAATAGTAATCTCTACACAAAAAACACCAACCACTGCCTATTGCAATGGTGTAGCACACCACACGACATGAATGGCACCTTACCGAATACAAGTAGGCAAGGTGAAGCCATGGCACACAAAGACGAGCACAACGTATGTTATTACCGTGAGAAGGAATATCAACGCAATCCTGCAACAAAGAGTAATATGAGCCATGTTAATTTCGGCAGAATGCAGATGAAAAAGGATATAACAGCAGTCAAGTAAACAGATCTGAGAATTCGACAATATAAAGAAAATCTTCTACATTCTGATGGCTTAGGTATCATCCACACTTAGCATAGAATCATTATTCAGAAAGTGTAAGCTATGCCATATCACTGCTTGGCACAACAAAAGGAAAAGGAGAAACAGACAGTTGATCCATAACCCCAAAAGTAAAACCAGAATCTCCTCCTTGTCTCCTTATTTACAAATGACACCATTGTTTACCATTCCACGTTGAATTTTCTTTTAGCCAGAAGATAACTTGTGCATTAAAATAATGCAGAATTACAAAACAGCATAATAATTATAGTGACTGATTATTTGTTGCATACAACATATTACCATATCCATAAAGTAGCAGTCATTTGTGCTGCATAAAACAATGTTGGAAGTTTTTGGTTTTTACTGCATTGTTTGGCACAATATTCCAACAGTCAACTTATTATAGATGAGGTTACTATGAAGGAGCAGGACTAAGCCAAGTCCATTGTAGATGTAAAATTCAGTGTAAATAAATTCACAAACCAAACAACAGTACCTAAGGTGGTAGCAACTAGCAAACACAAAAGGAAAACTCAAGGTGCATGGTAACATGTGGTATCAAAATGTTCTTTATAGGAAGATAACATACGTGAGTTTAACATTTCTCCACCAGACGGTGTTTCTGAAGCGACGAGCTTGTCGTTTAAAACGGACTGTATGTCCTTGCATATTTGCAGTCTTGTCGACCAACAGGTCCAAACGGTCACCTCTTTCAAGGACTTTATCAATATTGTCGATCATAACATTACGGACCTGCAAGAGGATAATGAAGAGTAAACATCTTGAATGATATAACTAATCCCAATGGTATGCTTCTCTAGCAGAAGTAACAGGACTCTGTTTTTGTAGTAGTTTTACCAAAAATCATAGTATTTGGAAAAAAATAAGCAATGTAAATAAGATGACAGACTTGACAGTTCAAGTACTCTGTGTGTACGTCAAAAATAAAATGTTTTGTGTGCAAACCCATGATCATTGCACTTCTAGCTTACAATGTTTGAAAACCCAGCACACACATTATAATTTTCAGATAAAATGTTTTACAGGATAGAACTCCAAACACGCAATCAAAGTATGAATTTAAGTCATGTTCACACATGAACAACTGAAGAGAAAAGGGCAGCACCTGACTGATTTCACCCCTCATGCGATTTATTCTGTCCGCATTTGGGTCGTTTGAATAGTAGTCCATTTGCTGACTCAAGACCCTTGAGAACTCATCATTCATGCCATAAGCAAGAGATGTCAATGCAGCACGACCATATGTCTTCACGAACCTTCCATGGATATCCTCAAGAAATGCAAAGGGGATTCGCCCTACAACCGAATGAAGTCAATAAGTTCATTATTAAGCTATTCACATAATAAAATCACAAAAAAAATTTTGCAGCGAGCCATTATGAGACAAATTTGTTGGTAATTAAGCCTTTTTATTTTCAGATGATGGTTAATGTGAAAGACAGTTTGTGCAATACAGAAAGCCCACTCTAATGCTTAAAGCGCAACCTTTAGGGGAACCCTATTTATAGTTGGTTTCGGCAGATTGCTCTAGCCCAGCTCTTGTTTCCTATCTTAAAAGAAACTTTTGCAGCTTCGAATTTCGTTTAATTCGATCCCATGATCAACAATTGCAAAAGTGAGGTTGCCGGACAGTTGAAAAGCTCAATTCGCTAACTCCATCTATTGTCAGGTGACAATTGGCTGGGTCTGACTTGCTCAATCCCAACCATGTTTGTCCCAATCTAATCTACCAATGACCAATCCCCTGAGACCACAACCCTGCAAGACAACATCGGAGGCGCACATACGGACAAACCCCCAATTAACTCCACCGGATCTCCGCGATTCCGCTCGAACCCCCAAACCAAGCTCAAATTTCCCCCAACTCCCGATCGCTGCAAGAGACATGGCACGGGGAGAGAGAGAGAGAGAGAGAGAGCGAGAGCGAGAGCGAGAAGAGTAAGAGGAAGAGTAAGGACGGATGGTGACGGTGGGAAGGGTCGGAGTCGTTGAGGGTGGGGGTGGGGCTTACGGCCGGCGGCTTCGTCGGCCATGCAGAGCGCGGTGATGCCGTCGGTGCGCTTGGCGTGGAAGACGTATCGGTCCTGAGTGTAGGAGACGTGGCTGTCGGCTCCTCCGTTGAGGAGGCGCTCGAGCACCTGCCGCGCCACGGCGCCCGCGTTGGTCGCCGCGGCGCTGTGCTCCGCCAGCACCACCGTCCCCCGCGCCACCAGCGCGTACAGGATCGCCATCTCCGCCCCTCCCCGATCCCCCTCCCTCCCTCCAGCCGGCCTCCTCCGCCTTGTGCCCTGCGGACGCGGAGGAGGAGGAGGTCGATTGATAGGAGGACGACGACGACGGCGTGGCCGCGTGGGAGGAAGAGGGAGAAGGTAAATACAGAAAAAAACAGAGAGAGAGAGTAAATAAATAAGATTATTTGGCGGTGACAGGTTGGCTGGGTGGACTGGCTGAGTTGTTTCAATAGAGGTGGGGGGCCCATCTGGCCGGTTCTTGAGCTATCATAGGCGGAAAGGGATCCTCACTGACATGTGGGTCCCACCTATGTGGGTCCCACATATCAGTGATTCCTACTGCAGGAGCAGGCCTGCTTGCTGACGACGGTGGTCGTTTATCCTTTGCCGGTGGTTTTAAAAATAAACCATCAACATTCTACGCCACATTCTACACTGTTTGCTTAGAAGCATTTAAATAACTATCACCATTGACTGCTACTACTATTCACCCTGATCACAGCTATCATTCGAATGATTAGCCTGTAAAAAACAAAAAAAATGTGTGGTTATATGCATGGCAAAATACACTTTTATACGGGCTATTATTATTGTGGTATTACAAACATTAAAATTTAAAATTTAGATGATAAGAGAAGTTGAAAAGAAGTCATTATTGGAGTAATGGACATTCCTAGATTCCATTATCTGATAACGACGTTCTCATATCGATGTATAAAATAAGAAAAATAGTGTCTGCCCAATCACCATAAATAATTATAGTGGTTTAGATTAGTATATAAAATATAATATAGTTATATCTAGGGAAGCGATGAATTATACATATAATCCAATTACGCTTTTAGAAAATATTTCATAGAAAATATAATTATATTAATTGAAATATAAGGTAAGAATTGTATATTAAATCCAATTTAACATTTAAAATATATTTATTATATATTATAAATATCTTAAAAAGAAGTTGTCGTGTTAAAAATTATCACATTAATTCAAGAAAAAGAGAAAATAAATTAAACTGTTAGATCGTAGGGGTTTATATTATAACAGATTGATATAGTTATATTCAAAGTAAAAGTTGTAGGTGAAAATCAAATCTACAGAGACAGAAACTATATATGAAATCCAAATATAATTTTATAGAAAATACAGTTACATCCGTATAAACATAATTTAAATAGAAGCAAAGATTTGAATATAATGTTCAATTCTATATAAATATAATCTAAGAGTTATATATAAAATATAAATTAGTTTTTATAAAAAAATAATTATATCTATAAAAATAGAATTTACGAGTTATATATCAAATTTAACTCAATGCAACGCTGGGAATCTGATTGTTGTATATAAAACACAACTATATCTATTGGATTCGAATCTAAGAGTTATATATCAAATCTATTTTTAAAAACTAGAAAGCACCTCTAGATATCAAAATTTATACTCAAAAATTTAATACCTACTAAATTTTACATAAAAAATACGATGCCCCTTGATACATTTTCAAGTATAGTAAAATTGTCCTTAGTTTTAATCATATACTAAATACTATTTTTAAAAAAATTATAGCAACTTGGATTAAAAAGTAAAATAAGACATTCTCGATACCCCTAGTCTACAGATAACTAGATAGAATTATTACTCCATCGTTTACCCTCTAGCTTATAAGCATCAAATAAAATTTGAATTCTAAAACTTAATTTTGGAGTTAATTTTTGGTTTTTTATTATATTTTATTTTTTAACATTTGTTTTTAAATTACTAAAATACGTATATAAAAGTTTATCATAAATTATTTTTTATCAAAGTGTCATGGCTTATAATATGTATAAACGAGGGACAATTTAGAAAGAGTTTAACTCGTCTGGTATTGCCATAGTTTAAGAGAGTAGATTAGAGTTTTTCTTGCAATGATGAAACCAACCCAGTGACCCACCCAGCCAAAGCCTTGGGGAGAGTCTATAAATAAGTGACAGATTTTCCACCCTAAAATCTGTCAAATTCCACACCTTTGGATTAAGCCTAGGAGTAAGAGATGGATGGCATGTGTACGGTGCTTCCAAGTTATTTCAACCAACAGGCTCGCATCTACTAATTGGCTAATTAAAATATTGCATTTAATATATTACCAATACATCTACTGAAAGTCTGTAAAAAAATAAAACGTCTACTGAAAGTGTAGTTATCATGCAACGGAACTGGATGACCTGTGACTCAGTCTTACCCCACCAGAAATTTATCACACGCTATTAGCCTATTACTACCTCATATTTGTAACTGGCTTTTCTGTTTAAAACAGAGAACTGGGGTCTTTTGCCCTGAAACTAAGTTCCTGATATTAGCATTGATATAGTTTCTGAAACGGTCTGAGTACCATAGACAGCAAGCAGATGTTACAGACTTACAGTAGACGGAGCTGTGAAAAACTTAAAATTAAGGCAGATGAACATAAAACCAATTCTTTAATTAAGGAAATCATTCACTTTGTCAATGATTGATTAGACTGCAAATGTGCTTAAGAAATGACATTTCCGTTTTTTTGTAACACAAAGGACCATATTGCAGAGCATATTGCATATTGTTGTTTGCTACAATCATGCATGCATAGCAAGCCGGCATCTACATGATATAGTGGATTACTCTACCTAAGCATTACTCATTTGTATATCTTAACCTGTACCAATTAATCACTCAACTCAGTTGTCACCCGAAAATCACATTAGAGTTTTAGGATGCAGCAGATGACTCCCCATACTAGGATCATCCAGGATTTAAGGATACACAAAATACAAAATACAAGTATGATAATACTATTAAATATTATCTTATTACTAGTGTTCTTTAGATCTAACACCTAGAGAAAAATAACAGCAACAGAAAAACTAGCCTACGATTCCACTTCACAGGCATGTTTAAATAGGGTATAATCTAGGTCTATTAATCTTTCCGACTCTTTGCACCGAAGAGGATAATTAAGCAAGAATGAGTACCACTCAGTAAGCCACACCGAAGAATAGCAAATGTAGGTATAAATAGTGCTAATTTTGCATGAAGCAAGAGATTTAATTACTTTAAAGTTTCAAAGTGGGTTATGAAACACGATCCTAATCTAATTAAAATTTCACCATCCTCTCCTCAAGTTATGAAGCCACGCAAGCCGCATAAACTAGACTAATCTATTTCATGTTCAAAAGAATTGCAGAAATATGGCTAATCCACAAAAAATATTGCTAGCTATGTTCGTGGCTATTCAAATATATTTGCTCTTGTCCCTGCTAGGTGCTCTAGGTTGAGTAGACAGCTTATGCCCCTGGATATCTTGGCATGCTAACTTTCATTTTTCAAGAATGTCCGTGACTTTATTTGTCTTTCTCCATATAATTTTATTTATAACCGGTCCAAACTATGAGTTAAACGTTACCATTAAGATAAAAAATAGCTTTGCAACAATAGCATATAGGCCGTGGCCCAAGGTGTATTCAACCCACAAGCACCCCAAATCCCACCAGAAATTATTAACAAGAGGCATATTAGATCCATCATTAATTCAAGTAATTATTTTCACACAAAAATGCTAAGTTGAATTTAAGCATTGCTAAGTATAAAGCCTATGTGGACTAACCATATCATCAAATAGGATATTAGCTAGTCCATTTGTTTACCTATGGTTACAAAGGATCATGGTATAATAAGCATGGCCATAAACAAAGTATATTAGAATATTAACTAATAAGAATAATTATTATAATTATCGTATTTTTAAATTGCGTGCAGTGTCATTAAAACAAAATAAGTTTCACATGTTCAATATGAACAAGTAATACTAGTGTGACTTTGAGGAAAGCAGTATTTATCTTCCTAAATCCATCGAATGACAACTACTAAGTGAGACACGCAAAATAAGGATTGAACCCTAAGCAAGATCAAAAGCACATAAATAGATTTAACAAAAATTTAGAGGCTTAAACAGTTTGGATGAGACTTAAAGATTATATATTATTTAAATAGAGATTTTCATATTATTAGAATTATTTTTCTATTAAAAAATTATATTTATTGTGTCAACGAGGAGAGAGGAAGTGCTGATATGTGAGCCCACATGTCTGACTAGAGCTCAAGCAGGGTGAAAAAATAGAAAGATTAAAAGACGGTTATTATTTTATAGACTTTGAAGGTGGAGGAACACATCGAAAGAGCCGGTAGGCAGAGTCAAAGGGCAATTTGGAGGGGGGAGAAAATTGGGAGAATTGAAGAGGCGGAAATGAGGATGGCACCCATCAAATTTGGAATTATGAGATTTGATTGGGGCGAAATTTGTGGAGGAATTGGCTATCGTTTTAGGAAAAGAATGGAGTCGGGTGGCTGGAGGTTGAATATGCATATGAGGGTGGAGACAGGCCACTGCATGCGGGCGAGGTGGGGTGGGTTCGTACGCCAAGAAGTAGACGTGCCCACAGGCAGGGCAAAGCGGGTGCAAGGCGAGGCGGCATGGGCCTATTGGGGTGGTGGTCCAAGGAGGGCATTTTTCTTGTACGCAGTACGGATGGAATGGCAGGAATATACGTACACCGCAGGGTGGGCACGCGCGAGCAGCGTGGGTGGGCGTTGCCATGCCCCAATCGGCTTCCCCGCTTGTTAGCTCTTTGGAATCAGCGCCCTCTAAAATGAGCGCATTCAACCTCAAAATCAGGACGGCGATCCCGGCACTGCCCTCCAACATGAGGCACCGCCTAATAAATTTATATGAAGGAACAAATGAGAGCGAGAGAGAGCTCAGGCTAAGGATGTATAAAAGAACTGAATAAGAGTAAGAGAGAGCTTAGGTAACGATGCTGGACAGCTAAATCAGCACCCAATAACTAGTCCTAAACACCATATTTCTTTACGAAAAACAGTGTTCAGGTCACTGCACAGATCGTTCACGGACGGGACACCGGGGCGCAAGTCTTCACCTGGAGCAGCGACAAGTAGCTCGAGGCGACGACGTCGGCCGGCCTGGAGGCGGCGAGCTCGCCCTCCCGCGACGGCGTGACGATGCCCTGCAGCAGCTGCCTCGCGGCCTTCCACTCGCCCTCCGCCGCGGGCGCGGCGGCTCAATCGCACCATGCCTTCCCATTGTTGCTTCTAGTCGGCGGCGGTTTCACGGGGAAGAGGCCCGGCGGGAAAGAGGGGTCGTCCGACGCCGCGCTCCCTCCGCCGCCGCTGTGGCGCCAAGGTCCCTTCAGTTCGGAGCAGCCAGATGACCAGTCACTTGTGTCGTTGGCAGATGCCTCCATCACTAGCACACACCAATCGGAAATCGCAAATCACTACTACTTTCATAACGATAGCTAGCTTGCTGCATTCCACAAGCCGAGCCGGATGGCCGCGCGCGCGCGGCGACGGCGAGAGGCCGTAGAAAAGACTGTACCTTGAGGAGTCGACAGCGGCGGTGACGATGGACGGATAATCATGGCCGCGACCAAGTTGCTCTTGTGTAGATATGCACCGAGATCTATAGGGCACTCGCCGCGAGCACGCAGCATGGTGGCTGCCATGTCCTTCTCCGCGCTGGTGAGGAACGGGTTGAAAGATGCGGACTTGGGAGACTCCCCCACCTTCACGGGGCACGGCCATGGCGCGACAGGTAGAAGAAGCGCACCTTCCACCCCTTGTCCTTCTTGAAAGAGGAGCCCAACCGGGGGAAGAGCAAGCCGGAGCTGCTCTTTCCGGTGAAGGAGTAGCGCAGCTTGGGCGGGATCGAGCACAGCAAGAAGAATGGAGGAACACGGCCAGCGACGGCGGCAAGCCGGCGTGGTGGCCGAGCAGGACGAATCCCACCAGGACGCGCCACCCGTTGGGGAGGAGCTGGCACGGGGCGATCCCGAAGTGGCTGAGGACCTTGCCAAAGAAGTGGTGGAGGGGCAGACGCATCCCGGCCTCCAGAGCGTCGACGTACACGCGGACGGCGACGGTGCTGGCTGGGGAGCGGCCGCCGTCGAGGAGGATCGGGGTGAAGCCGTCCGAGATGAAGTACTTGTCGCAGATGTCTCTCAGTCTCAGCTCCTCTCGGCTGCGCAGCCGCCAGGGGATCCGCTCGGACACGCCCGATGAGGGCTCGCCGAGGTACTCTTCGTCGTCGTCGTCGGCCAGCCAGAGCGACGAGGGAACGGAGGAAGCGATGGGGACCTGCTGTGTCCTGTGGTGTGGGAGGAGGCCAAGAAGGTGGGGTGAATGATTTTAATCTCTCGAGGAGGAATGTCCTGTTACTTATATGTTATTTAGACGGTTATATTTTTTAAAAAAAAATTAACATGATAAATTAATATATCATATATAACTCTAAAATTTAATTTATTTTTTACTTAGTTATAAAAAATAACAAATTAAAACAATATATATTATTAATTTTTTATAACTATTTTATTTAAATGATATATTCTAAGAATTTAAAATTGTTTTCTCTTGGTGAAAAAATGAGCGTGGGTATTTGCAATGGCATAAGGCAGCCTTAAAATTTTGCATCTCCAGTCCTTAATTAATACTATATATAAAACAGTATTTTCTCTTGCAATATATTTTTATAACTAAATAAGCACGTATGTTTTGGCGTGCTCATTTTATAACCCATGTACCTTGTTTCATGTTATAAAAATTGCACAATTTTATATGAATTGGTTTGATTTGCTTCCAACTCACGCAAAACTTGTAAATCCGAATTTTTTTAACTTTCAATTTAACACAGCATATAATTTTACTTTCAGAATTCTTAAATTTTATTTTCTATCCATAGTATTTAGGTTCCATTATTTGTGTGGAGAAATGCATATTAAATGATAAAAATAGGTGATATCATCTCTTGTTAAGGTGCTCCAAATATTGTTTTGTGAGGAGCTACTATGCTCATTATTTCTTCCTACTACATAACAAATTGCAAAATTATAATTTAGAATTTATGCCATAGAGTTGATTTTTCCATGTTGGATCAAAACCAATACCCAATGGATACTACTGTCTAACGAACTAACGTGTGAAATCCACTAATCCATATTGCATATTTGCTCCGGTTCCATCGGTTGGCCTAAAATATACAAATATACTTGTCGCTGTTAAAATTTGAGTTTTAAAACATAATTTTAAAATTATTTTGAGTTTTTTTTGTCAAAGTTTCTTTTTTAATATTAACATTTAAGTTGCTAAAAACATATTTCTAACCATACATTATTTTTTTACTAATACATATTTAACATATTTTTCGTACTCTATTCTTTAATAGCTAGAGCCCCATCGATCCTTCCGGATTCCAAATCCTGAATGTTCTGGCTTATTTGAGACTAGCATTTTCTATCAACAGACTCTTTGTAACACATGATTTTTACTAGAAACAATTAATTCTTTTAATTTTTCTTAAAAAATTATCTAACCGAAGAGAAACTAATTCTCTACATATGAAGGATATTTTTAAAATAATTAAATTTATTCTAGCCTTTACTTCGAAGAAGCTACAACAAATTATTATAAACATTATAGAATAAATGATGAATTACAAAATCACATCTTAATAAAAAAAACTAAATAGAACGTAAAAACAGAAATAATATTTATTGCTATACCTCCGTCTATGCGTCTATGATTAGCAACCGCTGTTTCTCAGCGGCTTACATAGGCCTTATCTTCAGCTTTTGTAGCAGGGGAGGGGAACGAACACACACCAGCTGCAGGGGGCTGGACTTCGCCATTTTGGTGCAACGGGTTTGAGTGAGGGAAACAAGACATGAGAGCTGGAAATGTGAAAGTCATATTACTCCCATGAGGCTAGTAACAATGCAAGCCCAGTGGTCTCAGATGCCACGTAAGCTGAGACCAATTCTACTCTTCCACAGCGTAGAGTAGCTTCAAGGAGGGGCTTCAATTTTTATGGCAGCTACTGTCATTTCCTATTTTAATCCTCATATTTTATAAATTTACGTACAAGTCAAAAAATTTGCACTTAACAACTCGAAATCAAGAGAGTAATATAAAATCTAGCCCCTTATCCCCTCCCTAAAAGCCTCACTCGTTCGCTTTACCCTCTCTAGCCAAAGCCCGCTGCCAATGCTTCTCCCTTCTCCGGCCAACGTCGGCGTCAACGCCAATGCCTATCTCTTATCCGGTCGCCTCCGTCTCTTTCCTATGGCCTCGTAGCCGCTGCATGTCCCCTTTGCGGTGATGAGGATACAGATCGAAGCCGATGGCAGCGCCGGTCAAAAAGGGATGAACTCTCTCCAAGAGAGCTCCTCTCTCTTTGGTCGACGCCGTCGTCAATCCCCTCTACGAATTTATGTCTATGCTGTTGATGGGCTTCTCTATCTGATCCGCGTCGATGCCGCCAACGGGCTTCTCATCGGATCCATGCTGACATTGTCAATGGGCTTCTCCCCTAGATTTGTACATCACCCCTCCAGACCTGCTGCTACCTCTCCCTTTTCTTTCTAGTCGGTGGATCTAGCAGTGGCTTAGGTAGACGAAGTCTACGATCGACGGATCCTCTTCTCAATCCTATCTATCATGTCACACTTTTCTTGCTACTGTCGCTCAGGAGAGGGACCGCGTCACGGGGTAGAGGCCCAGCCTCACCCTACATGGTGCGTGAGCCATGCCTCTGCCTATTTTGCACGTTTTGCAGCTTTACGAGCTGAGGACATTTGGCCTTCTGCAAGCCATGAGTGTTTTTTTGCCCTCCCTCCTCTAGGACATCTTGTCGCCAATGTGGCCAGGTGAGACCACTTGCCACTGTGGAGTATTGTTGATGGCTGAGATGCTGAGAGCTCTATACAGTATAGACTACAATCTACAGGTGATGTAGTGGAGATGGTTTGCAAAATGTTTTCGTTTCAAGGGTTGCAGAGTAAATATATTTTAGCAATTATATACTCCTTCCAAATCATAAAAATTTACAGGATATTTGGTCAAACCTTAAATATGTTGCCCATCAATTTTGTATTAAAATTAGTTTATAAAATTTAATAATCTTATAGTATTACAATAATAATTGCAATCAATCTTTGCCATTAATCATTTGAAAATTTTGATGGTTAAAGGTATAAAAGTTTGATCCAATCGTATTGTAAACATAGAATATTTTTTACCCAAGAAAGTAGGTGCTTTTTGAATGGTTTGTACTCCCTCCAAAGAAGAATATAAGAGGTAAAGAATATTAGAAAAGTAAAACTTTGCAAATTTTGTCCAATAATTAGTCCAACAACAAATGCATTGTTTATAGAAGTTGATTAATAAATTCATATTCAAAAGGATCTCATAAATTATTTGTTCTATAGATATTAAGAATATATGAGTAATCAATGGTCACTTGTTTAAAGTGAAATACATCATATATTTTTATCTGTAGGAAGTATATTGCTAGAGAAAATATTAATTTACGATTGAAACACATATTTTTAAGAACATCTCCATGACCTAAAAACCGCCACCAAATAGTTTTTAGGAGTTCAGGCAAAAGACAATATGCAACAGAAACCCTAGTAGAGTCTAAAGCCCTAAATCTCCTTAGCCCCTAGACCTGTGGTCTATAGACCATAGCCCCCGTGAGGATATTTCCGCCACTGCTATCCTCTCCACCCTCCTCTGGACATTTTCATGTTGCACCACTCTCCTCATCCTCCTTTGCACCCCTCCTAAGCTCCACCATTGCTGTTCCATCATCTTCCTAGTAGAAAACTGGCCTATATATTTAGAGAAAAAAGATAAATTAATGTGCGAATTAAAATGATAATGTTACGATTGATTTGTTTTTTTTAAAAAAATTATCAGATATGATTTATCTCCTATACATTAACTAAAATATCTTTAAAAATACCGTATACCTACACACATATAGATATGTATATCTAAAGATAGAATTATATATGATTAAAGAAGGAAATCATTTTTGATTAAGTTAGAACTATAAAGTTTGATGGGACGAATCAATCTACTTAATCATATTACCTAAAGAGCTCTTCGAGTTTTACTTAGAGAAAGGGACATCAGCCAGTATAAATATAATATTCCCCTAAAAGGGGAGGGTATCCAAGATCAGAACCAATAGCCAAATATAAGCCACATCAAGACAAGATCTAAGGAGATGTCTCGCTGCTAGCCATCGACTATATCTTACCACATAGGTCATCATATACTAATTGGATAAGCTAGATAGAGTAGATTAGTCCTATCTTATACTCTCTGTGATTCAAATTGTTGAATACATACAAACATGAGTAAGGCTATTACTCACATCATGGGCTTTAACCTAAAAAATATGTGTCTTCTTTTCACAATCATCTCATGGATAGCTTGGTATTAGCCGAATCCTATACTTACAAATACAGTAGTCGGATACCACCCATCAATAATCGGTACGCCAGATAAGAGCCTATTATTTCAAAGGTTTTCTTCAAAGATAATTTTGAGAAGCGACACTTCTGGCGAAGGTCTTGGTGATAACTTGGACCTAAAAGATTCAACCCAGACAACAGTTGTCTACCTTTAGATCAGAACCATCACCATCCTATTGACAACTACACCACTAGAGTTGTCGATTTGCATACCGAAGCCACTTGTAAGGAGAGTTCAGACTTATTGAAGCAAGAAATTTTCAACAAATTGACTGTGGTGTCCTATCTAAAAAACAAGTTCCCACTCATTGTCAGGTGTAGGATGTTATAGATGGAGATCGCCCGACAAGCTGCTTCCGATAACAAGTCTATACCGACAAGTGATTAGCTCCACTTCTATCAGATTCGATCTAATGATACATAGTAGGATCAATAAATTACTAATATCAACTCTAATCGCCTAGAGGGGTTTGTTGGATTAAATCCAGATAAGCCCTCCATACTTGACGAGTTTAGAGAATATAGATTCGAGGACTCTAGACCCAAGCCACTGTCTATGGATTGGTGTACTAGCTATACTCAGATCTGTTGTCATAGTTTTCTTGAAAATTATTACCAAGAGTCTATCCAATATAATAATACGATATAATATATTCGTTTAGTTTTTATAATGTTTATCTTTTTTTATCACTAGTTTGAAATCTTAGGATTGCACCGATATGTGTGGTTCGATTAAGAATGGTTCACTATCCTCGATGGCATGCTCTATCTAACATTAGATTTCTAGTAGTATCAAATCAGGATGTGATAGAGGATAGTGGATGGTATATGGTAGTGGCGATGGGAGCAACTCAATTAAGTGGTTGGGTGATGGTAGGTGTTAGTGGCGAATCTAACAACGAGAGCTATGTAAAAGTAGGGGATGGTGGCTTTGAGAGGTTGGAAAGAACATTGAGCTTTAATTTACTACACGGTATCAGTTGATACCGATGCCAACATGTATTAGCTGGTATTGATGTAGTATCAGATTTGTTACTTTATCAATATCATCCATCTTAAGTGATAGCGTAGAACAATTTCCTTTTCTGGGCGAGAAGAGGCGCTCTGAGCTGTCAACCAAGAAGAATAAATTCTCCAATCAATCAAACTCTCCCTTTCTTTCTATAGCCGCTGTACTCCATTGAGGATAAGACGGATGCTGGATTTCTGCACTTCCTCCACTTGCCCTAGAACTTTCTATCAATGAATTGACAGGGACTGTGCACCATTAAAGGGAGTTAGCGGGCACTGTAAGTAGTAATCGCGAACTTGATAAACATACTAACAGGCTGTGAATCCGTAAAATAAGTGGAGAAAGAGCGATTATATCTAGCTTTCCCGTTCACCTAGTTTTTTCATGCTTTCAGTGGCATATGACTATCTGAATGCCATATACCAATCTCAATCGTCCAGCTAATAACCTATCAAACACAGTGTGATTTCTCCCTTTTCTCCATCTACAGAAACTCCCTTCCCTATGTCACTTATTTTACCAGATGAGGAATTCTCATTATGCAAGGTATAAGCAACGTATTAAGTGCACTAGCTCGAAAGCGTTAAGTGGACAGTTTTCTTGCTCCTTGGCTTACTATTTATAGGTATTCTTCTTGTGCCTCTGCTCTGTTGAGCCTTGTTGCCATTTATATTGTTGCTATGTGCCCACCTGCTCCTATTGCCCAGTGTTGTCTGACATTCTTCCTTCGAAAAGGAAATAAAATAAGATTTGGGAGAATAGACTTTTCCTTGGATACGAGCTACTACTCAATAGACTTACCACTGGCGTTTTATGGACCAGCTTTCCAATCAATTGAAGATAAGAATAGTGGAGTGCAAACGGTAGATTAGTCGTTGCATTTAACAACGACTAAGCTATATAATTAACAACCCATCTTTCATCAAAAAGCGATACCAACCTGGATCTTTTGAAATCAGTGAAGCCTAGCATTTAGATATAGATCCGTCTACTTCTTCCAAAGAGCGAGAAAATAGTTCAATTTATGTTTTAGGGTTGTTTTTATCTTGTTCCGTTTAGAAAGAAAAGCCAGTCTACCATAAAATATAAAAAACAAGTATATATCCCAAACTCAACCAAAGCAATTTCTTTTTGTAAATAAAAAAAATTCGACCACGGCACCGTAGTAGGCACCACATTTTTGACCCTGTGGTCCATCGGTGCAGACGAACAGTTGGTATTTTCCTCGCGGAGCCCAACCACAGTTCGCCATGCCATCCTCCTCTCCACGCGCCTCGCCGTCCTGGCCGCCGCGCGCCTCAGCCGCGTCCGCTTGCCCGTCACCAGCGGCGACGACGACGACGGCGCAGCCGCTGTGGCCGCTGCTGAGCGGACCAACTCGACGCTGCGCAACCGCGACGCGCTGAGAGACATCGGAAGGAGGTGCTCCATCCCGCGCGGCTTCACCGCGCACCTTGCCGGCGACCTCCCGGCGTGCGCGCCGCCGCCGCCGGGGGCCGCCGTCGTGTAGGCCGCGCTGATGGAGTCCGGGTCGATGCGGCTTCCGTTGCGCCCGTTCTTCGCCGCGGTGCTCGCCCACTTCGGCCTCGCGCCGAGCCAGCTCACGCCCAACGCGTGGCGCCTCCTCGCTGGATTCGTCGTGCTCTGCCGTCGCGCTGGTGTGGCGACACCGTCGCTGGCCGTGTTCCGGCACTTCTTCGCGGCGTGTGGGTGTCCGCCCGGGGCTTGGTACTCCTTCCGCGGCAGGAGCTCCGCCGGCTTGCTCTTCGCCAGTCTGCGCGACGTGAAGATGACAGCGTGGAAGGAACACTTCTTCCTCGTCTCGTCGCCGTCGCCATGGTCGTGTCTCGTGCTGTGGGGGAGGCCTTGCAAATACGCCACCCTCCCTCCGGTGCTCACCAGCGCGGAGAAGGACATGGCTGCCAAGCTCCTGCGTGCTCGCGGTAGCTCGTTGATTGATCTGATAACGTACTGCTCCATCGCCGCAGCGCCGCCGCCGCCGCGGACTCTCAAATCCCGACGGGCGTACGCGTCTGTCAATGCCATGATGAAGGAGCTCCAGCCGGAGAAGGCGGCCATGGCGGTGGACGCAGAGGAGGCGGATGTGAAGAGTGAGCCGGATTTGGACGGGGCGGCGTGCGCACCGTCGTCGGGGAAGAAGAGGAAGATGGAGGACGACGACGACGTCGTTGCAGAGCATGGACCGTCCGACCACGGTGGCGGCGGGTGGCCGGCGCGGTACCCCGCTTGCCCGCCACCGCCGGGCTTCAAGAGCATGGACGACGACAACGGACACGATGGTAGCTGGAAGGCGGCGAGGCAGCTGCTGCAGGGCATCGTCACGGCGTTGCGGGAGCGTGAGTTCGCGGCGTCCAAGCCGGCCGACGTCGTCGCCGCCAGTTACGTGGCATTGCTCCAGGTCAGCAACCAACCATGAAGCCAAGCTTGTTTCTTGCGCGGCCGCGGCGCACGCGCCGGAGGAGAGGGACGAGCAACGCTGCCGTGTTGTGAGCAGGGTTTGCAATCTCGATGTGTGGCTGAAACGCGAGCTCCAGCGAGATGATAGATTTTACAAAATGCGATGAAATTCATTCGAATTTTACGCAAACCGATGGTTTGGAAGAGCTCCAAATTTCGGGTCACGAAATTCAATGAAATTCAAATGAATTCTTTAAGTTTTGTAGAAATTAAATCCAATCGATTCCTATGAAAATCCTGCAAAAATCATGCAATGCAATCCTAAGGAAGCCTAACATTCTCTGCAGTCAGACTGCAGAGAACTCTCTGAAACCCAGCACAGAGGCCACACGCGACACAGAATTTTGTACAGTGGGAGACCAGTAGCATCCAGTCTCACCCTTGGCAGATCCATCACAATTTTCTTTATGTTACACCATGTGGAATGAGAGGATATACCCAACTCACATAGTGATATGCACACTTAATAATTATATCGATAGAGATATTTTTTCCCACGATCACTGACACCACTGAAACCACCTGAACGTCGTCATTTACAAGCAGGTGAGTGGTAAGGGAATAGAGAGAAATAAAAGGGATAAACAGCCAGAGAGATCACAATGATCTTCGTTATTAACTGTCAAGTATCTCAAACTCTGAATCCTCAATGGCATCCCATGATTCCTTCTTGGAGAGCGATGCAGGCGGGGTTGGTTGTGGAGTCTGGTGGCTATAGTCAGTAGAAGATGCAGGTTTTCTTCTTACTGAATCATGCCGAACTGAGGAGCTAGCATAGTGGAGGTTCCTGCGATCTGACAGAAGTGAATCCATGTATTTGTCCATGACAACAACATGGGCACTGTCAGCATCACTAAGCTCTTCACCACTATTGTATCTTCTACCATCTCTAGAAGATTCCACATCCGAAGGTATTTCGGACCACTGATCCATGCTTTGCTCTGATTTTGACTTTGCAAACACCCATTGATCAATGCTTTGATCAGATCTTGTTTTCAACAATGTGCGACCATCTGGAGACTGGTAACCCTCAGTGCTTTTCACGCTTTCAATCTCACAAACATTAGGCGCAGAATCAGACTCTATCTCATTGACCTGACGAACAGAACCTGGAAGATTCTCATATTCCTGCAAGTACAGGTGGTTTAAGACAAATAAGCAATACAACAGCATGTCTGAAATTACATAAAGCTCAGCAAATTAATATATTATGCACTTAACTCCCAAATTGCAGTTACTACATTGAGCACTTCACTAAAAGTAAAAAACTAGCACAAGCTATTTCATATAAATATACGCAAAAATGAATTCTGATGCCTACAAACACATTCCAGTTCTTGGCAAATATGTGAATGGTTTATTGATTTATGCAGCTTAACAGTGATTCACATGAACATATAGATGTAAGTCTGAGATGTAGAAATAATTTTGAAATGAATTCACATCCTAGTTTTCCACCTAATTCAATGATCATATTTCAACAGTAACAACCAAGAATTATATGGAATTCAGCTCAATTCTGTGCTGCTTGTCAATTGGGGATATAAGATATTCAACTTTATGTTTAAGACCATGAGAAGAAAGCAGTAAAGCTAAGAAGGAATATGCATTCCTCGATTATATCAATTCTTCTACCGGTAATAATCCGAGCTGTATATCTGTGTATCACCTAGAGCAGAATTAAATTGAGATGACACTAATGTTGGATCCACATCTCTGAGCTGTTGCCAGTTTACGAAAGATGTTTTCTCAGCATACATCAACTATCCTGCTAGTAATGTATGGGTTCTCAATCATACCATGGTCTCCATGTTAATACCAGGTATTTAAGTGCTAGAAGTCTGGAACAAGAAAGAAGATATTTCTTTCTAATCCACAGGACCACAACATGGTGCAATGGTGCAACCATTGTGATTTAGACAAGATTAATCTAATGTCAGAATGCATCCAGCAAGCAATAAATGACACCAGCAGGTAGATAAAATAAGATCGGAGGTAAAGAATACTTCTAAAAAAACCTAAGTTACTATACGTACCTCTGAATTATGCTCAGTAAGGTTCGACTCAAGCAGTGTAAAGTAGATCTTCCAGAATATGTCATCATCCATGTAAGAAGGGCAGAGCCTAGCTCGTAGTGATGCTAAGTCAGGCACAAGTTTTTCAATGGCTTCTATATGATCCCTTTGGATATCAGAGATTATAGAATCTGCGAATCGCAAAAACAGTCAAAATTGTAGCAATTAGATGAAGACATAAATACATAGCAGTATAGCATGGCTAAATAACATCTGCAAATGATTCTTCCAGATATGAGCTAAGTAAAACAACTCACAGTAATCTTAATTTCAAGCATACATATTGAAGAATTTATAAGTTACAGTATGATTCCGTCAAACATCAGTGATCCTAAGAGGTGAATACAACAACTGATAGAAACTGAACTGGCAGAAAGGACAGGGCAAATAAGATACGTTTACTCTCAGTATTTGTACATAAGCATTTACTAAGTAAGGCCTACTGCCCTTTTGGATTGTGCCTTTAATAGCTATAATTATTAAACCATTCACCAAATATATAATAATAAATCTAATCTATACTTTGCCTAGCTATAAATTTGAGCTAACTCAAATAACTTATGCATGTTTTCCTTATGCGACCCTTCCCACACTGTGTACTTTATATTAATGATAATCAATGATCTTTAATGGGTAGAATAACTGGGTTTTTTTTTTTCAATTTAGCACAATAGACCCTTCTAAAACAATTCCCCACACTGTAACTTTATACTAATCACAGATTAATTTCTAAGATAGTAGTGCCATTCCCTCTCAATTTCACTAAAACAGCAGTATGAAATCCAACATATCTCAAAATCAGCAACCTTTTACACTCATCTCAACTTAGCGAACACATCTACCACAAAACTACTCCAGGGCACAAAATCAGCGGTGCAATCGTGCGTCACAGATGCAGATACTTGCGTAATCAGCAACAAGCTGAAGTATTTTAGAGAAGCGAGCATTACTCTCGTTGAGCGCGAGCACGGGGAAGTCAATCCACGCCTCGGGCCGCGCCGCGAGGGCCTGCGCTGCCCCGACGACGTCATCAGCGACATCAGCAGCAGAAGCTGGACCAGGAGGAGAGGAAGCCGTCGAGGAAGCGGCCCGCGGGGACTCCGCAGAGGAGGCGGCGGAAGCGGAGGGGAAGGCAGGTTCGGGGAGGGCGCGGCGGGCGAACCCACCGGTGAAGGAGCCACCGATCTCGGCGAGGTCGGAGAGTATGCCGGAGAGGATGGAGGAGGAAGGCGGGGTGGCCGGGCGCGGGGAGGGGGAGCGGCGGCGGGTGGGCGTCGCGGGCGGGGAGTCGGTGTGGGCGGGGCCGAGCAGCGGGTGGAGGAAGCAGGCGATGTCGAGGATGTGGCGCCCCAGCTCCGTGAGGTCGTCCCGGACGCCGCGGAACCCCCGGGCCATCCGCCTAGGGTTACGGCGATCGCGGCGGCGGCGGGGGAGGATGCTGCTGCGGTGGCACAGCAACCGCAGCGGCTCTCCTTTTTGCTTGCGGGCTCGGGCGGGGGTGGGGTGCGGGGCAAGCTAATGATTGCGACTTGCCCCGCAAGAGAGAGAAAGAAAGAGAGGCTGGCTTCCCGTCTCGGCGTCTCTCTCTGTTGGGTTGGGTCCGGGTCGCGCCGTGCCGTGCGTTGCTTTCGGTTTCGTGCGGCGCGCCCGGTGTCCGCGCAAACGCTAGCAGACGTGCCGGCTCCGGCCGCTCTCGCCGTGTGGCGTCGCGCGCCGGCGGCGAGATGATGTGGGTTACTACCGGCGGCGAGGCGAACGTAGTTACGCATACGCATGATAACTACGGCCACTGCTACTACGGTGGTGGTGGGTGGCGGCGTCGGCGTCACGGACGGTACGACGGCGACGGGCGGTGGGGACTCCGGCCGTCAAACGCCGGCTGACTTTTAGGTGGTTCCTGGTACGGGACGGGTGTTGTCACGTCGGCGCACGGGTCAACAACATACGCTTTTTTTTTTTCTTGTGTACACGTCACACGCGTACATACGTAGGAGTAGGTACGTGTACTCCAGCGTCTACTAGTAGTAGTAACTACAGGTTTTGAAAATGTTTTTCTAAACATGTTTTTCGCCCTGGTGGGCTGACAGCCGCACGTCACGGGTCAGCTTGCTACCTCCGTCCTACAGTAAGCGTAGTTTTAGAAGTACTGACAAATTATGTGAAATGGAATTAATAGATGGTTGAAAGTGAAAGGGGCGTTAAAAATAAGATAAAAATAAATTTAAATAAGAGGTGATTGATATGATATGTATTACTTTCTCTATCGTTTTACACAAATTTATAATTAAAATTTTAAAACATTAACTATTAATAATTTTTAAAATATTTAGTTTAAAAATAATTCTTAAAAAATATTTTAATAAAAGCAAATATTTATTTATTTTGTATATATTATAATGAAAAAATCATAATAAAAATAGATTACCTAGATTATATCGTTGTCCAAAAATAAACAAAATTATTAAACTGAAGAAATTGCTATAGAATTATACTTATTTTAAAATAAAATTTAAATATACAACTACATAGGGAGTAGTACCTCATCCTCGGTTCTAAAATATTTTAACTAATAATTATACTTTTGGATAGAAACGTAATGATATCAATTTTGCGTAATACAATAATTTTTTGTCTAAGCATTATCCACATGAAATAAAATACAACTCATATTTGAAATTGAGAGTATAATACAGTAGAAATCAACTCAACTGCACCGAGTATTTGCAACAACTTAACTCTATAACTTATGAGTACCAGTATTTTTACACTACAAAGAATTGACACATTGATTATTATGTAATCGACTCAATGTCCATGAATAATCCAATCTTAATCCCGAATTAATCACCCATCTGCACATGTAAAAAAAACCCATATACATACATGCATACGTACATTACCCCAGGCGCCTACGTGTAACGTTTCCGAATCGGACGAACACCAGACCCTTCTTCTACCTGTGCTACAAAACCATCAACAATGGCAACGAGAGAGAGAGACAGCTACAAATCGAGCAAAAAAAAAAAAAAGAATCGACTTGGAAGTAGTGTGGCATCGCCGGAGATGAACTGGCTACTGGCGGTGATCATATCAGCCCCATGTAGCCGTTGCCGGTGCCGGCGTGGAGGGGCATGCCACCGGCGGCGGCGCCGTACGGGTGAACAGCGGCGGGCACGAACGGGTTGCCGAACGGGTTCGCTGGGTTCGCCTGGAGCTGCTGCTGGTGGACTTGAGGGGCGGCGGCGGCGGCGGCCATCATCATCTGCTGCTGGAGCATGAAGGCCTGCTGCTGCTGCGCCATGGCGGCCATCTGCACGTTGTGCGGCGCCGCGTAGCCGTTGGAGGCGTAGAACGGGTCCTGCATCATCGGTTGCTGCATCATCGGGGTGGCGCCGGCGCCGGCGACGCCGGGGTTGACCTCCCATGGGTTGTAGCTTGTCGGCTGGCTCGCTCGCCGGTTCGCGTCGTCGTATAAGCTGTCGAGTGTAAGCAAGTCAAGTCCACCAGCCTGAAAAAGATTCAATTTTTCATGTGGTTTCAGTGCAAAGAATGGTCGGCAAGATTCAAACTTTCATGTAGTTTCAGAGCAAAGAATGGTTGTCAAAGGCCAAAGTTTCGTCTGTCTGAAATTTCGCTACATTTCAAGGTAAGTGTTTGGGTTCAGTACCAGTTTCTTGCTTGAGGTAATAGCAGTTTCGTTTGTGCTGGGTGTAGTGACAAGGGCCAGCTCCCAGCCAGTGACTCCATTTTGAGCAGGAGCAGCTCTAGGTGCATCATCTACAATAGAAAAGCAAGAACAGTAAAGGTCATGTCTTACAAACATGATCAACTTCAACTGGTGAAAGAATTGAACGGCTTTTGATGGCGGGGAATTTTACCGATCGGAACAATTGCAAGGGCTAAAGCATTCTTCTCCTCTATCTCGGTTGCAGCAGGGTTTGGTTCATTCAGACCCTGGCAGTGACAAATCTAGAATTAGCAGGAGAATGCAGGACTAATGGCCTCTTGTGACTTGTGAGTATAGAATGTTACCAGTAAATCTGTTGGCTCCTCTACAGGTGCTTCCTCTCTTATTGGTTCAGGCTCTGGTTCTTGTTCTGGTTCTGGCTCAGGAGCAGGAGGCGAGGCTGGCTTTTCTTCCTCCTCTGCCTCTTTTTTGTATTCAATTGCCAGTACCTAAACATAAATAAGATGTGTACAAAGTAAATTCAGTAAGGACCATGAAAAGCAGAAAAATCATGAATAAGATGGTTGGATGCCATTAGAGTGGAATGAGAAGTTTCAGCTTCCTGGAATTTCACTCAGACGTGATCATGCCAATCATTCATCGGATGAAAATGTACTTGGTTTAGCTTAATATTTCATTCAGCATACAGTGCATGAATTTTAGTTTCACTTTCCAAATATATTCACATCAACTCCCACAGAAAAAGGTTTAGTATATCTGGTTCTAACTAGATCCATCATCTTTTTGATTGTTAACATACTGGTACAATCAACACATTTATTTGAGCTCTAAACAGCAGCAAGTTTCAACAGTTCCAAACCTTATCTTTTTGAGCTACTGTGGGAGCTTCCATCACATATTCCTCCATGGTTTGTAAGAATGAAGCTGGAGGCTGCAGAAAGTTTCAATAGAATCAGTAACTTTCTAACATGGAAAACAAACAACAAATACATGCAAATAAAATATTTATCAGACCTGTTCAATTTTTAAGAACTTTTTGCCACGCCCAATGTGTATTGTTTTACACACTTCATAAAACTCTGATAGTCTTTCAGCCTGTGCAACAAATTTAATAATGGAAAAGGTGAAGCACCAACAGTGTAAACGATTTGATGTGTTCACAACAATTAAGTGGATTATCCCATACATTCTTCAATACTAGATCATTTTCTAAGTTTCTGAAGTCCTAACACATACCTAAGTCCTTAATTCATTAAACTAAAGAAAGGACTTTGAATTTCATTGCTACATGCAAGTGAAAATAATCCAGTGAACAAATTTATCGATGGATCGGCGGCAGAGGAACAGAAGTTTACCTGGTTAGTTGCTCTTTTGTATATATCAAGTGCCCTAACAGCATCACTTCTTTGCATCTCAAAGAACTGTAATAGAGAATAATTCGTGAGTTGGATGAGAAAAATAAACAAATATAGCTAGCGAATAGCAGATTTTACAAACTTATCCAGAAAGCTCACCTTGTCAACTAGATTAATTGTACCATCACTAATAGCAGTGTAGATCTTAACACTTTCCAGAGCAACCTTCCAGTAATGCACAAGCAAAGTCAGCATCGCATGCCAAGATCATCATGTCGTGCACTAAAATTGAAACAAGCATGCTAACTCATGTTACTTACCATTGAAAGTGCGTGCTGGATTATGACATTGTAAGATGATGCCCCTTGTGGCTACAAAAATAGAGTGATCCACATTTAACATGTCAATGGAACATGAAGATGGAAACTGGTGAAAATGCCAGGAAAAAGCTAATTACCTGGCAAGCAAGGAGCCGAAAAAGAAGTTGCTGCAATGCTGGCAGATGGTCAAGCAAATCACCAGTTTCAAGATCCCGAGTTTTCTGCAGAGACCAGAATTTTCCATAAAACAATTCCGTAAAACAATGTTCTAGTTCCTTCAGGAGAAAAGGAGGATATGTTTAAATTGATAGAAGTTCTAGTGCAGTTATGAAGTATAAGCATGGTTTCCTTCCAGAAAAAGTACAATTAAGTTTTAAATCAATGAAAATTTGATGAAACCTCATATCCCAGAGTAAAGTAATTGGATCACATACTGGAGGATCTGTCTCCACATCATACTTCAGCACTCGGAAACATTCAAGTCTCTCTTCTAAGTATAAAGCATAAGTGCGTATCCATGCCGAAAAATCCCAAGCTGCACAAGATAAGAGTAAATAGTCAGTATAGTTCAGAGTTCGAATGTCTAATACAGCTATGAAAGTGAAAGTACTAGGAATAAAATGGAAAAGTACCTCCTGCACTAGAATCATCCTTAAAGTAGGCCAAGTTTAGCATATGGGACCTAGATCTGCCATAATTGATAAGCTCTCCGCGAAAAGTGGGATCGACCTCTCGAAGGGCACGATGTATAACAATTAATGTCTTCAATGCAACCTGAGGTATAAATATTCAAGCAAAGAATATCCATAAGTTCTTCCATAATGAAAAGCACAATCAATAAAACAAGTAAAAGGAAATTATATGCCATTGAAATGAAAGTTTATGCATGTCATGGCAAACTATTAATCCTTCCAATCACATAACAGTTTGACAATTTTATCCTTCAAAAAGTTCAAAACCCATCTGTTCCAGTATGTAGTTAAACACAGCCTTTTTAACGACTCTACAGGAAAAAGGACTAAACTCATAGACCAATCAGGTTTGCAGAGAAAATGGAAACAGTAACAAAGGAAACTAATGCCCCACAAAGATTTTCATAGTTTAGCAAATTGCATATAAAATAAACATGTTCCTAATGACTTCACATCAGATGGATGCTTCTTGTACACAATATTTTAAGTAGTTCACAGAGAAAAGTACATGAAGGGCTCTAATAGAGATCATAGACAAAGGATATGTGTTTGTCAGTGAACACAGCCAGCAGATCAACTAGCCTGATGTACAACGTTAAGGTTATACATTTTTAATATGCTCCATGGATTACAGAGAACTACAAAATGTAAAAAGGTTACATCGAGATGGAGTAAAATGGTTCCTTAGACAGAAGGAGCAGATACTTGGTGTTAAATGGTTCCTTGGACGGAATACTACATTCTAGTCAGCACACTACAAAGATGCAGAAACAGAAATGTCAACATTGTATAGCGAATAGAAAAGGTTTATACCGCCCAGTTGCGTGTCTTTGAAAGACGTCTTGCGAGGGCATGGATGCAGTAAGCTACGTCTGCTCGTGGCCTTGAAGCAGAAATGGAATAAAAAATTTCTGCAAACCAATACACATGTGAATATGCTGGTAATAAAAAGATGACGAGGCATGTGTTGACAGTTTGAAGGAAAATTGGTACGCAAACAATATAATACTTGGTTTTGTCCAACAGAACATAACTAAAAACTACTGGACTTTATGCAGGAGCAAGACAATTCATTGTTTAAACTGTTGCTATGCTATATATTCAATTATGTAATGATGAAAATTAAAAAAGATTAAGATGACTCAAAGAGACAGGATATGCCACCTCTTATGTACTTCTCCTTTGATGGACGCTCAACATGGTTTGTAGCCTTCACAATTGCAATATCCAATTCCTGTTTTAAAAGAGATAAATCTAAGCCCACGCAAGCAAAGCATATAGTAACATTAAACAATTGAGCAGGAGAATTTCCAAATATTATTCAGATGAATCATAAAAATTTTGACCTTGTAATCACTGTTTACTTTTGCCAAGCTCACAGTTGTTGTGTCCTTGAGGGCTCCAAGGTACTTCCTGAGGCTCGGCTGAGTGCCAACTCCTGCCATCCTCCTTAACTCACAGGTGATACACTAGTTGGCCTGAATATGCAGCAAAGAACCAGACCTAGTACAAATGAGATATCTGCTCCAAATAAATCCTAATCAATCCAAATAAATCTACACTTCAAATTTAACAACCAGAAATAACAAACAGCAAGGAAACAGTTGGATCATGATTTGTTTAGGATATAACAGTGGATCCAAATGGCATCAGCTAAAACAATTGGATCCAAATGAGCTGCATACAGAAATGGATCAAACAGACAGCGTACAACCCCGAAATCTCTGGACGGCAACAGGATAAACTTTCAGAATGTACTGAACGCCAGCTTAGATCAAACTGAGCTGAAATGAATAGGCAACAAATGCTCCATCAATCGCATCAAGGTCCAGCTAGGTAGGCACTACGCACAAACAGAGCAAAATCACAAGGACATCCACAGTGGGGGAGTAGAGCTGTAGTGAATGAAAAAAGGCTATTGGAGAAAAACAACGGAAAGAAATTGGATCGACAGAAACATAAATGGTATCTCTAAATGGGATAGGCCAAGGGAAGAATCACGTCCGAATTCTCTGGCAAAGCACCAAAAGTTGGAAATTATTCGACAAAAAAGAAGAAAATTCCAAGCTTTCAATCCAAGCAATGGACAATTCAACGTCAGAAAAGAACTTTGTCAGCAAAGACTGCAAGAGCTCTCCCGCTCTTATTCTCACACAAGATCCTAATTTGATCCCAAAACTCACCAATTTTTCACCCAAAGAGATTGGATCCAATTGAGCAGCCACAAATCAGAAACTACCAACCCTGCAGCAATTGTCAGGACGACTAAAACACCCTGAATAGCATTCAAAATTTCAAAATCAACTCGGGAAAACGAACGAACAAACAAACAATATATTATCATTCACTTTCACGACACCCCAGGTAACAAAAAAAAAACAGCTTTGAACAGAGCTCGAGCCGCCAAAATCGCCAAAAGCAACGTTCTTGCCACTACCTAGTATCAACCCCCAAAAAATCAACCTGCCTACAACGGTAGACCTATCCCTGGCTACGCAACAATCAAGCCAAACTAGCTTAGATTAAGCCACAGGAAAGAACAACAGCAAGGAGAAGAAAATCAGAGCACAGCAGTAACCTCTTAGCAGCAAAAAATCTCCCCAAGAACCAGCAGGAGCAGCTCGGAAAGGGAGAGCCTTTCCGCAGAGGAGGCGATAGGAGGGCGATGTGCAGACGAGGAGGAAGAGGAAGAGGAGGAGAAGAGGCGGAGGAGGAGAGGTCGCTCTCGCAGCTCGGCCAACCCGGACGCGAACCACCACCCGGTGGCCGAACAGGGACGCGATACCAATTAAACAAAGCCGCCACTGCTTCGCAGCTGCACAGCAAAGCACAGCACTGCACAACCAGAGAGGGATTAGCGTACAAACTTAGCTGATTAATTATTTGCCATCAGAGTCTCGGGTCAATTATTAGCAAGCATTAACTTCGTTTTTCAGTTGTTTAATTGCAGTGATTAATTTTGCTCCTTCTGCACCTCTTTGCACCGCACTGTTAGTTTATTGGCTCGTCCTCTTGCCATCGTGGGTGGAGATAAATATTCGCCAAAATCAATTGAATTGTTTAGATGCTTTTCAAAGAAAGAAATATAGAATGCTGCTGCTTAAAATTATTTTTCCAATTGGTTTTTTTGCCTGCTCCAAAGGTGTAGTCAAACACTGTGAACTCTCAAGAAATAGTATGATTTTTTTCAAAGAAATATGTTTCGGAAATGATTAGTCAAACACTGTAGTCTGGAGAAAATGTAGCCAGAAATATCATTACGCAATTTTAAAAAATTATTGTGATAGGAATCTACCAAAAAAATTAGCCAAGGTCACAAGCACCTAAATAAAATCAATATCATCCAACAGAAATAGAACAGGTACCATGTCTGAAACATTGTCATCTTTTTTCCCGATTACATAGAAAAACATATACGCGCGCATCCCACTTCATGCGCACGCCAAACTTCTATCATTCTTTCAAGCCAGTGACCAGGTAGCAGATTAAGTGTTCCCAAAACGGATAGATCATTAGTGGATTAATTAAATGATACCATTAGAAGGAGAAAGCTGTGACGCACGAGGGACAACGAATACGGAAGCGGCAGGAGTAGGGGATTAGATTTGCAGGTGGGGCTAGTTGTTAATTACCCATGGTTAGCAGGAGATTAGCTGCTAATTTATTCCAGTCATTGGCCATGGGTTGTTTAAACACCTATACTGCTTCTTTATTAGTAGACCACCGTAGCCGTCAGTTGGAGTGGAATAATGATTGTGATTGCTGAGTAGGATCGGCTTGTCTCTACTTTCTTTTTTCTGATTTTTCTTTTTCTTTCTCCCACTTCCACCGGTGGGCTTCTTTTTTTTTTTTTGCATATAAGTGTTCCACGCTTCACCATTTGGGAGTGTGCGGCTATGCAAGTGTTTGGATGTCTTTCCATGTCAAATTTGCAGATATGTCCTTTAGGTATTGGTATATATAATGATGGCATAAAAATGGTTATATTTTTTTACGATTACACGACATAAATACACTACTACACATGTAATACTGTACTCACGTATTCATAAATACGTCCCCTAACACATTTAAAAAATGAAAACCAGCACGTATTTCTAAGCTTACTAAAATAGTTATACTATTTGTATAAGAGCTATAGTTTTCCTTCGGCATAATCTCTCATGAAATATCTTATGTGTAAAGTTTTTTTTATAACAATGCACTTAGTATTTATTGAATTCATAAAGCACGTGTATTAATAGACCTCACATACTACGACTTGATGTATAAACACCAAAAATGGTTGAAATTTGCATAGAAAGAAAAGACAGCTTTGTAGGGGAGTTGTGCAATGAAGTAGACATTGCATAATAGTATCTAAGAGGAAGGACCTATTTAATTTGGCTGGAAAGGAAGGGATACATTGTTACTAACTCTCTTTTGCAATTCATTATGCATCTAATACTTTCAAGCTAGTGATGATGACATTTCTCTCCACTATCCAGTTAACCTCAAAGAGTTAATACTTCCATCATTCTACATCAACTTCATTCTCACACTAAAGTCTGTAAAAATAATTTTCTTAATTCTTGTGTTTTTCTTGTCCGCACAATTTCATCTTCACTTAATTATTTCTTATTCATGTGTCATATTCTCATTGAATTTAGAGCGATCGCACCTACTCCACACTCTATGTACATGTTTTCAAAGAACCGAAAATAGTCTACGAGCCAACCGTCGAACCTACACAGAAGACTTGTGCTCTTGTCCCAATGCTGAGAGCTCTGGAGCTGAATGCTTGCTACATAAATTCTAGGGTCTAGAATGCAAAAAAGACCATCTTTACCGAACTCCAGTTGTATCCTCTCTCCTGCCTATAATTTGCATGTGAGTTGGCAAGATGATTAGCTGAATAAACAAAACCAGATGGCAAGAAAACGAGATGGGATCGGTGTATGGTTTGAGTACAATGTGGGGGAGGAAGCTGCAGAGAAAAAAAAACAAATGAAAGGGACAAGAAAGTCAGAATTGGGTAAAGCATCTTCTGTGCAATAGACAATCACCAGCACAAGGCCATCGAGCAGCCGGGTGCAGGGCAGTTTGCCGACATTCTCTGATGAACTTGTCCCTGCTTGCATGCTATGCTAGCTCTGAATTTATACTGTGGCAGAAATTATTCTTGTTTGTTTCACTTTCTCATCTCCCCTAATCATTCAATAGGCTGTAAGTACTGTACCACTTGTGAGAAAGAAAATATGATGATCTGCATGTGTTATCAATCAACCATGTCTGAAGCATAAAGATTGTAAGCGTATTACTCCTAGTAGTAACTAGATCGCTTGCCCCTTTATTCTAGCAAGTTTAATCTTTTGTCAAGCCAAGTAAAAGTCTGAGGCTTTTACCTCTGAATAGAAATATAGAATTGATGGTGATCATGGTACAGTAGCACAAGATGGATTACTGTGGCTGCAGTCATGTATCCACTCTGAAGAGTCAGATTCTTGAATGTATGTACATTCCCAGTCAAATTGATGCAGCACCATGCATTTGATTTCCACATTCTTGTCCTATTTTCAGGATATGTATGTAACCTATCCAGTCATCCATTTCTGGTCAATTGGTCTAGAAGAACACCCTGAATATGACTGCTGGGCTGGTTCTGGACAAGCCTGATGAATGCCATTGGATTAAGATGACTTGTTGAGAATGTAGAATGGAATATTTAAGCAGGGTCATTATTTCTAAGCCGGAAAGCAGGTACAGCACTGAAGAAACACTTCTGAAAGCTCTCCTGCCACATTATTCAGTTCTGAACTTCTCTTCTGAAAAGAAAAGGTTCTTCAGTTCTGAACTCTTGTCTCCGTTGATAAATTGGTTAGTTACTTCGATAGTTTTTTTAATGCAAACCTGAAACCTTAGGATAATTAATCTGACCGGCTGACCCAAAACTGTTCCTGTAAAATCACTAGAACTTCAGCTGCATGGCCAGTCTCGTAAAATCAAATCTGTCTTGGTTTCACGCGTGGATATCTGCATACGAGCCATTACAATTTTCAGTAAACTTCAGAGCTGTGAGTTTCAGTTGTACTGAACTTTCCAAAATCACCGCAGATTTCTTCCATTCCAATTTGCACATTGTTATCACTTACCACAAAGGTAAATTTGCCTTTCTTAATGCGTTAATTGAATCTGGACGAGATCCTATAATCATGAGTTTTGATGCAGTCGAAACGAATGTATCGTAAATTACAGAATTCAAATAAGTCACACCACAAAACCTTCAAATATACAAACGGCACAGGTAATAAGTTGCACCAAATCAACTAGCTATGTGCATACAAACACCTCAGTCCTTTATAAAAAAATCCTCAAAGTAGTCAACATATTAAAATAAAATCGTTTGAAGAACATCTGTAAGGAACCCCCTCCTGTTTTGAAAGGTAAATAATTATAGCTCATAACTATATGCTATGCAGCACAAATCCTTGAGATACAATCTTTATGAAAGCATCAATCGATTTATACTGGCAAATATATCAACAAATCACTACATGCGGTTTGTGGATATGCATTGTAGGTGCAAATCCAGATACAAATATTTATGAATGCATTAATTGATTTTACTGGCAAATACATCTTTTTTACTCGTTGTTTAGGGCGTTGATACATTTTTCAATCCACTTTGATCATTGTTTTTTCAATCATACATTTATAATAATAATAATAATCTTCGCAAAAAAGAGTTTTTAATAAAATATTTTTTATAAATCTATCATGTCCATTTTTCACATGTCAAACTCAATATATTTTTTATATTCAGGAATTAGGATTTTGAAGTTGAAATTTATGTTTTTAAAAACAAATCAGGAAACAATTTACTGCATTATATGGCAAATGCTGAAGATTTAGAAAAAAAATAATTACCAGCTCCTTTAAAAATGAGCAGTGACAGCTGACTGATACCAAACAAAACCCACTCCCGCTTCCGACACCTCGCCAGCCATGAGCGCCGCTGCCTCCGCCTCCGCCGCAAACCCCACCTCTCTCGGCCGCCTCTACCTCCTCCGCTCCACTTCAACCCCCTCGCCGAACCCTAGCGGCAGCTCCGCGCAATCCCTCCGCCCCCGCTACCCCCGCCTCACGCTCTCCCGCCGCATGGAGGCGGCTCCCGCGGCGGCGATCGCCGACTCCCACGGCGGCGGTGAGTCGGAGCGGGGCCTGAGCGCTTCCGCGGTCGGGGCGGAGGCCATGGATGCCGTCGCTGCTCCGGATTTTGGTGGGTTTGTGGGGATTTGGGGGGACGGGGATGGGGGTTTTGGTGTGGGTTTGGTGGAATTGATGGGTGGTGTTTGCCTTTTTTGGGGGTGTAGATGTGGAGATGAAGGAGCCTAGCGTGGCGACGATCCTGACGAGCTTCGAGAATTCGTTCGACGAGTTCGGGGCTATGAGCACGCCGCTGTACCAGACAGCCACGTTTAAGCAGGTAATTAGGGATAGAAATGGTGTCTGACAGTGAGAATTATACCTCTGCAACTGTTTTGTCAATGTAGTGATACACTTACGATTGCTGTTCTGTAATTGCATTGCTTGATGTTACGATTGTCGGCTATGCGTGTTAATGCTTGTGATGAGGTTGCGCTACTGCCTGAATCGAATAGGTGGGGTGTAAGTATTCAACATTTTAGGATTCTAGTTTGCATTTTGGAATGCCTGTAGAAAGATTTGGATAATCATCAGGTATTTATGGCAAAAGTGATAGCAGGCAACTGTTTTAAACTTATCTATTTTAAAAGAAAATCTAATAACAACAGCAAAGCCTTTCGATCCCAATTAAATTGGAGTAGACTAGAGTTGAAACCCAACAAATGTCTCAAATCATGGTTGTTAATAGTTGTTTTTAAATACTTCTATTCAATTACAGATCTTTAGATATATTCTAATCTTATTGGCTCTCTTTATGTTAATTTTGGTCTTCTTCTATTTCTCCTCATATTATTATCTTGACTTAGAATTTTACAATATACTAGTATCTTTAGTTTTTTCTTTGTATATAGACAAACCATCTTAACTAATATTATATAAGTTTTTTTTTCAATTGTTATTACCTCTAGCCGATCACGTATATCTTCGTTTTAGACTCGATCTATTTTTATATAACCACAAATCTAATTTCATGGAAATGTGAAGAGTTCAATAAACATATTAGTTGATGTTTGTAAATGTTGCTAATCCAAAATTGGGTTTTTGAATTTGTAGTTTTGCAGACCTCTGAGTCTAGTTAGATAATTGTAGTTGTCAAATTACGGTATCTTATCTTGATTTGTTTGTTGTGCCTTTTGTCCTGGCTGTCCTTAAGGATAGCATTGTAATGCAACTATTGAATGCCCCTCTGAATTTTTACTCTGTTTTTTATGTAATCATATCAACTAGTGGATTTTCCTGCACAAATTGCGTGGAACTAGATTTTGGAAGCAAAGGAGGATTCGATATGCAACTTTGAGCTTTCATCTCTATTGATACAATTGTACTTTGTATACAATAGATTTTAAAAGTAGAATTATATTTGGTATATAACTCTTAGCTTCTTTTTCTATAGATATAACTGTACTTCGTATATAACTATATTGATCAATCTCTATCGTTATAATTTAAATCCACCATGATCTAACAGTGTAAATATTTTTCTTTTTATCTAATTAATGTGTTGATTTCTAGGCCTCTAAAGCGAATGTGGTGCTTTTGTTTTGAGTTTTCTTAATAATGTAATTGATTATTGATTAATCTAATGATCTTTATTCTCTTGTTATACAAGAATCATAATATGCAGATATGAATGATAAAAAGTTTGGGAATATCTGTAATTCAATTTGGTTGTGAAGAACTAAAATGCCTTTAAGTTTATGGTGGTTCATAATTTTCACTGTATTGTATGTTTCATAGTACACTTACTCCTTCAAGTTATTTTTCAGCCTTCGGCAACAGATAATGGACCTTATGATTACACTAGAAGCGGTAACCCTACACGCGATGTTCTCCAAAGGTTAGCTCAATTTCTCATTCTTTTTTGACTCCATAGTGAAAAATATATGCATTGCCTGATTGTTTCATGATTTTGAGGACACATTCAGCCTTATGGCTAAGCTTGAGAAGGCGGATCAGGCATTCTGCTTCACCAGTGGGATGGCAGCACTAGCTGCTGTAATACGCCTCGTTAAGTCTGGTAATTGTTATGTTTTTCACTGTTCCATATTTCTCATGTTGCCATTGAATCCTGTAAGCATTTGTGAATATAATATTGGTCAAACATATGGTTCTCAGGACAAGAAATAGTTGCTGGACAGGATATATATGGTGGCTCAGACCGTCTGCTCTCACAAGTTGCCCCAAGACATGGGATTGTAGTAAAGTTAGTGTTATCTCCATATTTTTAGTGAGATTATATTTGTTTTTGCCTCTCTGTTCTCCATTACAATCGTTATATGTATTTTGGCATGACAGACGAATTGATACAACCAAAATTGGTGAGGTAACTTCTGCAATTGGGCCCCTGACTAAACTAGTATGGCTTGAAAGTCCCACCAATCCCCGTCTACAAATTACTGATATAAAGGTAACACTTGATCTATGTATGTGGTGGTCATAAAGAGTATATATAGATTTTCATTTCATCCAGATGTTTTCCCTATTAGTTTTAGGTAGTATTCTGATTCCATTCACTGTTTCTGTTGCTTCACAGAAAATAGCAGAGATAGCTCATTACCATCGTGCTCTTGTTTTGGTAGACAACAGTATCATGTCTCCTGTGCTCTCCCGTCCTCTAGAACTTGGAGCAGGTATATAATTGTATATTAACATATCTAGAATGACAGAATTCCATCGTAAGCATCCTTACATCCCTATCCACGACGATCTATCATTCTCTTGCCCCTCTGCAGATATTGTCATGCACTCTGCTACGAAATTTATAGCTGGACATAGTGATCTTATGGCTGGAATTCTTGCAGTGAAGGGTGAAAGGTGTGTTCTAAATTCTTCGTTCAATTATCATATTGGCTCTTTTGCAGTTTCTCCATTTCATCCTCAATCCCATTTCATGTGTGTACGTTGTCCCATACTAACAACTTTTCACATTTCATGTTGGTGTCTGGTGGTAAACAGTATTTCTCACTACCCTCTTCTACTTTTCTTGAAATGGATCCCACTTGACACTTCTCCTGTCTATTTCTGTGTGACATGAATAATCTGAACATGAGCTATTCCTCTCTTATTTCTGTCAAATGCATCTGCTGAATATTCCTTAAAGTTTGCAGACCTTTTTAAATTGAAGCTGTCGGAAACTGTGATGTAATACCTGTTTCATTTGGCAACAGCTTGGCTAAAGAGATTGCATTTCTACAAAATGCCGAAGGATCAGGTTTGGCACCATTTGATTGCTGGCTTTGTTTGAGAGGAATCAAAACCATGGCTTTGCGGGTGGAGAAGCAGCAGGTGAAACTTTTTCCATTCGCTGTAACTTGCATTTCAATATACATATTGAGTATCGACAACATTTATAAGACTTTGTAATCTGCCTTCTGTTAACTATATTTCTTTTCCAAAACCCTTATGTATACATACGTGTTGATGTGATCTATTCAACTGAAGAGATGGACAACCCCTGTATTATTGGCAGGCTAATGCTCAGAAGATTGCTGAATTCCTAGCTTCTCATCCAAGGGTAAGGCAAGTTAACTATGCAGGACTTCCTGGTCATCCTGGACGATCTCTACACTATTCCCAGGTAGTTTTTTAGTTTTGAAGTTGCCTTACATTAAGTCTCTTTAGGTGATTATCTACATATACGTTTCTTTAGATAACCATTTCTTCAGAATTGGATTCAGGAGAGTCCTAATAGGTCGTGGTCACATTTCCCCTTTTCTTCAGGCGAAGGGAGCGGGTTCTGTTCTCAGTTTCCTAACCGGGTCGTTGGCTCTCTCAAAACATGTTGTTGAGACCACAAAGTACTTCAATGTAACAGTTAGCTTTGGTGAGCATTCAGACAACTATATTTCAGCTCCTTTTGATGTGCTGATGTCATACATCATCAGGAATCATGGATTCTTAAAATCCATGATGAAACTGAACCAATATAATCGATTCAATCATTTATTATCGTATTTCTCAGTTCCTGATTGTTAACCCAATTTACAACTAAATGCAGGAAGCGTGAAGTCACTCATCAGCTTGCCATGCTTCATGTCGCACGCGAGCATCCCTTCCTCAGTTCGTGAGGAGCGTGGACTGACTGATGATCTGATCAGGATATCGGTTGGAATCGAGGATGCTGATGACCTCATAGCTGATCTTGATTATGCTCTCCGGTCCGGTCCAGCATAGCAGAGCCTTGTGAATTCTGTGCCCTTCCTATTCATTAGGAATGTAGATGTGGTCATGTGGGTGCTATCGGCGTGGGTGATTCATTGGTCAAACTCAATAAGCTGCTGTGTCAGTGAGGGAACAAAAGACTGTTATTAATCCCAAAATTTTGAACACCATGTGGTGACCATATTATGGTCATAATCAGTTGATCTTTATAGAAACTTTCTTTGAACTGTGATTTTGTAACCATTGACGGTGATGCCTGGGCTTTGACATAGCAATGTTGGTAAATGCCATTGGATGTTAGCCTCTTACCTTGCATGCCACTTGTCTCCATTGCTTATTTTTGCATGTGAGCCTTGGTCAGTCTTGGTGAGTTGGTTGTGCAAAAGGATTCTACATATTTTCAATAAATAATCCTAAGAGAACTGATGCCTTGTTTGAATTACACGAACTATGCAGAAAATTCATAGGGATTGTGTAATTCCAACACGAATCGACATAAAGTTCAAAATGGGACCTAAGCATTCTCAGACATTCTAATTCGATAGATGATTTCATTCCCAACCAAACGATAGATAATCTCATTCCCAAACAAATCCGCGAAAAAACTAATATCCTTTTAACAACAATGCTACGAAACCGCAATTGCATATTACTGACCAATATCAGTTTTGTCTATCAATCCGTTCCGAGTTAAGTTTTATTTAGACTAAATTCAGGGTAACAGTGATTTTAAATTGTATCTCTTTTGATTCTCAACTCATTCGCAAAATCGCAGTGCAATTGGGCCAGGCCCAAGATACCACGATGTAATTGGGCCTAAGCCCAATGGCCCAAACCATGACCTCCATCCTATATACCGAACCCTAGCTGACGAGAGAACAATCCAGAAGCCCAATCGATCGATCGGCGTGAGGTGATCGGAGCCGGACGGACCGGAGCACACCACCGAGGCGGCGGCGTTGGCGAGGGAGGAGGAGGATGGGGAAGACGCCGGTGCGGATGAAGGCGGTGGTGTACGCGCTGTCGCCGTTCCAGCAGCAGGTGATGCCTGGGCTGTGGAAGGACATCACCACCAAGATCCATCACAAGGTGTCGGAGAACTGGATCTCCGCCACGCTCCTCCTCGCCCCCATCGTCGGCACCTACGAGTACGACCCCCTCATCCCTATTCCCTCCTTCCCTTCTCCTTCTCCTGTTGCGCGTGCGCGTCAAGCTGATCTGGCCGGATCTAGGGTTGCTGGGCATGGTAGCTTCGCTTTAGTTCGAATTAGGGATGCCTCGGCCTCTCGGGCTGGATCGATTCTCCGTCGTGGTTCGATTGGTTCCTTAGGCTTGCGATGCTGCCCATTTCGTTGGAGTTATTACGCTGATTTCGCGTGAATTGATGTGTGTCAACGTTGCATCGGATTGTCATTTGATTTAGAAAACGCGTGTCCCATCGACCCAGTTAGGTTAGGCAGGAATTTGGAGCAGTGGATTCGCTGCAAGTTGTTCGCTCTGTGAGATTATATTTGTAGTACTTCTTCGCAACGAATCTGATGTTTCAATTGAGACTTTCAGACAAAAATTGGTTTGTGCTCCTGGTGGGTCTTGATTATGAGGTGACAATGTTGGCTAAATTAATTATGTTTACTGGTTGAATTGTTTAGTTCAATTTGCGTCTAGCATTGATAGGATGGATGTAACAAAATTAGCTCTTACTTTTGCCAAGCTGAATGTTTAGGGGACCATATATAGGGATGGAACAAAATTTAGCTTTGTTACTTTTGCTAAGCTGAATGTTTAGGGGACCATATAGAACTCTGGTACTCACATGGCTCCTGGAGAATCTATGACCTTATAGCTTGGAATATGCAAAACTAGTTTATATCTATGAATGAAGGAAGCCTATTATACAATTTTTTCCAATCTGTATTTTCCAGCGATTTAGCGTTATGTGGTATTATTAAACCACATATGTTACAAATAGTTGGCATCAGAAACTCACAAAGCACAGAAGCCTGTAATACCATCTGAAGGTTGTTTGTTTACCTTTTTATACCTTAAGATTACTGGGAAGCTGTCATAAGTAGATGCGATTAGACCATTGATACAACAGTAGATTTCAGGCTCTCTATACCTTTTGATAATAAGAGTATTTTGATTAGACCATCGATACAACATGTGTTAGGGTGCTCTGCAACACTTAGTATTCTCCTTCAAGAAAGTAACAAAAGTGCTGAATTAGAAAATTTTCTTTGCCTTGCTGTCATAGATATGAAAGAGTAAGATATAGCTGAAAATCTCTACTTAAATAGAAATGATTATAAAGCAACTATTGACGTGTCTGAATTGTGATTTAGAGATTCTTGTTGGGTTTCAACTCTAGCCTACCATAACTTGTTTGGGACTGAAAGGCTTGAGTTAATGTTATAGGCATGCCTTTAAAAAAACCAGGACACTCACCTGGATTGTGAATTAGTGACAATACAGAGCCTTATTGTCAAAATATTTGTTTTAGAACTTGAATTCAAAAGCTGAGTTTTTTTAAGAGGATAATTTTGCTGATAGCATTCAATCTGGGCCCCATTTCAACCCAGAATGGAGGAACACAGGAGAGTGCTGCTAATTCATGTCCTGGACCCTTCTCCTTGTGAACTTTGTTTGTGTTCCTTTCTGGTTGTAGTAGCACCATTTTAACATTTGATGTTTCTTAACTGTGTTGCAAACAATATAACCTGATTCATTTTGATTATTATGCAGGTATGCAATGTACTACAAGGAGCAGGAGAAGCTATCCCACAGATACTAAATGTGAAGCCTGCAGAGAATGCCACAACAGTTGGAATTTTTATGATCTAAAATTATCCAAGAATGATATAACATTTTTGGTTCAGTTCTAGTTGTCCATGTACTATTTTCCATCTTTCCATGCATCTCCAGTATGTATGACTTGCAAACTTATTTTGCGGCTTGCTCATATGGCGGTGGCATTTTCTGTCACTGAAGCAATTGTTCAATAAAGCAAATTAACTGGCTGTTTCACTTCCATCTTCTGATGCACTGATTATCAGATGTTTGATCAGTATTTGTAAGGTACAATTTGGAAAGCCCAGTTGTTGGCACTCTTGGCAGAATGTAGAATCTAATGTCATCTTATTATCAAAGTTAGGAAGGGTTGCATCTGCTTATTTCAGGAAATAGCTTGACTGTTAGGAACAATTGAGTCGCTAAGCAATTCTACAGTTTTATGTTCACTCTGTTTTCGGGCCTCTCTCCCTGTGAGGTTCGTTTTTGTGTTTCCTTGCTTTGCGTGTCATGTGTGCTGGTAATGTGATTTTGGTGTATCATCTTCACACAATTGTTTCAAAAATGTAAATGACATCTTTTGTGTAGCGACCGTGAGCTCTCGCTGTGACTGGCCAACCTGGCAGGATTCGTGCGAATTATATATATATATATATATTATTAAAATACTTACAAAAATATATTTTAATTGAAAATTTTATGGATATATATATCCTCGACACTCTGAGAGTGTTTTTCCTTTCACAAAACGCTTTTTCAGATGGCATGAAATTCGACGTGGGAAACTCCGATGGCTTGTGTTAAGTATAAATGGTGTCGTACTATGACGTTTTTTTCCCTTGCCTATAAAATGCTGTATCCTATTATTAATGTTTTTTTCCTTGGCAAGTCAGTCCGTAAAATATCGGTTTTTAGATGGCTTTTGTTGTCCTTCGGGTGTTTTTTTTCTTGGTAGAACTGTCAAATCTATCTATAGGAGCTAACAATCGGCTCTTTTATCGTCATTTATGACGTTTTTGTCACTATAGTATAGATATTGAAAAGAAAAAAATATTTTAAATAAATCTATTTTTATTTAGAGATTTAATTGTAAAGAAAATTTAGAAGTACGTATAAAAAATAATTGAGATACTAGAATTAAACAAGAACTCATCATTAATATTAAAAAATTATTACACCTGATTAATAGGTTTACACGTGAATATTATTTAGATAATACTTACATAAATATTATGTTGTTACTGAGAGATTTATATATTACGGAGACGCAATATAAATAATACAATATATAACATGATATGTACATATATTTGAAACTTGTGTATATCACCATCTATCATCCACATATAGTCACCCGTTAGAGAGCAGACTCTTTACTCGTACTCCAAATGTATGTATTGTTAAATTGTTTCAAGCAGTATAATCCCTGCATAGTTCTATGGTGATATATTTATATCTATCTATTGTTTGGTTTATATGGTAAAAAGTATATATATATATATAGTTATTGTAGTCACGACAATAACAAAATTGAAATAAATTAGAGAAGTATACTAAAATTATAATAAAATCATCGTCAAGAATATTTGAATAAACAAAATATATTGTACTAAAAGTAAGGACATTTAGTGACCTCACCAACTGTCAAACGTACTTAGAACGCTCCCACCATAGAGATAGTATAAAAGGTTGCAACCTCTAGTCTTACTATTTTGCTCGCCGATGTCGTTCGTACTCCTCATTCCTCTCCATGTACTGTTCATTTATTTTGAGGGAAAAATCCAATGGTTCTTAGACAAACAATGGTTAGAGCCCAATACTGTATTTTCTATATCAACCCATTAAATAAATCTACACATCATTCTATAGATCTAGAAAAAAGTATTAATTTAAAGAAAATATTATGGTAAGAAAAAATTAAAAAAAATAAGTGTATACAATTCATATCTCATGAGAATAGTGGTATTAGAAAAATTTTATTCCACAAGTGTTGGGATCTTGAGATATCATAAGCTGGTATCAATCGGTATATATGCAGAATGGACGATCACATCAAGATGAAATTAGCCAAGCCAAAGTATCTCTTATCTAGATGGGATCCTCAGTAAAAGTGCATTTAGCAGCCATTGTTCTTTGATGCTATAGGAGATAGAGCAAATGGGTACTGTGGTATTTGTAAGGGTATCAACGGAGAAAAAACTTGAGGTTTATCATGCATATGGAGGTATTATATAACGTGAGTTGTGATAAGTGTGGAAGACATGACTAAAAGCATTGAAAACGACGTGACATTCATACATGGAAAGTGTCTTGCCTGTAAAAATCCTTTGAACACGATATGATATTAACGCACCGAAAGTTGGCTGTTAGGTTGTGCTGAAAGCGACATAATCGTTAGGCACCGAAAGTTATTTGTTAGGTTGTGTTAAAAGCGACATAACAGTCATGCGTCGAAAGGTTGCTAGCATCACTGAGCGTAGATTGTGACTTGGCAGTCTTACATACAGTAAGAAGTAAAAGATACCAAAAGATGGCTGTCATATGCTACCAACAATTATGTGCGCACAATAAAGAGTGAAAGCAATGTGTTATTAACTCATAGTAAATAATGTACGCACGTAGAGCCAAAACAGTTAATATAAAGTTGTATAAATAATAAATATAAATGACACAACATACTACTGGTTTAGGGCTTACCCTCTACCCCTCTCCGTCCTCCTGCCCTATACTCGCATGTGACCCTCGGAGTGGGTGAGGTGATCAGCTAGGATGTCACGACTAGTGTGGACCTACTGTACAGAAGTCAAAGCATGTGGCTCTTGTGTGTGTAGTGGCGGAGTTCTTGTAAGTTGAAAGGAGCCGAGCATGTCCTGATCTGCCATAAGGTTATCATGGTTGAAGGAGTCGTGCATTCATCCAAAGATGGCCTACCAAGATCCGTGCGCTACTCCAGAGATTTACGGTGGTGTAGCCTAAAACCTTTATAAGAAAAATGATTGAGTAATGCAAACTAGAATATCGTGGACTGAATGAAAATATGTATTATACGGCAAACCTGAAAACTCTTGTGTGGACATTCCTACTCGTTGTGTCGACGTCTCCGCTCATTGTATCAATGTCCCTGCTCACTGTGTCGACGTCATCGCTACAGATGAAACAAGGTACGACGTAGCGAAAGTTGTAAAAAGTATACTTTATTAACAACATTGTCTCACATTAAGAAGTAAGCAATATATTTAAGGGGTAGATAGCCAAGGTTACATTTGGGTTGCGTTCCTACATGGTGGACTTCTGCTGTTGCCACCACTACGGGAGGAACCACATCGGCGGCATGATAAGTGAGAGCATGGAGGATAGTGTATATCATGTTGCACATCGTACTGAAGGTAATCCTCTATACGTCCTCTGTCAACACAACCCTAACCTCCAATAGTCGGCATAAAGCTTCAAGCTCATCGTCAACTTACCGCATATCGTCAACCTAATTGAAAAGACATATTATATGTAAGGGGCGTAGCCTATTTAACCAAAATATGGAAGATTGATTGACTCATAGCGTAGAAGAAGTCTTGATCATGATGTCCATGGTATGCATCTCGCATACTAGCTATGTGTGGCTGTGGAGAGTCAAGAATGAATGTCACGAACATATGGGTATGAGACTGATACCAACTGAGATACGCTAGGTATGACATCTTTATGTGCGGGCACTGCTTCTCGATGACTTCCTTAGTCACCAGCATCCAGTCATCGATGTACTTCTGGATATGTAGAATCCATAAAGTACCAGCTATCTGTACCCGTCGATTATATCTACTTACAACAATGGTGTTAGAATATGTACATAGCATATAATCGTATGTTTGATTTTATATCAATACTTACCAGTAAACGTCAGCCTATATAGTCGGCATGATTGGTAGAGGGTATAGCTAATGCACACCAAACTATCACAAGATGCGCTGCGGATAGTACGGCTCGATAAAGATGTCAAACACTATTGGTTGGATCGTAAACTAGTAGGCTTGGTAATGTCTACATAGAGTCAAAAGTCTAAGTGATGCATGAGCCTGTAGGGGTGTAAGGTTTTACGACTCCTAGACAACGTTGTTCGACTGCAGTCGATCGATCTGTAGTATGAAGTCCGAGTAGGGCATCATGACCTGTAAGTGGGTCCATCGTCACTATAGAGCACGATAGAAAGTATTAGCTAGTTATTTTTAAGGTATGAATACTGAATTAACACATTACGTACTTGGTGATGACACCACATTGTCCTATCGTGGGGAAGTTTTCAGGCGGTCTCTGTACATGTCATTGTTGTAAGCGCTATGGTCGACCACTAGTCGATCGATCGTGAATCGGTTGGCCACCCATAGCTGTAGAATTAGTAGACAATTAGTGATCAATGAATCTAGGCCAATCTTTGTGCACGCATCACAAAGACCCTAGTATGTCACTGCGAGGACAGCGGATCCCCAGCTCACCTGATGTATGCTCTCATCCTTAGCATCGAATTCCGACATTTGATTTTGTGCTCTATTGTGATATTATGTGTGTGCTAGTTGAGACGTTTGGCTGTCAAAAATTTCTCATGTTTATCAAAAATCAAAACTAGCTCATAAAAGAGATATACTCCTATTTGAAGGCTGCAAACCAAGGGGTAAAGGAGGTAAAAATATATTGTATTTCTGTATTATTATTTAGTAGCTATTTGTTGCTATGAGTATGTGACCTATTTACCGAAATTATATACATGTAATTTTTAAATTTTAGTATGGACGATCCAAACTACCTGTCGTTCCCTCTGAGCAAGTACGACCCAAACTACATACTGATGTTGTATCCAAATATTGAGCAAGATGATAGCAGATTGGAACCACACCAAAAGAGCAAGTGAACATACACAAGTATTATAAGCACAAGTGTATCAACGATCACAGGCTTAAAGAGATTAAGACTTCCACCGCTTAGCAAAATTTTGATGAGATAAAGGAGACCGGCCCCTACGAAAGAGAGGTAATGTGGACTAGATGTAAAATATACAAAAATAAATTATCTTCAAAATCTTCTGGTAGAACATGGGACTTGAAACAATATGCTAAGACTTATGCAAAAAAGGAAGCATACTAACTGCGACAACAACAATTGGTACTAAATCTTGACGGTATGGTACATTCATGGAAATATGATCCCTAGGTATCGTAAGAATCTCTTTCCCATTTAATTGTTAGATAAGATTTACCCTAAACTTTAGTGAGTCAAGTGCATTTGAAAGTTATATTTAAACTGCTCATAACCCTATGGTTAAATATGTTAGTAGACAAACTACGTTTTGTGATTTAAGAAAGATTTATAAACAAGTTCATGATGCATTAAAGGATTTATTTAGTACACGTATCTTTTCTATTAGTATCATCTCTGACATAGAGTGATAAGGCTAAGAAAGACTACAAGAATAGTTACTCATTTTGTTAATGATAATTGAGAACTGTAGAAATGAGTCATAGTTTTAAGATTAATTGATGTTTCATATACTGCTGAGAATATGGCTGAAAGAATTTCAATGGACATCTAGCCTTACAAATAAAATTTTCGCTGTAACACTAGATAATGCAACTTTAAATTCTAAGGGCATAAAAATTCTACAAACACTTTTCTCTCTATGCTGAATCATTTATTATACATCAACATTGTTCATGTCATGCCATTAATCTTATAGTTAAAAAATAGTTTTAAGAGAGTACCTTCATACATTGATTCTATCAGTGAAGCAATTGTATGGTTAAATGCATCCAACCCATGAATTGTAAAATGGAAAAGATTATGCGATACATTAGATCTAAAACCAAACAGATGTGATCGTCGGTGGAATAGCACATATCTAATGTCGAGGCATGTGTTGCCTTAAAAGGATTTACTAACTATTTTTTTTTAAAGAAGCTTAGTATATTGTTGAAAAGTGTGTTACACTTCTTGAGACATTTTATGATGTCACTATTGCTTTCTGAAGTATATTATCCAACAGCTAATACAATATTATATAAGCCTTTTGAGATTGCTACTTTGTGAGAAAATAATAATGACTATCTACTAGTATTTCATATGAAATAAAAATATCTTCTAATAATAATATTAGAAGGAAATCTCTATGCTTTTACATTTATTGTTGATCTTATCAGTAAATTACATGGATTTCTTAATGTGTTAAATTTTATTGGAGACACGATAAATATAGATTATATTAACTTTTATTTTAATGCTATGACTAAATTATATGAAGTAATTACAAAGTACAAAGTTCGTTTGTAAAGACCCTACCTGTCCCTATGGCAAGTAAGAAAAAATTACAGTGGGGCCGGAATTGAGAGTGGTGGTTCTCTTCCATATTTGCTAGAAGTTCTGACATCTGAACTACTGCTGCTTTCTAGAACTATCTTCCTTCTTAGATAACGACTCCTTCAATTATGAAGAAATCAACATATTTGGATAGTGGAACGATCACAAGATCCTGTGCTCTCAAAACTAGCATAGGATGTGTTCACGGTGCTCGTATCTACAATATTCTTTGAATCAGACTCTAGCACTCGTGGAAGAATTATTGAGCACTGAAGAAAAAATCCAAGTAGCAATGTAGTAAAAATGTTATTTGTCGGAAAAAAATGAGAGCCGACTAATTTAAAGAACATATGTGGATATAGATGCATAAGATTAATTAGTTTTTATTTTTGACTTTTCAACGTCTATACTCTTTTTTATCATACTTTGTTATATATGAGTTTTTATATGATATTTTTTTCACGAAACATCCATGTAATATCAATATTAATAAATGCTATTATTCTTTTTCCCGTCATTTTTTATAATTTTAATTTATCATCGTATTTAACCGATATAAATTTCTTATTTTCAAGCCATTCTTTATGACATTTACATTATAATTTAAAAAATAAATATTATCATATTTAATGGACATGAATTTTCTTATCCTTAACAAATTTTTCCCTAAACTTTTCCAATCTTACTACATTTTTTTTCAACTGAAAATGTCAGCCGGGCCACACGCCGTGCCTATCGTAGCCACCATCGGCGCACGTGCCACACTCAACTGTGCAGACACGGAACGACCCGACAACTCACCTCACCCCTCTCTTCTTCCTCCTCTTTTATTCTTCCCCCTCTCTCCCCTTCCTCTCTGGCGGTGGCGAAGCGGCGTGTGGAGGAAGCTAAGGAGGTCGCCACCGACCTGCTGCTCGCCCTGGAGTCGACACAGCGGAAGTGGCGGAGATCGAGGAAGAGCGAGGTGGCGGCGGAAGCGGCTGCTCGGGGTGCCCTTGGAGCCCGTCGCCGTCTCTTGGCCTTCTGCGCCGGAGCTCCTCTTTCCACCCGCCGGGCCGCACAGCCTCGATGCCCTTCGCCACCTCCGAGCGCTGCCTCCTTCCCGAGCTCATTTTCAGCCACACGTCTCCGTGCGCCTCCCCGACCCCGCCTCCGGCCTTCCCTCCGTCAAATCCAGGGGAGCGACCAGCACGGGGGTGGTGAGGGGAGCTCGAGGTGCTCCCGTTGATCGCCTCAGCCCGTCACACCGCCCACGCGGCTTCCAGAACAGCGGAGGCAGGCACAGGGGCCGACGGCGTCCATGGAGAAGAGCTTGCCGGGTGGGGGGAGCGAGGCAACTTCGATGGGGGAGGGGATGAGGAAGGCGATGGGAGATGTGGACGCTGCCGAGGAAGATGTGGGGGCGGGCGGTGTGGTTGGAGGCTGCTATCATGGTGGACGCTGGACGGAAACTTCGACGGGCAGAGAGAGAAGGGAGGAGAGAAGGAAGAGGTGGGGAAGAGATGATACTGGTCACTGACACGATGTCGATGGGTTTTATTTTTTATTTTTACTTTAATTGCCGCTCAGCTTATGTAAGCGTCAGGTTAAACAAAGAAGAAGTCACTCGGATATAAAACCGATGTATAAACCGTTGAAAGAGTTAATTTATACTGGTTTTGATAGATAAAAAGACAGTCAGACCATCTCCAAAGTTGCAATATGGACTGTCCAGATTTGGCCCAAATTTTTGATGTAGTGGAATTTTGGGCTAAATTTGACCCAATATTATCTGTGGGGAAAGAGTACACTTCTCAACTAATGCCCGAGTTCAAATTGCTTACTTATATTTCACTGACTAGCGAAATTGGTATAAAGTTATACCCTTAGTGGTTTAGCAGGCGATTTTCGACAATATGGTAAGTTGATCTTATGAGTCAACATGTGGTTGTGATGCGAATGACCATGTCACAATGCTGAGTTGACCGCACCGTAGAAAATAGAGAGTGTTGATCGTCTCTCTCCATCTTTCCCTATTTTACCGTATAGCAAAACCCTAGAATGTGAAAGACAATTGAGGCGATATGGAGGATGAACTCGAGGGTGGCCTAGAGGGGGATTCAACGACAGAAGCTAGATCCTTAAGCTGAATCAATGGAGGTTAGTGCTCAATCTGTCGCCTTCTCTATTTCATGGTCTCGCTTTATGTCGACTTGGGTGTTGTTTATGTGTTGACTCGAGGTTAGTGCTTAATTTGTATGTTGTCTGTGTTGACTCGGGTGGATTTTTTATTTTTCTATATGTGCATCCTCTTGGGTTTGGTGTGGAAGAAGCCCTATTTAATTAGGTTTAGAAGTAGTTTAGATCTATTGGTTATTATTATATTTGGTAGTAATTCGAAAGATTATTAAGATATGCCATTGTGTTGGTTTAATATGGTAGAAATTATTAATTATTATTATTTGCATGTAGGAAAGCCATGCACTTCAGTCATGGACGTCCTTAACACTATTGTAGTAAGGTTTCACTTTAATGGGGAGTTCTACAGGTCAGGGACAATGACAAAATATTGTGGTAGGAGACGAGCAATGTTGTACATAGATCGATAAGATGTCTCTTCCTGAGATATTTGGATATTTGCATGCCCACTGTAAATTTTTAGAAGGCACCATGTTACATTGGTTAATCCTAGGGAAAGATCTAGCATCTGGGTTGTGAGCACCATTGAATGATAAGATTTGTCAATACATGTTTGACTACATAGTTGAAGGAGATGTGGCTGAGGTCTATGCAGAGGAGCCATTAGTAGTTGATGTGTCAGATTGGTAATGATGAATGCAATGATTATGAGCATGAGATGGAGGCTGATGCTGAACCTAAGTTAGATGGTAATGATGTAGAGGGCATGCAAGTAGATGAGGAAGCTTATCCTAGCAAGAAAGGCTTGCCAGAAGGTGGTCTATGAACAAAAGGATGGTGCCTTATTACCCTGAATTAGAACCCCTTCAAACTGAAGTAGCTTTAAAAGATTATAGTGATCACATGCTAAGAGATGATTGTCCATCAAATGACGATGAAGAGGCTACTAAGATAGATAAGCACTTTAAAGACTTGAAGAAGATGTTGAAATTAGGAAATGTCGGTACAATGGATGATGTTGTATTCGAGGGCTATAGATGTACAGCAAGTGAGCAAGTTGGTGCTGATGAAGATGGCTATGAGACTCCATATCTTAGCAGTGATGATGAAGAGTTAGAAGAGGTGGCCAGTGATAGAGAGGTTATTACAAGAACTAGCAAGCATCCAAAGTACAAGAAGAAGACATGTGTCCCAACATTTAAATTAGTGATAAAGTTTAGCAACAAAAAGCAATTCAAGAAAGCCATTACAACATATGATTTAGGAGAGAGGAAGGTGATCAACTTTATCAAAAATAATCCAACGAGGGTGAGAGCAAATTGTGACTGGCGAGATGTCCTTGGGTTTGTCTACGTTCAAAGAATTCAAAGAGTAATAGTTGGTAGATAGTACCCCTAAAAAATTTGCATACATGCCCCTTTAGAAGAGATAACAAATTGGTTACTATAGTAAGATAGCTGAGAAGTATGACAACTTGATAGTGGCAAATCCCACTTGGAACCTAGCACACATGAATGCTATAGTGCAAGAAGAGATGTTTGATGATGCTTCTATTGCAATGCTGAAGAGAGCCAAGTCCATTGTGTTAAAGAAATCAATGGATGTAACCAAGAGCCAATACCAGAAGTTGTACAATTATCAATTAGAACTACGAAGAAGTAACCTTGGAAGCACTATTGTGGTCAATAAGAAGTTGGTGTGGATCCACGTGTTTTCAAAAGGATATATATATTCCTTGATGGGCATGTAAAAAATGTTTTATTGATGTGTGCAGAAAGATGATAGGCTTGGATGGTGGCTTCTTTTAAGGCGTAACCAATAGAGAGCTTCTTTATGCTATAGGAAGGGATGCAAATAATCAAATGTACCTAAGGTCTTCTATCATACTTTTGTGTTGTATTAATGCAAGACAATGTGGCCTATCAAACTTGTGTGTTATGTAATGCTAGACTTTATGGTAGATTATTATAGTTGTGTCTAAAAATGGAGTTTGCTATGTTATAATTTATGAATCTTTGTGTAGTATGCAAACTTCAATCTATTTTAGAGTAGTTGTATTGTTTCAATCATACAAAAATAGACATATGTAATGACATAACCAATTAATTTATTCATAGATGAACTACAGCATACATATCATGTTGATTCATTCTAACCTACATAAACAACTAGATTTCTTAACAACCTAGCATAATGAGCACACATGCCAGTAGCCTAACTATAAGCTTAAACCTCTTATTCTCTAACCTATTGATTGTCTTATTCAGTATAACTATTTTTACTTTATTCTCACATGCTATTCAATGAGGCCAATTCTTACCTTACTACATCAAGCATGATTCATGCTCTGTTACTATGCCTTAGAACATGCCTCTTTTAACAAGATTCAATTTTTCCTTCTTTCTCTTTAGTGACCATACTAACATCTCACAAATCGTTCTAACACTTCTCTCATGAAACCAGTTGTTAGTCTAGTTTACCGTACCAAGCAAAATATTTGCAATCGCCAACTTGTAAATTCCATCCCTATCTTTGAATGCCTTCATACACGAAAAATCAACAAATAAAGAACAAATAAGCAAGAAAGCAAAATATTTCTTTTCACTCACCTAAGCATCTCAACATCACGAGCGACTGGTAATCAAGTGGACCAATCCCATATGGGATGAGAGAACTAGATGTCTATCAGAAAGAAGTTGATGAGCCATTGCTACACAAACTTGTCATCATCGTGTTAATGCCAAAATTTGGAAATCCCACGTAAGGATTGGAAAAAAGATCGGCTTAAGTAAATAAGAGTCCAGTTGCTACAAGGAGGAAGCCGATCGAATGAGGTAGGAAAAGATTCGGTCCGATATTAGAAGGTTATCCAAATGAGACTGAGTTTGAGGAGAAGCCGTGGAATTCACGACAGGGTATTCTATCTATGTAAATTATATCTTATATGGATAGAAAGATTTAGTTAGTTTAGTTAACTTTTTTATAGATATTTTCTTTTATCTTTGTTAGGAAATAATGTCCGATGGTTGTTGGTTGTTGTAAACGTGTCGAACTTTATAATACTAGGGTACAAATATAGATACTCTGAAAACAAGTAAGACATCCTTTGATCAATACAACTTTGGCACATCGCCAACCTACTCTATCTAGGTTTTTACCAGCGGGGTCTAGCTCTCGACGAGGGCTACATTGGTTAACTTCGATCTCTGACGAAGGGGTAAGTCCCACCACTATCTCAATATGTCTCGCTCTGTCTAAGGCTGCATCAGTTAGGTTCAACCTCTTAGACCGATCGGATGTATCGCATCACGTTCGTGCATGATCTATCGGTTTATTAAGCTCTCTCCACCGTCGTCAGTCTCGTGCTGCATCGGTTAGATTTGACCTACAAGACTGTTAACGGTAGATTGAGCCTTAGGCATAGGTCTCTGTACGACGTTTCATCGGAGTGTTAGCCGATGAGTTATCTATACATTAAGCAACACGCCTAGTGTATCGGCTCCTCGGCCAATACGCACCAGTTTTCAGAGAAGGCCGATGCGCGCCTGTTTTCAGATAGACGTCCTCGCATCGGCTCAGCTAGCCGATGGGTTTGCTTTGCCCTTACTTCAGCACAACCGATCCAGCGTCCACCATCTCGTTACCGTTGGCCTCGGTCTCGTACTGTCTTGATTAGGTTTGATCTTCGAGATTCGGTGCTAGCGGTGTCGTCACGGCGAGCGACATGTCTCGTGCTGCCATCTCTAGAGCGGCATCGGCTTTACAGCCGATGCCTTTTATACAATTCCTTGTCAATTCGCATATGACTTCATCGGCTTTTCAGCCGATGAACTACTGGTACAGTATCCGTCAACTACCAGAAGGGATCCTGTGTGCTTTACTATTCTCTAAATACACTCCGGTGCCTCCATCGGTTCTGCGGCCGATGGATCAGGATCTCGCTTTCATTACACCCAAAGCCATCATATCATTCGTCTACATTCGCCTACGTCTTCATCGGCTCCCTAGCTGATAGAAGAGCGTCCTGATTTCTATCGGCGATCAGCCGATAGCAGGAGTCATTCGGACGCGGTCGATGACTAACTCAATCCTATCGGCAGCCAGCTGATAGCGAGGGCTTATAACGGCCCGTCGTCCGACTGACCCGTTTACCTCATCTCCTTGTTAATTATAGGGTCAAATTGACTGGCATGCCCGTACTTGCACCATCGCGCCGAAGCTGAGCGAAACCTACGGCCCCCGACGCGCGTACCTCAAACCACGGAGAGAAGTCGACTGACCTACACTGGAGCTAAGTAGACCTCTCAGGCGTCGCTGTGTTAGTACCGGGCGCGCGGGATTCAGCACGAACACATCGATTATCTACTCTATTCGCCGATCATCTACTCTATTCGCCCCTGTTGCACATCACTGTTGCTAACACTATGGCCTCTAGCACCGCTAGGACCTTCATCGTCGGCGTCGTTGCTATCATCAACACTATTGTGAACCTACATCGTTTCGCTGTGCATTGATCGAATGGGATTAGGAATTATATCGACCTATATGATGTGGCCATTCGCATCACAACCACCTTATTAACTCACAACATCAATCTATCACGTCAGCGGAAATCGCTTGTCAAACGAGAGTGTAACTCTACACCGGTTTCATTAGCTGAGGGATCACCCATGCTAATATCGCAGTTGGTGGAGCCCAATTAAAGTCGGGCAATAGTTGAGGCATCATAAGTATACCTCTTCCTATCGGCTTCGCAAAATGGAGTTGCATGAATTCGGCCCAAATTTATCTTCTTCTTCCCCGGCTCATGAGTAGACGCAAGCTAGCCGCGGTGTGTCGGAACTCGGAAGCTTTTCTCTGCTAGCGGCAGCGGCGGCAGGTAGGGAGGAGGAGGAGATCTCCAGATCGCCGCCATGGAGACGCTGGCGAGCGCCATGCGGCGGGAGAACCGCCGCTTCAAGCCCCCTTCATCCTCCTCCACCTCCAACGCCCTCACCTCGGGGAGGGTACCCCTCGTCATGGCCTTCCTCTCCTGCCTCGCGTGGCTCTACGTCGCCGGCCGGTACGTAGACGCGCGCCTCCCCGCTCAGATCCAGGGAATCCAGTGGAGTTCTGATTGTTTCGTCGATTGGGTCGCAGGCTGTGGCAGGACGCGCAGACGAGGATGATCCTGTCCGGCCTCCTAGAGAAGAACTCCGGCAATGTGCGGATCTCTCCCTCCTCCCCCTCTCCACCCACCCTTCGTTTAGCCCCTTGATTTGTCAGTTGGTGTGATGGTATCGGCTTAATTGCAGCTTCCGAAGGTGATGTCGGTGGAGGACAAGCTGAGGAATCTAGGATGCATGTAATTTCCTGTCTCTTTGTAGAGGAATTCAGAATTCTTGACCTGTGTGTCTCAGTTTTTGTTGCTGATTCGAAATGGGTGCTTTGGTGGCAGTGGAATCGGGAGGAAGATTGCTGAGGCAGAGATGGACCTTACGAAGGCAAAGAGCGAGGGGTATTTGTGGGGGAATGGAACTGCTGCTACTGGTGGTTCCGACAAGAAGAAACTCCTTGCTGTTATTGGAGTTTACACTGGTTTTGGTTCCCGTCTCAAGAGGAATATCTTCCGTGGCTCGTGGATGCCGAGAGGTTACACTGTTCTTGTTCTTTTAATCTCCAGTTTGTGCCTCCTGATAACTTAGTTGGAACTACTAATTGTGATTTGTGATCAATAACTACACTAATTTGGAATTGCAAGCTAAAAGCTTTTGGTTCAGAATCAAAATAGCCAAATAGAAACAAGGAATGCTACTTGATGTTTGTTTTTCTAATAGCTATTGCTGAAAACAAACTAGGTTCCAGCTTAAAATGCTTCAACTTTAGGAGTAACTGTTCTTTTGCCTCGCTGTAAAATTCAGGTGATGCTTTGAAGAAGCTTGAGGAGAAGGGTGTGGTTATTCGTTTTGTTATTGGTCGGAGGTTTTATTCTGGATCCATAGCTCTTATCTGTAGCATCTCTAGTATCTTGGATAATCATTTGTCCATATCAATTCCATGCTTTTCTTCACTTCTGGTTTTCCTGCTGAAATGCTCTGTTTGTGTCCTGCAGTGCAAATCGAGGTGATAGCTTGGACCGTAATATTGATGATGAAAATCGTCAGACTAAAGATTTCTTGATTCTTGTAAGGAACTACTAACATTTAATGCCATGTTTCCTATCTGTCCTTCACAAAGATTTAGTGATGAGTATATGCAGAAGACTTTTGGCTTGTCTTGCGTGCTTGCATGGAAGACTATGTTATATTCTGGAGAATCTTACACATTCTCATCAGTGGTGGGCCTTCAATAAAATACATATTTTAAGCTATCTCGTTGTCCTGATTCATCAAAATGTGGTTTTGAATTTGACATTCAGATATAACAGCTTGAGAGATTTTCAAAATCATTTTGGTGATGTCATCAAATCTTGAAATTAACATTGCCTTGTAAACAAACCGCTTAACCTTTATGGAGAACAAAATGTGACATAAATAGTCAACAAATGATCACACAGGAAAGTCACGAGGAAGCTGCAGAGGAGTTACCTAGCAAAGTTAAGTTTTTCTTCAGTGCAGCAATTGAAGCTTGGGATGCAGAGTTCTATGTCAAAGTTGATGACAACATTAACCTTGACTTGGGTAATTTTTCTATCGAAACGATTACATCTATGGTTTATTTCGTCTTAATGTTTTGATTCATTGTAATTTGTTTATTAGCTGGGTTAATTGAGATGCTTGAAGGACGTCAAGGCAGCCAAGGACTGTACATGGGTTGCATGAAATCAGGGGCCGTCGTAAGTGAAGAGTATGTGCTTTTCTTCCCATCGTCAGTATGTGTTTATTTATTTAGATTTTAGACAACATGCATGACATGTCTTAAACACCAGCTAGACCATCCGTTCATAAGAGGAAGCAGCATTTATTTTCCTCGCAGATTCGTTTAGCAGTGATGCTTCCATGCTGACATACTTTTATTTTTCAAAGCTGTGTGCATATAATGGAGTTCATTGAGCATCTGAAGCATTTAGTCCAATGAAGGAATCGTAGCTATTGAACTGTTCAGTTCCATTATTTACGTTTGGTGCGACCAGTGCTTGATATTGAGAAAACATGTGCCTTGCAACCTCTTCATTGCATTGTATCGTTGTTATATTCAAGGATAATATTGCATTTAGTACTTTGGACTGCTTTGCCCCTTGTTAACCTATCATTGAAGCAACCTGATAGCAACTTCAATTTCAGGGGTCAACAATGGTATGAACCTGAATGGTGGAAGTTTGGAGATTCAAAAACGTGAGTAAACTGACAAATTTAAGGTCCTTGCCATTTGTCAACTGTCCTAAGATTCTGTGTCAGGTGATGGGCAATATTTCTGTGTCAAGAGGTGTGCTTAAAGATTGCATGGGCATTATTAATGAAGCACCTGAGCTCATGTTCATTTCAACTTTTAATGAAAACCTAAGAATGAGATTTCCATAGTACCCAACTGCTCGTGCACCATTTAGATTTCCTGAGTTGTAACCTTGCATGGCTTGCAGCAGACGATATCGTCATAACTCTGTTTCATGCTAATGGCAGTTCCTCCTTGATTAAAAAATGATTTATTTGTCTTGAAGATCTTATGAAGTCCATTATGTTTCCCATTTAAACTGAATACACCTTGCACCTGTAATTTCTGTGATGATGGTTTTTTTGTTTGGTGAAGGAACATGCCTAGCTTATATAAGTGTGTATCCTGGATGATACTCTTATCTATGAGAAGGGTTCTGTGCTATTTCTTCAATGTTTCATTCTCTAGCTCCTTCGATTCTCTAGTGTCACTTTGTTTTCCATTCACTGTGACTTTTAATTCTCAGGTATTTTCGCCATGCTTCTGGTGCTTTGTTTATCCTCTCTAAGAATTTGTCACGCTACATTAACATAAACAGGTAAGTGGTGTGCCATCCACCTGTTTTATCCTTGAGTCATGCTAAGCTAAACCAGTTTTGGCGACCAACCAGGTCCCCAGAGCAATTGCAGTGTAAGTGTAAGTCCTATTACTGCAGAATAAATGCTACAATTAGGCTGATTTTTTTCTTGGTGGATCAAAAGATAAATTGGTTTTTCTTGAATGAATCTTCACTTGTATATGTAATTTACAGAAGAAAGACTATTTTAATCACTGGATTTCCCAGAAGTTACTAATATTGTCTTTAACATTTGTGAATTAATAGACATTCACTGAAATGCTTTTACTGACTAACTGATATATAAAAATCAGCCATCTGCCATCTATTTGTTGATCTTGAAGATGTCGGAATACTGTCCAGATGTTCTTTATCAATAATACAACAGTAACCGATTGATATCTCTAGTCAAGATATATGCTGTCAAAATCTGGCTGAAATGTGTCATTTTTCACCGTCTATATTAAGCTATGATTTGAGCAAAAGTCTTCTCTTCACTATGCAGCGCATCGCTACAGAGTTATGCCCATGATGATATATCAGTAGGTTCATGGATGACGGGGCTGAATGCTACTTATGTTGATGACGACCGTTTGTGCTGCGGCAGTTCTAGACAAGGTAAAAACTCGCCTCTTGAATCCATTATCCTACCTTGGACAATTTATGGCGATACTTCTTTCCTAATGCCGTAATCCTACCACCGTTTGCAGAGAAAGTATGTTCCCATGCATGAGTTAGCAGCAGGACTGGTTCTGACGGTGGTATCCTATTGAAGAGGTGACGCTGTATATTTGCCATTTTGTATACATCGAGAGGCTTACGTGAATGAAAAATAGACATATCATTTCAAACGCTGTTATATCCTATCAGCATATTAATACAAGTGTACGAGAACTAGTTGACAAAAACTATAAAAGCTGAGCTTATTTTTGGTGGAGTTTCCTGTCGGACGTATTTGTCTAAACCAAGTGTTGGACTTCCGTTTGAAGTTTAGGTGATAAACTGGCTTTTTCATCTTGAACTATTATTTCTCGTTGACATCCCCAAATTCAGCCCTGATTTGAAGCCTCCATTTCACCATGTCACATCAACCCATGAGATTAAAAGCTTGTCATCTTGGGCAGTGGAAAACAAATGGAGGGTAGGCTGGGTCTTACGCAGCCAAAGTATATGCTTTATTGTCTCTGCACTACAATAGCACGCGTTACCTTTCCATTGAAATGATTTAAGGCGATCTTCAAAAAGAAATGATTTAAGGCGATCTTCAAAAAGAAATGATTTAAGGCGATCACGATCGGTACAGATCCGACTAGAAAATAACTGGACAATTTGCAGGGTCAACAAGTCGGGTGAAATGGATTGATTAGCGTACCGTCAAGACGAAATAATTTACTTAAGCGAAGCAACTGGTTTTGACATTGTTGTCCTAGTTCGAAAAAACAAAAAAGAATTTGCCCTAACAAAGAAGAGTGGCAAATCGTATGGTTATGTGATAGTGTTTTAAGTACCTGGGGCATACACCTTTGTTCTGTGCATATGATCATAACAGTTATGAAATATTATAAAACAATTAGACAATACAGACCATTATGTTGCATATCTATCCATGAAAAATACAATATTAAATTCTATCTACACATTGAGAAACAAAAAGATAAAAACCTCAAAAGTACATATGTTCGTGTGGTGCACGTTTTGTGTTATCGCAAAAAAGAAAAATGGAATTGTATTTCATATACAATTAACTATCAGAGATGCACTAGCTAGTATAGTGACAAGAGGTACGTGGTTTCAACCCTAAGGCCCGGTATTCAATTCTCAACATGCTCATACTTTCCTTTTAATTATTCGACACTTAGTTCCTTGGTTGTCCAGAGTTTCAATCTATATCATTGTAATTTGAACACGCCACGATTAAATGGTGCAACTCTCTCTTTTCTTTTAATTAATGTATGAATTCTTATGCTCCTAAAGTGAACGTTCTCTTTTCCTCTAATTAGTGTATTAATTCTTATGCTCCTAAAGCGAGCAGGGTAGCTCCCCTTATCCTTGTCTTACTATGTGCTGATAGAAAGATTTCTAGCCATTTCTACATCACCTTAGGCTTTTGGATGAACTAATTGGCTTGTGCAATTAAATAAAAAAACTTTTATACTATGATGAGATATGACTATATGAGGGAATCTACACGTTAGGAGGAGCCTTAAACTTTTTGTCATTTGGGTGATTGTTGGTACATGCAGGTATATGCAACTCAATAATACGAGAAAAAATTCAAACTCCCATTTTTCATGTCAAGTTTAGTTCGATATGGGCTTTATTTCACATCGATCTGAACTTTATTTCATCGTTTCATGACAGCCGATACACTGGCAGGTTTGCGTTTCAATCACCCTGGTAAACAACAAGTCGAACATCCAATTTGCGTCGATCCATTTTTCAATTTGTGCAGTGTTCGTGCATGCATTCACGTACGGCTAGTACGTGTTGGAGACGGCCGCCGGCAGCGCCGCCTCCTGCTTGATCTTAACCTTGAGGAAGTCAATGGTGCGCTCGCCGGCGGCGAACGCGTCCCACACACCATCGCCGAAGGCATTGTCCTTGATCTTCTCGCGGACCAGCTCATCCGACGGCGCCAGCTCCTTGTGCGGCTCCGGCTGGTAGAATGACACCACCGACATCCTCTTCTTGTCGCTCATCACCACCCTGTGCACCGGTGTCATGAACACACCATTGCTCATGATCTACATGCATGCACACATGCACCAACCAGCATCATGATCTGTACACTTTTCTAGTTTTCTTCAAGTCGTACTACACGAGATGGCAGCGTGGCGCGTGCGTACCTCGATCTCTTCGCCGGCGACGACGAGAAGCTCGTTGGTGAGCACCGGAATGTCGAGCCAGCGGCCGTCCTTGAGCAGCTGGAGGCCACCGACGTTCTTTTCGAGGAGGAGGACGGTGAGGATGGAGTTGTCGGTGTGGGGCTTGGGGCCATAGACGAGCTCCGGCCGCGGGCACGGCGGGTAGTAGGTAGGTGAACCGCGCGTACGTCGAGACCCGCTCGCCGATCTTGTCGGCGAAGAACTCCTTCTTGAACCCCCAGCGCCCTCGCCGTGGCGGCGAGGACGCGCCTGAACACCTGTTCGCTCCTCAGGGTGTACTCCTCCAGGAGCGGCCGGAGCGCTGGCGGGTGGTCCGGCCAGAGCTCCAGCCGCCTCTCCTCCTCCGGCTGCACCTGCAGGAAGAGCCGGTCGCACCAGTCGAGGATGGTGTCGACGCGGTCGACGCCGTAGCCCTCGGTCTGGAGCTCGTCGGCTCCATCGACCACGTTGCTGTACTTCTCCTTCTCCTTCGGCGGCAGGTGGAAGAACTCCCTCGTCGCGTCGAGGATCTTGTCCAGGAACGGCTCCGGCATGCCGTGGCCGGTCACCGCGAAGAGCCCCCACGACTGGAGCGCCGACCGGAGCTTGGCGGCCTCGTCGTTGACGTCGCCAAGCTCGCCCAGGTGGTTCATGTCTATGGTAGGGATCTCGGCCACGGCGCCGGCCGTCGGGTGGTCGTGCTCCCTCTTCACGTACCGGCTCGGCGGCGCCACGATGTCGGCGGCGGTGAGGTCCTGCACCATCTGCACCTGAGCTGGGTGCACCATAATCGCAAGCTGTGATTTGTTGTGCTTCTGCTTCACTGACACGATCAAAGTGGTCTACTGTAGTACTTATAGCTTGGAGAAATCACAATACAATCTTCTTCTGTGATTACAGGGAAGACACACCCGTTACTTATTTTTTAATAATAACTAGGCTCGAATAGTTTTTTATACAACTGATAATTTAGGTAGAGTTATATTTACTTTAACATTTTATTTATATAGATATTGGATTTGGATTTTATATACAGTTCTTATATTTTAGATTTAGATTTTATATATAACTCTTAACTTATATTTCAATACATATAATTATATTTTTTTATGAAGAATCAATTACCATTATAATCCGAACCCATTACGATTTAATGGTTATGTTCTTTTTTTATTAAATTGGTGTCGTAATTTCTAGCTTTGATTGGGGGAGTTTTTAGAAGAGAATGAGAGTTAAAAGAGAGATTGGACTATTAACTCTTTTGTTTGGTTAGAGGACATAAAAATTTTATAGGGATGCAGATGGGGAATTGAGAGAGAAATTCCTCACGTTTTAATACTGGAGAGGGGGTGGGAGTTAGGAGAGAATTCCCCCTTTACATTATCTAGATAAATCCAAACCATCAATCATCACTTAAAATCTAGTCTCCACATAAATTTCCCATCAATTTTTTGCCCGTCTTGATTTAGACTAAAAATCAAATTCCCATCTTAATCTCATTAATTCTCTCCTTTAAGCTCCCAATCCCCTTCCCCCAAAGTTGCCAAACAAGCTGCTGCTGCCAGAGTGAATGTGGTCAGTTATTTTAAAGTTGTTAATATAATAGATAGCCTAGGGGATTGCTATATGTAAAATGCTAGATAATTCACATAGAGTTAATTTTAGTATACAACTCTAAAATTTTATTTTTATAAATGCTGTTGTATGTAGAAATATGTTTATGTGTTTGCATTTCACGTATAACTCTTAGATTTTATAAGGTTTATATTTTATATATAAATTTTAGTTTATATTTTTATACAACTATTAATTTTTATTTTGATAGATATGATTGTATTTTATACAATTATATAAATTAATCTATACCGTTATATCTAATAATTAATATCTTTTTCTTTTTTTTAGATTAATGTGGTAAAGTGAACATGGTGGCTCATTTTAAAACAGTTTTTATAATATAATAGATAGATAGATTTATAGTAATATAAAATTATATTTTGAGTATGTAACACGCAGGGCCGGGTCTGAACGTCCGGGGCATTAGGCATTGCTAATAATTTTGTTAGAAATCAAAACAGTACAATTGTACAGAGAAGAATATAAGTAGAAGCAAAGATCCTCAAGTATAATCGGTGAGAGAAGCAACCACAATTAAAAAAAAGAGCAAATTTTATTGGGCATCAGTAGCACAAAACCTTGTTATTGTGATTTGTTTAAAAAAAATCCATGCCTTAGAATAAAATGTTTTAAGCCGTATTTATATAAAATACTCATATTTCATAATTACATATGGTTATTTTTACATAAATTTGTATTAGTTGACTCAAACTACACATACCTTGCTCTCGCTCGTTTACTTAATTTTTTTTCTTAATTTTGCACTGCAAAAATGACATAACAATTTATAAAATATACACATAAATGATTAAACTATGATGAGCAATGGTTATGGAAAAGCATTAGTCAAAAACATTATATAAGTTTATATCTAGGGTTTTATGAAATATTTTATCTCCAAACATTAGGTTTCATGCAACAAATTGTAAAACTTGAGGTTTTATGTTACGAATGCTCTAAAATCTGGATTTGTGTGAAATTTACTCTTAAAAAAGAGAGAATATGGATCACCTCCAGAAACTTAGTGCAAAGTTACAGGAGATAAAATCAACTCAAGGAATCAAAAGTAACTAGAAAGTTTTGGATCTAATCAATTGGTATTGGTCTTACCTTCGAGTATTATTAACCATGCAAAATCTAGATTAGAACAAAAGGCTGGATGGATGGTGCGGTGAAAATTTCAAGTTAGACTCTCTCCCTTTTAACAGTTTAGCACAAGTTTAATAGTAAACCTAACTACTTTAAAAATTAACACATCATCTACATCCAATTTAATAATATATCCAATAGTTATATATACATATATATATTACACCGTTAATATCTAACCATCTCTCATATACACATAATCGTATTAGAGATTATGGTATAACTGGCTTTAAATTTATAACCAATTTTTCTTATCTTCTCCACTTTAAACATAAATCTTCTGATGTAGTATTTTTAGAGTTCCGTTGTTTGGTGATTCTCAGGTTACATTCCTATGTCAAAACAAGAAATAGGAGACGAGTTAATTTGTTTCGGAAGAAGAGGGAAACGAGGCGGCGTGACGCTTCGTTACTCGCGTCGACCAGCGAACGCAGATCGAGAACATGTATTAGCTTGTGTATTGGGCCTCTGCTGGTTAACGATGCATATCTAACTAGTCATCTGGAGTAAATTTACTATGTATACAGTGTAAATGTATATAGGCTGGTCCCTGAGTCTTGGGGCCCAAGGCTGTTGCCTCCCGGTAACACGAATTTAAATTTATATGTTTATAAAATGATGGCTTTAGAGTTTGGACAGAGAGGTGATGCTTGATGTGGTTTCTGCCTCGCAAGCGCGCCATCACAGTGGATGCATTAAGCCAAGAGCAGCCACAGGTCCAAACAATATTTGGCCATTGTGGACCAACAGTGAATGGGCTAACAACTTTTGTTACCACTTTGCTTTTGTAAGTACTTTGAAAATATTTGAAAGTTATAAACAATTTTATTGATAATTAGAAAAAATCTACTAAGGGTTTACAATAATTCTAGTGTGAATGAGCTAAACAGTTCTTGTTAATTAATTAGTACCTGCTTTTGAAATTATTTTGAATATATTTGAAATTTATCTAAAATCTAAGTTAGACTTGACTGTCATTTTGTAGTTGGAAGTCTTCTGAAGTCCAATTTCCTACCATCCATGCAATGTCCCACGTTCTCTGTTCTTGACTTCATGCTAGTATCATGCTAGTAGCTGATATCTCTATTGCTCAGTTAGGATTTCCATTTTTTGAAAAATCGCATTTGTTGCTTCTAGTACCGTATAATATCACTAAAAGTTTGTATCTCCATTCTAGATATCACAAGCTGTGTCAAGATATCCAAGAAATACAACTGATGACAGCGAGGAGTGTAACGGCATTAAAATTGGACAAGGATGAATCTCAAGACTGCCCAACATCTTTTTAAAGAATGCCAGTGATTCAAAGCACTTGTAGCAACAAGGGCTAATTGCCACGTCTCATGATCAGCCATTGGGGAAACCATGATTCCTTGGCAACAACAGCTGAAGGCAACGAATGAAAGATGGAGTTACATCAATCTTCATCCTAATAAATTGGGAAATTAATTCCGAAGGAATGGAATTTGAGGATGTTTCAGAATGGTTCAAAAACTATATATATCCATCGAAATGGAATCTCACAGTAATCTCGTCCAACAGATCCCATTCCTAACGTACATGTGTTAATTATAACAAGTCATCAATCCTACTAAATTGCTAGGTCACACTGAACCACTTTTTAACTGATCTCATCGTACAATAAATTAAAGAAATCAACATGCCACAATCAACAAATCTACGCATGGGGAGTGCAGGCCAATAACAAATTGACAAACCCACGAGATCCAATGAAGCACATTTATAAATAGATTCCAAATCCAATAAATCGAACCAGAAGCAACATTGTTGAAACTATTAAAATTGAGCTTATTCTTGGTGGAGCTCACAGTTTGATGTATTTATCAAAACCAAGTTTAGCATGCTAGATGAACTTCTATTCAAAATTTAAGAAAATACTAGCTAAATACCTAATGCTTTGCTATGAAAATATATGATAATTTTTCATAAAATATGTTATCCATCTTTAGCTTAGTTTGATTTTATATGGGCTATCCATTTAGATTTAATTATTTTTTTAATATTAAGAAATTCTAAATTAATCGCCACCGTCACCACTTTTAAAATTTTTTAAGGAGTATATATATACATGGGCCTTCTATTCTATTCTTGAACTATTAATTTTTCATTGGCATCTCCAAATCCAGATCTGATATGAACCCTCCATTTCACAATTTGTCACTTCAAGCCATGAGGGGTATGATTCCCCCATGTCATCTTGTGCCGTGGCAAACAAAATGAAGGCCAGGCTGTATGGATCTGCTGTTGCGAAAATAGAAAATGGATCTGCTGTTGCGAAAACAGAAACTTTCACAATCCCTACAATGCAATCCTGGCACGTCTCCCTTTTCATTAAATATACTCCATCCGTTACATACTACACGTCTCTTTAACTTTTTTTTATCATATTTACAAACATAGCAACCTATACTAGCTCTATTAAATCAAACATCAAAATATTTTGATAAAATATTTATTTTATATTAAAAATATTACTATGTTTATCTATTAAAAAATAAAATTTTAACTTATAAAAATTAAAACATCTTATAATATTATTATAAAGCAAAGAATATATATATATATATATATCAAAGACGATCACGATCAGTACAGATCACGTGGCAGATCTCAAGGCAATTATTACACACCAGAAAATGACCCTCAAACAACCTGCATGGTCAACATTCAACAACAAGACGGGTGCAATGGGCCCGCCAATATAATTTGTTAAGGCAAGCAACTGGTTCCGATGTTTTTGTCTTGATTCCAAAAAGAAAATATAAGCCTTTGCCCTAACATAGTATCATGTGGTTACATACTATTGTTATTATTTTTCGCCCAACCAGCACCACTGTGCCAATCGAATTTTATTAAGGCGATGGTAAAAATAATCATTACAAGACTCGGCGACGAAGTCCACCAAAAGACGCCAAGCCTCTCTAGCACTAAAAGACGCACCCAGGCAAGAACACTACGGAGACTGTATATTAGTGAGTGCGTCTTCTCTATAATCGAAAAAGTGGAGCCCTAGGCTATATATATAAGTACTTAGTGAGTAAATCATATGATTCATTCAAAAAAAAAGCCACTGTCCTAACAAAAATATCATATGGTTATATGTCGTTGTCAATGTACCGAATTACCACGGTAAGTTAGCGAGTGCGCCTTGCGTGTAATGAAAACAAAAACAAAAGATTGGAGTGTGAGCTCCAGGCTATATATATAAGTACTTAGTGAGTAGATCACTTGGAGCGTGTCATTGATGCAGACACAGTAGCAGGAAGCACACACGACTGACACGAGCTAGCTAACATGGTGCACCCAGCTCAGGGTCAGATGGTGCAGGAGCTGGCCGCCGCCGGCGACCTTTGGGCGCCGCCGAGCAGGTACGTGCTGAGGGAGAAGGACCGCCCGATGTCGACGGCCGGCGCCGTGCACGCGCAGGCGGAGCTGGCCGCCATCCCCGCCATAGACGTGGCCCGCCTGGTAGAGCCTGGCGACGTCGACGACGAGGTCGCCAAGCTCCGAGAGGCGCTCCAGTCGTGGGGCCTCTTCGCGGTGACCGGCCACGGCATGACGGAGCCGTTCCTGGACGAGATCCTCACCGCAACGAGGGAGTTCTTCCACCAGCCGCCGGAGGAGAAGGAGAAGTACAGCAACGTGGTCGACGTCGACGGCGGCGAGAGGTTCCAGCCCGAGGGCTACGGCATCGACCGCGTCGACAACGACGAGCAGATCCTCGACTGGTGCGACCGACTCTACCTCCAGGTCCAGCCGGAGGAGGAGCGGCGGCTGGAGTTCTGGCCGGCCCACCCGCCGGCGCTCCGGCCGCTCCTGGAGGAGTACACCCTGCGGAGCGAGCAGATCTTCAGGCGCGTGCTCGCCGCCACGGCGAGGACGCTTGGGTTCAAGGAGGAGTTCTTCGCCGACAAGGTCGGCGAGAGGATCTCCACGTACGCGCGGTTCACCTACTACCCGCCATGCCCGCGGCCGGAGATCGTGTACGGCCTCAAGCCCCACACTGACAACTCCGTCCTCACCGTCCTCCTCCTCGACAAGAACGTCGGCGGCCTCCAGCTGCTCAAGGACGGCCGCTGGCTCGACATTCCGGTGCTCACCAACGAGCTTCTCGTCGTCGCGGGTGACGAGATCGAGGTAAGCGCCACGCCGCCACCTCATGTACTACAGTTTACACCACAACAAATCGAACAAAACTGTACAGATCATGAAGCTGAATCGCTAGTTGCTGTTTATGCAGATAATGAGCAATGGCGTGTTCATGGCGCCGGTGCACAGGGTGGTGACGAGCGACAAGGAGAGGATGTCTGTGGTGCTGTTCTACCAGCCGGAGCCGCAGAAGGATCTGGCGCCGTCGGAGGAGCTGGTCGGGGAGGAGCGGCCGGCGCTGTACAAGAAGCTCAAGGCCAAGGTCTTCGGCGACGGGTTCTGGGACGCGTTCGCCGCCGGCGAGCGCACCATCGACTTCCTCAAGGTCAAGGTCGAGCAGCAGCAGCCGGAGGCGGCGGCCGATGTAAATTAAGACGTTCAGGTTGCTGTTTAATTAGCAAGGTGTGGGTGATCCGTGAGTCGTGTCAATAATGTGCTGTGTTAGCTGTGTCATGAACTGTAATGATGATGAAATAAATTTCACATGGATGATGGATTTGAAAAATTAGATCTTTTTTCTCTACCAGGGAAAATAAATCTACAACTTAAATACCCGATGTATTTATCCTCTGTTTATCGTCAAAACGGTTATAAATTATTCTGGAAAAAATAATGTCACTCCACAGATATGCAAAACTCAATTCACACTGCAAATTTAAAAAACACAAATTTTGTTATGAGTAGTGTAAATATTATTCATAACTGAATTTGTTTATTTCATTTCTTGGAGTGTGAATCGACTTTAACCTTTAAGTTTTACAAGATGGCAGGTTCTATGTATATTTTTACATTTTTAATGACCATTTGACTGATATATTAGGATTGAAAAATAAAGAACCAGTAATAAAATTAGATCCTCATTACCTATGGGACTAGAAGAAACCCGAATGATTGGTAACTGAAATTGCAATATGACCTTTAACATTCTACGAAAAATAAAAACTTGATGAAAAACAGATGAAAAGGCATGATGGACCAAATCTATCTAGAATGTAGAGAAAAGGAACGGATAAAACATTACCTTAAGAACTGTGTGTTAACTCCATCGCTTGAGCAAGGAGGAAAAGATTTGTGGTCGGTGGAGCAATCAGAGGTTTGCCTTTGATCGTTAGAGTTCATCGAGGTTTTGGGGCTCTAGTGATGAAGAAGTGTGAAGAAGAAGGATGAAGGGGCATAATGCTTTATAGAGGTAGGATAACCTAGCAGGAATTTAGGCCAATTAGGTGTTGTTTGTGGGCTATAATAAGTCGTCTTGGTTTGCGGAGAATTCCAACATCTTAGAATTTTAAAGTTCGTTAACAAATTTCAAAATTAGGGGGACATGTGTTAACACCAGAATTTGGTTAGCATACAAATAGAATTGACCAATGAAAAGAAGACTAATCGACTTGCAGAGAAAAACCGATTGACACAATAAAAGAGCCAATCGGATAGATTGAGAATGGATTCAGTTTGGTCGAACACAGAATGTTATCCATATGGGACCGAGTTTGAGGAAAAGTCGTGAAAACTACAATAGGATGAGTTATCTATATAAAATATATTAGGTAAGCTAGACAAGTTTAGTTAGGTTTATAATTTCTAATAGATTAGTTTCCTTATATGTTTAGGAAATATTGTTCAGGGGCTATCTGTAAACTCTTATAAATCTAGAATATAAATATGGATCCCCTAGAACCTATCGAAGAATCAACAAATCATTCAATATAACTTTGACGTATCGCCACCCTAACTCGCTTATGTTTTTCTAGCAGGTTCTGGCTCTTGACATGGGGCAGCATCGGTTAAGTTTGATTCTCGATGAAGGGATAAGTTATGTCATTATCATAGTTCGTTTTACTTTGTTTAAGGCTACATCAGTTATGTTCAATCTCTTAGTCTGATCAGGCGTACCACATCACGTCTGCATGAGGCCCGTTAGTACATCGATCTCCCTTTGCTGTCTCCAGTACCATACTGTATCGATTATGTTCAACCTACGAGATCGATGGTGGTGCATTGAGCCGTTGACTCGATGGGTATTTATACAACGTTTCATTGAAGTGAGTAGCCAATGAGTTATCTTTACCGCTCGTCTCATATCTGATTTATATATCGCTCAAACAATTAATTCACTAGCGATTGATTCAGTCATGTCAAATTCGGTCTGATACCGTGTCGGTTAGGTTCGATTTCTCAGGTTCATGTCTGACAAAGTTGGCGTCAAGATCTAGAGAATTTCGTTCCCTATCGGCTTAGATAATTGATGAGGTTAGATATAGACATACGTTGAACATTTGGCCGGTAAATAGTCGATAACCTTGTCCATTTCTTTTTCATCGTTATGTTTGATCTCCGTTAGTCTTGGCTCTCGATTCTATCCGATCTATCAAGACTGGTTCTAACGGTGTCGTTACAGTGATCATCAGTCCTCGTGACTTTATGTGGAATCAGGCCTCGCACCGTAGTTTCGTTGCCTTGAGTATCATCGGCTCTTTTAACTCATAAATTTTTTATTTTATTCCACGCTTCTATTACCTACATCTGCTAATGATGCCAAGCTACTCTCCCAGATAATCCGGGATGCAATGCTGACGCGCGTCGCCGTCGTCACGCTCCACGACAATAATGCCCGGCGAGCCGCCGTGTCCGTGCAGAACTCTGGTGTGGAACTGTGGATACGTCCGTCCATCAGTGTGCCGCTCGCTTCCTTCGTGATGTATGATGATGGAATCCATCATTTCATCGCTATCTCTTCCTTATCTGCATCGCTGGGATATCGTTGAGATGGAATGATGGATGCGTACAGACGCCCTATTAATTATTGATGATGATCTGCAAGGCCTGTTTGTTTGTTTTGTCCCTTTGCAGCAGATGGAATCGCCAAGTGATCAACCAATGCTGATGGAATCAATCTTTCTCGAGATCGGAAAGATTTTAACTTGGATAGGGGAAAAGATTCTGCAGGACTCACAGCTGAACTCACCGGAGCCGGTGAAGAAAGGAGGAGATTCACCGGAGAAGATGGAACGGGCTCATCTTCTCATGGACAGTGTATTCCAAGGCTGGCCCATGTGCAAGGCTAGCTGCAAACCGCTTCGCCACTCCGGAAGCTCGCGGCGGCGGTGGCGGCGTCGGCGGTGGCCCGTTGGGGCGGCGGTGTGGTACTATGCGGAGGCTGCGGCGAGCAATCGGTTCCATTGCGCGGCAATGGCGGGGGCGAACGGAGGAGGTGCAACGCCGACGAGGCTATCCCCTGCGGCCTTCGCGTCGCCTCGATCCGATATTCTTACGCAAAAGGAGAATTAGTCAAATAGGTTTGAGCTAAAGCCTCAAATTTTTTTCTTCGAAATCTTTGGGGAAAATTCATTGGGATTAATTACTGTACAATGTATCGTGGTTGATTTTGTGCAATCAAAAGAAACAAAAGAAAATACTGTAGGAACAGGAGTCGTTTTGATGTGATGTATGCCACTTTCAAATAAAAAAAGAAACAACTGTCATAGAATTTGATATGAAGTATGCCACTTTAAGTACAACTTTTGCAAATAGGAAAAATGATACAAAAAGCCATTCATATTTGAATGCGGGAAAACTGGAAAAAGGAACAGGATTGTCATAAAATTTGATGTGAGGTATGCCCACTTTCAAATGAAAAAGAACACAAGTCGGTCATAGAATTTGATGTTAAGTATGCCACTCTCAAATTAAAAATGAGTCAAGACTGCCAGGTTCAGTTTATATGCTCTTTGAAGATGTTAAGTTATTATGGACAGGCTATATATATATCTGGAAAGGACATGATCACAAACTTAAATTTAAGAACTTGTCATGTGCATCATCGGCTGCTGAACTTCCCGGGTTGACATGATCACACATGGAGTAGTTTTCTGATATCACGGTACTGATGGTAGATTAAATCTTTATTCCTCTAGGTGCTTATATTTTTCGCAGGGCTGGCAAAAAGTATGCCGACCAAATTTATTAAGAGCAAGGAGAGGTTGTTATGCCACCAGAAATTAGCCCAACTCTCTAAGCATCAGAAAGAAACAACTTGAGAGAAATGACAGAACAAACAGCCTGCCAACTCCAGGCTACTACACAACTGCACTCTAGGGGCATATATTGAAGTTAGGGCGTCATATGTGAGACCAACCTTAACAAATCTGGGTGGACTAAGCTGTCAGTCACTATTGGGAAGTTCCTAGCTCTGCTCCAACCATAGGCGTCACATATGTAAATCTCAAATTGGCTTTTGTTTTGGAAAGTCAGCAGTTTGGTTGCAACTATCTTCATTTTTTGTACCAGGTATAAATTGTTTTCATTACATGACCACTTGTCCAACAATAGCAGTATTTTTCATACATGGTCTCAGACTCATATATAGTAACTTCTCCATATCAACTCAACAACATTGAACAACCCAAGTCCTGAGACACCTAAGGGACATCCTTATGGAAGGAAGCATGGAGGAAGTGAGATAACACTACTTGTGCAGGAGCTTTGCCGGCATGGGCAGCAAAATTGTGCCAAGACAATATGTTGTGCAACGAGAAGACCACCCGACCATTGCAGCCACTACATCAATCCCCATCGTTGACCTTGGACGCCTGTCCCAATCAGATGGCAATGCCGACGAGGTGGTCAAACTCCGGCAGGCAATGGAGTCTTGGGGCCTTTTCCTGGTAATGAGTAATTATTTCACTTGAACAATCTTGGCTTCTGTAGCATGATGTGGTGACTTATGTTGTATACATGTGTAACTGTACTTTTAGGTAACTAACCATGGCATAGAAGCTTCTCTGATGGATGAGATGATGAACGTGCCAAGAGAGTTTTTTCACCACCCTCTTGAAGAGAAGCAAAAATACACCAACTTGATTGATGGCAAGCATTTCCAGCTGGAAGGGTATGGAAAAGACAAGGTGAAATCTGAAAGCCAAATCCTGGATTGGTCTGATCGGTTCTATCTGAATGTAGATCCAGCAGATAAGAGAAATCTTTCCATTTGGCCCAAGCGTCCTGAATCTTCAGGTAATATCACAACCAGAGTGTCAGTTATGTTGCACAATTTGTTTGCACTTTTCAGTGATGGTAAACAGCTCATAAGATGATGTGATGGAGTTCATCGTAAAATGTGATGGAGTTCAAAACAGCCTCCTTCCAGAAATATCAAAGCTCTTGAATCTGGATGAGGATTACTTTACCGGACAATTCTTTGACAGGTCTACCACTATTGCTCGATTCAACTACTACCCTCAATGCCCAAAACCTTCTATGGCATCAAGCCTCACTCGGATACAACCATTATTACAATTCTTATGGTTGACGCCATCAACCATGATGTGGTGGCAGCGTTCAATTCCCTGCAGGACCTTCGATCCATGCACCTACACCTGTTGAACGCAGCAAATGTAGCCCTCATCCCTAAAAAGGAAGGAGAAAACAAGATCACCGACTACAGGCCCATAAACTTGATACATAGCTTTGCCAAGATTCTCTCTAAGCTCCTGGCCCTCCGCCTTTGGCCACTCATGCAATCCCTAATTTCTGCAAACCAGAGCATATTTATACACAGAAGAAGTATTCAAGACAACTTTCTTTATGCTCGGAACATAGTTCAACGATGCCACCAAAATAGATGCCCCATGTTATTCTTCAAACTAGACATTTTAAAAGCCTTTGATTCCGTTAGATGGGACTACCTAATGGCTTTGCTGCAATGACGGGGTTCCCACGGCAGTAGATAGACTAGATAGCAAGCATCTTAGCGACTTCTCGCTCGAGGATCCTCCTCAACGGCATTCCAGGGGATGAAATTCAGCATGACCATGGCCTCAAATAGAGAAACCCTCTCTCGCCCCTATTATTGATCCTGGCCATTGACCCACTCCAAAGACTACTCTCCAAGGCCACTGAAATAAAAATGATCAATAAACTAAGGGAAAAGCTACACGATTGTGAATCTTAATGTATGCAGACAATGCAACGATATTCATCAAACCAAAGAGGGCAGCGATCCAAGCTCTCATGGGGTTGCTAGACAAATTCGGACAAGCAACATGCATGTGCACAAACATATAGAAGTCGCAGGTGGTAGCAATTAGATGTGGGGAATTGGACCTAGATGACGTCCTAGAGGGCATACCAGTCACGAGGGCATGCTTTCCAATGAAATATCTAGGTCTGTCTTTGTCAACAAGGAGACTACGAAAGATAGACTTCAACTGATTTTCGATAAATTGGTAGGACGTATAGCGGGATAGAGAGGAAAGAACCTAGGCATAGTAGGCCGAATGACCCTAGTCAAGTTAGTAGGCCAAACGATACCTTCTTATAGCACTCAAGGTGACCAAGGAATCCCTTGAGGTCTTGGACAAGGAGAGAAACATTTCCTTTGGGTGCGAACCGGCGACCTCATATGAGGGAAATGCAAAGTTAACTAGATAAAGACATGCTTACCAATGACAAATGAGGGATTAGGGGTCTTGCATCTAGAGAAATTTACAAGAGCTTTGAAAATGTAGTGACTATGGCATGAATGGAAATCGCCCTAGAAAACATGGGTTGGAATGGAAACTCCATGTGATGGCATAGACAAAACCCTGTTCGCAGCAGCCACACAAATCAAGGTTGTAAATGAGGCCATGATATGCTTCTGGGATTTGGCATGGCTTAGCGGACAGCAGCCTAGGGACATAGCATCAAAGGCATATGCACTTTCAAGAGAGAGAAAACAAACCTTAAAGTAGGCCATCCCTAACAATCAATGGATACAAGACCTGAGTCTACTAATTGCTCAAGGCATGACGATTGTCCTCCTAAACCAATTGGTCTAGTTATGGAATGCAGTGCAAGGAGTGCAACTGACCCTTGATGAAGTGGATGCCATCACTTGGAAATTCACGGGTCATGGACAATACTCGGCAGCCTTGACTTACAAAGTGCAATTCCTTGGCTCGGTCAAGACAAACTACAAAGTGCTGATTTGGAAGCCTTGGGCCCCACGAAAATGCAAATCCTTTGCCTAGCTAGTCATCCAAAATAGAGTATGGACATCCGATAGATTAACGACAAGTGAATGTCTGAATAACACATACTGCTCACTATGTCGCCACGCTCTAGAAACATTCTTCCACCTCCTAACGAATGTAGATACACAAGAAGGATTTGGAACATGCTCGCAACTTGGACCACATGCGAACAACTCAAGCCGGCATCATGGGAGGCAATGACCACAGTCCATGAGTGATGGAAGACAATGGCCACATGCAAAGGACTACCCAAACTAAGGGACACGGTCTCTCCTACTGCTAATATCCTTGGAGATTTGGAAAGAAAGGAACCAACAGATCTTCCATCACAAAGAACTCCCAACAACTTCTCTTGTGGTTAAAATAAAGGAGGAAGGGAGAACTTGGACATGAGCAGGAGCGAAAAAGGCTCACAAGAATGTTATTATATAGTCCTTTTCTTTTAGGGCTTCCTGTAAATACTTTTTACTCCTACTCTGTTCAATGAAATTGGAGCTTTCTCGTGCTGGTTTGTTAAAAAAAACAATTCTTATGGTTGATAACTATGTTGGTGGGCTACAAGTTCTTAGAGATGGTGTATGGTATGATGTCCCAACTAGTTCTCACGCCTTGCTGATCAACTTAGGAGATCAAACGGAGGTAAATATATCTATCCATGAACGCCGTTTTTCTTGTTTAGTATCATTGCATCATGTTATCTTAGCTCTTGCTAGAGCATACTGTGAGATTGTGCCTACCAGTCTATGGAAGTATTGCCATGATGCATATCCAAGTTCTTGATTCACTGAACCACGAAAGAAGCATACGCACAACTATACATGCACACTACACACTCAAAAATCCACTAATATGTCCCTTAACATACATTCAAAATACGAAGGCTAGCTTGGTCCCACTTTTTCTGGTAAAAAAAAAGAAATACTCCATGGAAGAAGTAGTTTTTTAAAAGATTTTTTTGAAGTCAATATCATTCTTACTCTTTACTTCGACATTACCCAAGAACACTCCAACATATGAGCCAAGACTAAAAAATTCATGGTTTTGAATATTTTGGTTTGAGTGGCGTCAGATATTTACCCTTAAGGTTGATTTTCTGGCTTTTGTGAAAGTGTGAGGCTGCAAAATGATTTTTTAACCATCCATAGGTATCCGGTTTTAAAAATAAGGGGTGAAAGTTGATCGAGAGCAACGTGAGCAAGCGTGATTGTAGTAACCTTTGCATGTAATCTGAACATCTGATGCAGTAACGTATTGGAAAGTAAAAAAGACTTTGCATTGGAGATCATCTGCGAGCTAATAAAAATTGAGACTTCCTAAGTTTTCCAGCTGTCCAGGGATATATAACGATATATGGACAACTCTCTCTGAGTTAAAATTTGAGACTTCGAAGGTCCAAAGATAAGATGTATGGACTTTTTTGTTAAAAAATTGTGTTAAATTTACGTAAAGAAAAGATGCATGGACTTTTATCTGTATTAAAATTTGAGACTTCTGAGGAGCTCCAAATATTCTGGACTCCTGCCAGATTTTAAATTTGACGCTTGAAGTTCTAAGGATACGTACGATGATGAATAATATAATGGGCTCTTAAGTCAAGAAATATATTCATAGACTCTGCCTGAATTAAAATTTGAGACTCCAAGATCCATGGAAAAGGATCATTTATAATGAAATCCGTGCAACTTGAACAAACAAATTGTGAAATTCAGTATACCAGCAAATATATACAAACTTGACAGGAACTATGAATATATTTGAGACTTGAAGTTCACAATTTATAATGACAGTATATCAGCAAAAGGGTCATTTATAATGAAATCCGTGCAACTTGAACTAAGAAATTGTGAAATTCAGTATATCAGCAAATATATACAAACTTGACGGGAACTACTCCCACCGGTGAAAAGACATGTGTCATGTTAAGCATAAACGTAGTCTTCAAAATGTAACTTTAATTACTAATTTCTATTAAAATATATTTGTGAAACCTGACAAGTTATAGTTCTGAGACAACTATGCATATGATTTTTATGTACCAAATCAATGTTTTTTTAAAAAATATTAATGCTTGAAGTTTTAAAAGTTTGGAATCAATGTTTGCCCAAAACTGCGCTGTAGGAAAGCATTTTCATACTTTCAAATAATAGAGCCGACACGTGGCCATAGGAAAATACTTAAATATAAACTTCTCTTCATAGGAACAAAGGTCGATTTTACAACCATAAACTTTCATTGAAGTGCCAAAATCAACTTGTATACTTTCAAACTGGGCATAATTCACCCCATAATATTTTAGGCAGTTCACCCTGGTAACCTAATTTGTGTAGTTTCATCCTACATGGCAATTCAATTATCATAATTTGTTTTAAGTAAATTATACTTTACAATCATAAGGTAGAGTGTGTCTATTTTTCACTCTGCAGTGGATTCATCCTATGCATATGATTTTTCACTTTACATGTACTTCACATTAGGATATAATGAAATAGGTTTCACCTTGCATCGAATTATGTCGTATATTATTAAAAAGAAATTTAATAAAATATAAGTAAAACATAGGAAGCTTCTTCAATTTATACCATGCTTCAAGAAGTTTTATCCTGATTTTACAATATTTTATGAAATTTCTCTAGATTTGATGTTATATCCTGGTGTTGTCATCATAATGCGTGGCAGATATAGAGCTTAGAATGGTCCTCATATTTAACTTGCTATAACACAAATATGTCTCAATAATATATATATACTTCATTCGTCCTAAATATAAAATTATTGAATTAGACGTATCTCATGATATATCTAACACGGTACTGGTAGATTGAAGCTGACAGCATCAAAATTCAAAACATGCAGATGGATCAGGCCGACACCGCACCTCCTGACATCGTAAAGACCACATTCAGACAAAGATACATATTTCTAGCTTTTAAATTTTATTGAAAAGTAGCTTTTAAATTCTATAGTTTATTTAAATTTTCTCGTATCGATTATGGATTATTATGAATACATTTCTCAAGTTTCTAAACAATATGTTTTGTGAAAAGAAATTATATATAAAAGCTTATTATCTGACTTTTCTAAAGTAATTATAATAGTTAATATAGTCGTTTATATGCTTAAATAGCAAGAAAAGGACACCACCTAGCTGCGTGGAATCACACATCATATGATCCGCAGCCGCGTCAAAATAATTCGGTTCCCTTCTAATACATGACACTGCCAAACAGTATGCACAGATCAAAATGTGATCGGATGTCAGCGGGAGTATGTACTCACGCGCTAGCCCGCAACAATTTTTACGTGGCTAATGTGTTGATTCACTTAAAATTGACGTGTAATGCGGGTTAGCGGGTTGATCCACTTACACACTTAAGCGGGTGTGAGTAGCTAAACCTAGCAGTAGAATGTACTAGCATGTGATCCACTCTCTCTACATATACTCGTGTGTGGCTACATATACACCACCACCAAAGCCGAGCTACGTGCACAGCAAGTGCAGCATCCACACGAAATCGATCAACAATGGCGGTGGAACCATGGAGGATTCCGACGTTAGTGCATGAGCTGGCGGCGGCCGGCGCGCATGAGCCGCAGAGAAGGCACGTGCGGCGCGAGGGAGAGATTCCCGCCGGCGCCTAAGTCGTCGACATGCCGGAGCCCATCCCGGTCATCGATCTCTGCCGGCTGCAGTCTGCTGCCCATGGCGCCATGGAAGGTTTGGGCCACTACCCAGAACCCTGCCAGAGCCCTTTTTTTAGGATAGGAAAAAATTTACTGTCTTTTTTAGAACTATGGATTCAGAAAATCAAGTATCGACAGGCCTAGTTCTTTTCCTTTGCTTATGCAGGGCAAGAATTAGTCGAGTAAGCTAGCTAAAACACCAAGCTCCTGCTTCGTTCAAAGTCCTAGTCCTGTCTCCTGATATCTCGCCCGCTATTTCTATCCCCGCTAAACCTAGTCACTTGGCTAGCTATACTTCTATAGGAACTATCTAAGCTATACTTTACTTGACATGACTGCCTATCCTGGAACTAAAAGTCTTAAATACGTCTCTCTTGGCTACCCGTGACTTGCGTTAACCTATGCCTACTACTTGGTTATCAGCTTACCCTTTTATACCTATTATAAACCCTAGCTAGCTTGTAAACACCTATCTCGTGCTTGACTTCTATACTGACCTAAGCGTGAACAATATGCCTAAGCCGGAAAGCTCAGCTCAGCTCTTCAGAGCCGGGCGTCTTCGCGGTCAACAGTTTTATAATTAAGCCGCCTTCTCTTATAAATAATAAAAATGGTTTATAAGCCGCTAAATATTTTACCACTTAAGACAAATAGAATAACGTGACGGGATAAACCGCTCCTTCCCCTCAAATAAACACTAGCTGAAAGCGACAAGCAAGCAAAAAAAAGGTTCCCTCTAATGCCTGCTTCTCTATTAATTAATTAATCTTAAAGTAGAGGGAAATACTACGAGGACACCTGCTCAATTATCGAGTTGTAAATTAAATTAAAAGTTATCCACATCTGTCACTGTGACGCAGGTTATTAACCATGGAATAGAAGCCTCCCTGACGGACGATGTGATGAAAAAGCATCAGGAGAATTTTTCTCTCTCTAACCGAGTAGACAGCAAACATTTCCAGGTAGAAGAGTATGGAAATGACCAGCTGAAAACCCATGATCAAGTCCTAGACTGGTCTGATCGGGTACATCTCCGAGTGAGACCTGAACATGAGAGAAAACTTGCGATCTGGTCCAAACACCCTGAATCTTTCAGGTAACACACCACTCATCAGTTCTGTCAAATACTAACATACTCTCTCTCTCAAAATATAAATATTTTTAAATTATTTAACAGATTAAAGAGAAAATAGTTTGTTGTTTCTTAATAAATAAGAAATAAATATGTGAAAGGACACGTGAGGATAAGATGGAAATAATTTTAAGTAGGAATGATTGATGAGAGTTAATGGTAGTAATTATTATATTGTAGGTAATATCTGAATCCTGTAAATGCTTATATTTTAAATTTTAAGACCGAGGGAATATATTAGATTGAAGTTGCTTGATGGATGTTGTTTTTTTATGGTCATCCGCTCGTTTTTGCATATCACCAAAAATGTTAAAAAATTGATTAGATAGATAAATATGTGAAATAACACTTTATAAATATACAGAGTAAAATTTAACTTATATATATATAAATTTTCACAATTATATATATAAATAATATAGCAGATATTGATCTATCTTACCATATTTTTAAAAAAAACTTTGATAACTACATGAAAAACTATAGGGCATCCTGTCGTGGAAAAAAGACTGTCCCGTTACGTGTTCATGTATCATGGATGATGTGGCGCACGAGTAAAAATATATATATCGTCAGAATTATGTAAACCTAACAACAAAATTGCTAGTTCTGACGGCATTTTCCAGACGATACCACATCAGGATGTATTTTCCTGCCGTGATTATATATTTTCCTGACGGTTCCAGGCTGTCAGAGGAAATGCGGATTCTGGTAGTATTAGCTATATATGTTCGCAATCCAAAGTTAGTTAATCGAACTAATTATTAAGTTTACCTTACGTTCTCGATTTTCTTCAGGGATGTTCTACACGATTATACAGTAAAAAGCGAGATGATAAAAGAAATCATCCTTGGGGTAATGGCCAAGCTCCTAGAGTTTGATGAAGCCTACTTCCTTAACCAATTCAGTGACAGATCTCCTTCAACTGTTAGAATCAATCACTACCTTCCATGTCCCAGACCCGATCTGGTCCTTGATTCAATCCTCACTCTGATGATGGCGTTCTTGCCACTCTTCTCGTGGACAATGTTCTTGTTGCACTGGAGGTTCTCATAGATGGCATATGGTACAATGTTCCAACCAAATCTCACAATATTGTGATAAACATAGGAGACTTCATGGAGCTATTTATCGATCAAAGTTACAACTCTATTTTCTTATCATTACACACTATGTGAGTGTAAGAATTATTTTTGGGAAAAATAGTAAGAAATCGTAAAGGATATGTAAGTCATGGAAATGGCCCCTGCTTAATTATATTAGTGCGTGCTCTAAACAGTTAATCGACGTATGGATTATTCATACCATGATTTTAAAAGAATGAATTCTCCAAAAACTTACATTGTTTAGATTCTCCCTCCATCTACAAATTTTAATATAGGACACTTATAATTTGTTGATAGACATTAAAAAGCGTATCACTAAAGAGGACATTGTAGATATTATTTTATTATTTTTTGTTTAATTAGAGAGAGAAATCATTAAAAAAACAAGTGTACATATGGTTTTTAGCGTTTACTGGGCAAGAGTATACATAGTTAAATAGGGCAGGCTAAAGCGAACTGATCTAAAGTGGACTATTCATGGCTCATAAAAAAACAAGGCCTAAAAGATGGTGGACCATGTCGGAATGGCCCAAATGGGACATTGTAGCATAGCGACACGACCCGACTACTGTAGTGGGCCTACACAGAACGGCCCAGCACGCATGGGCGGCCCATTCACCAAGCGCCGTGCACCCAAACCTCTCAGGCACTGCCACGCATTGGCACGGGTCACTGTAGGGCACAATGGCTCGCTTCCTTCGACTGTGACCAACGACAGAGCAACACGTGTATCGCAATGGCTAGTTAAACAACTATATTTCAAAATTAGTCGTTGAAGCGTAAAAAAATCACCAAAAATACGGGAAAATGTGAAAAAGTCTGATTTTTTTTCTATAAATAGCGAAGCCATCCTCCAACATCCATCCTGCCTCATCCAAACCTGTATTCTCTTGTACTATTTTGTGATATTTTGTGTTCTAATTTGATTTTTTTTATTGTGTCAAAAATAAACCAAATTTTGTTAAAAATCAAAAATAGTTTGTATAAGTCCTGCACTCCTAACGAAGGGCGTTAGGACTAAAGGTGGTAAAATAGATTTCATTTGTGTATTATCATTTATTCATTATAATTTTCTTAAATTATATTATCATAACTTTAATATTTTAACATGAATGATTTGAACTAACCATTGTTCCGGCTTCATTCCAAACTTCATACCGATATTATACCTAAATACCGAACAAAATGTCACCGAGTTAACATCGACACTGGATGACTTCAGAAGGCTAAGAATTATGAGTAGGAGCACACGGACAACCACCAATTTAAAGAGATTAAAAACTTTTACTTCTTGATAATATTTTGATAAGATAAAGGAGACTAACCCTAATACAAGAGAAATAACCTGTGGCGAGATGTAAAATATGTAAAACTAAATTATCTGAAAAATCTTCTGATGTAACAGAACAACACTTGAAGATAAGAGAGGAAATATATGTAGTGAGGTGGTGGAAATGATATTTACCAGACTGGGTGCTTCAAGAATGTGTCCAAAGATTTGGATTTTCAATTTAATAATCTCTATCTAGATAATGAAGAATTAGATTACTAGTTTTCTCAAATATGAGTTATATGTGACAAAAGTTATCAACATTCAAGATCATTGCTCTTTTTTTTCTTCATATTCTTAGCATAATTTATTTTTGTTCTTTTTCCCTACCATTTCTTTCTCTCTTTTTTTCCTTTTTCAGGTTTGTCCCGCACACTGTTTTTAAATTTTGTAGTGGACGAACACCTCCACGCGACGCTCGCCTCAGCGTCTCCCTGCCCCACCGCTAAGGTCTCAACTACGCACGCCTTCCTAGCTCCCTTGCTTAGGCCACGCGTGGCTTCAGGCCAAGGCTGGTCCAAGTGCCATAGCCGAGCCTGTGCCGGCATGACATGACACAGAGGTTTTGTGAAGCATGACTCAATCATGTTATCGACATGTGGTCCGAAACATCGATATGTGATCCGAATCCGGCACGGTATATAGCTCTCTATAGATATCATACCTTTTAAAGAGCCATGCCAAGTCATGCCACGGACGTATCAGCCAACCAGCCCGTTTGGACACGTATATGCGTAAGGCCACTCGATCCAAACGTGCACCACCAGGCCCGAGCCATCACGCAAGTCCGTCTCTCTCTCTCTCTCTCTCTCTCCCTAATCCCAGGCAGCGCTCGAGTCCTCGACGAGGATGCACGCCGGCGACCTCGGCGTCCAGGCGATGGCACCGTCCCCGCCCGGCTTGTCCTCCCCCACGGCGTCACCTTGCTATTAACGCACTAGACAACGCAGGTAAGATGCTTGCACAAATGCATGTTAGGAAAAGCCTACTTGGCTGTACCTAAATTCCACCGCAATGTCGTTTCTGATATATTCAGTGATGAACAATGTTTGGGATTTATGGATCTCTTGCTGCAATCTGTGCGAGTATGTATGCCTCTGTCCCGGTTGGGCAGTGGGCACTATTGCTGTGCATTTGTTTTTTTTTCCCAGCGTTCAGCTATTTGCTTATCGCAGCTGGTGAAAGTTTTTTTTGGTATTTTTGTACCTAGATTACTTCCTGCAAATGGCGTCATCTGATGTGTATTTGTTACATTTCTCCGAAAACCTACCTGCTGATGATGGGCTCTGGCCGGCAGACAAACATGTGACAGTGATGTGAAGCTCAACGACCCATTTTGCTATTTGAGTGCCTTCATGTGTGGGCTGGTTCGCACTCCTCTCCGAGTAATGAGTGGCGCAAATATGTCCACATCCTGACCTACCAACTTGTGCACATCAAATCTTCCATCTGGACAAAGGGGTGCACGGAGCTTCTGGAAAAGCTGACGAAGCCAGCAGCACTTGGCGACGGCGCGGTACTCGGCTTTGGCGCTAGACCGGGACACTATAGTCTAACGTTTTGAGGACCAGGATACGAGAGTATCACCGAGGAAAACGCAGTAGCCAGACGTAGAGCGTTAAGAGTCGGGGCAGCTTGCCCAGTCCGCGTTGGAGTACACGGTGAGAGAGTCAATGGGACTGGAGCTGAGATGCAGCCCGCTGAAAAGGGTGCCCTTCACGTAGCGTAGGATTTGCTTGAGCAGCGCGAGGTAAGGTTCGCGCGGAGCGTGCTTGAAGAGACACACTTGCTGGACAACGTACGTGAGGTCGGGCCGGATGAGGGTGAGGTATTGGAGAGCCCCGGCAAGACTCCGATAATAAGAGGGATCGGCAACGAGTGAGCCATCGGCAGCGGAGAGTTTGGCTCGAGCGTCGACCGGGGTGGCCGTGGGGTGACAATTGGCCATGTCCGCACGCTAGAGGAAGTCGATGGCGTACTAGCGCTGGAAAAGAAAGAACCCATGAGAGGAACGGGTGACGGAGATGCTAAGGAAATGGTGGAGAGGACCAATATCGGTCATGATGAACTCAGAGTGGAGTCGGACCATGATCTGATCGAGAAGAGATGTCGAAGACGCTGTAAGGACAATGTCGTCGACATATAGAATTAGATAGGCAGTAGCGGAGCCGATATGAAAGGTGAACAGGGAACTATCGGACACAGAGACCACGAAGCCGATATGCCGAAGATAGGCAGCAAAGCGCTGGTACCAGGCACGAGGGGCTTGTTTGAGGCCGTAGAGGGAACGTTGAAGAAGGCAGACGTCGTCAGGACGAGAAGGGTCGACGAAGCCTAGGGGCTGCTGGCAGTAGACCGTTTCCGTCAGATGGCCGTAAAGAAAGGCGTTCTTCACGTCAAGCTGATGGATCGGCCAGGAATGCGAGGCAACCAAAGTGAGGACGACCCGGATGGTGGTGGGTTTGACGACGGGACTGAAGGTCTCATCGTAATCGACACCAGGTCGTTGGGAGAAGTCCCGGACTACCCAGCGAGCCTTGTGATGGGCAAGGGAGCCATCGGCATGAAATTTGTGTTTAAAAATTTACTTACCAGTCACAATATTCACGCTGGAAGGACGGGGGACGAGGCGTCAGGTCTTGTTGTCCATTAAGGCCTTGTACTCGTCGGCCATGGCCGCGCGTCACTGAGGGTCGGCCAGGGCAGAGCGAGATGTCGCCGGAATGGGCGAGATAGAGCTGTGGACGACGAAGAGCCCGTAGCGCTTGGTGGGACGGAAAGACTCGGTTTGGGAGCGGGTGACCATATGAGAGGTGGAGGGAATTGGAGCCGATGGAGGTGCGGGAGTAATGGAAAGAACTGGTCGGGTGGGGGCGTCATCGGCTCTGGATCGATGACTGTAGGTGAGAGAAAAAGAGGGAACTATATCGGCCTGAGCCGATAGAGTCGGGTGGGCCGAGTGGTCTGATCGGTCCGATAGAAATGGATCAGCCAATGGGGTGGGGGAGCCGATGGAAGCTGAGGAGCCGATAGAAGTGGGTGTCTAATGGAAAAGGAACGGTATCGGCTGAAACCGATGAGAGAGGTGGGGCCGATGGGGGTCCGATGGTTGGGACATCGGACCGAATAGTGGTGGGATAGGTGAAAGGTAAGTCCTCAGCAGCGGCCGATCAAGGATGTAAGAAGCTGATAGGGAGTGGGCCGGCCAGCCAATAAGGAGTGGTTGGCCGATGGGGAGTAGGCAGCGGAGTAGGTGAGAAAAAGGTGGTGGCAGAGTGGGTGGGTCAGAGAGTAGTTGGGTCACGGACGTGTGAAGATTCACGTCCGTGAAGAAAAGATTCACGTACATGGACTCGTGGAAGCCAAGGAGTAGGGTGGACGCGAAAAAGACGGAGAGTGGCCGGACGCAAAGAGAATATGTTCGCGTCCGGAAGGCAGGGATTCGTGTCCGTGGACACGTGGACAAGTTTGATTGGCTCGGACGTGAGGGGAGAAAGTTCGCGTCCGAGAGACCGTTGAGCGTGTCGAAAAAGGCGAGAACCGAGGGAGGATTCCAGCCGATGGAGGGATGGACAAGTCCAGCCGATGGGAGGGCGGACGAGTGCAGCTGATGAAGACGACGAGCGCGGAGATGCGCCGGCGTCAGAGAAGGAGAGATGCACGAAGCAAGAAAAAGAACGTAGACGGGTGCGAGGCGAGACGAGGAGACGGATGGAGACTGTCGCCTTGTCGCGCGGAGGTGGAATGGAGAAAAGAAGGTGACTGTGGGAGAGACGGGGAGAAGAAGAAACGGAGATGAGAGAGCGAGGAGAGTGCCAGGAGGAGAGTACCGGGAAGAGAGTCGGCGATAGGAAGAAGACGTCGACGACGAGGAGGAAAAAGTTGGCTCACCAGAGAGAGAAGCTAGCGTGCCGAAGATGTCTAGACTCACTCTGATACCATGTAGAAATGTATACAATGACTAAGACCTCAAGTGTATAAAGGGGGTCGAATCTGTATATATACAACCCAGTGATCTGTCTAACCACAACCATGACTGACGGTTACCAATGGAAGTTTGTCCAATAAAGCAAAGGGTGAATGAATACGAAAGATAAAATAAAAGACTGAGTTTTACGAAAATAAATAAAACATCATTTTATTAGCTAAATATTTGTTAAAAATTAGATAATAAACTTACATAAAATTTATAAACAAACCACCCCTTTGCCATTTCGCGCATGCTCAGGCTCGCTGACACCTCTATCTCGCCTATCTATCATCCGTCTTGTGTGTATGTTCTCACCAATAGCTTAGTTGTTTCACATCTTGATGCGTTGTCGCTAGTTCATTAAAAAATCAATTTGTTACTGTTTTAAATTTTAAAAATTGTTTTTTAATTTTCGTCTAAAATACCTCTAAATTTTTTCAATAATTTTTTTCTATATTTTAAATTTAATTCGTGCATACAAATAAACATAAAGATTTTTTAGCACACATTTTTTAAACTGAACTTCAACGATACCATATATTTTTAATATATAATTTAAAATAAATACCAATTAAATAATATCGATTTTAATATAAAATATTTTTTCCAATTTTAACGTAAAATATTTTATCAAATTTTACTTAAAATCAATTTTTCATTATTATTATTATGTAACAGAACGTGCAGAAGTTAGCCACCGAGCCGGTCCATGTCCGCGAGCAAGATCGCCCCGCCGTCGCTGGCGCCGGCGTGCCTGAGCTCGTCCCCATCGTCGATCTCAGCAGGCTGTCTGCCTCCGACGATGACAACGTCGGCAAGCTTGCCAAGCTGCGCTCTGCCTCGGAGGATTGGGGCCTCTTTCTGGTAGAAAAAAAACATTTTATCCCTGATCGTGTCAAAGAAACCGGTCCTAGATTGGCACTGATCTTCCTAATCATGATTAATTCACTGATCAATCTGCGATCTGCATGCGTGATAAAATCTGCCGATTTGTTGGAAAAAAAATCTGCCAAATTGTCAAGTTCTGCCAATACAGTTGTCTGAATTTCGTTTTTTTTTTTGTTCAGAGATGTTCTGCGTGAGCACACTGTTCGGTGAAGGGAGATCGCCAGCCTAGTGCTCACCAAATTGGCCAAGTTGTGGCTTCCATGGACGATAGCGTCGGTGGGCTTGGTGCTGAGACAGGGTGTCTTGTATGATGTGCCCATCATCCCCAATGCGCTCCTCATCAATGTGGGGGATGGAATAGAGGTTTATATTTGCTTGTTTGATTGTTGTCCAGAGAAACTGAATTATCAATGTTAGCGAAACAACCATGTTAGTTTTTCAAAAACCTTCTAAAGCAACGGTGGATGTAGTATTATCTTCGGTTTTTTTATATTTGACATTGTTACTTTTGAACTCAGTTGTCTTATTTAAAAATTATATAATTCTTATGATTTATTTATTATTAAATAAACTTTATTTTATATATATATATATTTAATAAGACGAAATGTTAAATAGATGTCTAAAATTCAAATATAAAAAACCAGAGGATGTACCATGGATCACTTTCTACAGAGGATGTAAGATAGGAAGATCTCAATGAGAATATCAACCATGTACCCATAATAAAACTGATGTGTTTCAAAACTGCTTTTGGGTTGAAGCTTACTCTTTTTTTAAGGAAACTTGTGGCCTGCTTGAAAGCCCGTTTTTTGGCTCAAAATTGGTGTAAAAATACACAAATTTATGGATGCTCGGAAATCATATTTGGCTGTGCCGAAATCCCATAGCAATGTTGTATCTGGTATATTCGGTGATGAACAATGTTGGGGATTTATATATCTCTGGTTGCAATCTATGCGTGCGAGTATGTAAAGCCTCTGTATTTTGTGTTCAGCGTACAGCTACTTGCCTATGGCAACAGATGCCATAAGATCGAACAGACGGCTCCTATCATTTCATTTTTATTTCTATTTACAAGGTAAAATTTAAATTTTAAAACTTAATTTCAGAGTGATTTTTTTATTCTTTTCGGCATAATTTATGTATAATATGTGTGTTTTAAATCGTATGGATATGTACATAAAAATTTGTATTTGGTTGCTAACATCGGAGATGAATAGTACAAGCCCAGGTTATGAGAGACTCGGACGTGGTCACTGACATGTGGGTCCTACATGTCAGTGGACACGTGGGGGGCACGGCACACCAATTTAGGCGGCTTGTTCGTACGTGCTCGCGTGCCGTGCTCGCCTCGGCATCTCCGTGCGCGGCGGCGCCTTGTCTCGTGCGAAGGCCGCCTTTCCTCACCGTCTTTGAGTTCGGCGGCCTCGTCTGCCGCCCTGATCTCCGCGCCCTTTTCGCCGTTGACCTGGCGCTTGGTCGCCGGTGAGCGCAGCAGCTGCGTCCACTACTTGCTGCTTCTGCTGCTGCCATCGCGCACAGGCGCTACTCGTTGCTCGTCCGGATCTGTCTGTCTCCTGCAGGTGTTCCTCCAGCTCGTGTCCTCCGATTCACTAACAAATCAGCAGAAGTGGCAGGCAACCATGGCTGACGACGAGCGATGGAGGATTGTGAGGATATCACCGATCGTGCAGGAGCTTGCCGCTGCCGATGTGCAAGAGCCGCCGAGCCAGTACGTGGTCCGCGAGCAAGACCGCCCCGCCGTCACCGGATCCGACATGCCTGAGCCCATCCCCATCGTCGACCTCAGCCGGCTGTCCGCCTCCGACGACGACAGCGCCGGCGAGCTCGCCAAGCTGCGCTCCGCCTTGGAGGACTGGGGCCTCTTCCTGGTAAAGAACAAATAAACACAGTTTTACTTTTGTTTTTTCCTGATTAAAAAACACGTTTTTCTCTCATACCATAAGGTGCAGGGTTATTAAGGTTTGGGTCTCTGAATAATGCATTTCTCTAGGCTGTTGGACATGGAATTGAGCCGGGTTTTCTCAGCGAGGTGATGAAGGTGACAAGAGGATTTTACGAGCTCCCAATCAAAGAGAAGCAGAAGTACTCCAACCTGGTGAACGGCAACGAGTTCAGGATCGAAGGGTATGGCAATGACATGGTCATGTCAGAGAAACAGATCTTGGATTGGTGCGACCGGTTGTATCTCCTCGTCGAGCCCGAGTCGCGGAGAGTCCATAGCCTCTGGCCAACACAGCCTCCTTCTTTCAGGCACTGATCTCCCTAACTTTGATTATGATCACTCTGCAATGTACATGCATGATTAGAAATTTAAAATCTGTCAGTCTGTCAAGTTCTGCCAATACAGTTGTCTGAACTTTCATGTTAATTGTTCAGAGATGTTGATAAAATCTGTCGATTCGTCAAGTTTTGCCAGTACAATTGTCTGAATTTTGTGTTTTTTTTGTTCAGAGATGTTCTGTGTGAGTACACTGTCAGGTGCAGGGAAATCATCAGCCTTGTGCTCACTAAATTGGCCAAGCTGCTCGGCTTGCGTGAGGGCTACTTCACCGACATGTTCCACCAGAACGCCATGACATACGCGAGGTTCAATTACTACCCTCGCTGCCTGAGGCCGGAGCATGTGTTTGGCCTGAAGCCGCATTCCGACATGTCGGTGATCACTGTCCTCTCCATCGACAACACCGTCAGTGGGCTTCAGGTTCTGAGGCAGGGCGTCTGGTATGGTGTGCCCATCGTCCCCAATTCTCTGCTTATCAACTTGGGGGATGGAATGGAGGTACGTAAATTTGCTTGTTAGTGGTTCTTGTCTAGGAATACTGCATCATATCCATGTTAGCCAAACCAAAATATTACGGTGTTTCAAAAATATTTGTAAGTAATGGTAAGTACTCCTACCATGGCCCGCTGAAATGGTATATAGTACTCTACCATGATCCCCTTTGTGTTCTCTTGAAGAAATCTCCAGAGGGTCTGAGAAAGCGAGATCTCGACAAGAACCTTAATTGCATATAAATTTGTAGTAAAAATTCAACTTTGAGTACCTCATATATATTGGCCTGGTAATTATGTTTGATCTTTTGGGAAATTTGTCCAACCGAAACACACCTGATATTATGCAGATAATGAGCAATGGGTTGTTGAAGAGCCCGGTGCACAGGGTGGTGACGAACGCCGAGAGGGAGCGGGTGTCGGTGGTGATGTTCTACGCGCTGGACCCGGAGAAGGAGCTGGAGCCGGCGCCAGAGCTGGTGGACGACGAGAAGAGGCCGAGGCAGTATGCCAAGACGAAGACCAAGGACTACGTAGCTGGGGGCTACGAAGCTTTTGCCGGAGGGACACGAGTCATCGACACTGTCAAGATATCTGAATGAGGTTGTGCCGTAAGGACGTCTGATCGGTGCTAGCTTTCAAGTAAAACTGGTGTGTTTACTCGTGTTTTAATTTGGGTTGAAATGTACAGTCCTATTGCCTGGGCTGCTCTTTTCTTTACGAGGGAAAGCTTGTGGCCTGCTTTGGCAGCCCAGTTTTGGCATGGCTAAAAACTGGTGTAAAATCTAGGCCCAAAAATTTTTACCTACCTTTAGGCTGAAAAGGCCTGCTTGGATTGATCTACCTTCTACGATATTCTGTGTAACAATCTCGCGTTGTGCAACCCAAACTTATCAAGAAATCGCCTCCAATGGCCGACGACTCATGGAGGCTGCCGAACATAGTGCAAGAACTGGCCGCCGGCATGCTGGAACTACCGAGCCGGTACCTGCTCCTTGAGCAAGACCAGCTCGCCGGCGCCGAGGTACCGGAGCCCATCCCGACCATCGAACTTTGCCGGCTGTCAGGACCGGACGTTGTTGGCGAGGCAGCCAAGCTGCGGTCGGCTCTGCAGAACCGGGGCTTCTTCCTCGTGATCTTCTCAGCTTTCATCCTATCTTTTAACACCTGTATGATTTATTTATTTTTTGTTAAGAGTATATATATGACAAGTTGTATGCTGCCGTTAGTTCATAAAAAAAATATACGGTTGCAGTGACATGCGATTCAGAGCGGTCAAGAGGAGAGGATGTGTCAGCAACACAAGAGCCATCGGAGATAGGAAAGAAAGCAAGGCGGGGACAGTCGTTGCCGCTCACAGGGTGATGGAGTGAGGAAAAGGGAAGGGAGGAGGCCTTGCCGACACCAATAAGGCCGAAGGGTCATGCGTAGGGTGGAGAGGTGGTGGTAGCAGAGAAGACATATGGTCACCCTAGAAAAGAGTAGGAATGAACTCAATGACTAATCAAAGTAATGCACTGGCATTTGAATGAAGTGCAGTGAACAGGAACACGTTTTCATCAAAGATTATGTCATGGAAAATATACACCCGTGAGATACGAAGGCATTTAAAACCTTTATAAAAGGGGTTATAGCCAAAGAAAGCATATTACTTTAACGAAATTCAAGTTTTTGACATAAGTTAGGCCAATAAGCATATAAAAAAACGAAGAGAGAAATACTCTGTTTTCTTGTGAAACAAGTGCTATATGGGTGTAGAGTATTGGATTATTTTGGCTGGTGTATGGTTTATAAGATATGTGATGGTCAGGAAGGCCTAATCCCAGAACTTCAGGCATGGATGCATAAGCGAGCAAAGCATGACAAACTTCAACTATATGTTCAACAACTCACCGACTCAATCAATCTACGTAGCAATGATTTTTCGATTCAAAAGTCTAACAAGATTTTGGAATCCTTGAAACTTTTAAAAGACCTCATACTTGTGCTTAAGCAGGTAAATCAAATAAATTTGCTATAATCATGGACAAAACTGACGTAATAGTTTTTCCTGCCTACAGAATCAGGCACAGGCCCCAGACATCTATAAACATTAGTTCAAGAGGAAAAGATGAAGCAGTGCTAGACCTAGAGAAGAGGAGCTGGTGACTTTTATCACTGAGCTGAACTCCGTGCATTGCTGAGCCTTTCGCCTGTTTCTCTTCCCTTCCTGGAGGTGTGAACGCGACCCGCCCGTGGAATTCACCCTGCCGCGACACAGGTAGCAATAGCGTGCAGCCTGCATGCACTGCTGTGGCGGTAGTTCACCGCGGCTGTTAAATACACGTCCGTGACGCAGAACCACATGCAACAAGTGCCGGAACGGAAAAAGAAACAGCACGGCAAAAGGAAGGGGGGAGAAAATTGGACGCGTACCCCTAACGTCAGTGACGACAACAAACACCCGGTGCACAACTGCTCATGCAATGCAATCATGCAGCACGGAGTATATACACGTGGTGGGGGGAAATTTTGCATAAAACACACTTAATCATCATCATATAGTAAAATAAAATATTGAGAATGTTAGGAGACAGAATCCCATCCTCGTACAGTATGAAGAAGAGGTGAGAGGGAAAGTGGGCCGACAACATGGGTGTTGCTTGTTCACAATGGCGAGCAGGAGGGCACAGGGTTCCTACCGTTATTGGATGTAAAGATGGTGCTAGTCACTAATGATGGTGGCAATAGCGATGGTAGGAAGAGGAAGTGAAGAATGTTGAGAAGGAAGACACTGATGGAATTTATCGTAGGTTCATGGTTGTAACTATGGTAGCAACGACAATAAGAAAGGATTGATGTGGAACCGGCAACGTGCTATAAGGAGGTACCAAGTGCAGATCTAGCTCCACCTATCTAGTCCCCAAGCCTAAATTGTTGTCGTCATTAAGCAAGAGCCATTGATCCTCTCCTTCGACATCGCTGCCCTTTAGCTCATCGCCAAATGTTACCACTCAAGGATCAGGGCACAACCACCGTGTCTGACCGCTATTGTTGAGTCCACCCTAATCTCACTTCTTCTCTATCCAATTTCTCATCTCGCTGCTTAGACATGGTAGGAACTTATGTTCCATTGAGATCTTGTTTTGATATCCATTTGATATCAGCCATGTTACCATAGGTGATTTTTATAACTATTATTTAATATATATATATATATATTAGATATGATTTATATATATCTTTATCATCCAAAAAAAGCATCGTACAACAGTAGCCACCTAATACAACAGACTTAGTATTATCATCCGACGAGATTGAACGGCTCGTCGTGGCCTTAGGTCACCAATGGATACACCGGCGACAGCACCCCTCTGCAAATTTTATGTCAATTATGGGATAGGTCGGGACAAATTGCAGCAATCTTGAACATGCAGGGAGCAAGCAGTGAGGGAGCTTACTGGATCTAGTCATCTGTACCTTATAATATCCTTCCTCCTACTATGGTGGATCTAGCTGTATTGCAGGACAGAGATCTGAATTTCTGATAAGAGTGAGTTAATCTTGATTTCTTGCGAGGGAACAGATCATGAGATGGCACCTCCACCACAAACGATTCTAAAGAAGGGGAAAACATAAACTACTAGGCACCACATTTGTTTATGGTGTCATGCATACATGGCATTGTGGGGAAAATGCATGCCAGCTTCTCTAATCAATCGATGTATCACTAATCCGTACTTTTAAAAAAACCTGTTTGTAGCTACTAAGTAATCACTAATCACTACCCATGTTATTGGGACGTCTACCACCACTCTGCATGCGTACAACTACTGAACCCTCCAAGACTGAAGTCTGAACAAACGAAATTCATTTCTGCATCCCGGCTAGCTACTCCTAGCTCCTTTTTCGCCTCTCATGATCTCATCATCTTGATGTTCATGGCAAGAATGCATCCATGCAAGAATACATCCATGCATGATCTATCTGCCTTTCATCAATCGTCATTCATGGCATCATGGATGGACATGGACGGCAGCAAAGAAACACATATAGGGCCGTACACGCAGCTACTAGCGCTGGTCTCACGCTCGCTCGGCGAGTCGGCTTACGTGCAGATAGGCAGGTCGATTGTGCGAGTCGGCGCCTCCTCGTTGGCAGCGACGTCTGTTTGACGCTTGCGAAGCTGTGACCACGTTACCACCATGCTAATCGGTCAGGCTGAAATGGTGAATTGCCCACGCCGTGTTGGGGTGGGGAGCGTGCCGGCCGGGCGTCACGGCGTGGATGCAGGCAGCTAGGCAAGCATGCAGCTGCAGTGTTTCGGCCCTCGTCTGCAACTGCAACACGGATGGCGCTGCGTATAGGAAGTAATGCTGATAGTTGAGTGCTTCACTGAAGGACGGCTAGCTAGCGGCAAGGCGATCGAGGAGATAATGATTCCGTACACCCTCTATGCTAAGAAAAATCAATTCCTAGTTATAAATTTAGATATAGGCTACGTCTGTGTATTCGTAGCTAGAAATTATTATTTTTTCGACGGAGAACGATTCCATGCTCACCACGCGCCACGCCGCTAGCTCCTGCCGTTTCGAGCCTTTTTTTTTTCCGGCCCCAATCATGCCGCCTCGTCTTGCCTCTCGGCGACCGATAGCTCACACGTCCCGTCAATCCCACCACCCGAATCATACCGGCGGCAGCTGCGGCTCAAGCAGGTATCCGAAGCTGCTGCTCCCTGCTACTGCTAACAGCGAAGTGTCGGTCGGTCTCGACCTCGCTCAAGCAGTCGGTGCTCTGATTTCCAATTTTCATCGCGGTTTGCTGTTGAGGTTTCCTTTCGATTCCCACATGTTGGTGACTTCGTGACGGCCAGGTCTGACGATGCTAGCTTTTGGACACGGCATCGAACGAAAAATATTATTATAGCGATCGGGCACGCAACGCAGCAGCAATTCCTGCATTTTTCCTTGCAGTGGTAGTTCAGATATTTTGGAAGATAGAGAGCTAGTGAGCTGGGGTGATGGAAACGCCGGACTGAATTTTGGTGCCAGCATGAGATCCGATCCCCTTGCATTGCAGATTCGAGAGAGTTGCCTGTTGAGAAATGAGGTTGTTGAAGCGTGATTAGTAAGCAAGTACTCTTAGCCTTTTAACTTGGAAACTAAGGCTGCCAAAAAGAAAAAGGACTAGCTAATGAATGCTCGTCTTGGTATCATTGTCTTGTAAAAGATTACAGGACAGTATATTTAACCTTGTAGGTTATCCTTTTTGTATCCATTGAAAATCAAAAGTAAAGAATTAAGCCGAGTGTTGTTGAGAGATCATCGAATAGAATCCATTGATTTTTGTATAGAAGAATGAATGTACCATAACTGAGAGGATTCTCTGAACAAATTTCATACACAATGCAGTTCTAGAGTACTGAGTAGAAGGTGACTAATTAACCAACCTTTTTCTCAAACAATGATGCAAATTCAGATCCAAAAACAGGACAAGCATGGTTGTGCATTTCTCTGCTACAACCACTGAATCGTAATTATAAATCACCAACAGTAGTGAGGTGGTAGGATAGGAGATCCCCATCAAAGCAATATAATAAGATTAGATCAGTTCACCGAAAAGCCCAGCTATAGAAGAAAAGAAAGCAATCCTTAAACTAACAAGCGTGGCACACACCCGTGACGTGTACTCCCTAACCTCCAAAAATGCTGCTGTTAGGATATAGCTACATGGCTTCAGAGAAAGGAACAAACTGAGAATTTAATACAGGTAATTTTATACCGCTGCAGAGTTATTTCTGTCAGGTTTGGTTTTAGCTTTTAACCATCACGATTAACCTTGTCTGATCATGTTATTTGAGAGAGGATTGCATTGTGTTTAACGATTTTGTTTACATTTTGCTGTGGATTACGGTTTCACTGTGCTAATGTTAAGCAATCATAATTGTGCATGTGGTGTCAGTGAGCTAATCGTGGAGAGAAATGGGAGGGATGCGGCTGTTAGTGTGGGGCTGGATCGTTAGTTGGACCGAACGCCTGGACCCAGTTCAAGTTGAGACGAACCAGGTTTGTCTGCCTCCACGCGTTAGCTATGACCGAGCTACGCGGGATTCTCTTTCGAATCAATAACAGCAACTCGCCTAATTTTGGGTGGAAAATGGTAAAATAGCTATTCCGAATCTCACAAAATTTTGATTTGGTTACTTCATGGACGGATATAATGTTGTTTTTTTAGTTTAGTTTCTCTTTTTCTAAATACTTATCGGTGGATATTATTTATATTTAAACTTTATACTTAAATATAAACAATTATCTTTCATTGTAGTCGAACCACCTTAAAAATTATTATCAAATTATACTTTCAACTATATTTTATTACTTAAGTTTTATTTGAAACACTTTTAAACCTATCTTTTCACTTTTCACTTTGACTCGGTTAAATTTATCATTTTTATAGTTTAGATCACACGACTCTATTAAGCCACTTTCCTTTAGCTAAATATATGGGGTTAGCTGTGTAATGAGCAGATGTGTTTGAGGCTGTAGACACGTGTATTGAAAATGTTGTTAGGGTAATCCAAATCAAAACAATGATAAATGTATTCTGTCAAAGTAAACTTAATAATAAAAGATAAACTAAAGTATAAATTACTCAATTATTAATTATCAGATTATTGATCAAAGTTTAAATATTACCGGTCAACAATTTTGTAACATAGAAAGGGAGTGATTCAATGAAAAATATTGAGTGTAGACAATGCCCATCACAAATTATATTTTGAATGCAAAACTAAATCAATAACAAATCAGAAATCTGTACAATTCACACACATTTTCTCCTGCCATGCTAAATGTTGAACAAAATTTGTCGCACAGTAGTACAATTTAAGTGCAAACATGGTAGTACCACTAGTAGATCTGAAAATTCTTCTAGTCTTTTCCTATATCAGTGAAAAAGATAGATATTTTATTCCAGGACCCACTTGCATCCTCGGGACCGGAAAAAGCGCATAAATACCCCAAATACCACCCCACCTCACCCGCAAAATTACAAACAAGTGACCACACTAGTGATGCAAATATTACATATAAATCCTCGTAATATCACACAATTAATTTCAGATCCCACAACCAGAAGGGAAATATGACATATAAACTCTCATAGGTTTCTTTAATTACACTTAGATTCCCTTCTCTCTCCTCGCCACGCCGCCTCACCTCGCCGCTATATAATAACGCGCCTCCCGAGCTCACAGGAGAGAGTGCGCAGAGAGAGACGCGTTGCCTCCGCCGCCGCGCGCCCGTTGCGAGTTTATCGGGGTTTTGGTTTTGGCGGGCGCCGTCGCTGCCATGGCGATCCTCTCGGCGCTCGGGACCGAGGTGTTCATCCCCGTCGCCGCCGCCGTCGGCATCGCGTTCGCCGTCGTGCAGTGGCTGCTCGTCGCGCGGGTGAAGCTCAGCGCGGACGCGGCGGGCGCGTCGGGAGGGAGCAAGAACGGCGGGTACGGGGACTACCTCATCGAGGAGGAGGAGGGGCTCAACGACCACAACGTCGTCGTCAAGTGCTCCGAGATCCAGAGCGCCATCTCAGAAGGTGAGCGGCGGGTGGTCTCTCTCAGATCCGGGCGCGTCGCCTGGTTTGGTTAGATCTGATCGTTTCGTGCCCGTTTCGGTGTAGAGGATGCGGTTTTCGCGCGTTTTTCGTGGAAAAATATCTTTTTAACTCATTTGTATTTGGCGTATAATTTTTTTCGATGAGTGCGACATTTCAGTGGTAAATAGCTCGATTTATTTTGTTATATTCTCCTTCATTTAGTTAGTTTTAACGATGATCTGATGGGAAAATTCCAAATATTAATTTAACAAATGAACTCCTCAAATATTTCTGCACCTGGTTCATTTGTTAATGAAAAAGATCATGAAAAGTCTGAGATGAACCGCTGAAGTGATGTTAAAAATTGGAGCTTTTATGCAATGGAAGCCAAATCTTCGCGTTGGAGCTTTTGGTTCCTTTGTGGGGGCTGCCAAATAGTGTTGCTTTGTCCAAATATGTTCTTTTCTGATATTTTAGTCACTCCTGACTTTTCCTAAATCTGTACTTTTCTAGTGGGGGCTCCTCCTGTGTTATAGTGTTTTTCTTACAATTTTGTTTATGCGAGTAAGTGGGGCTGGCAAATATTTTTCCTTTCCCCAAGACGTAGAACTGAATATTGGTTTTATATGGCTTGTGGTTGGGCTAAATCGAGGCCTCATTAAAGAGTTCTTTTAATGCTTGAAGCGGTGCTCTTACTCTGTGTCAGTTTTGTATGAAAGATGTAGCTTTCAGTAGTACAAAATTTGCAGTGGAAGGTGCGTGAGGGATCTGTCTGTCAAACTTAACAAGTTGATCTAGTCGGTATTAGGCTGACTTAGGTTTACACTAATGTAAAACCTGGACACCAATCTTCTGGTGCCCGGTAGATCTAGTCTGGAAACGTCAGGTTCTTGATGAGGATATCTGCCATCTGTCACCAACGTGTCAGCTTAGCACATGACTTGAATTTTTGCTGTCTTGATCAGTATGGATGGCCTAAAGCTCTTCAGATGCGTGTCCCATTAGTGCGGTTTGTTTATGTAGTGTCACCAATCTTAAATGTAAAACTACAGCGAGTGGTTTATGGTTTTTTGGTAACATATATATATATATATATATATATATATATGTTTATGTGTGCGCGCGCATGTGTATATGTATATATGTATGTGTGTGTGTATATATATATGCACATACTCTTCTTTCATCATATGCTGATGTCAGAAGATAAAATTGGATCAAAGTTTATGATGGTGTTCTGTCTCATGCCATATGCGTGGTTTGAAAAACCAATCTTTTGTATTATATTCATAGTTTGTATGGGCATTGCAATGTAATATAGGCGTCAGTATGCTTCTACTGACACTATATCGTGTTTAATGATATAATTTTTATGTAACAAGTACCTTCTTTTATGAGCAGGAGCGACATCATTTCTCTTCACGGAGTACCAATATGTTGGTATCTTCATGTCAATCTTTGCTGTCGTGATCTTCCTCTTCCTTGGTTCGGTTGAGGGATTCAGTACAAAGAGCCAGCCTTGCACATACAGCAAGGACAAGTATTGCAAGCCAGCCCTTTTCAATGCGCTCTTTAGCACCGCATCTTTCTTGCTTGGAGCAATCACCTCTTTGGTCTCTGGTTTCCTTGGAATGAAGATCGCCACATTTGCCAATGCCAGAACTACCCTGGAAGCAAGGAAGGGTGTTGGGAAGGCGTTTATCACTGCTTTCCGCTCTGGTGCTGTTATGGGCTTTTTGCTGGCATCAAGTGGTCTTGTGGTTCTTTACATTGCCATTAATGCATTTAAGTTGTATTATGGTGATGACTGGGAGGGTCTTTTTGAGTCTATCACTGGTTATGGTCTTGGTGGGTCTTCCATGGCTCTCTTCGGAAGGGTTGGTGGAGGTATTTACACCAAGGCTGCTGATGTGGGTGCTGATCTTGTTGGCAAGGTCGAGAGGAACATCCCTGAAGATGATCCAAGGAACCCAGCTGTGAGTTTTCTTATCTTTTTGTTGGGCTATTAGTTTTTAGGGAAGTTAAGGAATAATCTTATCAGTCATGCAGTATTGTAGTGGCTATTATGGTTCATGATCTTCCTTCCCCTGAACTTCCTATTCTTGTTTTGCAGGTCATTGCTGACAACGTCGGCGACAATGTTGGTGATATTGCTGGAATGGGATCAGATCTCTTTGGGTCATATGCTGAGTCATCCTGTGCTGCTCTTGTTGTTGCATCCATTTCATCTTTTGGAATCAACCATGATTTCACTGGCATGTGCTACCCACTACTTGTCAGCTCTGTTGGCATCATCGTCTGCTTGATCACCACACTCTTTGCAACTGATTTCTTTGAGATCAAGGCAGTGAAAGAAATCGAACCGGCTCTGAAGAAACAGCTCATCATCTCCACTGCTCTGATGACAGTTGGTATTGCAATAATCAGCTGGCTGGCCCTTCCCGCGAAGTTCACTATCTTCAATTTTGGTGCTCAGAAGGAAGTGACTAACTGGTAAGCTACTTGTCTATCTTTGTTATTCGTTTGTGAAATGTGCTCTTTCTGATTAATTTATCGTGGCTTCAAACAGGGGCTTGTTCTTCTGCGTTGCAATTGGTCTGTGGGCTGGTTTGATTATTGGTTTTGTGACAGAGTACTACACCAGCAATGCATACAGGTAAGGGAACTATTACTTTCCAATTATGGTTTCTTTCACCAATGTTTTATTACTTTTTTTCATCTCTACATGCTTCTTCTTGTTGGCAGCCCTGTGCAAGATGTTGCAGATTCCTGCAGAACTGGTGCTGCCACCAATGTCATATTTGGTCTTGCTCTGGGATACAAATCAGTTATCATCCCTGTTTTTGCCATTGCTGTCAGCATCTATGTTAGTTTCTCTATTGCTGCAATGTATGGCATTGCAGTTGCCGCTCTTGGCATGCTAAGCACCATTGCAACTGGTCTTGCCATTGATGCTTATGGTCCTATCAGTGACAATGCTGGTGGAATTGCTGAGATGGCTGGTATGAGCCACAGAATCCGTGAGAGAACTGATGCCCTTGATGCTGCTGGCAACACAACTGCTGCTATTGGGAAGGTACAGTCATGTGCTTACTGTTGATTAATTAAGCATTAGAACTGGGTGTTTAGGGAGAACCATTAGGTTGGTTCCGTTACTTGATCCGTTTGTTTTCTTTTGTAGGGTTTCGCCATTGGATCAGCTGCTCTGGTGTCCCTTGCACTCTTTGGTGCCTTTGTCAGCAGAGCTGGAGTGAAGGTTGTTGATGTCCTATCTCCAAAGGTCTTCATTGGTTTGATTGTTGGAGCCATGCTTCCATACTGGTTCTCTGCCATGACCATGAAGAGTGTTGGAAGTGCTGCCCTCAAGATGGTTGAGGAGGTCCGAAGGCAATTCAACACCATCCCTGGGCTGATGGAGGGAACTGCCAAGCCTGACTATGCCACCTGCGTCAAGATCTCTACTGATGCGTCCATCAAGGAGATGATTCCTCCTGGTGCTTTGGTGATGCTCACCCCCCTCATCGTCGGAACCCTCTTTGGTGTGGAGACTCTTTCTGGTGTTCTGGCTGGTGCTCTTGTTTCTGGAGTACAGGTAGGCATTACATCCTCTCTACCTCTTTCTCATTATGTGCTTGTGCGGGTTTAGTAGTTCAATGAGTTTTCTTCCTATTTTGCAGATTGCCATCTCAGCCTCCAACACTGGTGGTGCATGGGATAACGCAAAGAAGTACATTGAGGTAAATGTTCAGAAGTCCTGATTGATCGTGTTTGGCGAATCAATATCCACTCGGGTCTTAACTTACATCAACTTGGCCCTTGTTTACTTCAGGCTGGTGCCAGTGACCACGCACGGTCCCTTGGCCCCAAGGGATCAGACTGCCACAAGGCCGCTGTGATCGGCGACACCATTGGAGACCCCCTCAAGGACACATCAGGCCCATCGCTCAACATCCTCATCAAGCTCATGGCTGTCGAGTCCCTTGTGTTCGCGCCTTTCTTCGCCACACATGGTGGTCTGCTGTTCAAGTTCCTCTAAGAACATAATACCAGAGGCTGCAGTATAAGATCTACTACGGGCATCACGAATAATGACCGCCATCTGTCCGAATGTTGTGCTTGGCATCGCCGCGCCGTTTTTTTTCGTTCTCATGTTTCAGGATTGCTGTTTTCGTTTCTTTGGCCTCTTGGAGGTGTTACCTTAGCCTTACTGTTAGGTTCATTTAGAAGAGACCAGAGTCCAGACGTTCTCCCATCTCTGGTGCATGTCTGGCAAATTTTCCTCGTCCCATGATGACGATGATAATGTTGAACTCTTGAACAATGAGATGCTGATCACTTGATTGTTGCATGTTAGTTACTGCTGGTTTCAGTCTGTCCTTCTAATCAATCTTGGTTTGCAATACCATTGTCTTTTCCATTTGGGATACCAAGTCTCCAACTGGATGATTGTTGCTGTAATAAAGGGCAAGTGATAGAAATGTTTTCCTCTACGGCTTGAAATTTATAAATTTCCATGGCTGGGTCAGACGAATCTTTGCAACTCTACAAATTTTCTCAGCGGCAGCCATGAAGTTTTACTGCTATATGGATTATTTAATTTGGGTCAATTGCCTAGACAATGGCACCTACAGTTGCACACTACCTCTCATTCTATTGATAGTTTGGTACTGGCATCCAAAATTTCTCAATTTATCTTTTCACAATCTTTCTATCCATACAAAAGCGAAAAATTAAATCTCAGAAAAAAAGCTGAAAGATTGCAGAGAAAAAAAAGGTGAAAGATTGAAAATGGGAAAGAGCTTTTCCCTTCCTTTTTTCGTCATATCATTTTTTCCCCAATCTCAATCTTACATATCTGAATGACCCAAAAAAAATCACAAACTTTTCAGTCTTGCAGCTTACTTCATCTTCAGATGGACAAACTTAGCTACCCATCCTAACTTCACAATAAAAATCACACCAAATTACCAAAACCAATCTTGACCTAATCTAACTACAAGCAGGAGCAGAAAAATTAGGTATGTGAGCAAACACAATGGAGTAAGGAGCCACAGCTATTGGTTGTGCTGCATCAACTTTGACAGGTTCAAGCCTAGGGATATCCCCATTTGCATCAGTAACCAAGGCCCTGCCATTCAGCAGCATCACTTGGCTCTGCAAGCTGCCATCTTCTGGAGTAAGATGGTACTCTTCTCTCATGGAACCAGCTGCCTGAACAAATCCTGGAAGATGCCTGAGCTTTCTGCTATGAGTCACAGTATTTGCATGGACACCTTCACTTGCTACAGTCACTTGGTTTGTGCTTTTGCCACTGAGGTTGATCAGCAGTAGAGTTATTCCTGGCTGAACATACAAGGAAAATATCGCGCATAAATTCGATTAGCAGACGACTTTTTTTTTAATTTGTGCTGATGAAAATGGATTGGCTTATTTGGATTGCTTACAGAATCTCTTGCGCAATGCGCATAAGCGCGAATCATGTTGGTGCCACTGAATATTGTGGATAGAACTTTGGTTCCCATGAGGCGATGCCACAGAAGAGCGCTGCAGGGGAATCAAAGTTGGGGGAAATTGTCATGAATGCAACAAGTTTGGCACTTTATTTGATTCAGGCATATGAAGTTGCCCTTTTACCTACTTAAGAACAGTTCAAGAATATCAGGTACCTGTAGTAATCAGGATTTGGTTGGAATGTTGCTGTGTTTAGCAGCCCATAGTTCCCACCAATCAAGCTTTGTCTGCAATAACTCTTTGTGTCATACTTTGCTGACATCCCAAGCTGACCAAAAACCTGAAAACCACACACATTCAGAATAACCTCTTTGGTAACTGCTACAATTTTATTCACTTCAGAAGCTCTTGGCTTACCAGAAGCTGAACACAAATGAATCTGTGACAAGATGGTGGCCACTGTTGTAAGCTCCTCCAGCTTCACCAACCCATGCAACAGCGGAAGTCCCTGCAGATTTCAGGATCCCCTGAAGATTGCTGAATTTTCTTACCATTCCATCAAGATAAGATGGATTCAGGATCTTCTCAATCAGATGTGTGTCCACTCCTGCGGCAATCGATGTTCGGCGCGTTTATTCAGAATTCAGACTTCAATTCATATATCGAATTATCAGGAATTTATGATTAGCATACCTGGCCATAAACTGTAGATGTGATGGGTGACCACATTCATTAGATTTGGCCTGGTTTTGACTATAAGTTCAGTAAACCAGACTGCATCAAAGAAACCTCCAGGAGCAAGAACAAGTGGCTTTGATGGATTGCCTTGGTACACACTGTCAACTAGTGTTTTCAGTGCAATTACATCTGCAGCATATTGGTCAGCCCCAACCTTTGTTCCAACTCCAGTGCCACTGAGTTCATTTCCTGCAAGGAGAGTACACAGATAACATATTTCCAAATCGATCCGGTTGAATTGCATGAAGAATTTTTATACTTCTTATTAAAGATTCTTTTTATAACAAAAGGCAAAAATGTAAGGGCAGGTAGTACAAGAATTCTCATTCTGTTCTTTATTTGGTAAGCTTGGTAATCCGAACATTAACTAAACAGATGTTGACAGCATGTGTCAAAATTCAACGCAAAATCTGCTTGTTTCTGACCAAATATTATCCAAAGAAAGCATTCGAGGCACTGTCAGAGCAATTTAACCATATGATTTGAAGTTACCGAGCTCCCATCCATGAATTTTATACCCCTTGCTCGCAGTGTAACGAATCAGTGATGCAGCATTGGTGCAATCCCATTGCCCTCCCATTGACCCATCCGGCAATGGAACCCGGCCGTTGAGAGCGTTCAACCCGAACACGATTTTCGCGCTGCAAATTTGAGTAAATTTCATCGAATTCTCGTCAGTTCAAATGATTCAGAGGGCTACAAAAATACACCCTTTTTTTTCAGATTCAGATAATAGAAATTGGAATTACCCGGATTTTTGGAAGAAGGCGTTGAGCTCGTCCCACCTGTGCATAGTCAAGCAACCCTGCGTGAACCCGAACATCTTTGACGCGTTCTTGACGAACGGCGTGCACTGCCCTCCGCCGTCGCCGGTGCCGTACACCAGTTTGTCCTGCAGCGACCCGCCCAGCCGGAGCTTCAACGGCGAGAAGGCTGGAAAAAGAAAGAAACGTCACATCGGGGAGCGAAGAAGACCAGTGTGAGCCCCTGCTGCACACGCATGGAGACTAAACCACTATGGAACGGCGGCTCCTCGTCGTCGTCGTCGTCGCCTACCTCGAATGGCATTGAGAAAGACTTTGTTGCATAGATCCTGCAAATGCAGAGACGGAGCTCGTGTGAGTTGGATTCACTGGGGAGCAAAAATGGCGCGAACTGGAAGAAGAAATGTGAGTAGAGGGGGTTGGTGTCGGCGACCAGGTTGAGGAGGGAGGCGAGGCCCCAGCTTCAGGTGTCGTAGTCGCAATTGTCCGGCGGCCACCAGTCCAGCGTCGCGCACACGAAGTCCTCGTCCGTCGCCGCAATGGCTCTCCGCCCTTGTGAGTCGCGGGAAGCGAGGAGTGCCAACTGCGAACTCCGGCGAGCGACGACAGGAGCCGAATCGCGAGAATTGAATCTGGATCGGGAGTTTTGGTGCTGCAAGAACGCACAGTTTTTTTTATGATTGGATTGCTATTTATAGAAAACAGAGTGAGACCATATCGCTCATAGCGCGCACGACGCACGGAGTGTGCGTGTCTATCCCCACGCACGGCGTCGCCTAGCCATGACGGCATGTTTCCAGTTAGTGGCCACTAACTAAGGCGCGCGGTCACCACAAGCCGATGCCTGCGCGCATGCTCGACTGGAAGAACGGAAAATATGCAGCGAAAACGAAGTGGGCACATGGGAGTATCTAACAATTCTCCTTCTACTCCTAGTGTGCCTGCATGATAAACACCAAGTCTAGAATGCAGCTGATAGAAACGCTCGCGCCCCAGTGCTTTTGGTGTAGATGTCCGTGAAGATGAACCTTGTTCTTCTTGACACATTCATGTATATAATGAAACCTCACATCTATGTGCTTACTTCGGTCGTGAAATACTGGATTCCGGCTCAGCGCGATGGCGGATTTATTGTCGATCTTCAGTGTAATGGCGCCAGCTTCCTCTTCCTTGAGCTCGGCTAGGAGATGAGCAAGCCAAACACCTTGGCAAGCAGCAGTGGCTGTAACTATGTACTCTGCCTCGTAGGATGACAGGGCCACAACGCGCTGCTTTTGTGATTGCCAGGTGATCATGTTGTCCCCGAGGAAAAAGATCACTTTGGTTGTGCTCTTGTGGGTGTCGATGTCGCTGGCCAAGTCACTGTCGCTGTAGCCGATGGGCTGAGCTTCTTTCTTCCTCCAGTAACAGCAACCAAACTGTAGAGTGCCTGCTATGTATCTGAGCACTCTCTTGGCAGTGACCAGGTGCTCAATGGTGGGAGCCTCCATGAAGCGACTGATGTAGCTCACCGAGTATGCAAGATCGGGTCTGGAGTTCACCAGGTATCGGAGGGAGCCGACGATGCTGCGGTAACTGGTTAGATCCACCGATGGGGCAGAGCTCTGCTTGCTAAGCTTTATGCGAGGCTCCATGGGGGTGTGACTGGGGTTGCACCTAGCCAACCCTATCGACTCTAGGATCTTGGCAGCGTACACACTTTGGCAGACGGTGATCCCGGCCTCGCTCTGGGTTACTTCCAGCCCCAGGTAGTAGCGAAGGAGGCCGAGATCACTCATCTCGAACTTTGCCTTCATCTCCTCCTTGAACAAGCTGATGTCGTGGTTGTGATCACCTGTGATCACCAGGTCGTCCACGTAGACCCTGACAACAAGCCGGCGTGCGCCCGCACCGTGTAGGTACAAGGTGTGCTCGGAGGTGCTTCGCTGGAAACCCAACTCGATCAAAGAGGAGTCGAGCTTGGCATACCAAGCGTGGGGAGCTTGACATAGACCGTATAGTGCCTTCACCAAGTGCAGGACCTTGTTCTCATGGCCGCAGAGTACAAAACCAGGTGGCTGCTCGACGTAGACTTGTTCTTGGAGTACGCCATTGAGGAATGTAGACTTAACGTCCATGTGGTGCACTGCCCAGCCTTGTGAGGCGGCATGGGCGAGCAGCAATCTCACGGATTCAAGTCTGGCTATTGGCGCGAAGACCTCATCAAAATCAATGCCTTGCTGTTGAACGTATCCCTTTGCGACGAGTCGTGTCTTGTATTTGGTGATCACTCCCGTGGTGTCTTTCTTGGTCTTGTAGACCCATTTCAACATGATCGGCTTCACACGGGGGAGCCTCGACGAGCTCCCAGGTGCCGCTGGCTTTAATAGAGGTCATTTCATCCAACATAGTGTGGCGCTAGTGCTCGTGACGTAGTGCTTTGGCGAACGTCATAGGCTCGGCGTCGCTGGCCAGTAGAAGATGCTCCTCCAGGTCCCGATCGATGAAACCGGGTGGAGTGGATTGGCCGAGGATGTTGTTGACGTGCCTAAAGCGCAGGGGCGCCTCGTTGTCATGGTCGAAATCCAGCTGCTCGTTGAAACCGGACCCGGGCGGCGTGGTGTACTCGACGTCGTCATTCAGCTGTGCATTGGATGAGCCTGCTGTAGGGCTTGCCGTAGGTGTGTGTGCTAGCGCGAACGGAGACGTGGGCGCGTCTGGCGATGATGGCGAGGTGGAGCCCGATGCAACAGGTTCAGTAGGGGCGCGAGCCAGTCTCGTACTGGTGGTGGTGATCACGGCGGTCTCCTCCGCAATGGACTCGGTGATGGTGAAGTCGGTGTCACCCCCATCATGATCAGTAGGCCATGCCCACTGAGCGCTCTCGTCGAAGATGACATCCCGGCTGATGTGCACACGGTGAGTAGAGGGGTCGTATACACGGTATGCCTTGGACCCGGCCTCATACCCGATGAAAATCATGCGCCTGCTGTGATCGTCAAGTTTCTTGGTGTTTGGTGAGGTTACCTTGATGTGGGCAATGCTACCAAACGTGCGGAGGTGATGAACGCCCGGCACACTCCCCATCTAGAGCTCGTAGGGTGTCTTGCCCCTATGCTCTTTCACGAAGATCGGTTTAGTAGGTACACGGCCGTTAAGACCGCTTCGCCCTAGAACACGGCAGGGAGTCCTTTGCCCTTGAGCATGCATCGCACCGTGCCCACGATGGACTGGTTGCGACGCTCCATGACACCGTTTTGCTGAGGTGTATACGGTGCCGTGAGCTCGCGACGTAGTCCGAGCTAGGCGCAATAATTGGTGAAGTCCGCCGCAGTGAACTCGCCACCCCGATCGGCACAAAGCGTGAGCAGCTGCTTGCCAGTCTTCCTCTCCGTGGCTACCTAAACACGCTTGATGGTTGTCGCCGCTTCACCCTTGGACGGCAGCAGTACCACCCACATGTATCGCGAGTAATCGTCGACTAGGAGAAGGAAGTAGCGGTTACCGCTGGGCGTTGGCGGCGAGATCGGGTCGCAGAGATCACCGTGGAGGAGCTGGAGGACCTCGGTGGAGCGCCCCAGCGCCTTCTGCGGGAACGGCGTTCGGCGCTGCTTGCCGACAAGGCACCCTTCGCAGACTTGCTCCACCTGGCTGAGCAGGGGCAGGCTGCGCACGAGCTCTTCTCGAGCCATCTTGCGGAGCACGGTGAAGTTGACATGTCTGAATCGGGCATGCCAAACCCACGCATCCTCAGCGCCCCGCGCCGCCAGGCACACCGGCCGTGCTATGGTGGTGTCAAGTACGTACAGGCGCCCTAGGCTACGGGGAATCTTCGCGAGTAGCCGCATCTCCTCGTCGCGGATGGCCATGACGCCACCCATCACTAGGACTTTGTAACTGCCCTCATCCAGCTGGCCAACAGAGATGATGTTCGCCGTTAGTCGAGGCAGATAGTAGACCTTTGATAGCGATCGGTGTTCCCCATTCTTGCAGGAGAGAAGCACGATGCCACTACCTTCGATGCAGGCGGTGGAGCCGTCTCCGAACCGCACGGATCCAGAGATGCCAATGTCAAGGCTGGCGAAGGCTTAACAGGCGCCCATCATGTGGTTGGAGGTGCCCGTGTCCAGAATCCATCGGCTCGGATCCCGGTTGGCGGCAGAGTCGAGGGAGGGGAACACAGGTGGATTTGGGCGGCCGATGAAGACGGCGGTAGAGACTCGATGAGAGGCGCTGGCGGTGGAGACGATGGAGGGCGCTGGCGGCGGAGATTCGATGGAGGGCGCTGGCGGCGGAGAGGACTCGATTCTCTTCGGCTAGACAATGACGATGGCCAGCATAAGTGTGGCCTCGTCCTCCTGGGCCACATGGGCCTCTTGGGCCGACTCCTCCTTCTTGCTGCGGCAATCACGGGCTAATGGCCCTTTTTGCCACAACGGGGGCAAGAGTCATCCGGCGCGGATGCGCGGAGCTTGGGCCGCTTTTAGAGTTGCTGCTGCCGTCGGTGCCGCGTCCACGACCTCTACCGCGGTCCTTGCCACGACCACCGGGGCTAGAGCCTCCACGCCCAGACTCAGCGGCCTTTTTCTTGTACTTCTCTATCCATTGCTCCTCAGTGAGCAGCAATTTGCCACTCGCGGAGCGGGCTCGACGTCGTCAGCGGCTTTGAGACGGCTGGTCACTTCTTCGATGGTGAGCTAAGAGTTGTCAAGCATAGTTTTGATGGAGATCACGAGTTGCTTATACCGTGGGCGAACGACACGCAGGTATTTGGCGACAACTTTCTCGTCAGGCTCCGGATCGCCAAGCGTGGCCAGGCGCTGCTCCAGAGAGGCGCAGTGTGAAGTCCTCGATGGGCTCGCCTTCCTAGAGCATGATCGACTGGTTCTGCGCCGTCGTCTTCCGTACCTGATCGTCGTCGATGCGGAGAATACGGATAGCCTCCCAGGCCTCCTTGGCGCTCTTCTTGCCGATGAGGACCGGCACCATCTCCTCCGGGACCGCGCTGCAGATGGCATCGAGCGCGTTCCGGTCGTCGGTGTAGTCGACGTCGTCATACTCCACGGCCTCCCAAAGTTCACACGCCTCCATCTTGAGCTTCATGCGAAGAGACCACTCGTTATAGTTGGTCTTTTTGAGTTGGGGCCAGTTGCCGGAGCTACGAACCTCCCGCGGATGGCGTGCGTCGCGGGTGCGTGAACGGCGTGTGTGCCACGTGCGTGATCGGCGGGGCGGAGATCAATCCGGCGAAGGTGTGCACTACGGGGTCTTGACGCCTGAGACGCCGGTGCCATCGTCACCCTTTCCGGTCATTGAACGGCCGCGGGGTCTTGTCGGTGATGCCATGGCAACGGCGAGGTCCCTCGAACTCTCGGCTCTGATACCACTTGTGAGTCGTGGGAAGCGAGGAGTGCCAACGGCGAACTCCGACAAGCGACGACAGGAGCCGAATTGTGAAAACACAACTTAAATCTGGATCGGGAGTTTTGGTGCTGCAAGAACGCGCAGCTTTTTCTGATGCTTAGATTGCCATTTATAAAAGCAGAGTGAGATGATGCCACTCATAGCGCACACCACGCATGGCATCCCCACACACGGCGTCGTCCGGCCATGACGGCATGTTCCAGTTGGTGGCCACTAAGGCGGGCGGTCACTACAAGCCAATGCCTGCGCATGCTCGAACGGAAAATATGCAGCGAAAACGAAGTGGGCACATGGGAAATCTAACAGCCCTTCCACGCCGGCGACCCCGGCGCCGGCCGCCGCGCCCAGCCGCAACAGCGCCAAGAACCATAGGCCTCCAAGAAAACGCCTCACCTCCATCCCCGCAAGCACCACCACGACACCGGCAAGCAATGGCGCAACGCCTCGCCAGCAACGAGCCTACCCTACCCGGCGAGTCCCCCTGGCAAGGAGCAGGCGGGCGGGTGGACAATGCCGCTTTCTGCCGGCCACCTACACCATGGCTAAATACTAAATGGGAAAACGCCAAAACGACGCATCGAGTCAGAGAAGAGCAGGAGGAGGAAGAAGATAAGGGCGGTGGTAGTGGGGAGTAGAAATGCAGAATGCTTCAGCTTCACTGTCCAGTTCGATCCATGCTGCTCTCTAATCCCTTCTCCATTTTTCTTTTTCACCGCCATTCTTGAGCTCCATCTCCTTCCATGCATGACGCGGTAAGCCCGGCAAAAATTCAGTTTTTTTCTTACGTGAGCAGTTAGAGCGGTTAATTCGGTCAGATTTTGACCGGGGAGAGGTTAAATTTCGGCGAGCAGTAACACTGTAAAAAAGTCTGTAATAACAGTGCAGTACAGTGGTGAAGGACAGAGCGTAGCGGTAGTAAAAAACCAAAAAGGTTTCCTAGGAATCCAACGTACTGTCCACTTGTTTACTGCTGCAGTTGCATACTTGGATGATTGATCGTTTCGTTTGTTCTTGCCGGGCTGCAGTGGTGCAGTCCGATTGGAGATTTCTGATTTCGAGGGGAAAATTGACAAGAGGATGGGTGTGGATGTATTCTTGCCTTGAATAGAGAGAGGGATGTGAATTAAAATGCGAGCCGAGGTTTTCATGGAGGAGTCAAGCTCAAATCTTTAGCTCTAAACGCTGGGCTAGTTTGAAGCAGACTATTAATGATTATTTCCGTGAATTATCAATTTAATTATAGGAATAAATTAAATATCTTTGAAAATAAGCTTGATGTAAACAATGCAATAGAAGAATGTTTTTTTTTGAGAAAACGTATTTTTAAAGACGTGGAACAAATGATCGAAAAAAGTGAAACTTTAGAAATTCTAGTGGGCATCGTGCATGAGAGATTCTAAACAGCCTATTTTATCTTGACCCTGTTCGAAGTGGATATTAGCTTTGTCAGAGAAAAGGATTGAACATGAGTCCATTTGTAGGCAATCTGCTACACCTGCCATCCAAAGTCGGATAGGAGCATGCATGAGAGTTAGTAGCACACCACTCTCAACTGGTCCTCTCTTTTGCCAATCCAAAAAACCATCCAATCTAGCTACATGGAGCTTTACAGCACTTTGCTTTCTTTGTGGGCGCAAAATGGCACAATAATAGTGGGTGACAAGGGCTTGGTTGGCTGAACTCTGACCATTGGTGGGGGCTAATGGGAGAAAGGACATGGGGTCTCACATCTTGAATTGAATTCTTATTGGATGAGATTGTGAAAATATCTTGATTTGAATGATCAAGGTTTCTCTGGAATTCCGACTTGCACCACTACTTCTATTAATACCTGACTAGAAAAGGATAAGCTTATTGCACAGAAGAGGCTCCATGTAAGGATGATGTAGTAGCTTAGCGGTTTAAGGCTTTGTTCTTATGAATGATTGTCCATCAAGGTTTCTCTGGAATTCCGACTTGCACCACTACTTCTACTAATACCTGACTAGAAAAGGATAAGCTTATTGCACAGAAAAGGCTCCATGTAAGGATGATGTAGTAGCTTAGCAGTTTAAGGCTTTGTTCTTATGAATGATTGGACATGCTATGGACAATTGCTTATTGGGATAAATTAACTATTATATATCATAAACCTAAAAAATAGCTTACAACAAGTTATCTAAGAAGTGCTGATATATAAACTTATAGAAAATCCTAGTTTAAGAATCATGGTACACATAATCCATAAGTTCGTAAACTGAAAAGAACACATTCTAAGATTATTTTTGAAGCATACATGTGTTATTGGAATGTTCTTTTGTTCTTCCTTTTACTATTTCGGTATTATCTGAATTTGTTTCATATCCCTTCCTCACTTTAATAAAAAAAAGCAGCCCTTCTTGTATCTCCTCAAAGAAACAATATTTTTTTGGTTGAGTAATGAGTTCAGAAAAATGAGATAGCATACGCATCTGAGATTCTGGAACAAATGTACATGTCCTATCGTCCAAGTTGGATAGACCAATTCTAAGCCGGGATGGCCGAGTGTATAGTTATTTGATAAAGGAAAGCTCTAGAATTTCCAAAATTTCTGTTTGATCTTTTGGATTCTACAAGATTTTTTTAACCTAGGAGTTGGTGAAGGCAAGTGAAACCAGGGAGAAGAGGCCAACAGGTTGCAGGATTCTGCAAATTCTACCCTATGATACCTTCCAGATGCCACTCTGAAGTTCTGAATTTTGATCAGAATAAACTACATGGGATAGCTGGTTCAATGTGAATTTATCAAGAACTATTGCCATTGAAACTGTATTGTCAATATATTTTAGATCAATATGTATACCGAAAGAGGCAACTTATCCTTCAATTTCAGATCACCAAATTGCAATTGTTTGTCTGTGTCAATGGTTTTGAAAACTTGTTTTCAAGACATAGTGATATATTGATGACTGATACAAATAGCTGGGTATGACATGGTCATGTACTTGAAATATAATAGATTGGCACATCTAGCTGTTTATATCAGATCAATAGTTCGTTTAAAAAAGATTCTGATAAGAAACAGCCATTTTGTTATATCAGAATACTTGATTCTTGAAACCTGGTAGTTTCTGCAAAGAATGTACGATGCTACTCTGATGTCACAACACTGAATATATGTCTGGTTCTCCTCTACAAGATGCATCGATCTTTGCCGGCTAATACACTACCATTTCAATGAGAGGCCATTGCGGGCTAAGGTATGAACTGACGGTTTGTTTGGGGCAACGTGCATGGCTTGGTTCAGAACTTCAGAGAAATGCAGCCAAGGTTGGTTCTTCTTTCTGATCGCATCATAATTTGTATCGCAACTTGGTAGCACGTATGATGGCGAGTCTTTGTGTCGCTTGTATGAAGTTTGTTGTTCTTGGTTTATCTGTTATCTCTGTTTTTTGGTACTTGCATTTGACTTTAGGCATTTGGTACATTTTTGTTTTGTCTTTTCCACAAGAAAGGTAGTAAAATGGTTTAGCTAAAGAGAAAGGTTGTCCAAAATGTGAATGCAAGCTACACAAAAATACATGCATTAGTACATTACAATGTAGGGAGAGCCGTGCGCAATGGCGTAACTGTTCGTCAAGGTATTACAAAAGCGGATTGCTATATAATTGTCGACACATTCCTCCCACCCCACAAAAACTTTATCTATATAGACCGTCGGATCACGTTGAAATTCGTGCAGGAAGGGAGGGATTGTTTTTTTGGTGCGGTGTGCACGAGGCAGAATCGAACCACGACCTTAATGTGCTCAACTGGCCGCACACACTTTTTGATTTGTTTTATACGAGTTACGTACACTCCTAAACCAACTTGTCCAAACTTTTTCTCCCTATGTTGCATTGAAATTATAAGAATCTATTTTTTCTCTAGAACCATCGTAGTTATACTCTAATTACACTGTATTACATTTAAAAGTTTTTCGCCTAAAAAGTTGTTAAATATTGTATAGCTACTCCCATTACAAAAACCCATAAAATAAACACATAGACAGTATATTCTAAACTGCAGGTTCATTCGCTTTTTAAAATTTCTGTCAAATTTTTGCTCATGTGTGCGTTGCAAAAAAATAAAATTCAGTACACATGTCATATTCTTATGGTCCATCACAACCGAACACGGCCTACTGACGAGATCGCGTCGATGGGCCGAGAATAATGGGCCCACACGTCAGAGAAACCCCACGGTTCTCCCCAACTAAATGGGCCCCGTTCCGGCAGGATTAATATGGGCCCCCAAGCTAAGCCGTGATCTTGTTGCAGCCCAAATAAAATGGGCCAACCGTGATCCCGTTCCGGCCCAAGCGAAATCGCCGGAGGCGTCGCGCGGCCGCGGCGTAAGGCATCTTCGTTTTGTTCGTCCGCGTCCGCGGCGCACAAACCACAGGGCGATGGGATCGCGCGCCGCGGCGAGATCATCCCCCCCCCGAGACGCGCTCGGCGTCCACACGATCGCTCCGCGCCCACCACCGCCACCCACCTTGTCTCGTCACGCGCGCTGCCCTCCAACCCTCCAACAACCGCCTCCCCCCACCACGCCGCGTCACGCGTCGCCGTCGCGTCGCGCACCAAATAGCGCCCGTACTCCTCTCCCGCGCGCGCCAAGCTAGCTTACTAAACCCTCTCCTCGTAGGGGAGCTCGAGCTCGATCTCTCCTCACACACCGTCGCCACACATTGCATGCGTGCGACGTCGCCGGCGAGTGGGAGGGAGGGATGGACTGGTACGCGTGGCTGTGCAGGGCGGATCTCCACCCGGACGTGGCGTTCCGGTACGCGCTCCTCTTCGCGCGCAACGAGCTCGGCGCCGCCGACCTGCGCCACCTCGACCACGACTTCCTCGCCACCATGGGCGTCGCCGTCGCCAAGCACCGCCTCGAGATCCTCAAGCTCGCCAGGAGGGAGAAACCGCCTACCTCCTCCGTCGCCGTCCAGCTTCCGTGGCACGCCACCAGGCTGCTCGCCGCAGCCGTGCGCCGCTCCGTGCTCTCGCTGGCCGAGCGCCTCCGCTCCGTTCCGCGCCGGGACAAGACCGCCGTCTCAATCGCCCCGCGCCCGCCGCCGATGTGGAAGGCGCCTCGCGCACCTCGGCCGTTGCAGTCCGCCTCCGGGCGGGGAGGCAAGAAGATGACGCTTCTGAAGCACCTGAGCAAGCCCATGCTCACCAACAACAGCGGCGGCGGGAAGAAGACGACGAGGACAACGAACGGCACGGCGACGTACAAGGCCGCCACTCCTGCCGTGGCGGCAGTAACCGGGTGCTTCGCAAACCCCGAAGCCTACAGCTACAGTGACGACGAAGACGACGCATACGACGGCGAGGACATTCGGTGGGAGTTCATGTTCCAAGATCTCAAGCCCACTTAGCCGGACAGCTCGCCACGAGCCAGCCTAGCTAGCTGCGTCCATCGGCGTCCATGGCTCCATGCATGCAGCATGCGGCCATTCTCTGTGTTGATTGAGAGCAAAGAAGAAGCCAAGGTGCGTACATGTACACCCACTGTACTCACTGTCACTGCACACTACTAGTCTAGCCACTGTCTGTCTGCATGCTTGTTACTGTTGCATTTGTAAGCTGTAACTGTATATTCACGTGTAGAGATCGAGAAAGCTCGTGTGTTTTTTTGGTAACTGTTTGTACTACTGTTCTTCTAACTCTGGAGCTGCAAACCGTTTGATTTTGGCAGAATTTCCCTTTTTTTTTCTTGTTTGGTTCATGCATTATTGATAGTTGCATACGTGCAGTGACAATTAATCAATCATGTTTCTTTCAGCAGTACATCTTCATATTCAGGTTACGCCGACATCATTGTTCTTCACTGTAGCATCTATTATTGTTTATGCACGTGCCATGTACGGAGTAGGCGAATATGATACGAGTTCAGAACTAATAAATAAATACATACTTTTAATGAGGAGCAATTAATTAAGTGCAGCTAGATGCTAAGGACAAAGTTTACTTTTGAGATCGACCCTTGACAGCGGTTGCACATGCTGACAGTTTCACGATTTAGATCAGAAAAGAAACAAGGGTGATGGGGTATAGTAGCATGCTGCCAAAGGAGGTTTTTTTTTTCAGATCTGAGCAGCTAGTGTGTGACTTTGTGGTGACAAGTCACTTCAGCCACAATTGAAAAAGGCAGGACGACGGTTTTGTTCAGGGTTTAGATCTGTCGGCTTCAGTGCAATGTAGCTGGCCAACCTGGCCCTGATCAAATCTGAATTGCTATCTGCCTGCTGAAAATTCATCATGCTGATGAGGCTTCAGGAGGATTATTGCTCCCGAACATGTCCTTGATCCAGACAAAGTAAACAGAATTTTGTAGTTACTACTACTATAACATAGAGTGGCATGCCGACATGCGTTTGATTGGTGGTAACTGGTAATTAAGCATGTAACTCTCCAATCTCCTGTAGTAAATTGGCCACATGGTTTGGGTTGAGAGTTCAGACTTGAGATGCAGATTAATTCTTAAGATAAGGTACAAGAAGGTTTAGTTACGTCGATTGATGCCAAGTTCAGTGCTGGGACAAGGTCAAACGTGATAAGTAGCCAACTAGCTTCAGCGACAAACCATACCTCTGAAGAAGAAATGGCCAATAGCCTACTCTGTTGAGATGCTCAAATGCTTGAAATTATTTTTTTTTCTCAGAACATGAGAACACCCCAATAGTACACAGGTTGTGAGTATTTAGTATAATTATAAACCGCTCTTATACAAAAGGAGCATCTCTCTCTGTTATTACATTCTCGGTTTCTCGCTTCAGCGCATTAGCCTAGTACCAGCAGCACCAGCATCTAGCACTAGAAACACAGCAAAAAACATCTCTCTCATTCCTGAACCTCATAGCTGAAATAACTGTGTAGAACAATACTCGTAACTGAATATAGTAGATCCAAGAATACCATCAAGCAAGCTCTCGATCTCATATGGTACATTAATGTAAATTCTTGAAAGCCATTCTCAATGAGCAGAGCTCCTTGGCGGGCTGAAGGATCCACCAGCATAGAGCATCTGATATACTGGTCGGATTTTCACTGTCAAAACTATGCTCAGCAATGTACCCAAGCTAGTAACGCCAGCTAGAACGCAAAAGTAAAGTCTGAAACAATTAGGGCCATGGCATGCAATGTCAGTGTTCATTGTTGCGGCATGCTGTCTTTCCACTTCCTGGTCGTAAACATACCCTGCGAGACTGTTAAACAGGAGCGCGCCAAGCGGATTCCCCAAGGAGATGAAATTAAAGATCTTTCCAAAGTGCTTCAATCCAAACAGCTCTGATGAAGTTGACACCATCACCGAGAATTGAGCACCATAACAAATGCCAAGTAGAGAAACAGAGACATGAAGTGTGGCATGGTGACCCAATGCAAAGAGCAGGTATATAATTACCATCATGACTTGGGTGAATGTGATCAATGTTGTCCGTGGAAAGGTCCTTGACCTGCAAAAGAAGATCAGTGAAGTAAGTACAGGATGGTCATATAGAAAAAAAATAGAATTTAAACAAAGGCACTTCAGCGATGAACCCTTTAACATTTGTATACACTGGGAAAGGGATTATCCCTACTGTTTCTTCTATAACAAAAGAGAGAAATTATGGTTAGTTCTGAAAATTTGAAATTGCATTGGAGGCTTGATGATATCAGGAAAATAGATGGATCATGAATAATGCCAGAGTATAACATGTTTGTTCCCCCAAAAAACAAAATCTATGGGTTGGTTACAACCTCCAAGAAACTTGACGGGACGACTAAGTAGTAAATGAAGTCTTGGACTACTTGATGAAACAATCTTATTAAATTTCGCATGTACGTAGGACAAGAAATTGCATTACCTGACTAGATACTCAGAAACAGCACCACCTCCTAAACGGCCAAAAATATTGCTGAAACTGAAGAGGGCCAGTGATATGGTTGTATCAACAACACCTTCTGCAATTCCAACTTGTGCTAGATTATTAAGAACAGTGACTCCAGATCCAACTCCAATAAAATATACTGCAAATAAAGCCAGAAATCAGCCTTCAGCAGTGCTTCACGAAATCTGAAGTCCTCTCCCCTTTTTGGTATTCTTCTCTTCTGATTTATAGCCCCTTCACCCTCAGCATAGAGTATATCAATATCCATGGAATCGTCATCTTCTATATTACCAAGGTTTGATGCTGATGAAGAAGGAAGCAATGATTCTGTATGATCATGATCAGCAGAAGAAGAGCAGTCTGATGAATCGGATTGCCCTTTTCTTCAGTTACTTGAAAACAATGTCATTTTCAAGGGTACTGTAAGTGGAACAAAGAGGACAAGCACCACAATGACAAGCAGAACATAGTTCAGAGCAACAGTAAGAGTTACGAAATGATCCAATATTGTGGCTGTAACAAGATAGGACCCTAGAAGAACACTGGAGAGTTGTGTGAACAGAAAATGGACTTGCTTCAAAGAGTTCTCCACAAGTGAAGGTTCACAGGGCCGCACAAAGTATATTGTCACAAGGCACACAACAGGAACTCCCAGGGTGAGAAAACGCAGAAAGTTTGCAGCTGAATCATGAAGTACTCCGGTGTATATTACAGTGTACACAGCAGCACTTAAACCGGCATACCCTTTAAGGATGCCAGCAACAGCACCACTACTGAGTGGGAAGTTCCTCATGCTAGTTACCAAAACAGTAGTCCCCAACCATGCACCACTGTTTGCAGCAAGGCATAAGGCAAACCATATCTGAAATACAACAATAAGATCACTAGTTAGTTTAAGCTATACAAGTTTCCTATCAAAGTAAAGATCACCATCAGAAGAAGGCAAGAAGCTAGAAAAGTAAAACTCCTCAATCTGTGCATATAGCTGGCGTATGAAGCCAAATGGCGCATTTTTTCAACCCAATTGTGGCCCATACTTGTTTGCTAGTGTTTCTGTGTTTGGTACAAAAATTCTCATTTTGTTGTTTTCTTTGTTTTTGGGATCTCAGAAAATGACTCCTTTTGTTCCCGGGAACAGGTTCCTCGCTACTTACTCATAAAGTCGTTACTTGCACCGCCCAAAAGTGGTCACTTGGCATAAAAGAAGCGCACTACCCCTCAAATCACACTACAATACAGTTTAGCAATTCAACTCCAATTCCGCAACCTAGCGATAATGTACAATTAATACTGCATTCAAATGCAAAACTAAAATTACAAAAAAAATACCTGGCAAATCGATTTCAGAAGTGAACAACTAGCAGCAGATCCAAGAAAAGGCAAGGCAATTTTTTGAGCAGAGAAGGATAGATCACCAGCCAGTACGGCAGCGCGGGGCCGGAGCCGTAGACGGTGAGCAGGTGGATCCGTAGCCGACGAGGCAAGCCGCGGCGCCAATGAGCAGCAGCAGCGCGGGGTGGAGCCGGTTGCAGAGCACCCCCGGGAGCAGGCCCAGATTCTCCTCGACGTCGCAGGCGCGAGGCGGCGCTGGTCGGCGCCGAGAGCGGCCTTGAGCGCGTGGGGGTAGAGCGCGAATGTGGAGCTTGCTCCCCCCGCCACCGCCCCCCTCATCCTATGCCCCCCGTCCTCCCCGATCGATCGAGCAAGCCGTCCATCCCAGAGAAGCAGAAGCTCAGAAGCCTCCACGGGGTCTACACGCGGCCGCGCGGCGTGATCAGCAGCGTGCGAGGGGATTGCTGGTGAGGAAGGTGTCAAAACGGGGAGTCGATCGTGATTAGGATGACAATGGGCTGAGTAAATTTATATCCGACCAGTCCTATCTTCATCCGTATAATTTAATAAAAAGTAATATAATCAATAAATTATAAATTGGTATTAATGATTTAAAAGAGTGTGATTTTAAATAGATCGGATATAAATTACTCATAGTTAAAATATAAGTTTTTGGTCACGGACAGATATGCCCACAGATAAAAAAAAAATCAGGTCCTTCTCCATCGGGGCCACAAATTGTTATCCAGTCACGATACAGCACGGTGACGAGGAACTTGGGTTTGGTACGAAAAAGGCGGAAGGCGATGAATTCTGCTACGACGACGGCGGCGAGGCGACGAGAGGAGACCAGGTTGAAGAGGGTGGTGGGCTTGAAGGCTGGAAGCGAAGACTTGTGTGAATGATAGATGGGTCAGGTGAGTCTAATGGGCGAACGTTCGCACACGCGCTCGGTTTGTGAACGCGCTATGGCCCACGTGCGCATGCGCGACGTCGAGTCCGAAATTAGCCCACCTGCTGGTCATTTCCCTCTTCGGCCGTGAGCATCGTGCAACCCATTTATGTACATGCATTAGGCTAAGCTATAAAAAAAAGTAGAAACTTTGTATATAGAAAACTTCATACGTCGAAATATATAGTATAGAATTTTTAGAGACTTTTGAAACAGAAACTTTATTTATAGAAATATTCAGTATAAAAGCTTTATACTTTAGCTATCTTATCTAAATTTATAGCTAAATGTAGCTATATATTTTAGAATAGAGAGAGTAGATAGAAACATTCGAATTTAATTTATAGAGATACCTTAGGTAAATTACTTGGGTAAAGATATGTACTGGAGCAATAAATATGTTGTCATATATAAAGAGGAGAGAGGGAAAAATGAGCTGCCTCTGGGTGTAGAGATGTCTTATAGACTACACTGTAGACGAGTGCATGTTGTCACTGTACAAGAGAATTTTAGTACTCTAAAACATAGTAATTAAGTCCTCTAAAACATAGTAACTGGGAAGAAATCTCACATGAAAAGGTTCAAGTTCCAGTATTGAACCCAAGTAAAGATAACTCAAAGTAAGAGTTGAACAATGTTGTCTTTAAATGATGTGAGTGATATAGGTTAACTTTCTCCATTCCATTAGTGCTGACCACCGGTACCATTTCGCTGCTACTGTTAGGTGGCACGACAGCATCAGAATGGACTTGAATAATGCTTTGATCATTACGAATGGCCATCCATTCCACCCCCAATGTCTTGGACCAAAAAGATATCTAATTTAGCGCCCACATGTAGATAAACAAAAGCTTAACCGGGGTCACAAGCTACTCATTGACAGCGCTCATGATCCACGCTTCCTGTTACTATAGCCATGCAAAGCCGGTTCAGTCGATCAGAAATACCCAAGTGGGCATATCAAGATTCTTCAGCAATCCATCTGTAAATGCAGTGATCCAATGCGTTGCAAAAACCAAATCAATGTCCTTTCCAGTCTGGTGGTGTGTGTGATCATTGCCATGTTCTGATCATATCATGCAGCCCCTTAAATGCATCGATTGATCGGCAGGAAGCTAGTGATTAATCATGCGTGATCTGATGAATATTTTATCGATGGATTATGTTCCATTTGTTCAGCAACAGTGTCACATTGTCACTAGCTAGATCAAGACTCCAGAGTAGCTTTCTGCAAGCTGCTCTGAGTGAGAGAGTTCGTCAGAAGATGGCAGAATTTGAGGGAGATTTCAGTTGATTTGTTCTGAATAAGTGCTACTAATTGATCTACTAATGCTGGTTCTTTGCATTGTTCAGTATTAATCTTGTGCGAAGTAAAGGAAGTTTGCCAAATCCTTCAGTGTTTGAAACAATTTTTGGTCAATCAGCGTGTCTCCCCGGCAGGTGAGCATGTGAAAAACAAAGACATGCATGGCCCAGATGAACAGGGTGGCAGGAACAAGTTTCAACTTCACGAACCAAAATGTTTTTTTTTTAATTTTCACGTTCTTATCACTATCAGTTTACTATATATTACTTCAATTTTAAACTAAATTTACACATCATTTAATTTAGTCGTGAATCTGTGATAGGTTCACTATATATTATTGCAAAATGGATCAGACTAACAAGCAACAACCATCTGCAGTGCGCCAGCGACAGTGAGATGTAGCTAGCTACCTAGCACGTGTGCAATTATCTAGCTAGCTCGAGCAAGAGTTGATCGGCAATGGCTGGCTCCGATCACCACCCCGGCGGCCGGCAGGGCGCGCCGCTGGTGTTCGACGAGCTCCGGTGGGTGATCCAGATCCGGCACTCCCTCCAGGAGGACGGCGGCGGCGACGACGACGACGACGACGGCATCCCGGTGTCCGTGTTCAACGTGCCCAAGCAGCTGCAGGCGCACAAGCCGGCGGCGTACGTGCCGCAGTTCATTGCGCTCGGGCCCTACCACCACTGGCGGCCGGAGCTGTACGAGATGGAGCGGTACAAGCTCGCCGCGGCGCGCCGCGCCCAGAGGCACCTCTGCGCCGGCGTCAATCTCGAGCACCTCGTCGAGCAGTTCGCGCGGCTGGAGCGCAAGGTGCGGGCGTACTACCACCGGTACCTCGACTTCAGCGGCGAGACGCTGGCGTGGATGATGGTCGTCGATGGCGCGTTCCTGCTCGAATTCCTGCAGATCTTCGCCGCCGCGGAGGACGGCGGCGGGAAGCCGGCGCTGAGGAGGGTGTCGTCGAGGATGGCGCACCTCGTCGACTTCGCCGGGAGGAAGTCGGCGCACAACCTCATCCTCCGAGATATGCTCATGCTTGAGAACCAGATGCCGCTCTTCCTCCTCCGGAAGCTCCTCGAGCCGCAGTGCTCGTCGGCGGAGGAGGCCGGCGAGCTGCTCGGGAGGATGGTCACCGGGCTCATGAAGGAGCTCTGCCCCTTCAAGATGATGGACAACTTCCCGGCGATCGACGTCGCCAAGAACGCGCACCTACTCGAGCTGCTCTACTACCTGCTCGTGTCCAAGCCGGCCGAAGACTCCGCCTCGACGACGGCTACGACATCGAGGAGCAGCCGGTGGACGGTGGCGGCAGTGGCGGCGAGGAGAAGCCGTCCGCCGGCTTCGAATACGTGAAGCAGCTGTTCGCCGCCGTGTGGGGGATCATGTCGAACCTCAAGACAGGCCCGATGCAGTACGTGGCGAAGCCGATCTCGTTCGCGGTGAAGGTGCCATGGAAGATGCTCACCGTCGTGCCGGGCTTCTCGGCGATGAAGCACCCGGTCGAGTCCTTATTTTCTAGCGAAGGGAGCTCCAGCGCCCGCGACCCGACGTCCACGGCGGGGCATCACATCAGCCGGCCGCCGCTGATCGAGGAGATCATGATCCCCTCCGTGTCGGAGCTCGTCAACGCCGGCGTCCAGTTCGTCCCGACGAACGGCGACATCTCCACCGTCGCCTTCGACGCCAAGGCGGCGACGTTCCACCTCCCGGTGGTGACGCTCGACAGCAACACGGAGGTGGTGCTCCGCAACCTGGTGGCCTACGAGGCGTCGGCGGCGTCGGGGCCGCTGGTGTTGACGCGGTACACGGAGCTGATGAACGGCATCATCGACACCGACGAGGACGTGGCGCTGCTGCGGGGGCGAGGGGTGGTGCTGAACCGGATGAAGAGCGACGGCGAGGTGGCGAAGCTGTGGAACGGGATGAGCAGGTCGGTGAGGCTGACGAGGGTGGCGTTCATGGACGCGGCGGTGGAGGACGTGAACCGCTACTACGACGCCCGGTGGCGCGTGAAGACGAAGCGGTTCATGCGCAAGTACGTGTTCAGCTCGTGGCAGCTGCTCACCTTCCTCGCCGCCATCATGATGCTGCTGCTCACCACGCTGCAGGCCTTCTGCTCCGTCTACACCTGCTCGCGGTGGTTCGGCGCCGTCACCGTCACGCCGCCGGCGTAGCCTCTCTCTCAGCCGCCGATGTGGTTGGTTTGGATTGCATGCGTTTGGGTTTGGGATTTTGCTACTAAAAAGTGTACATGTGCATTTTGGTTTTGGTTTGTATTTAATGATTTTTTTGGTTTTGGAATTAATTTATACTTGTATGTACATTTGGTTTGACAGATACCCTACAATGATACAAAGTTTGGTGAGAAGTAATTGTGTGATTATTTTGGAAGTGGATTTTTATTCTCAGGGGATGTCCACTCATTTTGTATATGGTCTAAAAAGTTATAAACAATTTAAATTTTTTTGATAATATAGATTAATATATGATATTTCACTCCATAAATATTTAAGTTAAAATTTAGTATATAAAATAGTGCACTATATGAATTAAATTTATTATTATTTTTTCTATTTATATAGATCGAGTTTTAATATGTATGTTTGTGGAATGAAATTTGATCTATCTTGTAAAATTATTTTAATTTTTTGATAACTTTTTAGATGAAATGTAAATATGAGAGGATATCTCCTTGGGGGACAAATAGACTTTCCCGAATTATTTCCCCTTCTATAAAGCGTGATAGTGCAAATTGTTGAAGACAACGACACCTATTGAGATAGATACTTGCAATGTGTGTATTCTATTTCTTAATTGTCAAAAATGTTGTTTTCTATGGTGTCTTGGTGGACTATTTATAACATTTAGATTTTGGTAGGATTTAGTAAAATATACTTTTACATTATTATCCTTTGAATAAGGACGAATGTGCCTTAAGCTGCCCATAATCTTAATATCTACCACCTTCGATGATCTTCACCACATCTAGCGTCTTTTTGACATCTAGTGGTCTTTGCCTCCAATAGTCTTCATCTGTAATATGGAAAAACATTTTGCTTCTGCTTTGTTTTTTAATTTCTTCAACTATATCATATCCGCATCCTAATTTTAATTCCTAATTTTTTGGCTAATTATTAGGAGTTAGGTGAACCCACCTATATATGCATTCTCTTTGGTTTACTTTAAAGCATCTTCAACAGGCCTCTAAATATAGCACCTAAAATTTTTTGAGCTGATAAAAAAAGTCCCTACTTAGATGCCCCACGATATGAAGACCCCAGATCCCTCCCCACCTAAGGGCTCTAGACCACGACCTCCATGGCTCCATCCAGTTCAACTAAACGGTCTATGGCTGTTTTGGTTCGAAATTTTGCGCTACCAAATAGTTGGCATTTTAAATAGTGGTTTGGCAAGATTTTATTTCCTATCAGAAGTTGCCAATTACACACATACATTACCAATATATTGTCGGTGCCAAAAATATTAGCAATTAGCATGGTATCAAAGTAAACCAATCCTAAATTTCACCCGCGAGTTTACCTGTGCCCCACCCCAACCAAAATAACCTTCAGCTTGAGTCAGCTTCAGTTTAGTCTTTATTAATTGTCAACAATGTGTTTGTAATATAATGTCTCTTTGCTAGTTGCTTATAACTAAGGATCAATGTCCCAATCACTTTTTTAGATGAATGTCACAATCACTTGTCAATGAAGATAACCTGCGTAGGACTACAAATTTTTTTTATCAACAGTTACATGATTACGATATAGACAAATTGACCCAGCAACTTTTGACTTAGCTATTTAAATTTCCATACTACATTCCGTTGGCTCAGTTTAGGCAATGGAAAATTTGGCAACAAAAGAAGGTCAGGATTTTTTTAAAAAAGTACGAGTTGCACAACCAAATTCGCTGTAAATCATGTCTTAATCAGTCGGCATGGAATTTTGCTTGCTCATATATAGGCCATATCGCATGAATAAAACATGATAAATGAATCTAACATAATAACATGACATGTACTTGTCTGATCCAATCGCTGGCATTTTATTTTTAATAATCATTTTGAGGCTAAAATATAAGAAAATCCTTCACACCCAAGCAATTCATCATGACAAGGACATTTGTTTTTTTAATTTTTTTTTTTGTAAAAGTTGCAGCAGTGAGCTACCCCTTCTGCCCCACATGAACTGCAACTTGGCTAACATCATTTCTTTCTTCAGGGCCTACGTTACATAATTATAGGGGAGATTATGCTCAGAAAAAAAAAACTATCCACTATATAAAGTAGCAGCAGAAAAATTCACAAATTTCTACAACAATGGCGGTGAGCAATCAAGCAGCAATGACTATTCCTTCTAGTTGTAATTTGTTTTAGATATTGCCCTCTAGTTGTAAAAGCTGAACTGGTTGGTACGTTTCATATGAATTTTTTATACTTAAAATATTAAATTAAATACCATTATTAGCTTAGAAAAATATTCACTTGTCTTCTGTCAAACTATTTGATGACATAAATAAGAAAACCAGGCGAAGAGAACTGCTGCACATCAGGCAATGCTCAGCCATACGTGAGACTGACACCTGAAGCTGCAGATGATATTTTGCCGCACAGCTAGCATTCTGCATCCTCATCTTGTGAGTTTCTTGATTGAAACTCTGTAAAAATCGACAATTAGAAGCCTACGAATTCATGAAGTTGTAGTTTCTTGATTGAAAATCTGAAATATTGTTATCAAGTCGTTTCAGTTTCTTGACTGAAATCTTGTCAAGAAGTTAGTACATCAATGGTGTTTCTCACCCTCTTCAACAGAGGGTAGAAATGAAGAACGGAAAAATAAATGAAATTACACCTTGGATCTTGCTAAAGCAGGTTGCCTCCTCATATGGTGTGTCACTAGCTGAGCACAGCTTATCTAAAGAAAGAATGAAAAATAGAAGAAAAAAATGTTCAGTGATGTCTAGGGTTATGGCCTCTTGGACCATAATAATCTACATGGATCTCAGGCAGCTCATGTCCTACTCTATTCTTCTCTTCAGAAATGGTTTTCTCCATTTCACCGGATTGTTCACCATCGGTCTTTGCTACTACTACTTTATCCCCTGATGTCTGCAAACAAAGAATGTACATCAGTTAGCAACTTAGCTTCAGCAGAGAGATTCATTACCTAATCCTTAATCAGAAAACTCAAATGACAGCTAGTGATGAACACTTGCATTATTGACAGTCTGGTTGCTGAATGCTGAATGACTTTCTGCATCCAACCGGATGCTCTGAACTGTTGCAGCCATCAGGAGCAGAACCAGGACAGCAGCAACCAATGGCAAGGAGGTCTTCATTTTGATCTCTGTGTAAGAATCTTGAAAAGGTTCAGAGACTGGACTAGCACTTCAGCTCAGATGGAACAGTGAGGAGCTATGAACTTATATTGCTGCAACCATTTGACCCAGAGATATATATACATCCTTTGCTTCAGAACAAAATCCTGGCCCCATCTAGTGATAGCTGCACTCATGTCTGCAATGAAGGGGTAATCTGAAGTACAGATGCAAAGTGCAGAATTACTATATGTTATTTCTGCTATACTTTAGACTAGTGTGTCTGCCCAAAGTATGGGCAATGTTTAGGCCATTGGCCCCTTGATTAGGCGACAATGCCATACTTGAAAGTACCAAATGTAATTCAGAATTTTGTCAAATACTGTATTTGGTCTCAAGTGTGATACACATCTGCACCTAGAAAGTTGCATTCATGTATCTCTAGGAATGTACAGAGTTGCGTATGTTTGCTTGTTCATTCCTCCAAAAAAGTGTGCAAAGCCAAATTATTTAATTGGGTTGAATACTGGAGAACAAGAAAGTTCGAATTTTTTATGCGAACATTAAGATTAATCAGACGAAAATGATCAGTGTCCGTGCAAATTGACATGAATTATTCAACTCTTTGATGGCATTATTTTGGTCTTTTGTGTTTGTCTCCGTGTTTTTTGTATTAAGAGACCAGACAACTTAATAATCATGAGACAAAACCATGGAAAAGATGAGCCAATTGGCGGCAATTTCACTCAATGGGTGTGTCTGTTACATGGTCAACGTTCAATTGCCCTGAAAGTAGCTGACATTTTTATTGACAGAAATAAAAAAAGAGAACAATGAGCCTGCGCATTCATTTCTTCTTCTTCTTCTGGACTTCATTTGTTAATGTTAAAATATAAAAACATATATATTTATTTTATTTTATAAATAAATTATGACATTAATAGTATAAAATAACATAAATATATCATCTATCAATGGTTTTGTTTTGAGCGTTAATAGCAGCAACAACCAGTATCGTGCGAATAATCTGTGGTTTAGGACGATGACGTGTTGCAGCCGATCGAAGAGGAAGACAAGCTATAGTGGATGACTAGTGAGCAATCGCACTAAAAATCTTATTTGCCCTCTACTAGTGTAGGACTTCATGAGCACGAGGTTTCAAAGACCTACTTTGTTGATTCACCAATGCACACCGGTGAGCAAGACAGAGTAGCCGATGTGTGACAGCACAATACAAAGAAGATGGTAAAACACTAGATTGTTTTTGCGTGTTTCAAGTTAAGGTGATGGCTTGGTACTTATAGAGATATTATAACGTATGATTAGGACACCTGCATGACCTCTATAACGCGTAACTGAACTAGATAAGTCGTGCGTAACCTATTTAGACTCCACGCCACTCTAATGTAAAAAATAAATCAATTGTTGAATGTAACAAAATAAAACTCACAAGCATGAGTGCCCAATTTTAGTGGACCATTCATGTGCATGTCACATACGTGCGCTGCCTGGCAAGGTGAGGTGAGTGAGAGCGCGCGCATGTTTCTCTAGTTTTCTTCGCTATACATGACTCAAGTGGCTATGAGATTATCCACCCTTATAGGTAAGTTTCTCTAGTAGAACTAGTAAGATAGTACTAAAGTTTCACATGCAACTCTTTTCATGAGGTGGACCTTTGAGATTATTTTAGAAATTATTCTTCATATGAAACTTAGCTCATTTGCAAATTTCAACAATCCTCCACCAAATCTCAAAGTCCTAAAAAGATTTGCTATTCTCCAATGTATTGTTTATATACAAGTATTTCGATGGAGATCGGTTAAAGTTAAACATCTATATCGGTCACTATGCTATCTTAACGTCCATTTGATAAATAAGAAGACCATATGAGGCAACCAAGAAAAATAGTATTTAGATTGTAGTCAGTCTAGCAATAGGTGAGTAAGAGTCAAAGAAATTTTTGCCTTCTTTCTGAGTATAGCCTTTAGCCATAGGTTGAGCTTTATATTTTTAATTGTACCATCAGGCCTAAGCTTCTTTTTAAACACCACTTACATCCTACGGGTTTGCACTCATAAGTTTGTTCTATCAGCTCCTAAGTTTTATTAGTGATAACAGAATCCATTTTACTACGAGTGAACTCCTTCTAGTAGTCTGCATTAGAAGATACAAAAGCTTCTAAAATAAACTTAAGATTGTCATCCATGAGGTATAAAGTGAAATCATTACCAAAGGACTTAGCAATCGTTTATCTCCCTCTTCTCCGAGGAGCTTTACGGCGATCATCCTCAGTAACATGTTTATATGTATGTTCATACTGTTTTAGTGATGTGATTGAACTAGAAATTGTTTTAGAAGAATGACTAAAAGTATTATGTGCATCCTTCATTAAAAAAATGCTCTTAAAAAATTTAGCATCACGAGACTCCATAATTATACTAATATGCATGTCATGTTCATTAGATTTGATTATTAAAATTCTATAAGCAATGCTATATTGAGCATATCCTAGAAAGACATAATCTACATTCTTAGGTCTAAGTTTACACTTCTTCATTATTGGTACATTGACTTTCGTCAAGTACCCTCATGTGCACGCATAGGTAAAAAGGTGATGGTTTTCTTCCAATCCATACATTGTATGGAATTTTGTTCTTATTTATGTTAGGAAATCCATTCAAAACATAATTCGAGATTAGCAAGGCCTCCCCCTACTATATCTTAGTAGTCTCGTGGTATCTAACATGATATTTACCAAGTCAGTAGTATGCAGTTCTTCTTTTCGACAATCCCATTAGACTCGGGAGAATAGAGAGACATCCTCTCAGGTATGATGTCATTCATTTGAGAAAAACTCTCCACCATGATCTGACTTAAATCTCTTTATCTTTTTATCAGTTAATTTTCAACTTTTGCCTTATAGACTTTAAAATAGTCTAGGGCCTTATCTTTCTTTTTCAATAGATGCATATAGCAAAATCTAGTAGCATCGTCAATTAATCTCATGAAATATTGTTTTCCACCCTTTGTTAACACCTCATTCATTTTCGTAAAGATCTTAATGTAGTAGTTCTAATGGTGCCAAGTTTCGCTTTTCAACAGGCTTGTGAGGCTTGCGAGGTTACTTTAATTGCACATAACTATGGCACTTACAACCTTTGATAATAAAAAAACTTTAGAATTAAACTCATATTAGAAAGCCAAGACATTAAACCAAAATTAATATGGCATAAACATAAGTACCAAATATTAGCCTCATCATCAACATTGCCATAAATATGGTTCACAGACTTATTACAAAAATCAAAAAGGAAAAAGCGAAACAAGTCTTCGCACTCATAGCCTTTACTAATAAAATTTGCATATTTAGATATGACTACTTTATTAGACTCAAACACTAACTTAAACCCATCTCTATATAGACAGGAGTCACTAACGAGATTTTTGTCGATAGTAGCAACATGTTACACATTCTTCAGCTGCATGATCTTTTCTAAAGTAAATTTTAGTTCTATTGCACCAACACTATGAATAGTAGCATGCGGCCTATTCCTCATTAAGACAGAGGAATCCCGAGTGATATGATAAGAAGAAAACAACGAGATGTTAGCACATACATGTACATTGGCCTCGTATCAATCCACCAATTAGTGGATTGATTATCTGAAAGAACATTTGTTAAATTACTATACCGCTTATTTCGCTAGTGTTGCCAATGGTCACATTAGCATACTTAGAAGTCTGTTCTGTGGGTGCCATCTTTCCCTTGCGCTATGGACGGCTAAGTGACTAGGCAAGCCACACAGAAAGCAAGTTCTGTCATCTTCTTCATTGTTATTATTGTTATTATTCTTCTTTTTGAAGTTTGTGGTTTGTTGTGTTTTGATAAACTTTTCATTAGTCTTGTTTGGTGGCTTTTGCACCATATTGGCGCTAGACTGCCTACCATCGCCCTTCGATGCAACATCCTTTGCCCGAGCTTTCTTCTCAATATCAAGAGATGCAATTAACACCTCAACAAAGTACTCTTGTCTCATGCTTGAGTGCAATACCAAAACTCCTCTATGAAGAATATATTTTTGCAATAATGCATGTAGTCACAAATTTGTCGGAAAGAACACACTTAAAGAGTTTAAGTTCCCTAGTAATGGTTTGTATTTCATAAATTTATTTGACCACAGAATGATTGTTAACCATACTAAAGTCATAAACTGCTCTATGACATAAAAGTCATTACAAGCATCAATAGCACCGAATTTGGTATTTAGTACATCACACAACTATTTTGTGTTGGTCATGTACATGCATATCTTAACCAAATGATTACCAAAAATGCTAAGAATGCATCTTATAAAGATAATAGTGGCTTCCTTAAATTCTTTCTGTTGTTCAGCAGAGAGAACTCTTTTAGGTTTGCTATTACTAACTCAAAATCACTTTATAGTTGTTAGCCACAAAGTGACCCTGATATGTCATCTTTTAAAGTACACACCAGTAAATTTATCCGGCCTCAGTGTATTGGTAAAACTAGCAATTGAAAAATCACACCTATAATAAAGTTTTTGGATGGTTGAAAATATAAGTATATGTAGATATAATTTATTTTATACATGAATTATGACATTAATCGTATAAAATAATAGAACTATATCATGATCTAAACATTTATATGATAGTAATCTGACATCATGTATACGCACCGATAATTTTGTTCTGGTACGTTACAATAGCAGTAGTCAATATCATGCGAATGATGTGCAATATAGAATGATGACGATGGCGCACCACAACCGACTGAAGAAAAAGACGAGCTGTAGTGTATGACTGGTGTAGGACTTTACAAGGATGGGGATACGAAGACCTACTCTCCCAATCCATTGGTGGACATTGATGAGCGGGACGAAGTAGGCAACGTATGACCGTGCAACACAGAGAATATAGCAAAACATTAGATTGTTTTCATATGTTTCAAGTTGAAACGGTGACTCGATACTTATAGAGATATCAAGACGTATGATCCGAATGACCGCACGATCTCCATAACGTGTAACCAAACTGAATAAGTTACGCGTAAACTATCTGGATTCAATGCCACTTTAATAAAAAAAATAGATCAACCGTTGAATACATCAAAATAAAACTAAAAAAAAGTCACCATTCAGCATACGAGCGAGCGCACGTTTCTCTAATTCTCTCTACTATACATGACTTAAGTGGGTAGAAAAGTTCCCACCACCCAATATTTTTTATATGTGCCTTGACGCATTTGCAAATTCTAACAGTTACAACCTCTTAGAATTCCTCACACCTGAAAGCTGACAGCTCATGTTTGTAGGCTTAATTACCAACAAGAATAATAACTGGTGCCACAACAATGGTAACACCAAACAACAATGAGGTGCCGAGATCACTACATACAATTAAAGCTCGGCAATGTAACATACTACAGAAATTGCAGCAAGATGGCCATCATTGGTTTTGGTTTCCCAGGAGTGTCCTGAGGCTGTTCAGCCCCTCAGCTGAAATGCTGCGCGCCACCCTACCGGGCCGGCTCACTCTGATCTGAGGAGGAGCCTCCAGGTGGAAGGAAACCAACAATGCCGTTAAGTTGTCAGTGGCGCCTCGCTTTATCGCCTCCTCAACGATCTCCTTGCAGCAGGACTTCACATCGTTGTGTTCTTGGAGGCGCCTCCGTGCAAAGTCCACAGCGTTTTGGTTTGAGAAGACGTCCCAGATTCCGTCGCTGCAAATTATCAAGAACTCGTCATCCTTTGTCAGTGTGATCATCTTTAGCTCTGGTTCAGCGCTAAGTGGACCTCCTGGACTGCCAACTTCTTTCATACCCTCAAGATGCCAGTCACCAAGTGCTCTAGTGACTCCTAACAAACCGTTCAAATAACCGTCATCCACGTAGCCACCGAGTGATTCTATGCGCAGTTTTTCACTGAGGCTGCAAGGCCTGTGGTCCATTGACATCTCAATTGCAGTGCCGCACCGGGAAAGAACCGCCCTGCAATCACCAGCATTTGCAACCAGAAGAGACCTACAACAGACATGAAAATATTAGTATCCATCATAAATGTCTGTGAACAAGCGAGAGGTATAATTATAAAAACGTAGCAAAAGGTTCACATAAAGATATGATATGGATGTTTGCCTATTTATACTTTTAGAACTATGTCTAGGAAATAATAAAGCGATGAAATCTAAAGCATGTGATAAAGATTCAAAAACATGCAGAATCTTATAGCATAATATAATTGCAAAGGAGAGATGCTAACCACAGCTATAAGTATCTAACCAACCCCAAATTCAAATTGAATAGTAAAGAAGAATCCAAGGTTGTCACAGGTATACAGCTCATGTCTCATGATACTGATAACTGATTTTTATAAGCATACTACTTACAAAAATAGGAAAACTGCAGTTTTGTGTGTATAAAAGCACCTTCCGAAAATCATTGCTGTAAGTGCCGTTGTGCCAGAAGAAAGTGTTGTCTCTGCAAATTGACTATCTGTTTGAACAAAGGATCTCCTTACTACTTTCTCAAGCTCAACAGGAAAATCAGCATCTTCCACAATGACCCTTGGTAAATTATCACGAACAAAATGGGCAGCATCTTTTCCCCCATGCCCATCAAAGACCTGACAATGGAAATGGAGCACATACTTAACTCACATAAACATGCTATGGTTAGTAGTTTTATCAAAATACAGAAGCAGAAGAATAGGAAAAATGATAAACCCACATCCTTAATGCTAAATAAAAATGGAGCCCCACAAATGGTATAGTAGAGTAACTTTACTCAGAGATCTCTATGTGTGGACAACATTCTGTGTATGAATTATGTAAGAAATTTCATTGAAAATTGAAATGGTGAAGAATACAGATCAAGTTTTGTAGGTGAGTATATAGTATGTCTGGATATGATTGGTTGGATAGTTATTAAGGATCCAATCATTTGTAAGTACATATTTTATACATATTTGTTAGTACATGTACTCCAGCTACACTACACAGATAAGCCGGGTCAAATGGCAATTGGAAAAATGCAGATGGCATGCTCATCTTCTACTGTACTGGTCGTCTTGATATGTTACTACTGGATGTAATATAATCTGATTCCAAAAATGTAACAGAAGTTTTGACTTTCATTACAGAGGACATGTTAATCTCTTTTTAGCTGTAGGTTTATACACTAAAAATTTTAGGTACACATTTGTCAGTCAAAATCAAGGAACATAAAAATGAGCACGAAAGGGCTTACACCATAAAAGGAAATAGCTTCCTTATGCACCGATTGACAACCGAAGTTCTTAGCTAGGTCAGCAATACACACATGGGCATCTTCCATGTATTGACGGCCTCCAATATCCGACCAATCCCCTGACCTAATATTCGGGACAAAATTACCAGACTTATTTTGCTTGAAATCAGCAGCTGCCGTGTTCTCACAAACTCTCTCCATCTGCCCAAACAAAAGAATTAATGCTACATCAATTCATTTGTACTAGAAGTTTAGAACTGGAGCAATAGGAAACAACTCTGGTGAAAATAGGAAATATTTTGATGCTTCTTTAGAAGCATGGGTAAGCAAGCAAATTCAAATCACACGAGATGGCCAAGCTGAAAATTTTTGTTAGTTAAATTACTAGCTGAGTGCCAATGGCCAATAAATGTAACACAAGATAACCAAACAAGAGATTAACTACTTGGAACAACATCACAGAATAAGAGAAGATCTCGTAGCTGCTACAGTCTGGTATGTGCTGATTGAATAAGCAGAATAAACAGATGAAATAAATAAATCATCCAAAATTACAGACTTCACTACTTCAGCAACGTTCATAGCAAAAATTAATGCAGCAACACTTATGATCCAACAATCTCACTAGCCATAGCCCATAGGTAATTAAAGCCTAGCAGTTTCCATAACTGCAGCCTAGTAGTTTCTATAACTGATACTATGAAATAAGCACTTCAAAGTTAGCAAACCACATGGATCACTTCAGGAAAAAAAATGTGTCCTTCAGTGAGAGAAGCATAAGAACCATTCTTTTTTTTTCTCATTTCAGTCAAGAGAGGGAAATAAAGTACCATGTGCACTTTGCAAGTACTAGTTCCTTCCTGTTCTAAAGCACGTGATGATTGTTTTCCCCTGCTTGGTAGGTACTGCAGTCTGAAATTAGTACCTCACTTTCAAAACACATCTCAATAACAACGAACATGCAAAGATTGGACGCTGCGACTACACACACACACACACACACACACACACATATATATATATATATATATGTGTGTGTGTGTATTCAAATATATATATATATATATATATATATATACATATTCAAAAATATATTCAGTACAAGATCAAAGTACCAATGAACAATGCAACGCATAGGCGACCAATAGCGTATTATGGCTGGCAAAAAAAGCACCTACCAGGTTACCAAACTTCACAGCTACTAATGCAGAAAACTTAACCCTCTGCCCCCGATGAAATGACTCAAAACACCTTCCTCTTCCACAAATGATCAATCAGTAACATGAATTAAACCACAAAAGAAAGATTTAATCCTCTTCTATGATTCAACAAATGGAACATATAGAAGAGGCGTGCGCACAAAGCAAGCAAAGGCATGTTTGCTTCCTCCTCAATCCATCCATCATTCACGCCATGATCAAAGAAACCCAGATGAACCAACAGAAAAATCTAACAACGAAAACCCCCACAAAAAAATCGAACCTTTTCTCGCAGGCAGGAGAAACCTGTACCCTCCCGAGGAGAGGGGAGGAGTTCGTCGGGGTTCTTCTTGGCGGCGTGCTCTCCAAAATCCAGCCTTTCCGCGCCCTCCAGCTCCTCCACGCACATAGCGGCGCCGGACAGGCCAGGCTCTGGCGTTCTTTGGCACGGAGCTCGCGCGCACAACTGGTGCCCTGCTGGTGCCGTCGGAGCAGACAATAGAAGCAAGCAACAACAAGCTACTACTGCTCCGTAGGAGGGGAGAGGAATAATCGTAGGGGTGGGAGACTGGACTACTACTGGAGAGAGAGGAATCCGAGGAGGAGGAGATTCTTTGGGAATATCTGCGGAGAAAGAAAGAAATCGCTCGTCGCTGGGCGCGGGGAAGAAAAAGTGGAAGGGTGGGGGCGGAGGAGGGAAGCTTGAGGTGGTGGGTAGTTGGAGGTCGATTTTTTGATGGAGAGAGAGAGAGAGGGAGAGAGTGAGAGGAGGAGGGAGAAAAGCACGTGGGCGTAGAAACGTCAAATATGGCGTGGTTGGGGTTCGGGGTTGGTCCTTCCATTGTGGGCCTGGAATCTGATGACAATGCTGTTTAGCCGCAGGAGAGCTAGGGTTTGTGTGGTTGCTAGCCAATGCGTATATTAGTCGACACTATGGAATCAAAAAAATAACAATGGTATATTGCAAAGAGAAAATTTATTTAAAATTTTAGAGCTTGATTTTAAAGTTAATTAGAGGTTTTTGGTTATTAAGTTTGGTTTAGAGAGAGAATATTATCAATGGTACAATCACATATCATAATTTTAGAGAGTTGTTGGTAGGGTAGGGTATGACGGATTTATTAGTAAATTAAAAAATATATTTTATAATTTTTTTATTATATGGAGGATGTACACACATACACTCCATCATGCTCGTAGCTTACTCGTACAATCACAAATGCACCTCTCTAATATAAGCTTAAAGAGATGAAGGTTAGTGCAAATCTCTAATCTCTCTAAATTTATATTGAGTAATGTAACCGTTAAACGGTGTGTGTTTTCTGGCACTAGGATTTAAATAGAGTTGTGCATCAAACTAAATTTTACTAGTGTTGGAATTTTTGTTTGTTATTAGAGTGCAGAGAAAAATATGACAACGACTGTTTAGACTAATTATTTGGTTTGAGGTTGGATATGTTAACAAAGGATATGTAACACTACCAAAACAATTGTAGCAAATCAAACAGTGTCAAATTTTGTTGTTATTCCAAGACTTTGGCTCTAAATCTAGTAACGACCTAGCACAAGTAAAATGTCAAAAGTGCAAGCCTGAACTATAGGATTCTTTGAATAGGATTTTTACCATCTTTTAGATGTTACCTCAAGTTACAGTACTATCATGTGCCAAACAAAATCTTACCGTTCAATCATGAAGGGCACAATGGGCAGTTGGGCACCGCCGTTAGAGTGTACCGCGACTCATCATGTCATCCACATGTATCCACACTACGATCATCCTCTGCGCTTTTGTGTTGTTTGCTTGCATATGTAATGCCGTTGTCACCACCTCTGCTTCTTCGTCCGATGAAAGGTAGTCAGGGTGCTTAGATCCAGTCGACGAGTTTGTGGAAGGGCCATCCTAGAGACAAGGTCAACAATGAGCCTTGATCCTACCAGTGAGCTTAGTGAAAGGGCGGTGCAAGAGGTGAAGGTATTTCGGCAAGCCCGGAGCTAGCCGGTGAGCTTGAGGAAAGAGCGGCACATGAGGCAGTGGTTGTAGTTGAGTCTAGACCAGGTTGGCGAGCTTGGTGGAAGGGCAGTAGCGAGAAGCCGTGGTCTTCTCCCTCAGTAGACATATGCCTACCCTGAAAAAAGACAGTCTCACCCTCACCCTTGAAAGTGCATCTAAAGATTCTAGTAGGTTTTGACTAATTAATGACAAATGATTAAGAAAATAATATGAGCAGGCATTAGATCTTTTAAAGTTGTAAAGTAGGTAAAGTCAACTCTCAAAGCAAAAAAGATGAAGTGGAAGCAATTTGGACAAAATTTGAAAGATATAAGATCAAGTTCTCTAAAATTGCAATGAGTTTGATTGTCTTATGTGGTACTGGACAATCCGGGTCAAGTGAAGGCTGGACCGTACGGGAGGCATCGGATAATCTGAAAGAAGATGGAGGTGAAAAGCTCAAGTAGATGGAATTATTTGAGAGGCGTTGGACAAACACTATCGGACAATCCGATACGGTATTGGACTATCCAACACACTCTAAACATTGGAGCAGATCACCCGATGGAGATTGGACAATCATGTACGGTATTGAACTGTCTAACCAACACTTTGAGTGACTAGACAATTGAGCTATCGGACAATAGAGAAGTATAGACTAGACAATCCAATAAAGACCGGACAGTTCGGTAGAGGCAAGGTTGGACAATCTGATAACGATACTGGACTTTCTAGCTCTTTATGGCCCAACGGCTAGTTGTCAGTGGCTGTTGCAAAAGTTGCATAGGGTCAAACAATCTAATAAGGTACCGGACCGTCCAACCCAATACATTTTTGATAGAGTTTTGCAACAACAACAAACTACTAGTTGGAAGAGTTAGGGCTATACATGGGCTTTGCCCTGGAGTTGATTGGAGATATTGGACCCTCTTTCATCTTGAGAAGCTAAGCAAGTGTTCAAAAATCTTGAAAAGCTAATTGAAGTTCTTTTGTGATAGGGTTTAGCCTTAATTATTCTTATGGTGTTGTTTAGAAGGCTAAATTCCCTTCCAACTCTCTCTCTGATCTAAAACTTGTGAGGTGTGTTGAGTTAAGAGAGTGTGAAAGAGAAAAATATTAATCTTGGAGTAACCAAAGGGTGTGGTTGTCTGGGAATAGTTGTGAAAGTTCAACCTCGCCTTTAGAAGGAAAAAGCCAAATTGAGTGGATTCTGAGGTTCGCCTTGATAGTTGCTTGGTAGAGTAAGCTTAACCGATAAGGCAAATCGCGTGGTATTTAAGCTTGGGTCTTGGTGGTAGCTTGGAGAATGGACTTGCTATTGATGATAGGTTGGAGACTAAGGCTTCACTAAAGGTGATTACTTGGAAAAAAAGCGATTGAAAGAGATCCGTCTCTAATAGGAGCTTTTTCAACATAGATTAGGAACTGTTGTTTTTGAACTTTGGTAAATAAATCGACGTCTTTCTTTATCTTGTATTTATTACTTTCTATCTTAAATTTATAGTATACTTGTGCTAACTTGTTATTTATCTCAATCATCACTTGTTCTTGTTGAAAATGTGTTTAAGAAGCCCTTCTGGTTTACATCTTGTCAATTGCATAAGTCCTTTATCTCTATGTTGGCCAGATTGTCCTGCTAAAAGCTAGACAATCTAAGTCATTTATTTCGTTGCACTAATCGAATTATCCAATATCTGTCAGATTGTTCGACTAATTTATAGTTGGATTGTCTGTAGTGATATCAGATTGTTTTTCTATTTGGCTAGTTCTAATTTCACCCTAAGTTTTTCTAATTTTAGTTATTCATTACCTCAGCATTTCAACTGTCACCCTCATATCCGATGTGAAAAGACATTTTCACCCGTTCACCACACTCTTCTTTTGCCAGTACGACCTCAAAGACTGGATAGCCTACTGAAGAATGTCAGCCGTTCGATCTATGCGCCTGGACGGTCCGATTTGATACTTACCTAGGCTTAAGGATGGTAAAATGACTTTTTAAATGTTGCTTCAAATCCTAGCTGAACTGTACCGTATGAAACAATCAGCGATTTTTTCTCCGGTTTTAAAACCGATTGAACGAACAGCAGAGGCGGCACGACGGCACGTACGTTCACCGTTCGATCCGGATCGGGCGGCAGGGAGCAGCCTCTCTCTGCTTACTCGAATACCGCGCGTCCTTCTCGGACTCGATTCATACGGGTCGGATCCGACCTGGACACCCCATGCATGCAGCCCATCTGCCTGTAGTAACATCGAACTCCTTTTCAATCTCACTCACAAACACACGCGATTCGACGAATTCCCATCGAGAGGCGATGGGGAGGAAGCGACCACGGTCACCGTCGTCGGATTCCGGCGACTACACCAGTGACGGTGCCCGGCGTCCCCGGCGGACACCGTCGCCACGTCTATTGTTCGCGTTACCGTCGTATTATCCATTGGCGCCGTTTGGCAGTGGCCGAGGATTTCCGCATCGACGGATTCATGGACCGTGTACGCCTTCGCCGTTGGCGTCGGCGACGGAGGAGGAGTACTACGAGTCCGACCAGCCTTCGACGTCGTGAGAACACGCCTTTGTCGTCGTCATCGTCGGGGTCGGAGTCCGAGTACGACGACGATTGCTCGTCTCTGGTTCCGAGCACGCCTTCGTCATCGTCGGCTTCCGAGTAGGACGATACCGGCCGTCGTCGATCTTATCGCCGGCGTTCGCCATTCGCCCGTGTCCAACGATACCGACCGCCGATCATATCGCCGGCGTTCACCGTCAACTCTGTCCCACGACCGTTGGTGTCGCCGGCGTTGGCCGTTGCCCATGTCCGACGATTGCGACCGTCGTTGTCGCCGGCGTTCACCGTCATCCATGTACCACGACCGTTGGTCTCCCCGACATTCACCGAGCCGGACCCCACCACCGTAGGCGCACGCCTTCACCGTCGCGGTATCGGATGCGATCACCATCGGCGTCTCCGGTGTCTCACCAGCTGAGGAGGAGGAGAGGGAGCCCGCCGTCGCGCCCACTTTCACAGTCGCCGCGGTATCTGATGCGATCACCGATCCCGCCATCGTTTGGGATTCGACGCCGAACTTTGGCGGCGCCGGTTTGTGGCAGACTGCCGTCTCCGGGGTATCCGGATCGGCGGTTCCGCCATGGCAGGAAGACCAAGAAGTCGCTCTACCTGACCTTGCCTTACACCCATGGCGACCACTCCGGCTACGCCGTGCACCGCATCGACGTGGCGCACTCCCGCCGTGGCATCTCGATCACCGGCGAAGAGCTCACCGAACCCCCCGTCACCCGCTTCCGGTCTGCTCCGGGCATGGACTTCATCAAGGTTGGTTTAATGATTGTCGGCGTCACCGGCAAATACGGCGGCGCCGATGACGCCGAGTGCGTCCTCATCGACGCCCGCTCGTGGGAAGTGTCCACCGGCCCGGCGCCGTCCTCCGTGAAGTACGGCATCGTGGAGCTCGACGGCAAGGTCTACCACGTCGACATGTTCTGCCGCGTCCTCCTTTCCGCAGCCGCGTCGTGTCGCTCGATGTGCAGCACGGGTCATATCGCCGTGGTCTCCTCCTCTCGACGGAGGACCACGAGACCTACCAGTTCGACGTCGGCCTCGCGGCCTGGGAGAAGCTTCGCGGCGAGCCGCTGCCGTTCGAGGAGCGCGCCGTGCAAACCATCGACTACTTGTGGCTCGCGACGTCGCCGGTGGACGGGCGCCTCCGGGTGCACGACCTCGACGTCGTCGACGACGGCTTCACGGCCGACGACCCTCCCTCCGTGCGGTGCGACACGTACCGGATACACGCCCCCATACCTGTTGCCACGACGGGCGCGCGCGACGGCGGCGCGGGGCGGCTGCGGCGGGCACCACCACCAGGACGGTCTGCCTGGGGCGACGCCGGCCGCGTCGTGGTGACCGTGACGGTGCTCAAGGTGCTCGACTCCCACGTGTCGTGGGGGCGGCGCCGGGAGCGCGGGATGGGCGCGAAATGGGTGGCGTCGGAGTTGCAGACGGCGTTGTACAGCCGTAGCCACCTGGGCAAGCGCAGGAAGATTTGCCGGCTGAACCTGTGGAGCCGTACGTTTCGTCGTCGGCGGCGCCGGCCGCCGGCGTGGTCCGTATCTTGCATCCGCACTGTGGATGTGAAATTTGTGAAGCTTATATATAATCACAAGTTTTTTAAAAAAGCTTAGCAACTTATCATAGTTTGTAATGTTTAACCACGCAGTTCAGAAACTTTCAGCAAAGAATTGCAGACTCTGAACAAAATACCACATCAAAATATTCTGAGCCGAACGTGTTTCTCTTATCACTGTAAACATGCTGACACATAAATGCATCCCATATTTAATCGCTTTAATAGTTGAGTAATGATTAGTAGTAATCAGAGAGATCAGACAATGCACCAGAAAATATTACATCCAGAAGGAAAAGTTGAGTTGTGCTGCGGATCCTTGTGCTTAACATAGCAAGTCGAACCATCAGAGGATCACTGAACCTGTCCACAGCTAAAAACAGTTGATATTGCCAGTTTCTCTTGAAGTACAGCACAGCCAAGGAGGTCCAGAACCCAATCACGTAGAACAATGCTGAGCCGCAAATCAGTACCACATCACCAACTTTATCGTCATCGTCTCCATCTTGTTCATGCCGAGGAACCGATGGCGCGGGTGTGGCAGAGCAACTCTTCAGCAATGGTGGACCACAGAGATATGGATTGCCTTCGTAGCTACTCTGACCAAATGTGATGAACTGCTCCTTTGTACCTGAGTGCGTGTAAACCATACAGCACGTCTATTGATCTTTACTCTAAATTATCTACTGATGGACTACCTGTCACTGACGCTACACAGTACTGCAATTTAGCTGACGCTCTACAGTATCTGACCTTCACCCGACCCAACATTATCTTTACAGTTCAGCAGATCTGTCTCTATATACATGATCCTCGAGAGCCGCACCTCGTTGCTCTCAAGCAAATCCTACGCTACTTGTAGGACACCCTATCTCTTGGGCTGACCATGCGTCGATCTTCGTCTGTAGATCTTATTGTTTACGTAAATGTCTACTGGGCTGGCTGTTTTAACACTCGTCGGTCGACTTCTGGCTATACCGTATTTCTCAGGGATAACTTGGTGTCCTAGTCTTTTAAGTGTCAGCATACGGTCTTCAGATCAAGTGCTAAAACTAAATATCGTGCTATGGCAAATAGTATTGCTGAAACTACTGGCTACGACAGCTGCTTCTTGAGCTTTGTCACCCTCCTCGACGTGCCACCTTAGTTTATTGTGACAATATCAGTGTTATATATCTCTTCAGCAACCTGGTGCAACATTAGCGGACGAAGCATGTTGAGATTGATCTCTATTTTATTCGAGAGAAAGTCGCTCTTAGTCACGTTTGGGTCCTATATGTTCCTTCGACATCATAGTATGCCGACATCTTTATCAAGGGTCTTCCTACCTCACTATTTCAGGAGTTTTGATCCAACCTAAATGTTAGCGATGCTTTCCATTAGACTGCAGATGAGTGTTAGTCTATTATAATTATAGGAAGTGTAATTATAATATATTAACTATGATATGACTGTGTGGTTGTCTTGTGAGCCATCTCGATCGTTTATATATACTGATATATTGACAGGGAATAGAATTATCAATTCCCACATTTTTCAGTACCCAATATAGGACCTGAAAGATTGTTGTATGCCACAGAAAAGACCTCAAGTGATTATAATTCTGTTAGTTCCGGTGAAAGTTGACCATTCAATCTGTTATGTGACAGATCCAAGCTCTCAAGATTGCTCAGATTCGATAATGACTTCGGTACTGGTCCGCTTAATGAATTACTGGAAAAATTCAATGCCCGCAACCATTGCATGCGACCGATACTTTCAGGAATGGGTCCTTCCAACTGGTTTGAAGAGAAGTCCAGTCCAGACATACAGCTAACGATTTTACCACTGTAATCGTCTTGCCTACCTTTTGTGGTGAATTCTTCTTGGTCTAATTCCAATAAAGAGACATTGTGAAACCCAGTTCGAATAATATTGTACAAGATTTTTATAGGTCAACGTATTCGAAGGAATAGAAATCTCCATATAATCCCATATTGTTCAAACATGAAGGAATGAGCCCAGATAGCATATTGTTAGACAAATCTAGAGGGCGCAAATACTTCAAGTCACACACTTGGTTTGGAATCTTCCCTTCAAACATGTTTCCTTTAAGCAAAAGTATTCGTAACTCTGGAAAAGTCTCATCTATGCATCTTGGGATTTCACCACCGAATTGGTTATATCGCAGATCCATTGTCTTGAAATTAGCATTGAATGACAAGCCCAAGGGAAATGTTCCATTCAGTTCATTATAGCTTCAGTGGAGATATGCCAAATCAGGTAAAGAGGGTACGGGGCCATAAAGATGGTTTTTGGACAGATCAAGAAACTGAAGTAACCGAAAGCTGTATAAGCCTGGTGGAATTGATCTACTTAAATGATTCCCTCTTAGGTTGAGGATAAAAAGTAGAGATTTTGGGGCTACTCAACTTGTTATTGCTAAAATCAACCACTCCAAGATTCGGGTAGTTGAAAATGCTCGTGGGAATCTCTCCAGAGATATTATTATCGTTTAGCACTAGTTTATTCATTGACAAACTTTTAGAACAACTAGCCGTTATATCATCTGATATGTTATTGTATGATAAATCTAATGTTGCAAGACTCTCCAAGCAACTAAAGGTTGAAGGGAATGTGCCTTGAAAGGAATTCCTTGATAAGTTTAGGTGGTTCAAATTAGGGGATATATTATTGATGTCTCACTGGGGATCATCGGGTCAAGGTGGAGCAGAGCTATCGATGTGAGACCGAAGGTCGAACTTTCTTTAGAGAAATTTAAAGAAGAATACCCACTTGAAATAGTTGGCGTTGAGGTTGAGAGAGATGGGAACGTGAGATTTTACGTTGACAGTGGCGTATGGTGGTGAGAAGATCGACGAGATAGTGCCCGAGGTGTGATCAGGAGCATCAATGATTGGAACAGATTTGGCGACTAGAAGGGTACTGGAGCTAAGGGCTGACTTGGTGGCTATGAAAAGAGAGTAACGAGCATAAGAAACTGATGAGGGTAAGGGCCGATAAGGGGTAGGTGGCCGATAGGAGTAAGCCGATGAGAAAAGTGGTTGGCTGATGAGGGAAGTGGTTGGCCGATAGAAGTAGGCAGTGGAGTAGTTAAGGGAGAAGTGAGTGGGAGAGTAGGTGGGTCACTAATTTGAGAAGATTCACGTCCGTGAAGAGAAGTTTTACGTCCTTGGACTCGTGGAGGCAAAGGAGTAGAGCGGACGTGAAAACTCAAAGAAGGCGTGGATGCGAAGAGAGGAAGTTCACGTCCAGGAGGCAGAGATTCGTATCCGTGGGCACGTGGATATGTCGGAGTGGCTCAAATGCGAGTGGAGAAGTTTCGTGTCCGGAAGTAAGTGAGCATATCGGAAAAGCGAGAACCGAGAGAGAGTTCTAGCCGATGGAGGATGGACGAGTCCAACCAATGGAGGGCGGAGGGGTCTAGCCGATGAAGACGACGAACGTAGAGTTGCGCTGGCGTCGGAGGAGAAAAGGTACGCCGAGGCAAGGAAAGAGCGAAGGCGGGTGTGAGACGAGACGAGGAGGCGGATGGAGACCGTCGTCTTGTTACGTGGTGAAAACAAGGGAGGGGAGAGGGTGGTGGAAAAGGAGAAGGCCGTATGTGGAGGAGACGGGGAGAAGAAAGAGCTGAGACGAGAAAGCAGAGAAAGAATACTGAGAAGGAGGTCTGCGACGGAAAGGAAACGCAGGCTCATCGACGGGAGGATGCTAGCGCGCCGGAAATGTCTAAACATGCTCTAATACCATATAAGAGTGTGATGTACAGTAAGACTAAGATCTAACTCTATATAGAGAGGATCGGGTATATATATATACAGTCTAAGTAGTCCAGTGGTCTAACAATTATAATTTAGAAAAGATTGAGTCTATACTCTCATCTCCTGCTGTTTGCATTAAGAACAGAGGTTTTTTCCAATCCTCTGAATTGGGTGCTTCTCAATTTTGGAAAGGTCTTATGCAGGTAAGTGGCTTAAGCTTGGAGGTGAATGGAAATTAGGGAAAGAGACACATACTTTTCTGGCAGGATGTTTGGTTAGATAACTGTCCTCTGATGATTAAATTTGAAGAGATTTATTTCATTTGTAACCAACAACATATTGCTGTGGCAGAAGTATTAAGTGAGGGGGTGAATATTTGAACTTTTAGAAGATCTTTTGGCCCAAGAGAGGTAGAGGCATGGAATGAGTTGAAGCTTCTTTTACAGGATGTGAGATGTAATGAGGAGGCTGATACCCTACTATGGGCTCCTGGGAGAAACAAAGTTTTTTCTTCATAATCTATGTATGAAACTGTCTTTTAGAGTTGTTCTTGATGTGAGAATGAGGCTCCTCTAGAAGTCCACAATTCCACTGAAAGCAAAACATTTTCTTTGGCTAGCTTTAAGAGATAGAACCCAAACCACTAGCCAGTTGAAGAAAAAAGGTTGGGATGGTTCTGAGTTGTGTGTCCTGTATGGGAATTTAGAAAATGCCCAGCATGTAGTGTTTACATGTCCTATAGTTCAATTTATTTCTTGTGTGTAGGGATGCCTTGGGATGGCAGTTTATGCCCCCTAGTTTTAAGGCTTTCTTTGATAAAGTGATCTCAGTGAGAGAGTTTTGATAGCAATGCTAAGATGATGCTTTTAGCAGCTATTAGCTGGCAATTATGAGTGACAAGGAATGACGTGATTTTTAGAGGTAAAATTGTCTCTACTCCCCTAACAATGGCTTATCGGTTGATTTCCTTGATTTCTCAGTGGAAGGTGCTTATGAAGACCAACGAATTATCAAGTCTGGAGTTTGTGTCGTCGGTGATACTTGAAGTAACCAACAATCTGAATCCATACAGAGTGGGTGTGGGCTGAAGGATTAACTGAAGAATGTTGTTTTTCTGTCCCTGTTTTGTGTTTGCCCTGTGTCTTTTGTGGCTTGCTTTGATCAAGCACAGTTCTGGTGCTCCTAGTTCCAAAGCTTGTAGAGGTAGTTTCTAGCATCAGTTCGATGGATGTGCCCCTGATACTTTCTGTGCTACTTCTGTAAGCTGGAAACTCCAGCCTAAACCCTGTTGCTTTCATTCAAAAGCAGGGGTTCACAGACTTTTATCTAAACAAAAACTTTGGGAAGGGAAAAAAAAAGATGCTCCGATGTAAAGTGTAATATTCATTCACTTTTCTGCCAAACAAACATCGTTGTGCAATTTGATATTGCACATCTATGCTTTAAAAAAATATTTAAATGAGAAAATCATACCTCTTGACACGTTCCCAGAAATTACATTCCAGCTTAGATCAAGAATATCCAGATTAATTTTGCTTAATTCTATAGCATAAATGTAAATAAAACAAACAAAGAGATAAAGTCTGAATCAAAATTCTTGTGTCCAAAAAAAAAAGTCCATATTGAAACTATATAAGAATGTGGTGTACAGTAAGACTAATACTCTAACTCTATACAGGGGGTCAGGCATATATATATATATATACAGTTCAGTAGTCTAGTGGTTTAACACCATTCGCAGTCACAGTAGGAGGAAAACGGACGCAGAGACTGGAGCAAAAATTAGTGAACAAAAGCGCGGGGAGGCTTTTGGTCATAATATCGGCAAACTGGTACGCCGATGGTATATGAAGCACCCGAACCTGTCCTAGTACAATCTTCTCACGTACAAAATAAATATCTATCTCGATATGCTTCGTGCATCGATGATGGATCGGGTTGACGATCATATAGACGACACTAATGTTGTCGCAATAGATGATGATCGCAGAGGAGATAGGTACATAGAGCTCCTAAAGAAGCTGACGAAGCCAGCAACACTTGGTGACGGCGTGGGCAACGGCGCAATACTCGGCTTCGGCACTGGGCCGAGATACTGTAGTCTGGCGTTTTGAGGACCAAGAGACTAGAGTATCGCCGAGGAAGACGCAGTAGTCGGACGTGGAGCGTCGAGAGTCAGGGTAGCCCGTCTAGTCCGCATCGGAGTACGCGATAAGAGAGTCAATGGGGTTAGAGCTGAGATGTAAGCCGCTAGAGAGTGTGCTCTTCACATAGAAAGGAATACGCTTGAGCAGCGCGAGATGAGGTTCGCGCGGAGCGTGCATGAAGAGACACATTTGCTGAACGGCGCAGGTGAGGTCGGGCCGTGTTAGGGTGGGGTATTGAAGAGCACCAGCAAGACTCCGGTATTGGGAGGGATCGGCTACAAGAAAGCCATCGGTAGCGGAGAACTTGGCGCGAGTGTTGATGGGAGTGGCCGTGGGGTGACATTCGGCCATGCCCGCACGCTGGAGGAGATCAATGGCGTACTGACTCTAGGAAAGGAAGAGCCTGTGAGAAGAGTAGGTGACAGAGATGCCAAGAAAATAATAGAGAGGGCCAAGATTGGTCATGGCGAACTCGGAGTGGAGTCGGGCCATGATCTGGTGTAGGAGGGGCGGCGACGACGCTGTAAGAACAATGTCGTTGACGTAGAGGAGAAGATAGAAGGTGGAATTACCGATGTGAAGAACAAAAAGGGAGGTATCGGATACGGAGGCCATAAAGCCGATGTGTCGAAGGTAGGCAGCAAAGCGCTGGTACCAGGCCCAAGAAGCCTGTTTAAGGCTGTAGAAGGAGCGTTGAAGGAGACAGACATCATCGGGACGAGAGGGATCGATGAAGCCTGGAGGCTGCTGGCAGTAGATTGGCGACAGCGTCGGGACTAAGATGACCAAGACGAAGATGCCAGAGATTGGTGGAGAGGGCGATGTTGGTGTGTAAAGTGGACGGCACAGTGGGAATGGTGTAGAGGTCGCCGCCACTATTGCATTGAAGGATCTAACGCCGGGTCGAGATATCCTTCACAGAGAAATCAGAAGCGTCAAATTCAATTGAGCAATTGTTATCTCGTGTGAATTGGCGAACTGATACTAGATTGTGAATGAGAGAGGGGACGATGAGGATATTGCGAAGTGAAAGGTTAGTTGTGGGTGTAAACAGAAAGTAGTCACCACGGCATTGGATAGGGAGAGAGCGGTCATTGCCGATAAGAAGAGTGGTTGGCCGATGGGAGTAGGTAGCGAAGTAGTTGAGGGAGAAGTAGGTGGGTCACGGATGTGAAAAGGTTCGCGTCCGTGAAGAGAAGTTTCACGTCCTTGGACTCGTGGACGCAAATGAGTGGAGCGGATGCGAAAACTCGGAGAAGGCGCGGACGCAAAGAGAAGAGATTCGCGTCCGAGAGGCAGAGATTCGTGTACATAGACACGTGGACACATCGGAGTGGCTTGGACGCGAATGGAGAAGTTTCGCGTTCGGGAGCAGGTGAGTGTGTCGAAAAAGCGGGAACCGAGAGAGACTTTCAGCCGATGGAGGGCGAACGAGTCCAGCCGATGGAGATGACGAACGCAGAGTTACGCCGGCGTCGGAGGAGGAAGGTGCGCTGAGATAAGGAAAAAGCGAAGACGGGTGTGAGACGAGACGAGGAGACGGATGGAGATCGTTGTCTTGTCATGTAGTGGAAACAAGGAAGGAGAGAGGGTGGTAGAGAAGAAGAAGGTCGTCTACAAAGGAGACGAGAAGAAGAGAGAGCCGAGTGAGAAATTAGAGAAGGAATACCGGGGAGAATCGGATCTATATATATATATACAGTCTAGTGGCTATTGATCCCGATCTAACAAACCACATGCATGCATGATGCTTACTTTGGATAATTAGGGCATCCTCGTTCCCGCTGAGGAATAGGGAACGTAGCGATGCAAGTCCAACCAAGGGTGTAATAATACTGTCATTCAACTCATTTCCAGATAGATCGAGGACTTGCAATTTGCGTAAACCAGACAGTACTTCAAAATCTGCAGCAAATGAAAAAAATTATAAATACGGAAATAGTAAAAATAAAGACCAAATGCAATAGGAATTATCCAATTGTGTGCATAAATGTGCACCTGCGTAGAGAACGTCTGAACAAAAGACACCCATTTTAACTAAGCATCACCTCCTAGGGTGGGAGGGAACTCCCTGGTCCGTCCCTCAATGGGTCAAGGAGACAAGATGTTTACATCTAGCAAGACAAAAACCTGGTGTAGTGAGGTCTAAGTATATAAAATAGCGTGCGAGAAGTTCTTCTGAATAGAGGATGGAAAGGAAAAGGAAAAAAGTTGCAATTTTGTGCTGGGGATGAAAACAATTGAAAATCTGTTCTTGAAATGCTCCTTGGCCTAGATTCATACGGGAAGTGGTGTGTTGCTATTTTGATTTGAAACCAGCAAATAGTACGGCTCACTTATTTGGTGGGTGGATGCATAGCTTTGACAAAAACTTACAAAGAAACTGTCGGGAGTTGTAGCTGTGGTTTGGGCAATTTGGAAAACGAGAAATGCTGCTTACTTCAAAAATGAATTTCCAAAAGAGTCGGTTGAACTGATACATTATATTTGCTTTTAGATAAAAAAATTGATCTATCTTCAGAGATCGGAGGAAACACAAGAAAAGCGACAATGGGGGGCGCAACCTCTAAATCAGGTGGTCGTTGAAATCTATCATGCTGTGCTGGGCATGTATGGCGACTCAATACAAGAACACTACTGCTGTGAAAAATGGAAATTGGAGGAGTTGGAACTGACAGCCAAGTCATTGGGACTGGATAACTGAAGTTAATGATGGAGATTTTGTTAGTCATGTGTTGAAAAAAAAGATCATTCTGGGATGTAATATGTCAAACCGTATAGGCTGGAACTGTTTTGCTATTTTCCTAAGTAGCTGTCCGTGGAACGAATAGCAGAAACTTTCACCAAAAGTGCTAAAAATGATGGGATGGGACCTGACATAGCACTCTGGCTGTTTTGGTTTAGTGAATTAGTCTAGGCTGTAAGGTTGCCGCTTTGCTGAACCTACATTTCTGGTCAAGGAAATGGGAGAAGATCCCCTCTCTTTCTAAAAAAAAAAATCTGAATAGATATTTGCTCCTGCTTGCGGCCCAATGATCGGTATCAATATAATCTCAATGCTCCTAAATGACTTTGCTATGTGAAACAGCTTGGGGAGGAGAGGGGAGACCTAATGACCTGCACCAGCATGCATCCTGCGATGCCGACGTTGCTCAAGGACAAATTCTGCAGCTCACGGAATGGGCGGAACAAACTGCAGTTGCGTACACCACGTCTAGTTTGCACTAAGATCAAGGGCCGTGACACGACCTGTGTTAGAGCTGTAGGTCCCCGGCAGCAATCTCTGTTGGTCTGGCTTTTATATATATATATATATATATATATATAAATAAAAAATTCGATCCTTCTTATATATACTTTCCTTTCGGATCTTATTTTCTTTATATATTCTTAAGATTTTAATCATTATACATATTTCTACATGTTATTATATAGATCTAAATAATATGGCTAAAGAAACTTAGCATAAATGTCCATGAGATGCCTCCTCTCCTCGAGCAAACAACTGTCGCAGACCACAAAGATCATCAGAAACAATCAACACCAAATGCAGGGGTTCCTCATGGCCACCACCACCTGGCAGTCCTCAAATTCGCTTAGCTCTCAAGAATCTTAACCCATAGGCACCGATCTTATACTGATGATCTCAGGGCATCACACTCAACTACCACCACCACCGGACTCACTCCCCGTGGTGCCATCAAGCCGGTCGCTGGTTGCGATGGTAATGGCTGCCTACCAGAAATCTGTGTCAGCATCAGCCTCGCGACTCTGCCGTCAACCGTGAAGCTAGCCAGCCAGGTGAGATCTCTGAGGGCATATTTATTTCACGGTCATAGGTGGATGCATATGGTTATTCATGTTTCGTTGAATATGGCATTTAATTTTTTTTGTTTGGTTCATATAGATAGGATGATCTAATTTTTTGGGTGAAGGGATATAACATGAATTGAATAAGTAAAAATATAGTGTGTCCCGCTTGTTATATATATATATATATATAATTTAAAATCTTGTTTTAAAGATTTAACTGTAATGACGGATATAAATGGTTTAAAAGAAAAAATCATTTGAAGATTGCTATACAAAATTAAACCAACTGTATCCAATCCACATCATTAAGAGCAAAACATGGATAGGTCCATCCGACTAATTTGACTCTTGTTGAGAATATTTCTTTAGTGGTCACCCTATTCTTTTCGCCCATAAACCAAACATAACAAAAATAAAACTAGACGGCTATATTCTATCCAGCCTCATCTACCCGACCAAACACACCTTGCTTACAGCAAGCGGGTGGGGCTTGGAGTTTTGGAAAGCCGGATTCTCGGGCGTGCTTGCTCCACGGCAGCAATGGCGAAATCCACGAGATAAAAAAGTAGATTCCGCGGAGATGGATCGGTCCTGGTCATCTGCAGACTGCTCGCTTTTGGACCCAAATCGTCCCATTGGGAGTGGTCGTCCATCGCCACTCAACCATAACCCGTTCTTGGGGGCAGCCGGTAGCAGGACCTTGTCGATGGCAGCCTCAGTGAATGGAGTGATGGGGATTGGGGGCAGTCTCACTCGACCATACAGAGCTTACTTGGCATGGAGCTATCGTTGAAGAAGTCAGCACCGGCGGGGGAAGGGGTGGCGATCGAGGCCGGCGAGAGGGCCGCCGCGGCGTCGGCGTCGGGGTGGACGACAACTTGTCTGGCTGCATGTCCTGTGGAGTCGTGTGACGGCTCACGGAGTCGGTTATATGTAGAGGCCTGGTATGCTATGAGCGGTCGGCCCATTCCACTAGCATACATACATCGTCTCTTGCGTTCTTGGTTCAGTTCAGGATATTGCCTTTTTCACTCCTTACCGTAAAACCAGGTGTCAAGGGTTAGATCCCAATTACGTTGTCTGATACCAAGTTATTCGTAAAGTTGTACAAAGGCAAAGCAAACGTAGAGATTTATACTGAGGAGTTGACCAATTTGCAGTAGAATATCATTTTCCTTCGAAAATCGAATTCAGCATTGAGCCCTTCTAAAAAAGTATGAACCAGAATTGGTTGAAAACTATTCACGAGAAGAGCTGTACCTTTTGGATCGTCATATTTGAATGGGTGAAAAAATTCTAGGTCCTTGTGCAATCTCTTTAATTTACCGACATACTCAGTAATTGATCTCGGACCCTATTTTAGATGTCTCATCTCATGTAGTATCCTTGTCACTTGTCTTCCTAGAATATTGCCTACTTACTTCATTCCATAGCTTAGCTGCTGTCTGTAAATTCTCAACCTGTTCACAAACAGATGGCTCCATATACCATAACAACCAAACCATGACTCTTGCTGATTCTTTTCCCATTGTTCCAATTCCACCTTATCAACAGGCTTTGGAGCCTTAAGACCATGTGATCCCAAAATCAAAATAGCATGATGGGACCAACTAAAATAATTTTCAGGGTTAGATAGTTTGACTGGGTTAGGATCTAATGTGATGGCTCCTTGAGACTTCTGCTGAGACTGCTCAATAAGTTGAGTAAATAATTTTCGCATACCTCACTTGACTCGGACATTTTGGGAAGTATAGGTGGCAAGAGCTAAAAAACCAAACAATAGTGGCTGTAGACCCAAATAGCAGAGGCTCAAATGGCCAGGACAGCCATAACATAAAGCTATCAAAGGAGCACTTTACAGCTGCAGCAACGTATCCTTGAACAACTTAGGAAAACAATGTTGGTGTAATCACCTTAGAACATCAGGGGCAACCAAACAGATAGCAGCCAAAGTACACTGGGTCTGCTCCAGACCGGAGTCCGGAAATTGATTTCTCAAACAAACAGAGCAATTGAGAATCCCCAAACAACAAGAGCCACTTATAACACCTCTGGTTATTACAGCTCCTCACCAAAGCAGCGCAACTGTAGCAGCACAACACCATCAAGCAAACCAAAGTGCGGAAGAACCGTGGTGGATCGATCCGCTCTGGTACCATGTTGTAAATTGGAGGAATGGATTTGGATTTGGGATATCTTGGTTTGAACAGGGAGAAAGAGAGAGCTCGATTGGGGAAATTTCTTGGACCTTCATCATCAAGTCACTTCTCAACTATATATATTTTCCTTCTTTTACACTTTATCCCCTCAACACTTTAATATTTAATAAGGCTGTGTTGGGATAGGGGTTGGGAATCTTCTTTAGCGTGTAAAACTGTGTGTATGATTAAGTATATAATTAATTAATTATTAGCTAAAAATTTAAAAATAAATCAATATGATTTTTATATAGAACATTTTTTTAAAAAAATATATAACTTAACAGTTAAAAAATACACGTGAAAAAAAGAGAGAAGTTTATAATATATCCAAATAAATAACCTAAGTGACACAACTCAACAGAATTATTATGTCATTATGAGCAAGAACCAATTTGTGACATAAGAAGAAACAGAGCGAGCTTCTCTTTTTACCATTAGTCTCTATAATAAAGCCGATATCTAGTGTGATCTCCTTGAGCGATCGCACCTCTCTGTCGTACCATCGGCACCGCTATAGTAGACGTGCTCGTCACCGCTCCCTGTAGATGCAATATCAATTTAATTTTGCTCAAATTTCCTTAAAAAAATCAGATCTTTACACAAAACTTCTAGTTTGAACAATGAACCCAATGTCGTTGGTTAAGATGGCCGGAATCTTCTGCCATGCCAACTATGTGCAAATCTATAGCAACCACTGTCGCCTCTAGATCAAGCATGTTGACAGCATCTCCTGTCACGCCATGCATGACGGTGTTGTCTACTTGGGCTTCTAGGACAAAACTCAAGCTCGATCACCTAAATCTAGAGAGAGGTGAGAGAAGAGGCGACGTAGCTTGAGCTCAACAATGAGGCGGCACCACTCAAGCTTAGTGCCTATGACACCACTGTCCACGCCTCTCGTAAGGGAGGAGGGAGATAGATAATTAGGAGAAGAGAAGGAGTAGATGTCTCAATGATAGTGAATGCTATATAATTTTTTCTAACTCAATAGAGTAGGTTACGTCTAAACCGTTGTTTAAATAGTTTATTTGTACTGATTTTAATAATTAAAATATATGTTATGCTGGTTGAGAAAAAAAAACAGACTCAGCCTATAGTTAAGGATGGTAATATAGTCTTTTTCTTTTGGTTATCTTCAAACTCGACAGCCGAGACATGCTTTCCTTTGATGGGCCATGAAAATGTATTGTTTTTTTTACATAAGACACTTTACTCAAATATGTAAATGAATTCTCCTCTGACCATGTCAAGGCTCCTGCTTTCCAGACATATTTCGTTTGATAAAATTAGACCCAATTTGGATGAAAATGTTGAAATACTCGCACAATGAACATGACGGTGGAGCAATCTCCTCAGTTTAAAAGTGACTGAGATTTTTCGCCGAAAAAAAAAACATCAGGTCACAAAAGAATACAGTCCCAAAGAAAACACACGCAAAAAAAAAACCAGCGGCACGTATCAAAAGTCACATTGAAAAGATTATGAACCAATCCAAAGATAGATCAAACAGCAGATAAATAATAAGTAGCCACAAAGCATCAGAAGAGTATCACATCACTTGGTTTAAAAAACCATTTTACAGCACATACTTATTTGCTCTAACATTTGATAGCAAACATAACCATCGGACATCAATCCAACCTTCAGGAAAAAGGTTATTCAGTACGAATCCTTCTCATGCATATATATTCTAACTATAACAAAATCACTGAATCTGTCTACCATTAAAAACAATGCGCATCTGCAGCTTCTCTTGAAGTGAAGTACAGCCAAGGAGGGCCAGAACCCAATCACATAGAACAATGCTGAAGAGCCAAACAAGATCACAGAATCATATCTATCTTGTTTTTCAGGCAGAGAACTCGACTACACAGCAGAGCAACTCTTCAGAATGGGAGGGTCACAGAGAAATGGATTGCCTTCATAGCTGCTGTGATCAAATGTGATGAACTGATTCTTTATACCCGATGTAGGGCCTGAAAGATAGTTGTATGCCACGGAGAAGGCCTCCAGAGATTGCAATGCTTGTGGTTCCGGTGGTATTTGGCCTGCTAAGCTATTGTGAGAGAGATCCAAGCTCTCAGCATTGCTTAAATTTAATAAGGACTTTGGTATTGGACCGCTGAATAAAGTGTTGGAAAGATTCAGTGCCCGTAACCACTGTATTCTTCCACACACTACTGGCTTGAACTGTATATATATATATAGACCCGACCCCTCTTATATCTATTCGGAGTCTTAGTCACTGTACACATTCTACATGGTATCAGAACAAATTTAGATATCCTCGGCGTGCTAGCTTCTTCCTCCGGCGAGCCGATCTTTTCCTCCTCGTCGTCGACATCTTCTTCCCGTCACCGACCCTCTTCCCGGTACTCTCCTCGCTCTCTCGCCTTTGTTTCTTCTTCTCTCCATCTCTCCCGCAGTCACCTTCTTTTCTCCATCCCACCTTCGCGTGACCAGGCGACGATCTCGATCCGCCTCCTCGTCTCGCCTCGCACCCGTCTCCGCTCTTCTTCTTGCTTCGTGCATCTCTCCTTCTCTGACGCTGGCGCACCTCCGCGCTCGTCGTCTCCATCGGCTGAACTCGTCCGCCCTCCCATCAGTTGGACTTGTCCAGCCCTCCATCGACTGGAACCCTCCCTCAGTTCTCGCCTTTTCCAACACGCTCAACAGCTCTCGGGCGCGAACCTTCTCCCCTCACATCCGAGCCAGTCCAACGTGTCCACGTGTCTACGGACACGAATCCCTACCTCCCGGACACGAACATATTCTCTTTGCGTCCGGCCACTCCCTGCCTTTTTCGCGTCCGCCCAACTTCTTGGCCTCCACGAGTCCACGGACGTGAATCTTCTCTTCACGGACGTGAATCTTCGCACGTCCGTTACCCAACTACTCTCTGACCCACCCACTCTATCATCACGTTTTCCTCACCTACTCCGCTGCTTACTTCCCATCGGCCAACCACTCCTCATCGGCTAGCCGGCCCACTTCCCATCGGTTTCTCACATCCTTGATCGACCGATCCGTCCTCTCATCGGCTTCTCCCTCCCATCGGTTCTTTGCTCCTGTTCTCCCGTCATGGCCACCGAGTCCGCTCTCAGCTCCGGCACTCTCCCAGTCGCCGAGTTTGCTCCGGCCCTCGGTGCCTCAGACCACACCTCGGGCACCACCTCGCCAATCTTCTCCCCTCGTTACACTGCTGTGAACGTGAAATCTCATATTCCTATCTCCCTTGACCTTAATGCCAATTATTTTAAGTGGGTTTTCTTCTTCAAATCCCTTTGTGAAAAATTCGGCCTCCGGTCCCATATTGATGGCTCCGCTCCACCTTGCCCCGATGATCCTCAGTGGGACATCACCCAGTGCTACATGCGCAACTGGCTGCTCTGCTCGGTCGACGACTCTGTCCTCGACCTCGCCATGGATGATACCGACCCCACCGCCCGGGATCTCTAAGTAGCCATCGAGCGGATCTTCCTGGCCAACAAGCAGCCTCGCGCCATCTTCCTCAACGAGTTCTACTCCATGGTACAAGGCGACTTCTCTATCTCCTCGTACTATCAGCGCCTCAAAGTCAAGGCTGCTGCTCTCCGGGACGTCGGCCACCCTGTGGTCGACTCTCAACTCGTCCTCGCCTTTCTACGAGGTCTCAATCCCCGCTTCTCCAACACCGCCGATGACATCGCCAACGCCACACCTCTTCCATTGTTCGCCCGGGCTCATGACATGCTAGTTCTTAAAGAACTCCGTCTGACCAATGATAAGAAGACACTGGTCCACACCACTCTTCTTGCCGTAGCCGATAATGGCTACCGAGTTTCTTGCACTACCCCTTCCTCCCGCGGTCCTAGTGGCCATGGCTCCGGCACCGGAAAAGGCAAGAGCAAAGGCAAAGGTAGGACTTGGCAGGGTCCGACGCCATCACGACCTACCTCGGTCCCTACCCACCCTGCCGGTCCCACGGGTCTATGGCTCTGCTACAACCCCTGGACGCCCCAGCCCCAGCCACGCAGCCCCATCGGCTGGCAACCCAGGGTTCTCGGCGCCCATCCCCAGGCTCACCTAGCATCGGCTCCCATTCTACCGCCTCAGCCGATGCTACCGACCCCAACCACCCAGTCGGTTCCCTCCTGGAACCAGGCTGGCCTCGTCGTTGCCCTCAACTAGATGACGCTCCAACCACAGCACCCTTGGGTGCTGGACTCTAGGGCGTCTTCACACATGGCGTCATCGGTCGGTATACTTCGCTCCTGTCACCCCTCTTCCTCTCCTTTTGTCACCATCGGCAATGGTCACTCTCTTCCTGTCCAATGCCGAGGTGACTCCTCTCTGTCTACATTCACCACTAACCTCCCCCTACGCAATGTTCTTATCGTCCCTTCTCTTATTCATAATATTATATATGTTTGTCAATTCACACGAGACAACAACTGCTCTATTGAATTTAACGCGTCTGATTTCTCTGTGAAGGATATCCCAACCCGACGACAGATCTTTCGCTGCAATAGTGGTGGAGACCTCTACACCATTCCCACTGCGCCGTCCACTCCACACGCCAGCGTTGCCCTCTCCACCAACCTTTGGCACCTTCGCCTCAGCCACCCTGGCCTCGACGCTGTCACCACCCTCCGTCGCAGCGCCTCCATTCGATGTACTCACAGCAGCTCCACAGTTTGCCACTCATGTCAACTTGGCAAACATGTGCGTCTGCCCTTTTCTAGTTCTATCTCCCATACCTCGCATCCATTTGAACTTATACATTGTGATGTATGGACGTCTCCAGTTAAAAGTGTCTCCGGCAATCAGTATTATCTCGCTATACTTGACGATTACACACACTATTGCTATACCTTCCCGCTCATCCACAAATCCGAGGTCGTCTCTCACCTCACTCACTACCTCACGTACGTTGTCCAGCAAGTGTGCCTCTTCATGCACGCTCCGCGTGAACCTCATCTCGCGCTACTCAAGCGCATCCTACGCTACGTGAAGGGCACCCTCTCCAACGGGCTGCATCTCAGCTCCAGCCCTATCGACTCCCTCACCGCGTACTTCGACGCGGACTGGACAGGCTGCCCCGACTCTCGACGCTCTACGTCTGGCTACTGCGTTTACCTCGGTGACACTCTCGTATCCTGGTCCTCAAAACGCCAGACTACAGTGTCCCGGTCCAGCGCTAAAGCCGAGTACCGCGCCGTCGCCCACGCCGTCGCCGAGTACTGCTGACTTCGCCAGCTTCTCCAGGAGCTCCGTGCACCCCTCTCCACCGCGACCGTCGTCTACTGCGATAATATCAGTGCCGTCTACATGATCGCCAACCCGGTCCATCACCGACGCACCAAACACATCGAGATCGATATCTATTTTATCCGTGACAAAGTCGCATTAGGACAGGTTCGGGTGCTCCATGTACCATCGGCACATTAGTTTACCGATATAATGACCAAAAGGCTACCCACGCATTTGTTCACCAGTTTTCGGTCCAGTCTCTACGTCCGTTTCTCTCTCGTTACGACTGTGGGGGGTGTTAGACAGACCACTGGCCTGAGCTGTATATATATAGACCCGACCTCCCTTTTATACGTTTGGGGTCTTAGTCACTGTACACATTCTACATTATGTTTTCAGGAATGTTTTCTTCAATCTGGTTCGAATAGAAATCAAGTTCAGACATGTAGCTAAGGATGCTTCCCTTGTAGTAGCCTTGCCTACCCTTGGTCATGAATTCCTCTTGGTCTAATTCAACTATAAAATCAGCACTTCGAGAGGAGGCATTAATGCCATAAACTTCACTTAGTAAATTACTCAATAAGAGGCCGTCAGAATTTGCGTCAGTGCACATGAAACCGTCGCGATAATGATCTAATCCCATACGGCTGAAGCATGAAGGTATCTTCCCAGATAACTTATTACTAGACAGATCTAGCAGACGCAAATACCTTAAATGGCATACATCATTTGGAATAATTTCTTCAAATATATTTCCTCCCAACAACAGTACTTTCACGTCTGGAAAGGCCTCGTCTATCAGGCTTGGAATGGTACCACTGAATTGGTTTCCTCGCAAATCTATTGTATGCAAATATACTGTACCTGTACCATTTCCCAAAGGAAAGGGAATAGGGAACGTTCCATTGAATCTGTTTTCACTTAGGTGAAGATATTTTTCGAAACATCAAGAACACACAAGATTTGTGAGAAGGAAGAATTCTGACGGAATCGCTCCAACCAAATAGTCTCTCAAATTCAAGATGGCAAGACTGGAAGTGTGGATAGGCAAGTAGGAAGAGAACCAGTCAGCTTGTTGCTGCTAACATCAAGCCAGGTAAGGTTCAGACTATGGCAAAAATTCTCAGGAACATTCCCAGTGATGTAATTATTGCTCAGCACTAGGTGATAAATGGAAGGTAATAGTACGTGTTGAGGGAATGAATCGTAGAAACTGTTTCCGGACAGGACCAAACCAGACATACTGGACATACTTCCAACAAACACGGCCCCAATGTTATCCATTATATTGTTGTAAGAAAATCTAAAGAAGCTAGACCGCCCATGTAGCTTAAGACAGAAGGATACAAACCCTTGAGATAACTTCTTGATAAGTTTAGGTGGTTCAGATTTGGTAATATGATTTTGATGTCCATAGGTAAATTCATTAGCCTGTTGCAAGACGCATCCAACCATAGCAAGTTTTTGTGTACTTTGGATGGAAGAACAAGAGTTCCACTGAAGGAGTTACCATGAAGATCTAGGGCTGATATGTTAACATTGTTCTCTATCAACCACGAAGGAAAATAACCTCTCAGGTTATTGTTGGACATATCAATGATGTGTAGTGCATGTTGGTACAGCAAGAAACTTGGCACAACCGAAGAGTTAACATTAAGGCTACAATTTTGTAGTACCAGGACATGGAGCTGACAGATTGGTTACTGGATTCTCAGTTTGCACATGAAATTTTTTACTATTGCTTGAAATGTCCAAGTATTTCAGTTGGCTATTATTTGAGAAAGAACTTAGGAAGAGCACACCTTCGAGATTGTTTTTGGAGAGGGAAAGTTGAGTCAGTGATTTCAGATTTGCAAAGCTAAGGAAGGGAAACCTCAATGCTAATAGATTGCTTGACAGATCAAGAATTCTGAGGGATGTCATATTTCCTATGCAAGGTGGAGACTCTCCAAATAACAAATTGTCATTAAGACATAATTCTTGGAGATTTTTCATATTGCAAATATCTGTAAATGGAATGAAGAATACAAAATCATTTCTACTTGTTTATAGTTATGCCTATGCCATACTAGGTGTTAGAATGGAGTTCCAATAAGAAATAAAGCATCCTCTTTAATCTGACACATCATGCCACCACCTGATGCAGTGACATGAAACACAACGGCATATTGGTACTATTCTAATAAGAATTAATCACTTGTTGACAACCTGCCGTTGATCCCATTGTAGCTCAGATCAAGACTATCCAGTTTCATTTCACTCAATTCTATAAAAAGAAACAAAGAAAACGTAGGGAAATGATGGTCTGATTAATGAGATCAACACTAGCAAAATCAAGGACAGGGTTAATCAAAAGGAGGTTTCAAGAGAATTCGAAGCTCACTTTGGATTGTTACGACAGAGTCTAAGTTGTTTACACCAAGGGATAGTGACCCTAGTGATGAAGGTGCGGCCAAGGATGAGATGCTACTATCATACGGCTGACTTCCAGATAAATAAAGAAATTCTAAGTTGTGTAAATCTGACCATACCTCAAAACCAGCAAAAGAAATACTACATAATATCATACTAACGAATAGATTGAAAAAAAAAGCATATAATTGTAACAAAAAAAAAAGAGTCTGCAGAAGTGGAACTGCATAACAAAAAAAATCAGCAGGTATGCATTCCTGTATGTAAAGGTTGCACATCGACAGATTGAAGAGGTCCTGGAATGGAAAGAACAAAGTGGCGTTGAGGGGGAGACCTGCTGACCTGCACCAGGCATGCATCCCTTAATGCCGTTGTTGCTCAAGTACAAATGCTGCAGCTCACGGAATGGGAGGAACAAACTACAGTTAGAGTAGGCCATTATCCTGCCATGGATAAGCTTCACTAAAATCAAGGTCCGTGACACGACCCGTGCTGGAGCTGCAGGTCACCCTCTCCCATTTGCAGCAATCTCTGCTACTCCAGTCAGGTGGATCCCAATTTTCCGACCAGTGGAACTTATCGTAAATGTCCATGAGATTTCTCCTCTGCTCGTGCAAACAGCCTTCGCAGGCCACCAAGGTCAGCAGAACCAAACAACGGCAAATGCAGGGCGTTCCACATGGCCACCACCATCTCCAGTCCTCAACTAAGCTAGCTCTCAAGAATTTTAACCCATAGGCACCGATTTTGTACTGACGATCTCAGTACATCTCAGCTACCACCACCACTGGACTCCCCACCTCCTTGAGACGGTAATGGCTGCCTGCCTACCTGAAAGTAGTGCCAGCATCAGCCTCGCGACTTGGCGTCAACCGTGAAGCCGCGGCCCGCGTACGGCGTCTCCTACCAGACTGATGTTGTTTCAGCGGAGATGGATTTGGTCCTGGCCATCTGCAGACTGCTCGCTTTTGGACCCAAATCGTCGCATTGGGAGTGGCCAATCAGTCTGGTCGTCGTCCGCCACTCAACCATGGCCCGTTCTTGGGGGGCAGCCGGCAGCAAGACCTTGCATCGCATCATCGGTTAGTGGGTGGCAATCTCAGTGAACGGAGGACGGGGAATACAGAGCTTACATGGCGTAGAGCTATCGTCGACTCCACCGAGCAAGGAGCTGAAGAACTCGGCGCCGACGGGGAGGGTTCGAGGAGGCGCCGCCGCCGGCTACCAGGGCGGCGTCGGAGTCGGCGAAGGCCCAACGTGTCAGACTGAGTTGGGCCTAGTAAGGTATGATAGGTCAGCAAGACCCATTCTACTAGCATGTACTCTATCCATATTAGGATTTAAATTCGTCTAAAAATATAAATATTCTTTCGCATATCTTTTTTCTCAATCAATTACAATCTATTTCTATTTAATTTATTCACCTATCTTCTCGTATCAACCAATCCCAACTTTTTCCTATTTAATTAATTCACCTACATTCTTATCCCAACCAATAATAATATTTTTCTATTTAATTGTTTCATCTACTTTCTCATCTCAATTGTTCTTTATTTTAATTTTAATCTATTTTAAGACATAGGTTACTGTCTAATCCACGCACCGACCTCTCTTCTTGATTCAGTTCAACTTCAAAGTTGAAACTCAAGAGGCAAGACACGCTTTCATTTGATCTTGATGGGCTCTAGAATGCTAGTACCTCTGTTCTGAAAAAAAGATTGGCATGCTAAAATACATGCGGTTAAACCTCAAAACTATAAATTATTAATAGCTACAAAAATATTATGATTTTAACCTAAAATTATATTAGTAGATTTTCATTAAAAAAACTTTCATATATCATATTTTTATTATTTTCAAATAGTTTGAGAAAGTAAGGATAAGCATGCATTTGGAGATGTGTTGATGTCCAAATCGTCATCCTTTTTGAGACGGAGGTTGTATGTTTGTTTTCACAAAAAAATGTTTTACTAAAATATGTACTAGAATTCTCCTCTGGCCATGGAAAGGGTCCTGCCTTCCAAACATATTTTGTTTGACAAAATTAAACCCAAATTGGATAAGATTGTTGAAATACACGCACAATGAACATGACGTTGGAGCAGTCTCGTCAGTTTAAAAGTGACTCAGATTTTTTTTTCAGCGAAAACATCAGGTGACAACAGATATACAGTCCCAAAGAAAACACATGAAAAGAAAAAAGTGGCAGGTGTCAAATGTCACATTGAAAATATTATGAACCAATCCAGTGGTAGATAAAACAACAAATATAAAAGAAGGTAGCCACAAATTATCATCAGAAGATCACATCGTTTGGTTTAAAAAACCAATTGACAGCACATATTTGTTTGCTCTAACATTTGATAGGAAACATAAGAACATAACCATCGGACATTATTCCAACCTACAGGAAAAGGTTATTCTGTACGAATCCTTCTCATGAATATAGAAAATCTAACTATAACAAAATCACTGAACCCGTCTACCTTTAAAAACAATGCGCATCTCCAGCTTCTCTTGAAGTAAAGCACAACCAAGGAGGCCCAGAACCCAATCACATAGAACAATGCTGAAGAGCCAAACAAGATCACAGAATCATATCCATCATGACCTTCAGGCAGAGAACTTGACGACAAAGCAGAGCAACTCTTCGGAAGGGGAGGACCACAGAGAAATGGATTGCCTTCGTAGCTGCTCTGATCAAATGTGATGAACTGACCCTTCGTACCCAATGTAGGCCCTGAAAGATTGTTGTATGCCACGGAGAACTGGCAGGAAGGGGGTATTATGGTGTTAAGTAAAATTTATTTTTAATAAAACCTGATGCAAAGTGAAAGTTTGTGCTAAATCTAGTGCAAAATGAAACATGGTGCATTTTATCTGGTGCAAAATGCTTTTTTTTTAACATAAGATACTTTACTCAAATATTATAATTTGAATTCTCCTCCGGCATTGGGAAGGTCCCTGCCTTCCAAACATATTTTGTTTGACAAAATTAGACCCAAATTGGATAAAATTGTTCAACTACACGCACAATGAACATGAATGGAGAACAGTTTAAAAGTGACTTCGATCCTTTTTTTAAGGAAAAAACATCTTCTGACAACAGATATGCAGTTCCACAGAAAACACATGGAAGAAAAAAAAAAGTGGCAGGTGTCAAATGTCACATTGAAAGGGGAGGCACAGTATAAATCAAGGTCTCATATAACTAAATCGTTCTTAGTGTGTTGGCAGTGTTAAATTACAATCTAATCTAACCATTCAACAAATTTGAATCAACCAGTGCTCAGGCCTGAAATCTAACATCTTAGAACTTCTGACATGAACATAATTCTAAGGATCTAGATTCTAGAGCTTGACAGCAAACTTAGAATTCAGGATGCAAGGTAGTAACAAACTTATAATACACATAGCTGAGTTAAACCCACTGGTAGAGTGCTAGACAGTAGACACTACCAGTCTACCAGTCTTCATTCAATTTTCAGCATTATCTGATTCCTATTTGAAAATTAAGAAACAAAATGCACTGGAAGCATGTAAGATACACCATTGTTTCGGATATAGAACGGCAACCAGTAGAGGAAGGTATAAGCAACAAGCTTGGAGAAGAAGAGGCAAAAAGCAAATGGCGCAACTCCGGGTAATCTCCATGCCTCCAAGAACCCAATGGCCCTTGGCAATTCCGACAATGCCTCCACCTCCAACTCATCCCCATCCCCATCCCCTTCCCCTTCCTTCTTATCCTCTCCAAGAAGCTCCACCTCCTCTCCGCTCTCCCCATTCATCTCCACCTCCATTGCTTGAAGGTCCAACTCAGCATCCATTGGATGCGGGATCAGGAACACTAGCACCACAACACCGAGCGCGGCGATGACAAATGCGGGCACCAAGAACGACCACCCCCACCCGAACTCGAGCACGGCGGCCGCGAGGACCGAGCCGGCGATGTTGCCGACGGAGGTGTGCGAGTTCCACACCCCCATGACGGTCCCGCGGCGGGACGAGTGGCCGAACCAGTTCCCCACGACGGCGACGACGCAGGGCCACCCGGCGGACTGGACCACGCCGCTGGCGACCTGGGCGGCGAGGAAGAAGGCGAGGCTATGCACGTCGAGGAAGTAGACCGCGCCGAGCGCCGCCGACGTTGCTCCCGAGGCGACCATGGCGGCGGCGAGGAGGCGCCGTAGGTCGCCGCGGTCGGCGAGGTGGCCCGCGGCGAACATAGCCACGGCGTAGGCGGAGAGGAAGGCGACGTCGAGCTCCCCGAGGCGGTGGGGGCCACGGGGTCCCGAGAATGGGGCCCATTCGGCGGAGAGCACGGCCTTGACGATGCTGGGCGGCTTGCGTGAGGCGTGGAACGAGGCGTACGCCGCGAAGGTGAGCACCAGCACCACGTACTGGTGCGACCGGAGGCTGCGGGAGGCGCCGGCGCCGGCGGCGTGGGAAGCTGGCGCCGCGGCTTCCATTGGAGGCGACGTGGGCTAGCGCGGAGGAGGAGGAGGAGAGGAGGAGAGGAGGGAGGAGGCATGGGAGGCGAAGGGGATGGAGGTGAGATCTGGTAGGAGCGAGACGAGGAAGACGACCGGAAAAGGAAGAAGTGGAACAAGGAAATTGACTTTGTTTGACCGTATTTCTTTTTTGTTATTATTATTGTTTTATAAATCGATCAGGAATTTTTTTCCCTTTGTTTTAAGAATCAAGCAGGAAAAATATTTCTTGCTTTAAGCCCTATTATTTGGACAGCAGTAACTTTCCCTGATCATGCTAGAATTAAAATGTTTTAAGTGAATTAGAACAATCAAGTAAACAGAAATTCAGAACTGCACAAGACAACAATCTCTAAAGCAAGCAGACCGTATGAAGAAGCTATGCTCCTTATTCTCTTTTTATTTAGAGGAGGAAACAGTTACATTACTCATGAAACCTGATGTATGTATTGGCACATGTGGACTCCAAATTGGGAAAAAAAACAAGCAAATACAATGTTAGTTTGTCTTGTATAAAGGACAATCTATGCCTGACTTCACGGAAGGAGAAAATCTCCTGGGAATTTCAGGCAGAAATGGATGGTTAGTGGGCCTGGATAAACTTGTGTAGCTAAATGCATGCCGCTTTGTCATTCACTCACTTCTTATGCTTGGCCAGTTATCATGCCTCAATTTTGCTTGGAACATCAGGCCTAAAAAATTGTCCACCCGAATACCAGATTGTAACAAAGTAATCAGCTATTCAGCCGCATAAGAATCCCAGTTGAGTATGTTGGCTGTTGCTTCATTAAGCATTTTCACAAGTGTCACCTGTGGCCAACACAAAAATCCATGATATGGATTAGTGACTATCCCAAGGAAAAAAGGGTACATACAAAGCGAATAAGGGCCGTGCAGTGTACAGTGTGCATCAGCCTGATGGAGAAGAATTATCAAGCAAGGTTATTCCAATGAAATGATCTCAAGAAACTTGTAGTTGTTTCAGACAACAAATCGAATACCTTATGTTATTCTGACATGAAATTCACAAATGCCAATGCATCATATTGTACTTGATAACTATTACTGTCTCGAATCTATGCTTCACATTGCAACACTAATATTTATACCAATTCACCCTTTTTTTGTATTTTTTTCTTCCATGTAGTTGTATAGTTCATTGACCTTTCACAATCAAACTTTTTCTTGCAAGACGCAATACTAAAGAAGATATAATTCACAACAAAAATAATCAAGCAGTACAAAAGATAATCAAATTAGTGTCCACTAAAAAAACGAAGGGAGAAGGTATTCAAACGGCAAACTTTAGCTTAGATATCTGGATAGAGAGCAGAACCATACCACACTTTGAGGTACACCATTAGGAGGCAATGGCAATTTTCTAGGAGGAGGTTTACTATCATAGGATCTTTTGTCAAACCTCCATTCTCCAACTTTGCCATAAGTGAGTTTACCCTAGTGCACAAAAAATATGGTTAAAACAGAAAACTAACAGATACAAAATACTGAAATTCCACATCAAAAGGAGAACCACATACCTTCATATCATAGTCACACCCATAAGTAAAATGTATGATAAACGCATCACCAACTTCCAAGTCCCATGGTGGCTAAAACAACAGGATGATATTACCAGCTCAGAGAGGATTGCACATACTACCCAATATGCATCATGGCATGCTAATTAACAAGAGCAACCGACCTGAATCATAAATTCCTTATGTAATATGTTGCCCACTCCATGCAGAGCGGATGCTACAGCATAAGCATACCTATTTTCCAAAAATGAGACCACAGAAATATTAATGCAAAGTCCATGTATACATTTCAACAATTATATTTGGATCGCATAACAAAGCCCGGCCGAAAGCCTGGAAAAATTGGGAAATACGAAACTGAATGGCAGGAGTTACATTTCAAGAACCCAACCAAAAGCTTTATCTGTTTCAGGATCTTTCTTCATTGCTATTGAAATATTCATCCAGGTTGGAGCAATTCTTGCAAGAGATTCCTAGGAAATCAGGAAAAACATAATTGAATAAATTCCTTTGTTATAGGTTCTCAAAGTATATTCCACGGGGAAACAAATTACCTTCCTTGCAATGGCTGGGGAATTTCCAATAGGATCAATTTTGGTTATTGCTCCTTCATGTTCAGGGAAGAATTTACGCAACACATTTTCGTATTTTTTGGGCTCAATATAAAAGAAAGGGAAAGCTGCTGAACGACCATCTCTTGATAAGTTTGGTATAGGTTTGACAATAATATGATCTGGCTCTGCCATCAAGATATATCTACAAGAGATTATGAAAATTAACTTAAAATTGAATCTGGAGATTAAGAAACGCTTCTCATATGAACCTACCAAACTTACTCTTCCTGTATGTCCGCCTTCTGAAGCCACTGAACAAACGCCCAGGGCCTATTGAGAACAATGTATCCCTGAGATGTCAGGATGAATTCTGTTAAGGAAAAAAAATACAACCAGCATACGCCAATAAACAAAACACTTCAACTCATAAAAGAACAGAAGCAATTGCAACAATAAGATCTTTTTTCAGTACTAAGTTTCTGCTAAATTATTGATTCATCAGCATACTAGTTTTTTGCTAAACAATGGACAGTGTATACCCACAGAATTATTAGCTGCAGTCATCCAAGCACCCTACATCAAAGGTTCTCATCTTGCTTCAGACGTTATGTCATGAAAAAGCAGGCATGGGAAAGAACCAATCATGTTTAAACCTTTTCATCACGTGAAATCCTAGCTGCAACTGCAAGTCAGTCTTTATCATCAATTGGACCTTCCTTAGCAGTTAGCAGTCACATTCCACATGTCCTTCATCCCCACATGTTCGATATACTAGCCAATGTAGAACAACTGTATTCTCACAAGAAAATACTGAAATGCACTAGGCAAGTACCATCATATATGGGGATAGCTAGCGTGCACGGAATGAAATGTCAACAAATTCACATAATGACACATTGATTCCACATAATTTACAAATTCACATAATTCCACATGTTCGGAATTTCTCTCTTTCACTAGGTAATTTCCATGAGCAATCCACATTTGTTTTCCAGAATTCCAACGAACAAGTAACAAAAAAAAACTAGGGTTAATGAACAACGAACAAGTAGACGACGAACAAATTGGTAAAAGCTTGCAGTTTCACCTAACAACACAACCGAAAGCAGTAGTACCTGATCCGTCCCCGCGGGAAGTGGGTCGGCGACGAAGGTGGGGATCTCGTCGACGAACGCGTCGGGCTTCCCGGAGTGCAGGATCCTGGTGAACCCACCCATCTCGGCGCCACCGTGGGTCGCCTCCTCCCGCGCCTTCTTGAACCAGTAGTACATGACCCTGCACTGCCACGTGTTGTACACGGAGTCGGACGCGGTCACCGCGGTGTGGAACGCCCTCCGTCCGCCGCCCGAGGCGAGGCGGCGGGAGGAGGAGGAGGAGGCCATGGTGGCGCCCGGGAAGGAGGCGGTGGGGAAGGGGAGCAGGGAGCGGGAGGAGAGGAGGGCGCTGTAAGTGAGGTAGGCGGCGGAGAGGGCGACGAGGAGGAGCGGGAGCGTGCCGCGGCTGCACGGCGCGGCCATGGCTGGCGCCGGCGGCACGGGCTCGCGGCGCAGGAGGGAGAGAAGAGAGGACGTTGTGTGCTGTGCGCCGTCGAGTGAAGCAGCGTGGAGACACCGTGTGGAGACTGGAGAGGCAAACCCTACTTTGGTTTTCTTTTTGAGTTTTGTCTAATTTAGTTTTTTTTCCTTCTATACGGTATATCTTTATTATTTGTAGGTTTTTACACTAAACTTTGACTATTAGTTATCATAAAATATATTATATCCATTCTAAAATATAAATGATTTTAACTCTATATCTAAACAAGTGTGTGTTTAAATTCATAAATAAAATCCATAAAACCAATATTGTATCAAAGTAACTTTGAAATATAAATTTAATGGTGTAAGTATATGTTAATTATTTATTAATCGCTTATTCCCTCCACTTCTCTCCCTCCTCACTCTCTCTCTCTAATGAGCTCACTACCTTCGCCACGTACCCAGTTGTGGCCTCCCCAAGCCGGGAGCGTCAGTGCGTCACCGGATTGGGTTCAAAGCCAACCTACTGACAATCTTGAATTTAAAATAAAATTTAATTAATTTAGTCAAATTAAAGTAGGCTAAGTATTACTGTTGACTGGCCCTCATCCAACCCTACGATTGGTCAACCTCCCTCCTTCCCAAGGTTCTCCTATCGCCATCTCCTTCGAGGTATATAATCATTTCTGTGTAAAAGCACTTAGAATGTGAATCATTGTGTAAACATACTTAAAACTTAAAAAATGCGAACCATTTGGTATAATTTTAATTTAACTTTCTAAAAATAAAAAATTGTCTCGTGAAAAATCAACACGTTCGAAGTTGTTTTGCTTGTTTAGTGAGTTTAAAATTAGACAACTAATTTCGTAGCATTACCAACTTTTTTTTTCAAAACAAGGTAGATAACATTAGATAGATATGTAATAGGAGAGAACAACTCTATTGTAAAAAAAAATCTATGAAATTAGAACCAAGAGGCTTTACTTCTTAAAACTTCACAAGATACACGAGCAAACGAACAAAGCCATAATAACGTTGGTCATACATGTGTGCGCGCAAAGCATTTGATGCTTGTTCATTTCCTGTGGGTAGGTTGTACATCTACGAACAACGCTTGATGTGTATCTCACTCATGTTAGCATCAAACTTATGTATATGGCTAGATTTAGTAATGGATATAATGTTGATTATATAGGATTTTGACCATTGGGCAATGGTGGCCCATGGAGGATGGAGGATTGGTTGTGCTCATTTGTTGTACAGTCTTTTATATTTATATATATATGTGGGGGGTTGCTGTCCAGAAATTCAGATTATGATGTTTCACAAATACTTATAGTTTTAACTTACCATTTACCTAATAAAATTAGCATAATATAAAATCTGAACTTTTTCATATCTTGATGTAGAAGGTTGCTTACTCCTTTGTTGTGTAAATCTTGCGAGTGCCCTCCATACTCATGTTGCTATATTTCAGGTGAGAAAGATGGTATTGAAGAGTACTATTACTATCCTGCTGAGAGCGGCGAGGGTAATGATTAGTTTCAGCTTGCTCTTGCCTCGATTAGTTGACTTGTGGGTTGTTGGCTAACCACGAAAGTTGCCTTTTGATTTATTTATATTGCTACGACTTCCTGCTAGACTCTGTGATGGTTTGGGCTTGTGAACCTGATTATAATATGTATCTTGCTGCACTTTTATCCATTTATAAGTATGTGGTGTGATACAACATATTTTAGATGAAAGTGCATAGCTAGCTGCTGTCCTAAGAGCTAGTTGTGTATGAGTATGGGCTTAGAACGCTTCAAATTTTTGCCAAAAAGTATGAGGTCCCCTAGGGTATGTATTTTGTCATCGTCGTTGAGTAGATGACACTGGCATGCTCTTTGATCAAACATTTTTTGGTACTCGGCATCATTCAAATCATTTTTTTACGGATATATACTGGCTATTATACGTGTATGAATCCTACTCATCCAATAATTTTGTGGTGGCCGTAACGGAACATTGACAGTATAATACAATCACTTTGATTATTAACTTCTCAAAAACTATATTCTTAAAGAAAATATATTTTGTGTATATTTGGACTGCTATCGATAATAATGATTCAAATTCGGGTGGTTTTTTCATGTATTTTGATTGCTACCAATAGTAGCGAATTCAAATAAAGGGGTGTTTTGCATATATTCAGATCATACTAATATATAATAACGATTTCAGGATAAATTTGAGCCACAGTCTTGTTTCGGAACAAATTGAGTTCAACTCCTGCAAACAGACACAGAGTCCAGCCAGTTCAAAGGAAGGGTAGAAGCAGAGTTTGAAATTATGTTCAACTCAATCTATTGTCAACTGAAATTTCATCTCAAACTACAAAGTCAACTTCTGTTCTTGATAGTCTAAAGAGGTCTTTTAGGGTGCTCTATCTTACCTCTTGAGAGGTAAGAACCTTCATATAATCCTAGTCGTTGGTTATTGAGCTTTATTTATTAAATAAAATAATTTAACTCTTTCTATTAACATTCCATTATTAAATAAGGAAACTACTAAAGCACATAATTAATTTACCTTAATTATTCATGCCATTTGCCAAATCACCTATAGCATATGAATGCAATCCAAACTTATAAATCCAGTGTGCATGCATGCATGTTACTATTTGATTTTTTAATAATTCTAATAACGGAATTTCCTAAATATTCAAACTAATATGAACTACATTAAACATATTTTTGAATTTGGAGAAAAAACATGATTGTATTTGAAGTCTCTATTGTCAGCATTCTAAATATAACATAACTCATATATTTGGACTAAGATATCTTTGAAAATATCGCATATTGGATATATGTCTCTACGTATAGAAACACTTAAGGGACTGTAAAGTTCCATCTAAATAGGAATCAACTTAACCAGTTGTATAAGAATTCATCAATTCCTACTTAAAGAAGTGCATATTTATCGATATAAATATAATGGTCTCGGATATCAAATTAGAAGATAAACATTAACTAAATTAAGGCAAGATTTAAGGAGTCGTTTTGTTGCTAGCCTTAACTATATATCGTCGCTTATGGTTGTTGTATATTAGTTAGATAGAATAGAAAAATAAATTGACTCTCGTCACCTACATATAAATAAAAGCAAGGCTATTACCTATTCTCAAAGGAGCCAAACCTGTGAAAAAAATCATTGTATCTTTATCTTTACTACTATCTCGTAAATACCTCACTACCTATCGAACCCTACACTTATAAATATTATAGTCAGTATTACCCATCAACATATTTTCTACTGTGTTAACAAAACTAGAAAAGTTTGGTATTTTTAGATAAAATATTTGATTTATTCTCTAATCTTTTTGAAAAAAAATATAAACTAAACGCAAAAAAAATATTTTACAGTCATGATATTAAAAATTTTAAATTGCAAGTTTGAATATTAGCATGTTTTTTTACAATAATAAATCTATAGTATTTTAAATAAGGAAGCAATATTTCCTTCCTTATTATAATACAATAAATGACATTAATTAATTCCCAATGGTAATAACATCTCTTACGCTAATGACTCGCCGGCAAATTCATTGCAGCAACTCAAGTTAAGTAGCTTGGCTCACATAAAACGAGTTATTAGCGTATAATTAATTATATATTAATTATTTTAAACTTAAAAAATATGTTTATTTGATTTTGAAGACAACTTTCCTATAATTTTTTTAAAAAAATATTGTTTATTAGTTTAAAAATATGACACAATTCAGCCAAACAAACTCACCCTAAACCCTAAACCGCCTTATACAGACTCTTAGGTTGCGTTGGAGAGTTTAATAACTCTCTTCTCCAAACATGTAAAAAAACACAATTAACATGCGATTGATTAATTAAGTATTAGTTTAAAAATTAAAAAATAAATTAATATAATTTTTTAAAATAACTTTTATATAAAAACATTTTATAAAAATATATCATTTAATAATTTTAAAAATATGCGTATAAAAAACAAGCAAGAAAATATTTGCAAGGTGAGCGGCCAAAATCAGCCTTCGATAGTCCATGTCATCGAGAGTATAGACCCACACCAGTGGAGACACCAATCTGCTCTAGCAATTAATCATCGGTCATTTTTTTATTCTCGTACTCTCTCCCCGTTGCTTCCACTGCTCTCAGCCAGCAGCTGGACGCCACTACGGCAGGCTCACTCGCCCCACCCCCGGTTACCTCGAGCTCGTCGCCGATGGGTCTGCGTCCTGACGGAGATCACCCCCGCGTCTGAGGACGAGCTAGAGGACAGCATTGTGGTGGTGTACTTCCCGCAGGATGCTCGCCGGTGTTCGCTACTCACCAAATTCCCGCCGCCTTGCTGCCCCCGTCGTGACGTCGTGTTATTCCTCTGCAGTTTGCCCGAGCTGCTCATGATGATTCTTCAACGATAGCAAAGCGTTGCCCGTGAGTTCTTGCTGGCTCGTGTGTTCTAATTTTGACATGGCCTTGCGTTGTTGATGCGGTGCTTGGTAAAGCTGGAGCGGTGAGCCGGTGACCGGCGTGCTGGGGGCATCCGATACCCGTCCCTCCTCGCTTTTTCCGTGTTTCGAGCCGATGCTGAGCCCTTGTCATGGATTGCATCGATGTTTCCTTGTGCTCTTTCTCTCTCTTTCAAAGTCAGTAAATTTTCATGGCAATGGAGAGAGCCTGCTAAATAAAGACTGTTGTACACGTCTTAATATGAGCCATTTGATCTACGCGTAATGAACGGTTCAAAACAAACATGGTGCACCTCAAAAAACAGCTGCCATGAGCCCATGACTCTACAATTGTGCATTATTCCAGCGGTTTGTAAAGGTAAACTTCTTAACAGCTTATTCAGTGTTGACAGCAACACTGATTCAACAGCTTTTCAGGTTGTCCCTTTCGCGTATCCGGTGCAGACTGACGATACCTCAGCTTGACAGGTTCAGGACTCGACCCTGAAAATTGGCCATCCATGGGAACAATGTATTCCTCAAATGACATGTTTTTACATGGACTTCAGACACACACGAACAGCATTCGAACCTGAAAAAATATAGAGTAACTATAGTTGCCTCACCATAGGTTGCATGTTTATATATACAACAAGAATTACAGATATATATAGTTTTAAACTAGGACTCCTAACTTAAGTTCTATTCTATCTATAGCAAATTACAGGAGTCCATCTATCCTTAAGACATGCTCGGATACAATCCTAGTGTAACACGTTTACAATCTCTAACACCCCCGCTCAATCTAAACTTTTCTAACCACCTTGAAGTTTGAGATTACGAATAAATGTATTCATCTTTGCAACCGGTAAGGCTTTTGTAAATCCATCCGCCAACTGATCTCCAGAAGCGATGAACCGAACGTGTAGCTGTGTTTCTCATAACTCTTTCACGCACAAAGTGAAAATCAATTTCAATATGCTTTGCTCTAGCATGAAACACGGGATTAGCTAATAAGTATGTTGCACCAAGATTATCACACCAAAGAACTAAGGTGCGATGCACTTTAACCTCAAGTTCGGTCAACAGTTGCTCAAACCATATTATTTCTGCAGTAGCATTAGCCATCGCTTTATATTCTGCTTCTGTACTAGATCTTGAAACAGTTGACTATTTTCTAGCACTCCATGATATAAGATTACTTTCATAAAATATTGCGAAGTCTCTAGTAGAACGCCTATCATCTGTATCACCTGCCCAATCTGCATCAGAGAAGGCACTGATGAATGACGATAATACCTTTTGAATATGCATCCTGAGTCCAATGGTGTGTTGTACATATCTAAGTATTCTTTTAACTGCAGTCCAATGAACTGAGGTCGGTACATGAAGAAATTGGCAAACTCTGTTGACAGCAAAGGATAAATCTGGTCGTGTATTTGTTAAATACTGAAGAGCACCAACTATGCTTCTGTAGCGAGTAGCATCTTCTGGACTGAGAGGAACACCATCATAGCTCGACAGCTTCTCAGATGCAGGTAAAGGAGTCGTGCAGGGTTTGCAGCCGAGCATTCCAACACGCTTTAACAAGTCTTGTGTATACTTAGCTTAAGATAGAGTTATGCCATCTAACTCTTCTTTAACTTCTATACCCAAGAAGTAATGTAACTTGCCAAGATCCTTTAGTGCAAAGTCTTCTTTTAAATCAGCAAGAAGAGTTGTCACTGCTTCAGGTGATGAGCTTGTAACGATAATATCATCAACATAGATAAGCATATAAATAATTATACCACCCCTATGATATATAAAAAGAGACATGTCTGATTTTGACGGCACAAAACCTAGAGTGATTAATTTGGAGCTTAACCTGGAGTACCACGCCCTGGGCGCCTGCTTCAGCCCATAGATAGCCTTGTCCAACTTACATATATATCCCGGTGTTTTAGTGTCCTCAAAACCCGAAGACTGCTTCATATAAACTTCCTCTTCCAGAACACCATGCAAGAACGCATTCTGCACATCAAGTTGTCTGAGACACCATCCCCTTGACACTGCAATAGAGAGTACCAATCTAATTGTAGCTATCTTGACAACTGGGCTGAAAGTGTCTTCATAGTCGATGCCATACCGTTGCTTGAATCCCTTGGCAACTAATCGAGCTTTGTATCTATCAATACTCCCATCGGCTTTTCGTTTGATTTTGAAAACCCATTTGCAATCAATAATATTCTGTCCAGTTTTTCTTGGAACGAGATGCCAAGTTTTATTCTTAGCTAGAGCTTGAAATTCCACTTCCATTGCATCACGCCACTTTGGATCTGAAATAGCTTCATCAACGGAATTAGGTTCACCAGTAGCACTAAACATGCCATATCGAATCATACCATCATATAGCTTCTTTGGTTTGATAATACCGCTTTGCAACCGTGTTTGGTGACGTGGGGAATCAGGTGTGGCTGCTGGAGAACCAGATGTTGTAGAAGATCCAGATGTTGTAGAAGATCCGGGTGGCACAAATTCATGTGCACCTGATGCTGTAGCATGCAGCGGTGGTGGAGACTCCTCAGACGCATGCAACGTCCCAGGTGGAGACTCAGGCACCACCGCATTACCCCCACCTGTCGTCGCACTGTTGTCCTCTGGCACAGCAACAGTGGTCGGCAGCGGTACTGATGTTCCCCCAGGCGATGTAGCAGGCAAAACAGCACCGTTCGACGAGCTGGAAGGAGACAGCGTTTCCACCTGGGAGCTGCAGCCTGGGCTATATGCGCAACGTTGTGACGGTAGCGCTGGGAGCATAGGCATGAGACCTGCAATTTTCTCAGATGATTCACTAGAAACAGCAGGTACGTCAGTAGTATTAGTAATATCAGATGCAGTACAGTCATCATCCCCTGGATTTCGAAGAGAAGAAGGCAGTAGGACAATTTCTTTTCTAAGAGAGGCACCGGCGTTAGGATGGAGCTTTGAAAAGGGAAACACGGTTTCATCAAAAACGACATCACGGGAGATGTAAATGCGTCCGGTGGAGATGTCAAGGCACTTGAAACCTTTGTGCATGGAACTATAGCCAAGGAAAGCACATTGGGTGGATCAAAAAGATAACTTCCTGGAATTATATGGTCTCAGATTGGGCCAACAAGCACAACCAAAAACACGAAGATTACTATAATCGGGTGCATCATGAAAAAGGCGAGTACTAGGAATTTCAAATTCAATAACCTTGCTGGGAAGAATATTAATGAGATAGGTAGCTGTAAGGAAAGCTTGATCCCAAAATTTTAAAGGCATGGAAGCATGAGCAAGAAGAGCTGTACCAACTTCAACAATATATCTATGTTTGCGTTCAGCAGCACCATTTTATTGATGAGCATGAGAACAGGACACACGGTGTGTGATCCCAATTTGCTTGAAGAAAGAATTTAATTTTTCATACTCGCCTCCCCAATCCGATTGAACACAAAGAATCTTCTTAGAGAACTGTCTTTCTACTAAGTTTTGAAAATCTTGGAAAACTCGAAAGACATCAGATTTATGCTTCAACAAATATATCCAGGTGTATTTGCTATAGTCGTCAATGAAGCTAACATAATAGCTATAACTCCCAACAGAGATGGGTGCAGGCCCCCACACATCAGAATAAATCAGATCAAGAGGAGCACTAGAGATTTTATTAGAAACAGAATAAGGCAGTTGATGGCTTTTGGCCCTTTGACACGAATCACAAATTGACTCAACATTCTTGGAACTAGCACACGGCAACTTATTTGAGCTAAGGATCTTCTGAACTATGGGAGTAGCAGGATGACCTAGACGACTATGCCATAACGATGTAGAAGGGACATGGACTCCAAAAACTTCATGCTTTGACTCTATTTTATCTTCCGATAGAATGAGAGGATACAGGCCACCTTTGCATCTACCGTGATGTAAAATCCTCTTCGTTTCCTGATCCTTAACGAGAAAGGAATCAGGGTGAAATTCAAGGAAAGCATTGTTATCTTTGGCAAGTTTATGAACTGAAACAAGGCTTTTGGCAGAAGAGGGCACATGAAGAATATTGTTCAAATGAAGTTTACTGAAAGGGGTATGAAAAACTGTATGCCCAATATTACTAATACTCATACCTTTGCCGCTGGCATTATGAACTTGTTCGTTGCCACTATATTTATCACAGACGGTCATCTTGTTAAGTTCGCTGGTGATATGGTTAGTGGTCCCGCTGTCCGCATACCAATTTGTATCAACACCATAAGCTCCTGCTGGTCGCCCACGGTACTGATTGTCTTCCTCATAGCGAAAATAGCATTGATTGGCTTCATAATTTGTCTTCTTGCAGATTTGACAGGGCGCCTTTTTTGTGACTTGCGAGCTATTGCCTTGATTATTGTTAGTATAACTCTGATTGTTGTTGTTGTTCTGTCCATTGCGCGATGAATTGAACCGGCCTCCACCATGTCGACCACCAGAACGACCATGGTTTCCACGACCGCGAGATGCCATGTTAGCTGAAGACTGGAACTGATCGGTCCCTTGATACATCTCGAGCCGAAGATTGTACTCCATGAGTAGAGAATATAATTCAGAGAGTGAAAGATCTCCTGATCGGCCCATCATAGAAGAAGCAAAGGGGTGATAATCAAAGTCTAAACCATTAAGTAGATGAGCAACCACCTCATCATCCCCGACGGTGACGCCGGCTGACGCGAGCTCATCCTTGATGTTCTGCATCTTGTTGAAATAGGCTGTCGTAGTGAGGCTGCCCTTCTTGGTGGTGGCCAATTGCATGCGCAGATTTGTAACTCGCGCTCTTGATTGTGCTGCAAACATAGCCCCTAGCGCCTTCCATGCCTACGCAGAGGTTGTTGCAGTCGTGATCCCGGCGAGGACCTCCTTGGAGACCGAATTCACCAGGTAGCTGAGTAGCTGCTGATCTTTTTTTACCCATGAGTCATGCTCTGGGTTGGAAATCTCCTTCTTCTTGCCATCGACTTCAGCTTCAAGGACTTGTCGCGGCTCGGGGATGGTTCCATCCAGAAAACCAAGCGCCTTGGCGCCACGGACAGCGGGCAGGAACTGCGTCTTCCATAGGACGAAGTTATCCCGTGTCAGCTTGTCAGACACCGGATGTCCAAAAGGAGAGGACGGGTATCCTTCGCCATGAGCGGAGGACGAAGACATCTTGTCACGGGAGGAGCGTCACGAGCAGGGGTCGTGGCCCTCTTGTCGCGGAATGTTCAGATCGTGGGGAGGAGCGTCACGATCAGGTCGCAGCCCTCTTGTCGCGAGAATTTGACGAGATTTTTGTAGATCTATTCTAGGAAGAGGCTGCTCTGATACCATAAAAAAAATATGAAGTAACTATGGTTGTCTCACCTTAACTCACCATAGGTTGCATGTTTATATATAGAACAAGAATTATAGATATAGATAGTTTTAAATTAGGACTCCTAACTTAAGTTCTATTCTATCTATAGCAAATTACAGGAGTCCATCTATCCTTGAGACATGCTCGGTTATAATCCTAGTGTAACACGTTTACAATCTCTAACAGAACCGACGCACAATATACATATATGGGGTCTGGGGAGATGAATCACACGAGGAGGTACGGTAATGGCAGTCCAGGCAATTGACCTGCCCATCTCACCCAGTAGGCAATTAAACTGACATCACACTAGGGTTGGGATTGAGTGGCGATTAGCCAAAGACAAGGACTAGATCGGCGGTGGCGGGGGTGGCAGGGACAGCGGGAATCCCGGCATCACTTTCGCATTCAACTTGTGCGGGAACGGCGCCGGCCGCGTACCTCCTCGCCGCAGAATTCTCTCTCTCTCGCCGAGGTCGGCCCAGGCATTTGCGTCTCCGCCGTCTGCACCAACTGCAATATTTAAGCAACACGTCATCGCCGTCGCCGATCAGGTTGCGCAAATTAATCAATCGAGAGGGATGTACAGTATACCATACCTAGCGGACGCGACGACGGACGGGTCGAAGAGGCCAGGAGCAAAGCGACGACGAGCAGCCAAGCTAACAACGCCCTGCGTTTCATGGCGGCGGCGGACGACGGCGTTGCTCTGACTTCTGGAGTCTGAAGGGAGGAAGACGACGAGCCGCTCGCTGTGGCTTTTGTCAATCCTGGTCAACTTCTGGTCGATATATAGCTACGCTTGGCCGAAGCATGGAGATTAGGAATAATTGATCAGACTGTTCGTCTTTCGTAAATTGTGTCTAATTCAATATAAATATATTTTAAGACAGAGTAATTTAATATAGATTGATATATTTTGATATAGAGTAAGTAAGAGTTATCTACGATGCACTGCATTAATGGCAGCTCGTGCACAATTTTTCAATCCAGAAACTTAGCTCAGTTCAGTTCGTGATGCTGTATTCATCAGTTCACTGAGATTTCTAATCCCAGCTCGCCTCGACCTCTGTACATCTACCTGCTTGCTGACGCATATAAAAATGGCTTCATCATCGGCTTAACCGTGAAAGCCAGATTTCTTGGATCGGACCAATAAAACAAACGCTTGGTTTTTTTTCAAGTCCAAAAGAATTTAAACTGAATTTTAATTTTTTTATAAATCTTACCTAAATCTTATCGGTTTTTATCAGTCTATCAACGATTTTCCTGAAATCTAGAGATATTCCTCGTGAGAGGTTTTTGTTTCAGTATGGAAGTTTGTAAGCCCTGGTATCAGCAGCTTACATGCATGCATGATTGTGAAAACTCTTCCTACATAAATTACCTAATATATAATGGATTGCTAACCTTCATTCAACACTTTTTTAAGGCCAAAGGGATAGAGGAGCTATCGGATCCATGCTGATTTATGACCTGCTTCTTCTCCTCCGGTTACAATTTGGCTATCGGTGATAGCTTAACAGTATTAGGGTTTAAGAAGGGGTAGAAAAGAATGAAAGAAAGAGGTTTACTGGACTTAGTGGGGTGGCCATATAAGACAGCGGTAGTCCGGTAGCGATGTTGTTGCTGAAACCACTGGGTTAATAATGACAGTGGCCTGGTGTTAACGGTGAGGGTAAAATAAAACGAGTTGATAGAAGGTGGGAGTGACGGTGGCATCTCACAGTGCGCTGGTGTTGTGGTGGGCGCTTACCGACAGCAGCAGCGACAACAACATACAATCGTTTCATCCAACAATAGGGACATTGGATTCACACGAGCTTAGGCAGGAACACAGTCTAACACGGCATGAACCAGCAAGATACTCAATCACTACGGGTTCAAGCCAAAACCGGCGGTAATTAACGAGCCAGCCATACTAGACCAATTCAGTAGTACCGCAATTTAGATTCAACCAAAAACTATATAAATGTTGGGGAAAATTACCAAAACTATCCTAAATATCACTCTAAATCTGATATTTCTACTGATAAGATGATTTGTTACAAATAACTCCTTCTAATTTAATTTTATTTGAGATTCCTCTATTACCGTTTCTTGTGCTTTCTCATGGCCCTTTTTTACAGTGTTATGTAAGCTAGCATATGTCTTAGTCGACACGGTTTTGAAGCCTACCACATTAGCCGAGTTCGGTCTGGTAGGAGCATGAGACATAATTAATTAATTCACGTCCATTTCTTAACTGTTTATTTTTCGGTGACCTCGATCGACCTAACCGGTATGAACGGCGGCCACATCTTATCTTGCCTTATTTGTATTCCTAGAAGCATGTGGAGGTATGCAAACACAAGAACGTGTGAGCAGCAGCTATAGACGGAAATCTCAAACTAAGTTGAATTAGAAATTATTATTTGGAACAAATCGTGTTATAGATGAAAATCTCAAACTCATGGTGAGATTTAAGGTGATTTTTATAATTTTCCCTAAATTTTGACATCGAGACTGATTCTTGAAAACGATGGATTCTTTTTCCCCGAATGGCATTGTTACATGGGGTTTCAGAGTTCAGAGTTCGGGCACACAAGCAGCGAACGTCAATTGATTAGACAAACGCACACTTATATAGGAGTACGTGGAGTCGTGTGGAGAGATGAACTGCACAACCTGTCCATCTCACCCATGATGGATGGGACTGATTGCCGATTTAACCAAGCCAACGATCGGTTAAATATTCGGCGGAGGGGACACCGGCATCGCCGTCGCCTTCGTCATGTTCGGTAACGGCGCCGGCGGCGTCCTCGACCCCAGCGACCTCCTTGCCGCAGCCTTCTCGCCGACGCCGACACATGCCTTCGACTCTCCGCCGTCTGCACCAGCTGAAATTAAGCATCGCCGATCAGGTTGCGCATCAAATCGATCGAGGCACGAGGAATGTACATCCATATATACCTAGCGGACGAGACGACGAGCAGGTCGAGGAGCCCAGGAGCGGCGCCGCGACGAGCAGCCAAGCTAACAACGCCCTGAATTTTCTGTCGAGACAAGCTCAGATCATGACGCTGGATTCATCGGTTGACTTGAGATTTTCTAATCACATCTCGCCACGACCTCGAAAGCACTAGTACTACTACCGTACATCTACCGGCCTGCTGATTGTAGCACCATTATGCTTTGCTTATATTAATTGGATCCTCCTAACATTAATCCTTAGAAGCAAAAATATATAGAAATTTTCACATTAATTAAAAACTCTTTGGATTTAAACATTAATAAAAAATAACTTGATCGTCCCATCTATATTAAAAAAATATAACCGATAAATAAGATTAAACCCTCACAGTTATACAAACGTGACAATGAAATTCTTAAAATCCAAACATGAGCAACAACGATAAAATAAAATATAAAAAATCTAATAATAAAGAAGTGTTGATAACAATAGATATTTTCTTATTTAAACGGGCTATAAACTATGGTATACTATATTAATCAAAATATGGTCAGGACTTAATTTAAAACTATATTGTCATTTTATTTTTTTTATAATAAAATATAAAAAAATATGTGCCATGTGATAAAATTTTATATATAGGCTAGCCACGTGATCCGCGTGGGCCACCATGTTAATTCTGATTTATATGCTATGAACTATCTATAGCTGTCCTGCTGCTGCCTGCACCTGGCTCGCGCAACCGCAGGCAGACAGCGCTGCGTACATATCGGTAGCGTGTATAGTACTACTCCTAGTAATATACTCCGTATATGTTAGGATTGTACAAGATCTAGCGACCATCCACGAGCTTAGTTAGATCAGGACAAGTTTGGCCGACGAGTTTTTTTTTGTGGGTAGATTACTACAATTTTTAACCCATTTGTTTTATCGTATAACTGATGAGTTTGTAATTGGTGCCCATTCTATGTAGGCATAGAAAGGTGACAACTTATAAGTTGACAATCCATCTGCCATAGTTTGTACTAGAGAGGAGTGAACTTCAACTCGTATGGTTGCCACTGTTGCCTCAACACACAAGGGCCACATAGAAATTAAATTTTAGAACTTATTGGCTTATAAACTCACTGGTCACTGTTGCCACTGAGTTGATGTGCCTCCTCGACATGCAAATTTAAGTATTTTTTCTATCTTTTAAACCGTTAATAACAGAAATATAAAAAAAAAGTACTCTCAAACTATTTTTGTTGTCTTTTTATTTTTCTTCTACAGAGCTCATCCAAACAGACATTTTCTAGAGAAACAAATTAACATTAAAAATTTCTCAACAAAGGAGTTAGACTGTTTTAGGGGAAATAAGCAAGGATTACAAGGTTCAGATACTACAAACTAATTTAACTGAATCATGGGGTATGGAAGCAGCAGTCTTTTATTCCGGTTCCGGAGTAACCAACACACCTAAGCAGCAGCAGTGGCAACCAAAAAATGTTACAGCCGAAATCGATAGATCACAGCTTAGCCCATCCTCGGCGTAGAGCAGCCGGGACCGCCGGCCGAGCACGGCGGCATGTACGGCGCAACCGGCATGTTCGGCTTCGGAGAAGGCGACCTCCTGACCGGCTGTCTACCGAGTGGCATGAACCCAATCATTGACCTCTCCGGCAAAGACCTCGCCACGGCGGCGGCCGCGCCGCTTCCCCGGCAACGACGATGGCCCTGCAATCTGCATCCCGCCGTCGTCTCCCTCCGCCGCCGCGTTCAAGATCGTCTCCACGCCACCCTCTGCGTGGAAAGCACAGCCCAAATAAATATAGCTAGCTCGTTGCAACATCACCAAATAATCATGGAACACACGAGAGTTTCAGTTCTTTTTTGCCGTAATTTGGTGAGATGAACTAATCAGTGTGTAGAATACGTGGAAACGACAAGGAGCAAGGTGTGTTTGCTGCTTTCTCGCTAACTCCGGCCATGTCAACTGAAGCTACGTACGTACACACGTATATATATATATACAGCTTCGTCAAAGTCAACGGCTCGAAGATATATCCACTCAAAAAGCTCTACGCAGCGCAGCAGTACAATGTACTACGCTTTCTTTCTTTTGTGGGATATCGAGGCGGTTTTCCCTGAATCTGCTTGCCAATTTGGCGTACGGTGAGTTTCATGCGTCCTGCATGCTATTCTTGCTTCCAACCAGGGTTAATGAACCGGCGGACAGGCAGTAGTGAATGCAAGTTGTGATTGAGTGCCAGCTCAGTCGATGTAATTACAAGATAATGACAACACTTTAATCTCTAGCAATTTGTACAGATATATAACAGATAAAAATCGACTGATAAATATCGCCAGTCCATTTGGTAGTCACATGCGAAACTCTAATACCAAATGTTGTACAGTAAACAAACAAATGTCAAACTGATAGTCACATGCCAAACTCTAATATTAAATGTTGTACAGCAAACAAATGTTATCTCTCCTAGTTATTTTTTCATCGGTTATAAATTACGGAGATGGATTTTCATATCTCGAGTGGACAACTCTTATATTATCTAAATAGTTATAAAAAAATTTAAAAATTTTGATAAGATAAGATTAATATAAGATATATCACGCTATAAACATATGTAGCCAAATTTGACTTTTGTATATATGTATATTTGCAGCTATATTTGTTATTTTTTACAACTTGTAAATTAAATTATTATGCTTATGGAGTAATATATCTTATATTAATTTATTTTATCAATTTTTAAAAAACTTTTAATTACTATTTATATGCAAATCTACTTTAATATTTTTTAAAAAACTTTTAATTACTATGTATATATGAGATACAAGAAACGAGTAGATATCCTCTTGAGCGATGAAAACATTTTCCTACAAAGTAATTACATTTCAAAGTAAAGTTCAATATTTCCTCAAGCATTTAAATTTTTGAGCTCTCAATAGGAGCCCTGCGAACGCGTGCCCCTTCGATCACAAATTACGACGTCACACTCGCCGACTTAGAGAGATGGTAGAACAGCACGCCTATATATCAAGCGCAATATAGGCCATTGATTCTACCATGGGTCTTCTTGATCACCCATCGTCCCCGTCCAGGTAATTACTTTGCATGGTCGCCCTCCCTCTGCATTTATACTCGCCAATGTATCCTAATCCTAATCTGCATTAATCGAAGTTGTGTTGCGTCTCAAAACAAACGATCGACCCATGGGGTCCTGCTGCTTCTGAAAGAAGGGAGACCAGCCTGTACAATGGACCAGATACGTTTGCCAGGTAGGAACGAGTAGCCCATTGATCAACACTTGTCCTTGCTCACATAGATCACAGAAGCTAGTACTGAAACATGTATGATGATAGTATGATGGAAACAGCAGCCTGTTATTCTGATGAAACAACCAAGATGCTTGGCATGCAGATGGCGCTTCATTTTTTTTTTTTACAAAACACAATACTTAGACGTTCATGACACGTACACGGGCTACATATAATAACAGCAGTGCAGACAAAAGTTGCCATAACTAGACTATCCCTGAATCTGAGGGCGGCCGACGACGACCGGGCAATGTGCCTCCGATGCCACAGACACTTGCGCCCTTGGCGGAGGCGGAGTCCCCAAGCCGTTGCCGTCTTCATCTTCCGTCGCCGCCGTTGCTCCGGCACCGGCGGCGGCGGCGCTCCATATCGTCTCCACGCCACCCGCTGCATGCAAAACGTACACACAGCTCAAATCAATAGCTAGGGAGCATGCATGCACCGAACTGGAGGGAAATTAAGGCGAAGATGAGTACCGATGGCACGCGAGGACTGGACTGAGACGACTGCGTACGAGCTCAGGAGAAGGATCACCACAAGAAGCGAAGACGCCATTGCCCTGACACACAAGAGCTTCAGCTAACTCTTTTTGCTGTTTGATGAGGTGGTGAACTGATTTGTAGAGTACGTGCAACGGATCAATAGCTATTTCGCTCCCTCATTGTTAACCCTAGGGTTGGTAAGTTTACTCTCTCTATACACACACACACACACACACACTCGAGTCAACGGCTAGATGATACATGCACTCCATAAGCTGTACACAGCAATACAATGTACACTGTAGTTTATTTCTTTTGTAAGGCGTCGAGGCTCGGGTAGACAAAAAGCTCGGGCTAGTGAGGTGAGGTCGGTTTGGGTTTTGGCTCGGCTCGGCTAGAAAACCAATCGAACTGAGCCAGCTGCGTTGGCTCGTAAACTGCTTGTTTGGTTTTGTATCAGGCTATCATGCATGTCATATATTTATATGGTTATGTGGATTGTCTATTGGAGTTGTCATTTGTTAACTTGTGGTCTCTCATGTGGATTGTGGAGAATTTGAGACGCAAGCTTGCTTTAGTTTTACGTCTTGATGCTCTATTTCTATTAATTGTCTTACAAGTTATATATGGAGAGGTGCATCATGTTGGAAAGCTATAGCCAAGCAATGAGCCAAACATGGTTTTATCAGCGATGGTGCACGCTTTTAAGAAAGGTTGGCTTTATGGCATAGTTAATCCGGTACTATTCCTAGATTTCGCATGTTTCTAGTTTTCACCGCTTTCCCCTCTTCTAATCCACATCAATACCTTTCCCATCTCCAATCAAATCTACAACATCACTCATTCTTCACCTTTTCTCTTGCATGCAGTTTCCCTAGTTCAATTGGTTGCTTCTTTCTTCTATTCACATGGAAGAAGAGAAGAATACAAGTAGAGGCAAGAAACCAGTTGAGGATTCTTCTCATCTGGCTACTACACTTCAAGCTATGAGTCTAAATCCATGCAAGGAGATCCATGTTCAGCTTCTCTGAACTCCATAGATTGCAAAGGTTAGAAGTCAACACAATTTTCTTATGAAGGTTGGTTATTCGGGAGGCCAACAACATATTGTTCCTTTAGAGGCTCTGAGTGGAGCTAAGGCTAAAGCTTGGTCCAGAATCTATCTAGATATTTCTCAAGTGGAACCCAACCTCTTCATGGAGTATTCTTGATCAAGTTATGATCTTTCTTGGGTATGGCAAAAGCAATCTTGGTCTTTTAATAGTGAAAATTTTATTTTGGAGTAGGTCGCTTTAGATGAGAATATCAAGCCTCATTTTGCTTATAACTTTTTGCATATGATGATTACAGTTTGTATCTATTGGATTCCTCTAGCTTTGAGATTTGTAGAGAATATTACTTTGATTGCTAAGCAAATAGGGCATATTTCACTTGTCAATCCCATAGAGGAAGAAGCAATCAAGAGCAATCCCCTCTTTGCTTCGGTTAGAATCAGAGTCAATATATTGGAGCCAGTTACAGACATACTATAGCGGTGGATCCTGGTGGGTCTAATTGCACAACATTTCTTCATTATGAGAGATTTGCTAGAATATGTGCTTTCTGTGGTTTCCTTTTTCACAATGCCTAGTCTTGCCCAGTTCATGGACATTTGGTTATACAACAGTAGACTCCAAATAAAGAGATTATCAAAGAAAAGCTTGGAAAATGGGTTACTCAGATTAGTTATCTGTCTCTACAAGCTCTGATTGATGTGGAAGAGAAAGCTAAGAGTTCTTTATTGGATAGGTTCAAGAATCTTTCTTCCTAGCAGTTGTTTTCCCATGGTTCTAGAAGCAAGCCGACAAAACAACTCAATAACACTCAAGAATAGTGAACAACAACTCAAACACTGAAACACACTAGACTGACAGCGCATTCAATGTCAATAGGTGGGCAACGGATTAATTCCAAGTTAGGTCTGAACTCACTGACCTCGAAGCTTTAGCCAATTTTGCCTTCACAGGCTCACCTATCAGACTTACAATGATGGGCCTAGCCTCCACACACAATTAGGACACGATAGCAAGTATTGTTCCCCCTAAGCATCATACAGTGCATCAAAATATAGCAACTAGACAAGTACATCGGCCCACCATGGAAAGATATTCTCAGGTAGCAGCAAGGTAGGATGTTGGGAAAAACAAAGAAGATATTATTATTATAGAAGGCATACCCTTCAGTCCTAGTTTCAAGCTCAAACAGAACAAGTTTCTCTTTCACACCACTCTGTAGGTCATACCCTCCAAAACTAAAGTATATATTAGCAACATACACTTGAAGTTGTAGATAGGGCTCATTAGCTAGCATGCATCAACCTAGCTTCTAAAATGATGAGAATTACTGTGGAGCAACAACAATATCTTCCCAAGAAGAGAACCCTAGCTTCTTATGCAGATGTAGAGCAGGCACATAGCCAAGTAAAACACAATTGTTCTCTTACTCGATCCACAACTTCTTCCTACTCTGCCATGGGTGGGAGCAATTATGCTACGTCCTCAAATCTACCTCCTTCCCACCATGCTAGGACCTCAGCTGCAAAGTGACTCACTTCCCATGATAGGAGTGGATTGCCGATGGCGTAGTAATCGCCACAACACCGCGACTCAAGATGGAATCAGAGGGATTCCTATGGTGTCGATGCTGGGAGGGGTACTTCTTCTGCTCCCGTCGTTCCTCGCCAAGAACTCATAGATCGACACATTTGAGCAACTACTGTTCTCGTAGTGGGAGAGTCTTGGGAAAATTGTGGCACCATTCTTCAATCTCCATGCTTCAGATCGCTCTAGCTTACCTCTAGGACGAGGTGACTTTTTAGCTTTATTCTTTCATGGGTGATTATAGGCTCAAGGTATGGATTTTTAGGCTCTTGTTCATACTAATCTTTCTCCTACTACATTGCTTGCTATGGGCGGACAAGTTGTTGGGTTTGGCGATTGTGATGCTAGCCAAACTACTAGAGATATCCATGGGATAGAACATGGCCAATCTTCTGCTAATGCTGGAGATGGTTGATTCTCAACTCAAGACACTACTAGAGGGGCTATGTTGCTGGAACCTAAGGTGCCATGGGTGCCATGATGATGCTGAGATGGAATTGCCAATGTATTGGAGGGCATCTTGGCAATACAAAAATGCAACGCCTCCACCATCTCATTAACTCCATGAAGGCTCGGTTAATTTTCATCTTTGAAACAAAAAATTCTTCAATTTCTCGTGTAGACAGTTGATTTGTTGTTCCTGCTTAGCAAGGTTCAAGAGGACTTTGGTTAATGTGGACTAATAAGATGGATCTCACTATTGTACAGTCTTCCACTAATTGTATCTTAGCTTTAAGTGTTCATACTCTCACTAGTTTAATGTTTAATCTTTTATATATATATATATATATATATATATATATATGGTGATCCTAATTACCAAACTAGTACTGCTATCTAGAATGATGTCTCAAATTTTATGGTACAAAGTAGACATAGACCCACCTTTTATATGGGAGACTTAAATGATATCATGTGTACTAATGAAAAGTATGGTAGTACTCCTGCTAATAATGCTAGAATTTCTCTTTTTTGTCATCACATTAGAAACTTAGGTCTTTTTGATCTTGGCTACAATGGTCCTGCTTACACCTAGACAAATAAAAGAAAAGGTAGAAACTTAATTCTTGAGAGGCTTTATCTATTCCTTGCCAATTCTGGATGGCCAATATTATTGTTTAACCCCTGCCTTTACTCTACTGTGATTATACTCCTATCATAGCTTTACTCAATCCTAATCACAGAAAATGTAAAAGATCTTTCAAATTTAAAAACTAGTGGCTCTCTGGAAAAGATTTTCAACAGGAAGCTCAAAAGTCTTGGGAAAGTACTCATCAATTTAATTTTCAAAGAACTTTTTATCTTACAAAGTCTTTAACTGTTTGGAGCAAAAAGAAAAAAAAACATCTTCAAGATCATTTGGCTCAAATTGAAGACTCCATTTTCAAAATTCAGGATTCTCCCAATAGACCTCTATGTTACAGCAAGAAAAATACCTAGCAATTCAGCATGATGCTCTTATGCAAAAAAATTCTGATTTTTATAAATAAAGAGCTAAAAAGTTTTGGATTTATGATGGTGATAGAAATACTTCTTTTTTTCAGCAGGCTGTTCAAAAAAGAAAAAAAGTAGAAATAGAATATCTAGTTTAATTAGGGACGGTCAAATAATTTCTGATCCTGATATCATTGCCGATACTTTCATCTCTTATTTTGTCAATATTTTTACTTCAAATCTAGATGAAGAAGTTCAGGTTGCACAGAATCAAATGGGAATTCAACCTTCTGCTTCTCAGTTAGAGCTGCCAATAATAGATTAGATCTGGCAGATTATTAAACAGATGAGAAAAGATGCCTCCGTTGGTCTTGATGGTTTAAATGTAGCATTCTACAGAGCAGCATGGCCTTGGATTAAGCATAATGTCATGTATTTAGTACACAACTTATACATGACAGGCAGGTTCCCAAAAGGTATAAATAACACCAACATAGTTCTCATTCCAAAAGTGCTAAATCTTACTGTTCCAGCTAACTTTAGGCCTAGTGGTCTTTGTAATGTTCGTTATAAGATTATTACTAAATGTCTGGCTTATCATATTAAAAAATTTTACGTGATCTTATTTCTCATAACCAACAAACTTTCATCAAACACCGTCATTTTGCAAATAATTTAATCATAGCTCAAGAAATAGTTCATTCTTCTGCCTATCTTCTTTTACTAGAAATGGATTTATGCTTAAAATAGATCTAGACAAAGCTTTTGATAGATTAGAACAGAGTTTCATACATGCTACTCTTCAACATAAAGGGCCTCATGGTAATTTTATAGATCTTATCTTTTTTTATTAATTCTATGTTGTTTTAAGTTAACATCAACAGTCAATCGTATGGTCGCTTTTTGGTGCAGCGAGATATCCGTCAGGGTTGTCTTTTATCGCCGTACTTATTTGTCCTTGCAATAAATGAGCTATCCAACAAACTCTCTAGAGCAATCTAGTCAATTAGATTGAAGGAATCAAACTGTCGAATCAAGGACCAAAAATTCACTCTTTGTTTTATGCAGATGACAAGCAACTGAAAAAAGAGGCTAATGATATTTTCTAGATAATTCTTTCTTTTTGCAGTTATTCATGACAAACTCCTAACTGGGGGAAATCTTCAATACTCTTTAGCCATAGCACTCCACCCCAGGTAAGACAATCCATTTTAAATATCTGTTTAGTCTCTATCATGGACGTCTCTACTAGACACCTAGGTCATCCTTAATTATAAACACTAAGACTCGTTTAGCAGCTTACAAGTTCATTTTGGACAAATTCAGAACTAAGCTCACTACTTTCAAAGCTAACAAACCCTCTCATACAGGTCGGCGAGTAATCAAATCAGTCTTCTCTTCTATTCCTATTTATTATGCGTCCACTCTTTTATATTCTAAAAGTTTCATTGCAAAAATCATTGCTAGCATTAGGAAATTTTGATGGACAGGTATTCAAGCCAACAGCAACAAGAAAGATATATCTTTTAGATCTTGGGAAGACATTTATTGGCCTATAAATCAAGGAGGATTAGGAATTAGAGACCTCTTAGTGGTTAATTAAAGTCTTCTCATCCAATCTGCTTGTAAGATTATTGCCTCTCCCAATGATTTTGTTTCTACGGTTCTTAGAGCTAAATATTTTTTAGAACACTTTCTTTTGGAAAGCTCCTATTAACATTCCTAAATCAACCTTTTTTGTCCTCTATTCTCAAAGTAAGACATTACATTTCCAATGCTTTTATTTGGCAAATTTCAAATGGTGATATTTCAATCTGGAATCAACCTTGGTGTGATATATGGGAGAATATTCATGAATACCTCAAATCAGATGTTTTGACTAATCATTAGCCTTCTAAAGTTGCAGAGCTTTGGGATCAACAAAAAAAAAAGAATGAAAGTACTCTTTCTCAAAATTTCCAGTAGGATGTAGTTAAGAAAGTTCACATTATTCCTCAAGATATAGGATATACTCTTTGATGGAGACATACAACATTAGGCCAGTGCACTAAAAAAGTGCTTACAAACAAATCTTCAAAACTATGTACTTCTCAGATCCATGTTCCTTCTTTAGTTATCAATCTTCTCAAAATGACTTGGAATCACAAACTCATCCCTCCTAAAGTAAAAACCTTTGTTTAAAGATTACTTATAAATGCTTTACATACTGCTACTGCTTTACATTATAGAATCCCAATTATTAATGATGGTTGTTCTAGGTGTGGCCAGTGTGAAGATAATCTTCATATCTTCTTTACTTGCAATTTTAGCAAGCTTATTTGGTTAATTTCTAGCTCTCATCTTCACACTGATGATTTACTCTCGTTTAGTACAATCCAAGACATCTTAGCTTATCTATTATCCTCAAATGTTAGTTCTAGCTCCATACAGAAGATAATCATTTTGCTTTGGCAGATTTGGAAAGCTCAAATGATAATCTTTTCAATGCAAAAACCTAGGAACCGCAACAAGATTGTAATGCAGCAGAAGCAATGTTAGATAACTATAGTTGCCTTGACCAAGACATCTCTTAGGAGGCTAATGCTAACACTTTGGTTATTACAAATTACCTGTAGGAACAAGATGCTATATAAATGCATCATAGAAGGACATGGTGACTCTAGCTTTTGAATCTTCCTCCATGAACCCCTTTCACATAATGCTATTTTGATTAAAGCTTGTTCTTCAAATTTTCTTTCACCTATTTTATCTGAACTTGCAGTAATTCTTATAGCTCATAAGATTTGCAAATAGGTGGGTTTGCAACAACCAATCTTTCTATCAGATAGTTCAATTTTAGTCTCCAATTTGCAGAAATAAGATCCTTTACAACATGCAGCTCATTGGACTCTTCGGCCATTTCTCTTTTGTTTGCAGTAACAAGCTCAAGGAGAAAGAATAAAAATTTGTTGGATTCCTAGAGAGGCCAATAAACATGCTGATAGCTTAGAAAAAAGGCTAGAAAATCTTATTATACCTTTTATAGACCTGATCTTTCTTATCACAACAATACTCATGCTTGTTACAAAACCACTCTTCCAACCTTAGACAATTTGTCAAATCTCCTCCTAGAGGATGAAGTGATGCTTACTCATATAATATGTTTCTAGTGTTCTATCTTAAATAAAGTTCTTGAGTTCTTAAAAAAACAACAAATGAGCCAAGCTGAGCTCATGATTTAGCTCATTTACCTAACTAAGCCAAGTCTGTGTTTTATGAGCCTTCACCAGCTGAACTGACTCGATTACTCCCCTACGTAGGCATGTAGTTTTCCATGAATCTTTTTGGCAATTTGTTTTATGGAACCTTTGGTCTAAAGTCATCAACTTGTTGGTGAGTTCATGTGTAATGGTGTTCTTCCCTCCAACCAAGTTTACAAGACCGGTAGATCTGTTATACTAAATATCGATTGGATTAGAATAATGTAGTGAATATAAAGTATTGATTGGGTGCGTACTCAGTTTCATAAATTTGAGAGCACTTTAATCCTTTGTCCATATAACATCCGTAGTCCTAGTTGGTTTGGCCAAAATTCATATGCTAAGTAATTTGAATGGAAGAACTATATTAATATAGAAAGACTAGCCAACAGAATCCCGTTTAGGAATGGGATGAGCATTGGTCAAATACGTTTTTCTCTCAATCAGATCCATTTCTCACCCGTCCACTCCGTACTACTCCTTCTTCCTCACTTGACTCCCTCAAATCGCTTCGTACTACTCCTTCTTCCTCGCTTGACTCCCTCAAATCACTCCATCCTCCTCTTTCCTCCTGTGGAAAAAAAAGAATTTGTTGAGATGGAAGTACAGATATAATATTCTTACCAAGATAACTGGAAGCCCCAACCGCTAAGAATCCTAGTGAACCTAGAAAAAGAATACAGGCCCAGAAAAAATTACCTCTTTTTCGAGAACCTTTTAGAAGTTCTATCCATATGTGTTCTGATCGCCAATTCCACCCCAATCTTTCCCGTCTCTCGTTGTTAAAGGACCCTCCTCCCTCTCTCCCTCGATCGCCATCCCTAACATTGATGTTATCTCTCATCCTCCTCTCTCTCACTACACTAGATATGGGGGTATTTTAGTGAGAGAGTGGAGGTTGGCAAGGAGGAGGTAGCTGTGACGATGAGGTCAACATTCTTGTATGTGAGGAGGAAGGAAAGAGAGGAGGCGAGGCTATAGAGGGCAAAGTCTAGGGCACTAGCGAGAAGGTGGAGACGGTCGGTCTCAGCATGGAAGAAAATCTTGGAGGTGATGAAGTGGACAAGGGGTGGTCAGGGTTTTTCATGCAGACCTTGAGGTTGTTGCACAAGCAGCGCTCAAAGCCATTGTGCTCCACACTAGCATGCCGCTAAGCTCACAATATTGTGTGCAAGTATGTCGCTGATGTCACAGTTAATATTCATATGGTATCAGGCCAGACACTAGGTCTAATATATGGGGGTATCATTGAGGTATCAAGCTTAGTACCTAGATATACCAATTGATATCCATAGCTACCAGGTGTCCAGTATCAAGTACGTACAGTATCAAGGTACTTATGTGTATTATGTATCAAGTCAAGACATGGGGAGAGGCCGCTAGTGCTCCTCTTCTCTGTTATTACTGCTGGCGGCCAGAGAATAGAGCTCACATCTTGGTCAGGCAGAGGATCCCATCCCCTATTCACCATCTTATTAATATTGCAAGTTTGCAACAAATTTTGAATTGAAAAGCTTCCAAATAACATCCCCTCAACTTCACTTGGATTATGGCATAAAACCAATTTTGCGACAAATATTTGAATTGCAAGGTGAACTCATATTTTTAACAAATATTTGAATTGAAAGGCTTGGCAGGGGCCGCGCGAACGCGTACCCCTCTACTACCACAAATTATGACGTCCACTCTCCCGCTTGGGAAGATGGTAGATCAATGTGGCTACCAAGTGCAATATAGGCCATTGATCTAGGCCATGGGTCTCCTTGATCACCCATCGACCCCGTCCAGGTAAGTAGTTGGTACGGTTGCCCTCACCCTGCTTATATACTCAGCAAACCCACGCTAATACTCTCAAACTTTCGATGTGGTACTACTCAAGCTGTTTTGTGTCTCAAAACAACAACCCATCAGCTTGCTTCTGAAACAAGGGGAGCCAAGCACTAATGGACCAGATCCGCTTGCCAAGTACTAGGACCAAATACCCCATTAACACTTGTCCTTTTGTTGTTGTTGTTTTTATTAACATTTATCCCTTGTTTTGAAAGGTATTAACACTTGTTCTTGCTCACATGGATCACAAAAGGTAACATGTAGGATATGAAGGAAGCAGCACCCTATTATTCTGAAGCATGCAACAAGATTAGATGCTTGGCATGCAAATGGCGCTGCAGCATCTTACACAAGCTACACAGAAGCAGTGCAAACAAAAGTAGTACCAAACGAAATTAAACTATCCCTGAATCTGAGCGCAGCCGTCGCCCAGGCAAGGCGGCATCCCCGACGCCACAGCCTTGTTCGCCACCGGCGAAGGCGGCGTCCATGGTCTCCTCATCGGCTCACGAGCAACCCCCGGCCTCCTCATCACCGGCTCACAGCGACTAGGCACCATCCCCATCACTGACCTCTCGGTCACCAAATACCTCGCCACGGCGCCGCCTCCCCTTCGACGATAGCCCCGGCCACTGTCTGCTTCCGTCGCCGCTGTTGCTCCGGCGCCGGTGCCGGCGCTCCAGATCGTCTCCGCGCCACCCGCTACATGCAAAACTTCCACAGCTCAATCGATAGGTAGAATGCCAGAGTGGAGGAAATCTATTCTTCTAAATTATTGTTATGTATTATCTACTTTAAATTATATGAATAAATTAAATATTTTGATTCTCGTAAAAAATTAAATATTACGAAAAATAGGTAGTTTACTTGTCTAAACAGTATAGCCAAAGAAAGTTTTTTTTAATATCATTCTTTTTAATCAGCGAAACAAATAAATAATTTATAGTAATAATCCGGTGAATATACAAGCTAAAAAAGAATGGAGACAGACGTGAGTGGTGGACTGAGACGACTGCGAACGAGCTCAGGAGGAACGCCACGAGAAGCAAAGACGCCATTGCCCCAAAACACACAAGAGAGATCCTTTTGTTGTTTGATGAGACGATGAACTGATTTGTAACGTACGTGCAACGGAGCAAGCAAGGGTATGGCTATTTGGCTATCGCCCTGTCAACCTAAGGTTAGTAAGGTCACTACACATATATATACAGTCGAGTCAATGGATCGAAAATATATGAACTCGAGTCAACAGCTCGAACAGATGCACTCAAATGGTTGTACACAGCAATACAATGTACACTGTAGTTTATTTCTTTCCGTAGGATAACAAGGCTAGGGTAGGGAAAAATCTTACTCGTGAGCTCGGCTTGAAAGCCAAACAAGCCGAGCCGAGTTTCCTTCCTATCTCATTTCTTAAATCAACCAAGCCTGAGCTAACTGCCCATTTTGGCTATCTAAGTGGTGTATCAATCTATTATATCATATGATCATGTGGATTGTGGTGAATTGTAGATGTCACCACTGGGCCTAGCTTGTATATATATAGACCCGACCCCTCTTATATACTTTTAGGGTCTTAGTCACTATACATATTTATACATGGTATTAGAGCGATTCTAGACATCCTCGGCACGCTAGCTTTGTCCTATCGATGAGCCGACCTTTTTCCTCCTCGTCATCGACGTTTTCTCCTCGTCGCCGATCTTCTTTCCGGTACTCTCCTCGTTCTCTCGTCTTCGTTTCTTTCTTCTCCCTGTCTTTCTCGCAGTCACTTTCTTTTCTCCGTTTCCACCTCCGCGTGACAATACGACGGTCTCCATCCGACACCTCGTCTTGCCTCGTACCCATCTCCGTCCTTCTTCTTGCTTCATGCATCCTTTCTTCTCTAACACCAGTGCACCTCTGCGCTCGTCGTCTCTATCGGCTGAACTCGTCCGCCCTCTCATCGGCTGGACTTGTCCACCCTCCATCGGCTGGAACCCTCCCCGGTTCCTGCCTTTTCTGACACGCTCAACGGCTCTCGGACGCGAACCTTCTACCCTCACGCCTGAGCCAATCTGACGTGTCCACGTGTCCATGGACATGAATCCCTGCCTCCCAGACGCGAACATCTTCTCTTCGCGTCCGGCCCCTCTCTGCCTTTTTCGCGTCCGCTCGACTCCTTGGCCTCCACGAGTCCATGGACGTGAATCCTCGCACGTCCGTGACCCAACCACTCTCTGACTTACCTACTCTATCACCACCTTTTCCTCACCTACTCCGCTGCCAACTCCGCATCGGCCAACCACTCCCCATCAGCTGGCTGGCCCACTCTCTCTGGGCTTCTCATCTCTCTGATCGACCAATCCGTCCTCCCATCGGCTATTTGTCCCTCTTCTTCTCTCGTCATGGCCACCAAGTCCGCTCTCAGCTCCGGCACTCTCCCAGTCGCCGAGTTTGCTTCGGCTCTCGGTGCCCCAGACCACACTTCGGGCACCACCTCGCCGATCTTTTCCTCTCCTATGCTACTGTGAACATGAAATCTCACGTTCTTATCTCTCTTGACCTTAACGCAACTATTCCAAGTGGGTTTTTTTCTTCAAATCCCTCTGTGGAAAGTTCGGCCTACGGTCACATATCGATGGCTCCGCTCCACCTCGCCCCGATAACCCCCAGTGGGACATCGCCGAGTGCTGCGTGCGCAGCTGGCTGCTTAGCTTGGTCAACGACTTTGTCCTCGACCTCGCCATGGACGATACTGACCCTACCGCCCGGGATCTCTGGGTGGCCATCGAGCGGATCTTTCTCGCGAACAAGCAGCCCCGTGCCATCTTCCTCCTCAACGAGTTCCATTCCATAGTACAAGAAGACTTCTCTATCTCCTCGTACTGCCAGCGCCTTAAGGTCAAGGCTGCTGCTCTCTAGGATGTCGGCCACCCTGTGGCCGACTCTCAACTCATTCTCGCCCTTTTGCGAGGCCTCAACCCCCGCTTCTCAAACACCGCCGATGACATCGCCAATGCCACACCCTTTCCATTGTTTGCCCAGGCCCATGACATGTTAGTTCTTAAAAAACTTCGTCTAGCCAACGACGAGAAGACAGTGGCACACACCGCTCTCCTCGCCGCAGTCGATAATGGCTACCGAGCATCCTATGCTACTGCTCCCTCTCGTGGCTCTAGCGGCCATGGCTCCAACCATAGCAACACAGCCCGCACTGGGAAAGGCAAGGGCAAAGGCAAAGGCAGGAACTGACAGGGTCCGATGCAATCGTGACCTGCCTCAGTCCCTGCCAAACCTGCCGGTCCCACGGGTTCGTGGCTCTGCTACAACCCCTGGGCACCCCAGCCCCAGCCACACAGCCCCATCGGATGGCAACTAGGGGTTCTCGGCGCCCATCCTCAGGCTCACCTGGCATCGGCTCCCATTCTGCCGCCTCAACCGATGCTATCGACACTACCCACCCAGTCGGTTCCCTCCTAGAACCAGGCCGGCCTCGTCGCCGCACTCAACCAGATGATGCTCCAACCACAGCACTCTTGGGTGTTGGACTCTAGGGCATCCTACCACATGGCGTCATCGATCGGTATACTTCATTCTTGTCACCCCTCTTCCTCTCCCTTTGTCATCATCGGTAATGACCACTCTCTTCCTGTCCAATGCCGAGGTGACTCCTCTCTGTCTATACCCACCACTAACCTCCCCATTCGCAATATTCTTATCGTACCTTCCCTTATTCATAATCTTGCATCTGTTCGGCAATTCACAAGAGACAACAACTGCTCCATTGAATTTGACGCTTCTGGTTTCTCTGTGAAGGATATCCCAACCCGACGACAGATCCTTCACTATAATAGTGGCGAAGACCTCTACACCATTCCCGCTGCGTCGTCCACTCCACAAGCTAGCGTTGCCCTTTCCACCAACCTCTGGCATCTTCATCTCGGCCACCCCGACCCCGACGCTATCGCCACCCTCCGTCGCAGCGTCTCCATCTGATATACCCACAACAGCTCCACGGTTTTCCACTCGTGTTAACTTGGCAAACATGTGCGTCTACCTTTTTCTAGTTCTCTCTCTTGTACCTCGCACCCGTTTGAACTTATATATTGTGATGTATGGACATCTCCAGTTAAAAGTGTCTCCGGTAATCAGTATTATCTTGTCATACTTGACGATTACACACACTATTGCTGGACTTTTCTGCTCATCAGTAAATCTGAGGTCGCCTCTCACCTCACTAACTTTGCCGCATACGTTTCTACTCAGTTCAACCTCCCTATCAAGGCTCTACAAGCCAATAACGGTACGGAATTCTTTAACCATACCGTTACAACCTTCCTCACCTCGCAGGACATCCATCTACGGCTCTCCTGCCCCTACACCTCTCCCTAGAACGGCAAAGCCGAGCATCTCCTTCGCACCCTCAACAACATAAGTCGTACTATGCTACTTCATGCCCACTTACCTGCCACTTACTGGGCAGAAGCTCTGACCACTGCGACTTATCTCCTCAATCGGCGCCCATGCTCCTTCGTTCAAAACAACGTTCTGTATGCCCTTCTTTACCGCATGGCGCCCGACTACTCCCACCTTCGTATCTTCAGGTGTCTCTGCTACCCCAACCTCACCGCCACTGCTTCCCACAAACTCGCTGCCCACTCCACCACCTGCATTCTCCTCGGCTATCCCTCCTCTCACAAGGGATACCAATGTCTCGACCTTTCCACCTGACGGGTCATCGTCTCTCGTCATGTCATCTTTGACGAGACATACTTTCCCTTCGGTCTGCTTCATCCGAGATCCTCCTCTAGTAATCTCGACTTCCTTCTCACCAACACCGTGCCGACCCGGTCTCCTCCACTGTTCTCTCCATCGGCCCCCTCATCGGCCGCTGCTGAGGACTTACCTTTCACCTATCCCACTACTATTCGATCTGATGTCCCACCCATCAGACTCCCATCGGTCCCACCACTCTCATCGGCTTCAGCCGATCCCGTTCTTTTTCCATCGGACACCCCACTTCCATCGGCTCTCCCCTCCCTATCGGCTGCTCCATCTCCATCGGACCGATCGGACCAATCGGCCCATCCGACTCCATCGGCTCAGGCCAATCTAGTTCTCTCATTTTCTCTCACCTACAGTCGCCGATCCGAAGCCGATGACGCCCCTACCCAACCAGTTCTTCCCATCTCTATTGCACTCCCATCAGCTCCAGTTCCCTCCACCTCTCATATGGTCACTCGCTCACAGACTGGGTTTCTCCGCCCCACCAAGCGCTATGGGCTCTCCGCCGTCCACAGCTCTATCTCGTCCATCCCGGCGACCTCTCACTCCACCCTGGCCGACCCTCAGTGGTGCGCGACCATGGCCGATGAGTACAAGGCTCTAATGGACAACAAGACCTGGCGCCTCGTCCCTCGTCCTCCCGGTGCCAACATTGTGACTGGCAAGTGGATTTTTAAACACAAGTTCCACGCCGATGGCTCCTTTCCCCGTCATAAGGCACGCTGGGTAGTCCGGGGTTTCTCCCAAAGCCCCGGTGTCGATCACGACAAGACTTTCAGTCCCATCGTCAAACCCACCACCATCTAGGTCGTCCTTACTTTGGCTGCCTCACACTCCTGGCCAATCCATCAGCTTGACGTGAAGAACGCCTTTCTTCACAGTCATCTGACAGAAACGGTCTACTGCCAGCAGCCCCCAGGCTTCGTCGACCCCTCTCGTCTCGACGATGTCTGCCTTCTTCAACATTCCCTCTACGGCCTCAAACAAGCCTCTCGTGCTTGGTACCAGCACTTTGCTGCCTATCTTTGGTACATCGGCTTCGTGGCCTCTGCGTCTGATAGCTCCCTGTTCACTCTTCATATCGGCTCCGCTACTGCCTATCTCCTTCTATATGTCAACGACATTGTCCTTACAGCGTCTTCGATATCTCTTCTCGACCAGATCATGGCCCAACTCCACTCTGAGTTCGCTATAACCGATCTTGATCCTCTCCACCACTTTCTTGGCATCTCCTTCACCCGTTTCTCTCACGGGCTCTTTTTTTCCCAGCGCCAGTACGCCATCAATCTTCTCCAGTGTGCGGGCATGGCCGATTGTCACCCTACGGCCACCCCTGTCGACACTCGAGCCAAACTCTCCGCTACCGATGGCGCACTCGTTGCCGATCCCTCTCAGTATTGGAGTCTTACCAGGGTTCTCCAATACCTCACCCTCACACGTCCCGACCTCACCTACGCCGTCTAGCAAGTGTGCCTCTTTATGCACGCTCTGTGTGAACCTCACCTCACGCTACTCAAGCGCATCCAACGCTATGTGAAGGGCACGCTCTCTAGCGGACTGTATCTCAGCTCCAGCCTATCGACTCTCTCACCACGTACTCCGATGCGAACTGGGCAGGCTGCTCCAACTCTCGACGCTCTACATCTGGCTACTGTGTCTTCCTCGATGACACTCTAGTCTCCTGTTCCTCAAAATGCCAGACTACAGTGTCCCGGTCTAGCGTCGAAGCCGAATACCGCGCCGTCGCCGAGTGCTACTGGCTTCGCCAGCTCCTCCAGAAGCTCCGCGCACCCCTCTTCTCTACGACCATCGTCTACGGCGACAATGTCAGTACCGTCTACATGACCGCCAACCCGGTTCATCATTGACGCACCAAGCACATCGAGATCGATATTCTTTTTATCCGTGACAAGATCGCATTATGACAGGTTTGGATGCTCCATGTACCATCGGCGCACCAGTTCATCGATATAATGACCAAAGGCCTACCCACGCCTTTATTCACCAATTTTCGGTCTAGTTTCTGCGTCCGTTTCCCTCTCGCTGCGACTGCGGGGGTGTTAGACCACTGACCTGAGTTATATATATATATAGACCCGACCCTCCTTATATACTATCGGGATATTAGTGATTGTATACATTTCTACGGTCACGATGTTTTGAGAGGTGCATCTTATTTGGAAGGCTTGTAAACCTGCTCGAGCCAAGAGAAGAGCAAGCCAAGCTCGTGTTTTATCTCATTTACCCAACTAAACCGAGCATGTGTTCTTGTGAGCCTTCTCGAGCCAACCCGTCTTGATTCTGCCCTTACGAGGCATGTGGTTTTCCGTGAATCTTCTCGGCAATTTGGCTTACGGTATCTTTGAGGTAAAGCCATCGACTTGTTGATGAGTTCATGCGTAACTCTGTTCTTCCCTCCAACCAGGGTTACAGGACCAATCGACTAAGTACTCAGTTTCAAGTTGATGTCTTTACAAGATAATGAGAGCACTTTATTCCTCTGTCCACATACCATCCTTACTCCTAGTTTGTTTGGTCAAAAGTCATATGCTAAGCTCATATTTGAATGTAAAAACTTTACTAATATGATTTGTAAGACATGGGTCTCTTTGATCACCCATTGACCTGTCCAGGCAAGTACTTTGCACGGTTGCTCTTCCCTGCTTATATACTCACCGTACCCATGCTAATATACTAAAAGTTTCGATGTGGTACTAATCAAGCTGTTTTGCATCTGAAACAACGGACTATGAGTCTGCTGCTATCCCAGCCTAATAGTCTAATGGGCCGGATCCGTTTGGTAAGTAGGACCAAATGGCCCATTAACACTTGTCTTATCTCCTATGCATCACAAAAAGTCTTATCTAGTTACCTCATTCCGTTAAGTAGACTTTTGTTGTGATGTTAAGTAGACTTTTGTTGGCTAAAGGTTTCCATCGTTTCAGAGATGATAAGAACATGTGCCTTTGGAGACGATCAATCGAGAGATTCAGAGACGATCAATCGATAGATTCTGCCACATTTGTGCACCACTACCAACACACTTACACTATGTTCTTTTCAGCTCTCTGTCTAGATTTTTTTCATAGATTATTTGCTGTAGGCTTCTAAAAATATGATTTGTAAGAAAAAAAATTCTACTACGTTTGTTTAAACCATTGTGCTAAGCTATTTACGAAGTTTATTTCTCAAAAATATTTATTCACTGCATTAATAAAATAAATAAACAATCAGTCTCAGTAATCTGCGCAAAAATCTGTTTCAAACAGTCACTTCATGTCTTCCTCTATGCAGAACGTGCAAGAGGTTTGTGTAACTTTCGGCGAGTAAATGGCATAGGAAGAGGGAGGAGGCCTTGTCCTCTCCTCTCGCGTTTTGTGAGGCGGTGAGAAACGAATGCTACTTTGGCAGCGACGTGCTCGCCCTGAATTTGATGCGCCATGATTTTGTAGCCGTCGCTATAGCAGAATGTGTCATCAGATTATCAGAAGAACCGAGATAAAAGTTGCGGTAAAAATGGAGAACCACCGTGACACCGTCCACTTCTTCATGTACAGTAATTATGTGGTCATGACACATATTGTTGTGTTGAGCTTTGGGTATCAGATCTGGGAGGATGGCGACATGGATTTTTTGGTTATGGCAGAATTATGCCTGGTTCCTATACCAAGAAGATGATAAGAGGTGGTTCTGCATGATCAGTCGCAGGCTTGATGGAATCCTTAATTCAAGTGGATTTTTATTCGGCTTGATCACGCCCCGGCGAAGTCTGGTTATGTTTATGTGAGGTCAGCCGGCAAGTTTAATAGGTGGACCGGATATTGTTCAGACAGAGTCAATTCTGGTCGCTTGGTCTAGTTGCTGATTTCATGTCAATACTCTAGAATTGGTCGTGCACATCTATCAACAGAAAAATAGATGCAATGAGTGGACCTTTCACTCTCTCCAGGCATGAAATTGATACGAAAAATCAGTACTTCAAGAACTCATGATCTCTTCTTTGCAAGTTAATAATCCAGGTGCTTAATCTGGATCATCATTTTCCTTTGATCAGATGATCGTTTGATGCACGGATCGCCAACAAAGTTAACAAGACTCTCTGATATCTCGCAGAAATATTAACTGAAATGGCAGAACACAGCATGCACCATTTCACCCAAAGAAACAGAAAACTCCAAGCAAGTTGCTGCACATTTTCATGACAGTTTCCACTGTACAGGACATGCATCTTAGCTAGGAAGACGGCGGCGGTGGCGGCGTGTCGACGGCGGCGCGGCAGAAGGGGCAGGAGCGGGAGGCGGCGCCAGCCTCGAGCCAGGGCAGCGCGCAGCCCCAGTGGAAGCGATGGCCGCAGGGGAGGTGCGCCAGGACGTCGCCGGCGCCGAACTCCTCCAGGCACACGGCGCACTCCGCCTTCTCCGCCGCGTCCCACCGCATCAGCCGCCGCATCACCCCCTTCCTCGAGTACACCTCCCTCTGCACCCCCATCACCGCCGTCGACGTCGAGCTCCCCCCACCGCCGACACCGCCGTTGGCTCTGTTCAGCTTGATACTCCCCGTGCTGTGATGCCTGGAGAATTACGCAAAATTTCAATCTTTGTATATTCTGTTCAAAAAAGATTCGATCTTTGCATCAACTTGTACTCCTACTACCTCTTGATGACGGCCTCCCTCTGGTTCCTCAGCTTCTGGTCCAGCCGCTCCTTCGCCTCCCGGGCATTGCTGTCCAGCGTCCACTCGTGGATGGGTTCCATGACACTGCTCCTCTGCTGCAAATTCCCAAGAAACCAACCATCTCATCGATCAATCAATCAAACGGACTTGAGTTAGCCGATCAGTCAATCAAACAACCAGCCGTGCGTACCTTGCCGGAATGCTTCACGGCGGCGCCACAGGGGTGACCACCGTGCCCTGCCGTGTGCACGCAGAACGACGACAGCCTCGTGCCACCCCCTGCCACCGCCGTCGCCGCCGCATCCGCCCCAGCTCCAACTCCCTGCCGGAGCCGCCGCCGCCGCGCGCACTCCACGCCGGGAAGCATCGCCGCCATGATAACCATCGCAGCTCACCCACCCGCCACAACCTCGCGCACCAACCACAACAAGAAGAAGAAGAGCAGATACCTTATCTATACTCTCTAACTGCGAGTGCGTTCGCGGGCAAGAAATCTAGCGAGGGCAGGGAAAGCAACATGGCGGGCTGCCATTTGGGGAAGAAGCGGCAGCGATGGGAGTGGGTGGTACGAGTAGCTCTCGTCCATCTCCTCCTTGATTGCTTCTCTCTTTGATTGCCTCTCTCGCATGGATCGGATGTCCAGCAATGGCTTTATTTGCTCCGAAGCTCCGACGCTTCAGGTGTCGTCGACTGGTGCTCGCGCTCAACCATCGCCCTCGTCAGATCGAATGATACTACTACTGGTGGTGGGGCCCACGGGATGGGAACGAAATCCATTGGGCAGAATGGAATTATTGGGGGTCAGGTCAGGCCGTCAGAGATTCATGACTGCTACTCGCTCAGTCGTAGATATAAAAACTTGTCTGATTTAAATCTTATGTACGACTATTACTTATTTGTCCTATTAATTATGTTTTATTTAATTTTTTTATTTTTTTATTTTTCTATCAGTCTTTTCTCCTTAACGAGGAAGTATGTCTGATGCTAGTGTTTCGATGAGAATTTTTACAACATGGAAATGGAAAACGAGTGATGCTATTAATATATAATTAATTAAATATTAACTGTTATAAACTTATTTAACAGTTTAAAAATTATATTAAAAAACGAAAAGCAGCCTCAATCTTCAGTTTCGAACGAGCCTAAACCTGCCATTAGTAACACTGCCAGTGAACAATTGTAGAAAAAAATTTAAGGATAATTTAAGGTAGCTGAGATTTAAGGATTAAAAGATTATCTAGTTTTAATGATAGCTATATATATATATATATTAATAAATGATTTCTTTTATTTTGAAAATTTGCTATAAATTGGAAATTTGATTTAGAAATATATAGAATTTTTTATTTGAAACATATGTTTGGAGAGCGTGTTCATAAAAATCTTTATCCAAAATACTTGGTACATCCACCGTCCAATTCGTAGCTAACAAGGGTAGATCTCAAACAGTACCGTAGAACTCGAGAATTTGGTGCTGTGATGAACATAGGAACGTTGGTTGTTGGCCCAGTGGCTTCAGATGGCGCAAGCGTGTGCAGCAGCAGCTGCAGACCAGCAACGAACTCTTGTCTTCGTGTGGTACAAGAATGGTGCGGTAACGCCACGTCGGTTTCTGTCGCTTTGCCCTGGCAGTGGCGGCCTTCGAGGAAGCTTCCGGGTAGCAGCGGGGCGGACATGGCACGCTGCCATTTAATTTCGTGGCTCCCCTCATCTCAGTTCTCTATCCGTTCATCAGCCGTCGTCAGGAGACCTGTGCTGTGCTGTGCCCCACCCTGATCTGCTGCTGCTCACCCACGCATCTCACTGTTGCTGCCGCCGCTGTCCACGCTCCCCAAACCAAACCAAACCCCGTATCATTTTCTGCCGCTAAGGCCCCGTTGATTTCTTATTAAAATTTTAGGTTTTTAGATTTTTTTTATTTTTATAATAAATATAAACAATTAAATTAACTAAAAATCTCGCTTTATAAAAATCAAATGAGAAACTTTTATATAGAAAAATTTTAAATAAAATGTAATGTTTAATAGTTTGAAAAGGGTTTCCATGATAATCATTAACGACTAGCCTAAATTCTCTAGTGCTACTGCGGCTACAACGGCTTCACAGCATGCACACGTCATCGTCGCAAAGCCTTTGCTTCGATCCGTCGATGGTCACCTGCTGATGCTGATGAAACCGTTCGCTACTCCGATTCGTGCGTGTTCCTTTCGCTAGCTGAACTGGAGATTGTGATCTCCTGTAGTATATTTTAGACAGGTAATGAGATAGTACTATCAGATGTGTCGCTGCGATTTGCTAACGTGAATGGCATAGTTCAACATCATGTCTTTTAATGTCTGGCCGAATGTGGCATGCAAAATTCAGGATCATGTATTCTAATGCTGTGCTAGACAACCATATCCCAAGAACTATGTCTTTGAATATTATTTTGTAAAATCTAAATCCGTATCGCTCTCATGTCAGAAGCGACATGGATGTGACAAACCAGTGACCGCCTAGTAACTGCCGCCACCTTCCTCCCTTCCCTTCCTGGCCTCAACACCGCCCGAGTAGCCCACTAGCAAGCCGGATAGCTACAAGGATGGCGATAATAGGACCCTTTTTCTTCCTCTCCTCAAAGACGCACATCAGTTGGGGTGCTAAGACAGCGAGGAGGCGCCACCCAGATCTAGAACTTATCAGTTGGACGATGGGGTGGAGCAGGCAAGCCAATGTGCTAGGGTAGTGAGTAGTAGCGGTGAAAAGTGCTGACGACGAGGTAGAGAGTGTGGAGGAGGTGGCTTAGGTTGCTAGATTTGGTTCCCCTATGGCTAGATCTAGCAGTGAGAGCAAAGCGGAGCCAAGGAGGTGACATTGAGATAAGATATCACTGACAAGCAAAGCGTGGGGCGTGGCTATAGAGGCAATAGGGCTAGTGCTACTACAACCTCCCTTGACTTTGACGATGACTGTGGCGACCCGGTATGGAGTCTATGCAACGCTAAGGAATCGAGGCTATGGAGGCACGGTTGTGAAGGCGACATGGCTAGTGCTATTATGACCTCCATCAACCTCAATGACGGCGGTGATCGTGGGTAACTGGACTTTGGGCTAGCCTCCGTCCTTACCCTATTGGCGTACACCGGAGGAGAAGAAAGGGGAGTTGACAAAGAAGGAGGATCGATGGTAGCGACGTAGGTCAGATTAGCACGGGGCAAGTACGGGTGTGCTCGACCCCTAGGATGATATGAACCACGATGGCTTGAATTGGTCACATACGGTGTTAATGGCAGAGGCTCAAATTGACACGTGGGATGGTGGGTGTGCTCGACCCTATGGCAATCTAGTCCACGATAGTAATGATGGCATATGCAATGAGGAGGTGGCCGGTAGCTATGTCACTGTATGGAGGAGGCTGGCTGACAGTAGGCATCAATGTAGTGGTATCTGCACGCTAACAATAAGTTTGGTTTAGTGGGGTTTGGAGTTGTGGCTATAGGAGAGCGAGCAAGCACTAGGTGAAAGCCTTCCCTGGCGACTGCTGGGTTGGCAACGATGATACTTTTGAGTGTTGTTTTTCCTCTTGAGTGCATTTGTTGAGGCGCCTTGCTCCCTCTCTAGTGGGATTTTCTAGGTCAAAATGAAGTCCAAATCCTTGGACGAGCGGCACCGACACTTGCGACGTCCTGTCCTCTTTGGAGGCATTGTTATGGATGTTCTGTTTTTTGCCTTTTGGCAGTTGAGCAACATTTGTAGATATTGGTGGGTTTGTTTGGAAGATGTGTGTATCTTCTTTTTTGTCCTCTCTCGGCAACCCGATATTGATGGACATTTTTGGTGATGGCTCCATTATAGGTCTAGGGGTGACCAGCCACACATAACGGTGGCCGGTGCGGTGCTATTTTTTTTGTTGTGTTGGTGTGCGATGGTGTGTTTTATTTATTTTCCTGATTATAGCCTTTTAGATTTATAGTCTTTGTTTTTTTCAAATTGATATAATCCTATGCCGGTTTATTAAAAAATGTTGTGCTAAATCCTACAGGGGCATGCTGCATGTGAGCTAGAAGCAGATCTTTGATCCTGTGATATTTTTACGGATGCTGAATCAAGTAATTATTTGTTTTCAGCTCTCACGTGAGTGAGCTGCTACTACTATTAGGTCGCATATGACAATTGAAATTGATAGATTATATGTTTTTTATAGTTATTTGAGAATATAAATGAATGAATCAGCTCTTATAAAATTAGAAAGTTTCTAAAAAAGTATTCTAACAAAACTTTTAGATGTTTGAAAAGCGAGCAAATAAAAATCTAAAATAAAAATAATAGGGTCTTAATACTCGAGGAGGTATGTGAGACGCAGGCAGTACTGGTAGTAGCTGAAATTCTAAAGTAAGGGCTAGGGTTTAGGGCTAGGCCTGAAGCAGAAGAAGAACTTAAATGCTGAACATGGCATTCACACAAGCCACTCATACTATTGATTTAAGAGAAGAGGGACCATGAGATGATATCTCAAACCTTACAGCACAAAGTGGCTTTAAGAGTGTCCTCAATTTTATATGTTAGCCCAAAACACTTTCTATTTCAATTTCTATTTCAATTCATGTATTTTTTTAATTTACATCGAAATCTAATATTTTAGACTTAACACATAAAAAAATTAGAACCTAATATAAATTATCCCCTCACTTCTCTCTCCACCAACCCTACTCTCTCACCCTCCCCTATAGAGCTCCATGTATTTGTCGCCCTCTTCTCTACTCCCAACCGCCACTCCTCTATTCTTTGATCACCATCGTGGCTCCCTCTCCCTTCTCTAGTCACCACAGCCACTTCTCCTCTCAATTTGATGAGTAGATCAAAGGTGGATTGAGTGGAGCAAATTGATCGTAATGTGAATCGTGCGACGACTCATGATAGCGGCATAGGTTAAACAATGACCTCGACAATAGTGGTGTACACACATGAAGCAAGGAGCTCAACAACAATGTCAGATCTAGCCACGAGCTCACTACATCTGGCCAAACATGGGATGGCGGTGGCTATCATGAAGCTCAGTGGTGGTGGCATCGTCCTCGATGTGTGCTTCCTCAAGTCGGCCACTGTTTCTTCTACCCTCTCCTGCTTTCCAAGCCACATGATGGGGATGATCTCCGCAACACCACTCATAGTAGTAGCCTCAACCCTATCGAGGCATTCGTGCCCTCTGCAGGACATGAAGAGCTTGGTAAGGTTGCTTACAGGTCCAAGCTAGAGAGAATCTCCGATGTGGTGTGGTGAGACCACTCACCACCTCACCGCATGTGAATGGCCTTGGAAGTTCAGAAGCAGCAAGAGTTGCAAAAGGGCATGCCGATGATTGCCGCCACATTTGAGTCGCGTAATGGCATGAGAACTTAGGACTTTTTTCTCTTTTTTTAAAGATAATTTCTGGATATTTGCTAAACTCAAATTTCGATTTCACCCCCAACTACAGCATCAACCAAGGATAGCAACTGCAACAAGACGTGTGAAATTCAGAGCAAATTCATCGCAAGCAAAACTCTGTTCCATGTTCCATCTTAGTACGTGGACCATGTGAACTTATTAAACCAAGCTCTCGGCCCATATACATCAATCAGATGCGATGACTATGCCATGGTCTATGGACAGAGCTAGAGTCCGAGATGATGGCAAGGGCCATAGAAATTATGTTCTGGAGATTGTGGTGCTGAGGGGGCCCGGTCCGGCGAGTGACTGACGGTGGGTGATATCGGCCGTGTCCGTGGCTCCGGGAGGCTAGACCAGGATAACATTTCACCCAGATTTATTGCAGACAATACTACACTGATATCACGAGTGGCATCACCTGGCAAAGAAGCTGATTAACCACTCGAAATTACCACTGGGGAAGGTAAAGGCTACTTGGAAGCAACCGCTAGCGATGTTCCTTCCCACATCGAAGTGAAAAGGGAGGAGGGATCAGAATACAGCAGGAGTACAAGGCCGGTCAGAGAACCAAATCGAGGCAAAATCGGACACGCGCCGGCGCCTCCTTTTTCATCAGCATCGGCAGCACGCCTCCCCGCGGCGCGGCGCGCTCGTGGCCGCCGCGCCCGTGCGCACCGGACGCCTTTGGCACGACGCGCCGTGGCGGCCAGCGCGCGCTCCCGGCGCGGCGTCGTGCGCCCACGCGGCGGCGTCCCAGGGTCCGAGGTGGCGCGCAGTCAGCGCAGGCCCCTGGCGGGGGCACATGTGTCCACCGGGAATTGTGAAAGGCCAGGGTGCTCGGCTAGCGTGGGGCTTTACCAGATAATGGTTTCTTTAAGTGTCCCTAGGTTACTGTAACAGCAGTGCTTGTGTATGCAATCATGAAGTAGCGTCTCCTTTCTGTGATGATTAGCTGCCTGTTACTGGCAAAGGTATCATCTGTGGGTTTCAGAAGTAGGGCCCATGTACAGGAGTTCTCTCTCTGTGTTTTTCTTTGGGGCATAACGGAGATTCTGGAGAAGAAGGGCCAAATCACTAGGCAATTTTTCACACAAGTGTATAGCAAGGATTTCATCGTGTTTGAAACTAAATTTCTTGACATATTCATGGAATCACGGCCATTCGATTCGAGTGTTAAGAGAACACAGAACAGAAGCCAAAACACAATGATACATTCAATTTGACGGTGCTCGTTGAAAACCAGCATCATCTGATCTCCCGATGGCATGGAGTAGATCACACGATCTTTTTCCTCACTAGATCCCAAATCTCCCCATTCTTTACTCCAACCGTGCTCCCTGCGTGGCCAGAGGACGTCGGGCCCACAAGAGACTCAGAACAAGAAAAGTCAACACAGGCCACGTGGACACCAAAGTACTAAAGCGCAGCTCACCCACACACGTGGGCCCCACCATTCAGCCACACACACAGAGCACTCACCCTAATTATGCTCGCTAGATATTTCCAGATCTAAATTCTACGGAGATTTCGGCTGATAAAGATAAGATCTCAGCCGTCCGTCCGTGCTTAAAGACGCAGGCGACGGCTGGATGGGCGCCCAGGTCACCCGACTAATTAAGCAATTATGCCGCGCTCCCCTTCGTCCCTCCCTCCGGTCTAAGCGCGGCGCTTGACTCACTCGCCCCTCCGTCTCGTCTCGGCTGGAATATAAAGGCGTGCGTCGCCACGCACGCACGCAGGCGCCCCGTGCTCTGGTTAGCAACGGCGCAGAGCGAAGCCCCTCGGATTGGACGCGAATCGCAGCGGAGGCGAGGAAGGAATTCCGAACTTATCCCCACCGGCTACCGCCGATTCCCCAAATTCCCCGCGCCGCCGCCGAAGTAATTTGTTGTTTCGGCGAGAGCTGGAGGTGGTGGTGCAGTGGTGTGGGGTGGGTTTGGTTGTGTTGGTGGCTTGTGTGTTGGGGTTGAGCCCTAGGGCGATGGCGGGGAGCAGGGCGGTGGGGATGGGGGGAGTGGGGGATCCGAGTAGCCCGAGCGCGAGGGTTGGGGTTGGGGTGGTGGTGGTGGAGGAGGAGGCGGGGGCGGGGAAGGTGAAGCTGCTGTGTAGCTTCGGGGGGCGGATCGCGCCGAGGCAGGGGGATGGGGTGCTGCGGTACGTGGGCGGGCAGATGCGGCTCATCTCCGTGGCGCGGACGACGTCGTTCGGGGAGCTGATGAGGAAGGTGGAGGCGGTGGACGACGGGGGAGGAGCCGGCGGCGGCGGCGTGCTCGTCAAGTACCAGCTCCCCGGGGAGGACCTCGACTCGCTCATCTCCATCTCCTGCCCGGAGGACTACGAGAACATGATGGAGGAGTACGAGAAGCTGGCCGCCGCCGCGCCCGACGGCTCCGCCAAGCTCCGCGTGTTCCTGTTCCCGGCCTCCGGGAGCGACGCGGCGGCGGCGACGGCGGCGTCCGGATCCGGGTCGCACCTCGCCGCCGCCGTCAACGAGTCGGGGCAGCGCTACATCGACGCCATCAACTGCGTCTCCGGGGAGTCCGTTGCGGCCATGCGCCGGAAGGAGAGCGTCGCGAGCGCTGGGTCATCGGCGCACAACTCCGAGGCCTCCGAGTACGGCGGCGCCGTTGAAGGCATGTCGCCACAGGCTGTGCCGCCTCCTTCTCTTCCGCCTGAATATCTCTATTCAGGTGGGAACAAATACCATGGTGCCTTTCCGGAGTCTCTGGGATTCAGTGCCCCCACAGCTTCAGCTCGGGCGATGGGTATCGCGGCACAAAATCCTATCATGGTTAGAACAGAGCCATTACCACCGCAGCCGCATCAAGTTGCTTCTTACGCACCATCGCGTCAGCTGCCACAAGTTGCTTCTTACGCGCCACATCAACAACCGCAAGTTGCCAATCATGCACCACAGCAGCAGCCTCAAGGTTCTCCATACATTCCACAGATGCAGCAGTCGTACAGAGGGCCACAGCAAATCCAATACATCAATGCACAGCAATTGGGTGTTCATGGCGTTCCCCAATCTGTCAATTTTGTTCCAGTGCAAACGAGCCAGTATGTGCCCAGCATTCTGGTGACGAATTCCATGCCAACCTCTGCTCCTCAAGTCGGTACCTTGAAGCCAGCTACTGCACCTGCAGAACCTGATTTAGAGAATGTTCAGAACACAAGGCCAATGCAAGCTACGGGTGATCAGAATTACAGGGTGCTCCAGCCATTGTCACAGCTTCCTCCTTTGCCTCCTGTGCATTTGCAGACTAGTGATGCACACAGACATGGTTTCCAGACAGTATTGACAAGCACAACGACCGCACCATTGGTGATCAGCTCAGGGACAATTCCATTGGTGATTAGCTCGGCTACCATGCCTGCAGTGAGGTATGATGATTGCACAATGTGCCAGAAAGCACTACCTCATGCCCATTCGGACACGATTCAAGAGCAAGGCAATCCACATGCAATGAACAATCCTGATGCTGCTCCAGTGTTTTACAGCTTCCATCAAGAGAATGTTACCAAACAGCATACTCTAGGTGTATCTGCAGGAACTCCTGCTAATTACATAGTAGAACCAAGATCCGAGGTCACTGCAGGGATGGGGCAAATTGAGCCAAACTTTGCTGCAAACAATCATGTAGTACAGCCAACATTTCTGGATACAGGTGTATTGGTTCCAAACCCCGAGGATACTTCCAGATTGGCATTTGCTGGGCATCCACAAAAGTCCCATGCTGAAGATCCTGACGTATATCAGCATCAGCAACAAAGTTCTTATAGCATGCAACAATCACAAGTACCAGTAAATGGACTTATTAGCAATCCGCAAGGGATAGATGCTAGTGCATTTCAGAATTCAAATAATCAGGTAGCAGACCCATATAGAGAATATGGCCATGATCTTCCTCATGATTGTATCAGAGCTATCAATGCGCAGATGCAAGGAGTTCATTTGTGTCCTATTGCCCCTCCTGAATCTAATGTGCAAGGAAAACCTGCTAGCCCACATGGTGTTATTGGTGATGGGAAACTTGAGAAGCCACATGTGGATATTGATGGTGGTTCCATCTACAAGTCTCAAGCTGGAGGTTATCATATGGGTATTACTAATGCCTTTTCTGCAGCAGCTGAGGACAATCTTGTAAGACATACTGAACAGTCATCTTCAGCTTTTGATTCACAAAATCTTCATTCTGACATAAGCCAGCAGCTAAATGTGTTACAGAATGTGCCTGTAGCAAACAACCTTGGTGTACCTGCCAAACCGCATGTTTCTAATGAAAGATTTCTTGCAAGACCTGCTAGCGCTGATGTTCAGGTTCCTGTTGAGCATTCTCCACTGCAACCTGCGGAAATTCTAAATCATGTGGTTTCTGGCCCCCCTAATGGAAACAGTCAATTTCCACTGCAGGCAACCGCTGGTATTGATAGTGTGGAAGCCACACATGATCCAGCTTACACAGATTCTCTATTCTCAAATCAGGATCCTTGGAATGCAGTAGGGAATGCTTCTGTGGTGCCTCCAAGACCAAATTGGTTGGCTAAGGATCCTGTTGTTTCTGGAGATCCATATGTGGAAGGTCATGGACTTGCCATTAGCAGTTCAAATGCTGCTACACTCATAGAAGAAGGCAATCTTCCACTCATCCAGTACTGTACTTTTAAGGATATCTATCCAGAACCCTCTCAAAAGAGCAAAGGTTGTATTCTCTCTCTCATCTTATATGATTTTGTCAGCTGTACTAGATTAACCATCTGATCATCTTAACACTGAAATGGACTAAACATGATTGTTTTGCCCCCTTTTTTTACTTTTGTCTTCAAAAAGGATTTGGAGAAGAAACTATCAAGCGACAGTTACAAGCTGTTGCTGAAGGTGTGGCAGCATCTGTTCTTCAGTCACCTTTCCCTGAAAAACCAGCTGTATGCTCTGGTGATCACACAGATAAACATGGAGCTGTAATTGATCCAAAATTGGAGGTGGGTGGAGTTTCTTTCTTCCCTGTTATAACTCTTTGTGGTTTGAGTGGCTACAAATTCCTTTCTTTGCTTTGTTCAGGAGGCGGTGAACAATCAGTCAGAGAAAACAAGCCAAGGAGTTAAAGTTTTAGATGACATCAATAATCTTCAGGTTGTTGACAGCTGTGATCGTAAAATTATTTCATGTAAACCTTTGTTTGCAGGCAAATATTTAACCTCTATTTTTTTCACTACTGTTAATTCCAGATAATAAAGAATAGTGATCTAGAAGAGTTGCGGGAACTGGGTTCTGGAACCTTTGGTACTGTTTACCATGGAAAATGGGGAGGTTCGGATGTTGCTATAAAAAGGATCAATGATCGATGCTTTGCTGGGAAGGCATCTGAGCAAGAGCGGATGGTCTGTATCTAACGTACTGAATCTTTTTCATCTATTATTAAGTTTGTCAGGTTGTAAATTTGCCTGTGCCTGTACCCTGTAGAGAACTGATTTCTGGAATGAAGCTGCCAAGCTTGCATCATTGCACCATCCGAATGTTGTAGCTTTCTATGGTGTTGTATTGGATGGACCAGGTGGATCTGTTGCAACAGTAACTGAATACATGGCTAATGGTTCGCTTCGACAAGCATTGCAAAGACATGAAAAGTATACTAGCTGTTCAATTCCGTTCTTCTTACATATCATATGGTGACGCCTATAATTCTAATTTCTTCTGCTTTCAGAATATTTGATCGGCGTAGATGTCTCCTGATTGCAATGGATGTTGCATTTGGTATGGAATATTTGCACGAGAAGAACATTGTACACTTTGACCTGAAGAGTGATAATCTACTTGTCAATCTAAGAGATCCCCAGCACCCTATATGCAAGGTGAGATCTCTTCACTATTTGTATCACTGTTCTCTGCTTCTTTTGCAAGTGCTGAAAATTAATCACAATCGTTCGTTATTCAAGTGATAGTGCTATCATCTATAGTGAGGTTATGTTTGTACAGATGCCTGTAATTTTGCTGAGATACAATCATAAGTTTCTTGAGAAGAGACCAGGGTTAGTCAGAAAGCATGTGGTGTTATCTTATGGAAACAATGTGTTGCTAGGGCCAATGAATCCTCAAGTGAATTGGATGTCTGAAACAAAATTGTACTGCTCTTTAAGGTCCATCACAGATGTCTTGTAGTGCCACATCTAGGATGTAATTGTGTAAATATTTAGAGGACAGTTGGTTCTACTTACAATAGTGAACTAATACATTAAACATCTCGTCTCGTGGCATCTGCTTTACATGCAAGGCATGAAGTGCTGCAATTTTGTAGTAACTGCCTTTCTTTTTGTAGGTTGGTGATTTGGGCTTATCGAAGGTTAAATGCCAGACGCTAATTTCTGGTGGAGTGCGAGGAACACTTCCTTGGATGGCCCCAGAGCTGTTGAATGGCAGCAGCAGCCTTGTTTCTGAAAAGGTTTGCCAGTGGCCACACCCACTTTCCTTGCGCCGCCACTTGACATACAATCCTCTTTTCCAGAGTCACCTTCATATTCTTTCCTTTTTTTGAACGAAACTTCATATGCTTTTCTTATAGGTCGACGTTTTCTCATTTGGAATTGTAATGTGGGAGCTGCTTACTGGTGACGAGCCTTATGCTGAACTGCATTATGGTGCCATCATAGGTACGTTTGCTACTTCTATACATATAATCTGCACTGCACTAAATTTCATTGGTGAGATCGAATGGCATTCTTGTTGCTGAACATTTTGTAAGCTACTATCAGGTGGGATTGTGAACAACACCCTGCGCCCTCCAGTGCCTGAGGCATGTGACCCTCGGTGGAGGTCACTGATGGAGCGGTGCTGGTCATCCGAACCACTAGAAAGGCCGAGCTTCACGGAGGTTGGCAAGAGGCTACGGGCCATGGCAACTTCTACTACCAAGGCGCAACCTCAAAAATAGATTTTTTTCCCCCTCCCTCCTGATCAGCGACCTATCTCCTGTACAACCTTGGTAGGGGCCATGGCTTGCTCTGTACATGAATAAGGTAAAAAAAAAAGCTAATAAGAAGAAAATGGTAATGTCTATGGAGATGATGGCGAATGCTTGATACTTCCCGTAACGCTTTTCAAAAGGCAAATGCATGGAAATGGTTGGTGTACTGTTACGTGCAGGCTCATCGTCTATTGCAGCCTTGCTTCCGTGTAATGATGGGCATGTTTCCTGTGTGATTGGAATGCTGATATGATGATGCCTGAAAAGATGAAACGAAATGCAGTTTTGGACCTGCAGCCTCAGTCTCTCTTACTCGGACTCCACTGAAATACGCTAGTGCCTGTCAGCTCAGGCACTACCTTGTTCGGTTTTGAACAAAATTAGAACGTGTCAAGCTCCACATCGAGCTAATGTCGTATCGGTCCAAGAGCAAAACCACAAATTAGCTTGCTCTACGTGGTCGACGTAATCCAGAACGGGCCGTAATTACTGCGGCCATCCAATGTCAGCCCGTAGCTAGTCTTGCCAAGTGAGACACGGCCCTAATTATGTGACGTCTCAGCCTGGATTTGGGCACTGATGAGAACGTGATGGAGACCTGATTAAACTCCTGGTCACATTAAGCAGCCGGACGACCGGACGTTTTTCTGATCCCGATGGCACGCGCCGTCAGAATCAGGGGTGAATGATGGCGAGGAATGTGACTCTTGCGGCAAAGAAACTTGGCTTGGCTTGCGTCCCAGTAAAGAGAGCGACCCATGATCCAGATAACTTACTATAGGTAAGTACAGTTAATACATCTTCGTCGTCTTGTTTGTGCAGGTGGTCATGTGACCGAGACAGCACTTCGTGGAATTAATAGTGCGTCAAACAGCAATTACTCGATCCTTTTCACGGTATTTACCTTGTCCACTGCCAGGAGTCATAGGCTCTGGACACATTTGATATTCCCCCTCATATTCTATATATGAAGTCGTTTAAGACATGTGTACAAAAACTAGGAAATTCAAATGAATTTATTGAATTTCACTTATGTAATATAAAAAAATAACCCTACTCGGCAATGCTACTGATTATAACCCGAAATTGGCTTTGAATTTTAGAGTTTGATTTCAGAGGTTTTTCTTCGTCGCTTTCATTGGCAAGTATCTCTTTATCATTGCTATAAGAAGATAAGTAAAATATCTATCTAAATTTGCTCTTAAAAATAAACTTTAAAAATGCAATATCACTTTGATTATACTAATTAACAGCAGAAATAAGTTGTGTTTGTGAGAGAAGTAGTATTTAATCGGCTACCTACAAGTTTTAAAATGGTTTACACATACAAAAGACCTGAAAAATACTCAAACGATTTACACTTACATTTGAAATGGAAGATAATATGAGCCACAGTTTTTTCAGGATTACGAACTGGCGTGCGTATATGCAGTATTATAAGCTACAGTTTTTTTTTAAGGATTTCCAATTGACGTATATATGCTGCCAGTGCACACTTTTGGCTGATGAGACTCATGCCAAAGTTTCCAGATGAAAGTTTTGCAGATAAAAGTTTTTTTAAGATGAAAGTGTTACAAAGAAAAGTTTTCATTAAAAAAAAGTGATAGCACATACACGCCAATTAGCAATACTCGTTTTTTTAACCTTCCCAAGCCTTAGCTCAAATATGTTTCCCCTAGACCGATAGGCCCAGCCCAAAACGTTCCGCCGTTCGTGTGACCCCTCTCGTGCACGGCGCGTCCTCCGCCGCCGCGCGAAACCGACTCGCCGGCAACCAACCAGACGCAAGGGGAAGGGAAGGCGATGCCGCGGCTGACGCCGGAGGACGCGTCCCTGGTGCTGGACCACGTGGTGGGCGACCCCTCCGTGCCGGCCGCCGCGGCCAACGCCGTGCTCGCGGCGCTCCCCTTCCCGACCAACCCCACCCCGCGCCTCCTCAGGGCGCTCCTCCTCCGCCGCCTCACCGCCGACCCGGTCTCCTCCGCCGCCCTCGACTCGCTCCAGCTCCTCGCCTCGCTCCCCTCCCAGGCCACCCCCGTCGCCGCCGCTCATGTCGCCGTCGCGGCCCACCTCGCCGTCTCCGCCCCCGACTTCGACGACGCCGCGGGGGCCCTCTTCGCGCGCCCCGGCGGCCGCGCTCGCCGCGCGGTCGAGGAGGGCGGGGACACCGCACTCGTCTCCGACGAAGCCGTTTCCGTGGCGGACCAGTTCGAGGCCGCCGTGGGGAATTCGTTCTCGCAGGCCGTGCTGAGGGGTCTATGGGGCGACCGGGCCGCGGCGGAGGAGCGGGTGAGGGAGCTCCTCGCCGCAGAGTGGGCGGCGATTGGGCAGTCCCGGCTAGAGGAGGTGGCGGAGCGGATTGTTGGGGATGGCGCCGTCGAGACATGGAGTGCCGCCGCCGATCTCACCCGCGCCAAGTACTGCGTGCTCGGTGAGAATCTTATTGTGGCATACACTTGCAGCAGCTTCTTGACGCCTAAAATTACAAAATATATCAGGAAGTAGAGAAACTAATGGTGGCTTTTCAAGTTTATTAAACTAGATGAACAAAGAACTGCAGTAGTGGTTTTTTTTTATGCCAGGAGCATGGAGATAGACCCTATCTTGAAGGAATAGTAATTCAGATGCAACTGTTAACTATAAAAATGTGAACATTGTGCACTTAGTAATGCTTGAATTTTCATGCAGCACATTAGGTCACAAATTCATTGTATGGTTGAATTATATTGTATATTTGGGCACAAATCTGTGAGTGGGAGCATCATAATTTGGACCTATGATTGCTCTGTGGCCAGTAGGGTTTGATTCTTGCTTGATGATTTACCTATGCTTCATTTCATGGAAATACCATGCATGGTTTCTTTCTCCTGTTGCTAATTCAAAATAGGAACAATGAGCAAGAATTTAGAGCTCTTGGTCATCTAAGTCTATAAATCTGTGGCGGTCAAAATGTTACCTTTGGAACTGTCAGCAGTGCAATGTTGTCCTCAAAGACTTTGTAGATTTATTGGACACCCTCTTGCTGCTAGATTCTTGTATGTGGTGGACCCAGCTATATGATTTTAATCTTTGCATACTATCTGTTCTGGTTTGCATACCATACGTCATTAGTTTGGGTATTTTACTTGAGCTGCTATTATTTGGTAAAGTACTCGGTCAATTAGCTGCAATATATTTTGTTGTAAACGTTCTATAGCTTATTATGCACATTGCAACCTCCAGCTGGGGAACAAAGAACACATGAAATTCAGTGCAAACTTGGAGAATCTATCCCTAAAGGAAATCAAATTTCGACACCAGAAGTTCATAAGGTGGTGGATGCCCTTAAATCAAGCTGCGCTAACCTTCATAGTGTATTGGAGGATCCACTTCCAGCTGCAATGGTAGAAGCAGACGAGGTGCTGGCTGCAAGGATGTATAAAGCAGTCGATCTAAATGCTGGAGAAGTTAGTAATCAGCCAGCGGCTTGTGGCATCGCTGGCCCAAGTGCTCCCACTGACAATAGGGAGGCTCCAAGGAAAGGCACATCAACCAGCCTTATGAATTGGAACCCAACAGCAAGGACCTTTCAGGTGAGTTTTCTTCATGTATTATTTATTATTTGCTTTTTGGATAATTGTTGCCCATCTTGATTACCACCTTGTAACTAGAAAATATACTATCAGTGTCCTTATAATGCCACAAGTCATAATACCCATAGTTTTCTGAATATAAACTGTTTTCAATGTCTCTGCTTTCCTGCCGTGCCTTTTGTTCATCTGCTTTGGGGTAATCTGGAGGACTCGTGCTTTCTTAATAAGCTGCTTTTGAACCACGACAAGAATGATAAAATGGAATTCTAGCAAACATGTAGGATCTGGAAAGTGTTGATCCTAGTAATATAAATTGCATGCTTGAGTACTGAAATTAGAATGATGAATCCTTAAATCCTTAATATAATTTTCTAGAACTAAGTGTTTCTGGTTTCTCCATGCAGACAAGACTAGCCGATGCATCTCAAGAAGTAAACTTTATTATAGATTAGAATAACTTCGACTTAAGTATTGTAGTCCTTATAAAGCTTTCCTGTTAGCATGTAGATAGCTTCATAGCATAACTCAAGCATTAGATTTTGGACATGTTGCTCAAAAGGCACTTGTTTGCAGTGGGAGGACTCACCAGAACCTGAGGGCTCACGATCACCGATACATAGACCACACCTGCCTAGCCCAAGGAGAACGACAATTTCGCCTTTGCAACCGGCAGATAATAAAACCAAGCGTAGAAAGGCAAGGAAGTGGTGCGCGTTAGAAGAAGAAACATTAAGGAAGGGTGTCGAACAGTATGTTTTTTTTGCCTTGCTGTTGTAATCTGTCGTTGGATAGTTGCCTTTCTTTTTCTACATGATTGTTTGAATTTCTTCTTGGAAATTTCTGCCATTCAGTTGTGTTTACTAACCATTTCAATGTTTTTTGTTTTTCATTTGTAGGTATGGTAATGGCAATTGGAAGGATATTTTAACCAACAATCCTGATGTTTTTATTGGTAGAAAAGCGGTGAGTATTTGGATATCACACTTTAGTCCCTATTTCTAGTGATTTTTCATAAAGTAGCCGCCTGATGCCTGCTGTATCTTGTAGGTGGACTTGAAAGATAAGTGGAGAAACATGATGAGATAGTAGAGAGATGAAAATGGTTCGGATGAGAGTTTTCCTTCATTCTGGCTGAAGAACCTTATGCTCTAGTAGCAAAGCCTTTTTACTGCTGAAGCAGTTGGGCTTGAATTGATGCATCATTTTTCGTTCGGGTGCTCCACCGACATATCTCTAAGCATAGATTCAAGTGAGAATCTGCTGCCTGATCAGTACGAGATGCTTACAAGTGATGGCTTTAACCTTTAAACGCCCCATGGAACAGAAGAGATTCTGATGCTGTATGTATTCATTCATTGAGAATCTGTATCCAACTCCAGTGTCTTGAAAGTAACTTATGCTGTGTGTAAGCTCTCCCATTAATCATCAATGCTTGCTTGGTCATTTGCCATGCCAGAATGCTAAGGGCGTCTTTGGAAACACAGGAATTTTATATAATTTTTACAGTAAACGGCTCAATTACTTTAAATTTTGTTTGAAAATCCTCTAAACCGAAGAGGCCCTAAACCTGGCACGTTTACCATGCTGATTGGGATTGTGCCAGTAGCCCAGAACACACCGAAACACTCACGTCTCTCTTGATGATCTCATGCCACCGGAAACAGAAACGAATCGCCGTGGTTGCACAGCGATGTAGTGTACTAGCTAAGGCATAGCGAGGCGGGCCTGGTAAGCAAGCATGCATCCAGCCCGCATAGTAAATGGGCCTTCGGCCGAAGTGAGACATGGGCCTCAAGTCCCTCGGCCAAGCGGAAGCCCTCGCCGCGGCACGGCTACCGGCGGCGCCGCACGCCGCCCACATCTTCTCCCCGCGGCAGTAGCAGTAGCGCCCCCCGCCGCTTTCTTCTCCCCACGGCCGGAGACGAGACACAGGCGCCATGCCGCCGCCGCCGCCTCCGTCTTCCCTTCCGCCCCGCGTCCCCCTGCAACCTTGTCTCGTGCTCCAGGAGGGCCGTCGCCGCGGCCTACTCGACAGCCGGCGGCCCTCTCCGCTACGCCGTCCTCGGCGCCGGATTCCCGGGGCTCTCCGTCGCCTGGAACCTCCTCTCTTCTCCCCTCCTCTCCTCATCCTTTGCTTCAGACAAGTGCTTGGCCTCGTTTCCTATCACTAGAAGCACCATCTCCTGAGTCGACGCTGTCACAATCCTGATTCCAGCATAGCCCGAAGGATTCCCGCGTGTGCTTGGACTCTGCGACGGCAACGGCGTAGGGGGAGGCGCTTCGGGCGTTTCCGGAGGGCTTCTCCACCTAAGGGTCTCCCATCTCCATCACCGACAGAATTGCACATGTACCATCGCATTGCAGAAGTGTGGATTTGCTGCAATACCATCAGAGCTTCGATAAAATAGCACTCTCAACTAGAGCATCTTCGCCAAAATGCCATCCTCGACGGAAATGCCCCTGCCTCTACCCCTTCCACCTCCGGCGCACTGAAAGCGCAGTGGCGCGGGGCCAGCGCGGAACTGAGGCGGAGCAGCGGTGAGGGGAGATGAAGGGACTGAGCGGGATGGGGGCGGCTCGCACGGGAGGGGGCGGGCAGTTGTGTGGCCATGGGCGAGCAGCTGGCGGTGGCCGCCGCCGAGCTCTTCCGGCATTGGAGGGAGGAAGAAGTGGAGCTAAGGGCAATTTCGTCCAGGATGGTATTTTGGCGAAGTGCTCTGTTTGAGAGTGCTATTTTATCAAAGCTCATTTAAGTGATGATATTTCAGCAAATCCACACTTTATCGAACATTACAAATTATGATTTGACGTGCTTATGTGACTACAAGTGGAACCATTTTGCTCCAGTTTTAGTGTGAATGTGTGATATGCAAATCGAATTTTTGTTAACTGCAGTGAAGCTTCTGTGGAGGGGTGCTGAATTCTGGAAAGAGAGTATGGATCTGCTGTGTTGTGCAGAGCAAGAGAATGGAGCCACTTGGTCAGATGGAACTAATCAAGATGAGACCCTTATCTGGAGAAGGCAATTCCTTGTTCTTTGTAGACTTGCTGTGGATTTACTTCTTGCTTCTGTTTGGCCTGGTTTCACGGGCTGCTGTATTTGTGTGCTCATTATAAGGAGTGGTTTAACTGAACTGAGCAGGGGGATTATACGGCCACCGACAAGCGAGAAAACTGCTGACATATTGCTGGAGGTATTGCTGAATTAAGATTGTGCAAATATGCTCAGGTGCTTCCTTTTTTGTTTCTGGTGTACAATCTTGACTGCTTCGACCTATCCAAGTTAGAATGTTCAGAGTTGCCTCCAGAGCTGCATCCTTGAAGTGCTTGATTCAGATGAGGCACAGTGTCTGGTCCCTGGATTACATGTTCCGTTGAGCTTCGCAGTTTACATGCCACTAGCGCTGAACATTAACCCTAAGAAATATTTACAGGTGGTGCGATCCCTAAGCTTTGTCTCATTGTCATTGGTTTGTCGTCTATCTTCATACTTATTCTTTTGGGTCTCTGCGGGCTTTGTTCGTTGCGTGCCAAAATTTGTCTGGTGAAGCATCACTATCATCCAGTGAACAGAAAGAGTGTATACTTTACAAGGAACAAATCAATGATCTACAACAATTGGCAGGTCAATTCTTGCACAATCACCCAACTAAGGTTTGGACAAACATCGACTTTCTAATATGGTTCGTTCTATTTGGGTTTTCCATTAATATTAAACTGCATAAAGTACATGCAGTTACTACATGAAGCAAAAGCGAACATTTGTTGTCAATTTGCCGTTTTTAGTTCCATCAGCTCCTGTTAACAAATATGTTAAAATGCAACAATTGTATAATTTGCTGAAGCACCTCTGTTTCAATATGGACTTCTTTAATACCAAAAGACACTATCAAACTTCTGCAGGCGATTATGATTCAGTAATTATCTGCCTTGGGGGCAAAGCTAGCTCACTTCCAGAACTAACAAACAAGCTACCTCTGATATCCTGCAGAGGAGTTATTGCAGAATTCGAGTTGCCATCAGATACAGTGTAAGGAAACTGTGTGTGTTGAACAATTGCACCAGCTAGGATTATCTGATTGTGTGTATTCATTCCTGCAGAGAAATATATGGCAGTCAAAGTCCTTTGATCTTATCTGATGCTTGGTGCTGGCATTTCAAGGTCCTCGTACCATTTCCATTGGGTCGACTTGGCAGTGGAAGTCAGAAAATTCTTCTTCAGCTGTGCCAGATGATGAAGCTCTTACCGCAATGCTGCTCCCAAAAGCTTCTGAAAAGCTTCTGCTGTTTATCCAGGAATAACTAAATGGAAATTTGTACAGGCAAGGGCTGGGATAAGAGCAATGCCTCCACTGACAGCTAATGGATCATTGCCCCTATTGGGTTGTTTGGATAATGTGATAGGCAAGAGGAGCAACTGTAGTTGTTGGCTAGTTGGTGGGCTTGGTGCCAGTGGTCTTCTGTACCATGGTTTGGCTGGAAAGCTTACTGCCAAGGCTGTGATTTCCTGTGATGAAAGCCTAGTACCTTCTGAATTCACTTGCTGGAAAGAACCTTAGAACTTGGTATGAGTGCTGTTTGGTCAAATGCCTAGATAAAGTGCTAATACATATCGAAATATGGAGCTAATGTGGGCCGAGTCCCTTAACCAAACTAAGGCAACACGGATTTCACTGGAGTAGCAATACCTGGCTGCCTGCCCTTAGATGTTCCAGTGAGCATGTTTAAAGCCTGGATGCTCTCAGAGGCCATCTCACAATTTACAGCTTGGTTAAGCAGCTTATGTCATTCCAGGAAACGTTGTTCAGCCTACTAAACTTCTCCCGAGATCTCTGGACGATATTTGAGTACCATCTAAATATTTTGACCTTTTTTGGTTCCTTTTCCTATTATTGTTTTGTACTCTTCTTACAAACTATTTGAATAATCTCTTCTGTAAACTTCAGGGAAATGAGGTTGTGAGTTTTGCATGGACATATTGTTCACAAACTCCGTTTGTTTTCAATAAAATATGTTTCAGTTGATGAACTGCAAACTTTCAATTTGATGTAACCATTTTCCCCTTTCATGTCTGATACTTGGTCGAGTAGGGTTCCAATGGGCTCATCTGCAAAAGCAGGAGAGATTTGACTTTGGACATCCAATTGTTAAGCCATGCATGACAGCTTTTACAAGCAGCATGTAAGCAGCCATGTTGGCAGGCAAGACATTGTTGGTTAGATTTTCAGAAAGAACTTGCTTGCAATTTTTACTGAACAGCTCACCATTTCTTAACACTGGAATGTAAGTATATATATAGGTAAATAAACTTAAGAGCTTACGGGATATATGTACTGAACAGATGAAATGTATAGAATTTTTTTGTTTTTTTTTTTCACAAGCTCTTTCCCGCTCAAAACCACGCAAACACAAGACGTACATCTACGGCGACAAATCTCTCCGGCCACCAGCGGCCAGCCGATCAGACGGTGTAGCTCAGCTGAATCGTCTCGATGCCGAGCTCCTTCAGCTTCACCACCGACTCGACGTGCCCCTTGAGTGTGTGCAACAGCCGCCGGCTAATTCGTCGTCTCCGTCGCCGGCCGGGCGGCCAGCGGCAAGACGAGCGAGATTGCAAGAAGCTGCGGGGGAGGATTCGCGGCGGCTGTCGGCCGGAGGCTTTAAGGTTTGCCTATATAACTTGCGACCTCGGCGCGCTTGGCGGCCTGCTCGGTGAGCTCCTCCTTGCCGGCGAGGAGGTCGGAGGCGGCGCCGGCTGGCTGGGTGAGGCCGTGGAGCGTGCGCTGCTCCACCGCCCACTGCACCTCACGCTCGCCCTTGCCGTAGTCCTTCTTGTTCGTGAACGCCGTCTGCGCGGGACAAACACCCAGAAATCTCACTGGAGACGACACACAGCACAGACCAAACACAAGCACCCAACCAATCATCAATGGCGTTCACGACGGCCGGCCGGCGAACACAACGTTCGCCAACGAGAAGCAAAAAAATGACATCTAGGATCTAGCTTGCCTTGTTCTGGACCTTGTCCCAGCCCTTGCCGCGGAGGAAGTAGCGGATGATGAACTTGAGCACGTCGAGCGGGAGGTAGGTGACGACGCTGAACTCCCAGACGGCGATGCCCCACCGCCAACCGATCCCCTGCATCCGGCAGAAGTCCCACTGCGCGTACACGGCGATCGCCGTTGCCACCAGCTGCGCCGCGAAGAAGGCAAACAGCAGCAAGAACCCCGGCCGCTCTACGAAAGACCAGCTCCTCGACCTCGTCACGAAGATGAGCGCCTGGCTGATGATGCTCACCTGGAGGTACAGCGCCGCCATCAGCTCCCTGTCGTTCTCCCTGATCGACCTCACCCCGTACAACTCCGTGAAGAAGTCGGTGTCGTGTGCGAGGTAGAAGAAGAGCACGGTAACGAGGGCCATGTAGGTGCCGAGCACGACGCCGGTGACGAAGATCTCGTCGAGCTTCCACGAGTCGGGGGTTGGGGATGGCTTGACGCGGTCCTTGGAGATGGTCATGATGGTGCCGTCGTTGAGGATGGCGATGATGAGCACCATGAATGGCGCGAAGTCGAACTTCCAGATGAGCGCGATGAGGAGGAAGCCGAGCACGATGCGGATGGTGATGGACACGGCGTAGATGGTGTAGTTCTTCATCCGCTGGAAGATGGCGCGGCTCGTCAGCACGGCGCTCACGATCACGCTCAGCCCTGGCTCCGTCAGCACGATGTCCGACGCGCTCCGCGCGGCGTCCGTCGCGTCGTCGACGGCGATCCCGATGTCGGCCTTCTTCAGCGCCGGCGCGTCGTTCACGCCGTCGCCGGTCATGCCGCAGATGTGCTTCCGGTCCTGGAGCCGCTTCACGATCTCGTACTTGTGCTCCGGGAACACGCCGGCGAACCCGTCGGCGCGCTCGATGAGCTCGTCGATGGGGAGGCCGTTCACCTGGCTGTTCTTGTCGCCGAGGAGGGTGGTCGACGGGTACATGTTGGTGCCCATGCCCAGCCGCCGCCCGGTCTCCTTGGCGATGGCCAGCTGGTCGCCGGTGATCATCTTGACGTTGACGCCGAGGTGGAGCGCGCGGCGGATGGTCTCCGCGCTGTCGTGCCTCGGCGGGTCGAACAGCGGCAGCAAGCCGATGAACTGCCACGGCTCGCCGGCGCTGTCCTTGCTCTTCTCCGGCACCTGCTGGTACGACACGCCGAGCGACCGGAGCCCCCGGTCGGCGTAGCTGTCGATCAAGGCATGGATCTTCTTCTCGGCGTCGGGTGCCATGTTGCAGAGGTCGATGATCTGCTCGGGCGCGCCCTTGCTCACCCTGTGCCAGTCGCCATTGCCGTCGATGTAGGTGATGGCGGTGCGCTTGTCGACGGGGTTGAAGGGGAGGAAGTGGACTTCTTGGATGCCGGCGCGGGCCTCCTTGGGGTCAGCAAGCATGTTGACGATGCAGGTGTCAATGGCGTCCTGGTTCTCGACGCGGGACGCCCTGGCCGCGTAGAGGAGGACCATGTCCTTGTCGACGCCCTTGGAGCAGACTTCGATGAGGGTCTTGTCGACGGTGAGCTTGTTGAGGGTGAGGGTGCCGGTCTTGTCGCTGCAGAGCACGTCCATGCCGGCCATCTCCTCGATGGCGGTCATGCGCTTGGTGATGGCGCCCTGCTGCGACAGACGGTGGGAGCCGATGGCCATGGTGACGGAGAGCACGGTGGGCATGGCGATGGGGATGCCGCCGATGAGGAGCACGAGGAGGTTGTCGATGCCGTCGCGGTAGGCGCGGTGCTGGATCGGGTACATGACGAGGATCTCGATCAGCATGCCGGCGGCGATGGAGACGATGCAGAAGTTGCCGATGGCGGTGAGCACCTGCTGGAAGTGGCCGACGTTGTTGGTGCTGTCGACGAGGTGCGCTGCCTTGCCGAAGAAGGTGTGCACGCCGGTGGCGATGACGACGGCCTCGATCTCGCCCTGCTTCACCGTCGACCCGGAGAACACCTCCTGCCCCGGGTGCTTGTTCACCGGCAGCGACTCGCCGGTAAGCGCCGACTGGTCGATCTTGAGCGGGTCGCCCTCAAGCAGCCTCGCGTCGGCGGGGATGATGTCGCCGAGCTTGATGCTGATGATGTCGCCGGGGACAAGAATCGACGCCTCCTGCTCCTCCCACCTGCCGTCCCTGAGCAGCTTGGTCTTGGGCGCCAGCCCGGCCATGAGCGCCGCCGCGGCGTCCCCGGCATTGGCCTCCTCGATGTAGCTTATGGTGGAGTTGATGATGAGCAGGGAGACGATGCCGACGAAGTCCTGCCAGTCGGGCGCGCGGCCGCCGCCGTTGGCGAGCACGATGGCCATGATGGCCGCGATCTCCATCACCCACGAGAGCGGGTTCCACATGAACCCCAAGAACTTGAGCAGCTTGCTCTCCTTCTTCTCCTCCAGCTTGTTCGGCCCGAACAGCCGCAGCCGGTTCTCTCCCTCCGCTCCGGTGAGCCCCTTCTGGTCGCATTTCAGCGTCGTGAACACCTCCTCCACCGGCATCTTCGACTGCACAATGACAACGATCAGTACGCGCCATTTATAGAGCTCGCGCCGCATGGCGATCACGATGATGGATGTATGCACGTACCAGGTCGACATTCTCGTTGCGGATGTCCTCGAGTGAGATGGAGGACGCCATGGCTGCAGCTGCTCACTGCTCCTCCGGCGAGGGAGGGGGGCCGGTTTTATTTGGGATGATGATGATGGCCGGTGCCCGGCCGGCGGGGGAGGCGGGCGGGGCACGGAGGGAGGGCCGGCGGCGAGCGCGCTGCTGCTGCCTGCCTCTCCGTGTGGCGTGGAAGACGGCGAGGCAATGGCGCTTGGCGTGGACGTCTTATAGGGCAACTTTGTCCATGGCGAGCTTCCCGGGGCGCCTCCTCCTGCGCGCACCGGCGCTCGAGCGCCGCACGTGTCGCGCCGTGGCGTTGTGAGGCCAGGATTCCGCGGGAAAATGAGAGGAAAAAGAAAACCTGCTCTGCTCGTCTTTCAGGTTTAGAAATTCGGGGCGCTCGAAATTCACATGGCTATCACTCAAAATTCATTAATTCTATCCAATAATAGTGATTTTTACCGATTTGAGCTGCGAATTTCGAGCAGTTTATAATAATCAGGTGCAGGAAACCGAGCCACTAAAGCACACCCATTATATCAAGTCCTAATGAATTTTACCGATTCAAGCTGGCTCGCATAGGTTGGAAACGTGAAGCCAAGCTGCATTTCATGTTTATTACGATAGCGTACTGAATTACTGATCATGGTGTTCATCACACAGCAAATTATACAGGGCTGAACTGAAGGGTCTTTCACAGACTTCAAATTGAATTGCAACATACAAAGGAGTCATTCAAGAAACGTTACATACTTGGGAGAATCCAGAATGTATTCAACCAGCTTGATATTCTTTTGGATATTTAATCATCAATCCAGTTTTCACACTAATAGCCTACAACTCCAGATTCCAGAATGGGCACTCTCAAGTCACAATTTGCAAAACGAAGTTCACAAATCATGCCAACATCCTATAAATCCGTCATCTCGCAGTACTAAAAGAATTCATAAATCTAATCAAAAAAAGAACACAATCAAGCAGTATTGCTCCCAAGGAGGTCTACATGGAGACTGATGTTCAGAAGATAGAAAAGCAACATTGTTCCAAGACCCCATTGGTCATTTAAGTATAAGCATCAGTGTACTATAACAAGATAGAACTCCTCTGTCCAAAAGTATAAGCATCCTAGCTATGAATCCGGACAAGTAGGAAATGCTTATATTGTTGGATGGTGGTAGTATGTTCCTGCCCCCCATAGAAATGCTATCAAAGGCTCTTAGTTCTCAGGTTCGGAAGGAGAATAAATATGCATCTCATGTGATTACAAATGGCTACAACATGTTATTGTTAAATCAAGGGTACAGCATAGAAAAAATCAACTAGCCCAAGCCCCTACCAAAATCCCAGAAGGTCATCTCATCCTACATCCTAAATGGTGTAACTCTTTACAGCATTAAACTACAGCAGAAATAGAAATGGATTCAGACAATATGAAGATAATCAAATTATGCTAGAAAGAGAGATCAATTGATTAAGCCAATGCAGCTCAGACAAAATTCTGACAACTTTAGGCAAAAAAAGACAATTAAAATAACTTCAGGTAAAAAAAGAAGGTCCTTCAATCAGCAAGGTTATGATTCTCCCAGATACACTAGAGGAACAACTGCTGACAATATCTTCAAGACAAGCAAAACCTCAAAAGGAAAACGACAGAACTAATAAGCCCTAGCTTCTCCTTCTCCGGGCAACGGCGTCTGCTCAGATCGACATGCGACAAAGAACTTATGTCCCAATTGTCACTAAATGATTAGGGAATGTTATCATAGGCACTCAGGTTTGGAGGAAGAATAAACATGCATCCAGGGCTATTAAAAATGCTCAAGGTCATTGCTAAATCTGCTAAATCAAAGAATATAGAGAAACTCACTAGGACACTAGTCCAATCCCCTACCAAAATATCAGCAGGTCTTCTCATCCTAGATCCTAAATTGTAAGCGTAACTATTTACTCCAGTACATTAAAAACTACAGCAGAAATGGATTCAGGCAATAAGCCAGTATGTTAATAAGGGATATCAACTGATCAAGCCACTGCAGTTCAGACAAAACTCAGATAACTTCAGGCAGGATAAGAAAGTGGTTCTTTAATTAGCAAAATTATGATGCTCCAAGATAGTACACTACAAGCACAACTACTGATAATCTCTTCAACACAAGCAAAGCCTCAAAATGAACACGACGCAACTCGTAAGGGCTAGTTTCTCCTTCTCCGGGCAGCTGGGTCCGGGGCCGCCTCCTCTCCTCCCCCGCTCAGAACCCGAGCTTGGTGCGGCGCCAGTGCCTGCGCTTGGCGTTGTACCTGTATAGATACCATCGCCGCAAACAAACAGCAGCTCAGGGATCGGATCGAAACACACGAAGCGTGTCTCCCTTCCAAAGACGCAACATCGGATCACGGCGGCTGCGAGGTTGGTTACCTGATGGTGTTGTCGGTGCGCATGCGGATCCAGTACGGGATGGGGCGGTTCTGCCGCATCTTCTTGGCCAGCTTCTTCTTGATCCGGAACGTCTTGTGCGACGGCTGCGCAGGGCGGAGGAAGCAACGGGACAGGCACTGAATCAGTCAGAGGGTGTAACAAATCCAGATACGAGTAGAGCAGCAGGAGAGGTGAACCGAGGTGCGTGCCATGGTGGCGACGGCGGCGGTGGAGACGAACGAGGCGGCGGCGCGAGGAAACCCTTGGATCGAAGAGGACGAAGCATTTCGGGGCCGTGAAATTTTATATGGGAGATGGGTTGTGCCAGGTGGGCTCCCTTTGGGCCTCCTTTGATGGACCGAATTCGTTGCACATACTCCTAAATGGGCCAGAATTTCACCAAGGCCTAATTTTGATGAATTTTAGTTCTTTTTTCTTGTATATACCTGTGGATGGGCCTAGGAATGGGCCTGATGGTGAAGGAATACCTTAGGCCTACTGTAATGGGCTTGATTGCTTAGGTTTTCTTCATGCCATGCTAAATATATCCAAGATTAGGGACCAATCCTTTGGAATGAAATGTAACATGTCCACACTCCGAACATTAGGCCCTCCTTTGGAATGGATAAATTTCGTAGGGTTTGAATTAAGTATTGTGAAAATTCTATAAAGTTTATGTGTTGCAAAAGAGCCATAGAAAAGCATAAATTCCATGAGAATGAAACCATGGCATATGAAACATATTATTCACTATATTACTACTAAAAATTATCTACTTAGAACAGAAATCGACTAAAGTTTTTTTTTCAAACCATATTTTTATTAGAAGTATGGACCAAATAACTCATGATAATAATTCAATAAATAAGCTAAAATAAAAGTAACAGGGTGAATTCTCCAATCCGAACTTGTGATAAGAATCAGCAATGAGTCGGCCCACTTGCATCCCTGCTCACAGACAATGTTAACTGGAAATAAGACGAAAGTAAAAATCAGACACAAGATATCATCATCTCTGCTGTACCCTAAACTATTGATGTTGATTATGACACGTGGCAACCCGTGAATTATTCTAAAATCTTATTGGCCACTAACGTCTTATGATTTATCGACATCTCGCAATCATGGTCACATGGGTGTTTTTAGATGCTGCCCCTGCCAATGGCTGAGGTGAACTTCATCGAACTAATAAAAAAATTTCAGCGCTGTTCATATGCCGACCAAGATTAAGCGACACGTGTAAATACTGTTGTTTGCATGTCCAATCACACCACTTGCAATGCCGATCGTTTCTTAACCACTTGGCAGTCCATGTTGATACGCTCCACGCATGTTTTCCCCCCTACATTATACCAAGAAATATTCCAATTCAGAAGGGGGAAAAACTCGAAAAACAATGCAAACTAGGTTGCCATGATCTTGAATTTGTGATCATACTCTTTTGCATCATATCAATTGTGATCTGAGAGTTATTTTTAATTAAACAGCATGCAAGGCAACGCATTTTGCTGAACTGATATGGAAATAAAATGATACTACTACTACTTAATTAAAGATTTACACCGCATGATGATACTGATACATACATGTTTGCTGACAATTTTTGAGGTTTTCAGGGTTTCAGCTAGCTTAATCTACCAACTGGATTAAACTCGGAGGCGTCAACGTATTCTGAAAAAGGGTAGAATTAAAACATAAATAAAGCAACTATTTTTTAACACAGATATCATAACCTGATTCACAATAATCATACACACTCACATAATACCGTAAATATTTTTAAACTAATTTTTTAGTAATTAAATCATTTGTAAATTATTTATCAAAAAATATTAATCATGACAATAATTCAACAATATTTCTTTTGATGAACACATTGACAACATCTCTAAAATGTAAATTAGTGTTTATAAAAAATAAAACCAAAGAGATATCAAAAAACACAAATGGCTAAAAAATTGAAAAAAATTCTCCCCTTTTTAAAATAAAGAATTTCTCCCCTTAATTAAAGCATAAAATCAACTTTTTTAAGAATCGATACATTTTGACATTTCTTCCTTTTGACTATGATTTCATAAAGAATTTATGTGGAACCTTTATTTACTTAGAGCAATCTTAAGATATGTTTTGCAAGACAAGAGAAATATATTGCTCAACTACATAACAACTGTATACTAGAGTATAAATATTACAATTGAGATCAATGATTTTAACAATTTATAATGCAATAAATTCACTCATACATAGATTAAACAAAATACCCCTACATCTAGATAGGTTGAATAAGACATTCTTTTTCAAATATTTTTAGCTTATGTAAATAAATAATTTATAGCATTTATTGAGAATTTTCATAATTTTATAGTTTTGTGCTTAAATTTATCTCTCAATTTTTTCCCGGTAAGTTCTTGTCGTGAATATTGTTTTCAAGGATTCTATTATTTTACTCTCTTTAGATACGTACTTGTAGTGAATAATCTTGCTAAGTATTTGGTATCTATTTTTTCTCTCTCATAAAGTAAAGATATTTATTGAGCATTTGAGGAATGAAAAATCACTAAGGATAGATATAAGGATAAATTATCCAAACTTAGTACTTATTTTAATATTACAAATTTATTTAATTCAAATAGATGAATTTAAGCGCCATTCATCATATAGCTCAAAAGTAATATCAAAGACTCATATAAATACTAAAATCTATATAAGTTATACTAGTGGCCAATAAACTTATACCTCTCGCAAGCAAAAAAATATATACTCATAGTAAAAATAAAGCTCTAATTTTTCATGTTTTAACCTTTTCTTTATAAACATTTAAGCTTTATCCCCTCTCAAAACATACCAAATGAACAACCCCAATTTGAAGATAAGCAAAACGAGAAGAATCTAAAGGTTTTATGAAAATATCTGCTAATTTCAATTTTGTATCAATAAATTAAACCACAATATTCCATTTTTCAATATGATTCCTTAGAAAATGAAAATAAATGTCAATGTGCTTAGTGTGTGAATATTTCACTGGATTTTTAGTAATATTTATAGCAGTGGTGTTGTCATAGAAAATTAAAACTTTGTCCAAACTCAAAACATAATCTTTTAAAGTTGAAATCAACCTAAAAGTTTATGAACAACAACTTGCAGTAGCAACATATTCAAATTTAACTGTTGATTGAGTAATATTATATTGTTTTCTAGAAGACCATGCAACAAGAGAAGTGTTTAGAAAATGACATGTACCACCTGTACTTTTCGTACCTATTCTATAACCTTCAAAATCTACATCCAAAAAACCATACAAACTTATAGATGATGAAATAGAATACCATATACTAAATTCAAGAGTATGTTGTAAATATCTTAGAATGCGTCTGACAGCTTGACAATGTGAAACCCGAGAAGAAGCTTGAAATCGAGCGCACAAACACTAAGCAAATTGTATATATGGTCTTGACACAATGAGATATAACAGTGATCCAATCATATTTCGATATTCGTTTTGATTAATAGCCTCACCTTCTTTATCTGGATCTACAACAACACTAAATCCCATTGGTGATGAAATCGACTTGTAATTTTCCATTTCAAAATGTTGAAAAAGATATTTTATGTACTTTGTTTGATGTACAAACACTTCTTGTGATGTTTGCTTGATTTGTAATCCCAAAATGTAACTTAACTCTTCTATCATACTCATCTCAAATTTCCTGCTCATTATCTCAGAAAATTATACAACCAAAGCGTGAGAAGAACAACCAAAGATAATATCATCTATATCAATCTAAACGAAAAGTTGATCATCACCATGCTTTAGAACAAAGGGAATTTTATCCACTTTTCCCACTTGAATATCTTTTTAAAGTAAGAAATTTTTTAATCTATCATATGTTTGTTAAAAACCAAATAAAGTTTTAGACAATTTGAAAACATGATTTGAAAATTTTGAATTTTTAAAACCAGATGGTTATCTAACATAAACTTTCTCATATATAAAACCATTTAGAAAAACATTTTTAATATCCATTTGATATAATCTAAAATCTTTTGAAGCAGCAAAAGCTAGTAAAAGTCTAATTATTTCAATTCAAGCAATTGAAGCAAAAGTTTTATAAAAATTCAAACCTTTAATTTAAGTAAAACCTTATGCAACAAGTATAGATTTATTTCTTACTATTAAACCATCCTTATTTTGTTTTTTGATACCTATTTAGTTCCAATAATATTATGACCAAGAGGTGTTTCGGCTAAAGACTTAACTTTGCTTCATTCAAAATTCTCATGTTCTTCATCCATGGCATTAATCTACGATTCATCTGTTAATGCATATGAGATATCTTTGGGTTTCAAAAGAACCAATAAAAGCAAAATGTGCAAAAATTTAGTAGATATTACCTTAAACCGTGTGGTACGTTCATTTAGATTACCGATGATTTATTCTGGAGAAAGTTGGTGTTGAATGCTAAAGAAGCAGCAACATCTAAAGTTATTTTGTGTTCTAAACCTTAGGTCATCAAAGTTGTATCCTTTGGAGATTCACAAGACTCTATCTCACACGAACCCAAGCTTTATGGTTCATCCTGGTCTGATTGGCTCTCCTATGCTAATCAAACCAACTAACTAATTGCCTTTGGTCAGACCGACCTGAGGCCCAATCGGACCAGCTGCCACCTCAACCTTGTCTTCTTCATTATCACTTTCATCCACAAAAATATTTCCCTCCTCCTCCTGAACCTATGACAAAATACCTTCAATTTCTAGTCTAGTACACGGACTAGCCTCATCAAAAGTAATATCACAAGTTTCTATAATTTTGCTAGTTTTTAAAACAAGTATACGGTAACCCTAAGAGTGAGCGACATATCTAAGAAAAATTCCATTAGTTGAACATGCCTCAAATTTTTTCAAATTTTTATATTTTAACACAAAACACTTATACCCAAAAATATGTTTTAAGCAAAGCTCAAAACAAGCAGTTTTTTCAAGTTCGATCTCAAGAAAACACGATTTAAAATATAACAAGCAGTATTAATAGCTTCAACCCAAAATTTTCTTGAAGTATGATATTCATTAAGCAAAGTCCTAGCTATCTCAATCAAAGAACGATTTTCAGAGAAGAAAATTGATGATTAAGGTCATTTTCAACACAAAATTGTTTAAAAGAAGAATTTTTAAATTCTTTACCATTATCACTTCTAATCGTTCTTAAGGATCCAGTAACTTCAAGAGCCAAACAAAATATCAAGTGTTCAAAGTGATCAAAATCTTCATCTTTAATTTTTATAAAATAAACCCAAAAATATCGAAAGTAATAGTTGACAATAACGAAAACATACCACTTTCCTCCTATCGATTACAATCGAGCTAGACCAATAGTGTCCATATGTAAAAACTGTTTGAATGCATCAGTCATTATAGAAATAATTGGGGTATATGAAAAATCAAACATCTTAGCATGGCAACAGGAAACAATCCAAATCAAGATCCTTTTTGAGTTTTGGTAAACCACGAACAAAATCTAAACCGCCAATTCTAGTGAGATGATCAAAACTAGCATAACCAAGTCTATGATGCCAAAAGATTCCTTTTTGAGTTTTGGCAAACCACAAACAAAATCTAAATTGCTAATTCTAGTGAGATGATCAAAAGCAAAGTAACCAAGTTTACGATGCCAAAAGATTAAATATTTTGAAAATTTAGCAACTAGACATGTAATTTTGGAAGAAACATAGTTCTCAAAATCAATTTTAAAAACTCATCCATATTGAGAAATTTCCAAGACATAAGCACCAAAAGAATCTAGAATTTTACTCTCAGATTTCTTAAATCTAACTTCAAAATCCTTATTAATTATTTGAGAAACTAGAAGCAAATTGTATTTTAAATTTTAGACCAAAGTGACATCTTTCAAAGTAAATTTATCAATTATCTTAACATATCCTGTAGCAAGAATTTTACTTATAGAAGTATCTCCAAAGATAATCAATTCTGTCTTGGGTGCTAGTGTAAGGGACGAGAATCAATTTTTAGCACAGGTGTCATGAACAACCAGAATTCATTATCCACACATTCTCCTTCATCACCATAAAAACCTACACACAAGCAGATATTGATGCCTCAGTACTGGGGTTAGTTAAAAGAAATTTAGGAATCTAGTGCTGAAACACACGACAAGAAGTATCAATAACTATACACGTATAAATAATACTAGTACCACTTTTATTTCTTATAAAAACTTGTCAAGACTGGTTTGACCATTGTTGGGCTACTCATCTAACCAGACCTAGCCAATCTGTTCAACACTCATACTGTGGTCAAACCGCCGACCAGTCTAACCGACGCCTATATGTTGATTGAACCAATACACTCAAAACAGTACCCTTTTCTGTAATTTTGATTTTCAAAGCATTTTCTCTTTCCATTTTCTATTTACGAGCATGTCTAAAATGATAACCAACCAAATGTCCATCTCTTCTACAAAAAGTACAAGTATACTTTACTCGAGAAGATAATTTTGAAATCAAAATTTTTACGGTAGAAATAGTTTGACTTGAAGAAGCAAGAGAAGCTATAATACTATTAGTTTTGAAAGTAGTTTACTTATGTTTAGGTTTTATCAAAATTTACCTTTTTCTGTCACATTTAGAATAGCAGGTTGGTGATAAACAAAGTAAACGTGTGCATCAATACCTAATTTTCTATTATTTGTGCTTACTTTTGATTGATCCAAAATTATGTTAAGTTTTTTTTACGAACGGAAAATCTTTTCAAAGAATTTTTCAAATAAGAAACTTCTTTCAACAAGGAAACACAATTTTCACAATCTTTTTGAAAAGATTTTTGTTTGTGATAGTTAGGACAAGAAAACACCTCATGGGTTTTTAAATCATTTTTCAAATGCTCAACATGAGCAATTGTATCATTCAATGTTATCATATTCAACAAAACATGTTGAGCAACTATTAGTAACCAAAGCATCCTTCTATTGTCTTAACCTTTTAGCATTAATGAGATTAAATGTCAAACTTGCATAAAAATAACTTGAGATTTTTTTAAAAATATCTTTGGTTAAAAACAACTCATTTGCAACGTAAGAATACAAAGTAACACCAAGAGCAATAGAAGATTAATGATTTGTTGTTTTCTCAATTTCAGACTCTAAGCTCAAACAATTATTAGCATTCACATCTTGTAAAGAAGAAATTTTAGAAAACAAATCTTCACAAGATGTGCCACTATTATCATTGAAAATTAGAGAATTTAATCTAGAAATTTCAGAATTAAGAGATTCAATAATAAAGTAATATTATTTTATGTTCTTCTCATATATTTGAATTCTAAAGCCGAGAGAAACAATATTATCTTGAAAAAAATTTACCTCAGTGTATTTGTTATCATATGAGGCATACCCAGAGATGTTCTTGCCTCTATCATCATCTTTATCCTCGCTCCCAAAGTCAACGTCGCTAGCTTGATCAAAGGCTGCATATACTTTGTTCAATATCTTTTTATAGCTCTCTTAGTTTCTCCTTCTTCTCGCGTTTCTTCTTGTCCTTTTCATCTTCATTTCTCTCCCAAGCTTAGGGAAATTGAATCGAATATGGTTATATTCCCCACACTTATAGCACTAGATTGAACCTCCTCGTTTCCTATTTCTCACATTATTCAAGGCTCGAGAAAATCTATTAGATAATAAAACCAAGTGCTCCTTAGAGATTTGTTCGAGTTGGTTATCGGACATAGCATTAAAAGTGGTAAAAGAAAATAATAAAAAAACATTAACTAAAGAACTAGAAGAAGACACCAAAGCAAAAGATTTAGAACCAATTTTTCATAAAAGTTTATTCATCTCATATGTCTTAAGTTTGGTTTACAACAATTCTAAAGTTAAAATACTCATATTGACAATTCTTGATGTAACTTTTATCTCCCAAATAGGCATATGAATAACATTCAAAAGATGTCAAGCAATTTTATATTGAGTATAATTAGTATCGTAAGAGTCATCAACAAAATAAGGGTCACTCAAAACTTTATTAAAGTGAGCATAATAATCATCAAGGGCTTCTCCATATTTCATCTCAAATTTCATATACTCATTTTGAAAAATAATTTTGCACAATTCTTTGATGTTAGATAACCCTTGATGAAAATCACATAGAGCCTTCTACATCTCATGTATAGTTTCAATATGAGAAATTTGATCAAATTCACAACGAGAAACTACATTAAGAATAAAATTATGAGCTTTACAATTATTTTTAAATTCAGTTTTATTGGAAGCAATAATCTCATTAGGAATGTTATAATGTTTAGAAATTTTTATCAAATACCAAAACTCTAAGACATAATGTAATATTGCATCCTTTTACACCAATAAAGAAAATCAACTCCATCAAAAATATGTATCTTGATTATATATTTATTCACCATTGTAACTTAAGATTAATTAAAATCAAAAGTGAAGAAAAACAAGGCTTTGATACCAATTATAGAATCAAAATATAAGAATTAAGACTACCGGTGGGGTTGAATGGTAGGATTACTAAAACCAAATCTTTTTTTAATAAAAAGAATCCTCTGAACTGGATGAAATTACGATGCACTTTTATATACTGTCAGTCTGATTAACTACTTGTCGCTAGTTTGATCGTCATGTTATCGGTACTTCGACCGCCTTGATACCATCGATCTGTCCACTACCGCCAATCTAACTGATCATGAATAAAGAATATAAATCGACGAAACTATTAAAATTAGTGTATATAAAGCACTTCCCTTTCTCTTAAACTAAACATTCACTTTTCTTTCTTATAAATGTTATACACATAGGGCTTTAACCACCTATCTATTTATATCCAAAATCTCTATTTCCAATTAGGAGTAGAACTCTTACTCTTACTTAGAGTCAAACTCTTAAACTCCAAGACCAAATAAGTATATTATTTCTAATATGACTCAACTTCTTATATTCCAAAACTTTTATAATTTTCTAATTTAATTTTTCTTTTTTCTGAGTCTCACTTCAAATTTATTCATGATTTTTTTGATGTTTATACACATAACTTGTAAACCTCGTTACGAAATCCTCCTACACGGTGTCCATCCGCCATATCATCTTATGCTCAACTTCATCACCTATCATTTTTAACCATTCTGGAACTTAATTCCCCCTAAAACTATGCTATATCCACGAATGTTGGTTCTAAAGCTTTTTGACTTTAATTAAACTTTATCACATGATGTTCTGTCCGTATTAGTCCTTATCTTAATTTAACTACTCACAAATAGATAAAACAATCATTTATAAGTATGTTATCATAACCTAACATACACTAGTCACACATACTCACACAACATCATAAATATTTTTAAAATAATTTTTATTAAATAAATTATTTATAGAATTAATTATTTATTATAAAATATTAATAATGATAATGATTTTAAAAAGAGCGGCAGATTCGCGATGTCACAATCATCGGATACTTGAGTTCATATGCCGACATTAAACACGGATCTCAATTCAGTGCAGAGATGAGCCTACATCGATTTGACCAATGTACAGAAACTGCATGTATACTCTGCTAGCTCTGCTTCCCAATATAATTTTTCAGATAATGTACAGTGTTTGCAACATATATGGAAAGTACACTAATTTGCAGCAAGAATAGTTTCTTTCGATCTCTAACTTATCTACAGTTACCTGGTAAAAGATGCATAGATGCATATAGATAATTAACTATGTGAATATGACATCGACGGGCAAATGAGAGTTCCTTAAAGTCGTCGTCATGGAGAATGACTATAGTTGTGTAACTGTGTAAGATGCCACTGAACAACATGATACGTGTTCATGATATATATGTTTTTCTTTTTCTTTATTTTAATGGTTGTGTGTATCCTTGGTTGTTGCAGAGGCTAAATATTTTCAATGCTTAATGAAATATTCCATTACCTTAAAAAAACTGTGTATATAATAATGTGTTTTATTTTCTGAAGAAGATATCAAAATATATATGCTGTGGAAACCTTAATTAGTTTGGGACTTTGGTCAGCAACTCTCCCAATGAACCATGTGTTAGCAGGTAGCAACACTCTGCTAGCTTGATTGTTCATACCATCTTTTCTCTCTTTATTCTGAAACAACCTTTCTTTAGTATTAGGTAGGCTGACAAATCCTTCAAAAAAAATATGATCTCTTTCATGTCTTCATCAGGCATCACATGGCATGGAAATGTAGTAATCCTTCACAAGAACATGCCATGTTATCCATGCTCCTAGCTTAGCTTTAGCTAGCAGCACACAGCAGGTGAGTGAGTGACAAGATATCATCGGCATGGTAGGATCTAGCATGCACGCAAGCTAAGCGGCACACACTGCACAGTGAAGTTTGTGTAGCCACAGGGCCACAGATCGTGCGGATCAGGGCCAAGATTTGTACTGGGATCTTTGCTTCTCTCTCTAACTCTGAACCGAACGCCAACAATCCAATCCAATCCAAAGCGATCCAATCCATGACCTGAACATCCATCATCACCGTCGTCGTCGTCTCCTCTCCCCCATCGCCGGCGCCGCTGTCGCCGTAGGGGCCGGCCTGACGCGCCGCCGTGCGGCCACGTAGCCGCTCTAGGAACCACATTGACAAATTTCTCTCTGAATTTTTCTTTGTGCCCGGTTAGGCGGATCATGGATAGATCCTGTCAGTGTTCATGGCTGCATCTGCATGCATGCAGCATCCATCGGCCGGCCAGTTGATCGATAGATCGGCTCTTGTGCCCTTGTCCTGTCGACCATGACAGACTCGCAGTGCAACAGCGTCCAAGAAACAGTCCGAACTGTGGCTGAGCAGAGCCATACAATTCTCGTTTGTAAGCTTATCATTCAAGAGAGGAACTATGTATGCGTATGGTGTGCATCAGCAGATTGTTACAGTAGGGTCCAGTACAGATTTGTTTTTAGTCTGCGTTCGTTCGTTCGGCCCTTTTCCAAACTTTGCTTAATTTTTTCTATGTTCTTCGAACTGCTAAATAAATAGATTGTTTTTTTATTTTTTTTATAAAAAATTACTTAAAATTTATATTAATCTATTTTTAATTAATTTTTAATTAATTATACGCAAATAAGTCGTGCTTTGTTTTATTTTAACCAACAAGAAATAAGTTTCCCAACATCCTCAAACAAACACAGCCTTAATTGGCTGAACAACTTACGCTGCCATGTTTTTTTAATAATGGACGTGATTTACATCTTCGGCTTCTGTCAACATTTGCACAACCAATGAGTTTTAAAAGTTAAATAAAAAACACAAGGTTATGGACAAATCCCTATCTTTTATAATGATAAGCAGTTGAAATATTGAACATAAATCACATATATTCTATAACGAAAGTCTATACAACAGGTTGTTACGGTAGGGTTCAGTACATTTGTTTTTAATTGGCTGAACAGCATGTGCTGCCATGTTGTTGAGCTCATTAGATTAAGATCCCTATATATATCTAGTATATGTTAGTTGTGATGTCCAATTCTTGTGAGGTTCAATGCATAGAGTATGTGAATGCCAATTCTAAGCATGGAAGAAGCTGCAGAGGAGACTGTGGTTATTAGGTTATTGTCAGAAGATTGACAAACAATTAATCAGAGTTAACCAAACATGGAGGAGGGCTCCATTCTATCAGCAGTGATTAGACAGACCAGCTACTATCACTCTCACCTAAGAACACTACTATTAGAACCCACATGGCACAACAGTTTAGTTTAGTGTCTGAAACCATGAGCATCCAAAACAACCCCTGGCCAGTGCACATACCCTGACTGACTCACTGATCATCGGAAAACCCAGCATAAACACTGTCTTACATGGCAGAAGCATGTGTGTACATTGTACTGAACCCTGATTAAGAATGCCTGCATTTCGCATTAGCAACTAATTTTTTTTAGATAACAGAAATGGTTTATATCTTCAGTCTGCCGTTAAGCACACGATCAGTGAGTTGTAACATGAAAAGAAAGCATAAGGTGTTGGGACAAACCCTTCAACTTTCTCTGAATTATGACTAGCTGAAATAATAGTAAAAAATCAGAGTGGATTAAGCACAGTTTGCGAAGAACATCACACTAGCGTCCAATGTGAGAAGGAAAGAGCCAAGATCGTGTGCTGGATACGGTGCATGCATTCACAGCCGGGGTGAATGACACACAGCAACACACACACATGCAGGCATTCAGAGTTTTCAGATATTTTGCAGAGTTTCTGAAGATGCACACGATTGCACAAACAAGCAAGCAGACACATGATGACAGGCAATAGGCAATGCATGAGTGATGATGCCTCAGCAGGAGCAGCAGCAATTGCAATATTTGTAAGGTTTTGTCTTTTGGGGAGGGGCTTGGCTTCAGTTGCATCTGCATGCTCTTCCCAAGGTGACACTCTGGCTCCTGGTTGTTGCCAACACCGGCTGAATTGTTAGCAGCCCAATAAGGTTATATCAACATCTAGCTAGCCATTGCAACTGGGTTGGTTGTTTGGCTGTGATCATCCTCTATTCTAGTAGCTAGGATGATGTAACAAGCTATTCGAGCTTTTCACATTTTGATTTAAGTAGATTATCCTAGTTGTATGATTTCTGTCACCAAAAAAGATTTGATGGGGATTAAAACAAGAGTGCTATGGGAAAAAAAACATTTCAGTAATACCATTGGACAATTGACTGTGTGACTTACGGCAAAGAGATTGGAATGTAAAACATTTTCTTATTAAAAAAGTATTATCTAAAATTATACTAATTACCAATAAATTAAGTTGATAAGCTACAATATAAAGTTATACAAGAGAGTTATCGAGTATTGTTTACACTAAGATCTCTATTAACCAATTTGATTTTATTTGGAAGGCTAACTATATAAACAATTTTCTTAATAAAATAAGTCATAGAATTGTTTAAAGAGTAGAAGAATAAATTACATATATTTTTTATTAACTTAGAAAAGACTTATGGCAAGATATTAAAAAGTATTATACGGTAAGTTTTGGACAAACATAAAATTCCAACAAAATATGTTACTCTCATCAAAGATATATACAAACTAATGTTCAAATAAATAATAATAATAATACATGTTATTTTTTATTAAAATATGAATATATCAGTGATCGGTCTTAAGCCCACTCCTCTTTGTCGTAGTAATAGATGAGGTTATAAGAAACATATAAGAAGATATACTTGGTGCATTCTCTTTATAGATAATTTAGCATTAGTTAATGAGAGTTGGATGAGAATAAATAGGAATTAGAGTTGTGATGATAAACTCTTTAATTCTAAAACCTAAGTAGAACTAAAACTACATAATTAAAATTTGACTTTGACACCATTACATATGATGAGGAAGATGTGAGTTTAGGATGTTAAATAGTGGCTAAGAAAAATATATTTCGATATTTAGGATTGATGCTATAAATGAATAGAAATATTGATGCGGATATTAGCTATAGAATCAAAATAAGTTAGATAAAGTAGCACAAAATATTAAGAAGGTGCCATATAAGCTAAAATATAAATTTTATAAAATTATGATTAGACTTGCTATGCTATATGAGACAGAATATTAAACTAAAAGAAACTAAACATTATAGAAATATGTATGTTACATTGGATTTATGTTCATACAATAATGGATTAAGGCTAAGGCCAGAACTATAATATACGTGATCAGCTAGAGCTAACATCAATTAAAAAAACTTATTTAATATTGGTTGATGTGATTTAGCTATATCTAAAGGATACACACTAGTATACATGAAATTTTAAATTAAGATAATAATATGAGAAGAGATAAAAGAAGACTAAAATATAAGAAGAGAATTGAAGATTTGAATATAATTAATTAAATAAAAGTGTTTAGTAAATTTGGGTTTTATTTGTATCATATCCTAATTTTTATAACTGAAAGTTTAATGGTTGTTGTTGTATTAAAAAAATACCATTGTACACTAAATACTTGTAGGCTAGTTTGGGTTCTTTGCGGGGAATCATACCCTCTTTTTTCTTGCGAGCATGTACTAGTTTTCTCTAGTTTACATTACGAGTTCACCGCAGAATCCTAACATGGTTGCACTGTAGATGAGCCTATGAGGTAGAGATAGGTAGTGTTCGTTTCTATTATGATAAAGAGAAATTGACGTGAAAAAAAGTCATTAGTATTTAATTATTATAAACTTATAAAATGGAGTAATTTTATATTTTAAAACAAATTTTATATAGAAAATTTTTATATAAAATATACTGTTTAAAAGTTTAAAAGGCATACTTAATAAAAAACGAGAAAAAATGATCAGAAAAGAACATGTCTTAGGGCTAAACTAAACTAGATTAATTATCAGTATCTCATTCTTCCATTACTATATGTCACTGGATTAGGTGATTACTTTCACTTGATAATTCAATGCCATAATCATTTGGTTGGATGTTCTAGCGAATATTATTGAGACTAACCTTGACTTCTCCATGTCCTCTATCTTTTTATAAACAAATTTAGTACTGAGTAAAAAAGAGAAAAAAAAAAGAGAGTACAAATCAGAGGGAACAAATCTGCTCAACCCAGGTGGGCCCCAGGAATCATAGACTGACCAGACGCAGAGGTGGGCCCCACCCCTGGAGGGCTTTCAATTCAAACAAGCCGCGAATCGAATGAACTCGCTCGCTTTCTGCTTCGGTTCCCTCTATTTATACCGCCCCCATGGCTCGATCACCACACTGATCACCTCTCCTCGAGCGAGCTCTCACTCTCTCGCGAGCACGTGCAGCTCGATCTCGTCGTCTCGTCTCCGTTGCCGAGCAAGAACGAGCTCGCGGCGTCGCCAATGGCACGGCCACAGCAGCGGTATCGCGGCGTCCGGCAGCGCCATTGGGGCTCCTGGGTCTCCGAGATCCGCCACCCGCTCCTGTAATTAATCTCACCATCGTCGTCGCCATCCTCCTCCTGATTACTGTTTGTTTAGCCTTCTCCTCGCGTAGATTGGTTCTTGCCTTCTTGGCCATGGCGATTCTAACTTTCTTGGTTTGGTTGGCTCACTGCTCGGCCGTACGTGTGTGTGCAGGAAGACGAGGATCTGGCTGGGCACGTTCGAGACGGCGGAGGACGCGGCGCGGGCATACGACGAGGCGGCGCGCATCATGTGCGGCCCGCGCGTGCGCACCAACTTCCCACACGACGCCGAGGCGGCATCGACCGCGCCGCCGCGGCACGCCGCCTCCTCGTCGTTCCTCTCCGCGGCGCTCGTCGCCAAGCTCCACCGCTTCAACCTCGCGTCCGTGCAGGTCGCGCAGCGCGGGAGCAGCAATGACGACGACGCCTCCGCCACCGCAGCCGGAGCCTCGGCGCGCGCCCTGATGCCGTCCACCCTGCCCGCCGCCAACGCCGGCGCCGGCGCATTGAGCAATGCGCCTTCGCCGGCGGCCACGGCAGAGTGGAGCGGCGGCTTCCTCGAGGAGCAGTACGTGGACCAGATGATCGAGGAGCTGCTCGACTCCAACTTCTCCATGGAGATCTCCTGCTGATGTGCCCTGTTCATCTACCAGCAGTCTTCTCTTTTCTGTCTCTTTTTTTTCTTCTTGTTTATTTTTTACTTTAGTAAGCTATGTGAGGAAAGAACTCTGATCAATGTTAGTTTGGTCACTGGAGTTCTGGAGCTGCTTTGTGTATACACTAGCATCATTTAGAGCACAACAGGGGTTGGGAATTGAGACCTTTATTTTTGTTCTACTACTTAATCTAGTGTCGAAAACAATTAGTTCCATGTGCCTAATTTGATATTCAAGCTATTCCTCATGCCCCCACAGTGAGTTGTTTTTCATTATGTTTTACTACTTGTTATACTTACGACACATATAAGACAAGTTTTATTGGCCGCCAAAGGTTGCCACGCACAAAACTTAGGCGTGTCATGATTGTGACATTATTAATCGGACGTACACATCGTACACTTAGTTTTTCACTAAATGTTGTCACATTTGGTCAACAAATTGTTAGCATATTTTGTGTGGCATACCCCACCTTTGGTAAATTAAGGTTAGCCACTAACTAAACAGCTATGTAGTGTTACTAAAATATAACAGTTAATAACTTTCTCCTAATTATGTATCACTAAAATTTTAAAAATAATATATTTTTAATGAGGTATATAATTTTAAAATATATTTGCTTTAAAGTATTTTTTATGATGAAACTGATTATGTCATTTTTACATTACATATCCTAATATTTTACACACATTTCATCTAAAGTATAACTGCACATATTTTAAAACGAGATCTGGAAAAAGGGACCGCAAATTAAAATCAAGCAATCTTGCTGTTTATGGTGTATAAATAAAGCTGATAACAACAAAAACCACAAGACATTGACAATGCCCGGTCCATATCAATTCAACCCAAAAGTCAACGAAAACCAACCTGATTTTGTAGTTTTTTTTCCAAAAATTCCTAGCCACTAAACCCCATCTTCTCCCCACCACATTGGATCCAATTCACCACCAACACCGTCACCTCCTGGCTCCTACCCAACCCTGACAGAGGATGATATATTGGTATTGCAAACATACCTGTGAGTTTCTACCAGTTTGTCTATCTATCATCAGATATTCAGATCAGGCCATTATCTTAAAAAAGAAAGATATTGACACCAGGCGAGGTGGTTGCAAAGAAAAAAGATCCACCTTTTATTGGCGACCCCGTGGTCCGATCGAGCCCCTGACGAAACGCACGAGGCGTACGTACGCAACGAATCCACCCGCGATCGATGTGGGAGATCCGGGCATCCAAAGGACGAATTTTTACAGCAACAGGAGATCCACCTGCAGAGCAGCAGCAGTTACACCTCTGAACCTCTCAGTGCAACGCAGCCATTGATGACGGCGCCGGCCGGCCGGCCGGCCGGCGAGGGTTCATTTCATCTCATGATGGCGGCAATGCCCTAATTGCGATGGCTTTTGCCGCCGGGGTGCAACCAATGGCTGGCGGCTGCTGCGGCGTCCGTTCGCCATTGCAGCAGCCTTGCAGACCTGCAGATAGTAGTAGTAGGAGTAGTAGGATGCATACAGCTAGCGATGCAGTGCAGGGGCCACGGCGGAATTTGCTTCCCCTGACGCTTGACGGGTGATGGTGGTGGCCAGTCAGGCCAGTGTAAGTAAGATCCGCATCGTGCCAGTAATGACAATATCCAGCGTGTTTGTATACTCTTTTTCGCAAAAAGAATTAAATTCTAGCCATAAGTTGACTTTTTTTCGACGGAGGGAATATTTTGTTTAGTTGTACATTAGTTTTAGTCCTATGTTATGTTGATTGTGTCGATGAATGGTTTAAGAGATGCAAACAAATAAATTAAATATTATAACGTTTAAAAAGTTGATTTTAAAAAGTTTTCTAAGAAATTTTAATAAAGAAAGTTTTATGAAAAATCATGCCATTAGAAATTTAGAAGACAATCCATAATATATGAGCCAAAAAGAAAACCACGTATGCTTCATGGTTTTTATCAGTCATACTAGCTTTTCGAGTAGCTAGAGATTTTACCTTAGAAAACTGCTTATTTGCGACCTCGTTAACCTTTTTTTCTTTAAAAATGGCATGGCATGAAAATGTCCACAGTTCAAACATTCATGGACAATTCGACCAAAACATATTTGGCACGCCACCATGTACAACAAGGGCCCTGATGTATTACTGTTGGCATGCAGAATTGGTGTCTTGCTAGTCTTGATGGCCCAATTGCTGTTCGTAGGAATGAAGAAATGGTACTAATTCTCGGCCCAAACAGTATCTTACAGTGCAGGCGTAATAAAAAAAGTTTGAAAATGTCTAGAACTTTTTTTAAGAGTTAAACCCAATTAACTCTCTCAATTATCATAAAAATTCGATTTACTCCTATCGACATATTACACCGTATCTTTTCAAACAGGGAAAAAAAACCCTGACCGCTCCAACTTAGCGATAATGGTCCACGTGGCAATGATGTGCCATCCAGTGAACGGTTCCAATAAACAACCATCTCCATGGCGCTGGTGTAGAGTTCAATCAGGCAGAAAAGATGGGGCCCACATGTCATCGTACCTCCTCCACCTCTCCTCTCTTTCCCATGGCAGCTGGGAAGTTGGAGGAGGACGGCGGCTATGCGCGCTACCCCTCTTCTCCCTTTTCTTCCTCCCCCGGCGGCGGAGCCACCGAAGAGGACAAGCATAGGAAGGAGAGATCAGGCATCTTCAGCGAGCTCCGCCTCTCTCGCGTAGCCGTCGCCGAGCCCCTCCTCGCCGTGGCGGAGGCAAGCAAGTTGTGTGTGCGGGGGTCGAAAGGGGGGGGGGGGGCGGGCCCGGGCGCGCTGAAGGCCGAGGAGTTGGCGAGGGTGGGGAGCTTGTCGGTGGCGCGTCGAAGGGGGCAAGTGCGCGGCGGTGAGCCCTGCTACGCCGCTCGATCTGCACAAGACGAGGCCGCCACATCGCCTGTAGATCTGCGCTGATCTCCGCCCACGTTGACTCCACAACCTCTCCTCCCTCTGCCGGTCTTCTTTGGAGCCGCCGCCACAGCTCGTGCCCCTTTCCTCCTGGTCGCCGCCGACACCACCGCCACCCGCAGGTGAACGGCACGGGAGGCCGTGGGCGGAAGCCGAGCGCCGGGCAGGGAGGAGCAACCCGATGGCTACAGCCTACAAGGGCTGGGAGTGGGAAGCCATGGCTGCCATTCTCAGATCTACGGCGACGACATCTCTTTTCCCTCATCTCTCGACCACCTCGCGTCCCTATTCCGGCTCCTCACGCCGGTGCCGCCTCGTCGTCGCTGGAGAGGAGTTTGCAGGGGAGAGAAATCAGAGGAGGTGAGGAAGAAGAAAGTGAGGCGGGTTGGTGGCTCCTTTGCCACATTGGACGCCACCTAAAACCTTCGTGCGGCGAGTAAAGGAGGTAATTCGAGGGTATAAAGTATTCGGTATTAGATCTGAGGGGTGTAAATTTTAATTAAACTTTTTTTAAAATTAACGAACTATATGAAAATATTGATGGAAACTTCTAAATATAATTATAATGTAATTATACTATAACTTTATTATAACTATAACTTACTTATACATAACTTTAAAAAACGCTAACCACGTGATTTTTCTTTTCTTCTCATGGATATTTTTCTTCTCACCATTTTAAATCTCGATGCAGTTTAACATTCTAAAATATAAAAGCTTCTATAGTATAATTACAATAATATTATAATTATATTTACAAGTTTTTTTTAAAAAACTTGCCACGGTTTTATAGCAATTTCGGGAACTATTACGGTCAAACAGAAGCCTAGCCAACGCACACTAACAGGGATCAAACAAACGCAAAAATCCAGAGGCACAAAACTGATTATTAATAGTATCTCCCTGAGTCCCTGACTTTGCAACTACTGTACTACTAGTCCGATCAAAAATTTAAAAAACAGCAAAAAATCCAAAATCATTTCAAATATATTACTAACTACTACTACTACTTGTTTACTTGGACCAGGTGCTTAGACTTTTTCCACGCGTGACGAAATGAAGCTTGGAGTTCACATTGATCCACACTGGCCAAGCAGCAAAAGCAAGTCAGGTGAGGTCAAAACCACCAACTCTCCCCTGTTTAATTTGGCCGCTAAAATGTTCAGATATTCACACCAGTGAGTGCCATCGAGTTAATTACCATCTTTTGCACGAAAATCTTCTGACATAATTGGCTGTTTGTAGGTTTTTCCCAATCTGCTGCAGCGCAGGATTATTGCATATAAAAAAGGTTCAGAGAGTTTCAGAATTTTCAGATTATAGGACCAAAGTTTCAGAGTTTCATATACATCCATCTTTTCCATCTCTGCTTTCTGTGAACGGAGAAAAGTGTCAATGAGTTCATAGTTTCTGAGTATGTAGCTTGATTAGGCATGCTTTACTGAAAAGATCGTGAAATTTTGACATGAAATGGGAATATCTAAGAACAGTGCATCCATTCTCTTTAACCTTTTCTTGTGGAAGACCTGTATACACTATATTGTAGTTGCCCGTGGCTTCCTGAATCTCCAGGAAGAATGGACACGTCCCACAGCCACAAGTTAACCTGTTTGATGGCAACGGCATAGTAGAGTTGACACTTGACAAACTCAACACAAACAACCAGAGGCAGACAAATCCATATGTTAACACGTTAACGGGTTTTGGAGGATTTACGACCGTCATTGTGTCTATAATAAGTAGGATCAGAAACCCCCTATTTGTAAGATATAGGATGATAATTTTTTATGTTTTCTCTGTTTAATGGATGAATGCGTGCGTGTGTCTTAAATAGTATAAATTTTATAAAAAAATTATATATAAAAATGTTTAAATATTGTTTTTTAAATTTATAATAGTTTATTTATTTATATGTACAGTTGAATAATTATCGCAGAGTGTTCAGCTATTAAGTCATTTAGCACAAAAGAAAACACTGCTAGGAGGGATAAATCATTGATGATTAGTAGTCGTTGTAAACTGTTTATGCAATAATTGATCTGACTACTAAATATTTCATACTGTATTTTGAAGTGACTAGGAGTAGTTGGGAACGACCACGTGGCCAATTCAACGGTCGTTATCCGATGCAGACGTACGTACTAGTAGCTGAGAACACACCATCGATGAATCATCCATGGTGATGTCCTGGTGAAAGGTGCCTAAAACCTTCGATGGACTTTACACGCTTTAAAGAAAAGGAAAATGACTTCACACGCTTGCGACTTGTCAGTCCTGGCTTGGACGATCTCCCTTTTGACATTACTTTCCAAATTAATGATGTTTGGACTTTTATGAATTCATCATTAACGACGGAGTAAATTTTCTAAAATAAAATCAGCAACACTTTGAGCTAGTGTGAAAACCACATCACATTTCCTATTCCCTTCGTTTATGTTGGTTTTGAACCTATCATATAATCATTCGTTTGATTTTAAAACTTTGTAAGTTTATTGTGATTTATATATATATATATATATTATTTACACTTATTTTTTAAATAAGAAGAATAATCAAACATTATGTTTGAGAGTTATTAACATCATATATTTAAAAAATAAAGTGTTGACTGCTAGATAGACCACTGACCTGGGCTGTATATATATAGACCCCTTGTATACGATCGGGGTCTTATTCAATGTACATATTCTATATGGTATCAGAGCAAGTCTAAACATCCCGGCGCGCTAGCTTTTCCCTTCGGCGAGCCGACCCTTTTCTCCTTCTCGTCGACGTCTTCTTCCTGTCACCGACCCTCTTTCTGGTACTCTCCTCGCTCTCTCACCTCCGTTTCTTCTTCTCCCCGTCTCTCTCGCAGTCACCTTCTTCTCTCCGCCCCACTCAGCGCTACGGTCTCTCCGCCGTCCACAGCTCTATCTCGCCCATCCCGGCGACTTCTCGCTCAGCTCTGGCCGACCTTCAGTGGCGCGCGGCCATGGCCGACGAGTACATACCCCTAATGGACAATGAGACCTGGCACCTCGTTCTCCGATCTCCCGGTGCCAATATTGTGACCGGTAAGTGGATTTTCAAACACAAATTCCACGTCGATGGCTCCCTTGCCGGTCACAAGGCTCGCTGGGTAGTTCGGGGTTTCTCCCAACGACCCGTGTCGACTACAATGAGACCTTCAGTCCCGTTGTCAAACCTGCCACCATTTGAGTCGTCTTCACCTTGGCTGCCTCTCGCTCCTGGCCGATCCATCAACTAGACGTGAAGAACGACTTTCATCACAACCACCTGACGGAAATAGTCTACTGCCAGCAACCACTAGGCTTCGTCGACCCTTCTCATCCTGACGACGTCTATCTCCTTCAACGCTCTCTCTACGGCCTCAAACAAGCCTCTCGTGCCTGGTACCAGCGCTTTGCTGCCTATCTTCGGCACATCGGCTTCGTGGCCTTTGCGTCCGATAGTTCCCTGTTCACTTTTCATATTGGCTCCGCCGCTGCCTATCTACTTCTCTATGTCGATGATATTGTCCTCACAGCCTCTTAGACATCTCTCCTCGATCAGATCATGGCCCGACTCCACTCTGAGTTCGCCATGACCGATCTTGGTCCTCTCCACCATTTCCTTGGCATCTCCGTAACCCGTTCCACCCACGGACTCTTTCTTTCCTAACGCCAGTACGCCATCGACCTCCTCCAGCGTACAGGCATGGCCGACTGTCACCCCACGGCCACCTCGGTCGACACTCGAGCCAAACTCTCCACTGTCGATGGCACCCTCGTTGCCGATCCCTCTCACTATCGGAGTCTTGCCGGGGCTCTCTAATACCTTACACTTATCCGACCCGACCTCACGTACGCTGTCCAGCAAGTGTGCCTCTTCATGCATACTCCGTGCGAACCTCACCTCGCACTGCTCAAGCGCATTCTACGCTACGTGAAGGGCGCCTTCTCCAGCGGGCTGCATCTTAGCTCTAGCCCCATCGACTCTCTCACCGCATACTCCGACGCGGACTGGGCAGGCTTCCCCGACTCTCGATGCTCTACGTCCGGCTACTACTTTTGCCTCAGTGAAACTCTTGTATCTTAGTCCTCAAAACGCCAGACTACAGTGTCTCGGTCCAGCGCCGAAGTCGAGTACCGCGCCGTCGCCCACGCCGTCGCCGAGTGCTGCTGGCTTCGCCAGCTTCTCCAGGAGCTCCGTGCACCCCTCTCCACCGCGACCGTCGTCTACTGCGACAATATCAGTGTCGTCTACATGACCGCCAACCCGGTCCATCACCGACGCACCAAGCACATCGAGATCGATATTCATTTTGTCCGTGACAAGGTCGCATTAGGATAGGTTCGGGTGCTCCATGTACCATCGGCACATCAGTTTACCGATATAATGACCAAAGAACTGCCCACGCCTTTGTTCACCAGTTTTCGGTCCAGTCTCTATATCCGTTCCCCTCTCGCTGCGACTGTGGGGGTGTTAGACAGACCACTAGCCTAGACTGTATATATATAGACCCGACCCCCCTTGTATACGCTCAGGGTCATAGTCACTGTACATATTCTACACTGACCGTCTGCAGCTAGCACAATGGAACTGTTGCCGTTGACCAACTCTAACTGCCGTTGACAATATATCAAATTCATAATATTTGTTATCACACCTTAGGTATATGAAAATCTATGAACAAATTAATTATGAAAATATTAGACTCATATGACAATCGCATAACATATATGATAGCCAAATTGGAGTAGTTGTCAAAGTGGCATCACATTTGAGTTATAAAATTTAAAAAACAAGTCGTTGTTGACTGGAGTTAGAAACACAAGTAACAGCACATTATTGGTAGCAAATCCCTAATTTTATTTGGGTCATAATCTCCAAATTTGAAAAGGAAATACAAGAGGCTTAGATGGGCAGTTTGACACATAAACAAAGACATAAATCGAAGAAATAAAAAGAAAACAAATGTGAAAAATGAAAAAGAAAAACCCGGTCAACTTTCGCCGGCGCCCTATCAAAGTCGCCGCTACGTACGCACTGGTGCAACTAAGCCAAGCTACTCTCTGATTCCATCAAGAACCAATCGGATCGAGAAGCCGCCGCACCATGCCGCTCGCCTGCTTCGCTGGACGAGGCGGGGACGCATCCCCAGCGCCGGCGACCTCGTCGACGTCCGTGTACTGGACGCACCTCGGTACCTTCACCCTAACGTGGTCGCGCGGGCAGGTCGGGCTCGTCCTGGCCGCCGAGCTCCACCTCACCGGGGAGGACGCGCCCGCGCTGCGGTTCATGGTCCGGCCGTTGCTGCCCTGGCGGTGGCGAGGGTCGAAGCGCTTCGCCGGGGGCGGGCACGCCGTCACGTTCTCCTGGGACATGTCGCGGGCACGCCTCGCCGGTCGCCGGCCGGAGCCCGTGTCGAGGTACTCTCTGCATTTGTGTGTGGACGGGGAACTCGCGCTGGCGGAGGGTGACCTCGCGCTGTTCTCCCCGTCGGCTGGTTTCCTCCTCACCCGCCGCGAGAACGCCGTCGCCTCCGCAGGCGGCGGTCGCGGCGGCGAGGCGTACGCCACCACCGTCGCCGTCGCGGGGGAGAGGCACGAGGTATCGATCGCCGTGGAGGACGCGGTCATGTGGGTCGCCATCGACGGCGAGAAGGCGCTCCAGGTGCGGCGGCTCCGGTGGAAGTTCCGCGGCAGCGAGAGGCTCGACCTCCCGCGCGGCCGCGTCCGCGTCTCGTGGGATCTCCACGGCTGGCTCTTCGCCTCCGACGCGGCCGCCGTGTTCGTCCTCCGGTTCGAGACGGCCGACTTCGCGGACGGCGCGGACTCCTCCAAGATCGACGTGGACGACGACGCCGGCATGCTCGTGCTTAGGCAAAACTCTTTCAACAGGAACCACCACCACGGCGGTGGCGGCGGCGGCGGCGGGGAGAGCTGGTGCAGCAGCGACAGCGACAGGAGGGGGTGGAGGCGGGGGCCGTTCAGATCGGGGTCGGACTCGTCACCGGCGGTGTCTGTGGCGTCGACGTCCGCGGCGTCGTCAGCCGGGAGCATGGCGACAGTGGCCGACTGGGCCACGGCGGAGGAGGCGGCGCTCAACGACGGCGGCGGGTTCTCTCTCGTTGTGCACCTCTGGAAGAAGAAGAAGAGGTAACGCATCCATGCGTCCATGGCGTTGGTGCATTGCGTTGGATTGTATGAAAAAACATGTTCTTTTTTGCCTGTGAATTGTGAGATTGGTAACACACGCGTGCCGCGTTCGCTTGCACGATGATGAGAAAAGTTTTGTGTGGATATACAAGTGACAAAATTTGTGGGTACAAGTTTGTTTTTTGTATTCAAATATTCCTACTTGAATTTGTCCACGGAGGGCAGGTGGTTTTTGCAGTCTTTATTGTTTGTGAAGCAAAGATATCATTATCATGTACAACTTCCCTTCTAAACGAAGTTGCTATACATGTATCAAAACACACTTTACAACTTCCGTTTCTAAATGAAATTACTATGAAGGTGTCAACACATTCTGGTAGGGATTTAGGTCAAAATTGCTAATATTTGTAACCTTCCCTAACGAACTCTTCCGACACATTTTTGTTAGGAATCTTTTAAGATAATGGATAAAAATCCGGTCTCTCCATAAGTTGTTGCACCTTGTGCCGACATCATCAACTATGACATTTGAGGGCACCGCAAGAGAAGGACGAACCACTTCTCATGAACTACAAAACCAATATCAATGTTAGTATATATAGTAACATAAATGAATTATTATGATTATTAATAATAAGAAATAATAAACATGTAGATATCTTAACTAGGTTGCTACTTCAGGAGGGATCTAAGGAGGCAACTGACACATCAGAGACTATAGCCAAAAAACACAGTATAGCTAATAGCCAAGCCACAAGCAATAATTTGGGGTTTGGAAGAAACAATATCCTTCATCTTTGCTTCCCTGAAACTTCTGAAGGAAAAAGGAAGTCTGAGTACATACGTACTTAATAGATAAAAATGTGAACATGCACAGGCTTTAAAAAATGTTATGTTTATTTCACAACTTCATTTTTATTTTATATTTTCAAAATTCTATGTGTGCATGTATGCGGGTTGAGGTCCTAGCCACAATCTCAAAAAAGAGTAGCCATACGGCCACTCCATTTAATTCATTTTATTACTTGTAACAGGATCAAGTATTAATACAAACCGTGAGTCACTTTACAATAACATCAACGCCATTAGACTCCCAGAGCCTTCAGCCCATCAACAATTTTCACTTTATTAAACATCCATTAATTTCTTTTTTACTTTCCAAAACTATGCGCCTCAGTCCAAATCATTATCCAACAACATCCATAGGGCCACAACCCAACTCATTAACCATGGCTTTTAGATCCTTCTGCCCTTAGGTAGCTCATCATATATACCACCAATGTCCAACTTACCCTCCTTACATTACCATAATTAATTTTTCTCTCAATTCTAGGGTTTATATTCCACCATCTCACTATAAAGCTATCTGACTTCCCAGACTATAAAAGTCTATTCTTGACTATATAGGTTGGCTTTAGCCACATAGACTAACTCTAGAAATGATTACCGTTCTACAATTTTATTTCACAACCACTTGCAAATAATTTTACACGAGAGGAACAACTTTACATCTGCCTATGACCGTAAACATGATTGTTCAAACAGTTTGGCCAAAACTTCTGTATAAGGTACACACTTTATCCACATATTGCAAGACTTACTTTAGCTACTCGTTGGTAGTGAAAACTCACTATAAGTCCTTTCCAAAGCAAAACTAGGATAACTAGTTACTAGTCAGAAGGATCTTAGATCAAGTCCCGAGCAAGTCCCAGACTTTTAGAACTCAAGATTCTAAGAGCTCCACTTCTTATGGCTACTCTTGCAATTCCATGATTCCTAGCAAAAAAGCGATCCTAGCTCTACTAGTTACTTAAATAGGGGTGTCCCGTACCACCCACGCTATCACACTGTACTATGCTTAGTGCAGTTCCCTAAGAAATCGATACTTATGTGTGAATACAAAGTCTTACTACACATGCGATAAATTGTCACCACAATTTTCTTTAAAAACAACAACTTTTTATTTCGCAAACCACCAACATAAATGTTAGGTTTTCAAAACAGTTCCTAACCCATTTTCTCAACACGATTAATTTATTCCATCCAAACATCTCATTATTCAAGCAAAATATATTATTTAATTATCAACGGTAAATATCGAAGGTCTCAGTACCAGATGTATGAGCCTTAGATAATAAAACATGGGTCAGAAAGGTCATTGCAGTCAAGTTTTAAAAGAATAGACATAGTTTAGCAATTGGGTTGGTCGGACAAATAGACTTAAGATCAAAGGCCTTCGTGTGTGCCTAGTCATGCAACCTTGCAAATAATTTAATTTTATAAATTAGGACCAACAGGATCCAAGGAGTGACTTGCCTTGGTACACTATAGGTCCTAGTGCGAAGAAATCCTACGCGAAAACACCTTTGGTCACAACTTCTACACATGAGAATCACAAACGTTTTATGAAATACTATTAAAAGTAATAATGCATAGAAATAGCAATGCCATTGTGTAGAGGATGATTTTAGAAAAACTTTGGAGACTGGAACTAGGTCAATCGGAGTTACGGATAAAAAAATATAAAATTTTGAAGTTTAAATAATTTTCTAGGATTAAAATGATTAATGGATAATTGGCAAAGAATATTCTTAAGAATATTCTCTTGGGTAACTGGCATATGGGGCTCGGACATCAACGAGACCGAGGCACTCGCTCAGTATGCGGTGTCATGTGGACCAAGTGCAGGAAGGGATGGAGGTGGCGGCGTGGTGGGCTCAGCCTATTTTCACACACTCACAGTAGACCTAGGAGTGTAGGGGCCCACGTGCAGATACGGTCCTTGGTAGGCTGCAATCGCACATAGGAAGATGGGTTGTAGCGGGTGCGATGAATTCACAGAGGGGGAGAATGGGGTAAGCACGCGTGGGCGCGAGGTTAAAGACAATGGCTGATAGCCGTCGTTCGTCAAGCTCGCCTGGCACGATGGAAAAGAGCTAGCTTCTGCTACTTGACAAGGAGAGTTGCAAGGTAGTGAATAGATGTTTCAATGGTTTTGATCGACCTCTAAGGCTTTAGTTGGCGATGGGTGGCGACGCCATTAGCATGCGACCAAGAAAAGGGGAATGGCGGACTGAGGGATTTTGGCTGATTCATCGCTTTAGGGGGTGTCGAGGAGGTGCAGGAAGGATGTTGCGGCAATCAAATAGGAGCGGGGAGCGGTAGAGCAGCCTAGCAATGTGGTGCAGAGAGGTGGCAGCTTGTCGGGGCACTGCACCGGTCTAGGCTTGCTATGAGGGTGTCGGCTAGCTTTTAGGGGCTATGGTGAGTGCACTGAAGGGAAGGATGAGGGATGAGGCCTTACCAAGGTGGATAACGATCCTGTCCCTACCAAGGTTAGAGAACGATCAACAACGGCGCTCTTCTATTCATCATCGCGATGATAGTTTTGGTGGTTAGTCGAGCTCAGGGTGGTGAGGAATGGACTTAGGGAGATGTGGCGGTGTCGGTGGTGTACTCAAGCTGGTCCTTGGTGCGGCAAATTGCGAGGTAGAGGGGGAGGCAAAGGGAGCTCGAGGTGCAACAATGGTGGTTGCTTGGTTTTGCCGAAAAGAAAGAAGGAAAAGGGTGAGACTGGAGAGATGAGGGTGTTGGAGCTGAAGGTAGGGTTAGGGTTTTGGCTTAATAGTTGCCCTTCGACATTTCGCGATAAGTAGAAAAACGATGAGTTTTTGTGCGGTCCCAAGAATCACATGAAGTTCGTCTGTTCTTCCCGAGTTTGTTGTGATGGGATAAAGCACTAACTAAGCTTTGTAGCATCCTAGGACAGAGGAAAAGAAAAGGAGAGTTGGCCGCTTTGTCACTTGTGTTGTTCAAGCACTGAATGTGGAACTTCACGTGTGCATGCATACATTTCATTGCATGGGAGACATGCTTCATGGAAGAGAGAAGAAACATGGGTGATAGAGTTTTGTTTTGACCTGACTTTGGTTGAATTTGTGGAGGAGATAAGCCAGGGCTACTGCTTTGCTCTCTACATTTTCCCTTTGTCACATTTGCTTGTTTTGGCTGCATGCAAGTGAATGGAAGAGACAAGCCATAGTGTCTGCTTTGGCTGTTGTCTTCCCACAAAGACAAAATTTAATTTCTGGTTGGAAAGGATAGTAAGGAGATAATGATGATTCTGGCTCTGGGTCAAAAATGAAAGGATCAAAAGGAAATATTTACCGGACGATTGAAAATTTCAAATTTAAATTTAAATTTAAATGTTGGAAATTTGAAGGATTAAAAAAAAGAAAACAAATATCGGAATCTGAATGAGATTTAACTTGAAATTTGATGTCTAGGCTTAGAAAAATTAGAGAAACTTAAGGGAGGGAATTAGAAAAAATTGATATTCTTTTTAGATAAACGAATTGTATTTGTAGGATTATTGGAGAATAATTTACAGTCAAAAAATTTAATTTTTCTGAGAATTGTTTGGAAGAATAAGGGGAAGGAAAAAAAGTTTCGATTTGAATTCTAATGATCTCTAAGTCAACAGAGATTCCAAGAGAGAGGAGGGTTAGATGGAATGTCATCTTTGGCACAAAAATTTCGAAGGTAATTTTGGTAAGAAACAAAATTTTAAAATTAAATTTTATTCAAAATAATTTTTAGCCACAACTAGAAATTTGGATCCTTACATAAGTGGATATATACATCAACAGATTATAGGAATAGTTAGATCCCAAGTATCGTACTAAGAAATATCAAAATACACAAAATAGAAAATGAAAAAACTATAAGACTAAGCTTCGATATTTTACTGCATGACATGCTCCGTCTCGCCAAAAACAACACTGAGTCAATCTTGAAACACAACCTGAACTCCATCACCACTCATCCACGATCTATTCACCTCTGGTTGGCTTCGTACCAATGATGTCTCTGACGTTGGCCAGATCCATTTGATTCAAATTTGACAGCCCCCTCTCCATCCCTAGTGTCATTGCTCGCTGATGCTATTTAGTGGAAGCAGTCAAAATTTCTAACATTTGGATCGACTCCAATATTTGTATCTCAATTTTTTTTTCTTGTTGATCCCTAATGAACTCCTGTGACACGGTTTTGTTAGGGATGTAGATCAAAATTTCTAATGTCACTCTAACATTTGTATCGCCAATATTTTCTTGTCAATCCCCAATGAACTCATCCAGTAAGCCAACAACAATATAATCAACTAGATTTTAGGGGTTAGGGTGGTAGTGGAAAGATGGTGTGGATGAGATGTCAGTTAAGAGTCTCATTGTAACCTTAGGAATTATGAATTGCACCAAAATACTTCTCTATCGGACTGTGAATTACACTATAGGACGGATTGGAGAACTCTTTGAAACGCGTGAATTTAAAGGAGTTTTTGCAGGAGTGAGCTCAATTCCCGCAAAATTTCTGCAAAATTCCTCATTTCCAAAAAGACCTCATTTTTTAATAAGCCCAAACATGCAAACTCCGCCGTTTCACTCCCACCCTTCACCGTCGCTTACCACTCTCCTCTTGGTGCCGCCGCCTCCACCGCCGCCGGCCACCGTCAGTGACCATCCCTCGCGCATGGTCTCTGCCGCTGCTCTTCTCCTCCGAACACTGTGACGACGCCAAAGCGCCACCCGACTCCACCGGCGCCCGGAGGAAACCTTCTGGCCTCCGCAGCTGGGGCGAGAGTACAACGTGAACGAGCTGCTCGGCCTGTTCTCCGGGCTCAGGCCCTCTGTCACCGACGGCGGAGCGGTGTGACGCGCAACGTACTCTGCTACAGTATGCTCACGAGGCGTTCGACGAAATGCTCGGGCTGGATGTGGCCGCCAACGCGTCAGGCCCTCAACTTGATGATCATTGGTCAAGCTGCACGGGTGGATGTTGCAGTTCGACCTCGCCTGCAAGCTCATCCTAGAGGTGGAGGCCGACTCTGGCACGTGCTCAATGCTCATCACGGGTCTGTCTCGCGTGCAGGGAAGGTCACCGAGGCATGGGGCATCCTCGACTGGATGCTGGAGAAGTGATGTATCCTCAGGGACGATGGTGCGCAATTACACGCCCATTGTTCATGCATATTGCTGCCTTGGCTGTGTCCTGTGTGAGGAGTTGCTACTGCCTACAGCACTCTGGTGATCAGGCTGTATATATCGGCAAATGGCTGTTCTGGAACTCTTTGACAGAGTACATGATCGAGAAGGGTATCATCCAAACGCGGAGGCGTTCAACATTTTTATTCCCAGTCTTTGGGTCTTTGCATTAGGGGAATGTCTTCCATAACCAAAAGCCTGGTCCATAGTCAAGGTTTTGCTATAGATGTTGTGGCATACAATATCCCCGTTGACGGGCTTTTCTGCCTTAGAACACTTGATGACGCGCAGGACCTAATTTCGTGCATGACAGTGCAGGATATTGCTCCAGAGTCCAGACGAAGTCACTCTGATACATTATTGGTTGACGAGATAATGCAGAGAAGGAACATTTGACAAGAATTTTTTTTTCTGAAACAACTTAAAAGTGGATTGCCAGTGGATGTTCTTGCTGCCAGTGGCAAATAATGCGGAGATCCACTTTGTATTTGAAGGAAATAGTGCACTCCCTGATTGTCATATATTCGACCTTACAATCAGATCATTCTGTAGGGCTGGTTTTTGTCACAAACAAGACATTTTTAAACCTAACCTTATACAGGACACAATGTTGGCAAGGGCATAAACAGAACCCTTGTGGATCGAAGAAGGTAGCAGATTAATGATTGGAGGCAAGATCTCAACTGGCAAGTTGCTTTTTCATCCAACTATTCAGTCAATAAAACTCGACCTTCCAGACGAAAACGACAATACTCCCTCCATTTTTTACTTACTTGTACTAGATTGAGGGCAATTAAAGTTATGAAAGATTGGCCACTTTTTTGTTTTTTCTTTTGGCAGGCGTTTGCCAAAACTTTACTTCTCTTAATACAAAGATGCGCAAGACTTTTGCGTATTTCCCCCAAAAAAAAAGCATAAAGGCAGTTAGATTTGTTATGTGAAAGGGAAATCACTGGGTGCCTAAGGAAACCGGCATCCATATCAGCAAAGCCACCATCACTCTCTTTGAATGCCCATCGGCAAACTAGTATTTTCTTCCACTTTATAGGTCCCAAATTCCTTTGGATGTCAGCTGCTCATGTCGAAACATGAAGTCCCGAAGCCAAAGTGTTTGTGTCAATATCAGGCTAATCCTGCTTTATTGCTTTAAGGTGCCACTTGAGCCATATTCATAGCATTTCATATTCCATTCCAGTTAATCATGTGTTCACAATTTAATCACATCTTTAATTTACTCTCCTGCCAGCCAGCTCCTCACTCTGCCACCCAGTTGGCCGCGTTGATGGTTGTGGACCTACTATGGTCAGGTTGGATTGGATGCATCATGCACTGCTGGTTATCCATACCAAGCTTGGACCGCCAGTAGACCTATGCTTTCGCTATATATAATCTTAGCTGCTGGTATGACAATTTCTTGTACGATGCTTACCTGAGCTAACCTGTCCGAGTCAGATTGTAATTATCAGCCTCCTGAAAGGTTGAAACAGGTCGATTTGCTTTGTCTCCGAAGATGCCTGCACATTCTTTTAGACCGTTCATTGTTGCATGGTTGCTGGCTAGTATCCAAGTATATAGTAGTATGTAATTTCTTCACAACGTTGCCGCTAAGATAAAATTTCTGACCCTAACACCACAATTTTGCTACTCATCATGTACGCTGGCCACCCTACTAAACGGAAAGTCAGGTTGTCGTCTGCATACTGTCCGAAAGTGGAGCCATCTTTGACGTTGTTGTCCATACTTTCTTCTTTTTCCAAGAAAAAGAGGAGCTTTTGTCGTCAAAGGATCCATTGAACTACAACCTTAGCCATCACACACTAGCACAAAAATCCTAATCAATGAACCGGTATGTGCCAGTTTTTATTAAGAAACAATATATAGAGAGTTTTATATGCTGGTTTATAATTTTGGCTTTCTACCTGACTTAAGATGCAAAAACAATACATCATATGTACTGGTTAGTGAAGTGACACATACAGTGACATTATCTATTTAGTATTTTATAGGAATGGCAGATTAATGAGAACTCAAATTTGGAAAATGCCAATAAGCAAAGTATGTTTTATTTGGTTATATAACCGAAGTATATACTTAGGTAAATTTAAGGGCCCCTATTTTGGGGGGCCATGTTTCATCGCGCACGCACTGTAGACATGATCATGCGTCATATACAGGAGTACGCTACAGCATCGTTGCACCACAAATGCTACAGCGATCTCTTTAGGACGTTACTAGGACTCATCTGCTACAATATTTTGTGGACGTAGTCCGTCCTTCGTCAACTCCTGAACGGTGTTTACCAGCAATCTGGGTGATTGCTTTTTTACCCAACGGTGCTAGCAACGCGGGATCAAGATCCTCTAACTTTCCAAGTTATGTAACGTTGTCTCAATCTGATATGAATCTGATAGAGCTCGAAAATTATGCCAGTGATGAAGTCACCGTGAATTCAATGTAAAAGGACCTGGTTCGACAAAGCGATGCTAAAGCATTACTAGGACTGCACTGAATTCAGTGACAGATCCAGGCATGAGCTGCGATGCTAAAGCATTACTAGGACTGTACTGGATCCAGTGATGCATCTAGGCATAAGCTGTGGCTTTTTGAAAAACACCCCTACCATCCAAAAAAACTTAGAGAAATGATCTCACTTAAATACACATCAGCAGTAATAGACTCCACAGGGTTAGGTCCTGGCTCTGCCACTGACCGGATCTCAGTTGATCATCCATTGTATTACAGATCTTGAGAGGCTTTGATTACAGTGGGTCGAGCACACGTCAGCTGCAACCCTCCCGGGAAAGCCACGTTGCTGCTGGGCCAGCTGCAAAATTATTGACACTAGCAGAGCAGAAGCAGAACTCGCCATAAAAATTGCCCCGGCCCCTTCCGTTGCATGGGTGCTCGTTCCATGGTTTCACCTAACCTTGCTTGCCCCCAATAATTCCAGCGACCGGATTGTCCATTGTCCACTGCACCTTTCCTCTCCTCCTGTAGTGCAGTACTTCCAGCTCTCTGAGAGTGCCAGGCCAGCCTACTCATCTGAAGATGATATCTCCGGCTTCAAGCAACCGATTTCAAAGCTGATCTGGGAAGCTGTGGACCTATGGTTAGCGACACTCGAATCAGCTTTATGCGGCGATTGTTCGTGTTACCTTTTCAAAAGTATGATTTCTAAAAAAAACCTTTATGTATCAGTATATCCCTATATGTAATTGTGGCTGATATATCCAATTTTCCTATTAGAACGCTCTCTTAGGCCCTATTCTTTTCCACTGCATTATCATGAGTACAATTTTCATACTCTTAAACTGTGTATTTTATACAAAGGTTTTTCTTTGAATATTTTTTTAAAATAACTTTTTAACTTTTTAATAGCTGTAATAATTAATTAATTTGCTTGTATCCTCGAATAATTACCATGCCATCAGATAATCCATAACCCATCAAAATTTCAAAACAAAATAACGGTCCATATTGTCAGTTTTAAATTGTTTCAGAAAATTATTGTGTTCCAAAAATACGCTGAAGTCACTATGAGATTGATATTTTTTCTGCTCCTCTGATGAATAATATGTCCTCTATTGAACCTGTGATTTTGGTGGCCTTGAAACTGGAAGGAAGACCTCCTTTGGATCACAGAAACTATTGTGGATTTTCACGAAACTGAACTAGTAATTCACATGTAAAATCCAAGAATATTCCTGTGTCAAAGGAGTTCTGAACTCAAATGATTTTAGGGCTGAGTTGGTTTGGAGGAAAAACAAATGACTTGAATTCCTAAGGATTAATTCTTTTAAGTACTATTTAGTTTATAGAAATGAAGTATATGAAAAACAAAAGTAAAATTTCTTTTTCTACAAGTTGTAGTTGTAGTTGTAGCGAGAAAACAAAAGAAAGTACTTAAACCTCTTAAAATTCATGGGTACATGTAGTTTTATTCTATCACTTTTCCTTTAAAATTTCTCCCTAAACCGAACTTATCGTGGACTTTCTGCTATGCGATGCGAGCCTCGATCTGTGCACCCATTGCGTGTCTCTACGGCACGCTACAGTGACAATGGTTGTCAATATTGACCATGAACGGATTCTCTTTTAGCTCGCCACAGGCGTCATCAACGCTATTTGCAGTCGTGCCGGTCCACGGCGAGCATGAACCACACTACACTACGCGGCATCAACAATCCATCCTGATCGGCCCGGCAACAAATCGATTTAGCAGTACTGATATATAAGTTTCGCAAATTTTCCTTTTCAAATAAAAAGGCTGTCTACTTAAAAATACCGACAAATTTTGATCACTAAGTTCTCGTGTCAAGATTCTTGCGGCTAGCTTATCTCTTTTTCTCCTCTCGTAAAGCTTCGTCAGATCAAAGTTCTTGCACCACCGTCGGTGTACTCCTCTCCACACCCTTTTGGCTTGCCAGCGATCCTCACCTCAATGAACTTATTTCTCCTCACTCTCTTTGTCTCCTTCGTTCCTCCTCTAACCCTAAGAGACGATAAGGTTGTCTCAACCTGTGTTCTTTCTTGTTTTGGTTGCTCTCCTATAAGTTATGTTTTTGGTGCTACTGTCATCTTGTCACTCATACATGTCCCTCGTCCATCACAATTGTATCATCTCTATGGCCATCCCTCTAAACTAATAAGCCCTCTTTTAACGTCTCTCACCATAATCTTGACCCATCAACGTCACTAACAATGGTCATTTTTGCTATCGTTGATGGGTTCTCGTCATCTCTTTCTCTCTCGTCATTTAATTTAAAGGTTAAAGCTGACTGAAATTTTATGAAATCCTGTAATTCCTAAAATAAAACTAATAATGCTTTAAGACAGTAAGATACCCATGTATCAGCAAAGCACATATTCCTCCTCAGCACGGGACCATTTGCAACTTTTGGTATCGCATCGTAGGCCGGTGGTTAAATCCAAGAAAAGAAAACGAATATATTCCTAATGCATCACTCGCCCTCACAATTGGATCATACCAAGCAGCACAATTGTCGTCGTTGATTACAACGTAAATTGTGAGTAGTAACAACCAAAACTAAGTAAAATGTACTAGTTGTAAGCAGTAGTAACAACCAAAACTCACTTCACTAATCCGGCACACTGAGATGAACACTCAGAACTAATTAATTAAGAGCCTAATTAACCAACCAGGGTTACTGCCACTAGCAAATCTCGGATTAATTTAATCTTAAGATATGCACAAAGTTTGTTTTTACTGAGTAACAAAATTACAAGAGAAAAACTGTAATAAAGAATAGTAAAGGGGTCGCGCGGTTACGTGGCGGTGGGTGGTGTCGGCGACGGCGACGGCGAGGTTGAGAGCGGCCGCAGCGTCACGTTCTTGCTGCCGCCGCCGACGGAGAGGGAACGGAAGAACGTCTTGGGTCGCGGCGGCGCGGTGGTTTTGGCGGCCTGGCACGCGGAGCGGCTGCGGTTGCTGGATTTCCCGCCGGTGGGGGGCTCCCCCTTGCGGCGCACCGGCTTGCCGCTGCCCGGGATGACGCAGGTGAAGACGACCCCGATCTTGGCGAGGCGGTTGACCCAGCGCGGGATGCGGGCGCGGACGAGGCGGCGGCACGCGGCGTCGCAGAAGTGGTTGCAGTTGCGGGAGACGAGGTTGTAGGCGTCGCCTGGGAAGTCGGCGGCGAGGTCCCCCATGAGGGTGCGCACCTCGGCGCGCGTCAGCTCCGTCGTCCCCACCAGGATCGCCTTCCGGAAGGCGTACCCGGGGCACCGCCGAGGCGCCACCTCGAAGATCCCGCTCCCCGCCCCGTCGTGCGCCCCGTACGCGTACTCCACCCCATGAACTGCACACACAAACACAGCACCGGCACGCCGGCGTGTCATGGCGGCGGCAGCGGCGGCGGCAAACCAAGGATCGACGCGAGAAAGAGAGGAGCGTGGATGCCTTGGACGCCGGAGTGGTAGCAGCCGAGGCCGAGCCAGCGCGCGTAGCCATTGGCGGGGGTGACGTCGTACACGTTCAGGTACACCGGTGACGACGCCGCCACCCCCGCCACGCCGCGAGGGTGCTGCTGCATTGGGGCCCGGGGCGTGGAAGCGGAGGCAGCGGCCGAGGAGGAGGAAGGTGACGGAGAGGAGGGCGCCATTACGCGCGGCGCGACGTGGGGGGGATGGGCGGGCGCACGTCGCGCGCGTGCTCGTTGTCGCGCCCCGCACCCGCACCCGCACCCGCGCCGCGCGGCGTCCTCGCGCTGTGCCCGTGTGTTTTTTCTACCAGTACTAGTGCTGGATTTGTCCGCGGCTCGCCGCGCAGCCTGGCTGGCCAAGACAAGACGAGGCTGGCTGTCTCCACATTTTTTGTGCTCACTTTTTTTGGATTTTCGGAACGTGTAATAATTCGGCGCCGCAGCCTAAAAATCCTAGGTCCAGTCTGGGACACGTGAATTCAAATACCTTATATGTGGAAAATGATTTATAAGTCGTTTCATTTAGCTTCGTCAAAGATATATACACACTGTAACACCATACTTACATCAATAATTACTCTTTAGTCTTACTAAAATTTTATTAAAAATACACATACGAATATGTAATATTTATATATATTATATTCTGAAACAAAATTTATCCTAGTGTTTTCTTAGATGGAGAAATTTTTGTTTTATTTTTTTGAAAACGAGAAATTTTGTATTATGAGAGGCTATAAAGTACAGACGAAATACATCAGCCGAATTTTATTAAGATTGAAAGAAGCTAAGTAACTGAAAAATTACATGGAAAATTATTAAGAGCAGAGGAGTTTAGTTACAATGAACAATAACATGGTTGTTGGATTAAAGCCCCAGATGGATCAACAACTAAAGCAAACCCAAATAAACCTCATTATTGGGAGGAACAGCATCCGGTCGCCCTCTTTCTCTAAACTAAAAACATCTCAGTTCACTCAGCGGCTGAGAAGCAGTCCAGCCACTCTGCCAAGTCATCACGTGTAGTTAATTCACAGTGGTGTGCCATTGGGCGATCATTAGCCATGATGACTGGACAAGCTGAAAGGTACGCTAGTTAGTTTGTACCGGTTTGGTATTGATTGCAAATTAGTATAGCAATTGATGTTTGCTCCCCTGGAATGGAAGACTCATCATCTGCTATTTAGGAATTCAGATTTCGGCGAGGCGACTGATCAGTTATCTCCATTCAATCATCTACTCCCTCCATCTAAAAAAACTTCTAGAAGTAAATCTAAACACTATCTAGATTTATACCTAGAAGTCGGTTTTTTTAAGGATGGAATGTATGATATAGCGAACGACAGTGAGTAGAGTACCATAGAATCGCCCAATCACCCAATGGACAAATGCCCGCACTTTCGGCTGGTGAGAGTACTCTTGGATACCAAAGGCGTGGATAATAATGATTAGCTGAGAAAAGGAAGGCATGTTCTATTTCAAAACTCCAATATGAGTAACAGCATTGTCTCAAGTAATGTGCCACATATTCTTTTCATGTACAGAATCAACAATCTCATCTTTGCATTTAAAAGAATGAAAAATGCTGTAGTGCGCCTGTTCTGGGCATGCATCTCTGTACTCTGTCTATACAAGCACAAGTGCACAACGTACAGCCTACGTAACAGACGTAAGGATATGGTATGAGATATAACAACCGGTATATGCCTAAGAAAATCATCGCTCTGTGTGTGCAAAAGTAACGAAACTTCTGTAAGGGTCAGTATGTCAGCAGCAGCCGTAACGACGCCTCCTCCTCCAACTCCACTTCTCCTTGTACAAACAGTCAATCCTGGACCTAACCTCTTTGTTTCGCCTAACCTGTACATGCTTATGTACGGACACTTCCTGGACTCCCGCGGCGCGGCTCAGCTTTGCTTCTTCCCGCCTGCCAAGATGCGAGAGATCTGGAGGCCTCGACTGAACGCCTGGTTGAACAGAAGCCTCGTCTGGAACTCGGAGACGAAGGGGAACCACGCCAGTACCGCGACCGGCACGAAGATGACGATCCCCATCAGATACTCGTATCCTCTCGAGAGCGCCTTGACGGATCCCCATAGCCCGAAGGCCTTCACCACTGGCTTGCTGGCTTGAGATATCTGTGCCAAACAGATTGGACTCGGTGAATTGTTTGCCAATGTCAGTGGTCTCCACACAAATATTCAGGAAACAGAAATTTGTCCAATAGCATGTCAGAATTTGAACCTTGATGAAAGCCACGGCTCATTTACCTGGGAAAATTTCATCTTTCCCCTGTAAATACCTGGGGTTACCACTTCACGCTAGAAAGCTAAAAAATGGTAGAGTTGCTGCCTTTTTTTCTCACTACGGCAGGAAGAGAAACTTTGTTACAATATGTGTTGCCAATCCAAAGGTGGGTTATCAAGAGAATAGACAGTATAAGTAGATTTTTTTTCTTTGGAAAGGGGAAGATACAAGTAATGTCAGCGCTGGACATAGCTTAGCAAACTGGCCTATAGTATGTCGGCCAAGAAGCTTAGAGGGACTCGGAATACTTTATTTGCAAAGATTCACACGTGCTTTGCAGTTAAGGTGGCTGTGGCTAGGACGGAAGGACGAATCAAAACCGAGGGTGAGCATGAATGGACCTAGAAATGAGACTGATAATTGTTCTCAGTTTGCACCAAAATCACCCTAGAGGTAAATGTAGAAAGGTATATAGAGAGACTAAGACCCTAACTCTATACAAGAAGACGGTCTATATATATACAGCCTAGTGTTTTAGTAGTTTAATACCTCCCCGTAGTCGTAACAGGAGAGGAATGGACGCAGAGGCTGGACCAAAAACTGGTGAACAAAAGCGTGGGTAGGCCTTTGGTCATTATATCGGTGAACTGGTGCGCCGATGGTACATGGAGCATCCGAACCTGTCATAATACGACCTTGTCACGGACAAAATGGATATCGATCTCTATGTGCTTGATGCGTCGATGATGAACCGGGTTGGCGGTCATGTAGACAGTACTGACGTTGTCGCAGTAGACGACGGTCGCAGAGGAGAGGGGTGCACGGAGCTCCTGAAGAAGCTGGCGAAGCCAGCAATACTCGGCAACAGTGTGAGCGACGGCGCGATACTCGGCTTCGGTGCTGGACCGTGACACTGTAGTATGACGTTTTGAGGACCAGAAGACTAGAGTGTCGCCGAGGAAGACGCAGTAGCCAGACGTAGAGCGTCGAGAGTCGGGGTAGCCTACCCAGTCCACATCGGAGTACGCAGTGAGGGAGTCGATGGGGCTGGAGCTGAAGTGCAGCCTGCTGGAAAGCGTGCCCTTCATGTAGTGCAGGATGCGCTTGAACAACGTGAGGTGAGGTTCGCACAGAGCATGCATGAAGAGGCACACTTGCTGGACGGCGTAGGTGAAGTCAGACCGTGTGAGGGTGAGGTATTGGAGAGCCCCGGCAAGACTCCGATACTGAGAGGGATCGACAACGAGTGCGCCATCGGCAGCAGAGAGTTTGGCTCGAGTGTCAATCGGGGTGGTCGTGGGATGACAATCGGCCATGCCCGCACGCTGGAGAAAATCGATGGCGTACTGGCGCTAGTAAAAGAAAGAGCCTGTGAGAAGAACAGGTGACGGAGATGCCAAGAAAGTGGTGGAGGGGACCAAGATCGGTCATGGAGAACTCGGAGTGGAGTCGGGCCATGATCTGGTATAGGAGAGATGTCAAAGACGTTGTAAGTACAATGTCATCAACGTATAGAAGGAGATAGGCGGTAGTGTTGCCGATATGAAGAGTGAAGAGGGAGCTATCGGACGCAGAGGCCACAAAGCCGATGTGTCGAAGGTAGACAGTAAAACGCTGGTACCAAATACGAGGGGCTTGTTTGAGGCCGTAGAGAGAGCGTTGAAGAAGGCAGACATCGTCAGGACAAGAGGGGTCGACGAAGCCTGGAGGTTGCTGGCAATAGACTGTTTCCGTCAGATGACTGTGAAGAAAAGCATTCTTCACGTCAAGCTGATGGATCGGCTAGGAGTGCGAGGTAACCAAAGTGAGGACGACCCGGATGGTGGCGGGTTTGACGACGGGACTAAAAAACTCGTCGTAATCAACACCGAGGCATTGGGAGAAACCCCGAACTACCCAGCGTGTCTTGTGACGGGCAAGGGAGCCATTAGCATAGAACTTGTGTTTAAAAATCCACTTGCCGATCACAATGTTGGCGCCGAGAGGACAGGGGACAAGGCGCCAGGTCTCGTTGTCCATGAGGGCCTTGTACTCTTCGGCCATGGCCGCACGCCACTGAGGGTCGGCCAGGGCGGAACGAGAAGTCGCCGAGATAGGCAAGATAGAGCAGTGGACGGCGGAGAGCCCGTAGCGCTTGGTAGGGCGGAGAGACCTGGTCTATGAGCGAGTGACCATATGAGAGGTGGAGGGAACGGGAGCCGATGGGAGTGTGGTAGAGGTGGGGAGAACTGGTTGGGTAGGAGCATCATCGGCTCTGGATCGGCGGTTGTATGTGAGAGAAAAGGGGGGAACTAGATCGGCCTGAGCCGATGGAGTTGGATGGGCTGATCGGTTCGGTCAGTCCAATAGAGATAGAGCAGCTGATAGGGAGGGGGGAGCCGATGGAGATAAGGTGTCCGATGGAAAGGGGATAGGATTGGCCGAAGCCAATAAGAGTGGTGGGGCCGATAGGGGTCCGATGGGAGAGACATCGGACCGAATAGTAGTGGGATAGCTAAAGGGTAAGTCCTCAGTAGTGGCCGATGAGAGGGCCGATGGGGAGAACGGTGGAGGAGACCGAGACGGCACGGTGTTGGTGAGGAGGAAATCAAGATCGCTAGAGGAGGATCTCGGATTAAGCAGGCCGAAGGGAAAGCATGTCTCGTCAAAGATGACATGACGAGAGACGATGACCCGTCGGGTGGAAAGGTCGAGACATCGGTATCCCTTGTGAGATGAGGGATAGCTAAGGAGAATGTAGGCGGTGGAGCGGGGAGCGAGTTTGTGGGAAGCAGTGGCAGTGAGGTTTGGGTAGCAGAGGCACCCAAAGACACGCAGGTGGGAGTAGTTGAGCGCCGTGCGGTAAAGAATGGTGTATAGAACGTTGTGTTGAACGGAGGAACACAGGCGCCGATTGAGGAGGTAAGTCGCAGTAATCAGTGCTTCTGCCCAGTAAGTTGCAGGAAAGTCGGCATGAAGTAGCATAGTGCGACTTATGTTGTTGAGGATGTGAAGGAGGCGTTTGGCCTTGACGTTCTGGGGAGAGGTGTAGGGGCAAGAGAGCCGTAGATGGATGCCCTGCAAGGTGAGAAAGATTGTAACAGTACGGTTAACGAACTCCGTACCGTTATCGGCTTGTAGAGCCTTAATGGGGAGATTGAACTGGGTAGAAACGTAGGTGGTGAAATTAGTGAGGTGAGAGGCGACCTGGAATTTGCTGATGAGCGGAAAAGTCCTGTAATAGTATGTGTAATCGTCAAGTATGGCAAGATAATACTGATTACTGGAGACACTTTTAACCGGAGAAGTCCATACATCACAATGTATAAGCTCAAACGGTCGCGAGATACAAGAGAGAACTAGAAAATAGCAGACACGCATATTTGCCAAGTTGACACGAGTGACAAACTGTGGAGCTGCTGTGGGTACATTGGATGGAGGCGCTATGACGGAAGTTGGCGACAGCGTCGAGGCAGGGGTGGCCGAGGCGAAGATACCAGAGGTTGGTGGAGAGGGCGATACTGGCGTGTGGAGTGGACGGCGTAATGAGAATGGTGTAGAGGTCGCCGCCACTATTGCAGCGAAGGATCTGTCGCCGGGTTGGGATATCCTTCACAGGAAAACTAGAAGCGTCAAATTCGATTAAGCAATTGTTATCTCGTGTGAATTGGCGAATAAATACAAGATTATGAATAAGGAAAGGTACGATAAGAACATTGCGAAAAAGGAGATTAGTGGTGGGTGTAGACAGAGAGGAGTCACCGCGGCATTGGACAGGAAGAGAGTGGCCATTGCCGATGGTGACAAAGGGGAAGGAAGAGGGATAACAAGAACAGAGTATACTAGCCGATGATGCCATGTAGGAGGACGCCCCAGAGTCCAGCACCCAAGGGTGTTGTGGTTGGAGCGTCATCTGGTTGAGGGCGGTGACGAGGCTAATCTGGTTCCAGGAGGGAACCGACTGGGTGGGTGGTGTCGGTAGCATCGGTTGAGACGGCAAAATGGGAGCTGATGCCAGGTAGGCCTGAGGATGGGCATCGAGAACCCCTGGTTGCCATCCGATGGGGCTGCGTGGCTGGGGCTGGGGTGCCCAGGGGTTGTAGCCGAGCCACTGACCCGTGGGACCGGCAGGCTGGGCAGGGACTGAAGCAGGTCACGATTGCATCGGACTGTGCTAGTTCCTTCCCTTACCTTTGCCCTTGCCTTTGCCGGTGTTGGCTATGTTGCTATGGTTAGAACCATGGCCGCCAGAGCCACGGGAGGGAGTGGCAACACAGGATGCTCGGCAGCCATTATCGGCTGCGGCGAGGAGAGCGGTGTGGGCCACGGTCTTCTCGTCGTTAGCCAGACGGAGTTCTTTAAGAACTAACATGTCATGGGTCTGGGCAAACGACGGAAGAAGTGTGGCATTGGTGATGTCATCGGCAGTGTTTGAGAAGCGGGGATTGAGGCCTCGCAGAAAGGCGAGAACGAGTTGAGAGTCGGCCACAAGGTGGCCGACATCCCGGAGAGTAGCAGCCTTGATCTTAAGGCGCTAGCAGTACGAGGAGACAGAGGAATCTCCATGTACCATGGAATGGAATTCGTTGAGGAGGAAGATGGCGCGGGGCTGCTTGTTGGCCAGGAAGATCCGCTCAATAGCCACCCAGAGATCCCGGGCGGTGGGGTCGGTATCTTCCATAGCAAGGTCAAGAATAGAGTCGTCGACCGAGCCAAGCAACTAGCTGCGCACACAGCACTCAGCGATGTCCCACTAGGGGTCATCGGGTCGAATTGGAGTGGAGCCATCGATGTGTGACTATAGGTCGAACGTTTCACAGAGGGATTTAAAGAAGAAAACCCACTTGGAGTAGTTGGCGTTAAGGTCAAGAGAGATAGGACGTGAGATTCCACGTTCACAGCAGCGTAGAGGGGTGAGAAGATCGGCGAGGTGGTGCCCGAGGTGTGGTCTGGGGCACCGAGAGCCGGAGCAGATTCGGCGACTGGGAGAGTGTCGGAGCTGAGGGTGGACTCGGTGGCCATGACGAGAGAAGAACAGGGACAAGAAGCCGATGGGAGTAAGAGGACGATGGGAGGAAGCCGATGAGAGGAAAGATCGGCCGATCAGAGAAATAAGAAGCCGATAGAGAGTGGGCCGGCCAGCCGATGGGGAGTGGTTGGCCGATGTGGAGTAGGCAGCAGAGTAGGTGAGGAAAAAGGTGGTGGTAGAGTAGGTAGGTCAGAGAGTGGTTGGGTCACGGACGTGTGAAGATTCACGTCCGTGGACTTGTGGAGGCCAAGGAGTGGAGCGGACGCGAAAAAGACAGAGAGGGGCCAGACGCGAAGAGAAGATGTTCGCGTCCGGGAGGCAGGGATTCGTGTCCGTGGATACGTGGACACGTCAAATTGGCTCAGACGTGAGGGGATAAGGTTCGCATCCAAGAGCCGTGGAGTGTGTCGAAAAAACGGGAACCGAGGGAGGGTTCCAACCGATGGAGGGGGGACAGGTCCAGCCAATGGGAGGGTAGACGAGTTCAGCCGATGGAGACGACGAGCGCAGAGGTGAGCCGGCGTCGGAGGAGAAAGGATGCATGGAGCAAGAAGAAGGACGAAGACAGGTGTGAGGTGAGACGAGGAGGCGGATGGAGACCGTTGCCTTGTCGCGTGGAGGCGGAAAGAAGAAAAGAAAAGCATCTGCGAAGAAGACGGGGAAAAGAAAGGAACGGAGACGAGAGAGCGAGGAGAGAGTATCGGGAAGAAGGTCGGCGACGGAGAGAAACGTCGATGACGGGGAGAAAAAAGTCGGCTCGCCGATGGAAGAAAGCTAGTGCACCGGGGATGTTTAGACTTGCTCTGATACCATATAGAAAGGTGTATAGTGAGACTAAAATCCTAACTCTATATAAGAGGGATCAGATCTATATAAATACAGCATATACAGCCCAGTGGTCGAGTAGTCTAACAGTAACAAACCTGTCTTTTGGAGTGATAAATGGTTGCAAATGAGTAGTCCCAGAGATTGCACCAGTTCTGTTTAAGCTGACAAAAGGAAGAACTATTGCGTACTTGCGTTCAGATAGAACTTTCAAATAATAATTGGCTAACCCTTTTGCGACCAATGACAACAATTGAGGAAATCAATGATCTGGTTACTCTGGGTAATTTTTTGCAGAACGTTGTGATGAACCCTGATGATATATCTTGAAGGTGGACTAGTGATGGAACTTATTCAGTAAAAAGCGCATATTTAGCACAATTTAATGGGTCTTTGGCACAAAACAATTTCAAAGCACTATGGCAGGTTACTGACTTACTGCTGAACCTAAGTTGGATGGCTGTTGCTGCAACAAAAGGCCCTTACAGCTGAGAACTTGCTGAGGCGACACTGGCCTTGTAACTGGATTTGCAGCCTTTGCAATGAAGCTTTTTAGGATACATGCCATTTAGCCAAAGACTCTGCTTTTACAGAGGAAGTCTGGAACAAGGCTTGCCAGATGAGTGGCCTTCGAAACATACCCCCCACTAGCGTTTTTCAACACTTTGAAGGACCGGTGCTTCGCTCTAACCACCATCAACCGAAAAATTACAGAAGGGGAGTTACTGGGGCGCTAAATATCACATGGTGAGATATCTGCCTAGAAAGGAATAGAAGAATCTTTCAGAACTCATCTCGAGATGGAGCCCAAATCACCTTCTAATTCGTCCAGGATATTGCACAGCTAGAAAGAGCCAATCTAAGCTATGATCCTTAATTGGTGCTCCTGCTAAAATGTCTTTAGCACAGCTTAGTTGTTTTGGCTGTAAATGTAATATCATAACAGTCCTGTCTGTTCTACGACTTTTTCTCCTTCCTAATTATAATATAGGCAGAACTCCTGCCTTTTTACTAAAAGGAAATTGTTTTTGTCAGGATATTACTAACAGTTAGGCGATATGTACTGTATAAGTTAAGCCACCAGGTGATACATATATCTTAACTGTAGCATCTCAAGTGGGCAAGGGGAGTGGACAGCTATGCATAGTGACTTGTATTCATTTCTGAAATTATATGGATGGGTACTGGACCAGGCAGGTGGCACTGTGGGGACTCGACAACACTATTTAAAAGTGCAATGTTGATGGCTGGAAGTACCTGAAGAATGGCCCATCCTGTTGGTGCGAAGGCAAGGAAGCTGGCGAATATGTCACCAACTGTTAGATGCAAAAGGGTGAAGAGTATGGCCAGAGTTCCAATAGATCCAATGAACAGGAACAGTTTAAGAAGCCGAAACATCAGCTGGAAGTCTGCACTGAATTTCTTTCTCCCCATGGATACTACCTGCAGAAAAGATACTGTCAGAAACATCAAAAGGAAAGAAAGTTTAACTATGTGTGAATACCAGCTGTCATATATTTTTCCTGTCTTGTTTTGATCACTAGCAAGAAAATGAGATACCTTCAGGACCATCACCACAGCAACGATAACCAGCCAAGACAAACCATAAACCTGAAGTCACAAAATAAGAATTTGAGAGGACAGTCATAGATTCATATTTGTAAGGATGCTTCATGGTTCTAAACGACGAAAGGTATGTAAAATATTTGCAAGAAATAAAACGGAGGACTCACAGAGATGCTTTTGTTGCCAGCTGAGATATTCAGATGATACATGATACCATATTGGAAGATGAAGAACCGGAGAGACAAGATAATCTCCCATAAGCGGCCAATTAAACCTGTAGACTGCAAATGTTCTTGCTCCTCCTCCCACCAGGACTCCCAAGCTTTATTAGCAGGCACACCAATACCACCACGGCTGCTTATCCACTTGGTCCAGTCATCCCAATCATCAACTATTTTTTGCCACTCAAATCCTGACGGGTTGAAGAGGAATGGTGCAAACAGCCAAGTCATTACAAGGAACCACATTGATGATGTCAGAAGGATATATGCAGTCGAATCTGTGGCCACATCACCATATAACTGATAAACAACTAACAATAACATGAGCTCAAGTCCTTTGACAAAATGGCTTCTGGAGTACATTCTATAATTTTCAGCAAATTTTACATGGCGAACTACAAAGCCTCTGCCGGTCGCTCTATATTTTGCACCACCATGCAGGATTGTGCGGCCAAAGTAATGCGATTTTGTGCCAAGGGAGAAAGTGAAGAAAACAGAACAGAGCTGAAGCTGCATTATGACGAAATCCCCTAGGGCACTTCTAAAACCCCTTTCGAGTCCAATCTCCATGAACATAGGTAAGGCCATCAAAAGACCTAGCTGCACAATAGATTGAGACCCCATAGCTGCCTGAAGAGCAGTGTTACCTCTCATTCGTGCTTGCTTCATAATTGCGAATTCTAGTCCACTTAATGCCAAGTAAAGCCTCCCATACAAGAAAACATAGACTATTATGACAACCATCTGCACAAAATTAAGACAAGAACCTTAGAGAAAAAATGGATGGTAGAAGATCAGAACAAATATAATGCATGCATGTGTCCTGTTTTCACTCTACTAGGTCAATGAAACTTACCATTGAGCTGATATAAAATCCAACAGTGGTAAAGTAGCATGACAGCATTCGGAAAAAGTCGAAGCGGTGACCCAAGCGGTAGATGTCTCTGCTTAGTACTTGCTCTCCATTACCACAGGCCACTTTAGCTTCAAAGAGAGAAATCTGATTAAGGCCAACATCTCTTCCTTTGCCAACTTGAATGTATTCATGATGAGTGACATTCCCACGTCTCAGTGTTGAGTTGAAACCTGGAACAAGAGTGTAAGCCTATGGTATCCAAGAGCACAAATGGGAAGTCAGAAATACATGGAGAATCACATACCAGCAAAAATGTCTTCACTTAAATTTATACCACAGGAAGCCTTGCTAATGCCACCTCTTGTAATGTGAAAAATTCTATCAAATACATCAGGATGCCCATAGTGAAAACGTACCCTGTACAGAAAACAAAGCGTGTCAAATATATAACGTCAAGAGTATAAGAGCTGATTCCCTTTGCTTCATTGAACAGTGGTGCCACACTATAAACTGTCAACATGTTTTCCTTAATTGCCAAGAATATTTGAGCCAATAACACTTTGTTGATTTAATCTATGACACCTGTAATCTCAGACACATATCCATGTGAATTTCAAGGGTTAAAATTATACCAAAAAAACGTCATCTATAACTTATTTGACTTGAAGTCAGTTGCTACAAATGCTCAGCGATTCCAACATGTCGCACTCCCATTGTTCTAAGTAATAATTGCAGAAGTGTAGTATATAGTGAGACTAAGACCCCATTCTCTATACAGAGAGGTCGGATCTATATATATACAAGTTCAGTAGTCTAACACCCTCCTACAGTCGTAGCGGGAGAGGAACGGACGTAGAGACTAGAGCGAAAACTGGTGAACAAAGGTGCGAGTAGGCCTTTGGTCATGATATCGGCGAACTAGTGCGTCGATGGTACATGGAGCATCCAAAGATGTCCTAGAGCGACCTTGTCACGTATGAAATGAATGTCAATCTCAATGTGCTTCGTGCGTCGATGATGAACTGGGTTGACGGTTATGTATACGGCACTAGCGTTGTGTAGTAGACAACGGTCGCAGAAACGATGGGTGTACGAAGCTACTGGAGAAGCTAGCGAATCCAGCAGCACTCGACGACGACGTGGGTAATGGCGCGATACTTGGCTTCGACGCTAGACCGAGACACTGTAGTCTAGCGCTTGGAGGACCAAGAGACTAGAGTGTTGCCAAGGAAGACGCAGTAGCCGGAAGTGGAGCATCGGGAGTCAGGGCAACCCGCCCAGTCCACGTCAGAATACGCGGTAAGAGAGTAGATGGGGCTGGGGCTGAGATGTAGGCTGGTGGATAGTGTGTCCTTCACGTACTGAAGGATACGCTTGAGCAACGTGAGGTGAGGTTCGTGTGGAGCACACATAAAGATGCACACTTGCTGTACGGCATAGGTGAGATCAGGCCGTGTGAGTGTGAGGTACTAGAGAGCACCAGTAAGACTCCGGTATTGGGAGGGGTCAGCGATGAGAGAGCTGTCGGTGGCAAAGAACTTGGTGCGAGTGTCGACCGGAGTGGCGGTGGAGTGGCATTCGGCCATGCCCGCACGCTGGAGAAGATCCATGGCACACTGGCACTTGGAGAGGAATAGCCCGTGGAAGGAGCGTGTAACAGAGATGCCAAGGAAGTAATGAAGAGGATCTAGATCGGTCATGGAAAACTCCGAGTGGAGTCAGGCCATGATGTGCCGTAGGGTGGTCGTCGAGGATGCCGTAAGAATGATGTCGTCGACATAGAGAAGGAGGTAGGCGGTGGTATTTCTAGTGTGAAGTACAAATAGAGACGTATTGAAGACGGAGGCCACAAAGTCAAGTTACCGAAGATAGGCAGCAGAGCGCTAATACCAAGCCCGAGGGGCTTGTTTGAGGCCATAGAGAGAGCGCTGAAGGAGATAGACGTTGTCGGGACGAGATGGGTCGACGAAGCCTGCAGGCTGCTGGCAATAGACCGTCTCCGTCAGATGGCCGTGAAGGAAGGCATTCTTCACGTCGAGCTGATAGATCGGCCAAGAACGCGAGGCAGCGAGAGTGAGCACAACCCGAATGGTAGCGGGCTTGACGACGGGACTTAAGGTCTTGTCGTAGTCAACGCCGGAACGTTGAGAGAAACCGCGGACCACCTAACGCGCCTTGTGACGAGCAAGTGAGCCATCGGAGTGGAACTTGTGTTTGAAGATCTACTTGCCGGTCACAACGTTGGCACCGGGAGGACGAGGGACGAGGCGCCAGGTCTCGTTGTCCATGAGTGCCTTGTACTCATTAGCCATAGCCGCATGCTACTGAGGATCGGCCAAGGCAGAACGATGAGTCGTCGGCATGGGTGAGACGGCACAATGGACTGCAGAGAACCTGCAGCGCTGGGTAGGGTGGAGGGACCCGGTTTGGGATCGGGTGATCATATGAGAGGAGGTGGAGACAGCAGAGGCCGCACGGTTCGATGGTAACGTCGGTGGTGGGGCAGGGTCAAAAGGGGGGAGGGTGGCATCAACTCGGGATCGGTGACTGTAGGTTCGGAGAAAGGGCTAGACGAGATCAGCCTGAGCCGATGGAGGGTGGGGGCTGATAAGGATTGGTGAGCCAATGAAGGTTAATGAGCCGATGGAGTTGGTGGGGTCGATGGGGGCTGAACGAGATTAGCCTGAGCCGATGGAGGGTGGGGGGCCGATGAGGGTTGTGTAGCCGATGGAGGTCTGATTTGGGTGATAGCGAAGCAGAGAAGAGTGGGATAGTCGTTCAGAAGATCCTTAGGAACGACCGATGTGGAGTGCGGAGGTGTGGTTGGTGGAGAATATCAGATGGTATCGTGTTGGTTAGAAGGAAGTCGAGGTCGCCAGACGAAGGTCCATGGTGAAGTAAACCGAAGGGGAAGCAGGACTCGTTAAAGACGACATGGCAGGAGATGATGATCTGTTGGGTGGAGAGATCAAGATAGCAGTATCCATTATGGGAAGAGGGATAGCTAAGGAAGATGTAGGCGGTGGAGCGTGGTGCGAGTTTATGAGGGGCGATGGCTGTTAGGTTAAGGTAGCAGAGACACCCAAAGGCGCGTAAGTGAGAGTAGTCGAACGTCTTGTGGTACAGAAAGGTGTAGAGAATGTTGTGACGAATGAAAGAGTAGGGGTGCCGATTTAGTAGGTAGGTCGCAGTGGTCAGTGCTTTAGCCCAGTAGGGTGTAGGCAGATGGGCGTGAAAAAGCATAGTGCGACTGATATTGTTTAGAGTTCGAAGAAGGCGTTCGGCCTTGCTGTTTTGAGGAGAGGTGTAGTGACATGAGAGGCGAAGATGGGTGCAACGGGAGATGAGAAAAGCTTGGATGGTACGGTTTACAAACTCCGTACCATTATCGGCCTGGATGGCTTGAATGGAAAGGTTGAATTGGGTGAAAAATAGTTGGTGAAATTGATGAGGTGAGAGACAACCTCGGACCTGCTTGTGAGGGGAAAAATCCAGCAGTAGTGTGTATAATCATCAAGTATTGTAAGATAGTATTGATAACCCGAAACGCTTTTAACTGGAGAAGTCCACACATCACATTGAATTAATTCAAAAGGTCTAAAGATACAAGACATAGAGGAGAAGAAAGGCAGCCGCACATGTTTGCCAAGTTGACAAGAGTGGCAGACAGTGGAGCTGTTGTGGTTGCACTGTATGGAGGCGGTGCGACGGAGAGTGGTGACAACGTCGGGGCTGAGGTGACCAAGGCGAAGATGTCATAAATTGGTGGAGATGGCTAGGCTAGTGTGGGGAGTGGAAGGCGCAGCGGAGATGGTGTAGAGGTCACCGCCACTATTGCATCGAAGCATCTCGCGCCGGGTCGGGATATCCTTCATAGAGAAACCAGAAGCGTCAAATTTAATTGAGCAATTGTTATCTCTTGTGAATTGACGGACAGAAAGTAGATTGTGGACGAGGGAAGAAACTATGAGGACATTGTGGAGTGAAAAATTGGATGTGAGTGTAGACAGGATGGAGTCACCGCGGCATGTGATAGGGAGAGATTGGCCATTACCGACGGTGACGAAAGGAGAGGAGGAAGGATGGTGAGAGAATAGTATACCGTCCGATGAAGCCATGTGGGATGACGCACTAGAGTCTAGCACCCAGGGGTGCTGGAGTTGGAGCGTCATCTGGTTGAGGGCAGCAATGAGGCCAGCCTGGTTCCACGAGGGAGCCGACTGGGTGGTTGGCGAGGGTGTGATCGGCTGAGGCGGTTGGACGGGAGCGAACGCCAAGTGGGCCTGAGGGTGTACGCCGAGGACCCCGGGCTACCAGCCAATGGGGCTGCGTAGCTGGGGTTGAGGTACCCAGGGGTTGTAGCAAAGCTACGAACCCATGGGACTGGCGAATGAGGTAGGGATAGGAGCAGGGCGCGGTTGCATCGGACCGCTTCAGCTCTTGCCCTTGCCCTTCCCTTTCCCCTTCCCTTTGCCTTTGTCGTTGTCACCAGCGCGGGCATTGGTGTCGTGGCCGAAGCCATGGTACTAGAGCCGCGAGAGGTGGTAGCAACGCACGGTGGGCGGCAACCAATGGGATTGGAACAACTATGATCGACTGTGGTGAGGAGAGCGATGTGGGCCACAGTCTTCTCATCATTAGCCAGGCGAAGTTCCTTGATAATTAACATGTCGTGGGCCCGGGCGAACGTGGGAAGATGTGTGGAGTTGACGATGTCATCGGCGGTATTGGAGAAGCGAGGGTTGAGTCCTCGCAATAGGACAAGGACGAGTTGGGAGTTGGCCACAAGGTGGCCAACATCACGAAGGACGGCGGCCTTGACTTTAAGGCGTTGGCAGTACGAGAAGACAGAGGAGTCCGCTTGTACCATGGAGTAAAACTCATTGAGAAGGAAGATAGCGCGCGGCTGCTTATTTGCTTGGAAGAGCCGCTCGATGACTACCTAGAGATCACGGGCGGTGGGATCGGTGTCGTCCATTGCAAGGTCGAGAATAGAGTCATCGATTGAGCCGAGTAGCCAGCTACGCACGCAACACTTAGCGATGTCCCACTGGAGGTCATCGGGTCGAGGTAGAGTGGAGCCATCGATGTGGGAGCGAAGGCCAAACTTTTCACATAAGGATTTGAAGAAGAAAACCTACTTGAAATAATTGGCATTGAGGTCGAGGAAAATGAGAACGTGAGATTTCACGTTGACGGTGGCGTAGGGTGGTGAGAACATCGGCAGAGGGGTGCTCGAGTTACTGTCAAGAGCGCCGATGACCGGAAGTGATCCGGCGACTGGAAGAGTGCTGGAACCAAGAGCCGATTCTGTGGTCATAGTGAGAGAGTAGCGGGGCGTGATAAGCCGATGAGAGTGTTGAGCTAATGGGAAGAGGCGGATGTCCGATGTGGATTGATGCGTAGCCGATGAGAGTAGGTGGCAGAGTAGGTGGAGTAGGTAGGTGGGTGTCCGATGTGGACCGATGCATAGCCGATGAGAGTGGGTGGCAGAGTAGGTGGAGTAGGTAGAGTAGATAGGTCACAGGCGTGAGAGAGTAGGTGGGTCACGAGCGCGAGGGGGTTCGCGTCCGTAAAGTGAGGTTTCGCATCCATGGACACATGGACGCAACTGAGTGGGGCGAACCCAGAAAATAAGAGAAGTCACGGGCGCGAAGAAAAGAAGTTCGCGTTCTGGAAACAGGAATTCATGTCCATGGACACGTGGACACGTCGGAGTGGCACGGACACGAGTGGAGAAGTTTCGTGTCCGGGAGCAGGTGAGCGTGTCGGAAGAGCGGGAACCGAAAGAGTGTTCCAGCTGATGGAGGGCAGACAGGTCCAACCGATGGAGGGCGAACAGGTCTAACTGATGGAGACCATGAGTGTAGATGTGCACCGGCGTAGGAAGAAGGGAAGGTGGACTGAAGCAAGGGTCTGAACGAGACGAGAAGGCGGATGGAGGCCGTCTCTTTGTCACGTAGTGGAAGAAGGTGAGTAGGCGGTGGAGGAGGAGAAAGACCGTCTGTAGAGGAGACGATGGGGATAAGAACTGAGACAAAAAAGACAGAGAAGGAATACCAGAGGAGAAGGTTTGCGACGGGGAGGAAGCGTCTGCTTGCCGGCGAGAGAGTTGCTAGCGCACCGAAAATATCTAAACCTATTTTAATATCATGCAGAAGTGTAGTATACAGTAAGACTGAGATCTCGTTCTTTATACAGGGATCAAGTCTATATATATATACAAGTCCAGTGGTCTAACAATAATAATGGAATATGCTTCATTCAATCAGCACATAATAAAGTGATTTGGACTTACTTCAATGGATTAGCTAGTACTCTCTGTCCTATTGTCACAAAGCTGGTTTCCTGGTTTGACATAAACCAAGCAAGAGACGACACACTACAATACAAGAATTTTAGATGTTAGGCACTGATAAGGATTTTTTAAAGAAGGAAATTCAGTAAAAACTGCAAAGCGTCCAACCAGACCTTCCAGTGAAAATGTGCTCACGCACACCAAGAATTGTTGGCTGGCGCACACCATGGTTTTCATGGAATTCCTCCAGTAAATTTCGCATTTTTAAAGCTTCCTCCAAATAATTGTCCTAAAGATAATTAAGAATGCAACATATTAGATATACCTTGAATAGCATCATAGTTATTCAGTTTTTTTAGAACCATTCATTTCACCTGGTTCATATCAATTGTTTGGAGAGCTTCACCCCGCGTAAAGACAATTGCATGATTTTGGTTTTCTGGTTTACCTTCACCTAATTTTGCGGGTCCTGGCAATTTTATGCGGTATATTTCCTTCACAGTATACAAAAGTAAATAAGCTCTATCGAGATGTACATCAGACCAAGATGCCATCAAGGTTTGGATGGTGGACAATGAATTCCACTTTGTGGAAATGATTACCTGATCATGATTGTCAAGAGCTTTTACCAAAACTGAATAGAATACCTTCTGCACCTTTTCACCATCTCTCTCTTCAACTTCGTCAATGTATGCCACACGGAGACCAGGATAACTACAGTTTCAAGTTCATATTGGAATTACTTCGCTCATAAAAGAACATAGTGTTCATTTTTAATAGAACAAGCAGAGTGCAGAATATTCCTAGAAATCATGCATTTGTCAGTTAAATACTATCTACCAAAACAAATGTAAACCAAGGGATATAGTCTCCAAAAATCTAAGAAGAAAACATTTTGCTCCTGGCGATAGATATGGTGTATCTTGACGGAAAAATGTTATAGAATAGATCATCAAAATGACTCACTTCACCATCAAGTTTAAGATATCAGTTGCACGTCGATCACCAGATTGTTTCTGATTGCCATATATCTGGCAAGTTGCAACATATGTAAATTTCATGTCTGCTATAGCCTCAAGTTGAGATGACAGAGATCTTTGGCTTCTCTTCTCCTCTTCTGCTGGATCTGCAACTGCTTTATATCCTTCCAATATCTCTGCATGCAAGACAGGGCATAAGATCAATAATATTTATGAAGGCACAAAAAGAAAGGGAATGCTCAGCTTGGAGCTTGAAGAAACTCACCAGATTCAGAAGCCATGTCAAGAAATGCTTGAAGCTTCAAGGCTCTCTTGTAGTACATCATGCCTCTAACTATTCCCAGCAAGAAAAACATTTAACAAGGAATAACCAAATCATCCTTATTTGGTAAGATAAGACTAGTTTGATTCACCTGTTCTACAGAGTGTCTGCCCTCTAAGAGAAGCCCAATGACGAAGTTGTAGGACATTTTCTTCATTTCCCCAAACTTCACTCTCTCTTTGGCAACCAATTCTTTCCAAAAAATTATTCCATTCATCTATAACAATAACGAAGAGTAAAAGACCGAATCCTGGTGACTGAATCAACAATTAGAAGTGACAAAAGAAAAATAAAACATGAGTGGAGACCTGGAAAAATCTTTTGCAGGTAGAATATAATTGAGACACCATCTTCATTTTCCAGATCGAGGTCACTCCTTGAATATACAGTTTCCTCACTGTAGTATGGAGTCATAACGCTGCAAAGGACAAAAGTTATGCGCAGTTATCCAATGCACACTCATTGTTGAAAATCTTAAAACCACATTAACAAATTTGAGAATAGAAGGTTTATAAGATATCTGTGGCAATTCAGTGTCTTTTTCTTATTTCGACATTGTTGCTGTGCCTGTGCACTTCAAGATGGCTGTAAAAGCAAGGTGTTGTTGTACAGGGCTACAAGGTCTGCATCTGGAAGGTCAACCGCTTCATTTTACATTCCATATTCACAAAATTTCTAGTAGTGTTATCATCAAGCAAACATGCCTACATAATATGGACGGATACAATGAACTTTATAAATATCATGTCATCAGAATTGAAGAGTTGCTTCTGTCATAGTAAGATCACAGTGAATCAAGAAACTGGAGTGCCTGACATGAATCAGAACAAAGGTACACACTGCTTGCTGAAAATCCAAGTATTAAAAGCAGCCTAATAGAATTATGGCATCAGGTCAGTAACTGCTCGTATTGTTTGTTGGGCACAGTATAATTAATACATTGAATAATAGCACAAAATTTAAGAAAGGAAGCTGAGGATCAACTCAGCTTTAAATAAACAATGAACACAAAATTTTGAACAGTTGATAATACAAAAGGAATGCATCATCAATGGCTTCAGCTAGAAAACCCAACATTCATGGCAAATTCCTGCATGGTATCAATGCCTATTTTTCCTTCCTGGTTAGACCGTTAGACTTGTATATATAGCCTTGACCCCTCTTTACAGTAAACAGGGTCTCACACTTCTGTCTGTACACTTCACTTCTACATGGTATCAGAGCGAGGTTTAGATATCCCCGCGCGCTAGCAACCTTCTCGCCGGCGAGCTAACGTCTCCTCTCCGTCGTAGGCGTCTCCTCCTCCGGCAAGTGAGCTAACGCCTCCGAGACCCTCCCTCATCTCCTTCACACGTTTTCCCTTTCACTTCTTCTTTGGTGGTTTCTCTTTCTTTGCTTCCTTTTCATCTTGGTTTTTTCATCCCCATCGTCTTCTCTGCAGGTAGTTTACTCCTCACCACCTCCATCGCGTGACGAGGAGACGGTCTTCATCCGCCTCCTGGTCTCGTCCACCTTCACCTACCCTTGCATTCTCACCTCATCCTCCCTTCGAAGTTGCGTCGGCGCTCCTCCGCGCTCACGCTCTCCACTGGCTGGAACACTCTTCTAGCTTCCCCCATTCTGACACGCTCAACTGTCCGCGGACGTGAAACCTGCTTTCTGGACGCAAACCTTCTCCTTTCGCGTCTGTAGCCTGTCTCGTCTCATGGTCCACGCCACTCTGCCGCGTCCGCATGTCCATGGACGTGAACCCTTGTCTCCCAGATGCGAACTTTTCCTTTTCGCGTCCGCAGCTTTTCTCGCTTTCGAGTCAGCACGAACCCGACACATCCCCATGTCCGCGGATGCGAAACTGTCTCCCAGACGCGAACTTTTTCTCCTCGCGCCCATGCCTCCCATCATTGCTTCATCGGCTCCATACACGCGTCCATCGGCTCCACTATGACATCTCGCCCATTCCGATGAATCCCCGTTCTGCTTTAGCCAACTCTCAGTGGCGCGCGGCCATAGCTGGCGAGTACAAGGCACTCATGGATAACGAGACCTAGCGCCTCGTCCCTCGTCCTTCCGACGCCAACATTGTCACCGACAAGTGGATCTTCAAACACAAATTCCACTCTGATGGATCTCTTGCTCGTCACAAGGGGCGTTGAGTCGTTCGAGGCTTCTCCCAACGCCCCGGCATAGACTACGGTGAAACTTTTAGTCCTGTCATCAAGCCCGCCACTATTCGGGTCGTCCTTATCCTCGTTGCATCGCGCTCTTGGCCGATCCACCAGCTTGACGTGAAAAACGTCTTTCTTCACGGGTATCTAGCTGAGACCATCTATTGCCAGCAGTCTTCAGGCTTTGTCGACCTAGTTTGCCCCAACGACGTCTGTCTCCTCCAACGCTCTTTCTATGACCTCAAACAAGCCCCTCGGGCCTGGTACCAGCGTTTTGCCGCTTATCTTCGGCAACTTAGATTTATGGCCTCTACTTTCGATGCATCCTTTTTCGTTCTTCACACCAGGGATGTCACCGCCTACCTACTTTTATAAATCGATGACATCATTCTTATGGCCTCCTCACCCGTCACCCTATAGCACATCATGGCACGACTTCATTCGGAGTTTGCCATGACTGATCCCGGTCCCCTACACCATTTTCTTGGCATATCCATCATGCGCTCTCCCTACGGATTATTCCTATCCCAACGCCAGTATACCATCGATCTCCTTCAGCGTGCGGCATGGCCAAGTGTCACCCCACCGCAACTCCCGTCGACACTCGTGCTAAGCTCTCCGCCACCGACGACTCTCTTGTCGCTGACCCCTCCCAGTACCGGAGTCTTGCTGACGCTCTACAGTACTTGACTCTCACATGGCCTTACCTCACTTATGCGGTTTAACAAGTGTGTCTCTTCATGCATACTCTCCACGAACCTCATCTTATGCTACTCAAGCGTATCCTTCGCTACGTGAAGGGCACACTGACCACTGGCCTCCACCTCAGCTCCAGCCCCATCGACTCTCTCACCGCGTACTCTAACGCGGACTGAACGGGTTGTCCCGACTCCCAACGCTCCACATCCGATTACTGTGTTTTCCTCGGTGACACCTTAGTATCTTAGTCTTCCAATCGCCAAACCACGGTGTCCCGGTCGAGCGTAGAAGCCGAGTAGTGCGCCGTTGCTCATGCCATCGCCAAGTGCTGTTGGATCCACCAACTTCTACAGAAACTCTATACACCCATCGTCTCCACAACAGTTATCTACTGCAATAATGTGAGTGACGTCTACATGACCGCCAACTCGGTCCATCATCGTCGCACGAAGCACATCGAGATCGACATCTATTTCGTTCGTGACAAGGTCGCTCTTGGACTCATTCGGGTGCTCCACGTACCTTCGGTGTATCAGTTTGCCGACATCATGACCAAAGGCCTGCCCGTGCCTTTGTTCCACAATTTTTTCGGTCCAGTCTATGCATCCGTGACCCTCCCACTACAACTACAGGGAGTGTTAGACCGTTAGACTTGTATATATAGGCCTGACCCCCCTTACAGTAAACGAGATCTCACATTTTTATCTATACACTTTACTTCTACAGTGAGCATACTTAGAGATTCATTTCATATCCAAATATTCATAGAGCTACAGTAATAAGAGGTGGGAACAAACCAAAATTCAACCCAAATTTTACTTTAAAAGATTTTTTTAACTATTAAATATTTGAGGAGTAGAGTGGAAGAAACATCTGTTAGTCGCTGACAAACTTCTCATGTGTTCCGTCAATTTTTTCCTTGAAGGTGCAGGAGAGCATGTGTTCTGTCAATTTCGTTTTAATACACTCTGTATTCAATATTCTGTTTTCTATAAATGCTATATATGATCTCTACGCAATGTGATATGTGTAATACCTGACAGAAAAATTGCATAGTACATTTTTTATGGGAAGAAAAGCAGAAACACAGCAATACCGTTAGCAAGTTGATATATGAGACTAACCTGAATGACAGCATTTTGCGTACTCTAGGTGCACGTGGCATGTCCATGAATAAGGAATTAGTGAAAAAGTCTATCCTCCGACGAGCTTCAAGATTTGTAGGCACATCCATCGCCGATTCTTTCACAGTCAAAAGGAGGTGCAGACGCTTAATCTGCACAAGTGAAGTTAGTGCATCTTTCCAGTAATAAAAGACAAACAAGATATTGCCAATATGACCTGCTCATCCCACTGTGCTGAAATTGGGGGAGGAAAAACGATTGCAGGCTTTGTACCAGTACCCGCAAAAAGTTGCCTTCTTGGCACAGAATCCTTGTTCCCATGACCAAACTCAGCTAGCTCTCTGTGAGCGACTTGTAGTATAAGAGATTACTCACCAGTCTGCCATGAGAAAGAAAGTCAGTTATATAATTATCGAGTACAAGAAGTGTCACCTGATTTCATTGACCATCATATCTCTTGTGATCACTTCCAACATGTCTTGAAGCAACAATACTACATTATCAAATTTTGAGGCATCCCTTTCTTTCTGTGGATGTGAGCAAAATAATCTTAGAATCATTTCAATATATGACATAAACGGCATGTTCTAACAAACTGAAACAAATCAACATTGCATTTCTCATAAAGGACTACAGTTCACTAGAAGTGGTAACATCGTATTACCAGGGCAGATACAAGCTCCACAAATTTCTTGCACAGGACTGGCAGTGCGCTCATTCTAAAATTGGCAAGGAATGTGTTCTTCACGATGTTAGCTTCAATTTCTTTTATGATAATACCAATAATCCTGTAGCGGTCAATGAACAAACAAGTGAATCAAAACATATTCTGGGGAAAAAAAGGTGAAGCAAAACATCAAGATATGCATGCTTTTAAAGTAATATGCATAAAAAAATATAATTAAATAAAAGTCTAGCATACAAGATGAATGCGAAGATGCTTATGTAAAGTAATTACACAGTACAAATTGTGAGCAGTCATGGTATCCCTTTCCATTTGTAGTGGTGATGCTTGGGCATCTTCTTAGTTCAATTTGGAACAACCAATTCCTCTAATTGATGTAGCGATGGTGTGCGTATGCAATTGGCCAGTCCATTCTTACAGTGTATTACAATGACAGCTCATCATCATATAGGGTCGTAGTAATATAAAGCTGATATATTATGACCAAATGAATTTTGGCTTTGTAAGAATAAGAATGTTTACTGACCATAGGAATGACCCAACTTTATTGAAAGCTTTTTAGAAAAGGGTAAATAATTAACGTTCAAAGTACCAAAGCTCCATAGAAACATAAATATAATAAATAATGGTAATGAAATCTTTAAGAAAAAAATAAGCATGCTCTAATTCCATAGTTCTGCATCGAAGTACTTATTTCCAAGATTGTGTTGGCACTAAAATGGGAAAAAAAACCTTCAGAAAGAGCACTAGGGACTTTCTTTTCTTAACTCAGATTAGCCTTTTCTCGTTTAGAGATACATGAATGGTGGGAAGAGCAAAAATATTGGAATATACCTTTTTTCGTTTTCTCCAATCACTAGTAAATTAAGAACAAGCTTGAATGACTCGTAGCATTCCAGTACAGCACATTTCATATACTCGTCTGCACATATACGTTTCCAAAGATCGGAATCTCTTGGTCGAAATTGTGCTGCCATGTCTAAAGCTATAGGTATCTGCAGAGTTTCCCTCAAAACAAAGTGCGATCATGCAATTGAACGCAGAACTGTAAGGAGGCGAAAAGTGAAATTTTAATCTAATTCTGTCAAACCTTGCTAGCAAGCAAGAACAGTGGCCACTGCATCAGTTTAAGACTGGGGTCTGACGAATAAGGAACCACCAGTAAGTCCATTTCCCTGGATAATAGAAATTCATTAAACGCATTGCTATGAGCAGATGATAATATTTTTCCTCCTAAACATGAGCTAAGGGCCTCACTTATCACTTATAAGATCTTCTTCCCGAAAACTGCATATCACTTCATTCCACAGCTGAGCGAACTTAGCAGCCTCAGTTCTCTTGTTGGGAGAAACCTGTGGAATCAATTTTGTAGTATTTCAAAACATTTTGAGGCTTTAAAAGATACATCATGAAATAAAATGTTGTTACTGTCATTTGGGACCTCAGCGAAGCGCTTTGCGAGTGAAAAGCGTCTGTTTCGTCTTTTATCTGATGGCACCAAAAATGTATTGAAGGCCCCAGGCAAAGAATGAAACCGTGATCTCAGCATTCCTAATGTTCGTATCTGATGCATAGAAGCATTACAAGTCAATAAGAAACTAGTTCAGTATAGTGTTCAGCTTCTTAGTTACATATGAATTAACTATTATAACACAATTCAGTAAGAAAAGGCAAGGTTGAAAAAGGAGTTAGAGCTTTCTATGGTCCTTAGGGAGGCTCTTTTACCATGCTTCTATTCAATAAGACCATTGTTATTTTTTTAACCTCAGGAGGTACCCAGCGTTAAGTTATTAGATATATATTAGTATGTACTGGATGGTAGATGTAACCCATGGTAGCCCAAAGTCCTGTTCCAGCCCAAGGCTGTGTGTATATACTCTTCTTTCCATTGCCATACGTGTTAGACCACTGGACCACTAGATTGTATATATATAGACCCGATCCCTCCTGTATAACGTTGGGGTCTTAGTCTCACTGTGCACATTCTTACATAGTATCAGAACAGGTCTAGACATCCCCGGCGTGCTAGCATCCTCCCGTCGGCGAGCCAACCTTTTCTCCCCGTCGTCGATGTTTTCTCCCCGTCACTGACTTTCTTCCCGGTATTCCCTCCTCGCTCTCTCGTCTTGGCTCCTTCTTCTTCCCGTCTTCTCCGCAGACGTTTTTCCTTTCTCCTTTTTCACCACCCTCTCCCATCCCTTGCTCCTCCACGCGACAAGGCGACGGTCTCCATCCGCCTCCTCGTCTCGACTCACACTAGTCTTCGCCCTTCTTCTTGCTTCGTGCATCTTTTCTCCTCCGACGCCGGCGCACCTCTGCGCTCGTCGTCTCCATCAGCTAGACTCGTCCGCCCTCCATCGGTTGGACCAGTCCGCCCTCCATCGGCTGGAACCCTCTCTCGGTTCCCGCTTTTCCGACACACTCAACTGCTTATGGACACGAACCTTCTCCACTCGCATCCAAGCCACTCCGACGTGTCCACGTGTCCACGGACAAGAATCTCTACCTCCCGGACACGAACCTCCTTTCTTCGCGTCCGGCCCCTCTCGAGTTTTCGCGTCCACTCTACTCCTTTGCCTCCACGAGTCCAAGGACATGAAACTTCTCTTCACGGACGTGAATCTTCGCATGTCCGTGACCCACCCACTCTCTGACCTACCTACTCTGCCACCCACCTTTCCCTCAACTACTCCGCTGCCTACCCTTTATCGGCCAACCACTCCCCATCGGCTGGTTGGCCCACCCTTCCTTCTCATCGGCTCACTCTCCATCGGCCAATCACTTCCCTGATCGGCCGATCTCCCTTTTCATCGGCTTCTTCCCATCGGCCTCTTACTCTCATCGGCTTCTTGCCCCTGTTCTCCTCTTGTCATGGCCACCGAGTTAGCCCTTAGCTCCGGCACTCTCTCAGTCGCCGAATCTACTCCGGCCCTCGGCGCCCTAGACCACACCTCGGGCACCACCTCGCCGATCTTCTCACCCCCTACACCACTGTGAACATGAAATCTCATGTTTCCATCTCTCTTGATCTCAATGCCAACTACTCCAAACGGGTATTCTTTAAATCCCTCTGTGGAAAGTTCGGCCTACGGTCACACATCGATGGCTCCGCTCCACCTCGACCCGATGACCCCCAGTGAGACATCGCCGAGTGCTGCGTGCGCAGCTGGCTGCTCAGCTCGGTCGATGACTCTGTCCTCGACCTCGCCATGGAAGACACCGACCCCACCGCCCGGGATCTCTGGGTGGCTATCAAGTGGATCTTTCTCACCAACAAGCAGCCACACGCCATCTTCTTACTCAATGAGTTTCACTCCATGGTACAAAGAGACTCTTCTGTCTCCTCGTACTGCCAGCGCCTTAAAGTAAAGGTTGCCGCTCTCCGGGATGTTGATCACCCTGTGGTTGACTCCCAACTCGTCCTCGCCCTCCTACGAGGCCTCAACCCACGCTTCTCCAACACTGCCGACGACATCGCCAATGCTACACCCCTTCCGTCGTTTGCCTAGGCCCATGACATGCTAGTTCTCAAAGAACTCCGTCTAGCCAACGATGAGAAGATCGTGGCCCACACAGCTCTCCTCGCCGTATCCGATCATGGCTGCCGAGCATCCTGTGCTGCCGCCCCCTCCCGCGGCTCTGGCGGCTATGGCCCTAACCATGGCAACGCAGCCCGCACCGGTGGCACCGGCAAAGGCAAGAGCAAAGGCAAGGGCAAGAACTGGCACGGTCCAATGCAATCGCGACCTGCTTCAGTCCCTGCCTAGCCTACCAGTCCCACGGGTCCGTGGCTCTGCTACAACCCCTGGGCGCAATACGAATGTGAGCACAGTTGGCAGTTCAGACATGGTATTGGAACCCTAGCCACTGGCAAATCTCCGTCCACCTGCGCTCCAGCTAGCCGTCGGCGGCTACTGCTAGGCAACCTTCAACGGCAGCTATTTCTTCCGCTCCTGTGCGTCTAGCTGTTCTTCTTCTCTGCGTGAGGCTGGAGCTTGTCTGTTCAACGTGCGGCGGTGGCGGCGGCTCTGTTCCCCAAGCTCAATACGCTATGCAGCCATCTATTCCTGCCCCAAATCAATTGCTCAGGAGCATCTCCACCGGCCCCGCTCTGCTACTTTGCTCCTGCCCCAAATCAGGTATCTAGAATCAGCTCTCCTTCTGTGATAGAATCAGCAATCGGGTCTCATCTTATGGTCCGGTCTGCTCGGTTCGTGGAATTCAGTGATGTATTGCTGCTGGTTGTCAAATTGTTCCAGTTGCTAATATGACTACGGTGCATACTTTAATTGTTGTAGCTGCTTCTTGTTCTTGGACTATCTCACAAATAGATGTCAAGAGCGCTTTTATTCACGGTAACCTTTATACATGCATCCGCCTCTAGGGTTGGAGGCTCCACTAGGACATGTTTATCACCTTCATCGTGCACTTCATGCTTGGTTTGCACATTTCAGCTCTATAGTACTTGCAGCGGGGTTTTCTCCTAGTGATCATGATCCCGCATTATTCATCCACACTTCTCCTTATGGACGTACTTTATTATTACTATATGTGGATGATATGTTGATCACAGGTGATGATTTAGAGCATCTTTCCCTCGTGAAGAAGCATCTCAGTGAGCAGTTTTTGATGTCTTGACTTGGGATCACTTAGTTATTTCTTGGGGATTGAGGTCATATCGACACCTTCATGGTATTACCTTTTACAAAAGTGGTATATTGAACATTTGCTCACTCGCTCTACTAACTGATACTCATACAATTGCTACACTTATGGAGCTTCACTTGCAACTTCGCCCAATTGATGGTACTCCTCTTGTAGACCCTTCTCGATATTGGCATCTAGTGGCCAATCTTGTCTATCTTACTATCACCAAACCAAATATTGCTCATGTAGTTCATATCTTGAGTTAGTTTGTCAGTGCTCCTACTTCTATTAACTATGGTTATTTACTCCGTATTTTACACTACTTGAGGGGCACTATCACTCGACCATTGTTTTATGCAGCATCTAGTCCGCTCTAGTTTCGTGACTTCTTAGATTCTACTTACGCTAGTGATCTTGCTAGTCGTCGCTCTGTCACTAGCTATTGTATCTTTCTTGATACATCGCTCCTCACCTGGAAGTCTAAGAAACAAACAGCTGTTTCGATCTAGCACTGAGGCATAACTCCGAGCTCTTGCTAGCACTACTTCAGAGATTGTGTGGTTGCATTGGCTACTAGCTGATTTTGGTCTCTTGTGATGTTCTCACACCTCTCATGTGACAACACTGGAGCCATTCAAATTGCCACTAATCCTGTAAAGCATGAGTTGATAAAACATATTGGTGTTGATGCATTCTTTACACGCTCTTATTGTCAGCAGACCACCATTGCTCTTCATTACGTGCCCTCTGAGCTTCAAGTTGCAAACTTCTTCACCAATGCCCAAACTCGAGAGCAACATCAGTTTTATCTACTCAAACTCAATGTGCAAGATCCACCTAGAGTTTGAAGAGGGTGTTAAGTTATTATATATATTAGTATGTACTGGTTGGTAAATGTAGCCCATGGAGGCCCAAGGCCATGGTCCAGCCCAAGGCTGTGTGTATATACTCTTCTTTCCATTGCAATACGAGTGTGAGCACAGTTGGCAGTTCACACACCCAGTATCTCACATCTTATGGAGAGGTGAGGCACCAAACATACCATGTACTTCTTGGTACCTCAGTACCTCCTCAAGGAACCGTAACAATTCCGTTAATATAATTTGAGTAAAAGAGGCTTGTCACCTAACATAAGGCAACAGAGCCCTTGAATCATGAGCTTAATGCCTTAACAGGAAAAAGAACAAAGTTCTATGTCCAACAGATGCATAAACGTACTCTATTTTCCTTGAGAAATAAAAGCTAGTCAACTTCCACATTTAGCTGTTACTCTTCCAACAAAGCTCTTTTGGCATTCTCATGCTGCAAAAGTTATTCTATACTTATAACATGTTTAGACTATGGTAAGCCTTTTTCATAAAAAAAAAGCATTTTGCATGCAACGCTATTTTCTTCTATAGCACTTAAGACTTGTATAGTTAAAGATCTTATTAATTTATGTGAGTACTTAATGCAAAAGCATGCCCCTTACCCATCCATGTGGTTACCTAGGCCTCTAATACATACTTACACAGAGAAGTTCAATATTCATTATTACCTCTCCAAGTCGTCCAAGTGCTCCAGACACACCACCAGATATTGTAGAGAAGATTGCATACCATATCTGTGTATCCATTAAGTAGACCTACAAGAATAGAAGGCATTGCACGCAAACATTTATGACTTAGTACATGAGTTCAAAAGAAAAGGAAATGAATAATATGACCACTGCTCACTGTGGTCAGCTAATATGGAAATTGGATAAGCTCATACCAAGAGTACAGGAGCCCAAAGCGACATGATAGCACCAATATTATATGATGCTGAAAAGACAACAGCTATTATCAGCTTCTAAAAAATACATAACACCACTAAAAAAGACATTGATTACCATTTGGAAAGAATTCATGCCACTCATAACGAATATTATGAACACTCATTATGTCCTTTGTTGGCTTTATCAGAGGTTTTATCTGTAAATTAATATGAGCTTCAGAGCCATCTTGTCAAACCATCTTTTAAAAAATATCTAAGTGTAAAGTTTACCTGGACAAAATAACTGAATGCAAACTTGGAGCACAGCAGCAAAATCCAGAATAATGTATACCTTTTGAGTTGAATAGAAGAGGATAAGATTTTTCGTAGATAAAATCGACAACAATTTAAAAAATATTAACTTACTTCAAAAGTGAAACGCTGCTTTCATGCATCCCACGGCCAACATAAATTCGTTTCTGCAGTCATTTATACAATTAGTGTAGCTAATGGAAAAGAAACCACATGATAGAGTAATGTAGACACTAGACAGCAGAAGCAAGAAATACATAAAAATAAAACGAATGTTCGGTGCTGTTTTATCTAGGAAATCCATCCATTTATTTTACTTCATGGCACATAGCTTGGGTGTATGCTATATAAGTTGGCATACCAAAATATACCTCTTATCTTCACTACATTTAGTTACTTCCGAACTTGTTCCCAATTTCCAGAAATGCCCCTGGAATGTTGCTTTCGTTTACTTTAATGGCACATAAACATCTTTATTATTCAGTTATATAAGCTCTTGCAAAAACAGGATCTAATGTTCAGTTGAAGATGACATTTTTCCAAGCAAATGGAAGAAGTAATTGTATGCCCTGGCATGAGATTCGTAGAATTTAGATACAACACAGAGTTGATACTTAATATTTAGAGATGAAAGTTTATGGATCCGTCAACTTGACAAATTCCAGAAATACTATTTATAGGGAAGAACATATGAGATTCTGTGATCAAATATAATCTCTCAAAATTGCACCATACATTAGATTAGGTAAAGAAGCTATTTTCTTATAGCAGAAATTTTGAAATGAACATTTAACAGAACAAAAAAGAAAATTGTAGAGAATACCTGAGACCACCATAGGAGAAGCCTAACAATATGCCAATCTGAGTTTTCTATCCACCTTCGGAAACATGGTAACAGGAAGAGCGCTGCACTTAGGATATTAGGTATCAGGTACACGGCCACAGCCAGAATATATAGAGGTGGAACTCCTTTAACATATTGAAACCATTTATCAAGATCTTTAATTGGTAAATTGACTTTAGCTGCAGTGCTAATGTAGAAAAATGGAAGGACCACAGCCCATGCAGCACTAACTATCATCTTCAGAATATTTCTCATGGCATCAATGAACTTGCATTTATGATGACCAGGGAAGTTCAGAACAAAGTCTAAAATGCCTGCCATCAATTAAAGAAAAGATCAGTTACATTTTGCAGTAGGAGCTGCCAGCTCAATACATCTCAGGAACATTAGTATATGACTGCTCTAAATAGAAATGTTGCCTTAATAAAAATGAAAAAGAACTGATAAAGTTTCAAAAACGTATAGAGAAAGTATTAGACCGTTAGACTTGTTTATATAGACCTGACCCCTCTTACAGTAAATAGGGTCTCACACTTACTGTATACTTCACTTCTACAGAAGATATAAAATTGGGTTAGTGAAAGAGCCAACTGAAGAAGTATTTGAACAAGCAGATTTGTCTATTGGAAGAGCAGCACTCTCCACCGCCCCCCTCCCCTCGGTAATCTTACTTTGCCGAGTTGGCAGTTTTGCCTAGCCAGTACTTGGTTACTTTTGAGGAATATAATTCAGGTGGGCTGATTTTGAACCTGAAGTGTCTTCAGAGAGAGACAGAGACAGAGACAGAGAGCTGTGCGATATGCACATCAGAAAGGGTACTACTTTCAGAAGCATTGTTAAAACAGATGTTCACCTAGCATACAAAGACGCAATAAAGAAGCAAATAGTCTGACGCCTGCGGCAACATTAGCAAGATCCAGTGACACAAAAAAAGAACAATGACAATTTGTCACCTGACGTATTAAACCCTAGCAGTTTCAGACAATGTCATGTAATAAAAGCAAGCAACTGAGATGTGGGCCATACTTTGGAGAAACTGTAGAAATGCTGCTGTGACAAATATACTTGATAGGGAATATAAGAGGTCCTTCTGAAGAATTTGAGATAGTGTATAATTGCTCCAAGCAAAAATCAACATTGCCTGATCAATTTAATCAATCGAAGATTAATGCTCAAGACTGTCAAACAATAATCAAGATGAAAAAAACCATATAAAAATTTCCAGTTAGTACCTGCAGAGCCAACAGATAGAAGGTCCACATTCTGTCAAAACTACGGAAGATGTGCCAAAATGTTCTTGTTTCGACAAAATTCATCTTCCCTGTGCTTTTAGTAGAACCCTTTCCTGATAAGCTTCCAGCCTATAAATAATGTTTTGTCAATCCCAATCAAACTTGTCAAGAGATATTGACTGATGGATAAAAGTTGTACCATTGTTACAGGCCTTGAATCATGCACTGATTTGAAAAAATCACCATCATCCCGCATTGGCCACCCCAGCGAAAAACAATCGGATGTCCTGAATGAAATAGAGTAGGAATTATAGAAAATGAAAAAGGTCGTCGATGTGTACACAAAATAAGGCTGTAAACAGACCAGAAGTACTCATTTAGATCATCATAATTACACCATGCTGAGTGTGGTGTTTTCCCATGTTTGCTTTTTCCTGACTCCTGCAAACCAGCACTATCAATGAAAAAAACTCCTTTTTTCATTTTACATTATTTCTGATTTATTAAATACCTTTTGTATGACACGATAGATAGGTGTAACTACTTTCTTCAAGAAAGCTTCTTCATCCCCACCATAAGATGGCCTGATATTTTCCCCAGTCACAATACTAACATTTCCAGCAAGCAGCCCATGTAACTCATATGCCATCTAAATATATACATGATAGTGTTAATAGCATTAAGCTTTGATACTTAATATGATAATTAAAAAGGTGCAACTTACATTGTGAAAGATGTAGCAAAGGCACTCTGGCATAAATCGGATGTTTGCTGCTTCACCCCAGATGAGAAGATAAAGACCTAGAAATAAAATATTCCGTTGTTGAATTTCCTGTGGTTGTGCACCTGAAGGATTTCTGCAGTTGTGAAATCATCATCACAATGTACAAAACGTTCTTTACAAAATAAAGGTTAGGGGTCATTTGTACTTCAAACTATTCTTTCGTGACAAAAAGTTGCACCACTTCCTGTAATTGCTGAATAGCTTAGCCATCGCCTCATCAACAGCATGATCATCAAGCTGTTTCAGTGTTGAAAGAAAAGCTCCAGTCAATTAAAGAGGCAACATAAAAAAGGAATGCACAGGAAATAAAGGATGTATTTGGCATTATTTAGCAGCACACTTGAGAGACATGCACCTAATCAGTTTAATCAATCGAATTTCACGGTGATATTTTTGGAATGTGTTACAGTCAGATCTGTAAGAGGTTACTTCGAAGCCCAGCTGATCCAATATAAATCATTATAAAGAAACAAAGTTGTTTTGATCAAAGACTGAGGCTTTTGTTTACTGGAGTGAATAGTCAGAAAATGAATACATACTGATCCCAGGATTCTTACTTCACTATTATCCACATTGATATCCATACAGTCAAATGAACAAAGTAAAAGGTGGTAAAGGAACATGCCTTGCTAAGTGGCTCAGGCTTTGGCTCAAGCCTTATGTGCACATTTGCGAGGAGGAGAATCAAATGCTCCCTTTGATTTCTCACGCTGTCCCTCTGCACGCAAGAAGATAAGCTGGTGTTAACTTAGGAATGGAGTTGACAAATTGAAATTGACTAGTTTGCAATAACAAGCAGACCTGAAAGCCAAACATAGCTCTCAACCAATCCAGCAAATCAAGATCACCCCCCTTCTGCCTTTCTGGCTCAAATGTGGAAGGCCAGGTCAAGCCACGCGTGTTCCGCAGCGCTGTAACTGCTGCTTTGATCTATTAAGGTTCCGAATTGGTGAGCTATTCACTGAAGTACTGAACCAGTACATGGTTCCATTGTTTTTCAGAAACAGATTCCGTTATCATGAATCGTACGTACCTCCTCCATCTGCATGATGGACTGAGATGCACTGGCGGCATCGAGAGGGAGGATATTGAATGGAGTGTAGATGTCTTTTTTCTCTTGCACATCACGGTGCAGACGAATAATCTGCGCATCGGGAATTTAGAGAAACTCATTGCATTTGAGAAGACCTAGGTTTTCATTGACAAAGAATGTAAGTAACTAGAGTAGATATTGAACACAAACCTCCGGATTAACTTCCTCGACCTTCTCATTCTTGTTGACAGCGCAGAGAACCTCAAAGAGGACTCCGGCCGTCTGGTAGGCCTTTCCAAGTTGAGCCCTGCAGGCAACATTGGCATAGGACTGGATGTGTCTAGAAAGGGATTGGATTTATAGTAGACCTGGAGCACAATTTAGAATTTACCTGTCGGCTTGTTCCCCTTTGTCGAGGGCACGGACGTAGTTCTCATAGTACTGCTGGTAGAAGCTCTCAATTTCGCGGGCATCGCTCTTCTTCACTCGTTTCGCGAGACTGGGGCTGTTATCCTGTGGGTTGGATAATATTTCAAGTGAACATTTTAAGAAAGAATCTTGGATTCACAAGACCGAGTACCTATCTCTCTCACTGTTCCTGTTACTTTTCCTGTTTAGTGCTGGCTTAATTTCACCTATTTTTCGTTTTTTCCCTTACCTAAGTGAATGTGGAAAAAGTTAGATCCCCTTGTATTCCAATGACGCCAGATCATACCCAGGTTTGTAATTGGATCTAAAAAAAGTCCAGGTGCAAAGTGTAGGATCTCAGTTTGTTTTCGCATGACGTAGAGCGGTAATAAACATAAATCATTTAGGAAAAAACCAAACGGAGTTAAATATGAGTATTCTCGCCATCTTTTTTAGTTAACTTATCTTCCTATCCACCCATCTCAACCATCTATCATTTAATACACTACTTCTTTACCTCAATTAATCAATCATCTCTTATTTAATTCTTTTATCTAATTTCTTATCTCAACCAATCACAATCATCCCTTATTTAATTTTATCTCTCTTCTTAATCTTCATAAAAAACTCTAAAGATAGATAAATTTTAGGATGGAGGGAGCACATGATTAGTGTAAATCGCAAATGATACCATGTGAAATTGATGATCAACTCAAAGTCACAAAGATAATATAATTTCAGATTTTCAGTAAAAAAATATACTCCAAACAGTTTGTCACATTCCTGATAAAGGATTATAGGTATTAACAAATAAAATTTAGTTTCTCAAAAAGAATTAGTCATTCTCAATTACATTAATTAATTAGAAAATAAAACATCTCATCTTAAAATGAAAGAAAAAATAACATAACACATCATTCTAGTGCTGGAAAAATGAGCTTTATGTAGCCAGCTCATAAATAAATTCATTTTGCTTGTTTCTACTCATCCCCAATCTGTTAATTAGAGTAAGCTAATTTCAAACAAATGATTTTGCAGTACCCGATCTGATCACCAGCTGTCATATCTTTTTCATATAAAACACAAATACGTAGTGCCGACGGCTTAAATTGTGTACTTGTCACCTATTTATTTTCTATGAAAATTTTGACACGTTAAACCGTTCCTATATTGACAAAAAGATTAAGCTATTTTTTATATTACTTTGTATTACACTAGACTTATTACCAAATAAAGTTCATGCACACATGATGAGAAGTTAAGATAACATTAATTTCACACTAGGCAACCATGCAGCCCAAACCACGGGGAAGATGAAATAGCAACCTGCACGGTGCAAGCTAACATGCGCGAACTGAACCATAGTGAACAGAACTAACAGATGAAACACAACGTACGCTAGCCTGCCAAATCATGCCAAAAATATGAAGAGGGGAGATGTGTATCACCTTCTCCAGCCGTTGGAGCAGAGCCGTCTTGAACTGCCGGACTCCACGGCCGATGGAGTTCTGATCCAGCCGGTGCGCCTTCTCAAACGCGTAAAACCGACCTACATTCAGACCGAAAGGTCTGCAACAGATCAAAATAGACCCGGAAAAAGCTAGAAAATCCCTCTATTTCTTACAACAAGTAGAAATGGAATCCGAATTGCCCACTCGAGATGTTTGATACAATTCCAAAGCAAACCGATCGAACAAATTAAGCTACCCTATGATTTCAACAAAACAAACACCCTTTAAACCAAAAGAAAAAAATGAAATAAACCAAACCAAGGGTGTTCTGATACGAACACCTCATGCATTGAGCCAACCTTATCGAAAAATAGATTCCAGATTCGAAATCTAACTCCGCAAAGCCAGAATATGCGCGGAGAAACACACGCCCGAGGAATCTCACCGCAAACGCTGCGACAAAATTTCGAGCACAAAACCACCCAGGCACAGGCTACATCACAGGCTTCGTTACTTCCATCAAACGCCATGAAAAAAAATCATTACGAGCTGCTTGCCTCGTTCCAACTCCCGAACACCACAATGCACCAAATTAGTCTCAAAAAGCACCAAAAATCCCCCCAAAAGAGGCACACAAAAATGGTTCCACCGTGGAACGTACAGAGGTAGGCGACGCGGGAGCGCTCGGGCTCGATCTCGGCGGCGACGCGGAGGATCGGCGCGATGCTGCTCAGCGTGGACGGCACCACCTCGTTGTCGAACACCTCCATGGAGAACGTCGCCATCGCGGCGCTCCTCGACCCGCGCCGGTTCAGCCCGGCCTGCTGCCCTGACATGAGCATCGACGTCGGGGTCAGCGGCTCGTTAGGCACGCCGGAAGCCGACGCCGCCGCACCCGACGACGACCGTGGCGGGTCGTCCCCGCCGCCGCCACCCCGCGGCGCCGTCATCGCGCGCGTCTCCGCCGCCGCCGCCTCCACCAACTCGCTGCCTGCTCCTAGGGTTTCCTCCTGCATTGGGCCGAGCGTTAGCGCCGGGCATCGGGGAAACGCGGGGCAGAGAGCGAGCACGAACCTTAAAGCGAGAGGCCGCGGGGTGCTCCGCCCTCCTCCGCCTCCACCTCGTCTCGCCGTCTTGGTGGTGGAACAAACGGGGGAGGTGAGAGGGGAAGCGGGTGATGAAATAGGCTGGCTGCTGGGCCTAGGTGCCCGTGGCTATTTATATGCAGATCAAACGGCTGAGGATGGCTGCTTTAGAGAAACTGGGCACGTGGCAGTCATCGGAGCCAGGAATTGCAGTAACACGGATAGATTAGATGGCATTATTCATCTTCCCAAGCCTAATGTACCGGTGACATGTAATTAATTACGGGTATATAGATAGAAATTTTGATTTGTTCTCATGCTAGAGAAGCTATATTGCCTAATTGACCATTTTACTAAGAAAACCAACAGGAACGTAGAAAATTTCTCATTTTATCAGGTGGCCCTAGGTAATTGAGCAGATTGTTTGACTTTGAAACAAATGGCTAGCATGTTGAGTCCTTGCATGTAGGTTTGCATGGTCATGTCTTATTTAACTCTCGATAAAAGTTATAGGTGTAATAAAAATGTTAATATCTCTGTCATCTTAGGAGTTTATTTTTTTAAGATAATAAAGCGAACATCATGGGCAACCGCTAAAGCATAACAATTATTATAAGAATTTGAAATTTTAATTCTACAAGGGATATGAGATAATATATCTATTAGAGTGATATGTCGAAAATTTAAGTCTCTTTTGCATGCATGAGTTTTAAATAAAAACTTTTATAACAACTACTTTCATTTTTCATAGTATTGTAGAGATAAACAAGGAGGCAGGGGATATAAGAAAACAATTATAAGCCTCATCCCTCTTAATTTTTCTTCTCTTCTTGAGGTTAATTTAACATATGTGTCTCATCATACCAATAAAATTTTAACAACCTATCTTAACAATAGTAGCTTAGAAAGGACACGGAAGTAAGCAATTATGACAACCACCTGTCCTAGGCAATCCAAGGGAAACGGAGGGAAACTTGCTAGTATCTCTATTTATCGCATGTTTATCAAATAAGTGTTAGCTAATTTAGGATTGTTGCATGCACTTGCGTAATGGCTACGAGCACATTCATACATTTAGGCGGTGTCCAAAAAGCACTAAGCAACCAATCAAACAAAATGAACCATACTTTTGTTATGATCTACCGATGGTATTTAATATTTAAAGCTTGCTACCACATCAACATTTCAAAGAAACACATAACGTGAAACATTTCGATGGGCCTTATTAAAAGAATTTTAAAAATTATTTATTTTGTCATGTCTTATTTTATTATTAATATGTTTTAAGCATGATTATTTGTTTTTTTATTTACATTAATTTTACAATAAAATAAATAGTCAAACTATATATTTACAAGCTCAATGGCGTCGTATACTAAAAAATGAATGAAAGTAGGTGTTGTAACGAGAAGAAAGAATCGGTGGCAACAGGCCGGTGGTCCGGTTCGCATCCAGGCTCGCAGCTTGCGTTCTGCGCGGTTGTCCCGTGCCCGTGCGCCACTCGCGGCATCCCGACCGCCAAGCGCCAGGTGTCATGTGGCAGCACGACACACCTCTATTCGAGAGGGGAACAAAAACAGAGAAAAAAAAGCGAAGAAACGGTGAGCCCCGCACTGGCACGGTCTCGCTCCGGGCGTCGTCTGGGCTGGGTGTTGGTGTAGCCTTGCGATTCTCCGTGGGATTTATATGCGAAGCCTGGGGGATTCGGAGTAAGACTGAGATGGGATTTGGAACTGAAGCATCCCCTATTTTCCAAAAAAAAAAAGGAGAGAAACTGAAGCATCTACATTCTAATCGATCGTTGACTTTGTTAACTCAGTTTAACTCCGATTTGGAGCTGCTGTGAGAGGAGTGCATGATGGCTGTGACTCACTGAGCCATCAGTGTGGGGTTTGCGTCTAAGGTGACGTTTGATTGTGGTAGTAGTTTGTATGGAGTTGAATTTGGTTGCTGTGAAGAGGTTCATTAGGGATACAAGCTTTGACTTCCATCTGAGGGCACAAATGGAGAGTTTTCTGTGAACTATACAATGTGAAAAGCAAAAAATTAACATGTTTTCTTGGAGAGAAAATGCAGTGAGTGAGATTTTAGTGGAATGATGCATATTGTGGCTTGAACCAATCACTAGGATAGTGTGTTTTGATACCATGCTTTGTTGATCTTGTGGGTTGGAAATCTCTTAGCTTGCATTCCTGTTCGAGATGTACTTTACTGCTTGTACTAAGAGGAATATGATGGCTTTGTACTTTAGTTTTCTTTAACTGGTCATACCATCAATTATGGCTCAAGGGCTTACAATGGTCTCTTGATGAGGACAATGCACTAATTGGCTGTGATATGCTGAACATTGCAGCATAATGATTGGACCCTTGAGGAAGATTCAAGAGCCTTACATTTTCTCCAGTTACTGCAAATTCAGATAAATTCAGTCAGTTGTATCTGTGTACCGCATTAAGTTATTAACATCTGATTGTTGTAGCATGTCTCTAGTTTTAGGATGTAAGATCATCCAAAGTGCACAGTCTCTCCCTTTTTTTATTCATGTATTGCGCCTTTTTGTATGCCTGTCATCTGTGCCTAAACATGTACTGATGTACAGTCCAGCTACCAAAATGACTCTGGATTTTGGCACAAAAATATCCGTACTACATTTCTTTTCTATAACCTTATTTTTCTTACTCTCAGAAGATCTAACTTTCCCTCTTTGTGAAATGCAGCCGGATTTGGTACTTTTTACTGGTGTGCCCTTTTCCCTACTATTTATGTAGTACATAATATACTCATTTACTTTGTGAACACTTAAATGCTTGCTGCTTGCCATCTCCTGTTTGATACCTTCCATTTATGGCAGGTGATTATGGCAACGATAATGTTCAACTTGTTAAAAGCATTTCAGATCTTCAGCTTCCAAAAGCAGTGATTCTTGGGAATCGTTACTGTTGGCACACATATCAGTTTTCAGAGAAGTAAGAATATTTTTTTATCTGACAAGGAGAGAGTTCAACATAAATGCACTGAGATTTGATGAAATCATTGTGTACTTCGTTGGCATTCAGGAAGGTAGATTGTGTCCGACTTCAGCTGGAGAGGTAAGATGTTCCTTCTTGAACGTGAATATTGTTTTATGTTGAACACAACACGGTGCTATTATTAGTACTAGCATTTGATGATATTCTATTGTAAGAAATACCAATGAATGGATTATATGGGTTGTACAATTGTTCATTTAAAGGAAAACTTGCATCATTGTTGTTTGCTCTTCAGTTGCACCAGAGCACTAAACAAGCATTACTTTGACTTTTAGCATTGTTGCTAGGTCATTTCATGATTTACTTCTCTTTTATCTTTTCAAAGAAATAAAAGAATCTGGAATACTTAAATCCAAGAAGAAATGAGTTCTCTAAAACCGTGGCTAGTAATTGCTGGAAAAAAAGTGATTCTGAGGCAAATTTGGCCTGATTATCCCATGGTTTTAAATCAAGCCATGGCATTGCATGATGATTCTGGGTTATAAGTTGTCTTCACCAGACTATGGTACTCTTTTTGCAGACCTTGCAACAAGTAATTTTTCTGTTTTTGTTTTTTTTTGGGTCTCCAATTTCAGCCTTGGTGAGCAGCATGTTGGGTACAAACATTTGGATTTTCCAACAATAAAGCTGAGTGCTGTTGGTGGACGACCATTTTCCTGTGGGGGTAATAGGACATTTAGATCAAAGCTTCTATCAAAATGGTTGGTAATAGATATGCTAACCAATAGATACATATAATTTATCAGTTTTCTTTGGTTTATACTTGTCCTTTGTTTTCCTTTTTTCACTGAAACAGCGGAAGAGGGCTCTACTGAAAACAATATTACTACAAATAATAATAGAATTATGTAAAAAAGCCCAATGATTCACAGTATCTAAAAAGTAGATTACAAGGTCCATGTGAAACAGGCAGCAATTTAGGCAACGCATAGGAGAAATCACCTGCAGCATACTTGTCCTAAAGATAATGCTAGTTTGGTACATCCTTGTCATTTTAGTCTACAGGTCATTTTTGCCTTCCCTTCTTTTCATATTGAATTAAGAAGCAAAAGATGTATGTGGACTCGTGAAATGATGGCTTACCAAATTGTACTTTGCTCTCATCTGTAGCACTACTGTATTAGGTAGCGAACACTATTTTAGAGTTTGATGTTCTGGTGTTCGCAATTGTTATCATTCCTAGTTGCTTCATTGTGTTTGTTTCTTATCACATACTTCTGTGCGGTAACGATAACATACAGTGGAATTCAGCTGCAATGGTAAGGATATTGGTGGAGTAGGTGGTTATGCTTTGACCTGACCCTTGTCGATCAGCCTCACTATATATTGGTGCTAAAAAAATGATACAATAAACATAGCACACTGTAATAAGAAGCGTGAAACTCTAGTTAAATTGTTATTTTGGTGGTGTAGTTAGGGATGGTTAGCCCACCTTTTTCCTTGATGAACTCTTTCTTACTCTTGTCCATAATTGAGACCTTGTCTACCGTCACTTATTTGATCCTTAGATTATTATGGAGGTATGGCGTCAATGTTATGGCTGAAAGTGCAAAAAAGATATATGATGCTGCCGCAAATGCACCAGAAGAGCATGCTGTCATATTACTTGCACACAATGGGCCAACAGGTGCCGGAACATTGAAACTGGCAAATTACATATGTAACTAATCATTATGATGCTGCTGTAACATGCCTACATTGCGTAATGGTTACACAAGTCTAGGATTAAGAACAAACAACAGTAATATTAAAGCCTTTAATTTCAATTAAATTAGACTTAGATTAAAAATAAAATTCAACATCAGTAGTAATATTAAAGCTAAATTAGAATAGGCTAAAAATAAAATTTTAACATAAGCTACATATCAAGATGCAGACATAAAAAATAAATATTTTTCATACACTTCTATTCAACAAAACTTTAAAAATATTTTAATATTTTAAGTCTCTTTTTATTTCATTCTCTTATGATCTTTTTTTGCTTTTTTTTATATTATTGTCGCATCTTACTATGTATGAATGTCTCTAGATGTCTCTGTTGGATATATTTAAATTATCTGAATCAATATTAGATAATTTTTTCTTTAATTTATGTTGCATCTAGCTTATCACGTATATGATCCCGATTCCTTATTGTATGTATACAAATCTAACGTAACATATATATCCTGTAATAGTAATCGATATTTTATAAAATATGTATTTTAGCTTTTGAGAGTATCTTCTTATTTTGAGAGTATCTTCTTATTATAGAGAATATTTAATATTTTTTATCATTTCATCTATCCCGTTTTATCAACATCTCCATCTCTGTGTAATATCTAACCTAAATAGTGAAATATATACTAACATTCAAACTAAACATTTCATGTCTAATGTTTACTTAGCCTGACTTTATTTTTCTATTTACTCTCTGTCTACTTTCATCCACTAACATTACATCGAAAAAACATATACTAATACATATATTCTTGTATATCTGTCCGAATCTTGGTATTATTGTACATATCCTTAAAAAATACAATAAACTTTATTATGGTTATTTTTTTCTCCTATACCGCTCTATAATTTGTCTTATTAACAAAATTGCTTTAATGATGGTCCATATCTACGTCATTTCTTTTAAATGATGTTAATTATCTAGTAATTAATATAATTTTGAATATCTCTCTCGATACCAATCTACTTCTCCATCTTATTTAATAAAAAATATTATTGAACAACTTAGTCGACTATACTATAAATAGATATTTCCACACATCGATTGAGATATCATCAGGATCATCGCTTTACCCCCTTCATCTTTTCAATACATCTCTGACATTAGATTCTTAGTACAAAGTATCTATCAGTGTCATAAAAAAAAGTCATCTCATTATTAATATTAAATAAATTATTAAAATACATTTGTCATCTTTATTTAATATTATCCTTAATCGCTATCTCTTATCTTTAATGCACTTAACTTTATTGATGTCTCTTATCTTTCTATTACGAACCCTAGCTATTCTATGAATGCCGTTCTCTTTTATTCATACTCAATCACTCTTTATCTCTCTCATAGCTCATTTTGTGGATTTATTTGCTACCTTATGCTTATTATCTATCCTATAACATTTTTTTTCCTTGTTGGACTTTTTTTTTTCACCATCAAGTATCTTTACGTTTATATCTATTTCCTTTGGTAACTTTAAATACCTTTAGTTGCCATTTTTTTTCGTATGTTGTTTGCATCGTATTATTTATTCCAAGAGCCCTTTTAATTATTTTTTCTTCGAAGATAATTTATGTTTCTCTTTTCAATTTTTACCACTTTGTCTTTGCAATCTTTAACTTGTTTATCTCTATGGCTATGCACCTAAAAATGAAAGTCGGATACCAAAAGTTTATATTAAGAAACAATACTATTTTAGTATTACCTTATGATCCAAACATACATATTTGTTTTTTCTTCTTGTAAGGATAAAATTAATCTGGCTAAATTGTTATCTACTAAAGATCACTAAATATGAATGTCTTTTTCTAAAAAAAATATTGGCTAACAATATATCAAAAGCTATAATAAAATCTAATACCTTATCTCCCTTCTGATTACTATCATACTTAAAACTTTTATGTGAAAACCTGTACTGGTAGGTCCTATGACCGTTAAGATCAAAAACTTCATACTAATAGTTATATCTCTAAACTTGCTATCTAAGTCTTTTAAAAACAGATTCTAAGCACTCTCATCATAGACTATTTAGAGGGCATACGGGTTAATTACATACAAAAACATATCACAAAACATAATCTTAACTAAATAATCATATCCCCTTATTTTCGCACTTCAATCATATCATTTAAGGCATTTATCAATCAAAATTATTACTATATTTTTATTGTTAGTTATCTATGAGTAGCAAAGCTTAAAACTAGTATTTTCTACTTTCTTCGTCTTATGACTTTTCTATTTAGTCTCTATATTTACACATCTTCTAATCAATGTAATAACTAACTCTCTTAACTTATTCTATATTTTAACTAGCTAGAATCCGTCTAGTTGGCTTTTAACTTTCTTACCATTTGTACCCATTGAGTCATATAAAAGCTTCTGTTTATTTTTCACTATATCAGTGATGTAGCACGTCACTAAGAAAGCGACAATTCTTATTCATTAAATAGGTTTTAATATAACACATCAATGCATTTATAATTTTCTCTTAGTTTTTATTTCTATTTTAGTAGCTATGTTTTTTTTATATTGACTCATTAAATCTAATAGGTCAAATCTAATAGGAATGAGACCCTTCTCTTTTATTAGATCTTGAGAGCTGTTATATTAAACTAATATAGACGGAGTTAGGTTTGAGCCGGATGATATTTGTGGGCAGGATTAGGTTGCTAGTGGTGCTGACAATGGTGATCTAGGTATATGATACTTCATTGATGATACTTCCACTCCTATTAAGTTGTATAATATGTCATTTTAGACAAGAAACTCCACGGATCTGGAACAAGCCATATCTGATCTGCAAAGAGAAACCCGAGTTTCCATCCCGTTGGTTGTGTTCGGTCACATGCACAAAGAGCCTCGCCTACGGGAGAGGCCTTAGGAAGATGATTGCCTTGGAGCTAACCAGACTATATATCTGAACGGAGCAGTCGTGCCTTGAGTGAAACATGCACAATCGAGCAGGCCTGTAATATCCACAAACGAACAGACTGGGCTCGAAGGATTAGGACTGATGGCTCCAACATCGTGGGCGTTCACCATTGTTGATCTTTTTGAAGGCGCCGTCGATAAAATCTCCGAGGTCTGGGTGACGGTGAGCGATGCGAGGACAGAGCTCGAGTAGGAAATAGTCTTGTACAAGCAACCACGTGAGCACATACGACTTCCAAACTATAGTACCCAAACTTAGTATACATGATGATTGCAAGTGTGATAGTACGATGCTGAAGTTTGTCATTCGCAGTACGCAGCTGCACCGTACATGATTGTAAACTTGAGTGATGTAAATTTGCAGACGGTGTGCTGCATCAGATGTGATCATGCCGTTCTCATGAACTTTCACCAATCCTAATAAGTCTGTTACGCCTCCGTGCATAAGGATGCCATCAGTTTCAATCAACGCCCAAAAATGTGCCTAATTTCCTTAAGAAATTTGTTTGTCCAAGGAACTGGTCGTTGGAAGATTACACATAGAAGATTCAACCAACGGGCGACGAATCAAACAGCAACATATGCCTAGTTCAAAGTTCGCTTGCTTCTCCGCGTGGGTTCTTGGAATCTCACGCAGTGTCCGGCCGGTTCGTCCGGAAAACCTGAAAAACGCAACCGGAGCCAAACCAAATGACCAATCCGACAAAAATGGATAGTAAATCGGTTCCGTGAAAATTTGACTCTGTTTTCAAAAAAAAAAGAAGGAAAATAGATAGGGAGGATCAATAGCCATTTGTTTTGACGTGGGCTATGGTCGCGCTTCAAAAAAATCAAGTAACGTGTTTTGAATAGATCACCGATTTTTTTTGAAGACAAACTAAGGCTTTTGCCTCAGATTAGGTCACCGATTCATCAATCAAATGGTTGTAATTACTTGGATCAACCAAGTCAATGCCAATCAAGAGAGCCAAGACACTTGGTACAAATGCAACAGGATTCCTAAGACCATCATAATAAGGTGTCAAATTCGAACCAAATCCCCTCCAAATTTCCAGCCTTTTTTGAAATTCCGTTACACGGTTCCCATCCCAACCTGCAGTGCAAACGGATCGATTAAGCCGGTGTTACGGGAGAGAGAGCGGGTCACCTTCTCCCCACGCTGCTGCTGCCGCTCCTCCCTTCTGCCGTGCCACAAAACGAAAGGCAAAGCAGAGAGAGACAGAGAGCGAGAGAGAGAGAGAGAGAGAGAGATTCCCAAATCCGCAACCCCCCGCCCGAATCCAATCCAATCCGCCCCACGCCAAGGGCGCTCGCGGTCGCGGGTGGCATCTCGCCGCCGCCGCGCGCGCATACGTATACGGCGTACGACGCCGGGAGGAGCCGAGGAGGTGGAGGAAGAGGATCGAGCCCTCCGTCGCGACGGCGTGCCCCTTTCCCGTCTGCTCGCCGTCGCCGTCGTCGTCGTAGCAGCTCGCTTTCCCATCTCGGGTTCTGGTACTTCTGGTGGTGGAGCAGAGCGGGTGGCGGATCGCCGGCGGTCCGTCCGCGGCGGGCTGCGGACGTTGCGGGCGTGGCCGGCGGCGACGCCGTGATCAGGTGATCGGAGCTCCCTTCGTTTTCTCCGCGCAATTTTTAGCTCCGACGCGGGCGGTAGGCATTGGCATTTCGCCACCGATATCTTGCCGCCGCGGCCTCTCGTAATCCCCGCCCGCTGCCGCCAGAGGGCCTGCATTTTTCAGACATTCCAGGATTACGTTCTAATGCGACGCTGCCAGCGTTAGAAAAACCCTCGTGGCGTTATGGGTTCCCTTCGTGATTTGATTGGGTGTGTGAGAATCCTTGTTTGATCTCCGATCCATCCTGTTAGGCATTCCTGTGAGGCAGAAGGTTTCTGGTTTGGGGACTGAGTGAGGAGGGTAACCAAACGGCTGGGCAATCTACCATACCTGTAATCGATCTGCTAAGTTGGCTTACTTGGTAACTTGTTATGATTGTCTGGTGTGATTCTTTCTTTGATTTTTTCTCCGTGTTATCTTGCGTGTCCTAACTTCTTGGATTGATTGCAGATAAGTGTCCCTTCCAACATTGCCATTTGGAACAATATGGGCTGGTTGACCAAATTTTTTAGAGGTTCAACCCACAAAATCTCGGAAGGCCAATATCACAGCAAACCCGCGGAGGAGACGATATGGAATGGATCCTCTAATTCTGCAGTGGTGACGGTAAGTTCTTCTGTGTAATACACTTCCTTCTCAGAAATAAGAGCTCACAGATGTTCTCAGGTTATCTTTGTTTTAGGATAAAAAGGCATTGTTATAAAACTAGGATAGCCAATGGAGATGCATTTGACATGCACTCCAAAAGCTTGGGTTGCACCCTTGTATTGAGTATTGAATCTTAGTTACCTGAAATGAAATGATAGTTTGCTTCTCTCTGTGTTTTATAACATATGGCATCACAGCATGTTCACAATCAAAATTTCGGTCTTTGACGGTTTGACCACTAAATTATAAACAATGCATTGAGATTGTGCACATAAAATAAATACCAATAGATGTTGTAAAAAAAAACTACCATCATGTTCTGACTTAGCAACTATGTTCTAAAATATTTTTATTATTAACAGTTGGTAATAGATCATTAGATCCCTCTAGGGCTTATGTGGAGCTTTGGCCTCTCACCTTTGAAAGTGGTGACTACATCTGTACAAAAAGTTTTGACATTACTTATGTGGACATAAAAACCTGCGAACTGTTGTATATACCCATATGTAACAATGAAACAAATCTTGGGTCGATCAGCTGGAATGAAGGCCTAGTCATTGGGGCGCAGCAGCATGTCAATGCCAGGGTGCAGCATTTTTGCTATTTTATGGGAAATGTGGTTCCCGTGTTTAGATAGTGTACCCACAAGAGTCAACATCTGTTCAATTTGACTTGCTATTGTTGGCTGCTGATCTCGGTAAACTTGTCATTGACGATGTGGATTGGAGTAAATTGAGTCAATGGGCCCAACCAGGCATGCACCTCATATACTCGACAGTTGCAACTCTTGTACACTTCTAATGCTCACCAGCATGGTGTATGCCACTTTGTGTGAAATGTGGCTACATCTTGACGCTCTTTTACAAAACAAGAAAATTTTTACCCTGGTTAGGAGTCTTGTGTGTTTTATGGCTTTGCATGCACAGCATAATTCTATTACCAATTCTGAAGGTGTAAATCTGTAATGGATTTGGAGGTGCACAAATGCAATTTCCCCCGTCAAAAAATACATCACTGCTTCACATTACCATCTTGCTTAGTAGGTCCTAGAAGCATAATTTTTCTTATTTGTATTATTATTGTGCGATTTTGTTGGTTGAGTTTCAGGTGATTTGGTAATTGGTCAATGCGAATTAACAAAAACTCTACCACTAAATTTCCATGCATATATATATGCCTATGCCTCTAGGTTCAGGATGACACTAATTGCTTATATACCATTGTAGTAGTACCTGTTATTTAGTGCTTAAAAAGAATGGAAATCTACTTATTTTGAATATGTATCTGATATATTTTCAAATTCAATTTAGGATGTTCAGTCAGAATTTGACAATGAAGATATCGCCCGTGCAATATCACTCTCTCTATTAGAGGAGGAACAAAGAAAGGCAAAGGCAATAGGTTAGTATGGTAACTAATACTTCTGCTTATTGAGTACCTTCTGTCCTAAAAAGGCTGACATTTGTCTGCTTTATTTCTAGCAGCATTCCTTCATACCATTTTTATGCAGTGACACCTGTCAAAGTGCTTAATGTTTTAACTTTTAAGAGGGCCCCTTCTGCTTATTTCTGCACCTATCAGAATTCTTTTGGAGCTAGTTCATTGCCAATGATATAGTATGTTCATGTGGAATCCATGCTTAGGATAAATTCTTCACATTCTTTGTTTCTGACCTTGGTTAAATTTAATTTTCACATTTACACAAGGACTAGGCCAACATTATTTTTCTTTTGAATCACAATATAGAGTAATATGTTCAATACCCAACATCAAAGCATAAACAGATCAGTTGTAAGAAAAAAGAATTTATATATGTGGTATTCTTTCATGAGAAGTATACATATTGAACTGTGGCTATTTTTTTTATTATGTATTGGTGAAATGTTTTGAGCGAGTTCTCTGGTTCTAGATTTAAAAATTGAAAATCGTAGAGTGACCGTTTTGTATATACTTCTGTACCAATATGTTTGGATTAGAACTGTGCCCAAGTAATAAAAGTGCCTCCTTGAAGTAAGAATATTATATAAAATGCTGTTTGGAGCTACCTATCAAGCTATTCTACATCATGGTATTCTGAATCTACGATCAATGAACCCATGCATTTAATGTGCGATATCTTTTGTTTAATTTGTTTTCACCCATCTAGAAAAGGATATGCATTTGGAGGAGGATGAACAACTTGCAAGAGCTATTCAGGAAAGTTTGAATGTTGAATCACCCCCTCGAGCTCGTGAAAATGGCAGTGCCAATGGTGGCAATATGTATCAACCATTGCCATTTATGTTTTCTTCTGGATTCAGGTTCATTTTCATTTCTCTTACTTTAGGATGAGTGTATGACTAGATAGTAGATTCTTTATGTGGACATGCTTTTTTGGGTTCATTGATGTTGAACTGCCACATCGTTACTGTTATGGCTATTGACCATAAAGAAGTATGACAAATTAAGTCCTGAACCATACAGACTATGTGCTACTTGTTTTTTAAGACTTTTATTTGTTCTTGTATTGCCCATGGCATGTTGACTTTGATAATTCATTCCCTGGATATCACATTTTTGTGTAAGGGGTTCACAGATATATTTTAGTGGGCGTGTCTTGGTTTGGAACTTATGTATCAGCTTTTCAGTGTGAATTTGCATATCAACTAAAGAAGTCAAAGGCAATCTCCTATGTTTTGTTTGATCCAATTATGTAGAGATAAGGTGTACGGCTGATCAGATTTTATGTGAGTTTAAAAGCTGTGGACTTCAGTTTTGCCAAATTCAGTTTGTAAATATTTCTTTTACTCCTTCGAAAAAAGTTTCAAACTATCTAGGTGATCGGTTGTGCTTGCTGTTGCAGCCACAGCTGCTGCTGCAACTGAGATTTGCTGCAGCTGGCAGCTGTTGCAGCTGCACCACAGCCACAGCAAGTACAGCCGATCACCCCCTATGGTATTTAGGAGTCCGCTATAGCAGGGAGGGAGGGGATATTGATTAAACTTGTAAGTGACTGTGGCCTATGGTTTATTGAATGCACTATTGCATGCATGTCTTGAAGTCTGCAAACACTGCCAGGTGCGATTATATTTTTACCAGAAGCACCTTGGATATGTTTTTTTCCAGTGTGTCATAAAGCAAAAAAATATTAGTTTATGATTTGTTACCCAAAAGTTAAAACGTAAGAGTTAGCTGCCCTGATACTTGGGGATAGTAATTGGTAAGAAAGAATGGGATATTGTGAGTTATTTTTACTCTTTACTATTTCTTAATGTGATATATGCTTGATTCCTCAGGACTTGTGCTGGATGTCACAGTGAGATTGGCCATGGGCGTTTCCTTAGTTGCATGGGAGCTGTCTGGCATCCAGAATGTTTTCGCTGTCATGCTTGTAGTCAACCAATATGCGACTATGAGGTAACTCTTTTGTTTACTTATTAAGCAGTTATCCATGTATGCAATCAACCACTATGTGACTATGCAGTTCTCCATGTCGGGAAACCATCCATACCATAAAACATGCTACAAGGAGCGCTTTCACCCAAAATGTGATGTCTGCAAGCAATTTGTAAGGGTTGCTTCATTATTTTGCTCTTATCTGTTTGCACAAGAGGGCTCCTTTTGTTCTAATATTTCATACCTGGTGATATCAAAGCTTCCTCTGAACCAAAATACTGTGCTGTTATTGAATGAGGAAACTTTTACTCCACATGCCATCATGATTGCAATGTTTACTGTTGCCAATTTATGATTATATTACATGCATATGTACTTTTTTTTCATTTTCTATTACAATCGTGAAAGACTTGAAGCATGTAGATAGGTGATTGGTCATGTTTGCATTTGAAAAGGACAAGTCAATGAAGTCATGGGGCAATAAATAATTGACATGTGAAAGTTGTTAACGGCTGACACTTTTTTTTGTTTCTTATATGCGCTATCTTTCGGTTCCTTGTTCAGATTCCTACAAATATGAATGGTCTTATTGAATATAGAGCGCATCCTTTCTGGTTACAAAAATACTGTCCATCACATGAGGTGGACGGTACTCCAAGATGCTGTAGCTGTGAAAGAATGGAGGTACGTTCTATTACCATGTTTTAGATTTAGAAATCCGATTCAGCATACTTGGTCAGATAAGTTGCTGTGTGCAAACTTTGGAGCAGTTCATTAAAAAATGGTTTGTGTTCTTATCAGCCAAGGGAATCAAGATATGTATTGCTGGATGATGGTCGTAAACTCTGCCTGGAGTGCCTTGATTCTGCAGTTATGGATACGAGCGAGTGCCAGCCTCTTTATCTTGAAATACAGGAATTTTATGAAGGCCTGAATATGAAAGTGGAACAGCAAGTTCCCATGCTTCTTGTAGAAAGACAGGCTTTAAATGAAGCCATGGAAGGAGAGAAGACTGTATGTTAACCTAAGCTGGACAATCCATGATTCTCCTGTTTTTGACTACCCTAATAATAGTAAATATTTTGTTTCCTGTGGAAACCAGGGTCACCACCATCTTCCAGAAACAAGAGGTTTGTGCTTATCAGAAGAGCAAACTGTCAGCACGGTGAGAACTATTCTGGGCACGAGATGAATGGATCTTTTCATACTTTAAATTCTACTTCAATTGTATTGGTTTGCTCAGTTCTGACTTCTGACTGAGTTAATAGCATTTTTTAAAAATATTTTTAGATATTGAGGAGACCAAGAATGGCTGGAAATAAAGTTATGGAAATGATAACTGAGCCATATAGGTTGACTCGGCGATGTGAAGTGACTGCAATTCTCATTCTTTATGGTCTCCCAAGGTGAAGCACTTATGTTCTGTTTCATAATGTCATTGTTACCTTGTTGCTACTCTTCTAATATCAATAAAAACTAGGACGGATATTCCAATTTTTAACTGATTTGGAATATTATTCCTTTTGTGTTGGAGAAATGAATTTATGGATTCATTCACCTCAAAAAAGTTATGGATTCATTGAAGATATTCTGGACTACATGCTAACTGTACAGAGTTAACAGGATAAGATATTACTCTTGTGCCTTGTTGCTGTAGCTTCTCCAGTAATTTTGAAAATGATTCGCTGTGTTATCATTTGGTTCTTCTACATTGGGACCTCATGAAAACTTACAATGTTGGTATTTTAATGTGTTCTTGTGATCTTGCAGATTGTTGACAGGTTCAATTTTAGCTCATGAGATGATGCACGCATGGTTGCGACTTAAAGGTAATATATAATTCTCATTTTCATTCTTGGACAAACATCATAATAAAATAACACATGAAAATTCAGAGAAGAGAAAATGACCTTTTTATTTTCAAATAAATAGCCCATGTTTGTTAACAGTCAAACAGGTTTGAAGACGGTGCAAGTCCATGAGCGGGTGAACTTGGGGAGCTACCATTTAAATTGTTGGCAATCCTCCGTTATATGCCATTAATCATAAGTACATTGGCAATGACAACACAATCAACACTACCACTACCTCCATCCCAAAACGGAGTACAAAATACAAACTTGGCAGTGGTCATAGACACTAAAAGTAATACTATTAACACTTATAGTAATGATATTAGCAAATCTGTTATCTCAGGAAGATTCTGAATAATAGACAAAAGAGTGATAATACACATTACAAAGCATGGTTCAGTACTTCAGTCCTAGCTTCTGTATGAAGAAGAGTTTGCGTTATTCTGCCACTGTCATCACTCTTATCCACTTGAAAAATTATATATGGACATTTTCATGCTAAACAATATCTACTTGCAGGATATCGCACTCTTAGTCCAGACGTAGAAGAGGGCATATGCCAAGTTCTTGCTCACATGTGGATTGAGTCAGAGATCATGGCAGGATCAGGCAGTAATGTTGCATCAACATCCTCATCAGCATCCACATCATCGAAAAAGGGGGGAAGGTCTCAATTTGAGCGAAAGCTTGGTGATTTTTTCAAGCACCAGATTGAGTCAGATACCTCTATGGCCTATGGAGATGGTTTTAGAGCTGGCAACCGAGCTGTTCTTCAGTATGGGCTAAAGAGCACCCTTGAGCATATCCGGTTAACAGGGACTTTCCCGTTTTGAAATGTCATAGATTCGTCTTTTGGTGGAAGTTATACACGATTTGTCATTACGCGTCCATTTACAGGAAAAGAAAGCAATTTTGAGATGTGCAATTGTACAAACAATCTTTTCAGTTACTTTTGGAAGGGCTAACTGACGGTATTGATTGAATTGGGATGGTTAGCCCAACCAGTCACACGTGTATGGCATCCCGAAATTCTAATGGAAACAGTGGTATTTTTTATGCAACAGAAATTTAATAAGAAAATATATACTATCATGTTCTTTTTTAATGTCATATGAATATTTCGAAGATAGAGCAAGGAGTTGTGTATATGAAGGAATTTCGTATTTTTGTAACGTTGCAACATTTGCTGATGAGCTGGTTAACTATCAACAATAAACACTCTGTTTGCACTATCATGCACAAGTGTGTTTTGCATTCCTGCTTTCTTTGAGTGCTTTCCTTGCTTCCTGGATTGGCATGGATTCTTTATAGACCAAACGGCCGTTACAGATTTATCGGTAAATTTACTGACTTCTACCATGCGTGCAGATTGCAGAAAAAGCATGGAGCCTAACTTATCGTACTCTCTAGTATCCTGTAATCGGTACACCACTGAAACAGTACAATCACACAGGTTTGCTTCATGGCAAGATTCACAATAATAGGCCAGAAATGTGTAGATCCCAGATCACTAGCGCGAATAATGAAATAACGGTGCTAGAACATGGTACTAATACCCAGTAATAGAAAATATCATATCAAATATAATAATAACGATTAATAAACATATATAGAGGAATATGAAAAGTTAACTGACACATTAGAGACTACTGCAAAAACACAAAGCATAGCTAATATCAAAAGCCATAAGTAATTGTTTGGGCCAAGACAAAATCATATCTATTGTCTTCGCTTCTTTGAAATTTTTAAATAAAAAAAAGTCCATATGTAGCAAGCCACATAAATATAAATATACGTATGATTTAAAGAATGGTTAGATTAATTTCACAGCTTTTATTTTTTATATATTTAAAACTTATATGTGTGTATTTATTCGGATTGAGGTTTTAGCTCTAATACCATATGAGAGTAGTTTAACAATAACTTTATTATAATTTATTATTTATAATCGATAATTTTTTACTTTGTTACCTTTTTATTAGTTTTTTTTACTTTTTTTAAACCCTAGGCCTCTATCCAAATAATTATCCAACAACATTCACAGGTCACAACCCACCTCATCAATCATAACTCCTATAGCCTTTAGATAGCCCCTCAACTATATCATCAAATTTTAATTTATTTTCTTTACATTACCATAATTAGTTTTTCTCTCAAATCTAGAGTTATCATCTCACCCTCTCACGACATATAACTTTTTAGACCACATAAGTTTATTTCTGATCACACAGGTTAGTCGTTAGCCACATAGTTTAACTCTAAAAATGGTTTCTATCCTACCACTTTACTTGACAACCATTTACAAATAAATCTATGTAAGACAAATCGTTTTACATCCGCCTATGACCATGGACATGACTATTTAAACAGTTTTGCCAAAACTTCTATAGAAGTTGTATGCTTTATCCACATGCCGTAAGTCTTTCAAGTTACCTGTCGATAGTGAAGACTTGGTACAAGGTATTTTCTAAGCAAAATTAGGATAACTAGTTGCCAGCTAGAAAGGTCTCAGACCAAGTCCTAGATAAGTCCATGACTTCTCATATTTAAGATCTCGTGAGCATAACTTCTCATGCCTACTCTAATGATTCTACAACTCCTGATAAATAAGCGATTCTAGCTCCACTAGTTAGTTAGCTAGGGGCCACCTATATGGTCGCACTGTAATATGCTCAATGTAGTTTTCTAAGGAGTTGGTTCTTATATATGAATATAAAACCTTGCCACATAGGCAATGACTTCGCACTATGATTTCCCTTAAAACAACCACATTTTATTTCACAAACCTCCAATATAAAATGATAGGTTTTTAAAATAATTCACAACCCATTTTTCTAATATGATCAATTTATCCCGACCAAACATCTCATTATTTTAGAATAACATATTCTTTAATTATCGGGAGTAATTACTGGAGGTCTCAATACTAATAGTACGAGACTCAGGTAATAAAATATGGTTCACAAAGGTTAGTGCAATCATTTTTTAAAGAAAATGATATAATGCAAATAGATCGGCTATGATCAGCAGCCTTTACATGTGTCTAATTATGCATTTTGTAAACATTTAATTTTATGAACTAATATCAATATGATCGAATGAGTGATTTATCTTGCTTTTGGTCAACGAGAAACTTTTTAGAATCGATGTTTGAGAATTTTTCAATTGCGAACTACATGTGAAACGAGAGAAATCTAAATAAAACCCTAAATAAATAATATTATTAATAGTAACATTGGATAGATCTTAATTTTAGAAAAATTCAGAAAGTTGAACGAAGTCAATCAGACTTATGGTTTAAGAAATATCAATTTTAGAAGCTTAAATGAATTTCTATTCAAAGACAAAAGAATTTATTTTATAAAAAAATATTTCAGGGAATAATGCACCGTGGGGTCTCTTTCATAGACACATAGGAGACTAGCTCATAATAGACTAGGTCTACTGAGCTGATGATAGGATGGTTGAGTGGATTTGGCTCACAATTGACGAATTAATGTGTGGGGCCTAGTGATGAGTGATATGGCCTATATAGACTATGTGCACGGGATCAATCAGAAGAGTGGGTACATGTTTTAATGTTTTCTTTTCTTCTCCTCTTCTTTTCTCCTTCTTTCTCATTCCTTCTCATTCTTGCTTCCTCCGTTCCTCACCACACAGAAGCAAAGGCTAGCATGGGTCCACGGGTGGTAACCAATGGTGGATGGCAGTGATGGCGATGGAACAAAGCTCGAAGGAAGGTTAACAGGCTTTGGAGAGATTGATGGGTAGTGCGCATGGAAAGGAACATTCTATTGGACATGTTATTATTTAGCATCAAAGTGCACGGGGGCCAATCGGACTAGGCAGAGATAGGAGTGAGTTGACGATGGTCCAATCAGAGCGGGTGATGCCTTGTTCATGCGAAGGTTTAAAAGTTCTGCTTAGCTCTAGTGTAGGTCTTTATTTTTGAGGTTTAAGAGTGTGCCAGTCAATTTGACCCTACAATTGATAAGGAGATAAAGAGGATGAGATCTGCGAGCCAATCAGCCAATGATCCGAGATGGCTCACCCTATCTTCTTGTTGCCGATAGGAAGGTGACGCTCGTGCATCGACTGAAAAGCCAATAAAGGTGTAGAATAAAATAAAGGATTCATCGGCCGAAGAGCCGATAACGCTCCGAATAGAGTAAGCGATAAAAGCAGGGGACTAGACCCGAATCCCCCTGAAGGCATGAGAACCAGTGACCACTATGACGGCATTGTTAGAGCCAGTCTCGATAGATTGGACAAAACTGAGACAGTATGAGACCAAGGCTAATGGCACAGAGACGGTGAAGGCTAGATCGAACGGGGCGAGGCCATTGGTTGCTTATCAGCAGAGGATCCGATGCAGGCGTATATCTAACCTCATCGGCTAACTGAGCCAATGGAGAATGAAACCCGATAGATCCCTATGCCAGCCCTATCGAACACGAACCTAATAGATCAAACCTAATCGAGATAGTATCAGGCTAGATCCGATTGAACTAAATTGATTGCTAGCAGATTAATCATCGAGGAGTAAGATAAATATATACGTGTATCAGCTGAACAACCAATACGTTAGACATGAGGCGCGGGATAAAGATAACTCATCGGCTACTCACTCCGATGAAACATCACGCAAGAACCTATCAGGCCAATGACTCAATCTACTGCCACTAGTCTTGTAGGTCGGACCTAACTGATGTAGTACGAGGCCAACAATGATGGAGGGAAGCCGATGAGCCTATAGGTGTCACGCGAGTGTGATGTGGTACGTTCGATTGGACTAAGAGGTTGGACCTAATCGATAAAGTCTTAGACAAAACGAACGGACCAGGATAGTAGCGGGACTTACTTCTTCACCGAAGATCGAACCTTACCGATGCAATCTCGTGTCGAGAGCTAGAACTCGTCAGAGTAAACCTAGATGAGCTAGGGTAGCGATGCGTAGAAGATTATATTGATGTATGATCTCGTTGATTATTATACAAGATTACAGGGGTCTATATTTATACCATGGAGTTACAAGAGTTCGACACGGTTACAAATAACCCTAAACATTATTTACTAAACATAAAAGAAAACTATCTCTAAGAAGTTTACGATACTAATCAGACTTACCTCTTTTACATGATATATTCTATATAGATAAAGTACATTGTCATGGTTTCCACGGCTTCTTCTTAGACTTGGTTCCATCTGGATAAATTTTTGTTTTTGACTAGACCGAATTCATCATTAATCCATCCAATCGGCTTTCTCACTATATCAATTGGCTTTCTTCCATAAGCTGATCGGTTCCTCCATCGGTTGATGTAGGCTAACCAAATTTTGGCCTTAACAGTTATGAGAAGAGTACCATTACAATCTCTATTCGGATACTTTTGGTTATCATGACACATGGCTGATATGATGTTAAGGTTGTGTATTATAGATAAATCTATGTACCTCCAATCAGAGTAAAACTATTCAAGTAGCCAAGCTCACGGTTATGGATGAGGTTAACAATGTTTTTTATAATTAGTCCCACATTACTAAATAATGATAATAATTTGGTAATTAATGATGACTAGTTATCTTATTGGATGGAGATATTGTATCTATGCAACCGGGGTGGTTTCTAAAGTTGGCTTGGGCTATGTAGTTATAATGTGCTGCTTAGTATTGATTTAATATTGATTAATTACTCTACTGTTTTACTACTCTTAAATCTTTGTTAAATGTTGCTTTTATAAATAAACTCTATTATAACTTTGTTATTTCCCTTGTAACTATATATTTGCTGTGTAACTTGCTGACTATTTCATATACTCATATTGCAATAATCATCAACCTCAGGTGAAGAAGACTTTTGAATGAGAAGACTCTTCTTATATCCCCAGTTAAGTTGCTAGGTGTGAAGCAGAAGCCTCGCTATTTTTTTCTATTTTTTCTATAGTTTTCTCGATGAGGGCTAAGTGTCTTTTTTAAAGTATTTATTGATTTAGTTTTGTTATTATTGTATATTTAAATTATTAGATTGTATATGTTGATTGATTCTTAGATGATGATTAAATGCATAAATTAGTTCGAAAATTATTAGTAAATTTCTAGGCATGAAAATTTGGCTATGCTAGGTCAGAAGTGGTGGCTTGGGGTAGGAGGGAAGAAAGAAAGGATATGGGTAGCCCAACTAGTATTTCTCTATTTTCTAAGTATTTTTCTAGAATGGAAATTGGAGGGTTTTTTATTTGAGGTGTTGAATTAAATTTTGATTTTTGGACTCTGTAAAATTAAAGGAATGATTTAAGTGAAACCTTAATATTTTTGAAATGATTTACTATTTAAGATTATTTGAATAAATTTGTAAAGATGATACAAAGATGGGGAATTCTCTGGACTAAAGGATACTGACACTGGTTTTTATTAGTTAAATTTCTAGTTAGAGGTTTAGGATGTAATTTGAAATAAGGGGATTGTTTTATTTGGAGAGGAGTTTCGAATCCGGATTTTTGGGTTACAAGGATCTATTTAATTAAGATTTCAGGTATAATTCTTTAATACACACAAACTAAAATTTTTGTACATAGGATTTTATTAAAATAGTTTTCAATGCTAAGCAGAAACCGAAGCGTTACATCACACATTACTAGCTAACTCGAAGCCGTGTTACTGTAGTGTAGTTACTACTAGTTATAGTGCTACTATAGGGTAGTTTAACTCTTGGTCTATGCATGCAGTTACAGCTACTTCTCACTTGAGAAAAAAAAAGACACTTCCAGTTTCACCAGGAGAGAGTTGGTGCCTATGAAAAATCTAATGTCATTTAAGATGTGTACTGAGGCAGTACTACACTAAGCATCAAGATCAAATCCAAGAACAGGGGACTAATTAAACAGCCTATAGGCCAAAATCTACAATTTCCGGAATCCTCTCCGTGAAATCCATGGATTCGATTCAGACGAGCAGCAAACAAAAAGATGTCCGTTTCCAATGAAGGAAAGCTTGAGAGGCAATTTGAAAAACTTGTAATGTAGCCATAGCTAGACTGGTACCCTGACTAGCTGGTAGCCAAATCATTCAGCATTGATGCACACATATATAGTAACTCCCACCATATCTAATCAAAAATATACTGGGATTATTTGGAACATTAGGAATTTTATTTATAGCGTTTAGTTCTGTTCCTATGAAAATACTCCAAATTCCTTCATTTAAAAGGAGGCCTAAGTTATCATGTAGTTCGTGTAGTTTTCTTTGAACAATGAAAATGATTGGCATCTTCGGCATTGGTTGTACTCGCTAAAAGCATATTGGTTGTATTTTACACAGTTGAAGTTAAAAAAAACTCATAGCATTAATAATTGTAGGCAGATAGAGTTGCATGACAATGTAATTGTCAAATATATGAGTCAGCGAAATATATAGATAATTTTTTTTAAAAAAATCTAAGGCTCGACATGCCTAAGAACATACTACTACAGTATCGGAATAATGTGTGGACGCAGAACTCCTCCTGGCGTTGCGCCAATAGATCACCAGGTGTGGTGCATCTGTGCATGGACGCATCCCTGGTCTGCTAGCTAGCAGCGGCTGGTCCAAGCAACAATGCAAAACTCTCTGCAACGTTGCATATTTGGACTGAGATAAGCAGTCAACACGACAAGCAACCGAACATTCTTTAACCGGCTCACGCGTCCTCTAGCTGCTTGGATCGTTACCCCCAAGATCATTAATCAGTCAGAGCCATGGCAAATCAACAGCGTGCACTCAGCTTTTAGCAAGCCATCACCGGTCACCGCTGTGTTAATTACTGTGCGTCCATGATTGCCGGCGACGAGGACCAAAAGACGCGTCGCCGTCGCCGTCGAAAAGTCGTAGCATTAATGTAATCACCATATGTCATACGCATGCCGTATAGATTGCAGAAGCAGTATTAACTGGAGTTAAACCTGGCAGGATCCCAAGTTAATGCAGCCAAGCAAGTACACAGCCTCAGTGTTCAATGTTCATATGCATGCTAGGAGTAGTTCGCTCGCTAGCTAAAGGCAAAGGAAAGCAACTGACATGCGTGGCCCACAAGTCAGCGGCACATGGATGACAGATGGATGCAAAAAAAGGGGAAAAATAAGAATCCTCACTGTTCAGCCCTAGCGAGAAAAGCTAGGCAAGGGGGGCAGCTGGCATGCGTGGCCCACATGTCAGCCACAGGTGGATTCAATTAAAGTAGCCCCGCGCGCGCGCGCACGGCGGCGCGGGCGCGGGGGCGGGGGCCCGGCGGGCTCGCTCGCCGTCGTGGTGGCGTGCGGGTGAGTAAATGATGCAAAGATTGTGTCGCGGATTGCGTGGTCCGGGGCGTCGTCAATGCCACTGCGCCATGCATCTCGCCGTCCGTCAATGCTCGTCTTTGCCGCGCATGCATGCATGCGTGGTGCATGCAGTTTTGTGCTGCTACTCCTCCTGCCACTAGGCAGCTCGCGTGGATGGGGTCCAAATTAATGCATGTCTTGCGTTTTTGATGTGGCCGTGTCCATTGATTAATCTTTGTTTAATTACTTGTGTTGTGGCTGCACTGATCCGCAGCTCTTGATAGTATGTAGTAAACCCCAGCGTAGGTGATCAGATGGTGCATCTACTTTTTAATTTATTTATCTTTTATTCTCTCTTAACTAATTATAACTATTTTTTATTTATTTTAAAAATGTAAATCTTTATATTTTAAAACGGATAAATGTGATTTCGGCCATTGGATCATCAAGATCGTACGCTATAACTAATCGCCTGCATGTGCATATATATAGCATGATTTACCAGGTGCTTTTTATAACCAGCGCACGTGTAACACGTGCGTGTTTCAGCTGGGAAAATTAGTATCGATTAATGTTTCTAACAGGTCCTCTTTTAAACCTTTCTTCCTCCTTCAACCTAAAAAATTATAAACAAAGAGTAGCTTCATGACAATTTGGGAGGAAGTAACAGGGAGGTGGTACTAAATTTGTTTGAAGTATTTTTTTTTTGATTTTACTCAGCTAAGGGCTTTAAACGGTTATTAAATTCATCCAACATTCTAATATAGTTACAACTATATATACCTCATTATCTCAAAAATATATAAAAAATAAATAAGAAATAATAATTTTTTTAGAAAATAAGAGTACTTCTTAATTATAAAAATAGATGTAATATAGCAATAATAAGAGTATTTTAAAATAGCAAAAATAAAAAAAATGGTTAAAAAAGACGAATAATAGAAGATTATGGAAAAATAGAGGAAAAAAAGAAAATTAGGTAAAATAAAAAAAATTAGTGCATATGTTAATATGAAAGATACATGACATCTAAAATTAATAAGAGTATGGTCTAATAGGAAAAAGAAGGAAAATACGATAAGTATGAAAAAAAAGAGGGAAATAAGAAAAATATAGAAAAATGGAGAAAAAAGTATAAAGGGTTAGGAAAAATAGGAAAAACAAGATATTGTGTTAATATTAAAAAATATAGGAAATCTAATAGTAATAACAATATATCGTATATGATATTTTTACATAAAGCTGTATCGGTTTATGGTGCTACCGGCATAGGAGAGACGCAGCCAGATTTGTCCACATATGTTTTATATTCCATCAATCGAAGTGCTTTACACAAAGGTTAGCAATACTCTTCACCTAATAACCTTTTAATGCTAGGACATTTAAATTTATTAATTTTTTAAAGTAATTCTTTACTTGTAACGTAGATAAACCGATAACAAATGTACAACGCGAACTAATAGTTGAAGGAGTTGTATTATTTTCTCAGTGTAGCTGATGCCCACAAACCTAAGGGTTGCTTATATTGTCCATGCAAAACTACAAGAACCAGAAGTAGTACTCTTCCTGAAGGATTTTTAGTAGTCACTTAATACACTCAGGATTCATGCCTAATTATAATTGTTGAACCAAGCATAGAGAGAGAGTGGTTGTAATGAAAGACGATGAAGAAGAAGGAAACAACATTCCCTACTGGACTCAATATAGTGGCTTTGCAGATACTACAATGGGCGAGGCGAAAGAAGGAGTTGCAAAAGATTACAGTGCAGATGATCTTGGCCAGATGTTGTGTGATGCAAAGAAAGACTGTGAAAGTAAAAATGAGCTAAATAAATTGGAGCATATGTTAGTGGACCATAAAACATTGTTGTACCCCAATTACAAACAGGGGCACAAAAAGTTAGGTATCACACTGAAATTCTTATAATGGAAGGTAACAAATGGTGTGATCGATAAAGCATTTGAGAAGTTATTGAACTCATAAAGAATATTCTTCTAGAGGGTAATGAATTGCCCGTAACAACACACAAAGTAAAACAGGTAGTCTGCCCTCTAAGACTGGTAGTCGAGAAGATATATACATGTCCCAATGATTGCATCCTCTACCGTGGTGAGAAGTATGAAAACCTAGATGTATGCCCACTTTATAAGGCATTGTGAAACAAGATCAAACGAGATGATCCCGGTGATGTTGAGGAACAACCTTCGAAGAGACACCCTACTAAATTCATGTGATATTTCCCTATAATACCACGTTTGAAGCGATTGTTTAGAATTTAAAAACAAAGCGCATGCTAAAATAATACGTTGGCATGCAAAACAACGTAAACAAGACGTGATGTTGAGACACATCACCGATCGGTCCCAATGGCGAAAACTCAATAGAACATTCCTAGACTTTAAAAATGATATAAGGAACATAAGGTTTGGTTTAAGTATGAAAACCTAGATGTATGCCCACTTTATAAGGCATTGTGAAACAAGATCAAACGAGATGATCCCGGTGATGTTGAGGAACAACCTTCGAAGAGACACCCTACTAAATTCATGTGATATTTCCCTATAATACCACGTTTGAAGCGATTGTTTAGAATTTAAAAACAAAGCGCATGCTAAAATAATACGTTGGCATGCAAAACAACGTAAACAAGACGTGATGTTGAGACACATCACCGATCGGTCCCAATGGCGAAAACTCAATAGAACATTCCTAGACTTTAAAAATGATATAAGGAACATAAGGTTTGGTTTAAGTACGGATGACATAAATCCTTTTGGGGAGATGAGCAGCAGTTATAGCACTTGGCATGTGACCCTATGTATCTACAACCTTTCTCCTTGGTTACGCATGAAGCGAAAATAAATTATAATGCTAGTGTTTATTCAAGGCCCAAATCAATCTAGTAACGATATTGATGTGTACCTAAGACTATTAGTTGAAGAACTACTATTGTTGTGGAATGAAAAAGGTGTATTTGTGTGGTATGAGGACAAACAATCGCAATTTAATCTACAAACATTGCTATTCGTAACCATCAATGATTGGAGTAGAAGTGTCTAAGCAAGTGAAGGAGCACTTTAAGTAGTGAAGTTTAGAGAAAAAGGCTCCAATAGACTTAGCAACAAGGGCATTTTTTAGAAGATGTGTAAACCAACAAAGAAGAAAATCTTATTGGACTACGAACGCTTGCTTATTAAGTCCTATCAGAAGATGAACATATGGTAGTCTAGTGTTGTTCCCTAGCTCAGACAGTAAGCAAGACAAGCAGTTAACCCGATGCCATCTAAATGGAAAATCAATATGTAGTAGTTTATAAAAGATATAAGTCTCACCAAAAGATCACATACTAAGGATGACCCCTGTCGAGAAGGTATCACAAGCTGCTATCATGCCTAGATTTAAGCTCGATGAACCACTTATCAGGCCAAAGCTAGTTAGGAACCTACCAACATAGATGTGCCGATTCCATAGTTGGTACATCAAACAATAAAGAAAAGGTAGGGTCATGTTCGTTGTTTGAATTAAAGATAATGATTATTTTCATAGGGAGTCCAAGATTGGGTGAACTTTGAGAACATCTATGAAGTATACTATCAAGATGTCCTTGACCTCTCTCTTGTTAGTTGCTAGGTTCTGTAAGTGTTGTTTTATTCCTTACCTTAGTATATTTATATGTATCATCGCTCTATTTACCGTGTACAGCCTAACTCACTTCTTTTTTTATGTGTTGTAGAATGGAGATTCAAATATGCCATAGGGATGGGTACTTTAAGGTGGGTTTCATGGACCTCGTGGTTATTAACAAAAAAACTATATGGGAATTTTCACAGGAAACAAATATGAATATTCACGAATTCCTAGTGCAGCAACATTACAAGACATTTATACTTTTGTCTTTACAACTTTAAGTGAGTTTTTCTTTTGTACCTTTTTTCTTCTCGTAGACGCATAATGTTATATCTATTAATTAATACAATGTGTAGATTTCACTGGCTTTTCTTTGTGATAGATGTTGCTGAAAGTGGGATCCATGTCCTGCACTCCTTGAAAAACCAATGGAGGATTTTAAAAAAAAATCATAAAATTGCTTAATAAGTAATATCATATATTGCATTGTAATTATACATGCTTCTATTATAATTATGTATATCAAACAACATTATCGTTTTTAATTATAGGGTGTGGGTATAGTTTCATAAAGATATGTGCGATCGAAAACAATTAATGTGAGGATGAAATTTTCGGTACGTACATGGACAAAAAATGTATATCTCATTTATTCTATAATACAAATATTTTATAACTTCATTTCTACTTTAGTGTTTAAGACAAGAAAAGAAGAACAACTTGTACGGTTACTACGTTTGTGAATTTACTCACCGTCTTACGTAAAGCATTAACACTAATAGGGATATTCAAGTATGTAAACATCATTCATACATAATTTATACTTTTCTCATTGCGTTGAATTATTGATTTAACATATTTACTTTTTTAAAAAAAATGACAAACTTTATGTATGAAGCAAAAACTCCTAGTGGATTATATATTATATATATAATAATACAATAATAAAGAAAATAACAAACAAATACTATAGCATAATAAACAAACAAAGTAGTACAGTAAAACAACAAGTACCGATTGGTTACATTACTAAAGATATATTTTTAGTACCAATCAATTAAATCAAACTAAAAATACACATTTTTAGTTCCAAAGTACTAAAGAATAGTGTTTCTACCTTAAAAAAAAGAGTGATTCCTATAAGAGGAAATTAAAATGTTTTCATGTATAGCACAAGAAAATCTACCAAATTTGCATATTTGTTGGTCTTTTGCTAATGTTATAGGAAGATTGTATTAGTATCAAATATCAAGATTCAAAGATTCATTTATACACTATTTGCTAGTTTTCAACCTAAAAAAGCTAAAAAAACATAAGAAAGAAGAAAAACCATAATAATTAATAATATTTTGGAGGATTGTAGGATATTTTGAACTAGAAATGTAATAAACCTTAATTATCTTGGACTCTTGCACTTCAAAATTCTTGAAAACCACAAACACTGCGAATCTAGATGATCTTCACCTGTTCCAGGATCGCATGGTACATTTGGTTCTACCCAGGATATTTGCTGTATTTAACTTGGTTGAACTGATATATCAATAATTACCTGTGTATGGATATATACAACAAACTCATGTAACACTATTCATTACTCCATCCTGGTACATACGTGCGTGTGTGTCTCTATATATATATGAGTAAGTGCGTGTGAACAATAGATAAATTAAGCACTTGCACGCGTAGTACTACTGTACGTAAAATATACTCTCGAATGGAAGACATCTGGGTACGGTCGCCATGTGTGCCAATCGAATCACACTATACACCTATTTATACGTACGTTGTACGTACGCCATGCTTTCAGATCATCGAGATCCCTAGCTAGCTACGGTATCTATTCATATATATACTGCGATACACATTCATAAAATAATATATGTTCTCTGACGAGAGCTTTTACTACATGTCTGTGTATTTATTGACCGGCCTAGCTGAGATACAGTAGCCTGAAATTTCTTTCACTTGAAAAAATGGGACATAAATAAGTTGAACTATGGTGCCTACTTGGATCGTAAGCTGCCGTACGCGCGTACACGCACGTGCCAAATATACCATTTCGCCTACGTGCAATGCGTACATATATTTGTACGTACGTGCGTGTTGTTGGTGCAGCGCTGCAGGCCGTCGCATCTATTGGTTACCGCGTCTATTCAAGAATGATCCAATTAAACAACGGATTGTGATTTTGTACTTATACTCTTAACAATGTTAAGGTCAATTTAGTGTCAAATAAAAGAAAACTTAAGTAAACATGAAAAACAAAATTTAAAACTAGCCACGACTTATAAACCTGGTGCAGTCTTGTATCAACAAAAGAATCCATCAAGAGGACCACATGGATCTACGTGTGATGCAACGTATGCAGGAGAAATGTTCTTCTTTCCCATAAAGACATGTCCATGGTTTCTACGTGTTACATATCTAAATAGTTGTAAAATCATTTTTAAAAAAACTTCAACAATATAGATCAATATGTGATCGCTCCATGAGCAAACTTACAAGTTAAATTCGATAAAAAAACAAAAATGAGTGCATAACTTATTGTTTTTTTCAACTTATATACTAGAATTTAACCTTATATCTCTATGGAGTATATTATTACTTATTTTAATTATTTTAAAATTTGTTTAAATAATATGCATCAGAAACGAGAACCGTCCCATGCAGACTAGATACCCTGTGTGCATGCTCAGATCGAGGTGAGCTTATCATACTTACGTGTGCTACGTCACGTGTACGCGTGTCGTATACGTACAAATTAAACAGGCCGGGGCTGGGTTGTACGTATGGCTACGTGCGTGGTCCTCTACTACTACTGTTGGAAATAACTATCTCGATCGGCGGGAGCTGTGTTCTGCCGTTGCATAACTGTATATGCAGGTTTTTAGCACTACTAGTAGCATGCATGCAGTTCAAATCGTCACGGTATATCCATATATATTTACTGATTTACGAACGAACGTAACATTGGGTGTAACCGTGTAACTGGTTGGTATTAAGTGAAGTCCATGGATCGGCTTACTCAGCGGATTCAGGCTAATAAATCGTCGGGGTCTTCTATTACATCGTGGAACCATCCTCTCTAGTAATACTACTTCCTCTTTTTTCTCTAGTAATATTACTTTCTCAATTTTTTAATAGATGGAGTTGGTTAGTTTAATTTGGAACAAACGAACGTCAAAGTATTGAAAAATAGATGAAGTAGTAATTAGCATAATTTTCTATAGGATTTATATAATACCATCAGTGTCAGCTGGCACCACAAAAAGGGCTGGATCACCCCTGCTTACTAGTATTTCAATTTGTTCGACTTGTTTGATGGTAGGACACATTCATGGGTTAATTCATGATCACCGATTTTCACATTCTGATAAGCCATCTTATCAGAGAGATGGTTGCTGGTCGTCAGCTAATCTATTTTCTCCTCACATATAAGGAGAAGAGGACATTGCGGTGAAACATAGCTTTTATTTTCTAAATTAGAGTAAGTTTTACAAAACTACACTTTGACTAAACGTACTTATAGATTTAACACGTATGATAAGAAAATATAAGAAACATCATGGATAAATGTTTAATTCTAAGAAATACCAGAGTTTGTTCCAAAATGGAATTGCCAAATCAATGACGTTTTTTATTGGATTTTCTCATGATACAATACATATATTTAGCACTAAATTTATTATATTTATGGTTAAATATCACAAAATTACATATTTAATGCTAAAGCTTTTAGTGTTTAAATCCTAGCAAGCAATTATTCTTTTGGATTTTTTTCCTTCTTTTTTTGTTAATTTTAATTTTTTTAATCTTCATTTCAAAACCAAATTAACCGGCATTTGACTTTTCACGGGAGTATGAATGCATGATCTTGTCTATGCAGATTAACTACAGTTGCGATTATTCGTATAGTATAAGCAGCACACACACATCTCTTGCACGTACGTACTATAGACTATACAGAAGCAAGTTGGCGTGAGTAAATTAAATTACAATATCACTTACATGTTATAGTAGCAGCCAGCAGCAGCGTCAGTACACAGGTTGTAGCAGCTAGCTGCATATGCATGGCCCATATTTATCTGCGTGCAGTATATGCATGCACACACACACGTACGTACCCCGAGAAATCCGGCCAATTTATACACAATATCTATATGGTTGTAGATCTAGCCACGCGCGCAGTACGTACACGTACTCGATGATCACATATAGCTGGCAATATCTGCATATGCAGAGATCGAGCAAAACGAAACATTTTGTGCAGGGAATTGATGAGGATGATATGTAGATATTTAGTATATCCCTGCAGCCGGCTGCAGCGTGTGCATGCATGCTATGCATGGTGCATATACGCGTACGTACGTGCCTGCTACGGGGGGAGCATATACGTGTAGGGGAGATTGAATGAATCTGATCCGTCCATCCATTGGGTCACCGTAATGGTGCAAGACACGTTCTTGGCGTCGGGTGAACGAATGAACACTAGCTGTACCCTTTTGATTTGATGTATCGATCAAGAAATTTCAGCTTCAGTAGATGTAGTGGTGAGTACAATCTCACGTACGTAGATGCATGTATAACTCCATATCCCATCGGTATTTAAACCTTGATCGATGGTCATATTTAAAGCAAATGGTTCTCTTCAAATATGATTTTTTTTCATCGAATTTTGTCTGGTTTAGGGATGACGATCCGACACGTGGGTATGGCTAACCATGGCTACCGCGCTCGATGAGCATAGCTTGGGTTCTTGTTTTTTTTTTCTGCATAGGCATGTCCAACGCAAAGGCCTGAGATCCTAGCAGGCAAGCGTGGATGTTGTTTTATGGTCGTTGGTAATTCATGTACGATTTGATATTTGTGTTTCTAGGTTGTGTTCAAGTATGTTGATTTGTGATCTTTGTTTAATTATCTAACCATAGATATATTATTGATATTTGAAGTATCTAATAGATACCAATTATTTATTGGGTATTGGGTGCCTAACGGGCATGAACGTGGGCGTTGATTTGTCCGCTAAGGGGGTTGGGCCAGGCAAGACGTATCGGATCTTGGGTTAGGTATATTCTTGCTCTATCCGAGGTCGTCCTGACCTATGTTAATGAACTCATTAATTTTACCTCCATTTTTAGTGTCACATCATTCTCTCCTGCCACGAGAAAGTTTACCAGAATCTTTACATCTCTCTCATCAATTCAGGTATGGTTGCTTGTATAAATAATTCTGTGTTGTGTACAACAAGGTTTGAAATTTCGGTTTAAAGTTCTTGGAATTTCAGACAACCCCCAGCGCCAAAATATTTCGCCCAAAAATTTCAAAAATTTCCCTTTTTGAATGTAGCAAATTTATTCAAATTTGGGCAAAAAAATGTTCAAATCCAAATAATTCTGATCCAAAATTCCTGAAATTTCACAAATTTCCATGCCCATGATATATTTGTGTATACTGAGATAGCAAACCCTGGTATACACTATACGTGGGTGTGAGGTAGCACTCATCACACCCCTCGATCCCTCCCTCTCCGGGCGTTCGTGCGCCCGCACACACGACGCTACCGAACGCTTCGATCGATCGATCTCATTAACTGCTGCATCATATCGATCGGGATTCAGAATCCAGCGACGACAGCCGGCGATCATGCGTATGATCCGCCCGTAAATGCGCATACTGTACCTACGCACATCCGTCCATCCATCTCCTCCATCGCCGTCGATCGTCGCTAGTAAGCCAGCGATCGATGCGCCCGTCGTTGCGGGGAGACATGGGCGAGGACGACGACGACGGAGACGACGCCGCACCTGACGCAGCGGTGCAGAGATCTAGGAGCACAGGAAAAAAAAACTGAAGAACCTATAGGAGCCGAATCGGATCGATCGATCAAAATCGACGTGATTTCGCAATGAATTGAGTGCGATTCGGGACCAACGGGTGATTTAACTTTTGCATGTGCTGAATACCAGCGCTTGTTCTTGGGACCCACCGGTCAGCCAGTAGCAGTTGGCAGCAGAGATCAGGATTGGATTCAACATTTCAACTGCTTGATGATTAATTCTAGCTCCGTTCTCTCCATGTTAATTGATCATCACGTCACTCCATCGATCGATCGATTGATCGTGCGTGAATGCGCGAGCATTGATTGCTGATGCTTCTAGCTAATTTGTGTGTTATGAATGTGATGGGTTCAATTCGTTGGATACTCTATCTGCTTGCTTAATTTTCACATTCACTTCTCAGGCCGTCTATATATTCCTTTTCCAATGATTTTGCATTTGAAAATTTTCAACTTTTGTACTTGTGTGTAAAAGCCATCATAACTTTATTATTAAATTTATAGTTTTACAATACTTCATCTTAAATTTATAATTTTGATATATCTATTCTAATTTATCTATAGTTTTCTCCGATAGTTTAGTCTAAGAACCGGTTGTTTTAAGAGATTACTTAAAACAATTCTTTAATACCTTCAATTCTCAACTCCAAATTAATTGAAATCTACAAAGCACTGCAAGTCTGCAATGTGCATTGATCATCTCGCGACCCCCACACGGATTTCATAGCATTATTGTTCATTATACTTGAACAGAACTACGTTCAATGAACAGCCGCAAAGAACTGTATACGGCATTAAAACCACTAGCTAATATTTGAGTCACAACACTGCAGCAAATTAATTAAAAGATCAATCGAGTAGACTGTCGCATTAACAAACAACTTACGGTGATGAGATCGATCGATATTTAACTCCCGGATTTGGTACGTACCAAGCTTCGTGCTGCATGCTAATGGTTTCCGCTGTGAAGAGATCCACCGATTTTAATCTCTGAGATCCTACTGGGACGTACACCCGGAACATTCATCTCCCTCTCTGCAGTGGCCAGTAATAATGCTAGGTACTGTTGCAAAAAAATTAGCAGATTTAATCGATTTGGGGTGTAGTGCAGTACTTCTCACCAGGCATTGATACGGCAACATCGTTTCAGTTTTTGTTCTTGAAAAGATTTTGAGACATTGCTTTCATGTTTACCGATGTAGGTTCTGGGAGGTTCGAACTTTACCGTAGTTTTTACGGTCGTACACTCGATATCATTTTTTGACTGAACCGGATTTATCCAGCTTTTTTTCCTATCAATCAGAGATCATCATGTCTGTGAAGCTTACCAGTAAATAGACACAGTACTAGTACATTGTTTTGCAAAAGAGATACAATTTGAAAGTTTTGTTCTATATGTCTGCTTAATTGAGCGATTTGTTGGCGTGAATTTTCATAATCAGCACCTCCAGTTCCATTTCTGAAAATAAGATCACAATGTAAAAGCAGGACACGCAGTAAAAGGATAAATATATATCGATTTAATTTACCCTTAAAATTTCAGTAAAATATAGAATATGTTAAGTTATATTGAGAAGCTTGATCAGCTATAAAAAAACTAAAATTTCAAGTTGGTTCATATGAATACTTGGTTAACTATTTTTATACCCTATTACAAAACTAAAGACTATTAAAAAATTAAGCAAATAAAGCAGAAAAATCTTCCTCTTTTAGAGATTTCAATCTTACGAGTTTTCACTCTAAGACAATATAGGGTTGATTCTCTTTTCATCACGAAGTAAAAGGAAATCCAAAAGAAATGGAAGAAGAAAATAAACTCACACATACATAGGGAAATACTCAAAATTTAAATTATGAAATTTAAATATAGAATTTTAATTGTAAAATTTAAATGTAGAATTTCAATTGTGGAATTTAAACTAAAACCAAGATAAACATTATTGTATTAATTAAAATATATTTACAAAGTTAATAAAATTCTCTCAATAATTTAAAAAAGCTCTATAAAACTCTTCTAATTTTACTTCATTTTTCCTCAACTCAATTTTTTCTACATCTCTCATAACTCTCATAAAAAGTTCTAAAAGATTAAAAACCTTCCAATGCCTATAAGTCAAGGGTGTTAGTTATCTTTAAGATAATGTTTTAATTGTCTTTAGAGTGAAAGTCTAATTATTAAAAAATTTCAGCAAACGGATTTGAAATGGACAGCTCTAATTGCACCACGTTACTGTCATATGAAGAACCACACAATTCAACGCACAACCGTACAAAATCCTGTCACCACCGCCTCCACATCATCCGCACCAATTAGGAGCTGACACGCGTCCTATGGGTGGATCATGTGTGACCACGCCCTTGCACGCACACGCACACCTGCGTGCCCATGTGGCTAGGCCACCTACCGTGCCACCTAGGCCATACGCTCACTCACACGCCCATGCTACCACGCTCGGGCATCGTGTGTGCCCATGTGCCACTGCTAAGCTGACACAATGCTAGGTCATCGTGCCCTCTCGAGTCGCCTTCATACCAACTATACCTATAGGCTACGGTTGCTCATCTGGGCTGAGCTGACATGGGTTGACACTGTTGGGCCATCTTCAAATTTTTTTTATTTTTCTCTTCGATTTATTTTCATGAATTTTTGATACTTGCACATGTAACCTTAAAAAGCTTGTTACGAAGATCTCTTCTTAAATTGTCCGTTCACCTTATATTCAATTTTATCATCTAATATCCTTAATTACCTCAACTTCTCCTCAAATCTAATCTAATTCTAATCTGCTATTGATCTTGATCTGAAAGAATCTACACACATACACATATACAGATTAAATAACCTATAGGGACGGAAATTACAAGTCATACACACACGTCAACAAATATCAAAACTCTAAACCAAAATTTTAACTAGATTGTTAATTTTATATCACAAATATTTTAAAAACCACTGTTTAATGTCATATATATATATATATATATATATATATATATATATAACAGAAGACTGCACCCACATTTCATCAACCTTTTTCTATCAAATGTTTTAGGACACTTTTCTACCAAGTTGGAGCACAAAAGTGAAATGAAAAAAAAAATTCCAAATGCCGACATGAGATAGATTTTGATGCTGCCAGAGAAAATGTGACGCTGCCAAAACGATAATCTAGACTGAAATGTCATGAAAAAGATGTCAAGATCACAACTTTGATTTCTCATTTGGAAAAAAACCAACAAACTTCAGTTCTCTTTTGTGATCAATATAAACATCATCATCTATGTTACTCTAATCTATTGTTTAATCACTTGCTTTTATACACACAAGAGGTAGTAAAAACAAAAATGCAGACTAGTGGTGGAAACTAGAGCCCCACTCACGAAGTCTCAAGCAGACTAGTTCGAAGCTTGTGGTGAGTGGGGCCCACACTTAACACAACAAGACATTGGTTTCGTATGCAGCCTTGTCACCACACCAGCATGCAGCAGTCATCAGTCACTCATCCCCGATTTGGGATCATGTGACTACCGTATGAAGCCAGAGGAGCAGAGTGTGTTGACTTTGAAAGAGTCTCAGCCACTCAGCTTACAAGAAACGATGAACAGTATTTTACTGTTTAAACAATGATTTGTTCTGTTTTAGACGATAGCGACGGTAAAATGTTGTAGCGAAAGACTCAGTTTACTGTACGCCTCTGCTTTTTCTCTTCTAAAGTCAGAGGATCTGGACGCCTCATCCCCATGCACCATTCTGACCCTTTATAAATCATCCACCCAGCTACACATTCCTTTCCATTCCAGCCTCTCACCCCCGTCTTTGCTTTCTTGCTAGCTCTTGCTGCTATCTTCAGCTTCATACAAAGCAAGAACAATTTCAGCAACCTTGTGCTGTTGCGGGTGTTCTTGAGTTCTTTCTCCTTGTGTGGTTTGGTTGGTTGAGCTGAGCTGAGGTGTAGTTTAGGACTGTGGCTGGCTTTGCATGCTCGCTTGATTGGTCACCTGGAAGGTCGCTGTCTCTGACTTCTGTTTCCTTGCGCTCTTTCTCTCTCTCTCTACCCCCTTTTGCTTTCCAACCTTTTCTTGCCTTTCAATAATGATGACGGAGGAGATGAGGGCTTGTTCTTGAAGTCTCTCCCATCTCATCTCATCTTCATCTTCATCACCACCAGGTCCAAATCCACCTACTACTGTTTTTCTTTTGTCCCTTCTCTCTTTCTCTCTCTTTTCCTCTGTTTTTTTTCTTTTTCAGGTGTTTGTTTTGGAAGTAGGTGCTTGCTAGCTTTTCATTAGGCTTTGGATTTTCCTCTCGTGTTCTTTAGTTTCAGGCTATTAGAGGCTGTTTTCTTGGGGTTTGTCAGGTTCAGGGTTTGAGAAAAGTTCCATCTTTTTGCTCTTTGGGTTCTTCTCTGGATTGGTTCTGACCAACACCAACAAGGCTCTGTTTCTTGCTGGGACTTGGCTCAATTGGGAAGCTCTTATCCTATTTTGGGGTTCAGTTCTTTGCCTGAAATTGAACCTATTGGTAGGTTTTAGGTGCTTCTGTTTTATTTGCTAGTTCATCAGGCTTGTTCTTGGTCTCCTGCCTTGAATTGGGTCAAATTGGGATGCTTTTGGGTGCTGTGAGGATGGAGGAGAGGAAGGGATTGATGGGGAGGGGGAGGGATCAGTTCCCCGTCGGCATGCGGATCCTCGCCGTCGACGATGACCCGGTGTGCCTCAAGGTTCTTGAGACCCTCCTCCGGCGCTGCCAATACCATGGTCAGTACTTAAATCAACTGCAGCCGTTTGTACTTTCAGTGTCATCTATGTATTCTTTGATGTTGAAATTGCTGATTTTTCTTCAGTTCTGCATATTAAGAACAATGTTATTTTTGCTTATGCTTGCATTGTTCAATGCTGTACTGTACTGTAGTAGATGTTACAATTAAATCCTTTGTGGTTGTGGAGCTCCATGGATTGCCAGTTTGCCACATGTAGAGTAAATTTCTCAATGGATGTTACCGTCTGAAATTTCACTGATAATATGTGCTACTCTGAATTTATTAGTACTTGATACATTTTAGAACTTCTGGGAATCTTGGTGGTCTTATAATGCAATGCAATATGCCTACTACTTTGGCTCTGTATTACTTCAACAAAAATGTAGACTGATAAGAGCATCTAATGCTGCTTTAACAGTAACATCAACCAACCAGGCTATTACTGCGTTGAAGCTACTCAGGGAGAACAGGGACATGTTTGATCTTGTCATCAGTGATGTACACATGCCCGACATGGACGGGTTTAAGCTCCTTGAGCTTGTGGGACTTGAGATGGATCTCCCTGTCATCAGTAAGTTCAGATTTTTTTCCCTAGTACAAACAGTGTTCTATCGATAGAGAATTGCTATTGTGTACTTGTGCTTCAGTATAAAATGCCTGAGCTGAATTTGAGAGAAAAAAGTGGAGATGTTAATCGAGTATAATGCTTGCAGTGTTATCAGTTAATGGAGAGACAAAAACTGTGATGAAGGGGATAACTCATGGTGCCTGTGATTATCTTCTAAAACCCGTTCGTATCGAAGAGCTTAGGAATATATGGCAGCATGTCGTTAGGAGGAAGTTCAGTAACCGCGAGCGCAACAATCTTTATCTCTCCAAAGAATGCAATAAGCCACCAAGTGCGGATACCGAGCACGGTCCAAACCAGCCTACTTGTGGATCTTCTGACCTAAATGGGAGGACCAGCAAGAAAAGGAAAGAACTACACGGTGACGAAGACGAAGAAGGCAACGATAATGATTTTCAAGAAAATGATGAGCCCTCATCTGCAAAGAAGCCAAGGGTTGTATGGTCAGTTGAACTGCACCGAAAATTTGTTGCCGCTGTCAACCAGCTTGGAATTGACAGTAAGAAAGCCCCCACTCCCCTTGTTGCCTTTTTGTAAATGTCCTTACAGGTTTGCAGCAAACTCATTTATGTTGTGTCCTTTTTACCTTACTGTTGATGCAGAAGCTGTACCAAAAAGAATTCTTGAGCTTATGAATGTGGAGAAACTCACCAGGGAAAATGTTGCAAGTCATCTACAGGTATGGCATTTACTTCCATGACAAAATTATCTGAGTGCATTTTCTTTTTAAAAAAATTATCTGAGTTCTTTTTTCTTTTATCCATTCATGAGCTCTTGAATTTGCTCAACCATCATGCTAGACCATTCTTCTGTACCTTCAGTTGTTGATGCATTTTATCTCAGTTTATGAGCCTGTCCATCATTCATCATCAGGCCTGCATAAAGTGACAGAAAATCTCTTGTCATTATACATGGCGCAAATGCTGCACAGCATCAAGACTCCACCACATGGTTTTCTGAACTCTGAAAACTCACCATTTTATCACATCATTTACTCAACCTGCACAGTAAATGTAGCACAAACTTCAGAAACAGGATTGATTCTCGAACACAGAGATGCACATTCTTCTTCCCTGATGCAAAATTATCATCGATCCCAATGTGCCAGCATCGAATCAATCAAAGCTTCTTTCACCATTTCATCCATGAAGGAGTTTTGCACAAATGTCTCGGTATGCCATTACGCCTGAACACATACGACCACAAACAACAAACGTAGAGGGTAGAGTCGTAGTAGAGCAATGGTAGGCCTCCACTCCTTAAGAGTAAGCGATCCGGACTCCGGCGCCGCCGCGCAGCCACGCTGCTGTTCCCTTCGGAGACGGCGACGCCACGCGGCGCGGCTCAAACTGGCCGGGCTCGTCGTTGTGGCAGCGGGGCAGCGGCGTGGGCGTCGCCGCTAGCGATTGTCAGCAGCGGGGGTGACGCTAGGGGAAGGAAGCGGCGGCGGATTCGGTGGCGAGCTTGAACGCGGCGAGCTCTTGGAGGTGGCGGCGCAAGCGCGTCGGCGATGGGAGCGCAGCGGCCTGCGAGGAGTGGTGGATTTCCAAACACCGGAGAGGGTTTGGTTGAGTTGTCACTGAACTGAACCTATATATTTTGATCGTCCATATCTGAATATGGAGTACTTCAGAAGTTTGCATCAATTTTTTTCTCTAAATTCGTAACATTTTTCGACACGGAAAATTCTTGTGAACATTGGTTGAAAGTGACACACCTATAATGCATTTGGTCTGATCCTCCGGCCTATGTTAATAAATTCTGTAAAATATGACTCTTAATCTCTTATGTACTGTCTGTTTCTCATCACCTTCTATTTAATGTTGATATAGCTAAGAGTTGTAGAGCAGAGCTTAGTTTTCCTAATTCTATGGCTAGCTAAAGTTTTATGGTGTCGTTGAAAAGAAATTGAATGAATTTCCATCATTTTACCTTTGCTATTCATATGCAACTAAGTTTCACTAAATTATTGACATTCTGAGTGTGGAGACATCTCATATGATAAATACTAAATGTTACCCCATCTTTTGCTCACAATCCATCTTGTTGAGTTGACTATTAGTTAAGGTACCACCATGAAAATTTCAAATTTTTGTGCCACTGTACAAATTTGATTTGCATCTTTTGCACTTCTATGGGTTGACTAAAAGAAAGACATGGACACCATTCTGCAATAGTCCAGACTAGGAATCTATATATGTAAATCCTGTTTTGCACTTCTGTTAAATGGTTGGACAACAGTTAGGTGATTTTTCTCCATTTAATGCTTTAATCATCAATTTTTCTGTATATTGTGCAATTTGCTATTTAAATCTAAAAGATGTGATTTACTTTTTAAATACTATTTAAATCTAAAAGAGGTGATTTGCTGTTTAAATGCTCAAGTCCATATCTAATCAGGTGATTTTCATGTGACATGCAGAAGTACAGGCTTTACCTCAAGCGATTAAGTGCTGTAGCATCACAACAAGCTAGCATTGTTGCTGCCTTTGGAGGTAGAGATCCCTCATTTTTGCATATGGGAGCATTTGAAGGACTTCAGAGTTATCAACCTTCTGCATCTTCTTCTGCTCTTGCATCTTTCAATCCACATGGCATGCTAAGCCGAACTAGCCGAGCAGCGGCTTTTGGGCTTCAGGAGCTTGCTCCTTCCAACCCAATTCAGACTGCTACAGGAAATGTCACAATTAACCATTGCTTAGAAGAAACCCAACAGACAAATCTAACACAAGGCTTGACTGAGACACTTGGGCAACCTCAACTTCAGCAGAACTGGATTCATCAAGAGAATAATGCTTTGTCTGATGTCTTTTCTGGGAGTGCTGTGACTAACACTTTGTCCAGTACACTCCAAAGAGTTCCAAGCAGTTCATTGCCACCACAAGAACTTTTGGAGTGCAAACAAACCAATGTTAGCATGCAGCCATCAATAAGAATACCTTCTGGAAGTTCAGGATTTCTTGATAGGACTCTGGGAGTTTCTCCCAATTCGGGAGATTCCAGTATATCCCAGCAGGGTGCTCTTCCAATAGATAGTGGATTTTCTGCTGATAGGTTACCATTGCACAGTTCATTTGATGGCACTGTTGCAACAAAACTAGATACTAGATTGGCAGCTTCACAAAGAGAGATTGGCCAACAAGGGAAATTTTCAGTAAGCATGCTTGTCTGCCCCTCTGACAATCTTACATTAGCCAAAAATGCCAAAACTGGAGCTAGTTCTTCTGGCAGTACTGTAATGCTCCCTCTTGATACTGCACGACATTCAGACTACTTGCAGTTTGGAGGTGCAAGCAATTCTGTGCAGCAAATGGATGGACAGAAACAAGACCATATACAAAATTCAAATGTTACATGGAGTTCTATCCCAAGCTCTCAAGTGCCAACTGATACCCAAATTCATAATACTCAAAACCAAAGTTTGGACAGTGCAAGTTTTAACCTTAATGTTGGTGCCCATTTGGCTGACCAGACAAATGCAAGTGCCTCAATGCTTCCACAAATGAAGTTCGACACAAGAGAATCAGAAGATAAACTGAAGCAGAAGAATGCATATGACTTGGGTAATTCAAAGCTGCAGGGTGGGTTTAATTCTAGTAGCTGCAACTTTGATGGCCTTCTCAATTCCATAATCAAAGTGGTACGAACCTTTCATTTTTCATTCCCTTTTTTTCCATATAATGTAAAACTCATCATGAATACGTTCTTCCTTCTAGTTGAGTAATTTAAATTGAATCCACAGTATTTAATCACAAACATGTGTTCTCACTTCTCAGATCACATACCAAGGCCACTCTAAATATTAAGCTATATTATATAGTTGTAGGCATCACATAAAAAAAGAATATGCCTAGCAGTACCTAATACGTGTACTTTCCATCTTATTTTATTGTATAGAAATGTTCTTGTGCCATATCTTAGTAGCTGGTACTAACATACCTAACCTTCATGGAACTATATCCTCTATACCTAACCTTCTTTGGAAACAATGATGGTTTACTGAAGCCTTAATTCTAATTCCAATGCAGGAGAATGATGATCTCCCATTCATGGACAATGACTTGGGCTGTGACCTTTTTCCACTTGGTGCCTGCATATGAATCCATCATTTTGGATATCGAAGATTTTGCATAATCTCAAGAGTCAGCTGTGCTGCCTGATCTGTGCTACTTCATCAAGGCTTCGTGTATGCTATATATTTGGGACGTCAACTAGCTAGATCTAGGGGCAGTAGTGGCTTGTAATCTTGCTTTGTTTCTTCTGTAGGGTTGGCTATGGAAGTGAGTGGTATGGTTAGATCAAGATAAGAATCAAATACAATGCTGTAATGTCAGCGCCTCTTCTAATTAAATTTGTCTCTGTTTTTGTTTCTAGATGTTCACTATAAATTTTAACCAAGCAACCCATCTACTGTTTGCTACACCCAAGAGCCTCTCAAACTGAAATTATGGAATGACAGAGAGAAATCAAAATTGAAGTCTTGAACCATCCAAGTTGGCTATGACATTAAGGTTCAATTATGGTAAAACATAAAGATTGTAGTTTCAACCTAGATATTCCAAGATAGATCATTGGTTTTAGATAATTAAAAGATGGATGTGATTATTATTATCCTAATCATTGGAAACACCTTGAGTCCTTTGCCATATGAGGATTTGTGTACCGTCAGTTATTGCATTTGCAGATACCATGAACAGCTTCTATTATTCTTCTTTCTATTGGCTTTGTCATGTGTAGATCCATCCCAGCATGAACAGCGTTCTGAAGGTCCTCTTCCATGGAATGAGCAGTCAGTGCGATGATTAAGGTGCGAATTCCATATCGGCTTTCTTCCTCACGGATAAGCATTGTTGCTTCATAGCCATCCATTTGGGGCATCTGAAACAACAAATGGATATTATTAATCTCAAATTATTAATCACAAGAAGCCTTGCATTATGTTCATGGTATCCTTTTAGTATCATACAATGAGAAGTATCACTATAATTAATTAGCATGTAAAAACCGGACAAGCTAATGGAAGTAGTTGAAATGACAAGTTCAAGATAGTGTTGGTAACTAGAAGGTGAAGCAAGGGCACATTATGCTCCTCTGAAACACATGCTCTCCCAATAGCATTTTTGAACATATCCACAGCCTTAGCTCCATCCCCTGCCAATTCAACTGTTGCTCCTAGCTGGTTCAACTTCTTTTTTTCTGAATAGTTTGTAGCACCAAAGTGTCGTCAACCAGCAAGACATGCATGCCATCCAGTGGCCTTTCATCTTCTGTTTTCAGCCCCTGATCCAATCTTTCAACTTCAGCCGATGCAACAGTATTTGCAGAATCTTTCATACCAATCTCATACACATCTTACTGCCTAGTGACAGAATTTTCATGGCTAAAAAGGGATCTGTGTATAGGTGAGGTCTGGAAATCTCTTAGGGTCATGAGAAGTGAATACAATCGAGACCCGTGCACTGGTTTTCGCAAAACGAGATCGCAGCTCATCTCCTCAAACCTTCTGAAATCTTTGGAAGAGGTCCTCAGATCAGTCAAGCAGACAACTTTGCATGGAACCTGACGCTTCATTTTGGCAAAATCTGTTGCTTGTCTCTGAATCTCCTCAAACTGTCCATTGGACACATCAGCAATGAAAAGCAGGCCAAGTGGATGATGCTCTCCAAGATTGCGTGCCATGATATTGTTGCTCCTCAATGTGGTTGGAAGAACCTGGCTGACCATCTCCTTGGAGCTGAAGCATCGATCGGCGTCGCAATCATCGCAGGAGGATTGCACCTTCTCCAATGTGGAAGAGATGAACTCAACCTCTGGGACCATCCAGACTTTCATCCCAATGTTCTCCATCCAAGCTTGCAAGACTCTTCTTGTTTCATCCCCATGAACAAAAAGGATGCAATGCCAACCTTTGAAGCAGTTGGCCTCCCTGAACACTGAGGCTCGGATGTCTGACTCTCTCACTGTTGATGGCCCTTCTATGTCTTCTACAATTGCTTGGCTTCCTCTTATCTTCAGAAGAATATTGAACTCAAAGCATGTTCCTCTCTCCCCTGGTTCTTTTTCATTGATACTTATCTCTCCTCCCAGCAGACAAACCTGTCAACAACAAAACAATTTTAGCAACATATATGTATTTTAACAATAGATTCAGTAATGTATACTTTTTAGAAGTACAAAAAAATTAAAAAATACCTTTCATATATCCAATATTCATATGTATCTATATTGAGATTTTTATGGTCAACGAGTACTCTAATAGTGGTATCTACTGGATTTTATTACTAGTGTTATCATCAATAGAAGTGATCAAAGCCATAGATTTATAAGTTCTAGAACCAGTATAAGCAACTATATTTCTTTAATACTACTATCGGTAGTTGAGGCAATAGTATAAATAGATGTGATTTATTGGATAACAAAAGATGTGAGGCCTAGATTAATTCAATTACCAATAGAGACCACCGCAAAAATTCTCAAATTAATTGACTTCACTAAAAATGAGTAGATACATATTTTAGATATGTAGCATAAGAAAGACAAAACTTACAAAGGATTGCACGATTCCAATCCCCAAATCGGTGCCTCCATGTCCTTCCTTCACCTGAACATAGTTCTCAAACATAGACTCTCTCTTCTCCTTGGGGATCCCAATGCCAGTGTCGACTATCTCAAAGTAAAACTCAACCAAGTTGGGATCATTCTGCAAAGGATTGAAAGAACTCTGCGAGGCACTGCCTTCCTTTGCTCCACAGAAGAAGCTGAAGAAATTGCTCTCGAGGCTCCAGCAAGCAAACCTCGACGGAGCACCGATCAAACCCCTCGCGATCGGCCGGTTGGCCCAAGCACGGAGGATGACATGACCTTCCTGCGTGAATTTTCATGGCGTTGCCGAGGAGGTTGTCGAGGATTTGCTTGAACCTCTTGCTGTCACCGATGGCGTTGCCGCACTTCAGGACGGAGAAGTCGCAGGGATCCCAGGTCACCTCGATGCCTTTGTTGATGCCGACGACGTTCACCATGTCCACGGATTCCTCCAAGACGTCTGCCATATTGAACTCCACTTCCTCCAGCTGCATCTTCCCCAAATCCACTTTGCTTGTGTCCAGTATTGAGTTCAGTATATCTGCAAATGTTATTACTACAAGTCAGTCATGCATGATTAGTAGATATGTTTCTAGGTTCAACAAAAATACTAATGACTCCATCACAAAAAGAAATCACAAAGACAGAATAAATTTCTGTGGAATGTGTATGTATACAATCACTGGTGCAAAAGAATAAAGCATTGCATTTACAACTATTTTACATGAAAATTAAATATTATATGCAAGTTTTTTTTAAAAAAAAACTTGAAATATATGTTGCAGTTAAGTTGTAGAGGTTTAGTAGGATGTAAGAAATTCATTTGAATGCACATGAGAACTTGTCAAAAAAATGTTGCCCCAGATCGAATTATACAATTACATTTCCACAAACTACACAGTTTACTTGTAAAAGTGACTTAGCAAAAGATATCTAACAGGAGTGATAGGCATGTGTGATCCGTTCGAATGTAAACAGTACAAGTATAAATAACTTCTAGGATATTACTATTCACTAGAATCTTCTCCAAAATGCTAACAGGTGCGGACCCGGGATGTCGGTTAACCGCTTGACCCTAATACTATTAATCAAGAATTCAAGCTATGCAAATGGCATCCTGAATCAGAAAACAAATTTAACAGAGTAAAGTCTAACTGAAATAAGAGAAAAATCATGTGAGAGAAAAGAAAAAAATTCAGATTAAAAATATATTAAAAATCTATTAACTTTGACTCAGGACGACATGTCCAAAATCTTGTAAGGGACTATCGCAAATTGAACATTTTTAACACTTCCACAAAAGTTGCAGAAAAAAACCACACAAATTGTAGAGATAAACTAGTCAATTGACAACAAAGCAACAAAACCTTGTAGACAAGACAGCATGAAGATAATTATCGCAAGAACAAAACAGTAAAAACACGCTCAATTTTTTTCCCTCACCTAACAGCTTCTTGGTGCAGACCTCCATCTGGTTGAGATTATCCATGATGTTGGGGTTGGTCGCCGCCTCCGGGCGCGACACCTCTATGAGGCCGACGACGGCGGCGAGCGCGGAGCGGATGTCGTGGCTGGCGCTGGCGAAGGCGTTGCTCTTGTTCATTCTCTTGCGCTCCGCCTGAAGCAGCGCGTCCTTGTGCCTGACGAGGTCGGCATCGAGCGGCGCCTCCCGCGCCACCGCCCGCCGCAGCGCCCGCGCCATGAGGACGCACGCCACAGTCGCCGCCGCCGTCGCCATGGCGCACGCGAGCACAACCATGGTGACGCCGCCTCGCTGGAACACGTCCACCATGCTGCTCTTGCGGAGCACGAGCCTGAAGCCCTGCAAAACCGACGTGCATATACTTGGTCAGAATCGAACTATAGAAGCATAGGACACATGTCTGTGTACGATTGCTTTGGTTTTTGAAATTACGGAAATATGAAGATGGTATCTGCATTAAGGAAAGCAAATCAATCAAGAATAACGTATATGATATCTCATCTTCCAGATCTCTTTACCGTATATACTATATTGTCCTTAGTATGCACTAGTTGAAAAAATCGCCATGAAAAACAGGTTTGAAACATTAGCCAGTCACCGAGAATTTCTGACGCCAAATCAAGTTACAAGGGCACTACACGTACGTACCTGCTCACTTACAGCACAAGCTAGCGAGATGATCGGTTAGGTACGTAGCATATCGCACGCGCGCTGCGCTGCCGCCAACAACGACCGCGCGGTCACGCCTGCCTCGCCACGTACGAGAGCCGCCGGCAGATCGCCCGCGCACACACGCCCTGAGACGTGCGCCACCGCCGATCACCGCGCGCGCGCCACTCGCTCGCCCGCCGGCGGCGGCAGGCAGCAGGCAACGGGCGAGGGCTAGCCGAGCCGCGCGCGCCGTCGGCAGGAGTGATGGGCGCCCTGGTTGGCCGGCATGCACGTACGGGTGCGCAAGCCAGCTCGCCGTGCCGCATGGTTGGATTCAAAGAGAAAATCTCTAGCCGCCCGGTTACTTGCCACGTTAATTGCCAATCAAAAGCTTGGTTTCCTATTTTTTATTTTTTTCCGTGACTATTTGAATTACACGTATATATGATTATATGTACACAGCCCCCGAATTAGCACAGCCAGACAGCACGTGCGTTTAAGTTACAAAACTTTTTTTTTGCTGAAATGCACGCATACTTAATTGGAACTAAAAGTAAATTAAGCGGCAGCTACGTACTTAATGAGGAGAACATAATATAATAGCAAATAATGGTATTTGGATGTAATACGAGGTTGATAGAAATTAAAATCGCACACGTACCATTTGTACTCCGGATATGTCAAAGTTGGTGCACGCGAATCTGTACTTGTCAGACTTGCTGCCGTGAACGTCGAGCTTGGGCGGCGCGTCCATGGCGGACGCGGTGCACTTCACGTTCGAGAACAAGCCCATCTCCTCCACCTGCAGCTTCGACGCCGCCGAGTCGCCAGCGGTTTGGTTGTCGCCGTTATCGAGCAAAGATCTATATGGCGCCGCCGCCGGCTCAGCACTGCCCGTGTCGGCGATCGCGTAGTACGTGCCCAGGTCACGGAGCTGCTTAAGGCCGGCGGCGCCGCGGAGGACGACGTCGTCGACGGCCACGGCGGCGGAGACCGCGGCGGCGCCGCCGTCGACGGGCGCGGAGAGGAAAAGCATCCGGACTTCGAAGCTCGCCCACCTGGCGGCGAGAGACGCACCGCCGCCCGAGCCGCTCTGCTTGCTGTCGACCAGGAGCTGCGTCCCGTTGGTCAGGTGTGTCGCCGGCGCCGCTGTGGCGTTTCCGACCAGTCGGCCGGTCGCCGGATCAGGTGCCTGGCTGTACCACGTGTGGTTTGGCCTCGTGAACATTGTTCTCGCCTCGCCGTCGTCGGCGCGGTAGTACGAGAAGGCGGCGCCGTCGACGCCGGCGTAGGAGATCTGAGCTAGCAGCGGCTGCATGGAGAAGGCCAAGAACAGTTTGGGTCCCACCTGACAGGCAGACACACACAACCATGCACGCGTTTACAAAACGACAATGAGTATAGCTTGCAATAATGTTGTTGCTGTACATAATATTATTTTTAAAGATTGATTTGCATTTTGCACTATAGTATTACTTTGCACCCTTTCACTTTATATTAGACTAGGGTGTATTGAGATATGTTTTACTTAACATCACACAGTATGTCACTAAATTTATAGAAATTTTATGAGATCTTATACAATCTAAATGAAACTTTATGAAACATACTCTAAATTTAAAATGTTTCATATGCTTCACTCGTATTTCATAATATTTCTCTCCAATTATATAACACAAATACTGTAAAGTGAAACTTATTTTATTCTACTATCCTGATATAAAGTAAAAGGTACATATTAAACTGATGAAAAATGAACATGATATACTCTACCAGGTGTAAAGTGTTTTTTTAAATTTTTAGTACAAAATTAAAAAAAGTATAATAATAGGTGATTTAAAAACATGAAGTAGAAAAGAACAAGCTACTGTATGTTACAAAAAATGTGTCTAGGCCCACCCTACAGAATTAAGCAGCATTAATTTACTAAATCAATACACATCACTTTGACGATTTTTTTATTCATATACATATGGACAAGAAAAATCACCGAGATTCTTATTTTAAAGGGGTGATATCCTGGTTTATGAAATATGACAAAAATACCATTTATATTCAAGGTTATCACTGCAAAAAAAATTACAAATACATTCATGTTTCTAACAAGGCTAAAAAAATAAGGTAATGACAATACATACATGAGAAAAGGAGGCCATGTTCCCCTGTACATGCAAGGTGTTTGCGATGGTAATAACAGAGCGATTGGCTTCAAGAAGAGGCTGCATGTTGCCGGCTAAGGTGCATCAACGCCGAGTCCACTGCGCCCTTGGTGGCCTCACCCATGACCTCTGCCATGTACATTGTAGTGGAGCAGAAGGTGATGATTGTGATTGTCATACAATGTTGCAATGACAGTCTACACACACGTGAGAAGTTATGAGAAAGACGAAAGTGAAGATATACTCCATAATTCTAGTATTTTCCTTATGTAAGCTAGTCATATTTGTTCAATGATAATTTAGACTAGTCTAGCCACAGAAAAAAGTCTAGAGAGAAAAGAAACATGTAAATACCGAAAGATATCTGTTGGCAACGTTAGTTAAAAACAAATCGACACAATAATTATTTCTACATGTAATATGCTAGCATCTATCTCTCAACGTGTAAAGCATTAAATATTCATTGTAGTGTATCCAAAGAACTATTTAATAGTGTAATCTACGCACATTTGTGGATATGGGGTGTGTGGGTGTTGATGAAGAGGCGACCTACAATCATGGATGAAAATGGTTTTTCAACATTTTTTGTGGATACTACGTAATAAACAATATATATACAGCAAGTATTCTAGCTTCTACACACTTATAAAATAAAAGGCAGATCAGGTGTAAAGATCCAGAAAAGTCATTCAAGAGTTGTTCCTTACCAACGGGAATAGGATCCAGAAGTAGCAGCAACTGCGTCTCCATTTGCTAGCTTCTTCTGCCTTCCTCATGGTGATATGTCTTGAAAACTATCAAACGAGAGCTAGCGCAATCTGTGTACCCATTTTATACATGCTTGGTAGAAAATATTAGGAAATATTTTTTTCTTTTTGATGTTTTTTCTCAATACCGCCAACGGTTTTGAGAACACGTGAAGAGGTATTGGTAATATTTAATCAGCCAGCAACGACAAAAATGTCAAGGTGTAAAGCAAATTAACGAGATACAGTATGATCTCCAATTAATTGAGGCGAATTTCAGTGATATGAGCACTTCGTGAATTGTGATCCGTGCAGTTGTTTGATTTCCATATGTGTTGGGGACCGTTTTCACACGTTTTGCCTGTGCACGTGGCACAGCATGCATGTCAGCATTTTTGCACTGTGTTGGCAATCTCTCTTAATGACCTAGTATATTTAAATTGCGCTAGTGTAAATCCAAAGACTAACAGTTTCTATATGGAATGCACATATAAGGACCGACAATTTGTGAACTAAGCGTAATTTCGTTAAGTTTTTTTTAATCTATCTACTTAGATTTAAATCTAATTGTGTAATAGCTTACGTTGGGGAATAGGAGTATAAGTCACTCATCCTAGGTTCCATAATTCGCTCAAAGATTCAAATCCATTTTCCAAACTTTTTTTTGCGGCACGCGTGTCTGGAGTGCTATCAAATTTGTATACGATGCAATTTGAGTACACCCTCACAGGAGAGCATGCAAGGAAAGGTATGCAAGACACTTTTGTTCGATAGTGATATCCAAGTGCTCATCCAACCATTGCGTCCAGATCGGAACGTCCGGATGCTAATATTCTAATGAGCGCTCATGAAAGTATTGATCCATCTAACATACTATTCGTCCCGGTCAAAAATAAATTTAGCTTTTCAAAATCTTTCAGGTGCTTGCACAGTGACAAAAGTGAATCGCTCCCCTTCCAATGCGCAGGCTGCCGTTCACTTACCTCACTAGCTTGGTGGGATAGGATGGGCCCCCTTGATACATGGCCTAGTGAGTTCTTTTTTAGCAATTCGATCTAGAATTTGAATAGAAAGTATTGAGCCATTGTGGGCCTATACTGAATGGGCTAATAATTCTTGTTATAACTTTGCTTTTGAGTTGTTTCAATTTGAGTATATCTGTAAGTTAAAAAATCAATTGAAAGCTTTATTTCAAAATTAAATTTTTTTGAGTAAACTTTCTAATAAAAAATTGAAACTTTCAAATAACAATTTGATACTTTCAAGTTTCAACTCAAATTTGAAAACCTTCAATTGAAAATTTTAAAAACTCTACCCAAATTTCAAGCTTTCAACTGAATTTTTTGAAACTTTCAACTCAAATTAGGTGGGCCATGAGCTGTATTGAGGGCTAAATATGGTCCAACCATAATACGAGTCTGTTTGGTGATGGATGTATGACTACCGTATATATTCATATTATAATTTTAAATATATATATATCATCATATTTAACTGTATTTCTTTTATTTAAGTATTTTTTCTATTTTCTATATTTTTCTGCCTGGGCCGCATCATTCTGTCGAGCCGCCATCAGCCCACGTGCGGCACTCAGACCCATACCAGCGTAAACAGCCTGATGTTTTTACGGACTGTGCCTGGGCCAAGCCAGAATGTGTACTGGGAATGGCATGGTCCGTTACAACGGCTGTGCGAGACGTGTCGGTCCGATCGACCCGTTTAGCCGAGTATAAGGCCGTGTGTGCACTGCCGTTTCCGACTCTTTCAAGTTTATTCATCCATGTTCCATAACATAAGTTTTTATCGGATCTTATCGTATTATTTTTTAAGGGAAATGAATTATGAGCCCTTAGGTGCCATGAACCAAACAATTCTAATTACAGAAAATTATTTTAAAAAACCTCGTAAACATATATCTATAGTATATCTCTTCGTAAATATGCAAGATTTACACTTGGAGAAAATAAGCAAATTCGCAGACTTGTTTCTAGTTTTCCAAAGACTTCTAGTCAACGTTAGTAAAGACGAATCCATGCCCATGAAGAGACTGCAAGGCCTTGGCGGCCTTCTCGAGCGAGGACATCGGCACGAACCCTAACGCATCCCGCGCCAAGATGTGTACCTCCGACCTCCCACGGAGAGGCCGGTACAAGACAACCTCATCAGCGGAGAGCTTGAACGGCTTGCGCGCCTCTTCCTCCGCCGCCACCGTCTCCATCTCTTTCGGAGAGATCAACCGGAGCTTCACCGGCACGATGTCCTCCTCTCCTGGGAGAGACCAGAAAATCGCGTGGAAGAAGGGTTTGCGGTTGTAGATGTCCTCCTCCCTGCGGCGCCTGCAGTCGTCGTCGTCGTCACCGCCGTTCATGTCGCGCTGGGCGGTCTCCTCGAGTGTTTGCGCGGACGGCATGACACGCACCGTGAGCTCGTCGCCGGAGCAATCGAGCTGGAGCACGTGCTTGGTGAGGAAGTCGAAGGTTCGCCACCTGGGTGCTCGGTTCGTCGTCACCGATGCATCACCCACCTCCTCTTCAAAGTAATCGTCTTTCTCCTCTTCAAAGTAACACTCCTCCAACTGCTGCTGCTGCTGTTCAAAGTAATTAAGCAGAGCAAATCAATTATTGAAGGCTTAGCGAACACTCATCATGATGGATTAGATTGCACTTACGTCGATGTTGTCCTCGTCCATAGGATCATCAACTCCGGAGGTTTGGAGAAGAACCCTGCTAGCTTCGTCTTCACCAATGGTACGGGTCCTCATCAAATCGCTTGAAACATTGTGATTTCCTTGCACATCTACATCACAAACAAATTAGTTTAAGCATGTTATACTACCTCACAATAATTAATCTGTAATGCCAGAATTGATAAGTACTATTCCTATCTCGTACTTACGCGTTCGCGCCAACCGGACTAGCAGCTTGGTGGACTCGTCGACGTAGGACGCGACCGCCCTGTTTGTGGCCATGGACAGCAAGACAAGGATAAGCAGCAGCGCTTGCCGCCCGTGCTGCGTCGTCGGCTGCCGCCGCCCGGGCGCCCGGCCCCGGGGGAGGTCGCGGCCGACTCGCCGCCGGAAATAGAGCATCGTGATCAGGTTGGCACATGCAGAGGTCAGGCTGGCGGCGGCCGTGAACAACGACGCCGGCGAGACTTCCGTCGCCATGGCGCGCGTGTCGCAGCAACACAAGTCTGTCGAGGCTGCAGGCACTTTGGACGTACGTCTGCGCGCACACGTGTATGCCAAAAAATCCCACGGCGACTCAGTCACGCGAAGGCCTGGGAGGTCTGCTTATCTTCAGTGCAGGTCCTTAAGCCTCGAGGTTCGCAAGCGTGCCAGTCGATTTGACCCTGTAATTGACAAGAAAGTGAAACGAGCGGTTCCAAGACGCTCGTTATCGGCTGGCTGCCGATAGGTTCGGGATGCTCTTCGATCGACGGAAGAGCCGATGTGGACAGGTATCGACGAGGGGTCGACCGTAGAGCCGATGGAGGAACCAGGGTGTGCTCAGAGGATATCGAGGTGCACGGGATCCCTCCGGATAGCCGAACAGTGATTCATCGGCTGGAAAAACCGATAAGTGCACATGCGGCCTAGGCAATGATTAGCACAAGAAGGCACGGGCTGCAAAGCCGATGCCGCTCCGGATATGACAGCACGAAACCTGTCGCCCGCCATGGCAACGCAATCGACACCGAACCTTGAAGATCGGACCTAACCGAGACAGTACGAGACCGGGGCCAGCGGCGATGATACGGAGGACGTCAGATCGGCTATGCCGTAGCAAGGATAGGAACGAACCCATCGGCTAGCTGAGCCGATGAGAGGATGCCTCTCTAAAGGCAGGTGTGTATCGACTGGGGGACCGATTGGTTTGGCGTTACGCGTCGTGAGACACCTCTAAAGGCTGATGCGTATCGACCGAGGGGTCGATGCGCTGGGCGTGAAGCATAGAGCATGGATAACTCATCGGCTAGCACTCCGATGATACGCCGTGCAGAAGGCTATAGGCCTGAAGCTTGATCTACCGTCAGTAGCCCCGTAGGTCGGACCTAACCGATACAGCATAAAACTGACGATGGCAGAGGGAGCTTAACAGGCCGATAGATTCAGCACGGACGTGATGCGATACATCCGATCGGCCTAAGAGATCGGATCTAACCGATGCAGCCTCAGACAGAGCAGGACATATCGGGATGGTGACGGGACTTACCCCTTCGCTGGAGATCGGACTTAACCGATGCAGCCCCGCGTCGAGAGCTAGAACCAGCCGATAAACATCTAGATGAACTAAGGTGACGATGCATCGAATTTGTATATGATCGAGAGATATCTTATGTTTTCAGGGGGTCTATATTTATACCTGGATTTACAGACAGAGTCCGACGCGTCTACAACCATCAGATATTATTTCCTAGTAGGAATAAAGGAAAATATTCCTAAAGAAGTTAACTAACCAGCTAAACCTCCCTAATTGAGTAAGTTTATAATTTACAAAAATAAGCACCCTGCCGTGGAGTCCACGGCTCTTCCGTAAACTTGGTTTCATCCGAATAATCTTCCAATTTATAACCGAGCATTTCTTTGCTGCAACCTGATCGATTTCTCCACTGTAGCTATCGGACCTTCTTTTGGTCAAACCGATCCTTCTCCTTTCTTCACTCAGGCTTCTCAGACCTGATCCCAATTGGACAATATTCTATCTTCAAGCCGATCCAATGTTCTACTAATCTAATCGGCTTTTTTTATAGTTCTTCATTAGATTTGTGTCTCAGTATCTCAATCGACCGATGACTGCATTAAACCCTTCATCAAACCTCGCAGCCGATCGGATTTAGCCCTATCGAATCTTTCAACCAATCAGCTTTAGCGCCATCGGATCGTCCAGATTTTAGTATTAACAGACGTCACAGCATCAAACCAAACCAAGGCAAGAGTCGCCGATGCGGCTGGTTCGCAACGATTGGCCCGTTCGCAAACAGCACAAGTCCTCGTGGCACATGCTTCGACGTACGTGGGTGCGCACACCTATATATATATAAATGTACATGTACATGTACATGTATATGTATATGTATATGGGACAGCAATCCAAAACAGAGTCCTTGCTGCACCCGGTCCGGTATACAACGATTAGCGGGGCCGGCGGCTGGGACCCGTGTCCGTGTGCACCGCAACGAAACCGCAACACCATTTGTTCTGTTGCGTTCTCAGAGAAGAATGATAGAAGCTCAAAAAGGTCAGATTGAAATCCTGGATGATTTAGGTGTTTAGACTCAAATTGGACCATGAGGTGATGAGTAGACAAACAGTCGGGCAGCAAAGTATTACATTCACAAGAAAAGATTATAAAAACTATCTCTCATCAAAGCGCATGAAATCAATCCAAGACGGGGATACAGATGCCATTCTTCAGTACTACAAGACAAGCAAATGAAAAATCTTTTATTCTTCTATGAAATACAAGTTGATGAAGATGAGATGATGACAAATATTTTTTTGGCAGATGCAAGATTAGTATTGGATTTTGATTATTTTGGTGATGTGATATGCTTTGACACAATATACAGGACAAATAATTATGGTAGGCTATTTGCTCTTTTTGTTGGTGTCAACCATCATAAGCAAATAGTTGTTTTTGGGTCAGCATTGTTATACAATGAAACAACAACAACATTTGAATGGTTGTTCAAAACTTTGAAAAGGGCCATGTCAAGTAAAGAACCAAAGACAATATTAACTGATCAATGTGCAGCCATTATCAATGCTATTGAAACAGTCTTTCCCAATTCAACCCATCGTCTATGTGTTTGGCACATGTACCAGAACGCTGCGATATATTTGAGCCACATTTTCCAAGGTTTGAAAACATTTAAGAAAGATTTTGGCAAGTGTGTTTTTCATTTTGAAGAAGTTGATAAGTTCATATCAGCATGGAAGAAAATGATAGAAGACTACAAATTGAATGATAACAAATGGTTACATCGTTTTTATCAGAACAAGGAGAAGTGGGCTTTGGTTTATGGTCAGCAAACATTCCGTGCAGATATGAAATCTACACAAAGAAGTGAGAGTCTCAATGCATTGCTGAAAATATACTTGCATGTGCGGATTGATCTATTTGATTTTTTTCAAGCATTTTGAATGAGCAGTAGATGATAGAAGGTATGCTGAACTATAGAGTGATTTCTACGCAAGCCAAACATCTCCAAGACTGCCAAAAGTGTGTATGTTGATACAGGCTTCAAAGGAATTACACCTGCCATTCTTGAGATATTTCGAGAAGAATATGGTATGGTGATGGGATGTTGTTTGTACAACAACGATCACACCTTGTCAAGTTCTGAATACGAGGTTATTGATTCAGCTAAGCGTGGAGAGCACAGTTTCTTGGTGAAGTTTGATCCAAACGAAATTAAAGTTTTTTGCTCATGCAAAAAGTTTGAATTTGTTGAGATACTAGGCCGCCACGCATTGAAGGTGTTAGATCATAACAATATCAACGAGTTGCCATCCAATTACATCTTGAAGAGATGGACGAGACATGCAAAGATAGGAGAATCACAGGCTTATCAATAGTGTGCTAATGATGAAGATGCCAGAGTTGTTTTAGCAGGAGGTATGGATCATTATGTCGGGCTTACAACAATGTGTTGAGCAAAGCTTCAGAAAATGAGGAGGCTTATGCACTACTAGAAAGAACTTCATTGGAATTGATGGAACAAGTTGACCAAATCATGCATGGGAACAAGTCAGAAGGTATCTCAAGTAGCCATAAACCAACCATGAAACGACCAATTGAATGCAATAGTGAAAATGCAACCATAGTACAGGGAATAAAAAGAAAGGAAAAAAAAAAGGATACAGTAACAAAAGGATTAAAACAGGACTTCAATTGGGCAAGAAAAGGCAGCCAAAAGAAGGTACTTTATTAATTACAAAAATGTATGACAAATATAGTGAATGAAATATGTTAATTCAGATTAAAAGGATTCTAACTAAGTTTAAATCTGACAGGTAAATCTGAAGTGGACAAGGATGTTGGTATAACTCCTGAAGCATCTGAATTAATTCCTAATTTCGCTATGTCAAGTGAGAACTACAATTTGCATGCACTGCAACATGATATGACATTACTACCACAGGCTAGCACTGCTTCTCAGCATTTGTTTAGCTTACAACCACAACAGCCATTTCTCTATTATAGCAGCCAATCAATAAAGATACTACCATACTAACCAGCTGTTAAGAACAAGCATGCACATGTCATTTACTTGCACTGACATTTGGATTAACAATCTGTGTAGCGTCCAGCAATATTACCTGACTCAGGATGGTCATCGAAGGAGAACGATCAGATGCCAACTAAGGTATTGGTTCACTTAAACATGGTAAATCCATACCCAAGCTTTTTTTTTCACTTTATTCCAACGAATGCATTGCTTTATTAATCTTTCAAGTCTCCAATGACCCATCAAATAATCTGCAAGACAAGCATTTGTTGATCTGAAGAAGCTAGAATAATCTTTGGATGTTATGTTGTTAGTTATCCTCCTTGTTTGAAACCCAACATAATGGATTGATTATTGAATTTTGCCTTGATTTAATTATATTGTCAAACACTTGGGCACTGGATTGAGCCTTTTTTTATATAACTCTAAGCTCTAATATCCTTATAATTATATTAGATGTGCAATCTACATGATGCGTCTGTGACTCCGTGCTTTTATATCCATGACAGTAGAAAAACATTTTAATAAACACACCTGTGTGCCAAGCTTGATCGACGCACAGTAAGCTCCTCTGAATCCATCAGGAACCATGGTGAGAGTACCACCTGTCGATGCTCTTTGTCTCTACGGCGACCGCGGCTACTCCTTCCACCAGCCGTTCTTCCACGGCGCGCGATGGGACCCCTTACCACACCCCACGGCGAGTGCGCGCCTCTCCCAACGAGCACTGCCGTACCCCCGGCGGCCTGCCCAAGAGCGCTGCCCCTCCCATGGTCCACAGTGAGAACCACCGCCCACCCGCGGCATTGCGTAGTGAGCACCGCTACCCTCCCCGCTGCTTTCCGCGGGAATACACACAATCGACAAGAGCTAGGTTGTGCTTGGTGATGCAGATCAGGAATGGCTGCTAGAGAAATTCGATGGAGAAGGGGAACCAGGACTCCAGCGACCTGGAACGGGATAAACGAGGAAGAGGAACCATGAGAGAAGTTAACGGGGGTGCCTTTGCTGTTTAGTCTTTGTTCAAACGTCCGTTACGTGAGGGACTTTGGTGTGGGCCTAATTTGGACAGGTGTCGCACCTTTATTTGCCCTGGATTTTACTGTGTGTAGGGCCCCCTGCACCTGAGCCGAACTGAACCGTGTGTTATTTGGGCAGTGTCACGGCGGCGCGAGCGTGCGCCCGTGCTTACCGCGGGTCGTCGTCCTGGACATGCTTGCGGATCCTGGGGGAGGAGAAAAAAGTGGGGCGACGCAACCAGATCGCGCAGCTAGCTGACAACGGACGCCGTTCCTGGACCGGGACAGACAGATCCTCTGCGATAGAAAAGATCGCCGAAGAGGAAGAAGGGAAAGGAGACGAGAGGGGCAGTATGCTAATGTTTTACTCAGTTCGTTGAGTTGGTAGCTAAATGTGACAAAACGGATATCAAATTAAAAGACCTATTAAGAAGATAATACATCATAAAGGGAATGAAAAATAGTCAAAAGTCTCATCTATTATTTTCCAAACAGACAACAATCTAACGGATCCCTCTCGTGGACGTGAGTCGCAATGAACCGCATCGCTATTGCCGATTGTTCAATACTATTTTGACCACCAATCTTTGATAGTAAAATAGGTAAAATAATGCTTAAGTCATTGTCGATGGGTGATATAGGATTCCGTCATTTTCAAATATTCGTGAGATAGCAGCAAACAGAAAGACATGAGGATTTTTATACAAGTTTGTGATGATTAATAGTCATATTCCTATTTATATATATATATATATATTAAGAACTATATAAAATATAGAGCTATAACAATCTACTATTAGCATATCCAACTAGTATTTAATAGCACTAAGCAACTGGATATAGTTGATGGTCAGTAACAATACGGCTCCTTAGATCTTGTGTAGATTGTGTTTATCTTGTAATTCAATATGCTTCCCCTCCTAGAAAGCCATTATATTTATACATATAGATATCATCTTATCTAAGTAGGACTTAGAGAACTGTTTAGGTAATACGACTCAGTAGATTGATTCAAAGTCGAATTGGACTTCATACCTTAGCCATGTGTTTCTATCTGTAAAGACATATATCCACATGTATTTAGTTATGTGATATTCCTAAAGATACTTTAATTTAAGTATACGAGATATGTCTAGGACACTGATATGTTGATTTCCTTAAGAATAATGAATTTCAACTAGTTTTGTTGTTCTTTAGTTATTTTTTAGGTATTCATCATAATAACGAAAAAAATGGATGAGATCGTGAACTAGAGTACCAACCAGGTTAGATGGCCTAGCCAGATGGCCACATGGTGGCTGGTTATCCAAGCCAAAGGGGTTGGTTGGTCCCTCCTCAACCAAATAGGTGGTCAAGGGGCAACTAGACACCTCAGGCTTGGTTGACATGCAAGGAGGCTTGATTCATGCCGAAGCCCATCCCAACCAAAAGAAGGGAGGAGTCCAACCAACCTCAGTATTGGATCGGCTGGTGCACTCTCCTAGCCTAGCCGACCTAGCTCAAAGTCACAACTGACTTTCAACCACCAATCCCAAGGGATCCAATGCTCATAACCATCATTCGAAGAGGATCCAAACCATTAAAGCATACAACCGATGTAGTGGAGGGGGATTGGCTGAGACACGTGTCCCAGCCAACCCATCGTCCTAGCCCAACCAGCCCATGGAGGTAGGTCGGCTAGTATGCCAACCTCCTACCCACTATAAATATGGAAATTTAACTATTTTGCCACCATTAGATTTGGCAACTCTCCAAATGCCCCTCTTAATTTGTCCTTACAAAAGTGACAATAGCGAGAGATGACTTCTTAACTATTTGCCAATTTTATCTATGTTGCGTACCACTATGACTTGCCAACATGGAAAGCAGAGTTGGACCCATAAGTCACCATATTCCCCCTTCCCTTCCTCTTCCTCGTTGATAGAGGAGCTTGCCCAGATCTACCAATAATTGTCAAAATGATCCCCATAGGTCAAGTTAGCACCTCCTCTTCCCTTCATCTCCCTTATCGGTAAAGGAGCTCTCCAAATCTACCAGCTATCGTAGGGATGACCCCCTCGTAGATGAGCCCTAATGAGCTTAAGGCGATATCGTTGACCTAGGCCAACACCTCATCACGAATAAAACTCCTCCACCGAGTGTTGTAATCGTTGCTTGATATCCTCACTTGAAAGCACAATTAGCTCATTGTACTCTCAAAACTCTTTCACAACCCTAGTTGAGTTGAGTCGAGCTAACTGACTCTAGTTCAAAGAGTAGGAGTCTGATCAGAAGTCAAGTCAAGTCAGAGATCGGCCTACCTTAAGAGGAGTTGTCTTCAAAGGTTTCGATAAAGATCTTGTATCTTTCCAATTTCGTAAATTTTGCTTAATATATATCTTGCTTTTATTTTACTTTCTTGCCGAGTACTTTCCACATTTACCATTTTTTTTATTTATCTGTGTGCAGAGCTCTCCCTTAGTCGATCATCGTGTTGTATAGCTTAAAGTTATATAAAGTTGTTTACAAGTTTCTTGTTCGGATTTAGTTCACCTAGTTAAGTACGGGAGTTCTTCCTAATTAGAGTAAGAGCTAAGTCATAGGAGTGGAGCATAAGTCTTGTATTTCTAAGGAAGATTAGTTAGAGAAACAAACTGATATAGTCGTCGGGTGGTGACAAGCCCATGCGTCCTTTGTAATCATCTATATTAACTCTAATACATTGGCGTTAGAGATCACGGGTGATAGTTTTAGAGATAGCAAGATCCTATGCCTCTATGCTCGAAGTAAGCATCCCTTTGTAGAAGTCTGGTTGTGTCGAGTTCTACTTATGGTGAAATCTTTTCACCTTGACTTTCTTCAATTCTCTTGAACTATATAGATGTTTGTACTTGTGTCATCTGTCTTAAACTTTATTATCTTTTTTTATCTTACCCTCATGGTTGGTTTAGTATAATTTTTTTAGACAAGCATGGTAGAAAGAAGGATTGGTTTTAAGACATTCATGTGTCATTTGGGAAAATATAAATACGATATCTCAAAATACTCCTCAGTGAAATACTACATTAGTAATTCTATGCGCTCATGAAACCTTTTTTTAAGAGCATCAGAAATACTAGTAGTCGTAAGGCCATGTTTAGCAGATGTGTTAAAGTAAATTCTTTATTTGCCCCTGAAAGTTTACCACTTCCCTTATTTGTCCTTACAAAATTGCCTCTCCCTCAATTGCTCTTCTTTACTAACTTTCATTCCTTATTTTCCCAATCATGCAAAGTTTCCTAGTGATAAAATCTATAGTACAATAAGTGAAATAGAGGCAACTTATTCTCCGTAATTCTTTATGAAAGTTAATTATAAAAGATAATTGTATTATAATTTTCTATGTGTCACGGATATATGAAATTATGTTGTTACAAAAGCATTGCCACCATAGGATTTGTAGCTGACCACCTTCACCAATTGATTGTGTAGGGACAAAAATGGTCATTTCTTGAAAATTTTATATAAAAAAAGCAATGAGAGGAGCAAATAAAGAAGAAAAGTTCAAAATGATGAGCAACCAAGGGAGAGGTAATTTCACAACAGCAAACAAGAAATGTAGTAAGCTTTTAGAGCAAATAAAGAATTATCTACATGGGTTTCTCATGAGATAGATAGGCGAGCTAGGATGGATCCAAGCGCAGGAGCTAGCGATTGATAGATTGGGCTGAGCGGGATTAGAAGGTAGTTGCGAAAAGTACCTATAACACATCATTGATTTGAGCATGAGTTATCATTGTGTATGAGTGCCATCTGTGTGGCCCAGCATGCCAATGAGCTCGAAGCAGAAACCATCATAAAATTCTTCAAAATTGTAGCATTCTCTTTATTTGGCTATAATGCTTACTCCTCCAAGTCTCATCTTCTCACTCCTCATATCTACCTAAAATTCTACTTATTTCACATTTGGCCCCACAAGTTGAAACAATTCTGTTTCTAGTACTCCTCTTTCTGTTCAACTCCACTCCACAGTGGTGGTGAGGTGGACAACACTATCCAATGTTGCTATGCAAAAACCGTGCCATGCCCACCACCGCCAACCTCAGCCTTATTTCCTATGAGTTCCATGCCATGCCGACCTCTATGAGCCTCACCACGACCACCGTTGTCAAGCACACAAGGATTACTCGCAAGCCACCGTTGACTCTAAATTAAGTGTGTTCAACATCTACATGGGGTGGCAACATATAGGACCACGGGAGAGATGAAGTAAACACGTACAACATTACTCACTCAACTATGACACCGACAATCTAGTTGGGGACCTTTGCAATCTAATTGATTGATTGTCTAAGTAAGCCAATGGAATATCTAGAAATTGATTTGATTTAGAGTTAGATTTTGCTAAGATTTGTCAACCATTGGTTGAATTAGGCATATGCAATATTCCAATGACTAGCTTCTTTTACGAAATAATTTTCTGAAGGAAATTAAATTCATGTATCCAACATTGTATAATCACATTTATATTATTAAAGTGTATTTATTCTAAACATAAACATGAAACAGATATTCATCGTATAGATTATTCTAAAAATAATAAATACCCTAACTTCTTCAACACAAGACACATATAATATATTTTTCAAATTTTCAATTAGTTTTTGACATTATATCAACATATTAAATCTATTAAGAATAGGTATCAACTTTTCCAACATAATACACATATATTTTGCAAATACATCAGTCCATGGGAAATATTTATATTGTGTTCAGATTTTTGTTATGACCATTAGATTCATAACAAGTGTCACCCTTTAATGTGTTTTTAAGAAATCATAGATATTTCTAGAATTGACTAGTTTAGTGACAAAATTACTTATATTTCTGTTAGTACCCTATAGAATTATTAGGAAAATAATCTCATTTAAAAAAACTACTTAAGTAATATTATGTTTAAAAAAGATTAGGTCAAAATTTTAAAATTATGGCCATCAATTCTCTATTAAAATAAGTTTATAAAGTCTCATAAATTTATAATATTATTACAGTACTTCTTAAGGAGATATATGCATACTATTTTTTTCATTTTAAACTAAGCATATGAGAGAAATGATTGATGGTCGAAGTTTAAAAGGTTTCCTCAATATTTTTTCTAAACATCAAATAAATTTATGACTAGATGGAGTAGTTTGTAAAACTTAAAAGCACCTTATCTCTTTAAACAAAACTACCTTCGCCATGCATAAAAAATCATAAATAAAATATTCATAAGTGAGGATTAGATACCCCACATATTTCAGCAACAGTTGCGGGTGAATCAATCAGACCACTAGACCAATCTACTATCACCAATATTAGTTTTAATGGAAAATTAGGAAATCAAGAAATGCAAAAATATCTAGGAGATACAGAACAGTGAAAAAAATCTACCTATTATCTTTTTTTCAAAGTAGAGTCCACTATATAAAATCTATACCTCTATATTAGTTTAGTTTTGTATCCATTAAACACCTAAACCTCAATATATAATATAAGTATAGTAATTATTAGCATATTCTAAAGTTTAACAGTGCTACATCAACCCATTAAACACATAAATCTCAACATGCAAGCAACCTTAAAATTTATATGGAAGCATGCCCCACCATTTATTATTATTTAGTATATTCTAAAGTTCAACATATAAACATGCCAAACTATCATTTTCATAATATTCCAACCTATATTCATATATCATTTCTACAACATTTAAAAACTATATACTTTCATCATTTCTATAATATTTAATATTTATATATATATATATATATATTCATGTATTCATGTATTTTGTACCAAATCGTGAGGTGTCATTTAGTAATAAAAGAGATTATGACCCTATTGCTAAAAAAAATAGAAACAAAATTCTATTAGACCAAAACAATGTGGACATCTTGGGACGTGGCTAGACACTAGTCAACTCTGGCTGGCATGTGCAAAAACATATGAATGAGTATTCACGGTTATCTTTGTTCATCCAATATAAGTCGACGACCCATATCCCAAAGCCGGTGAAATTGATATGGTCATTGATAACCTGATACATAATCTTTCATAAATCTTCATCGAGTAGCCACAAAAATTTTAATTGGCCATGCCTAATCAAGCTTAATTCAATTTTATTTTGCTATGTTTATTTTATTCACCTTTATCTTGCTATATGAAAATTTTCAATTGTTGATCTGCAGTAAACAACCCCCTTAATAATTATCAAAAACTGTTTATTAAATTATTTCATTGAAACACTGATCCCCAAACTATTTCAGGCTCATTTTACCCCCTAAGCTACTAAAATCTGATTCCTCCATTCACTGGAGACATCTCTCTCTTTTCTCCATATACAAAATATATTTTAAGTTAAATTTCCTTTTGCAATTATACAGAACGCACATATCGCATGCACTCCCAAATGCACGAATGCATCCCTAACACGTGTTTAAGGAGAGTATGGAGGCCGGCGGCAAATCCCTAGCCATACAAAATTCTCAATGAAAAGGCCTGTGTGTGAATAATATTCATGGGTACCACAGGATTGTATAACCATACATATCAAACATAACGTTCAAAACTATCTTTAACATTTGATATTTAAATCAGTCATAGCACCTTCTTTTATTTTTGGGTGGGGGGAGTCATCTAGCAGCTTTTGACCTATGCAAATTATGATTAGTTATGTTGGTGGTGGCATTAGAGAGGAGCAGCATGGTACCGTACGCCATGGATAGCGCGACGAGGATAAGTAGCTATGCGTGGCCGTGCTGCTTCATTGGCAGCTGGTGCCCGCCCAGCCTGGGGGGAAGGCCGCAACCAGCTCGCCGCCGGAAATCCCAAACAGAGTCGTTGCTGCAGCTGGCCTGGTCCAGCGCCGTGTACAACGATTAGCGCCCGCCCGGCCGAGCAGCGGATCAAAGGGACAAGCCGTTCGGTGAGGCCGTGTTCGTCCGGCAGGTGAAACGGGCGCTCTCTCGCGGATGCTGATGCTGATTATGGATAGGGGGCTGCTCGCGGAAGCTTGGGGAGGAGAAAAAACGAGACGAGGTAGCGAGATGAAGCAGCTTAGCTGACAACGGACATCTAATGCTCCGTTTGGCGTAGCTCCAACTCTCACAGATCCACTTCTAATCAAGCTAGAGCCAAATCAAACGGTCCATTGCAGTCATGGAGCGGCATTCCACCAGCTGCACAGCTTCAACTCTAACCTCATTTTAGAAATTTTCAATGATTTGCAAAGAAATTATCCGTAAATGTCATCCAACTACACTCCTATCCCACGCCCTCAACTCTCGTCGCCCTGCCCCCTCCTACTCTCATCACTCGATACCCCCATCCTGTCGACGATGCAAGGCGTAGGTGGCGGCAACACAACACGTCTCTCGGGTGGTGAATCTCGGCAACGGCTCTAGATAACAATGGTCCAGCAGTCTGTGGCTCTAGACAACAATGACCTAGCCCCCTTCTACTCTTGTCATCCCACACCCCCATCGCATCGGTGGTGCAAGGCAGAGACAGAGGCGGCACAGGATAGGTGGTGGCTCTCGATGGCGGCAGCTACTAAGGGCGGCGATTGTTGCAGCTCTACGCGTCAACAAAGGACGGTGGCCGCAAAGGTATCCTATTTTAGAACCCTAAAAAAATTTCACCACATATTCCCTTCCTATGCCTTGTTTTGTATCAATTTGGTGTGCAGCAGTTGGAGATCCAATTTGTTCTTCGTCGTTGTTAGAAAGTCTTACATCTACAAGAGATTTATAAATCCCTTTTGTTAGAACGTCAAACTTACACTGCAATTCCTACCATTAATTTCATAATATAACATTCCAAATGTGCTCAATAGGAGGAGGAGACACTGTCTTCACAAAAGCTGAACGTTTTACTTGAAAAACCAATGCTTCCTTTTTTTACCAATACTTCCAAAGGGAGTACTTGAAGGATCGTCGTATGTGGTCATATTTCAAATATTGTATTGCAGCTATTGACGATACTCATATCTTTGCAGTTGTTTTGAATAAATATGCCATGTAAGGGATAAAGATACCATGTCTCGACATTTCGAAGAGGTACAACACCAAGTGACGAGAAGAAAAGGTTCAACTTCCTACACTTAAGTTTACGCAATATCATTGAAAGATGCTTTGTATATGGAAGATAAAGTGGCGAGTTCTCAAATGCCTAGCTTTTCAATGTGGAAACAAAAGACGGTTGTGGCAGCAACAATAACATTGCATAATTTTATTCGTAACCACAATACGCCAAATATGTATTTTCATAGGTTTGATAGGAATCAAGATTATGTGCTTACTATTCCATCTAGATTTAGAAGATATGTCATTTCTTAAGATGTATCAGATACATCCATCGAGGATCATAGTGATGTATCTATGGATATATTTCATGATGATCTAACCGGTCATATTGGAGAATGAAGGATATAGACCGAAGTGTGTGTTATATTGTGCTCTTTTGCTGTATATATAGATTTACTAGTTATTAATATTAAACTTTTATTTTGTATATATATATATATATGTAATGAGTATCAATTTTGTGGAGTACAATTTTGTCAATTATTTTTTAACATTATATACTTTGTGATGTTCAAATTATCAAAGAAAAATAACATTTATTAATCCTACATCAACTAAACAACAAAAATCATAAGAATAGTGTTGTCCATCTTCTCTTATCCCCATTTTTAGAATTTCTGATGCTGATCAGGTAGCCAAACATTTTTAAGAACGAGCTCCTGATCAGGTACCAAACGGGGCTTATGTCGTCGTCTGTTTCTGCACCGGAACAGATAGATCCTCTGCGTTAGAAAACTTACAAGTACCAGAATCGCCGCCTTTCGCATCCTTTCTGTACACAAAGATCGCTGAAGAAATTCCTTTCTGTATATATATATAGCTGTCATCAGTTGGCCCGTTCTCTGCTTAACAAAAAATCGTTCTATCCATCATGCCAAGTTGTTGACTCAAGGGTCAAGACATCACCAACACTCGCACATTGTGCCTCGTTGTGACCTGTCATCTTATCAGCTGCTGAATCATTTTTATCTTTTTCATGGTTACTGTTTTCTCCCTCCTCTTTACGTCTTCCAGGTTGAGGGTGATGAAATTTGGATGGGATGGAGGATGAAAGAAACAGGAAAAAAAATCTAACTGTTCTAGAAGTAGTCTTGGTCCCTAGAAGATAATGAATTAACCGTGGTCCCACTGTTTGACAAAAAAAATATTAAGTATTTGATAGTCTCTCTCTGGTGCTAAATACTCTCCCTTTTTCATATAAGTTATTTTAGATTTGATTCAAGTCAAACATAAAGCTTGATTAAGTTTATAAAAAACTTAGTAACATCTACAAAACTAAGTTTTATTAAATCAATCATTAAATATATTTATATAGTATGTTTGTTTTGTATTTAAAATATTGTTATATTTTTATAGATTTGGTCAAAGTTAAAGAATTTTAACTTAGGATAAACCCAAAATAATTCTAGAATGTTTAGAAAAGATTAAGGTTAAGGAAAAAGATTCCTTTTTGCTACTTTGGATGAATTTTAAATTTTGAAATTGCTTTGATTTCCTTCATAGGCGCCTGATTGACTGAATGTTTGGATTCCCGTGCATTAGAATCAGTATCAAAAAATTCATATACTGAGTCAAAATTTAAATCCTAGAAATATTTGTATTTTAGAACGAATGGAGTAGAATTTAAACGCATGAAAATTCAGTCCCTTAAATTTGACATTGCTAAGTCTAAAATTATAATATTATGCATTGTGCAACTTTAGTTCATTTTAACTTCAATTTTGTTGTTATATAATATATATGATCTACTTTATTTTTGTCCAAGTTTGAATATGTTTGCATGTAATTTTATAAGTTTTCATGAGTTCTAAGTTTGTTTGCAATTTTTTGTGGGTCAACATAATTTTTTGTTCAACCTTTTATTTAAAGAAGAGACTTAGTTTAAACAAATAAGACGGAGTGATAATAACCATTAGATTATCATCCTAAGAGCATCATGTCCAGCAGTTTCCCAATATCTCACCCCCAACAACTACTTATTGGGTCTCCCCAATACCAATTTCAAGATTATTGGAGAGGTGCTTTAGCATATCCCTAATAATCTCACTCCCAATAACTCATTCCCTTTCGTTTCTATGAACTTTGTTCATAAAAAAGAAATATAAATCCATCTTTCTAAACTTTGTTCATACAAAAAGAAATATAAATCCATTCTCACATTATACTAATTCAAAATATTATTTTCATCACCATGAACAATTCACAATTTGACCAACTAATCAAATGCTTGTCGGACATTAGTCGAACACCTTGTGGGCAGCTACGAGAGAGAGGCCGACGGAGGCGGGGCGGCTCAGGAAGTCAGCCAGGAGGACGTCGCCGGTGTCGTGGGAGGACAGCACGGCGGCTCGAGAAGCCACCCGCTAGAACTCCTGGCGGACTGACCGGGTCACCTGGCAGCCGCCGCAGGAGGTTCTAGCGGGTGGGAAGACGGCTGCTACGATAGGTCCTGGTGGTCGCGCAAAGGGGTCTCCGATGCTAGGATGACGGCTCGCGGCTGCCGGAGTTGTAAACAACGGCTGGAGGTCGAGAGTGGGTCAGATCGGGGCACCAGGGCACCAGAAAGCAGCGGTAGGACGGCGGAGGGCGCTGGTGGGGGGCAGGGCACCAAAAACCAGCTAGCTGGAGGGCACCGTGGCGGCGGGAGGGCGTTGGGCGCGGCAGCGAGAGCTCCTAGCGTTGGCGGATGGGCTGCCTTCTTTTAGGGCTAGGGGACTGGTTTTTTTATGGCTACCATTTTTTTTTTTGGGTGGGGGGGATTGGAGTGAGGGGTATTGGCGATCTGCTGTAGCACTTAAAAATGCCAATAAAACAGTAGGGCATTGGAAATCTGCTGGAGATGCTCTGAGGATGACAGAAGTGGCTGAAAATATTTCAGTCTTATGAAATAAACTGAGCTAGAGATCAACGGATTACCTGCAACGCGTAAATGCGAGGAGACTCATAAACTGAGCTAGAGATCAACGGATTACCTGTAACGCGTAAATGCGAGGAAAGCCAAGACAGACGACGCGCGTAGTCAACGAGTCAAAGCCTCACTTAGCTTAAGAAGTAGCTGTCACGATGGCGATGGCGACGCCGCGAGCCACTTCACCGTCTTCTTCTTCCACCGCCGTGACTTAATCGGTAGTTTCGATCAACTACTCCATGACTCGCCTGCTTGCTGCAGTGGGCGCGGTGATTGCCACGTAAACGGCTGAGCGAGCGAGTAATAAGAACCTGGCCGGACGGACGCCGCCGCCCGCCGTAGCCATGCACGCGCATTTCGAGGTCGCCGACTTTGGCGGCGACGGTTTGAGCAGCGGGGGTAGTAGTCCGGCGTCAGTCTCCGGCCCCTCCGAAAGCGACGGCTCCAGCAGCACCGCCGACGAGTTCCCGGACGCGCGGGAGCTCCGGCGCCGGATCGCCCCGCATCCCTCCACCTCCGCGTCCGTGTCAGCTGTGCTCACCCGCGGCGACCACGGTAGCTTCCACCCGATCTCTCCGACGTCCTTGTCCGTGCTCTCCGACATAGACAGGCACATGCAGAGCATGGTGCTTCTCCTCCCGGCCTTCGCGTCTCCCGCCGCTGCTCCGCGTTCCGAAGCGTTGGCTCGGTGGCTCGGCGGGTTTGACGTCGGCTGGGTTCTGGAGATGGACGCCGGCGGCAGCTGCCGCAGCCTGCCGCGGCGGGAGGTCGGGAGGAGGGTCAGGGTGTGGACGCAGGCGCTGAGCACCATGGACCGCGTCTTCCGCCTCCGGCACCGGGAGGCACGCAACCCGATCAACGACGCCGCGGCGGTGCAGCTGGCCGCGCTCGGCGACCTGGCGTCCGAGAGCGCCGGCGCGATGCTGAAGATGGCCTCCGCCGTGGCGTCGCTCGCGAGCTCCCCGTCGACGCTGCTCGCGGCGCTCGACGTGTACGTGCCAGTGTCGGAGGCATACCCCGGGCTCGCGAGAATGTTCTCCTGGTGCGCCGCCTCCCACCACCCCGTCCCCGCCGCCGCCGACGCGGCGCTCGCCGCGCTGGTGGACGCCGCCCGGCGCTGCGTGCGTGACCTTCCGGCGTCCATACGCTCGCACTACCCGTGGCGTATGCCGCAGGGCGGCGAGGTGCACCCGTGCGTCGGCTTCTGGATGGGCTACTTCCGCTGCATGCTGCGCAACCGCGTCTCCCTCTACCTCGTCCTGGCTGGCGACGGCGACGAGGCGACGGTGCCCGCTCTCGCGCCCGGCGAGGGCGGCTTGGTGAGTGAGCTGATCTCGTGCCTGGAGGCCGTGCTCGAGGAGAAGTCCAGCGAGCTCGCGTTCCCGGGGCTGAGGCAGGTGTTCATGCTGAACAACTCGCACGCCATCGTGCGCCGCGCCGTGCGCTCGGACCTCGCCATGTTCCTCCCGCCGGGATGGGCGCGCGCCCGGGAGGAGCGCATGGAGAGCTACGTCAAGAGCTACCTCGAAGCGTCCTGGGCGCCCGTCGTATCGCGCCTGGCTGGCGCCACCGCCGCCGCCGCAAAGCCAAAGGCCGTGAACGTTCTCCGGCGGCGGCGGGACCCGCTTACCGCGTTCTACTCGACGCTGGAGAACGCCTGTAGCGGGCAGAGATGCTGGAAGGTGCCCAACCCTGTGCTCCGCCGCGTACTTCGGCGAACCGTGTCGGAGCACGTCGTGCCGGCGTATCGCCGTTATCTACAGGAGGTTGAGCAGCCATCCGCCGCGCGCACCGTGGAGGAGCTGGAGCAGCAGCTCTCGGAGTTGTTCGAAGGGTAGGAGCAAATCTTCCACTACAGCTTTTGTTGAGATATATATGCAGGTGCCGGCACTAGTATATTACACTGCGGCGGGCGGCGACGATCGCGCGGCTCGGCGGGTGGGCGCACCGCCCGCGTACGAGAGGGCGAGCACGCGTGAGTCGTGACAGTCACGCCGTGCGCCGGCGCGTGACAGCTTGGCTGCTGCTTCTTGGCCTCCCAGGAGGAAGGAAGGAAGAAAGAAAACGAGCGGGCCGGTTGGCTAGGCCGAAATACAGGAGGGATGAAAGGACGGCCTGACTTGCATAGATGACTATTAGTTTTGTAGGGAATTCCAGAGGAGGTTTATCATTGATTTGAATATGAGGGTTGAACTCAACCTTGGTATTTGAATTCCAGAATTTCTGATGACATGAAGAGGGACATTTGGCCTGGATCCTTATTATTTTTGAATAAATTTGTGTTTCAGCTATGGACGATTATTTCAGGGGATATTTTGAGTTGGAAATTGAATTCAAATTGATATTCAAACCAAGAAATTTGAGTGGGAGTCCGGGGAGTATTTGTGATGGGATTTGTGTTTGGTAGAATATTAAGGGATGACAAAGAGAGGAATCTTGGTAGATATATTTTTGGAGTAATTTTTATGTGCAGCTCGAGTACATATTCGAACTCACACTTGGAAAGTTGGAATCAAATCTTGAAGTTTGAATTCATGGATTAAAAAAGGATTCAAGGGAGATTATTGTTTTTTAGAGAAAAGGAGGAATATTGTTAATGATTATTGTGGACAACCAAATTTGGCACTAGTATGAATTTAGAAATAAGTTGGGATAATTTTGCTAAATTTAAAAACTTTGAGCAAAAGGCTGATATGGCGGATGTTCATACCTCAATTTGATAGAACCCAAGGTAGTCTAACCATGTCTAGATGGCCGGTCTAACCAGGGACCTCATGGCGGTCTGATTAGAGCTCACTGGCTGCTCTGACCAGGGAATAATAAGTTCAATTTAGTTCTTTCTCGTATTTTCTTAATGGGACATGGGGTTATTTCCTTAATGGGACATGTGTTTTTCAAGTAATAATGTATCTCAACATCTACCAAGACGAGGAGAGGTTATGTATATTGCAAGATTATCCCAAGGTAACAGGTTAAAAGAATGATTCTTGTATATTTCTATCTTTATCGGTTTGCACTATAAACTATCTGCTTTCACTAAGAGAGTGAGAAATCATTTGTAGGTTTGCCCCCCAAAAACCTTTTAGCTTGTCCACGTGATGAGTGTTAAATCGGCTCCTCTAGCCGATTTTGGTCTTTTTCTCACATAGGTTAGAAGCAATCTCACGTCAAGGCGTTTACTTCAACATCTTGGTCATCACCAAAGGCTCAGTGCGGTGTGCTGATTGGAAAAGGACATCAACAATTTTGAATATGGAAGTGACAATTGGGTTCAAGATATTCTTGGGATTTCAAGAAATAGGGTGCCAAACTAGAATGTGATGTTTGTATTAAACTCTGGAATCAGAGATATTTTGTAGAGAGGAAATTAAAGAGGTGTTTTGGATGAGGAACGAATTCAAATGTGAGATTTGAACTAAATAGAAGTATGGGGTTTCAGGGAACATTTGAATGGAATTGAATGTTGTGTTCAATAGGATTAAAATATTGGACACATCCTATTATGTTGTGGAAAGAAATGTCGGCAAAGTTTATCTTGACATTGAGAAATTTAGAATGAAATTTGTCTTGAAGTTACGAAATCTTGGGGTAGAACTTCAAATGCAAAGCTCAATTAAATTTGTGGCAAGAAAATAAAGTATTTGGAAGCTCATTTGAATCAAGGGTTTGAAGGAGTTTTGCAAACAAAATCTTAATGAGGAAAGTTGGATAGAAGAATTCAAACTCTAGGATTTGAAATGGAAATTTTGAATTGGTGATTGAGACATGGATTTGTTGGGTGGCTCCAAGGAAGGATTAATTGAAATCTTTGTCACCATTTAGCACAAGAAAGAAGTCAAATTTATGCAATTAGGTTTTTATCCAAATTTTTTTTTAACGACTTGAAAAGTAGACTATCACATATACCTAGATATGTAGGGGGGAGAGGAGGGGTTGGTTGTCAAATGTGGCCCTATAAGTTACAATTAATTTAGTTTTGATGATTAATGATAAGTCTAATTATATAAGACTAATATTTTTATAGGTTTTTTTCTAGTCTTATTTAAAAATGAAAATGAAAATATTGAGAGGTATATAATAAACTCTTTATGTTCTCATTTGATCTCTCTTATGCATAAAAATATAGCGTAAACTATCTTATTAATCTTGCATATGTGTTTCTTTATATTTATATCTATACACACACCTTTAGAGAAACTTATTCTATATTTTATTTTATATATAGTTGATGAAATTTTCCTTCCATATGTGCATGAGATATATATCTTGAAATGAAATAATATTTCATCTCATCTTTATGGTTTATATTGGGTTATCATCCATTACCAAAGAGATAAAAAATTGAAAGATTTTAGATATTGTTATTTTGGGGACAAATGATAATTCAACTTTTATGGGATTAACATTTTCTTTACACAAGTTGTCAACTTAGCTTATTTTTCAATAATGAGATGTGATAACCATACTCTTGGGCGATGGACCTAAATCAAAATAAGGATGAGATATATGGAGATTAAGCGATATGTCTCACTTCCTATCTCAATACATGTTGATATGTTCTTGTATATGGTTTTTATGTTATTGATATATAAGTGTGAGACTAATATTTTTTGAGCCATATCTTATTTAGTATCTTTTATATTAAGAATAGCAAATTCATGAAGGTATGTATCGATATTTATCTATACCAATACTATATGTCTTCCATATTGTCGATGGATTGGTAACTGACTACAATATCTATGTATATACAGTATATTTATATGTACTATATAAGACTGATATGAAGATGCAAACAAATATACAAGGAGACGAAAAGTTTTATACAAGTTTGGGCCTCTTAGACGAAGTAAGTATGGATACGATCGAGTAGTCCTAGCTAGGACCAAGTAAGAACATGTATCTCTTTCCTTCCTAGGGACACATTTCCTATCTGCTTTGGACTCTACCCATATCCATAGGGTTTGTTTTCCATATAGAATATGGTATGTGGTATTTCGTTGAGTTATATATACGTGTGTAGGGTATCCCATATCTAGAACACTATGTGTGTGTGCACGCGCACGCGTATAGGATAAAACCCCATTAATTCACCTTCAATTATGTATACGATAGCCCCTTATATATATATTTTGTGTGCATATGTTTAGGAGGAGCAAATCCTATATTTGTTAAGCATGTTCCAAATCCATATTGTTCACCTTCTCTTTAATATTGAATCTTTAAAATTGAGTTTTCATGTGAGTATATGACACTTGTGGTGTTAATGAATACTTAATAAATTAATTTATATCCTTTATATGCAACCAGTTGGTCATCGAGTAGAGGATAACAACCGATTTGTTATGATTAATGTTTTTCTTTGAGTTGTACAAAGTAATAGGTCCTACCATGATGAGGTTATTGGATGACACCATAGGTTAATGGTTATCAAGCCAAAAATATCGTCATGATGACAAGAATAAAGTCAAGCTTGTGATAATAAATAAGTATTGACAAAGGTTGATCAAAACCTAGCATAAGAATATGTCAATCGAATGGTCACAAGTGTTGATCTAAGCTAATACATCGATTCCAATGTAGATGGCGCAAGACAAAGGTATAATAAAGCTAAGAATATTTTTGTTAGTCTTTTGTCGGCCTTGGTGTTCGGTGAAAAGACCGAATTGCTAGATAAGTGATGTATTATCATAAATGGCATATGAAAGTGAGTATATAGATAATCTTGTGCCATGTTAGTTTGCTTGCATGTAGTGAGAGTATCTAGCTAAGTGTAAAAAGCCTTTTCTGAAGTACCATGCAAAGAGAGAGCTGGACATATCCAATAGGAATGAGTTGTCTTTTATGGGCATGTCCGGTAGAGTGCCATCTAGAGTTTGAGCCATTTTTTCTTAAGAAAACTTGTGATTAATGGAGGAATTATTCATGGTTGGATAGTCCTTTGAATAAGCTTTCTATAGAGTCTAACAACGTCAAACGATCGGTCATGCTAAATATTGACCGATTGTCTGACTGCTCAATGAGCTACATTCTAACCATTAAAGGTCTAACTGGGGGCATACAAAGTTGTTTTTTGAGGAGATAAAGAGCCACTAGAGCCGACACCGATTAGACCGAGCTGCTGGCAGTCTGACTAGAACTAAGGACGGTCCGACCACCCCTCTCCCTTAGCAGTCTTACCACTGAAAACTGATGTAATAGCTAACAGCTAGTTTCCTAGCCGTTGGCATGGTGGGCGGTCTAATCGGACCACCCTTGACGGTCTGATCGGTAGACTACTGTGAGTTAGGGATTTTACTCTCAACGGCTAGTTTGGCTTAATGGGTATATAAATACTCCCTCAACAATAATAAGAGTAAAGTGTTGGCACTTCATTGCATTATCTTGAGCCCTGGAACTCTCACACCTTTAAGCACTTAAGTTATCTAGTGAGGTATTCAAGAGTGAGTTGAGCTAATCCAAGTGTATTGCTTTATTTTTAGAGTTAGTGTGGCACTTGATCGTTCTCAGCAAGCATACTATAGTTGTTACTCTTAAAAGTCATCACATTCTAGATGGTTTTGAGGAGTTTATCTGGTGACCTCTCCAAATAAGATTGTGAAGTAGGCCGGTGGTTGATTATGAGTGACTTGGTGTTCACCATCTTCAGAATAAAGGAAGAACAATCTCTAGTAATCGAGGCTTGTATAGACTACTTCAAAATTAGCTCCTATCTTGCTCATCTCTTTACGAAGAGATTCAGAGATTTAGTGGTTTGAGCGGTAAAGTTGGACACGCCTCGATAGGATTAGAAAACCGACAAGTTTCTAAATCTTAGCTGAAAAATTATTTGTCATCTGTATCATTTACATTGTTATATTTATCATTGAACAAGTTTACATATTAGAGATTATTTATGCTAATGTCAGACTAGACTTACAAACCGAGTCACCCTTCCAATCCACCGTATCTTCCTCTCTTCATTCTTATAGCTCCTTCCTTCATGGAGTTGCCGTTCGCTAAGGCGCCACCGACCGTTGATGTCGCCAGGGGTCAACAACCCTGGTCCATGCCTACGTGACGGCATCGACGTGGTAGACCTCGACCCACAGCCGTGAATCACTTGCACCCGCTGGCCTCACTCGTGGGCGCTATGGCACTAGGCTATCCTACATGGTCTGCCCAGCCCATAAGCCGTCAGCCCTTTTTCCTCCCCCTTCACCCAACAGGCCTTGACCCAACAGCACTTCCACCTGATAAAAGAAGTCAATTAAATTTAAGATATACCTAATGGCACTATCAGTTCTTAATATTATTGTTTTTCTTTTATGGTTTTGTGTTATTTTATCCCTTTTGTACATAGTCGACATCGACGGAAATTGTTTTGGACGAGGATCTTCGAAGATCTTGAAAACGAAGACAAAGTCAAGTCACCATTTGATCATATTCCTCCTAGTTTTTAAATATTTTGTTTGTAAAATTGTAATGTGATTATGCACATTAATTTGTTCAGCCTTGATTTGCGCGATAAACCGACAGATCAACCTAGTTACTGCATTTCACTATAGATTGTTGATGATCCCTATCCCTTATTAATCCACCTCATGGTACATTAGTAATCATGCTATCTAAGCATAGTATCGATGGTCCTACCTAGTCACACTTGCTTGTTAACATGAGAAAAACTTAGGTCATGAAAGCTTTTAAAAAACTTGATACATGATGTCAGTGATTTATGAAATAAAAATGATTTGCGAAAACTCATAATGCAAAGTGAGAAGCCTTGTATTCACATATAAGGACTCCTTAAGGAATTATATTGTTCATAATACAGTGTGACCATACGGGTGATATAAGATACCCTTGACTAAGTAATTAGTTGGAATAGGTATCTCGTATGCCAATAGATATGGAACACTAGGATGTAGAGTGAGGTGACATCTCCAAGTTTCTATGTTGGGCGAGGATAGGGAAGCCTGCCAAACTACTCAGTCTAGGTGGAGAGTGATATATGAGCAAACTCAAATTTATGATCTTGATTGAGAATGGTTTGATCCATCTATCGGCCATGAGGTATCTTTAGAATGGCTTTAGAAAGATCTTGTCATGAACCTCCCCACTTGGTCAATAAGGGAGTAAGCTCACGTTAGCTCACGTCATGTGGTTAAAAAGTGCACCTCTACAGAAATAAAATTTTTCGAACATCTGTACTCACGGTCATGGGTAGATGTGAAGTAATTTCTATTGTATAGATTTTTTTTGCCTATGCTTTGTGAAAGTGATTTGTGAAATTAGAAATCATTAACAAAATCAACCAGGTAGATTGATAGATAACCATTACATGGTCTAAAGCGATCATGTGTAAATCAAGATGTCGAATAGCATAATAGATTAGACTTTTCGAGAAAAAACAATGTGTGCTGAGAATATGGATGACTCTGGTAATCAAAGAGATGAGATATGATATAAGTTGATGCCTGATGGTTATAAAAATAAAAAAAACTATATATAATAAATGAGTTGGATACTGGCATAATGTCTGGATGGTTTTTAATCAACTAACATTTATTTTTTTCACTTGAATCTAGTCATCTCAGAGACCAAGAGAGCATCTATTCAAATGGAAAAGACAGCTACAAAAGATTTGTTACAAACTTTTTACTAACGCCGAGGTGACATATCTTGAATATCTATAAAATTGTAATAGTATGATTTAAATTTCATAAATTGTAATAACAGATTTTAAAACGAGAAAATTTATAATGGCATCGATCCAATTAACCCAAAAAAGCTATAAAAAAAGAGGTGATTCGGTTTGATTTGAACAGATCCATCACAAAGCCAAATTCATCACAGATTCGAATAGAGAATCAATATGCTTAATCATATATTCAATTACAAGAAGAGAGAAAAATCATGAGAATGGCATCTATGTTGTACGAACAGATCAAGAAATCCTCCTACAGATTGATAGTTTCAAAATCTCCTATATATCATTAGCAAAAGCAGTCAACAAATCCAACACCAATCAAAAAAAGATTAAAGACGAGGGGAGGGCATTACTAACTCGGATATAACCGTACATATATTACATACTGATAAACTAAATTATTTTTATATTAAATTTATATATTATATATTTAAACAAACATCACTGCATTATAAGTTTTATGTGTTATTATTTATAAAAGTATTTACATAGATGCAAAGGGAAGCGTGATCAATTGAAGACCATCCTATGGATTTTTCCCAGTCTTCTATATCTTCACGTTGCTTTTGGGCCAAAATAGAAGATATAAAACTCTACACATTTTAAATTTGTATTTGACACTCCTAACAATACCAAATTTAAACGTCGCTGATTAGAAGTATTCTCGATAAAGCCAACGTACATGGTCCACGCGCATAGCGAACAATATGACACTCACGTAGCTGCCGTGGTGGAGATGGCGACCCTGCACCGCGACTGATCCGCCGTAGACTTCCGCTCAAAGACTCGGCTGCTTGCTGCAGTGAGCTAGGTGGTGATTGCCATGTAAAGCCTGAGCGCGCGCGCGCGCGGCAGACGTGCTTAGCGTACCCCTGAGGCCCTGACCAGCCAGCGCCGGCGGACGTCGCCGCCATGCACGCGCGTTTCAAGGTCGTGGATGTCGGATGCGACGGTTCGAGAAGCGGGGGAAGCAGCCCTGCCTCGGTCTCTGGCCCGTCTGGCAGCGACGGTTCCAGCAGCACCGGCGCCGACGAGTGCTTCTGGCCTTACTCGCGGGACCGCTGGTGCCCTACCACTCTTCCCTCCACCTCCGCCTCTGCGCCCTCGGCCGTCGACCAAGATAGCTTAAACCTCATCTCTTCCATGTCGCTGTTCGTGCTCTCCGACTTCGATAGGCACATGCAGAGCATGGCGCTTCTGCTCCCGGCCTTCGCATCTCCTGGCGCCGCGCCGGGCGCTCAAGCGCTGGCTCGGTGGTTCGGCGGATTTGACGTCGGCTGGGTGCTGGAGATGGACGCCGCCGGCAGCTTCGGGAGGTCGGGAGGAAGGTCAGGGTGTGGGAGAAGGCGTTAAGCACCATATACCGCGTCTTCCGCCTCCGGCACCGGGAGACCCGCAACCCGATCAACGACGCCGAGGCAGCGCAGCTGGCCGCACTCGGGGAGCTGGCGTCCGCTAGCGCCGGCGCGATGCTGAAGCTAGCCGAATCCGTGGCGGCGCTCGGGAGCTCCCCGTCGACGCTACTCGCGGCGCTCGACGTGTACGTGCCGGTGTCCGAGACGTCTGCGCATGGATGTTCTCCTGGTGCGCTTCCCACCCCGTCTCCGCCGCGGCCGACGCGGCGCTCGCCGCGCTGGTGGACGCCGCCCGGCGCTGCTTGCGTGAACTACCGACGATCATACGCGAGCACTATCCGTGGAGGATGCCGCAGGGCGGCGAGGTGCACCCCTGCGTCGGCTTCTGGATGGGCTACTTCCGCTGCATGCTGCGCAACCGCGTCTCCCTCCACCTCGTCCTCGCCGGCGACGGCGACGAGACAACGACGCCAGCTCTCGCGCCCAGAGAGAGCGGCCTGGTGGCCGAGCTGATCTCGTACCTGGAGGCCGTGCTCAAGTTCCCGGGGCTGACGCAGGTGTTCATGCTGAACAACACGCACGCCATCGTGCGCCGCGCCATGCTCCTGCCGCCGGGATGGGCTCGCGCCCGCGAGGAGCGAATGGAGAGCTACGTCAAGAGCTACCTCGACGTGTCCTGGGCGGCCGTCGTGTCGCGCCTGGGCGTCGCCGGCGCGGCCGCCGCAAAGCCGGCCGCCGTGAGCGTGCTCCAGCGGCGGCGGGACCCGCTGGCCGCGTTTTACTCGGCGCTGGAGAACGCCTGTAGCGCTCAGAGATGCTGTAAGGTGCCCAGCCCTGTGCTCCGCCGCGTACTCCGGCGAACCGTGCCGGCGTATCGCCGTTATCTAGAGGAGGTTGAGCAGCCCGCCGACGCGCGCACCGTGGAGGAGCTGGCGAGTCAGTTCTCGGAGTTGTTCGAAGGGTAGAGGAGCATATTTTGGGTTGTTTTCAACCATTTTCTCACGCACCTGGAGTACTCAATTTTGCAGACCAAGGATAGAATGTTAATTAGGTAGTTGCTGTATCACCCAATGTACCATGTTGTCAGATAATATACCAACCAATGCATAATTAGCAGATGCAATAGTAATATACAGAAGAAGATACAGTAGTGCCAGCTAGACAACACTGTGATAAAACCAAAACTCTGAAAAGGACTGTTTGCACTTGATGTAAAAATGACCGAATTCGCTAACAAAAGGCCTAACGGTTAACAAGATAACAAATACAAAATGGATTCAATTCAATACGATTCTGTGCGGTTTGTGATATATTGGCAAGATTTAATTCGGCAGCTCTGGAAACAGCACAGGAAGGCTAACATCATGGGCTAGAAATTTGAAGGCATGCAATTTACAAGGCTTCTAGTCCATGGTGATGAACTACAGATCTTTCAACCACCTTGCCTTCTAAATTTATCAATAGGGACTCCTGCCAAAATATCCAAAGAAGTTGGATGGAAATTCTGATGGAAGTTGATACTGAGACAAGAAAAAAGGAGGAAGTGTCAACAAGCATAAAGCCATAAACTCACCATCTCTAAAGGGTTGACTATATGCAGGAGGAAACCATCTGGGCTTGTTTGGTCATCAGGGCTGGGATTTCCAATATACAGCATTGAATTGTCTCAACGGAAGCAACCACAAAAACTTCCCATGGTAACATATGCACGCTGTATCATATATGAATTGATTACAAGCTATCATCAGTGTGAATCTATAAGATCAGCAATGAAGAGAATGGAGTTACCACTGCATATTTTTCAAAAATACGCTGAAGAGGCTCGTAAAACTCCATTGTTTCCAGAGTGTGCACCTCAGTGCAAACAACTAATGGATCATATCCAACAACTATTTTCCTGTCTTAAAGTATACCATTGTTAGTCATTACTGTTACAACCCATTCAAACCAGCATATATGCATATGAGTTAATAGGTGTGAGGCATAGTGTTAAGGCTGATCTTCCAATAGTGTGAGGATACCATGATATACACATGCTATATCTCTGTTTAGATATATATGCTAGTACAGCACAATTCATTCATATAGTACATATGCACATTGGGAGTGTGTATTTCAATTCAAGAAAATGGTAGGCAAAAGTAGTTACACAGCCTACACTAGAGGTAGGAGCTAGTCATAGCCTACAGCCAGTCAGCCACTGCTTCAATAATAACACACATAATGGTGAAACCAGTAGAAAACACTTACCAATTACTGCTAGTCGCTGCTATGGATTGCTCTAACCATTTAATTTGTTCTCTACTAGAAGCGCTTATTTTGCCATCATGGATAGGTTCCTTGTAACAAAATAACAACAATCAACAAAAACACAAAAGGTCAGAATATATCTTCCACAAGAACCAAGAAATTCTCCATTCTAAAAACATATGCAGTTATCAACGAATCATCAAATAACTACAGTTGTATTGCATACAAGGTTTATATTTACAAAGTTCTGAACTAATCAGTACAAGGAGGTGCTGAAATAATCAATACATTGGATTAAGCTCAAGGGTTGTAAAACTAGAGGCCACTAAATAAAGATAAATAATCAGTTAACAACTGTTGCTTGTGCTTCTAAAATTACCAGGCAATGTATTGTTTGTCAAACGGGCTGCCTGTAAAGCCTTGTAAATTGCATTAGGAATTCAAAAGTATTGAGCAATAAAAATAATACCTGTAAAGGCCCTGTGTCCATAGCAATGATTTCTAGATTCTGATCATTCGGCATCTTCACTTTCTTTAAAAAATTACCAATGATCTGCCCATGGGATGTAGTGGAATACCTGAAATAGGAGCAGTTGTTGTAATAACATACACATAAGAATGCAGACCATATGAACCATATTGCCACTGAACTAAATACATTAACAATTAGGAAGCTGGTAGGAAAGTGGAAACAATTAGCATACCAGGGGATCTTCAGAGCCTGAAAGTACAGGGAACCCTGAAAGAATACACAAGGATAACTTAGCATTTGGTTGAATTAGTTGGACCAGCTCAAAACTCCATTGCACCTATTACGTACGTAACTAACAGTACTGTCAGAACAAGTTGCTTACATTTTGCCAAAGTGGGTTTTCTTCTCCTAGCTGAGCAACATCCAACACAAACTTGACTTCATAGGCCTTTGCTATGCTCTCCATCTTCACCGAACATAGTATGATTAAAAAAGAAAATGCAGAGTAGGCTGTTAGAGCAAATCTTCTGCTCTTCATTTTTTTCAAGGAAAGGGGAAAACGTTGTTGTCAATGAACAGCATCATACACAGTTAAACACCCTAGGTCACTTCATTTGATACCAACGCAACACGCTGCCAATAATGGGTTAGTAGAAAACCAGATAGGATTTGTCGCTTTTGGGGCATTCATTAATCCAGCGTGAGGCAAGGCAGTACAAGAATAAAAGTCAGAACTCTTCGCTGGTCGGAGCTTAAATCATGCTTAGGAGGCACATGCACCTCTGACCGACGGAAATACTACATGTGCCATCATCCAAAGTAAATCCAGTCAAAGCAAATAGGATACATTGTATACCAGTCCTAGATCTGCAAAATACAAATAAGTTGGCCATCACCTGAATGCAAGAATCAGTGCGCCATGATTCAGGATCAACGGCAATGCCCATTTCTGTTGTGAGAGAAACACAAATTTTGGTGCAGTATAGCAGCAATTGCAGCAGATGCGCCACATTGTAGCATTTTTTTTTTTTTGAGTCAGTACACAAATGGCAAGTTGGCAATAGTACATAAGCAAGACGAGGTTGGTCGCCGTGCATCCTATCTCATGGAGCTTTCGCGGATCCAGAGCACCACGAAGCAACGGGGACGATGCCATATAACGAAGAACAGCACAATCGGCTAGGTGACTAGGTCCCAATCAGGCAATCACCCAGATAGGGAAACCGAACACGACGTGGAGAGAGAAAGAGAAGGAAAGCACCTGCCGTAGGAGGCGGGCCTGCTCGGCGGGCGGCCGCGCGCCACCGGCGACGCTGAGAAAAGAGACACCGCCGCGGCCGCCACGACCCAGCGAAGCCTCCACGCCGCCACCGCCCCGAGGCCGGTGGAGCCGCGGCTCGCCGAGGCTGAAGGCAGCGTACATCGCGACGCAGAGCGCCACCTGCACGGCCACCGTGCGGCGCCACGGCGGCCGATTGCTCCGAAGCGCCACCTCCTCCATCGCCGGCTCGGCTTGGCGCCCGCCCACCACCTCCACCGCTCTACGACGCTCTCGCCACGGTACAGCTTGGTGGCAGCGTCACGGCGGACACCACCATTTAAATGGCACGGATGAGGACGAGCGAACGAGCGATGATGATCCAATAAAGAAATATCGTGTGGATCTTGGGGTGGGCCCTCCGACCCAAGTAGAGTATCAACGCATCCCAGGATTAGTCGATGCTAATTTGTCCCTACGGTCTTCCTGAGGCCACGTCGTAATCACAATTAACAACTCAGCTATTAGCATTAGCATATCGCCAAATCATCGTTCAAGAGAATTGGTCGATTAAGCTATTCGTCATTGAAGAGTAAGCATTGAACAAAACTTGGTAACTTATAATCACGACAGTTTGACGGTAATTGTTAGACAGCTCAGGCCTGGTGATGTCCAGGCCTCTTTGCCTCCTGGTCCTGGATGCCTAGTTTAGAGTGCTGCTTTGCTTAAGAGTTACACAACTTACAGTATGGTATGCTACAACCAGTTTAGTGATTAGATTAGACAGAAACGGTTCGACACTATCGTTATGATGATCAAACGTCGACTTCCATTTTGTCCTCCGCCTCAACAGTCGGAGGCTCTTCCTTCATTGCCTCTGTGACTGGATCTTGTTGGGGAAGCGTAGCTTCTTTGGAGCTTGAAGGCCCAATCTCTGGCTCTTCCTTCACTGCCTCAGTCGCCGGCTGGGTTCCTGGACCTTTTGGAGAAGTAGTAGTCTCTTTGGAGCTTGTATCTACCACTACTTCCTCTTCTGGTTTGGGAGTGGTACCATTTTCCTGGGATCTCAAGATCCGATTGACGTCCTCGCACATGGCTTCAAACTTATGGAGGCTATTGGCTAGACTGGAGGAAGATGTCTTGTCGCCGAAATACGAGTTGAGTGCAGGCACAGCACTGTCTTCGAGCACGAAGCACATCTGCATATCATAGATAGAAAGTTGCCATTCAAGGAAATTTTCAAGCCAGACTTAGATTAGGAAAACTTTCTTTGAGGGGATCTCATAAAAAATAACTTTCTTTGAGGTGATCTCATAATAACTTTGTTCCATTAAGTACCTTGTTGTAAAGATGAGAAACTTGTGAATGATCAGTTGTGACATCTGGCGCCACATCTTTGGCAGCTGGAAAGAGGATAGTTACCATTAAGTCCATAGCTCAGACGACATATTGTATAAAAAAGGGGTAAAATTATTAACACATGCAAATTTCATCTATCATGATGAAACTACCATTTTGTGCAGCCTATTAAAAACTAGCACTAGATGAAAGCAAATGCCCTGATTCCAAATAACTATGTAACCAGGCAAAAGAACTTGTGCTAGCAACCAGGTAAAGAACTTGTTTTGGGGTTCATTTGAAAACATTTACATCACCTGTGCAAGTTTAGTTAAGTAGCAGTAACTTTCATGATCTCTAGAGCTTGTTGTATGTACAGCTCTAGAAAATGGTTCTCCACTCGATAGTAACAGCATGATGCAAAAGGCTTACTGATAAGCAGTGTTTACATTACACGGTGTTATATGTAGACTGGACTGCTTTTTTTTCCCAATGGATCAATTTTATGACTACTGAAAAGCGCATGACGAAAGAAATTGAATTGGAACACACCATGAATTGGCCATCATAGTTAAGGATGGGGCAAAGATTACAATAAGTAGCAAAAGCACTGGATGGTTGAATACTAATTGAACAAGCCTATTGGTTCAAACATAAACATGACAGATGTGACAGTTCAACAAGATTGGTGTCAGAATTACTAAAGGAAGATTGCAAGACATATCACTACAGCCGCAAGGAACTTCCTGGAAATCTGCTGGTTCTTTTTTGCAAAATTTTCAATCAAATTGTCTTTTCAGGTTCTGATGTTCAGGACGTATCTAGTAAGCAATAATATACATATACAGTTCTCACAAGTTTTTCAAGCATTGCTATGACTATTCTATTTGTTAAAAACATTGGCAGACATGTTCTCTCTTCCTTGTATACTTTTAGATTACTACTACGTATATCCATAACCAGCAGATCCACTTATACCAGTTAAAACAAAAACCTTATTCCATCACATGGCAGTTGCTACTCAGCAGCTGCCCAAACAGTAATCAGACCCACATTACTGCTATTCACTAAATAAATAAATTGGCACATCACGGCAAATATTGTTCTAACATTGTAGTGGTACCACTCCAGTGATTGAATTTTTATTATTCAAAATGTCAGCAAAGCATATAAAAAACATAGAGTACACTTAAGAAAAGGAATGTGTGCACACACAAACAAGAGTGACTGGATGTTCCTGTGTAGATAAAAGTTTGGGTGATCTAGAGATTAAGGGACAACTTACAAATAGTTTCAAGGACAGGCAACTCTCTCAATATTTCACTGAAGTCTGGAACAGCCGGTCTATGACCACCAGGAAAATCTTGTTCAGCAAGATCATCAGGAACAGGGGTTTTTGTTTTTATCTGAAAAATACAACAAAAAAAGCCTTTAAGAACTGCATGTTAAACATACTACACCAATAATCAGTGTTTACACCCATGTGAACTTGGGTGCACTTGAATTTAAGGAAATAGGTCACATGCATACCACAGCGTATTCAAGATTCAAGCATCTCTCCAAAAGATGGAATCTCTTTCTAATAAACTCAACTGTCTTTCTCTGTGTGTCCCTGTAATGGGTCATGCTCGTTGGGTTCGACTGGCCTTCTTGTGTGCTTTCCAGATTTCCCTGTCAGGGATCCAAAAAAATGAAATGAGTCACATCCTTTATGCGGCAGAAATCCTGAGACCTTAGAATTTTGGCAGAAAAAGTTATGTGCACACACACTAACATTTGCCTCATTGTTCGAGTGAGCACTAATCAGTTCATTAGCAGTAGGAAGCTTCAGCTCTTGTCGCGCAGCCTCGAAAAGCCTGTTATCTCTATCATCTGATATATACTGCCACCTTGCATACCCATGCCTAATGAAGGGGAAATAGATGTCAATACCTTATATGATAACTTTGGACAGCAATTATGTTACCATGTAAGAATAAGAAAGGAACACCAGGTAGAGAATGCATATATAATGCAGATATTAGACACTAAGCATTAATGTTAGTGCACTCTTTCCCTAAATACATTTGCACTGTGCCGCTGTCCAACCTTAACCCTACTACATCCAAGAATCCATTATGATGAGCTAAAACATTAATAGGAATTACCTCTTCATCCAAATTTTTGCTACCACAGCTCAAATTCTTAATTGTCTCATTAAACATAAGTTCCTCAGGATACAACAAACCAATCATGCAAAAGGAAACATGGCTTAAAATGAAAACAAACACATGACAAAATACTCATCAGCACAGTACTAGAGAAAGTTCAGATTTTTTTTCCATTGCCCCCTCACAATTTATTTTCTTAGCCATCGCCCACCAACATTGTTTGGGATTCTTAATCATAATTACCATTCTTATTGGTTTTTCAATATACTTTTAACCCCCCAAGAGAAGCAATTAAGAACTGCTGAATGAATAAGAAACTAAGAGTAGATAGCAGAAGTGTTTCTTCAATATGACAAAAAAAAGTAGAGTTGCATGCATTGGCAATCATGATACCATCCAGTTCTCATTAATTATAAAGAAATACCATTTGTCTGAAAAATAAGGTGAGCAAGGACATGCATCAAATCATTAGTTTATTTAAGAGAAGGAAATTAATAGAAGTAAACTATAACAATCTTCTGCAGAAATATTTAAGTAACCATCAATGCGTATGGAATCCCCGAAATTGCAGTCATCCCATGTTACTAGAGAGATGTCATTTAGACAAGGACAGGATGTCTAACATGAAATTTTAACTATAAATTCAGTAACATTGTGCTAAATTATAATAAATATTGTGTCGGAAGTACTTCCGCAAAAAAATCTATTCATGTTGTTTGTATGTAGTCAATTTCAGTACTGTGTATGCTAGTTGTCGAAATTTCAAAAATATATAAACAGCTAAACACATAGTAAAACAAGTCGTTTTTTTTTCTTGGTAAAAGGCCTAGGTCCATACTACTGAATCTTTTGCGTAATCAGCCCATGTTGAAGTGTTGAACCGATTAAAACAAGGATTAGACTAGCCTAGTTGATGAAAAAACTCTCTGTGTTGTAGTAGAACTTACCAAAAACCCTGAGCCCCAAACTTGTAAACTCAATGGTGGAGCTAGGACACTAACCAATTATACACATGGCAGAACTATTAAAATATATAATAAATACAATGATATATTAGATAAAACTAAAGTTTTTATGGTCTTCGTTTTGTCTGTTATCTTGTGCAAAGAATTAAAATGCTGTGTGCATATTTGCTCCTTTTACTAGTCATATCTACTAAAAAATGTATTTAAAAAAAAAACACGCAATCCAACAGGTGACCCTATGATCTCAACCGATATGACGACTGGGCAAAGTCAAATGCACTGAACTGAAATCCAACAACTGATGTTCAAGAATTAACACTGCCGAAGAACTTGTGCTGGCCACTTGACTAATTACATGAAACAAAGAGTAATTCATTGTAACAAACTAAGGTGAGCAGGGACATGCATCAAATCATTAATGCTAGGCATTAATGAACTTAGCTGGTTATTGTAACAGTCTAAACATGCCAGATAGATGCTTACTTTATTAATGCTTTCAGCAACAGTAGATCATGTTCTGCTTTCCATACTCTTCCACCAGCTAAGCTAGGAAATTCATATAACAAATAGCTGGGAAAGAGTTTAGTTATTTTTCCTTGTTCCATGGCAACCACCTGGAACCAAAAAATAGTTAACACATGGTCAAAAAAATAGATGACACGTTAAACAATAGAAAGGTTATGTATCTTCTATCTTATTGATAATAGAATCACATATGTACCTTCTCTTCCACAAGTGATATGTTGGCTAGCCTAACCAATGTCTCATCTGTGCGCATTTCCTTTGGCACACCATCTGTATTCATGCATATGGAGATTAAAAATGTAGATCTAGAATTAGAGATGGACATAATCAAAATTAATCTGAATTTACCTGCATAATATGCAGAGTCATTTATGTCCTCAAGAAGATGGATCATGACAAGTTCAGCATATCTTCAGGAGACATGACAAATCAGCACAGTATTAGAGAAGCAGCTAAAGGTAGAAAGCAAATAACAGGAGGGAGAGACAAGGCTAGCAAGCTAACATGCAGACAATGGTTTTAAAAGTACCAAAACTTAGCATTTCCAGTGTTGTTTTGTTTGAGACATGGCCTACAAGCATGTGCCTATAATCGATTTTTTTTTCTAAAGAAGCTTAGAGAAACAAGAGCATGAAATTTGAACTCCAGAAGTAGAAACAAGTAACCATCAATCACGTTGTTTAAGGTCCATTTCTTAGAAACATTAGACAGTTTCAGGATAAAATACAACTGTCATAACCTAGAAACACAAAACAACATAGAAAATGCCATGTCGGCACAAATGTCAACTACCGTCAGTTGTCAACTAAGGACTTAACGCTTTGAAGGAAGTCTGCCTCCTCCACAAGCATCTGGAGTAACGCATAAACTAGAAGTTTGAATGACCTTGGTCATTGTGTATGGAAACCAAGTTGCCGTGGAAAAAAATGTGGAAAGAAAAACATTATTTTTATCCAAAGTCATGCCACACAGGCACACTGTTAAGCACAAATGGAAGGTCCATTTTATCTTTCTTAACTAATTCCTCAATTGCAAGGAAGATAACTGGGCATTCCATATTTCTGTCAAATGATTCTTATCTACATAATATGAATTTCCTAATTTACCTGAGCAGCCCTACTATAAAAAAGATTGCTTATAGCACTACTTAAAGTTAAACTTGGTAAAATTTATAAAGCAGAGCAAATATTTTTGCAATCCTAGTTATTAGTATAATGTAACTGTTAAAATTATTTGTATTTTCTAGTGTTGATATAATTATAGTTTACAAACAGAAGACCTAGAGCCACCAACTGCAATACAACTTTGCATAATGTGCCTGAATGCCCACACTAACGAAATGTTTGGTTCATTTGCTAGCCTTGTTAGTGAGCAGAAATTTGGAAACCCTTGATAAGAGTCTACGAGGAGAGCCAAATTGGTTCTCTCAAAAGCAGTAAAATCTTCGCACACCTAGGCCACAACCAAACCAAGAAAAGGAGCTAAACATATCTCTATTCCACTAGCATTGCTATGAGTGGGTGGGCTCATGCCCCAAATGTATGTAGAATATTTAAACAGTATGATGGTCTCAAAGTGAATATCCACGATTAGTGTTACAAGGTTTCAAGCTTTCAGATGATCATATACATTTAAAGTTAAGCTGGTATATCGATGATTTTGCAACCATGTAAACAAGAGTAATCAGAATATCAGAGAAGGCATTGATATGAACAAAACAGTAAGTTAATACACCAAATGGTCATAGCATCTATTTATGGTTTCAAAATAAATTAAAAGTATTTGCCGATCATAAAAAACCAATTAGAAAAGGGCCTTTCTGTGCACAAATCCGGTCCTACGTCAATGATAATACTCATTACATTTCTTATATTTTTAGAGCTTGAATTAATATGACCTCACAGCCAGGTACTAAATTAATATGGAGATAAACATTACACATACCTCTGGATTTCCTCAACACTTTTCCCCTTCAATCGAGGAGTATACTCCTTCCAACCATAGTTCTGAAAACCATACCTGCAAATTGAAAAGAGGGAAATTACTGAAACCAATCTATCAACCAACCACATATTTATGTCCTTATAATAGTATTATTACTCCATCGGTTCTTTTTATTTGCCGTTTAAGACATCAACATAGCCTCAAATACACATGTTTAGCCATTCATTTTCTAACCATATATTCATAAAAAAAATATTAAAAATGTAACATGAAAATATTTTCCATTGTAAATCTACCAATGTCATTTTCGCTTGTTTTTTTGCATACATTGGTGAGTTAAGATTTCAAGGTTCGACTGCAGCTTTCTAAAACAACATATATTTAAGAATGTAGGGAGTATTACAGACAATGATCAGAAACAATTATTTGGGGAACAATCTGGTCCAGGTTAGTGTGTCGTCAGGTCATGGTAACAGCATAAAAGCAACTGATAAAGAGAAGCATGACACCAACAAACTATGCTAAGCAATAAGAGAGGACTTTAGAATGACCATATGGAAAGATGTACATAAGAAAATACAATAGATTCTTTCGCTAAAAAAATATAACAGAATGAGCAAACTACTATGTGTGCCCTCTTTATCATTCTTATCTAAAGCCCATACAAAACCATTGCATAAATAGTATCTTCAACTCTCTCAGCCATGAGGTTTTTTAAGGGAAGCTGGTAGATTTAGCATAACTGCCCAAGAATGCAAAATGAGTATTAAAGGGGGTTACAATTTGCTGGAGTTCAATGAGCACGTACCAAAAGGAATGTAATGTCACAAGTTCACATTAGTTTTTTTCCTTCATAAAGTAAAACTTTAAGCTGATATTTCCAACTAACCTCATAAGTGTTTGAAGGAATTGTGTTCGCTGAATTTGGTTAAACCCATAAACTCTCAAAGCACGTCCTTCACCCTCCATGAATGGAAGTGAATCAACATTACCTAGTGAAAATTGATTAGCAAGGTAAATAAATGCACAGCAATCACCATGCAGCAATGATACATGATATATTTACTACGTTGTTTTTTCTTGGAATATGGGCCCCTCCTCCCAGAAATGCCTGCTTGTAAACTCGTGTCATTATCCGACACATCATCGTCATAGGAGTAATCATCGTCTTCAGAACTCATGTCATGCAGGCCAGTAATGTCATCCTCATCAGCAGCAGCCATCTACAATAGTAGTTTATTAGTTTGTTTCACCATCACTAAAAAAATGTGGAAAATAGAGTATATGTTGGTCAATAAACAGAACTAGTGCATTCAGCTCTAGGTTTCTTGCCTAGTTTAGAATTACAACCATAGCTGTTCAATGTGGTGTTCATTCAACAATTTTATGTCTGAAATAGATAAAAATTAGCGATAGGTTTGAGTATATCGCCTTAATAAAATCCTATCTGCAAATACAGAGCGCAGATAAAATAAAAATTTTAATTATGATAACATATGCAAGTGGTTACCTGTTTGCGGCTTCTTTTTCCTTTTCCCATAGAAGTATGTTCTTCAACTTTTTGTACATCATATCTGTCCTTCAATAATTTATCCCAATAATTTGTTCTGTCAGCGTTTGCAGCTTCAGCTTCTGCCTTTTTGCGTGCCTCCTCTTTTGCTGCTAAAGCCTTAGCCTCATCTATGTACTCAAAGTTAGCAACCTGGCACAGAGTAACTTGACAAATGAGAACTGCTTGTCGCTTGATAGAATATACCAACAACAAAGCAAAACACAAAAAGAAAAGGTATGTAATATACAGTTATATTACGTTGTACTTTGAAAATAAATGGACCAAAAGTTGTATAGCATGAAAGAATAAAAATGACATAAAATGAAGCGATGGAATAAATGACAGAAAATAATTTAAAGGCTACTTTTGCTAACACCTGCCTAAATGTAAATCTCAATTCTCCAGTGCAATAATAAAGTTAACAAGTTGATGTAAAGTCATATAGTAAGTGCAGGACCACATTATTTCATCATGTGACAGCCACCACATGTATTGGTTTAACATGAATCTTAAAACAAAAGGCTAGTCCAAATTTATTTTTACACTTAACAGTTTTGATAATTTACAAGAAAAAAGCAACATGCATGATGGTCCCTTATTATCTCGTAAATATACATATTACTGCAAAAGTAGATGTAATGTGCTAATCCAATAAATAAATATAACAGAGTTGACAGCCAACAATTCTCAAGGAAAATTAAAATGAACTCTGCATGCACAGTACCTTGAATCCTTTAAGAAATTCGTCATCTTCTTCATCTTCCACAGGCTCTTCCCCATCAGCTTGGTCGCGATCTAATAATCTGTCAGGCCAGTGCACAGAAAAGACAAAAAGGTGTCATCACGCAATGTAGAGTTTACCATGTCAATTCATACATCATACTGCCACACTTGGTAAAGAAAAGGCAGAGTTAGTGTTTCAACATCAACAAAATATTTCGCCCAAGCAAATTAAGGTAGGCTAGAGTTAAAACCCAACATAAGCCTTAAATCACGATTCAATCACGTCAATAGTTACTTCTAAACATTTCTATTCAAGTATAAATTTTTTATATTAAAATCTTTATGTATATTTCCTTTTTATTGTCTCTTCTCATATCAATTTTAATCTTCTTCTATATCGTCTCACATTATTATCTTAACTAAGAATTCTACAATTTACTGGTGCCTCTAGCATCTCTTTTGAACATAGCTAACACATCTCAACCGATGTTGGACAAGCTTTTCTTCAATTGATGCTATCTCTAGCCGATCACATATATCATCGTTCTGGACTCGATTAATTCTTATATAACTACAAATCCAACGTTAACATGCGTATTTCTACAACACTCAACTATTAAACATATCGTCTTTTGGTAATGCCAACATTCTATCCTATATAACATAGCAGGTCTAATCATCATTATATAAAACTTGTATTTTATCTTCTGTGATACCCACTTATCATAGAGAATATCAGATGCTTAGCGCTTCTTCCATGATTCTATGACTAACGTCAGTATCAATATCCTCATCCATTTGTAACATCGATTCCAGATATCGAAAGATATACTTTTTAGACACTACTTAACCTTTTAAACTCATTTCTCCCTACTCGTGTTTAATAATGTCAAAGTCACACCTCAATTATTTAGTTTTAGTTCTGCTTACTCTAAAACCTTTGGATTCAAAAGTCTACCGTCATAACTCTAGTTTTATATTTACTCCCAGCTGACTCTTATCAACTAATACTACATCATCTATGAAAAACACACTAAATGATATCCACTTATATGTTCCATGTAACCTCATCCATTACCAAGAAAAATAAATACAGGCTCAAGACTGATCCTTGGTGTAGTAATATTTTAATCGGTAAATAACTTGTGTTACCATCATTTTTTCGAACACTAGTCATTGTTGTACAACTATTAACGCCAAAATTTAGACAGCCCAACGATGGATCGGAAAAAGCCGATCGGCTGGAGAGATGTTCGATCACTACAGTGAAGAAGCCGATCAGATTGAAGCAAAGGAAGACTCAGTCCCAGATTAGAAGACTATCCAGATAAGACCGAGTTTGCGGAGGAGTCATGGAACCCACGACAGGGTATTTTATCTTTGTAAATCGTAATCTTATCTAATTAGAAAGGTTTAGTTAGTTTAGTTAACTACCTTAGAGATATTTTTTGTTATCTGTAAAGAGATAGCGTCCGATGGTTGTTGTAAACGCGTTGGACTCTATCACCCCAGGGTATAAATATAGACCCCTGGAGATCTGTAAAGATATCCTTCGATCAATACAACTTCGGCACATCGCCACCCTAGTTTATCTAGGTTTCTACCGGTGGGGTCTGGCTCTCAACGCGGGACTGCATCGGTTAGGTCCAATCTCCAGCAAAGGGGTAAGTCCAGCCACTATCTCGATATGTCTCGTTCTGTCTAAGGCTGTATCGGTTAAGTTCAACCTCTTAGGCCGATAGGATGTATCGCATCACGTCCGTGTAGAATCTATTGGTCTATCAAACTCTCTCCGCCGTCGTCAGTCCCGTGCTGCATCGGTTAGGTTCGACCTACGAGGCAGCCGACGGTTGAATGAGCTTTAGGCATATAGGTCTCTGTACGACATTTCATCAGAGTGCTAGCCGATGAGTTATCTATACGTGGAGCGTCACGCCTAGCGTATCGGCTCCTCGGCCGATACGCGCCAGGTCTTTAGAGACTTTCCCTTGAGCGCTACGCCAAGCGCATCAGCCTTCTAGCCAATGCGCGCCTGTCTTCAGAGAGACGTCCTCTCATCGGCTCAGCTAGCCGATGGATTAGGTTTGCCCTTGCTTCAGCACGTCCGATTCGGCGTCCACCGTCCCATCGCCTTTGGCCCTGTTCTCGTACTGTCTTGGTTAGGTCCGATCTTCGAGATTCGGTGCTAGCGGCGTCGTCACGGCTAGCGACAGGTCTCGTGCTGCCATCTCCATCTTGTGCCTCCATCAGCTCTGTAGCCGATGGATCAGGGCCTCGCTTTCGCTACGCCCGGAGCCGTCGTATCCCTCGTCGACACCTGCCCACGCCCTCATCGGCTACCCCAGCCGATAGAAGGGCATCCTGTTTCCTATCGGCTATCGGCCGATAGCGAGTCATCCGGATGTGACCGATGACCAACCCGATCCTATCGGCAGCCAGCCGATAGCGAGCGCTCGTATCGGCTTATCGTCCGACTGACCCGTTTGCCTCACCTCCTTGTCAATTGTAGGGTTAAATTGACTGGCACGCCCGCACCCATACCGTCGTGCCGAACCCGACCAAACCCCACGACTCCCGACGCGCGTACATCGAGCCACGGAGATAAGCCGATCAACCTGCACTGGATCTAAGCAGACCTCCCAGGCGTCGGCATGTCCACGTCGGGATCTGACGCGAACAACATACTTTATTAGGAATTTATGTTTGTCCAAAACCCACCATATAACATTTCTTGATATCTTGTCATAAGTCTTCTCCAAGTCAATAATAACCATATGTGGATTCTTCTTCTGCTCTCTAAACCGTTCTATAACTTATTTTATTAAGAAAATTACTTTTATGGTTGATCTTTCAGGCATTAAAATCAAATTGGTTTATAGAGATCCACGTCGTTCCTCTTAAACGGTGATCGATAACCCTCTTTCATAGCTTCATATTGTGGCTCATCAACTTAATTCTACGGTAATTAGTACAACGTTAGATATCTCCCTTATTCTTGTATATTGATACCAATATACTTCTCCTGCACTCCTCAGGCATCGTGTTTAATTGAAAAATATTATTGAACAACTTGGTTAATAACTATATCCCCAAGACATCTCTACATCTTGATTAAAATACTATCAAGGTCCATCGCCTTACCCCATTTCATTATTTTCAAAGCTTCTCTGACCCCAGATTCTTGCATCATCCGCATAAAGCGTCTATTCGTGTCATTCGACGAGTCGTCCAATTGGACAGTGGTGTTATCGTTCCTACCACTGAACAAGTTGTCAAAATACTCTTTTCATCTATGTCTAATCCCATACTCCTTCACCAAGAGTTGTCCCTCTCATCCTTAATGCACTTAACTTGGTTGAATTTTCTCGTCTTCCTGTCACAAGCCCTAAACATTCTATAGATGTCATTTTCTCCTTCCTTCGTACTCAGACGTTGATAAAGATCCTCGAAAGCCAGCCCTTTGCCTCACTCACAACTCATTTTGCGGTCTTCTTTGTCACCTTATACTTCTTCATGTTGTTTGCACTCGTGTTATAGTGCAAGAGCTTATATTGTTCTTTCTTCTCCTTAATAGCTCTTTGCATGTTTTCGTTTCACCACCAAGTGTCTTTAGTTTCGTATCCACTCCCTTTGATCACTCCAAACACCTCTGAAGCAATCTTCCGAATGCATGTTGTCATCTTCTTCCACATATTATTTGCATCGTCTTCTTCCTTCCAAGAGCCCTCTTAAATAATCATTTACTTAAAAACATTTGATGTCTCCCCTTCCAAATTTCACGACTTGGTTCTTGCAATTTTGACTTGTTTATCCCTACGAGCATGCTCCACCACCAAGTATTTTTAGTTTCGCATCCACTCCCTTTGGTTATTCCAAACATATCTGAAGCAATCTTTCGAATGCATGTTGTCATCTTCACCCAAATGTTATTTGCATCGTTTTCTTCCTCCAAGAGCCCTCTTCAATAATCATTTCTTTGAAGACATTTGATGTCTCCTCTTCCAACTTTCACGACTTGGTTCTTGCAATTTTGGCTTGTTTATCCCTACAAGCATGCTCCACCACCAAGTGTCTTTAGTTTCGCATCCACTCACTTTGATCACTCCAAACACCTTTAAAACAATCTTCCAAATGCATATTATCTTCTCCCACATTATTTACATCTTCTTCCTTCCAAGAGCCCTTTTTGATAATCTTTTCCTTTAAGACATTTGATGTCTTCTCTTCCAACTTTTACGACTTGATTCTTACAATTTTAGTTTGTTTATCTCGACGAGCATGTATCAGAAAGCGAAACTCGCCACAACCAGCCTATGTTGAGAAACCACATTCTCCAAGTATCAGCTTACAATCCACGTATGCTCGTTTATCTTATTTTTTAAAAAAACATAGGCAGAATTCATACGATAGATTGCCATAAGGAGAATAGCACAGGGAAATTAAGAGTAACTTAAAATTTAAAAATAAAAAGTGATTATTTTGCTTACTTCCTACCGGATGTACAGTATAATATATGGTCCTTCACTATAATGATTGAGAATGATTTTTTTATTGTCGAGCATCTCTATTTCCATTATTATTTTCCAAAAAAAATCAATGTTATGGTAATACTTTGAACACTTTACACTAAATATTATCCAAGGTAAAAATGCTAAAACTGTGTACCTATCAATCGCAGCATCATCATAATGGATTTGGCAAGATTTTCCAGCTTCGTCATTTTCATCGTCAAAAAGTTCCTTTGAGCCATGCCGAATAATATCATCCAGCTCCTCCTAAAAAAAGGACATGGAGTCATGCATCTTACTTGCCATTCCAAAATAAGCTACAACAGGGATTCACAAGTGCAGCAAAATAGTAGATTTGATGCTACAAGAAAAGGTTCCATCAAATAACACAGCACAAAGAAACTAAAAATTCATCACTGATCACCCACCCAGATAATATATCATACTAACTAAAATAGGAGTTTTCTACAATAAGCATCAAGAAATAAGAATCCCCTTGTAGACCAAGCTTAAATCAGAAGTGTGTAACCACAGCATGTGTAAGCTCAAGGACCAACGGTATCTTACGTTAGCACAATGACATTGCTATCAAGAGAAACCATATACTTATCTAACAACTGTAATGACCACCAAAATTGACGCTTTCTAAAAAAACCAACAAATCATTACAATTCGAAGCAACAAAATTACCTGGACAATATTAGTGCCTTTTGTGAGTCGGCCAACAACTAAGTGCTCAAGCACCATTTTTTTCTTCGTAAGTTGCATCATTCGCTCCTCAATTGTACCACGACTAACAAGCCTATATATCATAACCTGTAGAAGAAAATAGAGTAAACACATTTTGTAGTTAAAAGCTGCCACAACAGTTAACAAAAATCAACAGTCAAATAGAATATAACAGCTTAAGGTAAAATACCTTGCTCGTCTGCCCTAAGCGATGGGCTCTCGCCATAGCTTGTAAATCAGCATGAGGGTTCCAATCACTGAATGTGAATGGAAGGGATAAGTTAAACAAATTCGAAATATTGCGTTCATTTTTTTCTAGTTACAAGCTGTTTCACCTGTCATAAATAATTACAGTATCGGCAGTTGCCAGATTTATACCAAGACCACCCGCTCTAGTTGAAAGAAGAAAGCAAAACCTAGTAGAATTTTTAGCATTGAAGCGATCAATTCGTATCTGCCTTTCAGCACCACCTATTTTTCCATCAATACGCTCATAACTCCATTTCTGAAACATGACATTAAAAATATGGTACATCAAATTCACTGACCTGCATAGTTAACAATAGTCATTACAGGAAGATAGTTCAATACCCGGTAGCTTAAATAATCCTCCAGTAAATCCAACATATGCTGGAACTGTGAATAAATAAGAACCCTGTGACCCTGCTCTTTCAGTTTCACCATCATCTTGTCCAGCAGCTGCATCTTTCCAGAAGAATCTAAAAGCCTCCTACAAAATCAAGGAGTAAAAAAAAAGGTAGTTCAAAAGAAAGAAATATAGGAATGACATAAATCGTATAAAGTCCTGTCAGTAGATCTAAACTCAGATCTGTCAATCCAGTTTAACATAGGAATGACATAAATCGTAAAAAACATTCTGAAATAAATATCACATATTCATTCTAGTATATGGATACAGAATTATGACTAAATCACAAAAAAAAACTACAAGAGATGTTCATAGCAGCCAAACGAAAACGTAGACAGTTGATAATAAATTGCTTACATTTTTCAGTACTGCTTTCTATATAAAATGCAATAAAACAACAATAGTATGAGATATTAACAACTTCAATATGACATGTTTTTGTTAAGATGTGAAATGAAAAGATAACAGCAAGAGATATCTGAGAACTTTAGTACCTCTGCATCAACATGTGTTTGAAAGTAATAAAGAGCTGGTAATGGAATTAAAATGTTGATATCAGGTAACCAACACGCACAACTAATTTCCAGTTATAGCAGAAAATTTGTCATGTAAAAGAACAGCAAACCCTATTAAGTGACCAAACCAGTATCAAAATACTCAGGCCAATCAGTAGAGACAAGTTAGAGAAATATAAAGAAATAGAATAGCAGGCAAACAAGCAATTGGTGCACCTTAAAGCTTCTTCTGAATTGGCAGGCTCTTCAGGTTCATCCGTCATGAATGCATGGCAACAAAGTTTGCGCAGTTCCATTACAACATTAATAAGTGAAACCTGGAATTAAACAGGAAAAGATTGTCAATCCATAACAGGCCAACATATAAAACATTAAATATAACGTGGAAATAAAAATATTACATGTCCGCCACTACGGCGAGTTAACACTTCATAATTCTTGGTGAGAATTGCCTTGTAGTACTCTTTCTGTTTGCTTGTCAGCTCAACACGTAAAATCAACTCTTTTTTGGGAGGAAGTTCTTTCATTACATCTTTCTTGAATCCTATTTGAGCACAAAGGGCAATAGGTTGCAATTATGTTAGCTAAAATAATTCAAGAGTCTCAGACAGAATTTAATATGTCTAAAACTAATAAAAGCACAGCAGCTATACTTTTCAGTTTACCAAACGAAATCAAAATCAGAATAGACTGTAATGACAAAAACAAGAAAAGAAAAGGAATAGACTAAACTCAATTGTAAAAGTTGCTACAGTAACAGCAAGGTAGTGGAAGAACAGCCAAAGTTCATCAGTCAGTTACACTAACAAATGCAAATATGTAAAAAATCAAGACTTTCTGGTGATCTATCTACATCATCATTATCATCATCAAGCCATTCCATCCCAAACAAATTAGAGTAAGCTAGAAATAAAACCCACAAAAATAATATATCAAGGTCAAACATAAATATAGTTGATTTCTATGTCCTTCTATTTAAGACCAAAACTTTCAAAATATTCTAACAATTCAAGTCTTATTTTATTGTCTTCTCCTATATTAATTTCATCATTCCTGTCTAATATACATATTGTTGCGGCTAAAGATTCTACTATGCACGGGTGCCTCTGGAGATCTTCGTTAGATATATCAAAACCATCTCAATCGGTGTTACATATATAGATCTTTTAATTCAGCATTGTCCCTTTTGTACGATCAAGATGCACAGTACATGCATATGCAAAAGAAACTACTACCTCCATCCCAAAATGTTTTAGAGCTGGACATTTGGTATTAAAAAAGTAAGTGGAATTAAATAGAAAAAGGTTATGATTGGTTGAGAAGAGAAAATAGCTCGAAGAGTTTATTGGTGAAAATTTGTGATTGGTTGAAAAGAAAATGTAGGTGTAGAAGTCATTATATTTTAAAACAAATTTTGAATGCTAGAAGTTATTATATTTTAGGACGGAGAGAGTATATTGACAAGCCAAACCATATACCACACAAAAAAAATGCTAAGCAGATTCATACGCCGAAGAAGGTGTGGCTTCAGCATTCCATGGAGCTTCTCAACTTGCTTGTCCTGGTTTATGTCCTTGAACTCCTCTTGGAGATCAGCTATACTACCAAACTACAAATGAAATGCAGTAATGTTAGATGACAAAAGTATAAAATGAATATTTCAAAATACTTCAAAAGAAGGTTGGACCAGGAATATGCAATGCAGCAAACGCATTGTGTACCCATGAAGATGTGGAACAAAAATATTTCCTATGATTTCATCAAACATAATGAATATGGGGATAACCTACCCAATCAAAATAGCCAGAAAGATGAGCGAAGGAAGCATGCTTATGCTATGATTATTTGCAGAAAAGTTTACTGTCTTTTTACTATCTAAATGCTAATCTAATTATGTTCTGCTTGCACCTGCCTAAACAATGGTTTTCATACTCCAGAAATCAATTTCAGCACCAGCAAAAACTAGTTATGGTTTTTGCCAGGATCAACTTATTGTTTTCCCCAGAAGCCGACTATATAAACACAAAAGGCACAAAAAGTTGACATAGCTAACCTAATCTCATTTGCACTCTGAAACAAAATATCAACAGTAACCCACAATTGTGGACAATGAAAACTATGTTGTTTGGCTTGCACACACCCAAAAAAAAAACTATCACAATCCTGGCTATGCACTTCAAAAACTAGTTTTTACTTTAATTTGTTAAGCGATTATTTAAATGATACTGAGAGATCAGAGGAAACAGTACATATAAGAAACAAGCATAACAAGTATAAACATAACGTTAACTGTTCAGTTTTTTTTTGGAATATTAGTCAATGAGTATATACTAAAAGCTAGGGAATTGTCTATCAATAACCACACTGCTGTCAATACCTTGAAAAGGTACCGTAAGGAAAACCTAATGAGCAACAGCTTCATGAATTAAGTAAATAAAATGCACATCCAAAAAAGTATAAATCTTACACTGTCACCCTCAAGGAAGTGCATAAGCATGAAAAGTTCATCCAGGTTGTTCTGGAAAAAAAACAGATAGAATATCAACTTTAAACGCAAGGATAAACTGACAAAATCAATAGTTCAATATAAGGAATGGTGTATATAAAAAATCAAGTAACCAAAAAAATGGTGTTGACTAATAAATTGAATGACTAATGGATCAAAGTTGAGGGTTACTGTTTTAGCAAGAAAGGTGCCATAATATCATGTGTGTATGCAAATTAAGGTGTTAATACTATCTATACCTGCAGTGAATAATGCCATAATATCATGTATGTATGCCATCATAGTGTCAAGGATTAGTTCTTTTTAAATTGCAAAGATCCAGTGTTTAATCATTACATTTGAAGATACATGTGATGAAGGTATAGGTTAAAAAACAAATATTATTTTTTTGCATAGGCAAACAGTTGTTTATCAAGTAAATTCATATTATCTACTAGTGTCCTTAAGTGTCCCGCTGTGAAGATACAGTTCCAAAAACTCCTGAGAATTTCCATATTCTGGAAACATAAAGTAAAAAAAATACTGACTATGCATGCCAGATATCAGAGACTAAAGGTCCAAAGCACCACTGAAACCTCAAAATAACTGACTATAAGCAGCTTTGAACATTTAACTTTCCATACAGCTAATAAAACCAATAATGAAGGATTTAACCAATGAATATAAAGCAGTAACCTGAACTGGGGTTCCTGTTAAGAGAACACGATGCTTAGTATGATACTCTTTAAGTTGACCAAATAACTTGGAATCTTTGTTCTTCAAACGATGCCCCTCATCCACAATCTGCAACAAAGCATTACCAATTAAAGAAAAATCAGTCAGAACTTAAGAGCGATTTAAACATTCTCCAGAAAATTGAAGAGTGTGAGAGGATGATGGCAAAAGAAGTACCATGCATTCCCATTCTATAGTTTTTAGAACAGTAGAATCCATATTAATCATCTCATAAGATGTCAAAAGGACATCAAATTTTATTCTTGACTGTTTCTTTTCTTCATTAGATGGAAATGATTTCTTTTTCTTAAGCTTCTTAGGTTTCTCTTTGGGGTAGTAAAATTCATTCTTCCTAATAATTTCGCGAGAAGCTGCAGATCCAAAATACATTACCTAGCAAACATGAAGGTAAAAAGTAAGTAGAAAGCATATACATGTGTATAAAACTACATGTATAATGGGTTATGAATTAATTTGATCCACTTACAACATTCATTTGAGGTGCCCAAGTTGCAAATTCACGCTCCCAATTTCGCAAGGTTGAGAGGGGAGCAACCACCAGATGAGGACCAAGCGTGTCCACGAATAGAGAGCCCAAAAAAGCAATACTCTGTATTGTTTTACCTGAATTTTTTATGTAGCAGTGGGGGTAAACACTTGGTCAAGACCCCAATACAGCATACTATAAAACATATTCATTCTTACAGTAAAAATCGCTTACCAAGACCCATCTCGTCCGCAAGAATTACACGTTTATTATGGTACCAAGAATAGCGTAAGAAGTTTAACCCTTCAAGCTGATAAGGATGTAGTGTCCCTTCAAGAAAAAATGCAAAATAAAGAACAACGAAATATAGTCAATTAGAAATAAAAACTTAATTCCCAGGAATTATTGATGTTTTAAAATGCAGCATACCACCAGAGAGAAACTTCGGGCTCTCCTTATATTGACGTATCTCACGATTGACACTCTTAGACTTGTCAGTAGACTTCTTCCGCCTGGACTGAATCTCATTGAAGCGTTCAATCTGAGGCTGAAAGACTGAGATGTCGGACTCATTTTCCCAAGTACATTCTTCGTATGTTAGTTCCTTCCATTTCACATAGTACTCCCTTTCACCAGTAGAGCTTTTTCTTTTTTCATAAAATATTAAAAAAACAGACAATCCATAAAGTCAACCTTAGCTAAAAATTGTTGGATATCTGTAGGGAAGATAATAGGTGGGCACTAAGATTGGTGAAACTAACATGACAGCACTACGAAAGTAAAGTTGAATGATGCTATTATTTTTTGTTATCACATTTAATTGAGGGCCAACATGATAAATAATAGGATAGATTTCACATAGTATCAAATAACCTTCAAATGGAAAGTATGTAATTGAGTAATAGGTTATGGTAAACATTATAAATGGAGTACACATTCTCATTAACAACATCAACATATGCATCCACAATAACACTAATAACTGTTAACCTAACACAAAGCTGCATGCATGTGTCAGATAGACAAAGAAAGGCTGGTCTAGCAGGTTATATTATCACAATAGCAACAAACCATCAGACAGGAAATCACGTCAACATTATTGTCACAACTATTACAAGGTAAAGATGATCAAGGCTAACGTAGTTTTCTTCATTGTATCCATACCTGGTAGCAAGGATCCTGTCAACAGTGGTCCACTCAGGTCTGATTGCAGAATAGTCATCATCAGACTTATCTGTTGAATCCAATTGCTTATGGAAGTTATTCAGTCTAGTTTTCAGCCGGGGGTGTATCTTGGCAGCTTCCAAATATTCGCTTTCTGAAACCCTAGTATCATAAGTCAATGTTAATAGAGTAGAAGCTGTAAGCAAGATGATTTTGCACTGAGCTATTGAGTAGATAAGTACCAAGTGCAGTGAAGATATGATAATCCTTTCCACTTTATAAGATATTGCTTGACAGTTTTCTTCTTTGATCCAGACTCTGAAGAACTAGCCTCTTCAGAAGCATCAGTCTGTGTTTCACAATCTAATATCTTTTCCATCTCCGTCAGAGGACTTACCTGAAAATAATAAATGAGGTGATTTGTTATACCAACAGTGTCAATCATAAAGTGGAAGGAAGTCTACCGAAGAGGGCAAATGCATACACATTCAGGGCAGCTCCATTTATCAGATGTGATATTTAAGCGAGGAACCAAACATTTCCTGTGAAATGAATATGTACATGTTGAACATGATACTAGATTGTCATTTTCCCCACATTTCTGGCAAGCATCTTCTTTCTGCACATGCAGGTGAGTAACAGTGAAACTACAAATAAATAAAGGACCATATAAACTGAAAATAGATATATCAAACAATGCATAAGCACATGGATTACAGCAAGTTAGGAAGCCACACCACAAACAATTGAAGCTCCACTACATGTACAAGAAATGAAAGTAATGTGCAAAAACTACAAATAAAGATAAACACAAAAACGAAAATGATTGATAATGATACACTCCTTTTGCTTCGAAACAAGGTGGATTAATTTTCTTATGAGTCTCAGTAAATTTCTAACTCTCCTAGTTTATGTTAAAACCTTTGAACCTAAAACATTGTAAGTTAAGCTAGCACGTCAAGGACTGTTAGGAACAATGTCATCACCTTTTATCACCCAACATTTAAATTTGGTATAGAAGGCATCATATCCTTTTCAGGATGCACACTGGAGACTGAAATTTGTATACAAATCCTCAAATTAGTATCTAGCTGCTTAACATAGCAGATAGACCAGACCTAAATTCAAATTTCAGTACCCCATCAGCACCAAGCAACAAAGTCATTCAACAAATCACCCATCAATTTTCTAAATCACCAGTTCAGTTGTGCTTACACTATCACTGCCAAACCCCTAAACTGATCCTCCCGCTTCCCAACAACCGAGCCATTTCACAACCAACTGCCCTATTTCCCAACAGAAAATCCTAGCATGGCAGCATCAATTCCCCAGAACAAAATGGCTTAAATCCTAGCACAGCAGCGCCAATTCCCCGAGAACCATAAGCTCGCAGCTTCAGAAATCACAGCAATTGAGACCAAACAGAACAGAGAATCAGGTCCTGATCAGCCGCCATACCGCGTCCTCCCGCTCGATCCGCTCAGTGGGGCCATCACTGTGCCGATCTCTCCCCTTCCCGCCCCCGCCGCGCGGCGGGAGGTCATCGTCGGACTCATCGAGCGTGTACAGCGGGCGCTTCTCGGATCGCACCCTCAGCCGCTCCACGAGGCTGCTCATCCCGCCGCCCCCGCAACCCCCACTCCCTTCCGGATCAAAACCCTAGGGAAACGTCCCGACCACCACCACCCCCCCCCCCTTCACTTCCCCGCCCGAGCTCCACCTCTCGCCGCGCCGCCTCAGAGTGGGGCTAGGGTTTGGCGGTTTTGGGTGGTAGGGGGGCGAGGAGCCGGGGGTGTATTTATACCGCCGCGGGAAGGGGGTGGGGGAGGGGTGAGGTGGTGTGTGGAGGAAGGCGGCGCAAATGGAAGGCAGTGACGGCGAGGTCGGCGGGCGGCGACGAGACGCGTGCCCCTCGTGTGGGCAGAGGAGGCGCAGGGCGGCAAAGGGAGGGAAGCGCGACTCTCTCTCTCTCTCTCTCTCTGCTCAGAGGGGAGAGGAGGGGAGGAGGCAGTAGTAACGGCCACTGCGCGGGGGTGTCCAGGGATAGTGGTGATTTTCCGAATAGATTCTTTAGTATAAATAAATTGCGACCGCCTCGTTGTAAGGATTAGATTGCATGCTGATGTATGCAGGATTTAGGCATTGTGGACTTGTTTGGGAATCACGGACCTTCTTGTAAAAGTATATTTTTCATGGTATTGGTACAGCTGCAAGATTGGAAATCTTGCTGCCTGCTGTCAGTTTACCAAAAGTTACTGTAATTTCTTTTCTACGGGTGTATTAATTGTTGGCAGGGTTTTTGTTGTACGAGTGTGTATCCAAAAGTAAATATGATTAATACAGAAAGCGACTAGATAAATCTATCTTTAAGATGCGCTTGTATTATTGAGAAAAATGAACTTGTGTATACATTTTTTAAACATATGTATAGAAGTAGCTAATTATTAGATGTAGTAGCAATTTCATAAGAAATCACAAATCAATGTATTACTTAGATTACTTCAAAGGTTGAGCGATGGAAAGAGGATGTAGCTTCATAAAAACACAAAGAATCGATAAGGACAAGACAATAAAAACTATGCATCTTAACCATGGAGGTATGAAGTTTTGCAAAAAGCAATGTGACAGTGATGTCAAGCTTTGAATTAAAGAGCAATTAATAAGTCAACAATGTGAGCAAAATAGCTTTAAACCTCAAATGAAGGAGATGCCATGTAGTAATGTTGGAAAAGAAGTAATGTAGCACTTTCACATAGATATTAACTGAATTGTTGCCAAGGTTTCACTTAGCATGCAAAATTTGTAGGTTTGGGCAATGATCCATATGATGACAAAGTAGAGATATTTTCCAGAGTGACTTAGTTGTAGAGCTAAAGAAACTTTCGATGCCCGTAGCAAACGTGAGCGACAATAAATATCAATAGCTGACAAGAGGTTAGTTTTGTTTGTTTCCAAATACAAGTATACTAGCGTAGTTCCAAGAAAGTCAGACAAAACAAAACCAATGATGGTTTCCAAGAACACGAATCTATGAAGAAATAACTAGAGGCAACAATGAAGAACTTTTGGAAATTGTTGATTTCCATCAAGTTTTGATGGTTTATCCATCTAGCTACAAATTCATATTGAAATTTTTTACCATGAAAATTGATGAAGCTATAAAATCTTGCCAAATCCATTATTTCAACTCTGTAGTGTATAGGTACACGCTTTTTAGGGAAACATACAAACACTTCTTCAATTTATCCTAGGATAATTTTTTTGCGAAATGTGCCTTTATGGCGTTAAATTGCTCAAAGTATTACCCAAACGATGGAAGTGTTGGGGAAAAGTTTAAAAACAAATGTAAGTGTGATCCAATTTCCCTTACATCTGATAGGAAAGATAAATGTAGGTTTTATGAGAAAAAAACTGAGCATCCGTAATATAAGAGCATAAAGATATACTAGTGCTAAGGGAAGGGATAGACCATACGATAGTTGAAGGACGAGTTGATAATGGTCTATATGAGAGTAGAAGAAACCAGTGCTAAGGTCGCTTTTGAAATGTAAGAGAACCTCTTTTAAATATAAGAGGATACTGTGACTATGAGCTAAGTATAGGAGGAAGACATTATGCTCTTATTTTATTTAAGTGGGGTTTTCTCATTTCTTACTATTATATTCTGGCCGTAGACCCCAATGGCATGGTCCATACTTTACATGAACCTTGTACACATGCATAAATTAAATTTACGTGCTCCGACATGTATCCTTTCTCGGTGTTGCTGCTCTGCTGCCAATTGCTCCGACATGTATCCTCGGCTGTATTCTTTCTCTGCTGCTCTTCTGCTGAAGCCATTGCCACATCTATGTACTCACTTTGCACCAAGTGCTTCGACATGTATCCTCAGTTGTATCCTTTCTCTGCGTTCCTGCTCTGCTGCGGAAGCCAATGCCACATTTATGTACTCAAACTTTGCAACCTGGTATTCTGATATGAAGCAACATGTGAAATGCAAACTGGCTGGGGCTTTGTAGAATATATGTAAAAAAACACAAATGAAAATATATGATCCAATATATTGTTGAATCATGTGGAATTTCAACAATAAATGGGACAAAAAATGTATTGGCCAGCAAGTAAGCAGTAGCACACCATTTTAAGCTTGAAAGAGTGCCAGTAATGAAGCAACAGGAAGTAATGACAAAAACACTGCACATTATTTGCAGATTTTCCTTTTCCAACACAACAAAACTTACATCCAAACTAACGTCCTGAGGTTTTGTTGCAGATGTGTTTGCTTAAATTATTCCAATCCACACACTCGTTAAGCACATCCTTCACCATCTATTTAAGGGTATCGAAACCACCTAGCGAGGATTTGTTGGCAAGGTAAACAAAATACACAATATTCACCACACAGCAACAGTACGTGAGTACATGGTTTCATAGTATGAACTCAATATTCAACAGTACATGGTTTCATAGCATGAACTCAATATTGTATAAACTCATTGGATAGATTTTTCTTAAGATATGGGCCCCCTCCATCCAGAAATATTTCCCTGTAAACTTGTCATTATATCGCACATCATCACCATTTAACAGTAACCCTACCCATCTTCAGAACAGTCATGCACGCCAGTAATGCCATCCTCATCAGCAGCAGCCATCTACACATGACATGATGCACAAATGGACACATGGCTCACAAGTACTTTTCATTACTGGGATTGAGCATATGCTCTCCTTAATTTGTGTTAGCAGGACTAAATTAGAACTTTATTGCCTTGGTAAACAGACAGTGGCAGTACGTTCAACTTAGATCTTTTGAATAGTCATGCAGGCCAACAGTGTTTGAAACTTTGCATATTCCCTGAAATTACACAGCATCTCCTGGCTAATTGAAAGAGTCCATAGTCGACAGTTTTTAACTATCCCCTGCAATCTACTATACAATCTACTATGGATAGTTCTCTGGTTCCATTTCAAAATATATGTGCCATGGCATTTCAATATGCATGCTCTCTCAGATAGATGATGCACATGCATGTTAAGCCTGAAACTGCTTTCATGAGTGTAGTTGAAGTGAATTCAAGCTGATTGATAGGGGCAATAGAAGATACTGATTGAGAGAAACTCCATATCAACTTGAAACAAATCTGGACTTGATATTCTATGAACAAGCTAGGAGATTGCACCAACACTCTTTTCCATGTTTTGTACAGAAATAGAATATTTCAATGTCAAATTCTTGCACAATGAAATCAACTGATGACTAAATTCTTTTTCTAATAAGCTTCTTACCACTTTTTCTAATAAGCTTCTTACCACATGTGCCATAAATCTAGGAAAGGTACAATACGCCTAAGGAAATAAAATAAACTAACTTTCATGAATTCAAATGTTAACTACAGAGGACGGTATTTAAAAAAGGAGAAGCATGAAAAAGATAACTGATCTTTGTATTGCAGTGCCTGTTGAGTCACTTATAGTATTGCTTCTCATTGGCTTGTAAGGTTGATTTGGTTCCATGCTTTGAGTGTGAATGACATATAGTATAAGAATTAAAATAAAAAAAGCATAATGCCAAGGGCAGCAAGCGCACATTCTGTTTAAGAAACTGTATGAGGGGAGTTACAGTAATAATGATTTTCTTGCTCTTACTATTTTGTAAATCCCCTTAGATGTACAAATAAGCAACTTAATTCCAACAAGATGCTACAGAAGATTTTGGTGCTGGCATTGCTTGTTAATATTTTCAAAGTAATACATATTTCACACACCTTTCAAATTGCTTACTCAACAGTGGAAAGTCTCACATCAGTAATCAAAGCATAAAGAATACCATCAACTAAAATTACAATGAAGAAACTTGCAGGTGAACCATGCTATGAAGCAAATCAGTGCAAGATGTTCACCTCCAAGCCATTGGCTTCTCTCAGAGCATGAACACTTCAATTTCTTCCAAGGGGAAGTGACCGGCATGAGTATGTCTCCTTGAAATCTGACTTCTTGGATGAAGTAAAAATTGATGCATATACTTCCTTGTTTGCATATGCTGGTGCATGGTCTGCAGCCTTGAACCGCTTTGCAGTGGAAGCCTCCCCCTTCTTCCCATTTTCAAGCTTATCAGCCCCTGCCAATGCGGCAGTTACAGCATGCTTACTCCCACTTAGCCCATTTCCCACCTTCTTCTCCTTCTTTTCCTTCACCTTTCCCCTCTCCTCCTCCATCCTCTGCCTCAAAGCCGCCACTTCCTCATCAGTTCCATTGAGCGGCAACTTGTCTGCCTCATCAAACTCCTTATGGCAGACAAAGCACACCGAGGACTTCACCTCCTTGAACGCCTTCACACTAAGCACGTGGCCACACTTGCGGAGCGCAAGGAATTGATACTTCCCACTGAAGTCGAGCCCGGTGATGGGGCACTGGAACTGGACCTCCTCGCCCGCAGCATACGCGTCATGCTTAGGATGCAGGTGGATGGGGATCATGTCCTTTAGGCCTCGGATGTGCGAGAGCGCCTTGGGGAGGCGCTTGTGGAGGAGCGCCTCGACGAGGGCCTCCTTGTTGAAGAGGTTCCCCAGGCGGTCGGCGACGGCTGGGGCGGCGAGCGGCTCGCCCGAGAGCGCGCAGCAGGTGAAGCGGGAGAGCCGCGCCTCGTTGGGATCCGCCTTGTCGGGCTTCTTCGCGAGGTACATGGAGAGGTAGCAGTCGCGGGACTCGGCCCCCGTGGCCCCGCCATCGCCGCCCCCGCCGAGGAGCGCGCGGACGCGGAGATGCACCGACCCCGACGGCGGGAGCGACGCCACGGACGCCGTGAGCGGGAGCGGGCGACCATCGGCAGTCAGGTAGAACGACGACGACGACCCCGGGAGAGGCAGCGCGCGGAGGAGGTTGGAGACTGGGAGGGCGGACGGCACGGTGAGGCGGCGCGCCGGCAGGGAGAGATCGTCGAGGCGGAGCACGACCGCCCTGGTGGCTTGCTCCCCCATGGTGGCCACGCTAGGGTCAGGGTTTCGCCGCTGCTTGGGGAAAGGTGGGGAATCGTCACGAGAGAGACACGCGCGCGAATGCGGGACGAGGAGTACGAGGGCCGGGCAGGCAAGACGAGGTGAAGATATACGACGCCAAACAGGCCGGCCGGCCCGGCACGGCAGCACGGGGCACGACTACTTTAGTATTGTCATATCAAGTCAGCCCGGATAAATAAAAATAAAAAAATTGATAAGCCCATAAAACCGTTGAGCCGACCTATATCAAGCCGTAATAGTTCACAGCATGCTTGTACCTCACCTAGGCTATGCTAGCATGATCCATTTTGATGAAGACAAGAGAGAATCGAAAGAAACCGAGTCAACCGACTTTGTGGAGGAGAGTGACGGCCTCATGCTTAGGCCAGAATTTTATGGGCTGCATTTAGTTGGAAAGGGATTGAAGCCACCTAGTCGATTTTTATGCTTTGGAAAAAATCTATTATTCATCCCTCAACTATTATCTAAGTCTAATTTGTCTCCCTTAACCACAAAACGAGATCCCTTCTTGTCCACTAAGACATAAATGCTATAAAGCTTTCTCCATTATCCATCCCTCAACTATTGCCTAATTTTTCTCTCTTAACCATAAAACTAGATCCCTTATAGTTTTTTCTGATATAATTGTTACCCCACTAAGACATAAAATGCTATAAAGCTTTCTCTACGGTGTGTCATGTCATCACTTAACCTAGGCCGTTCGATTTCATTCACCGTCAGTTGCCAGACATTTGATCTTAGTTCACCAGGCATCAATCCCCCAAGATGATTTGCTTATTAGGCCAAATCAGAGCGTTAGGCCCGTTGCTCCTATCTAAGCTTTCTCGGCGCGTAACAATCTAGGTCAAGCAAGCGATTCATCCCTCCCGATGGCGCACGCATTGCTGCACGGCGTCTCGCTCGCCTGCCTAACCCTTCAACTCGAGTAGCCCTCAACCATGAGCATCGAAAGAGTCATTAGTAAATTCGTCCCATCTTCGGGCTATGCATGAGCATCGAAAGAGTCATTAGTAAATTCGTCCCGTCTTCGGGCTAATGGCCTTTACAGTCAGATGCTACCTTCTCCTCTCCTCTTAAATATCCTCATCAAAACGCCCAATGCCCAATGGCCGCCAGGATTATTCTCTCTGCCCGACCGCCACCATTGGAACGACACAAGATGAGTTTGCAGTTTCAAACTAGCTGCCGGTCGTCGAGGTTCAGAGGTTGCAATCTCCGCTTGCTGGTTGAGGCTGACACTGCGTCATGGCACATTGATCAGATCAGCAACACATCTTTTCCACCTAGTGACCGCATGGTGAATTGGTGAGATCAATCTATGTGATGCTTGGTGCCCCTTTTATTCCTTCATACTAATCAATGTTATTTGTTGGTATTTCATACTAGATCATGCATCCTTGCTTATCAAAAGATTTATGGAACTTTCCCTTCAAATTTCAGTTTTCTTTCTCTAATGGCAAGGTTAATTTTGAAAACCATTCAACGTTAGCTTTTCGTTTTTTTATGTTGATAATATCAATGATTTCATGCCAGTGCCAAGCACACCAAGTATTTCTTTTATCAAAGCACGGAACGCCATTTTCAGATGTATATGGAGTAAGGACATGGTACGGATATTTCATATTGTCCACTTGCAGACCTATTTTGTCCTTAATTTATTCCTGAATTATCTCCTACTATGGGAATATATCTTCAGTTGATTTGAGCTATATCTATTCAACCAATGAAAAAGTGCACCATGAGATGCTTATAATGTTTTCAGATGGTTTCACAAATATTTTTCAAGTCCTGTTGTGTAAAATGCAAGCCAGATAATCTCCTGTCTCTTTTCAGGACATGGATATTGCAATTGCTACTTCATGCGTAGCAGCACATGAACCCTTAATGAAAAAAACGTCTTAGCAAGGTGCTTATGTTCATCCATAAATTCTGTATAGCGCAAAATTGGATCTTTGCTTTCATTTACCCCAGCAGTTTTGTATGTTGCTCTTTTTCTTACTGACTAAAGATTTAAACCTTCGTTGCTTTAGATCATCACTTGGATGAAAAGGGTAATTATCAAAGAACGAAGGTATTTATCGTGCTTGCAATGTTGAACACGGCCTTTTCAGATAAAGGCATACTCCATATTGTCAGGGTCAATATGTGTTTACTCCATATTCACAAATGCCACATTACAGAACATGAAGTTATTAGTGTTGTATTTTAGTTAAGTAGTACAGACTCCTATTACTCTAAAAATTGTAACCCAGCCAACCCCAAGCAGATTGTTCAAGCTTACAACTGTGCTTTCTGTTTTAGGCATTTTCCTGCCCTCTTTTCTTCCTTGACTTAAGCCACTCATTTTGTAAGTTCATTTTACTGTATATATTCCCCTTGCAGAGTATTATCTAATTATAGTTATATGGATGTCTCCGTTAAAACCATTCCAATTTACCCTATATTACACATTAAGCTAGTCCTCAGCCTATGTTGATATTGTAATTAGGAAAAAAAATAAAAATACTGTATAACCATGTGCTCCGCTCTCTTGTCTGCCTCTCTCCACCTCTCCCTCTGCCCCGGTGAGGCAGCCACCACCGCCGACCAGTGAGCTGGGAGGCGGCAGCGGCGGAGGGAGGCAATGGCGGCAGAGCTCCAACAGCGGAGCTCCAACTCCGTCCGTCGTTTTAGATCCGACCGGCCGTCATTTCAATGCGGGAGGACTCTACCTCTGCGTCGGCGGCATCGGAGGCGGCCTTCTTCTTCTGCGCTGTCGGCAAGATGACATTGATCGACGACTGCGCTGAGTTAGACTGTGGTGTGGCCGGGACCGCCACGGCGGCAGAGGAATCCGTGGTGGACACGCTGCAGACCGGCATGTCTCTCCGAAAGGTGAAATATAATGGCATCTATGTGAGTTTTTCTTAAGTGCAAATCAATGCACCATTTGGCCAAGAAGCTCGATCTCTTCGGCACCGGCAGCTACCGCTGGTTTGACGACCGTTCGACAAAGTAGTCTTTCTCCCACAAAAATAAAAAGAAGCAAGATTTAGCAAAGCATCTTGCAAAATCGACTCTTTTGTGTCCAAGTAGTTAGATCAATCGAGCACGTGCCACCAAGAAGGCAAGCGACCTGCTGTTCTTGCTCCTTGGTCAGGACGCGGTTGGAGCTCTACGGCTCCATTGTGAGCACGGCAACCCGATGTACTCAGGCACCGCGTTGGCGCTGACGTGGTGGGCCCGCACGAGCGCGAACCCCAACAGCGGCATCGGCGAGATGGGCGACGATGTCGACATCCCCGGCGCGCAAGCCCAGACGGAGCGATTGCGCCTCCCTTCGCCGCTGTCGCCTCTTTGTTCGCTGGCCGCCACTGGCTGCCTCATCAGAGAGAAGATGGGGGAGAGAAGAGGGGATGAGAGAGAGAATGATACGTAGGTCCCATCTGTTTATTTTTTTAAAATAATTTTTGCCCATGTATGCACCATGTTAAAAGCCACGCAGGCTGAACACTAAATCAGTATGCCATGTAAATACTATATATAATGAAATTATCATATAAACTATCGAGTGAGGATAATTAAGCTGATTTATAGAGAGTATTTTTTGATTGAGGAACGAAAATTAGACTCGGCAATAAGTTAAGAAGAGAAAACAGACCTTTTCCTTTCCACTTCAGAGAAGGATGGGGCTTTTTGGGCCACCAATCCATTTGTGCCGTAGAAATCGACGTGTTTCCTGGATTTTCTGCATCTGCATCCTAAGTTCCTAACCCCACAGACACACGAAGAGGTAACGTGGACGCCCCATGATTATACCCTCGAATGCTTTACTGTCTGTCGGTACTAAACAATCGGATCAAGCAGTATCAAATATCCATGCCCTAAATGGCCAGGCTGTATATTCTGCCGCGTGCATTTGTTAACCTTAGCTGAGCCAACCAACTGATCACGACACACGATCTTCTCGACGACGTGCAGCCGTAGTAACCTGCACATCCTTGATGATCATCACTCTATGCCTCCCCTGCATCGGTTCGCTCGATCGCTTGCCATCAGTCAGCAACACCAAAATCAATAATGCTTCACCATATACAAGTAGTATAATTCATCAGTTGGTTCACCCAAAAGCTTACGGTGATGGAGAAAAAGGGCAATCAGCAGCCGTTCTTCATGCTCTCTGATCGGAGTATAATAGCAAAGTGTGTAACGGCGTAATTGGCGGCGGTAATTAGGAATGGGCATCTCGTACTTGCGTGATGTTTTGATCTGCTTCTGATCGCTGCGAGCTTTTATGATTCCGAGAGTGGTATATAATTCACCAGCATTTCGTTTTGTTTTTAACAAATGATTAAGAGATAAACAGAAAGAAAAGGAGTATACAACGACGATATAATTTTCGTAGGCCAGCTTCGATCATTGCGTCCCACCGGCGCCACCGTCTTGTGCGTGCCGGGAGTCATCGCCGACGCCGCCGGCAGCCGCCGGGGAGGTCGGGCCGGCAGTGTCGAGCATCTGCGGCGCCCCTGCGTTGCCCCGGATGGACGGGCGGGAGAGGAGTGACGCCGAGGAAGTGGCCGAGGAAATGGCGGAGGCGAGGGAGATGGGCATCAGGCAGAGGCCCTTCCCCTGCAGGTACTGCATGGCCGTGCCCATGTCCTCCTCCATCATCTTCGCCACCTGCTGCTCCGTCACCCGCATCCCACCACCACCTCCGCCGCCGCCGCTCTCGCCGCCGGTGCTGCCCTTGCTCGCCTTGGCGCTCCCCCCGCCGCCGCCGTTGCTGCTCCCGTTGTTGTTACCCTGCACGCACGACGTCGCGTCTCAGAGCCGAAAACTACACGCAACGGCAAGGCTCGCCGTGTCAGTGAGCAGTGGTCACTTACCTCCGATGACATGCTCGCCACCAGCGGCGCCATGCCGGCCGCGCCGCCGAGCCGGCTCATGCTGAGAACCTGCAGTGTCAAAGCAGTCACGACGACATGTCTGATCGATCCTAACTCACTGAGCTCAAAACACACAATGGATGATCACCTTGACTTGGAGCTGCAGGAACTTGACGTAGTCGATGATCTCATCCAGCATCGACGCCTTGTCCGTCTGCAACCAAATCAAATCAAATCAAACAACTCCACTTAATCACCACATTTCTTTCAGCAAGATTAACTGCGTATTAACATTCAGATCGAGCGTGCAACGAGCAGATTGATTATCGGGGAAAACAATGACAGATTGGGCACAACAAGGCATCGAAGACTGTTCTTCAGTCTGGTCAGTCTGAAGACTGTTCTTCAGTTCAGAAAAGGGAAACAAAAAAGATCATCTTGACAATGCAACGCCCATGATTATCATTCAAACAGGAATGTAATGTTCAGATGAGAGGAGTGACCTTGTTGGCGTTTGGGACCAGCTCCTGCAGCGATTTCATCCGCTCCGCTATCCTCTCCCTCCGAAGCTGCAGTTGACATGAACAAAACACACAAAAGTTCAGAACAAAAAAAATGCAATGTTGCTCAGGTTTTCTTTTTTTCTTTGTTAGAACAGATTAATAATTCAGGGATGATTCGTGAACACTGACAGGTTTGACGTGATCGATATGTGAGATTTAAGCACGAGGCAGACCAAGCATTTTCTGCTGTCGTGAGCAGAGATGTCTAGAATTCTAGAATTCTAATTAAGTTCAGAGAAGAATGCCAGAAGAGAGATTGAGTTGGTGGCATGCATACACGTTCGGCGATGCTGTGGGGGTCGGTAGCTTGACCTCTCCTCGCTCGCACCCGCTGCTGCCGCGGCGGTGCCGTACCACCGCCGCCGGAGGAGGAGACTGGCGCCGTGCCTCCGCTCGCCGTCGGCCCTCCGAAGCTCTGACCCGACATTGATCCTACCTTGACACGACGAAGAGGACAATCTTTTTGAGTCGGTTTTGTGGAGAGAGATTAACGATGGCAGTTTCTTGGCGAGCAATTGGTGCATGTGAGGTTACCTGCCCAAACGGCGGCTGCCCGCCGCCGCCGCCGTGCACCCCGAACCCGTTGAACAGCGCGTGCTCGCCTCCCTGCACATGAAAAAGTTTCTCGTCGGAGAAGAAGGAGAAGATCGTAGGGAAGGAGACGAGCGTTTGCAAGAAACGGAGCACGCACGGCGGCATTGGTCGACTTGAAGCCGCCCTCCATCTCCTCCCGCGGAGGCACGTTCGTCCGGTCCGTGAACAGCGGCAGCGGCGAGAACGCGCCGCTGCCGTCCTCCTCGCCGCCGCCAGGAGGGCCCAGGCCGCCCGCCTGCCGGTGCAGGTCACTGAGCTGCAGCATCACCGGCTCGTCTCCCCCGCCGCCACCAGCCCCACCGATCTGGTGCTGCCGTAGGCGGGACGCGAGCAGCGCCGACTCGTCGAACGCCTGCGCCGCCGCCGCCGCCGCGGCCGATGGATCAACCTCCGGGCCCGTCGCCAGCTCCCACGGCGACTTCCCGGCCGCGCCGCCTGCGCCCAGGTCGGCCCACGCCGACGGCAGCGTGGAGAGCATCTGGTCGAAGAAGTCGTCCTGCGGCCCGTCGCCGCAGTCGCCGCCGGCCGTGTCGCGGCTGCTCGGCTGCATGAAGGTTAGCTTAGCTAGCTCGCGAAACCGCGAAGCTAACAAGCTGCTTCCCAATTAGGCAGCAGAGCACAGCTGCACACGGCGTCGTAAGCTGGTTTTATAATGGAGATTTAGGTCTCGAATTTCCCTTAAAAAATTACGGAGATTAATCTCAGTTCGTGCGGCAGTTCAGAACGTTTTTATAATCGATGCTCTAATGTCACCTACGTTTTGTTGGACTTTGTTTAAAGGGTTGACATATGCACACGTACAGTTGGTTTATGTGAGTCCGCTATAAATTACCATTAGCGTCTGAAAAATACTGGTTGATCTCTGAGGAACGCTATTAGTCCTCCGGGCTTCACGGCGTTGCTGGCTTCGCCACTGCAGCAGAGCAACGGTGAATTGGTGATGAGCTTCCTGCAGATTGACATCAAAGTTCATGGCTGCAGTATGTGCAACCCTGCACACGTGGGACGACACATGCACATTCTGCCCAGCCACACGTGCTTGTCTCCGTGCGCTCGTGTGCAGTTCGTGAATGCGAAGCGGGTCAAATTTCAAGAACTCAAGATCAATTGATCCAGTCATTCGGCATCCAATGAAGGGTAAATGCGATCAATTATCAGCAGTGCAGAAAATTCAGAGTTCCGTACTTGATGTACTAGGACGAAATGGCGAGAGGAGTGAAGTGTGAACTGTAAAAAGAAAATGTGAACTACAATTAGCAAGAGCGGCTCCAATCAAGGTTATAATATCACCTCACCTCCTAAAGTGATATGATTATTTATTTATGAGCTTGCTATTAACAACCGGGATCCTATTCCTTTTCTTGCTAAAAAAATACTTTTACTCCCTAGAATACATTTGGATTCTTCCATAAAGTGAAAGACGGACCTGGTTGCCAGAGAAGAAACTGCAACTTGTAAAAGCAGCCAAAAAGATAAAGGTCAGGATAAGCATCAGCTGACTAATAGTTTCTGTCACTGTACTCCTTAATCTCTTTTTCATGTGGTGATGTAATTAACATGCGGAACTTTTTTTTTTGCCGGAAAACAGCAGGAGAGCTACTAGTAGTTCATTTAAATTATAAAACTAACATATGTTTTAGAAGGAAATAAATGCTCAGCGTCAACCTCCCAAATGAAGCTAGTACCAACATTATCTTGAGAGATGAGTGAACATGATCAGTTATGATCACTTGATTAGTGAGGACGATCAGTTGGAGTGTTAGTTTGATGCGAGATTAATAAACAAACGAGGAGGCAAACAGGAGTGCACAGGGAGTGGCACGAAGTCAGCTGCCAGCATTAACTGCTCGACACATTCTTCTTGTAGAGCGAAACGAATGGACGAGTGGTGGCGACATTAATGGCAGGGAGATTAAACTAATCTCTGCATTAACTGAAGCTAATTAAATCTGGTTGCAACATTAATGACGGAGAGATTAAACTAATCTCCCATATATCCAGAGTTCCAAGCACGCATGGTTGCATCTCCTCAGCTTACCCTGACAAGCTCGTCATAATAAGTTCAGCCAGATTCATTTTTAAAAAAATCAGCCAGATGCATTTCACCCAATGCTCTAAGCTGGGTTTGCTTTGTTTTTCTAGTAATTTTTGTTGCATACTCTCCTTCATCCTAAAAAGAATTAATTCCTACTTATAAATCTAAAACATGGAATATATTCACGTTCAAATTGTTTTTTAAACTGAAGGTGTAATTGCTCGCCCTCTTGCATGGAAAAGCCTGCCACGACCCATGATTGTTTGGCACACCTCCAGTTTTCAAGCTAGAGTAGATCAAATTAGTTAGCCCAGTTCTAATGCTCCACGAACGGTAGTTTTTTTATAGCATTAATTACACTGTTACATAAGCTAACTTAATAAGAAGAGGAGGAAAATGAGGAGAAAATGGCTATCGCATGAGACCTAGTTTTATCACCATAAAACATGATGAGAGATAAGTTGCATTAATTAGTATTCCATATTGAATTATTAGCGTCTGCATCGAGGAATGTGGGTCTAATATTAGTTTGTTGGTGATACGGAGGATATAGACTATAGTAGTGTCTTGGCATTCAGACTGCTCTTATTAGGGTGAGACAATTTTTTTATATTTAGGCAAAAATCAGATATTAAATCACTTCGTTTTAATCTAAACCTCTGCTTTCTACTACTTAGAATTGAGAGTTATGGCCATGCCAAACAGACCTTAAGAGCTCATGCAGCTCATATACTGGGCATCCTAAAAAGAACAGGTGTCCCTACAAATCACAAGTTAGCTCATAAAATCATGTCAGTCAGGTCAGATAATCACTGCCAGGTGAGTGACAGAACAATTACTGTTATCTTGAATAGCCTTTTTTTTTTCAAGTGCAGCTTACAGGGCCTGATGCAGAAACAAGCACTTTGGCTTTGTTTCAGAAAAGTCGAGCGAGTGTATTAACACTAGCGTAAAAGAATAGAGACTAGAGAACAAAGCAGCACTTTGTGGGCTAGATAGTCCTAACAAAAAAGGGAGGGGGGGGGGGGGGGAAGGCAAGATAGGATACTAGATCACTTTAAGAAAGGCTAAAGAACATAAGAACTAGACTCGAAGTTTACTCAACAGAGACATCATGTACTAATAATAACTTTTCTGTGAAAAAGAAAATCAAAATTTCAACTAGATGAGTGCCGTATCAAGTAGCACGTGGATATCAATGCTTTCTATGCGAAAATTTAACAAAGTTTTCATGTGTTGCTGTGCTGTTTTCGCTATCCAGCCTTTTGTTCCAGTTTGTCCGAAAGACAATGCTAAGGAAGGCAGGATTCCTGCCGATGACTTTATCGTACATGAAATAAACACCAAAGTGTAAAAAAGGTCAAGACAATTGGTTCAAACGTCACCATGCTAACGTGTCACAATTCTTTTGGCTTCCAGTCCACTGGCTCCAAAATCACTAGCCCAACGCAAGGCAAAGAAAGGACATTCAGCTCTCAGCAGCACTAGGTATGGCCGTTGGCTTCAAATCCTTGGCTTTCTCATGCTCCTTGTTCAGCATCTGGAATATGATAAAAGACAAAAATCTCTTCATTCCCGCGTCTTCTATCCAGGACATTAGATAGAAACAGCTTACCTTGTTGATCAAGTTATGGAGTGCAATGACACTCCGAATAAGAGAAGAGAAGTATATGACCAACATCATATCGTTTGTTTTCACTGCAGGAAAGAACCACAGCACCAAGCTGTTCAGATAAGAAAACCCAGAGGGCAAACACAGCTCAATTCTAGTACATTGGTAAGAATATATGTTATTACCTGCAAAGGCTTTAATAGGCTCATTTATGTTGAGATTGGGGAGCAGATTGAACACATCCTGCATATTTTTTTTATAAATAAATAGGTCATTGACTCCATCAGTAAAAATGCTGCAGGAACAGAACTTTGGATTTGATTGTCATGTTGGCAAGTTACATGTAGTAGACTGTCAGTGTTAGGGAATATATCTTGCACCTTCATTATTAGATTATAATAGATTCTAGACATGCTATATCACATTTTTCTTATTCACACAAAGGTAGTGGCAAGCTGGATAATAATACTAGACAATAAACCATTCTGAACAGATCACAACATACAGAAAGCATGATTTAGTCATCCAAAAGATCCCTTCATATCTCATGTCCAATTTGTTGCAAAAACTGTCCAAATTATTACCAGTGGGTGCACATACATCAGTGAATTTGCTTTGAGAGTTTAACGTAATTTGTTTACTAATACTGAATTCCTGATAACCTTAGTAATGGAGGTGTAAATATAATATTCCATAAAAACCAAAGGGCACTGGAATGTGATAGCTTTCTAGTGCGGGCACGTCTAACTAGAATATATTAGCACATGCAAGAGAATTGGAGGTACGTAAGTCAAAACTCCTAAGAACACCATATAGAAAATAATGAGCGGAAGGCAAACCTGCAAGTGGTACAAAATCTCATGATTCAGTGGGAGCTTCCCTTCAATTACAAGGTCTAAGTACCCACGGATCTCCCTGAGCCTTGCGTCCAGTCCTTTCAAGGCTGCAAGCTTGCTGGTTACCTTCAATGACAAAAGATAGATTAAGCCATAATAAAGCAACTTCCTGGCTGAAAATGCCTATTCCCGTGAAATAATGCTTCTGTTGCAAGCGTGCTTATTGTTGTGTCCTTTGCATCCCTCAGAAGGTGCTCAACTCCTTTAAGTAGGATAATCATACATCAGTCAAATAGTCAATACTCCTTTCTGAAGAAAAAATTTTAAAAAAAATCTGAGGGAAACCTCCCTAGCACCAATATATTTATTGCTCAAAACGAATATTAACCTACATTACTGTTCAGTTTTCATCTGCCATCATCATTATTATCATCATCATCAAACCTTTTACTCCTAAACAAATTAAGATAGACCAGAAATAAAACTCATAGAAATCATATGCCATGTTTCATACACGAAAATAATTGTTTTATATACATTCCTATTTAAGGAAAAACTATAGAAATATTTCAACAATCATCGTTTTATTGTCTGCTTTCATATTAATTTCAGTCTTTCTCTTTATCTCCTTATATTATTATCATGTCTTAGAATTTCAGGTATTCATTGAATATGTCTAAAACATCTTAATTAATATTAAATAAACTTTTTATCAATTGGTGTTACCCCTAACTTGTCACGTATATCGTTATTTTGAATCCGATCTATTTTTATATGTCCATAAATTTAATGTAACATACGTATCACTATAGTACTTAACTGTTGAGCATGTCGCTCTTTTATAGACTAACATTTTACACCATTCAACATTGCGGATCTAATCGTTGTTCTATAAAATTCGTATTTTAGTTTTTGGATACCTTATTATCATAAAAAATGCCTGATGCTATTCACCATTTTATTCACCCGTTTTAATTCTATGGTTAACATTTTTATCAATATCGATCTTAAATAGCGAAAGATATCTTTCTTAGATACTACTTGACCCTCTAAACTAATATTTTTCATTTTATATCTAAGTAGTGACAAAGTGTTTTAGTTCTGTTGAGTCTAAAACCTTTTGACTTTAGAGTCTCTCGCCACAATTATAGTTTCCTATTCACTCCCGATCAACTTTCATCGAGTAACACTACATCGTCAGCGAAAAGCATACACCTAAAAATATCTTCTTGTATATCCTACGACTTTTTTCATAACTAAGTCAAAAAGATAATGGCTCAAAGTCATCTATGTTACTATCACTTGTTCAAAATCTAGTCATATCATTATCGTACATATTCATAACAAGGACAATGAACTTTGTTGAAACTTTATATTTGTTTAAATCACACCACATAATATTTTATCATAAGTTTTATTCAAATCAATAAAAACCATGTGTAGCTTCTTCTTCTGCTCCCTATACTACTTCATAACTTATTTTATTAAAAAAATTGTTTCTATGATTGATCTTCTAGGTATGAAATAAAATTGATTCATAGGGATTCGTATTATTACTCTTAAACGATGCTTAATAACTCTCTCATAGCTTTATAGTATGGTTCATTAACTTAATCTCCAGTAATTAGTACAATTTTGAATCTCTTTTATTCTTATAGACCGGTACCAATATACTTCTCCTCCACTCTTTAGGTATCTTGTTTGACCCAAAAATATGGATGAACAATTTAGTCAGCCATGCTAAATCTTCGAAACATTTTCATATCTTTATTAGGATATCATTAGGGTCTATCGTCTTACCTGTTTTATTATTTTCAATACCTCTCTGGCTTTAAATTCTTAAATTCCCAGCACAAGACATCTATTAGTGTCATTCAACTAAAATTTTATGTTCTCATTGTTACCATTGAATAAATTATCAAAATACTATTATTATCTATATTTGATATCATTATTCTTTACTAAGAGTTACTTGTTCTTAATACACTTGATTAAGCTATTTTGTCTTCCTTTCACGAACCCTAGCCATCTTATAGATGCCCTTCTCTCCTTTCTTCGTACATTGGTAAATATTCTTATAAGTCTACCTCTTTGCTCCACTCATAGCTCTTTTTATGAACTTCTTCCCTAGCTTATACTTTTTTTATATTGTCCACACTTTTGTCATGGTAAAAAACCTATAACATTCTATTTTCTCCTTAATAGCCCTTTGGACTTTCTCGTTCTACCACCAAGTACCTTTAGATTCACATCTACTCCTTTTGGTAATTCCAAACATCTCTGAAGCCACCTTTCGAATGAAGGATGCTATCTTTTCCCACGTGTTGTTTGCGTTGTCTACTTCATTCCACAAGTTCTTTTGATAACTCTTTCCTTGAAGTCAATTGGCATTTCTTTTTTTAATTTTTACCACTTTGTCCTTACAATCTTGGCTTGTTTATCCCTATAGGCACGCACCTAAAATCAAAAGTCGAACAATAAAAGCTTATATTGAGAAACAATACATTCTCCCGGTATTATCTTACAATCAAAACATGTAAGGTTACTAAAGTTAATCTATCTAGAGTGTCGTCCACTACTAAAGGTTACTAAATGGGACTGTCTTACTAAAGAAAGTGTTGGCTAGTAATAGGTCAAAAGCTAAGCAAAGTCCAAGACCTCCTTTACCTCCTGATTCCTTCTACCATATCCAAATCCTCAATATGCTGTCTCAAAACCTACACTTGAAGACCTTACATGACCATTAAGGTCTTCTTCTATAAAAATCTTTTCACTAATAGGTACACCTCTAACTATGCCATCTAAGTCTTTTTAAAACTACCTCTTAACACTCTCATCATGGCCTACTTAGAGACATATACGCTAATTATGTTTAAGACTATATCACCAAAAACAAGCTTAACTAATATGATCATATCCCCTTGCCTTCTTACTTCCACCACATTATTCTTGAGTATCTTATCAATTAAAACCCCTACTTTATTTTTATTAATAGTTATCCCTGAATACCAAAGTTTAAAGTATTTTCTACCTCCTTTGCGTTGTGATCCTTTTATTTAGTTTCTTAAACGCATAAGATATTTACACGTTTTATAATCGTTGTATCAACTAATTCTCTTAATATAGCTGTAAGGGACTACATTATAACTAACTAAATGGATTCTAGTTGGTTTAACTAGCTTTCTTACCCTTTGTACCCGCCAGGTCAGATATAAAAACTCTTGCTCATTTTTCACTACACCTGGATGGGATGTAGCACGCCACTAAGAAAGCGACGATCCAATTCTTACTCATGTGACACCGTATTCAAATCACGACATAGCGCGTTACCAAAAGGGTGGCAACTCGACTCTTGCCCATTTAACACCATACTATGTTGCTAAGAAGGTTACGCATCAACAGTTTTTTCTTAGGTTTTATTTCTATTTTAGTTAGGTTTTTTTACTGTCTTGCCAAGCCTAACATAACCTTTTAGATACGAGACTCTCATTTTTTTATCAGTACTTAGGACCTACTATGTTGAGAGATGGAGTTGTTCAGTTTCCATCTGTATCTTGCAAAATGACACATATGATCAATTTTTCTTAGGTAAAACGAATGAAATAGCCATACCAATTTCCTCAACTTCATGGGCAGCTATTTCTGAAGGAACATGCACAAACACCTTTTGACTTTTCTGAGTAGCATTCTGTTAAAGACAAACATGCACATTAGTGAAGCAGAAGAAGACACCACGTGAGCAAAATTCTTAGATTGCATGCTAACCTCTTTAACCTCCTCCACACCATAGCACGTTTTAGTGGGTATTCCTAACTCCTTGGGTTGAACACCAATAATCACCAGAAACAGGGTTAGGGACATAGCTGCAATTGAGAAACACAAGAACTAAAGTTAGCTACCATGAAGAGTAAGTACCCAAAGAAATATGGCAAAATATTTTTAAGGGGAAAAACTGCTGCTACTTTCACCAACAAATTCAAGAATGCCTAAAAACACACAGGAAGGGTAGTAAAGAGAAAACAAACAAAGCAGTTTCAGGTATTTAATGTCACCAAGTTTCCATGCCACCAATATGTGTGAATGATTTTCCAAACTCATAGATTAGTTTGAAGGAACAAGTTAGCTACTTAACTGCCTCAGTTAGGATGATGAGTGTGCTGAAAACCAAGCTGTTCATATCACCTTATTACGATACTACTTCTAGATCAGAAAACTTCCACTGGCCAGGTTATTAGCAGATGAGTTCCATAAAAAAAAGAAACGAAAAGGGAGTTAGTTATGATAATGTGGGACTAACTATGCATTTTCGAGGAGATCAGAGTCCAGTGCACTAGAGTGAAAAGTTCTATGGACAGGTGACATTCAATTTGCTTTTGTGTTAATAGTAGGAAGAAACAGCAAATGAATCTATGTTATATATAGAACATTGCTTTTGTGTTAATAATAGGGAGAAACAGCAATTGAATCTAGGTTATATATAAGACAGTTTGTTCTGTTATACTTGTTGATGTCGTTAACTTCTTAATTCATCTTATTTAAAAATTTTATGTAAATATATAAAATATAAGTCATATTTAAAGTAATTATAATAGTAAAACAAATTATATAATTTTTTAATAAGACAAATAGTTAAATATGTGTTTAAAAGTCAACAGCGTCAACGGAGTACTTGTCTATGGTGACTTATAGCTTGGGTGCCAGAAAAACGAAATTACTTGCACCAAAGCACCATATCTAGTTGAGAACATAACTGCAAGAACAATTACAGTAGGTATATAGCTACAGTACATAACATACTTGTTGAAAAGTCGTTCTCGTTCTCCCTGAGTTTTGGACCAGTGTTGTGTCAGCCAACAACATGCTCCTTGGCTGCAGGAAGAACAGCTTATCAGTACAACACAATCAGTTACATAGGACAGGTCAAACAAACCGAAGACTTTCAGGCTGCATACCGTTGATCTTCGGATCCTTGTCATCCTCTTCAAATGGCACTGCAAAACCAAGTGCATAGCATGTAATAAATACATCAATTTATCAGTGGAATAACTCTACAGATCGAATTCTGCAGGTTCAACGCAATTCACGCCAATAGATCTAACTATATCAACAACTGGGACCAGTTGCCCGAACCCTAAGGCACCAAGGGGGAGATGCGAGACACGCAAACCCTAGAGGACACAGACGGAGGGAAGGAAGGTTTACCGGCGTAGGAGTTGGTGACATCGACGGAGCCGCGGGAGGAGGAACCAAGGAGGACGCCGACGACGCGCTTGCGGGTGTCGCAGGCGACGCGGTTGTAATGGTCGACGATGCTGAGCAGCACCAGCGGGTGCACCACCACCTTCTCCAGCGTCCGCCCCGACAGCTGCGCCGCCTTCACCACGTCCATCTCCGCCGCCGCCGCCGCCGCCGCCCGCTCGTCGCCGTCCTCTCCCTCCTTCCTACTACTCCCGCTGTCCCGCTTGATTCAGCGAAGCAACCCTAACGACAAAAAGCCCAATTGAGGCCCACGGCCCATCACCTCCTCTTTCTCCAACGCCATCGGTCATCCCGTCCGCACGCGACACGGCGAGAAAACGCAACAAGACGACAAACGGCGGCGACCTCCCCGACGACGCCGGGTGCTGCTCCACGCCGGCGACCTTCCCAAAGACGCCAACGAGCTCGGCATACTCGACGATGCGGTGATTCAGGTCAGCTCCGCGCCCCCTTCTCCACATCCCCGCCCCGCCCCGCCCCCACCTCCCGCGGCGGCGGTGCCGCCGCCCACCGCTGGCCGCCACCTCCCCGGCCATCCCTCTAATCCCGGGGAATCCCCCACTTCCACTCCCCAGCGCGCAGCGCCCCCCTCCCCCCCAACCCCACCCTACCCCACCCCCGAAACCCTAATCCCAAACCCCATTGCCGCGTTCCGACGCTGTCGGAAGCCTCGGTGTTTTGCTTCCCCTCCTTTCGCATTTGTGCTGGTTTGCATGGGTAAATCCGCTGTAACAGGAGTAACTGGTTAATTTTGTGCTTTGATATCTCAGTGAAGTCATATAGTAGGATCCTGAAATGTAATGCTTTCTATTACTTGCAAGACCTGCAACTGCAATGATTATCCTGAAGATCTGACTACAGATTCTTAAAGCAAATTATAAATGTAAATGAAGTTGGTGGTTCTAGGGCGAAGATGATTAGGTTTCAATTTTACATCTAAACAATATTTTCAAATTAGACTCAATTTATTGAGCTTAAGAAAACATTGGCCACATCAAAAGTTGCAATTCTCAAATTCTGTAACGTGACAGCTTGGAAGTTTAGTCAATTTTGTACCTGGCTTAAGGCTATACGGCAATGGCCACATCGTCAGCCTATCCTCCACCTCCTCCATATTACTGACTATACAAGGATTATGAAAAGGATCCCTCATCTGCACCTGAACCTCCACCGCCAGTTGATGGACCATACCAACTCTTTGGTGCCACCTACACAGTATGTTGCTTATTGTACCCTTCTTTATAGTGTCCTGTTACATGTGTTAGACTGACTATGCCTTTGCATATATGCTCTCTAGACAGAAGTGGTACTGCCAAGCTTAGAGGATCAAGGTGTTAAACAGCTTTATCCGAAGATCCCAAATATCGGTATGTTCCTGACTGTGTATTTGTTTGTCTGTAGAAGTATATTTAGTTAAGATGGTTCCATTGTGATTTGTTAAAATCATTACAGCTTCCATTTTAGGCTTCCACAACCAAGGAAATCATTCATGCTGTTACTTTCAGCACTGAACAACTATTGTATTCTTTGATTTAACAAGCTGTCTCTGTCTCTTGAACAACTGATTATCTTCAGATTTCAAGAAGGAGCTAAGGACCCTGAACAGAGAACTTCAGCTCCATATTTTGGAGCTAGCAGATATTTTAGTGGAGAAACCATCACAGTATGCTCGTAGAGTAGAAGATATTTCACTCATTTTCAAGAACTTGCACCACCTTCTTAATTCCCTACGCCCTCACCAAGTAAGAGTCTCGGTTTTTATCCCACAGTATGAATGATTGCCTCTATTATTCACTCAAATGATTTCCCTTTTTAAACACTTTCTAGGCCAGAGCCACATTGATTCACATGCTTGAGAGCCAAATATATCATCGCAAAAAAGCTTTTGAAGATATAAAGCAGTAAGTAACTGAACTTTCTTTAGTTTGAAGCCTTGAATAGGCTGCTAAGTGCTAACTAATAATGGGTTCTGAACTTTTATCCTTCATGCTGTTTTAGAAAAAAGTTGATTTTTAGCCACGGATTAATTTTGACCTCCAAACCTTATAACATTCAAATTATGCAACTTGCATTCCTCATAGAAAACCACTAGAGTTTTTGTCCTATGTATGTATCACTCACTGATTTGGATCCCTATTGGCGCAAGCACGCAAATCACTTTTATGAGATTATGCTTTTCTTGCTATTGTTTTGCAGGAGGAGAGAGGAGGCACAAAAGCTACTTGGGGAATCACTGCTTATCTTAGATGGAAACCAACCGAGTTTGCCTGCGATGTGAAGACATGTGATGTATCTGTTTCCTAGCGTGCCAAGTTGGCTAGACTGACAAGCTCTTTTGAGACGGAGGCTGGAGAGTGCATTTGGCAGTTCGCCTGTAGAAATAGTCTAGTGAGTTGTGACAGCGGTAGAAATAGTCTGGATTTGTGCAAACTTCTTATTTATTGCCTGCTTGTGTGTCGTGATCTGTGAAGCGCTAATCGTTGAACCTATTCTGGACTTGATGCTAGAAAAAGCTTCAATGTTCTCCTGTAATGCATACAATTTCGTAATGTTTCGAACCTACAGTTGTGCCTAATCGCAGTGTTTTTTTCCTCTAAGGCATGGCTCTAGCTACTAGCTGCTATTATATCTTTTAGTATCTACTCTACCAGAAGACTAGAGGATATTCCCTATTTTAATTAATCTACTGGAAGACCATCTTTTAGAGCTGTGAAAAAAACGTTATTGTGTGTTCTGGCTTGTGCCTTCCAGAGCTGTGAAAAAGATGTGTTGTGTGTTCTAGCTTGTGCCTTCCATATGGAACTGGGCCAATATGATCTCGCAAACTGTTCCCCTCATGTTGTCTATTTTGTCTTACCTCCGTCCAATAATGTAAGTCCGTGGGGCTATGAGCACCCAATGCTTTTATATTCTTGGACGGAGGTTGTACTACTAAGCATGTGCTTTTGAGTGATGAGATGATGTTGTATAAAGTATCAACCCACTCTATTATTTCCCAAGCCAAACAGGACATTTGGTTCACGTTAGGGTTGGTGGGTGCTCAATTCAGCGTCCTATTCCTCAAACCAAACAGGCCCCCTACTGCCTAGTATATTACTCCACTGTTCAAGAACCACTGGAAGAGGCAACCAATACAGGTTTCTATTGGGGTCAATCCTAGTCTTCTCCCAGTGTGTTCCTGAGCGTGTAAACACCGAATGTGTTTATGTAGTGAATGAGGCAGCCTTGATTAAAAACAAAAAGGAATCCTGTTTGTCCTACGCCACTTGTGTAGTTACGGTGTCACTGTGTTGTTAGTGCTTTCTTTACATCTGTCTAATCATTGCAGGAAGAGACTAGAACTCCGGTTAAGAGAAGATAAAAAATACTACTGTACTACTTCGATGTTTTCGAGATGGCTGGACATATCGTGAGGCAACGTGTGGCATATCGCTGTGATATTGACCGCTGCATCTTCTACCGATTCATTGTCGAATGACGCATTCCCATGGTAACAAGATGCCCACTGATCAGAGATCCATGTTTACCAGCGTAGATACGCAGGAGATTTGACCATACAGGATATCAAATCTTTTTGTTTGAGCAGAGAGCACACTTCATAATTAATTTTGTAGGCCAAGCGACCCACGCAATATAGCATGGCATGTATTGGATTCTATCAAATTATAACCATGAAAAGGAATCAGAGATGCTCCAAGTCCAATCAGCACTAATGATTTTGATATTTCCATCACAGCATGTCACCACCACTACGCACACAATCAACTAGTAATTCGTACCACGGACTACTGATAATGCCAAAAAAGAAATGGCTCGTTCTGGAACACCGTTATTTCTGATATTTCCTGTTACACTATACTATTATGCTAGCATTCAAAATGAAACCAGAAATGCAGATATAAGGCTGTGCCAACTTACATTAGAAATGATGGTTTACTTTGTCTGGGAGTCAAAAGATAATCTCAACCAATAGTGCTAGGATTATTTCTGAGATGCAGCTTTAGCAGCTGAACACAAGAGTAAGGAAAACTCTTCAGAGGTAGCAATCTCCATAATGGCAAAACAAGTTTCACAAATCACAGTGCAATTCAAATCATTTGCCCATCTCCCAGATAATGGCACTGTCCTCTGCATCAGCAAGTAAGAAGAGTAAGTATATGTGGAAAATATACAGGCAACAAAAAAAAGTGTAATGTGCTTTTAGTTGTACAATCCAACATTATCTCAAATAAAACAAGAGCAATGTTTTCAATTGTATAATCCAACATCATAAGTTCTTAAGAATACAGTAATGTTGCAAGAACGTGAGGTGAATGGCCCCTCCTGCCACCAGATAAAACAAGAATGCACCTTTGATCTTTTTGTTTATCCAAACCTCAAGCAGCATCCCTGCGCCAACTCCAGCAGCACACACAGCGCCATAGATTGCCAATGCAGAAGGCAAAGATCTCCGAGGCAGAAAATAGCAGTCAGGAACTTGTCTGATTTTCTTTGGGAGACGCTTTTTAACAACTGGTTGGCTTGGGTCAGTAGTCACTGAACCACCAACTGTTTTCCAGTCCACATTCTTCAGCATATCTTTTGTGTCCTCGCTGCCCATCCTTAAAATACCTACGTGCATAAACATTAATCAGAACCAACTCCAAACACTACCTGAGATCCAGAAATGGAGTGCTCCTGGTGCTAACTTATTACATGGCTAAAAGTATAAAATTACCAATGCTTTGCAATCAAATCAGAAGACAGCAAAATTACATAGAAAGTGATCTTTAATACTCACGGAGACGATGCTTATGTAAAGCAATATAGACAATACATGAAAAAAGAACTTTCATGTAAATTACCAAAGGCTTATTGAGTTCAAAACTGACAGTTGAAAAAAGAACTTTCATGAAACTCAACACTATATTATTCAAAATTTAGGTTACCGCATCTAACAATCATAAGCTTATCTCTATTATAAATTTCACCCCCAGGCCAAAATCCTTATGGCCTGCTTGGAAGTAAATATTTGTGCCTAAAAATACATCAGTAGTAATTTCCTATGTAGCAAAACAACCCCCCTGTTCACAATTGGATGTGTTTTTCCCTTGTAAAATACTGTTAGGGTACTAAGCTAACAATCTGTAGTCCTCTATGTTACATATGTAGAGTTGACTAAAATCAACTGTTAAGTTCAACATATATAAAAAAATTACAATAGAAATATTTCAAATATAGGAGATCTCATCGATAAACACAAGAATGAAATACTAATTCTCTACTCTACGTTTTCCCATAGCCTATGAAAATCTAAAATATACCATCCACACTAACTCTGAACACGATACCTCATTAAATAAATATGGCTAAACAACAGTCCAATAATTTATCGCACAAATTGTTTCTCAACTTAGTTTTCCACTAGACTCAGCATCGAAGTAGCCTTCACAACTAGTTTCGATTTCTACAGAGTAACATACTGTATATGTACCACAAAACTGAATTAAACACACGATTTGACAAATAAACAATGAGGCAAAAGCTAATTAATTACCTGCAGGGTACAATCTGTGAATGGAGCAGACGAGCAGGGGGCGGCTGGCGGCGGTGCTTGCTGTCCGGCGCACGGCGGGGACGTACGAGGCTGCAGGCTGCGGTCCTGGTAGCCTGCCGCCTGCGGCCTGCGGCGCTTGGTAGCCGGCAGCGGGGCGGGGCGGGGCGGAGGGGGCGCCTGGCGAATGGAGGTAGGGGCGGCGGAGGCGCGACGGCGGCAGCACGTCGCGCGAGAGGAAACCTAGCTAAGCGAGATGAGAGACAGAGACCTATTGGGCCGGTTTGGGCCAGTAGGCCGTGGGGTAGGTTGCTGGGCCGAAATCTAGGGCAGCCCTGGGCTTACCTGGACTACCCAGCATCCGACCCCTGCAGAGTCGAGCAGAGCAATTTTGACTCTTTATATTATCTAATTTTATAATAGCTATTTAAAGATATAAATAATTAAATTAAATAATACAGAGTTAAAAAATTGATTTATAAATGTTATATGAGAAACTTTTATATAGAAAATTTTTATATAAAATTCATTTTTCAAAAGCTTAGAAAGCGTATTTGCTATAATTCATAATCCATCATGAGAAAAAAAGTGGTCTTAGTATTGCTCAAAAAGATGCTCCAGAAGAGATTGAAGAGACAATGTTGAATCAACAGAGCCATATTTTTTATCAGCTTGAGAAACTACTACAAGACTGTCACTGCAAAATTATCTGCATAGCAGAGCAAATTCTTGATCTACACATGCGACAGCACTCCATAGTATTTTTAAGACATGTTTAGAGGAAGGAAGAGTAACATTGTATCTTCGACCAACCTATCATGCATCTACATATAGCTTTTGCACCAAGCTGCCAAAATATATAATTGAGTAAGGCGACACAACAAAATTCCAAATCCCTTAATAACTACTTCAGTAATAAAGGTTAGGTAGTATATCTAGCAAAAATATTCATGGGAGGGTTTGATCTGAATTTCACTAAAACACTTGCTCTCTCTATGTTTTGTATTATAAAACATTTTAAATTTATCATAAGTCAAACTTTTTTAAATTTAACCAAGTTAATAGAAAAATATAGTATTATTTTTAATGTAAAATAAATATATTATAAAAATGTATTCAATGGTAGATTTAATAGAACTAATTTAATATTGGAGATGTTTCTACGTTGTTTTATAAATTTAGCCAAATTCGAAGACTTAATATGGAAACGTAGGAGCATTAGCGAGGGTTAGCCTTACGTGACCCTGGAATTTGAATTCAGTTTCTTTAAAGCAGTACTACAGAATCCAAATAACAGTTTTGGGCCGCGATGTCCCAACCTGTACCATGAAAATCCAGATACTGGCATTGTGCCACTGTAATGTAGCTGGACCAGAAACTTCAAACGAGAAATCCAAATCAAAGCCTGCAAATCGGTGAAGTAGGCGTACTGCTCTCTAAATTTCTGCAGAGATTTTATCACAAAATTTGCCTGAACATTTTTAGCTTGCACGCGCTGCCTGCCTGCCACTGCTCTGCTCAAACCTTCTATTCTACCCTCGTGTTAGTTCTTACTGCTGCCACTGTTCACTGCAGCTGTCTGAATTTTCAGTTTTCACAGCGCCAGTTTGCCCTTTCGATCGCTGCTGCGAGGAGCTATAGCCTGCTGTGTTAATGCGGCTGCAGTGTACTGTGGCACGCTGGATGGCGTCTGCAAACTGCAGCCTGCAAGTAAATTCGATCAGAATTCAGGAACAGACCGTTACTGCTGCCGATAATGTTCGCCTCACCTGGTCCCAGATTCCTCTTTCCGTCCCTGAATTTAGAACACATCCACGAATTGCGGATGAACAGTGCGATTTTGTGCCATAAATCACACCGAGAAATTTTCTGTTTGCATTTTTGAAATGGAAAAATCTGTGTCATTAAGCAAAACTTCACCCCAAGCATTGGTCAATCTCAACGAGAAAAAATAGTTACCAGCATCATGCATGGACACATTTTCTGAAGATTTTCCCTGAAAATCCAACAGAAGAACAGTAGAGACAGGTTACAGGTAGACACATTTACACCGCGCAGAGACAGCAGTAGGATCATTACACATTTACACCGCACGCACAGTCGCTCACTCGCTTCCCGCCATTTCTGCGCGCGCGCGCGCCAGCCAGCGCGTCGCGCCAAAGAGTCACGCCGCCGTCATCGGCGCCCACACCGACCTGACAGTGAGCCGTACTGCGTGCTGCCGCCATTACTGGCGAGCCGGTGGTGGTGCTGCTGCTACGATCTGGCGAAGCGGCGGGAGGACTCGTCGCGGCGGTGGGTGACGAGCTTCGCGGCGTCGCGCCACCACACAACCTCGCGCTCCTTCTCGTGGAGGCGGCGCTGGGTGTTGTCCAGCGCGGCCTCCAGCTCCACGATGCGCTCCTGCTGCCGCTTCTGCAGCAGTTCGTACAGCCGCCGCTCCAGCGCCCGCGCCGACACGCCGCCGTGCGGGGGGCTCTTGTCCCCGCCCCCGCCGCCGGCGTCGTACTCCTCCTCCTCGTTCTCTTCCTCCTCGTCGTTGTCTTTCTCAACTACCTCTCCGGCATTGCCGCCCTCTGCCACGTCGTCGTCCTCGTCCTCGTCGACGACGCAGCTCCTCGGCGGGCTGTCCGACACGTTGCTCTTAGGCGTCTTCACCTGCAGCAACGGCAGCTGGCCGCCGGCATACGTGAACGCACCATCAGCAACCGTACGTGCTCGACACGTGCCATTTCTACATGTACGAACGTACGTACCTCGAGTCCGTGCATGGGAGCGGCACGTTTCTCGCCGTGCGCGGCGGCGGCGCAATGCAAGCGGTTCAGCTCGACCCGGAGCTCCGCCTCCATCCGGTGCATCACGACGGCGGCTCGGCCACCGCCGCCGGAGCAGTTGGACATCGCGTCGTCGGAGACGGCGGCACGGGCGATGGGGTCCTTCACGGCGGTAGTGCTGCGGCCGTCGGATTCTTGTGAACTCGAAGCGGCAGCGACGGCGACTGCGGCGGTGGTGGCAGAATCCTTCTGCTTGCTCCACAGCGTCTCCTTCATGATCTCCGAGACGAGCGCCTCCATCTGCGCGCGGAGCTCCACCATCTTGTTCAGCTCGACGGCGCCCTTGGACAGGAGCAGCACAAGGCTTGCGCCGAGTCCAAGGTTCATCGACATGATCTCCTCCTCAGGCTTCTTCCTCCCTGCAGAATTCATCAACAATTCGATCGATTCAGCATCAATTATCGTCATCAGTCCGCGAAATTCCAGTGAATTTTCCATCTGAATTACCATTTCTCCCCTGCTCGAGTGTACAAGAACTTCGCGGCGTGTCGAGTGCCAGCTCCGGCGCCCTCCCGACCACCTTCACCCTCGCCGGGGCGTCCTGTTCGGAGGCACTGTCCTTCGCCTCCTCCCTACCACTGCCGGCGGCGGCGGAGGTGGAGCTGTACCGCCGCGGCAGCCGCACCCGGCACCCGAACTTCCCTACACTCCCGCCATCCCCTCTCCGCAGGATACGCGACAGCAGCGACCGCGGCGACTGGCAGCTGTCAAGCCCGCCACCCCCACCGGCGGCTCTCGCGAGGTGCGCTCTGATGGACGCCGCCGGCGACGGCGACCACACCGCCTCGAGGCGCGGCGGCGGAGGCAAAGGCAGTGTCTCCGTCCCCATCCTTCTTACACCACTACCTCTCTCTGAACTCCCCATCGCCGCCGTCGCTAAGCACGATCGAGCTAGCGTAAAAAAACAGAGCAACTCGAATTCTGGCACGACTCGTGATCGCAAACTCCGGCGACGAATCCCACATATTTATAGCTCTACCCGTAATGCGCGGCAAACTTGAGCCATTGCAGCAAGTTCAAATCTTTCCTATCTTTTTTTTAAAAAAACAAAGCAATTAAATGCTTTTGTGCTACTACGACTAATCAATACGATCATTTTGGAAGCTTGCTTGAGCCCAATGGATCAATGCTAATGGCGATCGATGGTCCCGGGGCGCAGGGAGGGAATTAACTCCGGGCTCGAGCAACCCATGTTGGGATGAACAGGGAAGAAGCTGGTACAAGCTTCCATTTTTACTTTTTGCGTTTCAAAAAGGGCACTGTGATTCTGTGAAATTCTGCAACTTACTGACCACTACCACCACCGCCGCGCGTGGCTGCCGCGCCGGCGAAGCAGGGCTGCACCGGCAAGGAATTTGAAGTCAAGGGCAGTGGTAGTGGTGGGAGTGAGATAGGTGGATTAGACGTGTAGTACACCACACGTCAGTGCACTGCTGCACCTGAACTGCGTCTGCGTGCAGTGCAGCTAGCCTTGTAGGTGTGGGTGTGAAATTTTTTACACATAAAAACACGAGACAAGCTCCATATAATTAATTAAATATTAGGTACTATAAATTTAAAATTTTTATTTATTTATTTATTAAAAAAAACTTATATACATATATTTATAAAAAATAATGTTTAACAGTTTTAAAGCGTACTAACAAAAAAATGAGTGAGCAGTTTCATCTGCTTCCACAATCGAACGGGCCTAAATTGATTATTAGCATGCTTTGTGGATCTAGCTGATTGATTGATCCAATGCATTGTTTTGTATTTGAACAGCCTGGATGTTGATGACGTTTAGCCAGTTGTTTGTGCTCCTTTACTATGAGAGGTAAGGAGTAAAAATTACGGACATTTTGAAAGTTTCATTGTGCCTACAGGACACCATCCATGCAATTTGGTGCGTTTTTCTTTGTAATGAAATCGATACTTATTTTATAAGGCATATTTGTAATGCAGATTATTTCCTAGTTTCAGCAAGATTTGAGGCCTTTCACATGCAGTCCAATTTCCGTAAAACTCGTCTGACATTCTGCGTACGTGCTTGGGATCTGACACAACGAAATTAATCTTGGTAACATCCAACGGCAACTTTAAAAGAGTTGAAATATGATACTGGCAAGCGATAATATCGTAAAAAATAACCTTGCGTTGCAAACTGCGGTAATTTGAGCTCAAATTAACCGGGAGACAATCAAACACGTACCTTTAGTCCAACACGTGTAGCATCAACAAATTAAATGGCTCTCATTAGTACTAACACTGGCGATTAATTACCATGTGAAAATTTCAAAACTGAATCGATCCGTCGATGAATTAAATGGAACCCCATGAACGGTACCAGTACGTACAAGTAGGAGTGTTGTAGAGTAGTAGAAACGGATAATGTAATGCATTTGACTGTTTGGTTCAAATTGTATACTACCGTTTCAAGCATGAGCGGTTCAAGGTTGGGTCAGAGATTAGATCTAGCAACAGGTCGTATTAACCAGGTTGTCGTATGTATACGAACACACGATCCTGTAACACTGTCGGTACTAGCTTACGGTAGTACGTACTGATTTACCTAAACTAAACACAAGTGAAAGTATTCAGTTTAACTAGTTATTGTAGTATGTACGTGCATAGGTTTAATTTGTAGGTTGTTTAGCGACATAGTTAGCTAATAATGTCGGTAATCAAGTATTGAACTCTCGCATGTTCCATGTGTAGGTTTAATTTGTGGGTTTTTTTTTTCAAAATCTATTTGAACTTGATCATTGTGTCAACCTGAAGAGGCATGTACAGTTGTATGGAGACAATATATAAATACTAGGGATTGCAAAGTTTAAGGTGCCTTAAATCTTGGTCACATGCTCCATGGCTGTTAGATGTCTGGCACATAGCCATCTTCAACCTCCAGCCGGGTGAGAGAGAAAGATGCGAATGGAAGACTCACCAGTCACGGCAATAGTGTGATGACTTCCTTAGTGGTGCGGTGCTCGGCGTTAGTGTTGGAACTTTAGCAAAGTTACATAGGTTAGATGATGGTGGAAAATCGTAGTGGGTGATGAAGATGGATGGGCAGGCGACGGTTAAACACGTGGCCTTAGGGGCAAACCTCATGACGCTAAGCAACTCATCGTACATGGCTTTTATTAGTTACATATAAGTTATATATTAATTATAGTGTAATTACAGTTAGAGCGTAACAAACCTATAATTATACTTAAAGTTTTTTATAAAAAAAACTTTCAACGGATTTTTTTATAAAAAATATAAACAATCCATAGGTACCGCATATTGCATTGTCTCGACATCGATCTACAAGCAACACGACAAATCCTTGGAAAAAAAAAAGCTAGTGCGGGCATTTATGAGCACCAAATGAAAATATGCATGACGTGAGGTGTACATCCAAATAACCGGTTTGCGGTAGAAGATCAAATTTGTCCTGGAGCGTAGCAAAGGCACGCACGGTACACGGTGTCAGAGGTACTAGAACGGCCTGCAGGGTAGCAGCACCAACGGTAGAATCTCCCATCCTTCCTGCATCATGTGCACCCCTAGCTTAGCTACACCACCCAGCTCATCTCGGCCGCCCACACGGCCAATTCATACCTACGTAGGCGGTGCAACCCCCACCCGTCCGTAGCACGCAACGCACGCGCGCTGCGCGCACCGTTCAAACTCCCAAACTCTCCCGTTGCGCATGCCGTTTCCGTCACCTCACGCGCACGTCGGCTGCACTACTCCCCCGCTCATCGTCGCCGCCGCGGCTCCCCGCGTTGCCGGGCGGCGCAGGAAGCCCATCGCCGCGCGCGCCCACGCCGATCACGTGGTTCTCGCCCACGGTTTTCCGCGGGTTGCGCGCGCACGCCCGCGACCGCGAACCCGCGGTACCCACCGATTCATCACCCCCGACTCCACCCGCGGGCGCGCGGAGGGCTCGCGGGGCGGACAATCGCAAGGAAAGCTGCAACGGCGGAAGGGATATCGGAGGATCGATGCGTACGTGGCCGTCACAGGGGACGCGTGAGCGGGGAGGGCATATTTACTGGAGGGAGGGACGCAGGCAGCACGGCACGGGTCCCATATTTAATACGGGACGGGATACACTCGCCATCCATGTGCGTCCGTGTACGTACATATCCTACTACACGCACGCATGCATGCCTGCGACTGTATATGTACTCCGTGGCCAAATCCATATCGGTGTCTTGTTGGGGGAATGGATTTTAAATTTTTAGGAATGTTTTCTCGGTGTTGGTACGTTATTTAAATTTAACAAGATATATTAACATATTGTATATTTCTCTATAAATACAATATATAAGTTATAAAAAAAAACTCATACGCATATTTACGGTTATATTTATTTTTTTAAGTTAAATTTAAATTTTATAAAGTGATAAATTTCATATTCTTGTTATTTTTTTATAACTATTCAAATAACATACAACAATGAAAGTGTATTTTCTCTTGAGTTTAAAATCATTAAGATTTTCAATTATTTATATCATGAATGAGTATAAACATATAACACATTAATACGTGGGATGCTCATAAACAAACATTTTGAGTGAACCAAATATACTAGTATATATGTAGTTTTCAAAAACTAGCTAGCGCTGTCGGATGATCTCTTGGCAAGCTAAGACGTACTACTGATCTCATTTGATGAACTTGAATTCGGCGAGTGTTTCCAATTATTGTGTTGTTTAATTAATTACGTGGGCCGAAAATTGACTGTCACTTATTGCAAGCGCCACGATTCAAATGAGTGTATCTTGGATGGGGTGTATGTAGGAGACCGTGCATATGCACGTACTGACGTACGTATACTAGTTTGGAAAAACGTGTGGTAGAGGAGGTTGTTCATTAAAAAAAATCGATGATTAATGATAAATCTAATTATATTAAATTAATATTTTTTGAGGAGACTTGACAATGGTGAAAGGTTTTTTTATCTACTTCACATATTTTAATATCATTTTTCTTATGATCTAAAATAGTAAACTCTTCTATTAATATTAATCTTAATTGATTATATATAAATGTGTTACTATAAGAATGAAATGCATGGAGACCAAGTAATTTGTATCACTTTTTATCTACTTTTTTATAGAACAATATATGTTAATTTTACATTATTGATATATATACACACACGTGTGTGTGAGACTAGTCTTGAGTTTAGTCATTTTTACATTAAGAACGTGAATATTGTAAAGATATACATTTATATTTATCTATATTAATGATATATAGTATAATTTTTTTAACTTTAATTATGCATATACTTGTCTCTTGTGTATATATTTTGTATGCATATGTTTACGGGGAGCAAATCATATATATTTATTATACATGTTCTAGATTTAGATTTATGTTGTTCAACTTCTTTGTAATATTGGATATTTAAAATTGAGTATATATGTGAGTATATGACATTTGGTGTTAATAGATACTCGACAAATTAATTGGTTAATCATAGGATGACAATCGATTTATTAGGACTAATATTTTTATTTGAGTTGTGTAAAGAAATATGCCTGCCATGATAAGGTAAATGGATGACACCATTGATTAATGGTTACATTATCATATTCATAAGAAAGTCTTGATAAATATTGGTTAATACCTCAACATAAGATGGTTCAACCAGAAGATCACAAGTGTTTATCAAAGCTCAAGTTTTGACCCTAAGTTAAATGGCACAAGATAAAGGTATAATAAAGAAAAGAATATTTTTTAGCCTTTTATCGGTCTTGATGTTTGGAGTTAAGACCGAGTTGCCATATAGGCAGCATACTATTAAGAGGATCAATGACAATTGGCTTGATTTAAACCATGTGCAAATCACTCAATCTCAATTGCATGATTGTTTTTCTTAGGCATACACATTAAGGTTTTGTCTAGTTAGAGTGAGGAATCCAGGTTGGATCTTGATTCTTTGAGACTCAACTAAACCCTTTGACATGTATATGGTGAGAGTTGGTTAGATATGTATCATGTATATCTTTTATATCTTGTCTAACCGTAATTCTCATTGGAGTTGGTTTCATGGATAAAGAGAGAAATGAATATGTCTAGGGTGTCTAACCAAGTGTGGTGAGTTTTCTTAAGTTCCAACCAAAGAAAGAAGTAGGCATATCCAATAGGAGTGAGTGAACTCATGTGAGTTTGTTCTATGAAACACCCTTTAGAGTTTGAGCTATTTATCCTTGAGAAATATTATGATTCTTGGAAGAATTATCATGTTTTGTATATCTCTTTGAATAAACTTTTCATAGAGTTCAAGAATGTCGAATTACAACACCCAAACCATGAGATATTATCATTTTATTGTCAGTGGGTCATGCTAAAAAGTGGCCGATAGTCAGACCAGCATTGGACCGGCATTGGAAGGCCAATCGAACTGCAAGAGGCCTAGAAATCCTCAATGTCTAGTTTTTCAACTGTTAGGCTGAGGGCTTGGTCCAACTAGGCTTAGGATGATCGAATTGGTAGACATGCCTTAAAAAGTGGTTTAACCTCCAACGGCTAGTTTCTTTTTTGTGTGGGCTATATAAGGCCATTAGTTTGAGTAGTTTATGACTGCTTCTAGTTCTAGTGAAGGCACATACATGCGAGCAAAACTTTTGTGAGTTTATTGTTCATGTTTTAGCTTGTGTGAGGCCTCTCCTCTCCTCTAGTGCATGAGTTACAACTAAATTGCATTATTTACAAGTTGAGAGTGGTAGATTGCATGAGATTGAGCTTTGGCAATTGGTGAGAGTCAATAGAGTCTTGACTTATTATTCTTGGTGTTTGCCGACACCTAGATGGCTTGATGGTAGCTTGCCCTGTGACTTTCCCAAAAGAGATTGTGGAGGCTGCCTAGTTGTTGATTGTGAGTGGCTATGTGTTCATCATCTTCGAAGTAGAGGAAGAACAACCATAGTGATAGAGAATTGGGAGATCACTTTAGGATTGACTTCCACCTTGTCCATCTCTTAACGAGTAGGTTCGGAGACTTTGTGATTTAAGAAGTTAAGTTAGTCTCACCACAACGGTGATGTAGAAAGTCGAAAGCTTCTAAAAATTGGGTGAAAAAAATCTTTTGTCTCTTGTCTCCTTTATTATGTGTAATTTATATTTGTGCAAATTTACTTTAAACAGTTTTACATATTAGAGATTATTTTTGTTATTATCATCTTAGACTTATAAATCTTAACATAGATATGTTTTTTGTGCACTTAGTTAAGACTAGTTATTTTATTTATTTTAAGTTTTGAATTATATAAAACCATTTTGATTCACATTTCCTCGTATAAAACAAATTTTTAGCTAAAATTTTTTTAATCACAGTGCTCTCTAGTTAGCCTCCTTATTCTACAGAGACCTGTTGTATTAAGTAAGTACAGAGACCCTGTTGCATTAATACTTAGACAAGTAGTTATTAAGTTGCGAGAGATTCATCAATTGGGCAATTTGGAATCCGGAATCTTTAATTAATTGACGGGATCCATGCTGAACGGCGAACCTTCACTGGTCGGCAGCCTCTTAGAATTTCTAGCAACTGCTCCTTGGTTTCAAATTGAAGCTCAATAATCAGGAAGAATTATTGCATGTTAATTTTCTTCCTTCTAACCATCAATAATATTGTAAAGTTATTTTAATATAAAATTGTGACAATATAACAGACATAAGATATTCAATAAACACATATCTATTTTAAACCACATATTTGACCAAATAGGCTGGACCATAGGCCAGTCTAAGGCTAACTACTATTAGCGTGGCCCAAACACAACATAGCCCATGCCTATATGAGCCCAACCAGGCCAACTTGACACGGTTGGTCAGGATGTGCTTGGGCTGGTGGTGCGGCAAGGTAGGCTGGACTGGGCATGGCATGGCCCAACCAACCCGTCGATCATTAGCATGGGGTTAGTGGGCTAAATAGCAACATCGAACTTTGGCCAAACAAGAGTAGGGTTATTACTCTTTTTGGGAGCTTAAAACTGTATAAAAATTTATCTATTTGCTTACTATATATTCATTTGCTTTCTTATATCAATTGATTATTATGTCTTTTAAATACACCGTATATACACGGATACTATAGTCGAATTATTATTCGTCGACAGTTATTGTGCCAGGTAGGGGTTGCTAGTATTTAAAGGATTTATGAAGTTATGGTGCCTAAAGGCGGATTTTCTGACGAGAGATGTTAGGATGACTTTAAATAAGGAGATATGACATAGACAGAGCAAGTTCCCCTCTAGATCGGAATCATAACCATCGAGATTTATATCAATTTCATCATAAACAGCTTCATCAATACTAGGTTAATCATTCTAATATCTTATTTTTATTTTTAGACTAATCATATATTGGGTAGTGGTTTTTTCTATTTTACATGCACATTGTTAGTCTAAGTTTGGGTGTTACTTGGTCTCACCTTCAACCAATTGCCTGTTGGCCTAACTCTTACTAGATATGTCAAAAATAATAATGCAAGTTGGTGGTCCTTAATCGATATCCGTAGCCGACAAAATTACACGTACTAGACCAGAGGAGCTCCCCATACACATCCATACGTGAGCACGTGGATAAATCATACTCACACCCATGGGAGAGTGTACGAGAAGGATTTCCATGTGCACAGAAAGATGACTATGTTTATCGATTTGATAACTTGACTTTATGTACATGAGGACATGACATCGAGGGGTAAAGTTTTCAACAAGAGATGCTACGACTACTTTGGATTGAGAGATACGACTTGACAAAAGTATGATTGCCTCTAGAATGGAACCATCATCATCTCAACCTTTGACAATTAGATCTATTAGTATCGAGTCTGGCAAAAAAATTCTCTTACCTAAACAGTGGTTGAGAAATGACTACGCCACTAGTCTTCATTAAACCAGGTCAGGCAAAAAAGATCTCCTACCTAGACCATGGTCGAACATCCAACTACGCCGCTGATCTTTACGATACCAGGTTAAATAAAAAGGACCTCTTACCTAGACAGTGGTCGAAGATCCGACTACACCACTGGTTTTCATGAGACCAGGTTAAGTAAAAAGGTTCTGCGACCTAGACATTCGTTGAAGATTTGACTATGCCACTGGTTTGCATGAGACCTGGTTGGGTGAAAACAACCACCCACCTAGATAGTGGTCGAAGATCTAACTATGTTCCTAGTCTTCACGGGACCAAGTTGAGTGAAAAAGGGTCTCTCACTTAGGAAATGGTTGAGAACTAACTACACCGTAGGTTTTCACGGAATCAATAGTGTCATAGTGGTTCTACCATTAAAAAAATATGATCAAGTTCTAATTACGTCACTGGTTTTTATGAAACTAATCGGGTTATAGTGATCTTACCACTATTACATGTTGTTGGAATCTAACTACGCTGTGAGTTGTAATGGTTCTATCACCTATACATATTATCATTAGATTGACTATTTCTTCAAAAAAAACAACTCAATTTGAGCAACAGTTAATATCACAGAGATTGGTTGAAGATATCAAATCATTAGCTCTTTAAATCGCTTTCATACTTGAGTTTTCTACTCATTAACTACATTTTTTAAAGGCATTCATGGGCTGAGAAAAGTATATTATTTACTTATAGACTTAAAAATTTTGATTTTCACTTTATTTTTTTCCTAAGCTTTCATTCGGTGGCTTGATATTTAATGATTTTGTTCTAGTTGATTTTAGGAAAAATAAAATGACAGTTTAATATTGAGTAAGATAGAGAATAGTTAAAGGCTTTATATTGGTCGACATTGAACACCGACAAAGTGAAGCTAAAACCGACAACTTTACAACTTAACTTCAAAACATATGGTGGTCCAAAAGTACCTAGTAATAAAAAATCTATTTTAGTTGGTCATGTGTCGAGTCAATAAGTTCAATCACCAATATATACAAGAAAGAAAAAGATCGAAAGATAGAGGGTCTAATGACCTATGTACAATGGATACGTGTGGTGTTTCGCATCACACAATACCACTAAGCTCTCCATCTCTATAAAAAACGAATTTAGGCTCATACACTTGCCAGAGGTGACAATATTTTTGAAAGGTATAGACACAAATTGTTAGAAATAAATCTCACTAGAGTATGAGGATTTCAATAAGGTGGTCTGATTATCCTAAATATATAGGATAGTGGATAAAGAAGGTTAATATACCTGTAAGTTTTTTATATATCCATTTAAATTGTGTACCTTACTATTTCATACAGTGGCAAATGTCATATTGCTATACTTATGGCTTTTGACTACTCACATAGTAGTTATTACTCTAAATCATCAAGTAGCTAAGGCAAACAAGGGACTTTTATATTATCAAAATTATAGGATATATATATATATCTTTCCAGTACTATACAAAATTACAATTTCTTGTTTTCGAACAGGCAAGTGTCATGGTATCGAATATCTTATTATGATAAAATGCAACCACGAGAAAAATCCGATACTGATGCTCAAAGTGTTTGTAGTCGAAAGTGAGAATTTATAAGTATAGACAAATTAATTCTAGGTACACAATGTTTATTAGTTGTTTTATAAATGCATGTATTTGCTTATGTTTAAATACCTATACTAAACTAACTAGCACTGCTTGGGGATTTAATATTTGCTGATAAGTTTATTTAAGAACTTTTAAATAAAAAAAATAATATAATAATTGAATACTCTATTGAGATTTTATACATACACTTAGATACATAAAGTTTAAACTCTACTCAAATATTATAATCGGCTACATAACAATATGTTCAGATAAAAGGATGAATGATGCCGATATAACTAATCAGATAAGTTCTATTTTAATAAGTTGATTCTTAGTAGCCGACAAATTGATAATTGAAATCTTAAAAATTTGACCTAATCTTATTGCGAGCGATAATTTTTTATACTTTAAATGATGACAACCCATACTAGAGGGAGATCCTGTTTGTAACCATAAATTTTATACTATTATTTCATTTTCACACCAAAATATAAGCAATTTCTAGGTTCCGACGTGTACCAACATTTGGCCAAATAACAATGGCTTCTTCGCTTCTAGCTCAAACATTGTAATTTTACAGGATTTTTTTTCGTGAAAACAGAGTACATAATTCATCCAGATAAAAATAACATGATCTCAATTTCAAACAAAACCGGTACGCTTATAATACTACTATTTACTCAGTGTCCGAATACATCAGCTTTGCATGTGCCACGTTGGCCCAACATGAACAATGACGGCGCCAGATGAGATCGCACAAAACATTCAGGCCATATCACGCTCCAACTCGTAACTTCTGAAGAACGGATTCGCATTATATCTTTCCTGGGAACCGAAGGGCGTCATTAGTATCACTATCCGTTAACACGTAATAACTGCCGGGTCGAGGTGTTGCTCCTCGTCGAGACAGAGTCCAGGTTGGGGGCTGACTTGTACGCCAAACGCCATTACACGCCCAGCTTCTTGCCCTGGCCGGTTGGCCCAGATAGCCAACATTGTTTTAAGGCACACGGTTTGCTTCTGTTGCAACAGTGCCCAGATTAACTGTGCCACACCACAAAATTACAGCATCACACTCTACTGCAGGAGTAATTTCACCAGGATAATGGAGTCACAAGGTTATTTGGAATGGCAGTAGTATTAACCAACTTAATTTCACTACAACAATTCAATACAATTGTACACAGGTTCCGGCTGTTTGTCCAAACTGTTAAATACGACATGGCGAAAACAAACAGCAGTTGAATGCATGCCCAGCCAGCCCAGCAGCTGTTTGTCCGGAATGTTAAAAATGTAACACGGCGAAACGAACAACAAATGGATTCTTCAAAAATGGGTGCTACACTGCTACTACAACATTGTGTGCTTCTCTGGTCATTGTCATCTTCTAGCATGGGAATGTTTCTTCCAGGATCTGGCTTGATAAGTTCTCTGTTTCATGGTTCGCTCTGAGATGAAGTTGGCCTCCTCCTGGAAGGGGTTTGGTCCACCGTAGTCTTCCTTTGATTTTCTGATTTTCTTTGTCTTCCCACGATCATACTCCTCGTCCCTGGAAAGAGATGACAGTGAATGGTAGGCTCAGTACAGTTTTCTTGTTTCCTTAATGGGATTGTTCTCTAATTAAATTCAACCAAAAACTTGGAAATTGTGAAACATCACAGAACAATAACGGGGTGCAATGATGCATCACCGAGGAATTAGAAATAGCTCACCATTCATCTAAAACATATCCAATGTTCTTGCTCTCTGAAAGTTTTAATTCTCTTGTCTCAGTATTTTGCACAGCAACATCATCCCAGCGTGGAACTGAAAAGTCAAAAAGTAAGGATATTGCAGGTTTAAATTCAACAACAAAATAGCATATTTGTAAAGCATGAGCAAGTGTAGAGGTTGAAGAGATGAACTAACCAGTAACTTCAGTCAAGTCCCTTGTAAGAATACTAAAGCACTGGGGAACTCCCAATTTTGCATCTGAATTGTTCCTTGAATGTTTCTGGTTTGCAGAAGAGTTTGGACCCAACCTCAGAAGCTCAGCACTGGTGACAGTTTCATTAATAGTGTTTCTCTTGTCCAAGTTAAGTTCACCACTACCAGTACCAGTTCCAACAACTTGTTGCTTGTTCTTTTGCTTCTGATCATCATTTTTAGGACTGGCACTATCATAGGCACATTTCCGCCCTCTGGGAGTACATTGCACAATTGCTGATGTTGATGGCTGCTGCTCGTTTGTGTTGTTACCTGAACAAGCAACATTTGCCATGTCCTCGCAAAATACAGGCCGTCTTCTACTAGTTCTATTATGCTTCTTTTTCTTTTGTACCTTTAGTGAACCTAGTAAAAGTTGTCTGGGCCGAAGCCACATGTTCATAACTGGATATCTCACAAGTTTCTTTGACTTCAAATCCACCCTTTTCACTATACAAACATTGCATGAATCAACTGCAACTATCTTCATGGAAACTTCAGAGCTGGTCTGTTTTCTAGAGTTGACTTGTTCAAGTTCTGACACTGTGTTGTTCTGCACAAAAGCCACATAAAACAAATATAGAAAGATCAACTACATTTAGTGACATGGTGGAAGCTTATGGGGTCAATCATAAGTCAACATGATTGTATGGAATAATGACCACACTTTAGCCCAAAGGGGCACAAAAGGGTAATGGTACCATACCTTGTTCATAGGAAGTTCCTTCACTGTTTTGTCGTCTTGCTTGATGGATTTTTGCAACCCACATGCTTTCTCATTGTAAATTGGACCCCCGCCGATAGGCAACACAGCATTTGAAACAAAAGCATCCTGTAATGACGAATGGATAAAATAAGACACGGAGTAATAGAAATATTACCAACAAATCAGCAGTGACCACCGTAACTCCGTAAGCATACCTTAGCTGGGAAAGTTTGTGCAGAAAGCCCTGTGCCCAAGTCATTCACATGAGAAGCTAGCTTAGAAAATGGATTTTGATACTGGGATGTTTGTTTATCTGGATCAGACAACGTTGCATCACCATTTGCCACGGAAGAGGTAACAATTTTGTGTCCCAAATCAATAGATAAACCATCAGCCTTTGGTTGTAATTCCTGCGACGGAACCACAGTCACTGATTGTTTACCAATCACATGTACAAGAGATGCAGACTGGTCTGACAAAGATGTCTCTCTATAACTAGTTGGAGCAATTTGCTTAGATTGAGCAGACAAGGTAGCGCCATCAATTTGAGGTGCAAGAGAAGCCAGGCCACTGTTTTCCGAGGCTGTAGGAGCTTCAGTTTTGCCAGCATTCTTTGAACAATGGTTTGTTGAAGTCTTGTTCATAACGCTTGAGTTCCCATTGCTTATGCTGTGCAACCTCTTATCTCCATAAAGAGATGAGGAACTATTCAATTTTGCTTCCACTACACCACTTTGGATAACACCATTTGGACTTGAGATTCTTTCAGGTATTGCTATCTTTGCTGGCATATTAGCAATGCTATTATCTTTGCGTGGCATCGAATTCGCGACTCTGTCACGTACATAAAATAACATATATGCTTTCTGTCTCAATACATCTACCTCACGGACTTGGCGTACCTGAAGTTGATGTCAACAAGGATTAGTACAAGGGAAGTTAAAGGCTGCTGAAGTAGAAGAGGGGTATAAAGTAGCATCCTCCATGCACTTTCTCATCAGTCAATGATAATACGCCAAAAAAAAAGGGGGATGAACTAATAGTAACCACCGAACTCACTCACAAGATTACAACAGAATAGCCAATTAATTATCTAACGTAAGGTTGTGATATGAAGGCAATGATACAATTCTAACTTGACCCTGAGAATGCATATATAAAACATGTTGTCAGATTGTGAACCCTTAATGTTGCAAAGAGAAGCTTTGATAATTACATGACAACCCAATGCAACTACAATTTTAAAAGGTATGTACAAGATGAATTTCAGAGCAAAGACCTTGATGTTGATGAGGTAAGTCTAGAATACCAGGGTTTTTCTTGTTAAAAGGAAATGAACGGTTTTGAGAAGTATTGTTTTCATGGTCATCACATGAATTTCAAAGTTGAAGTCATCACTATCAACTAAAAATGAATTAGTAAAGCTTCATCTAATGGCAAATATCATTCTCACCTGGTTATCATCAAGGTTGTGCCACATTCCACTGGAAGTTCGAACGAAGCAATAATAATGGCCTGACTGAGTGTTCCAACCAGCATGAACCAAAACACCATAAAGGCTGTATTTAAAATTTGTGCCCTACACAGACAACAACAATGAATTAAAAACATAAAAAAGAATCTACTTCAAATGGGTAAATTTCAAAAATCCAAAACCAGTTACTCACTTTAGAGTCGCTTATAAATGGCTTCAAGTCTAGCATTGGTTGAAAATCCACTTTTTTGTCAATCTTTTCACGAGGGTTGAAAGGGCTAAAGCGCTTCAGATGAATTGTAAGAACATATGGAGCCTTGTCAATTGTAAACTTTTTCTTTGCTACAACTTTTTTCCTGCAGCATTGGCACTGGTATTGCTTTTCTCCCCCATCTAGTAGTTCCTCCTCGGTGAAATTTTGAAGCGCTCTCACCAGAGTCGTTGCCTTGGCAATATCAAGGCTGAGATCCAAGAAAGGATCGAATTTGTTGGAACAATGTGAGCACTGTGTGCATTTCACCTGGAGCACATATACATAGCCAAGCAGTGATGACTATGAAATTGGATCTTCCCTATGAAATTGCCAGCTCCAGTCTTACTGAGCAATGTACAGATCATACCTGACTTCTTAGGCGGCCACCAAATATTTTGTGAACTAAGCTCTTCTCATATGCACTAGGAGACTCACTTGGTACTCCAGAAGGTAGACAACATTTATGCATGGATTCAAGTAAATTAACCATTAACTCATGTGCATCCTCCTGCCTTGAATTGCGGAAACTACGAGAGATGCCTATTTTGTGGTCAAAGATTCCAGTTCCAATTGTTGAATTAAAATAAAAGTCCAAATTCACAAAAAACTAAACCAAGAACAAGTGCTCAATTAAGCTAAAGAACATTAAAGGATACAGCGCAAGTTCTTGACAATCTGTGATGGTGTCACTATTTTTCCAGTCGACTGTAGAGCAGTCTTAACATGATTTTGAAGAGCACACAGTGCACAAAATCCAGCAGTACGGCCTTAAAAAGGAGGAAAGAATTAGCAACAGAAATGTCTTGCTGCAAAAAAGTGTCTCTATGCATATTGGAACATGAAAGACCATAGGAAACATGCATGCAGTTCATACAAAACATGTTACATATTAAGAAGTATTGGTGCATTGTAGAAAAGGTACGATCAGTTCATACTCAAAACTTATAGTGTTCTACTGAAGACCAAGGTAGCTACTCTTTATAAGCAGGATTCTCCTTTTTTTTCATTCTCTCAATCTCTTAGTTCAAGTGCTTTATTCTTGCCTGCATAACTAATGGGTTTAAAATTTTAGAATGACATTTTTCAAGAATTTTCTGATGGACCATACCTGTTTATGGATTAAACAAGATTCAACCTAAAGAAATGGTGAAATTGTCCAGTGATGTTAAAAAGGAATAGCCTTGAGTCTCTTTTGCAATCTAGGTATTGCTATCTAGGGTAGTTATACAATTATAACAGAATTAGTAGCCTAGGCTATTGGCATAGCTTGAGCATTCAGTCATGTAACTCGGTTTCAAGGACTGGGCCAAACTTACCATTAGCAATAAAAGACAGTTCATTTCAGTTCAATTACTTCTGAGTGTGGAATTTACATGCCCAGAAGCAGCATTGTACCGTTGTCATGTCATGCAACATGTCAAATCGGCTCGTTGAAAACTATAACAATGCTTACATGAAGACTTGTGCTTCCCGCTCTGCAAATAGGCCGCGAATGGTTCGGTGTACGTCAAGCATTGGAGAACCGAGTTGAGGTAGCAAGTGTTCCCAAGATTCTGTAGGCCGGCACCCTACAAGGCATCAAAGCACTCCAACTTCAGAAACCCGAAAGGAGAATTACAAAACAAACACCAAATCAACGCCCACCACACTAAAACCCAGAGAAATGCCAGCATTGCGAGCAAGATACTATCATACTACACTAACTACACACTTCATAATAACTACGATCCAAAACAGCAGCTACCTCATACCATAAACCTCAAAATCGACAGCTTCCGGTGGTGAAACGCCACGCATTGCAGCTCTACCCCAAAACCCCTATCAAAATCGCGGCTCTAAGAACCCAGCCTTCCTACCAAAACAAATTACACAACTTTGTGTACTCACAATTCTCCCGAGGTAGATCCTGGCCACGCTGAGCTCAGGATCCAACCCGCCGACCACCTCCCCCTTCTCCGCCCTCCTCACCTCCCCCTCGCCCCCCGCCACCTGAGCCGCCGCCGCCCTATCAGCAGCGTCGGGATTCAGGGTCTCCATCAGGGACCCACCTCCCCCCACCGCCACCGCCGAGTGCGGCCTCCTCGCGAGGTGGAACTCGATCCTCCTGTGCAGCACCCCATCCCCCGGCGCCGCCGCCACCACCGAAACCTCCGACATTTCTAGGGTTTCGCCCACAGAAGCGAACCCCAAACTCCGCCTCGGGACTGGAAAACGAAGGACCAGATTATCAAACACTCCACTCTGAATTTTTCTGCGATTTTTTCGGGACTAAAATCTCGCGGGCTCGTTCGATAATGGGATTTATGGGTGTGGTAATTGGTGTTTTTTTCTCTCTTTTTTTTTCGCTCGGCCGCCGTTCGAGCTGCGGGCCGGAAGAGAGGGGGAGGAGGCGGGGAGAGGGAGCTATAAACCCTATGCCCCTAGATAATGGACGGCTAGGATTGGATGGGCGGGGTGATATGGGACGTTGAATTTGTGGAGCACGTGTCTGATGGCGCTCTGTCCGGTGGGGACGGGGGAGGAAGAAGAACGCGGAGTGGCTGTGAGCCATATGACAATGATGCAGTTTTATAGGTGACCAGACGGATTATGTCTGATTATTATAGCGGTTGGTTTAGACATATTCCGTTAAGAAGTCGGTGCCAGAATAGTGCAGGCGTAATAGAGCGCTATAGGACCATTACGCCTATGTAAAGAAAAAAATAATCCAAAGATAAAATCAAACACAAAATAAAGGGGAAAAAAAGAAAAACCGGTAGTGGTCGGATCGTGCTTGGGCTGGAACCAACTTGCTACAGTAACCTGGGCGGCCCGCCATATCGTGGCCTTGGCCCAGATAGGATACGGTCCACCGAACCGTGCCAATCGCAAGCTATATACATACGCTCGTATCTCAGTCGACCCACGCTAGCACGACCTATTTCGTGTCTATAGTGTCCGTGGGTTTTCAATAAAACCGTATATGGCCTACGGACCATGTCGTAGCCCATGAGTACTTCATACTATTAACGTCTAGATCTGTAGTAGCATGTTTTGTTTAATTTAATATTATGTTGTTATATTTTGCGATGGAGGAGATATAAGATTTTTTTCGATTTAAATCTAAATAGAGTTAGATTAACTCCAAATTATTTGTGTTCTTAATGCATTTAGTATGCATATTTTTTATAGCAGACACATACGCACATTACTACATACATAACACCACACTCTTACATCCTTCAATGCACCTCTTAATGCACGCTCAAAGACATAAAAATCAACAATCTCACTAAAGATGGCCAATATGATTTAAACTAATGAGTGGAGTCATGCATCCGCAATCATGGAGTCGATAAAAAATGTTAGATTTGTGTTGCAACTAGAATTAAAGCTCGGGGTTAATTCCTCTACTGTCTCTTTTTTTTCCAATGTAAATTGTTATTACATTAAAAAAGGTGATAATTTTATACTAGGCATTGTTTAAAATATACTTGTTGAGCCTTTATTCCAGCTCAAACTTACGCATGCTTCGGTTTTCTTAAATGGCCTCTTTTTTACGGTGATAGGTTGATAGTATAGTTATATAAGGCTTGTTTGAATGACATTTGTCACACTTTTTTACTAAACTTTACCACCATTTTGGCATAAGTTTTGGCAAAGAAATAAGTATATAATATGTGGGGTAAAAGTATAGCAAAAGAAATGAGTATATAATATGTGGGGTAAAAGTGTGGTAGGCTATAATTGTGACGTGAACCAAATATTCGCTTAAAAATTATGGTGTGCCTAACGTGACAAATTGATGTATCAAAGTATGACATTGAACCAAATAGGCTAATAGTAGCTTCTTCAATGCAAGCTTTGTGCTTGAAAATAGTGGTTGTTTCTATTCGAATACGAATTAGACTGTTGTTAAAATATGTTTTTCATATGCGAATATGGGATAAAATGGAATATCCTTAACAGTTTGCTACCCACAAACAAATAACTTCCCTACCATCCCCTATCTTTTCATAGCATTGGCTTTGACAGTAAGCAGCATGTGTAGGAGAAGCATCATTGAAATGTCAGTGAAATTGTGGAAGTATGACCCTAACTATTAGGGCTAAAATCTTGTTATTCACCAATAATAGTTATGTGTATTATTTATTAGTGTAGAGGCCAAAAGATATATTTTCATTGTAAAAAAACTTGCAATATATCAGTTTGTTGTTCAAAACAAGAGCTAATTCGAAGTGTATCATACATATTTAGATTTGAGTTTAGCAATAGTTTTGACAAACAATTCTATTATGTTTAGTTTGTTTTTCTACATCCATTTTTATGACATTCATGATATCTTTTTATTATTGTCTTTTCTAATAGTATAATCATATGGTTATTTTTAAATATAACTAAATGAAAGTATTTTATGGCATTTCACCCATATCATTTTGACATATAAAATCTTAATTTTTTTTAAACTAAATTTAGATTCTGAGGTGTGTATAAAACGCTATCTATTTAAGAAGAGGAGTATTTGTCCATAGCACAAAGAAAAGTTTTGCTTTTTTCTCCCTGACAAGAATTCATGTCAAGATGTCTATGGTCAAATTTTAGACAAATTCGAATGCTCGTGCTTGTGTTTGACTTCTTCATATGTCAATGTATGACATTTTGCGGCACAACTAAAATCAGACAACGTTGGGTGCATACGCCACGCGCCACACGACATGCACGTTCGATTTATTTGCTAAGTTCATACATGTGCGCAGCGATATGCTATACGTGCGTACTTTTTTTTTTTTGCCAATGTTCCTGTTCCAAGGTGTCTTCTAATCCAAAAAGATGTTCCAACTTCCAAAGCCGTGTTTGTTGCATTATATGATGGATCATGTTTCCATTCTCTTAAAGCGAAATGCACCAAATATATTACCACATGCAGATCCATGTAAAACATAAGAAATGATAAAGCTCATTTTTGCATCTAAATCTTTCCCGGTGTACGTAAATATAGTTGTGTATATGCTCAGATCGAAAGTTATATATTTTTTAATAAAAATACATTTAAATATGATATTGTCTAGATTTCGTGTACGCTGATGGTGCTTTATAAGCAAGATGTTTTAAGTTGTTTTCCTCGGAGTAAGTACCGGTCTTGGTGTTGATGACTTGCTATCCAATGTAAACCTTTTTATTACTCCTACAGTCCCACTTTATTTTTTTTTGTGAGGACAGTGACAGTCCTACTTTATCAATTTATTTAACGGCCATTTCTCATGCTCGTTCTTAAGGAAAAAAATGTTTTGCGACATGTTTGCGAAGTACAGTGCCTTAATTCTTCTCGAAATCTATTTTCATGCTGAACTAGAAAAACAATGGTTTTCATCATAAACTTTCAAAGTCAAACAAACAATACCATAAAACATTTTTGTTTTTGCTAGCATAGACTCCTAGTCTCATATTATGTATATGGTTGAGTGATGTGAATTTTAGTTATTTAGGTCTACATAAATCAATTACTTAACATAGTGAGCTTATAAAAAAACCACTAGATATATCAATTTATTTCTTAAAAAAAATATCGCCACACAAGAAATAATGGATTCATAGCTTAGAATGAAAATTGAACCCCAAGAAAATTTCGAGCCCAAACATGTACTTTCCGCTTTAACAAATGGTGCTTAAAAATAACCATTAGCAAATTCTGGGGAAAAAGCAGGCTAGATTCAAAATTTGAAACCCTCTTCCTTACACCTGTTTATACTCCTTCTTTATTTAATATAATTGGCACGGCTGTGCCGTTCGTTAAAATAAATTGAAACCCATTTCTCTTTTTTTTCCAAAACAAAAAAAAAAGAAGAAAAAGGGGCCGGCCGGTCGGCACAGGCCGGGCCCCGCTCCGCTCCCTGGAATCGTTCGCGTCGCAACGCTCGAGCGGCACGCACGCGCCACGACGACCTCTTCTGTTAAACCAAGCGAAACCTTCAAATCCCTCTCTCTCCTTTCTTCCTTTCTCCCAAATATCAAATTCTCCCCCTCACGTCGTCGTCGAGTCGTCTCCTCCTCGCCTCCGCCTCCCTCCCCACTCCTCCTCCACCTCTCGTATCCTCGGCGTCGCCCGCGCTGCGGTGCCTGCCGCCGCGGCCGAATGGTTCGGCAATCTCGAGGCTGCCGCTCCGGCCATTTCTGAGCGCGCGGCGTCCTTGTGCGGGTTGGCGCGCGCGCGGCTGCCGCAGCGCAGGGAGATGTCGCTGTTCCGGCGGCTGTTCCACCGGCGGCCGCCCCAGGGGCTCGTGGAGATCTCCGGCAACATTTTCGGTTCGTATATTTCCACTTCAGTACTCGTGGTAATTTAAGTACTTTTTTACTGGGTATCTTCGTGTAAACCCGCCTGCCCTCGGGCGTGGACCTGTTCGTCGGCGATTTCGTGCAAGTAACGCGTCGCGCAGGAAATCCCTAGGCTGCCTCATGATGAGTAAGGCTCGTCTTAGCACGACCCTGCTACGCGTTTAATTTATTCTTGATTTTCTTTTCACATTTCTTCAGTTTTACTGAAGCTGCTTTAACTTGTTGGAGAAAAAAAATCGTATGAACAAAATGTGGTCAGGTTTGGACGAGAGATGGAGATAGCTGCGTCAGGGATACGTATTGGTGGATTCGGTTCGTGTTTTGACTTGGGATGGTAGCGCGAGTTGTTGCACCTGACCAGAATAGGAACACGGGAATTGACCGGCTTAGCTGGTTATCAGTTATCACCTTGTCATTTCTCCCCAACGATCACGTAGTACTTATTTAGACGGAGATCAATTCTGATTTGTGCAATTGTTAGCACAAAATGTTTGCACGCACCAGTTAGTTCAAACGCATTAGCTTTTCTATGCACACATTTAAGTTTGGGATGCTTTGGAGCTTGTGGTTCTCCTTCTGACGACGTTCAGAAGGAAAAATGTATGGCTCAAATCAGGTGCACACCAGTTCAGTTGAATCAGTTCTGTGAAAATGATTATCACTATACATGGTGGACATTATAATTTGATTACTCATGCTTCTGGTAAATCAGTATATTCATGGGCAAATTGGATGCAGTTATGTGATTTTCTCCTTGTTTTGGATATGGAACTTGTTGTGTGACATTGCTTCTTCATCTTCTTATGAAGTTGGTTATCCAAACTACTCCATTTTCTGTTAGTGTTAGTTACCCACTTGTGTGGCTGACGACATACCAACCACATTTTGTATTCTGGAAAATGGACTGATGTTCAATTTGTAAAGCTGAAATGCTCCTCTCGCTTTTGCTTTTGGAAATGCCCACCTACTCCCATTGGGCATGATTTGAATCTTTATGATAACTGTACTGTTTATAATAGAATCGACATTGCTCTCAGCGTCACCTTTCTTATGCTGACTACTGGTTACTTCTTTACTTTCCAGTGTTTGACCACTGCTTCTCCACGGATTTCTTTGAAGAAGACGAGCTGAAACCATACATCGGAGGCATCTTGAAACAGCTACTTGGCCGTTACTCCATTGACTCATTCATGGTGTTCAATTTTGAAGGAAGCAAGAAGGACAACCAAATTGCCTGCATTTTCTCAGATTTTGAAATGAGTGTGATGGGTTACCCACGGAACTATGAGGGATGTCCCTTGCTCACCATGGAGATGATCCACCATTTCGTGAGGTCTAGTGAAAGTTGGCTCTCATTAGGCCAGGACAACTTCTTGCTTATACATTCAGAACAGGGGGGATGGCCGGTCCTTGCTTTTGCACTGGCAGCCCTACTGGTTTACCTCGGAAGATATAATGATCAGGTGACGGCATTGGAGATGGTCTACAAACAGGCACCACCTGGGCTAGTTGAGCACTTCTCACCGCTGGACCCGGCTCCTTCTCAGATGAGATACCTGAAGTATGTGTCAAGACGGCACATATCACCAGAATTATGGCCTCCGGCTGATAGAATGGTGAATTTGAATTGTGTAATCATCAGGGGGGTACCAAATTTTGATGGAAAAGGGGGGTGCAGACCTATATTGCAGATCTATGGTCCAGATCCTTTTGTGCCTAACGACAAAAGTACTAAAGTTCTCTTTTCAACCCCAAAGACAGGTGATTTTGTCCAGCTCTACACACAGGTATACTTTTGTTATGTTTATCAATTTATCATGATTTTTTTACAGTAAGCTTTGGATGTTTATTCATGATATGTTGGTTCAATAGTTCGACATTCAACAAAGTTACTGATCAATTGTTGAAATACCTAAAGTAGTCAGAACATCTGGGGAGATTACCAATTACAAATTTAGTTGAATTTGTTATCTGCTAATGCTGTGATTTTTTTCATCTGTTGGATCGTTCTTTTTTCAACTAGCTTTTCTGGAATCCAATTTACCAGTTCATATTTCTATAAAATAGGTTTAAATTTGACCTAGAGATTTTTATTGGTTATCAGAGTAACAAATATTTGAGCTTAAATTGCTGGATGGAAGAATATTGACATGCTTATGTCTGCAATTCAGGAAGATTCTGAGATAATCAAGTTTAATGCCCAGTGTCCGGCTCAAGGAGACATCGTCATGGAGTGCATTAGCCTGGATGAAAACTTTGAACATGAAGTGATGGTGTTTAGGGTCATGTTTAACACGTCTTTCATTGAAGACAACCTGTTGTTACTTGATAGGGACCAGATTGACATTCTGTGGGACACAAAACACCGGTTTCCTGTAGATTTCAGAGTTGAGGTAACCAGTTAACTCATGCATCTTGTACATTCTTCACCAGCACATTCTGTATTTATATGTAGTTGTGTACTCTTTTTGCCTTGATTATCATAGGTTATATTTTCGGAGATGGACACAATCACATCGCTTCACACATCTCAATTATTGAGTGAGGATAAGGAAAAATTTTCTAGGGTTGAAGATGCATGCAGTCATCTGGATTGGTCAACCAAAAGCAATCATGTCGTAACTGATGCAACAGAACAGAAGGGATCTAACAATGAGCATGGCGGCTTTGATGTGATATCTCTTCAGGAAACAGAAAGCAGCATTACCACATCTGAACATAGCTTGCTAGGAACCAAATCTGTCCAGGTTACTGAGATGGACACAGAACATAACCATTCTTCTGCTCCAAAGATTGAGGGTGTCAAAGATGCTGCTGCTGATGCACATTCCTTGCCAGAACCTAATTCTCTTGCACCAAAATCTCAAGAGCATTATCTCTTTGAAGATTCATCTCCAAGGGAGCTACCAAAATGGGATACCACCAAGAACAACCCCAACTCTGACCTGCCTTCAATGAATCCGCGAGAATCGGAAGCTGCTGATGATGCTGCCGTTGCTGAATGGTCAGACACCAACACAGACACGTTCCTATCAGACACCTTCAAGCAGCTCTCCATCAAGCCCACCAAAATTTGATGAAGATTCGATGGAAGTTGGAATTGATGAAATTCAGACACAACCAGCAGAACCTCAAAGATGTTGAAACTACAAAAAAATCCTCCTACTGTAAATTGGGCAACGCTGATCCTTGGAGCTGCCCCAAATGTAGTCACATACACTGATACGTATACAACTGCACAGTACATTGGTAAAAAATGGTGGTTTGTCCAGACCACGAAGTATGTATAGCTGGTACCTCTGGTAATTGGTAAACATGTACGAAAATTTCAGATTATCTCCAAATTTTGGAGAAAATGAGTTCTTGCTGTGCAACGTGAGATGCAACTTTGAAACTAGAAGCAAAATATATCATTTGGGATGTGAACTACATATGGTGGTATTGGTCGCAGTTCATGTGATCCATTACATCATTACATCGTGTGGCTTAAGGGTATGTACTGTACAACAACAATGTCTTGTAGTACTGTCCACGATGGTTGGGCTCCAAAATAGGACTGTATCCAAACGAATTTTTTATTTATATATTTTTTATTAATTTTTTTAATATATATATATATTAAAATTTTATATATCTATACCTGTAGGAGTTTTTTTTAAAAAAAAAACTTCCAAAGGACTATTCAATTTAAAGTGACAAATAACCATTGGTCTAAAAAAATCTATAGTTGGTCTCTTAACGCTCTAATCGAGAGCGTTTTTTTTATACGGTAGAGACCTATCTACAAAATGCTGTGATAAGACGCACAATGGAGGAGAGGGCATATTGTTTTTGCAAGTGGCCCCCTTGCTACTATCTGTTGGAATACTTTTTCTAAAGAGTCACTTGTAAAATTACTAGATTCGCTAATAAAAGAGGAGATGTTTGATAATTTTATAGGCGACTCTCTTTGTCGCCTTTTGTTATGCTGTTTTTACGGTGGCTATAAGACTCCTTTCCGATGTCCAAAAATCTAGTTTAATAAAAAAACAGAAAAAGAGAAGAGAGGGTTGAGGAGAGGCGAAGAGAAGTGGTGCCCTGCTGGCTTGCAGATTTATACTAAGATAAAAGATTTATAATCTTTTTAATATTTATTCTTAGTCATAAAATAAAGTAATATGTGTACTATTCTAGATTTATGAATATTTTTAATTCTAAATTCATGGTTTGTTAGTTTCATTTATAAATTCGTAGATAATTTTGTTTGTAATGTTTAAATATATATCAGTATTGAAATATCAAATATACAATACTAGATGTGATGATTAATTTCCGAATTAGGTTAGCTTTATTTTTCTATAAATAGATATGTCAAATAAAGTGATATTTTGGTTATATCATGGTTAAGATAATGTTAGGCATAATTCATACAGTGTAAGATAATGTTAGGCATAATTCATACAGTGTAGATTTGTCAAATCTTGGTTTAACTCTTAAGGCATTAAAAGGGTAGCTGAGAGAAGTTTTTCAGCAATATACAACTAGTTAATATGAGACTTCCAAATCAACCCCTAAGTTAGCGCAATAACCATGCATGTTATAGTGAGTCAAGCAACAAAAAGTTTTTTCTAAAAATTGATGCCGATGGATTCCACTACTACCTGGAGAAAGTACGTGAAAAATGTATTGTAACAAAATTGGCTAACTAGCATTCTTGTTTCAATGTATAAGAAAAACAACATTGTTTTAATGGTCGTGCATGACTGAGATGGTCTAAGTATAATGGAAGGTAATACTGAAACAATGAGAGAAATGAGTTAGAATACAAAGGAGGAGGATGAGGAGAACACAAAGATCCTAGAGGATTGACAAATGAGGGAGGGAGCAACAGTACCATCATTGAGATAATGTATAAAGAAGATTCCGATAATGAATGTGAAGATGATGATACAAAGGTTTCGAATGAAGTGGAAACAGGGGTTGATGGAGGACGTGGGAAAAGGCACCACTGCCCGCTATTTTCCTAGAATTCTAATTTTAAGATTTTATTTAACAGTGCTATTAAATCCTGTTTCTATCTTTAAAACCTTAAATCTTCAAAATTCCAAAGGTCATTTTTTTGTTTTTTTAAAATTGATTGTATCAGCAAAAATTCATTTTCGTTTGAAAATTTTAAATTTTATTTTTGGACCTCAATTGCCTAGTGAGTATTTCCTTCCCTATTTTAATATTCTCTTAGAACATAGTTCAATTTTTTCCATTCACCTGTACACTTGTGAGTCATATAGCTTGTCGTACCCACGTTGAATTTAATCATGTGTGGACAAAAATGGCAAAAGCCGGGATTATCTCCTAGCCTTCCCTCTTCCATCTCTTCAAATAGCAACAACACAATTTGGCCCTTCCCCTTTTTTAAGGTAGCCCGTGTTTGTCTTTTCTAGTCAAATTAAACCAACCATGCTTATGTAGCTCTCCTCCATTATTTTGTTTTGTCTCTAGCCAAACCAATGAATCATTGTGTTCATCCATCTTTTCACTTGATAGCCTACACATGCATGTGAATCCTCCACTCATGAATAAGAAAAATAACATAGCAGCCACATGCATGTAGCCTCTCCATTTTTTTTATTGTGCCTTAGGCCTAAGTAGAGCCACCACTGCATGCATACATGCGCACATATGTGATCAGGATACGAAGTAGCTTACTAGCCTTCCTTTTTCTCTCACACATTAAAGCAAAGTGGACAGCCGGAGACAACAGTAAATGCAGGACAACATTCTGTCTCATCATAACAAACGCGGAAAGACATCAATTAAGCTTTGTGTGATTTGCAGCCCCACACGAAAGTTCATCGTCACTCGGTTTGTTGCAAAACATCAAAGATGGCTACAAAGGCCTCGACCATTGCCCACACTATCACCATCATCTCCTTTTTTCCTTACCTCTCCCTAGCAATCTAAGGAAGAAATATAGCCACCATGTTTCCCCTCTCGAGTTACCTTTGTTCCCTTGTCATTCTCCCTCATCCATTGCTCTTAAGCCCATCGAAGGTCACAATTAATACCATCACACCCCTAGCTCCATTTCTCGCCACGCTAGAATAGAGAAGCACTATCGCCAGTAGCTCTCTATCGTCGGTGAGACTGTGACCCCAGTTATTCCTCCATATGCCCTCAAGGTGGTCCTAGGAAGCTAGCTGACACCTCTTTTAAGGCCCCAACTATTGCAGCGCCCTGGCAAGCCATTGTTTCCTGTAGTAACCACCTTACCGCTTCGGCCACCCTCAGAAGCACCATTGCCACCTCACCTCATCATGCCTTACATTGCTCAGCATGAGGAAGAAGCGAAGAAGATGAGAGAACAAGGAAAAAAAGAAGAAACAAAAGAAAAGAATGCAGTGGGACCCACCAATGGATAGGGCTAGGCATTCGGTCTATTTAGTTCGGTCAATTCTATTTTATGGTAATTTGGGTTTCAAGAAATGCATACCAAAATTATGAGAATCAAACCCTAATAGACCGACTTTTTTTGGGTTCGATCTATTAGGGTTCACATGATAGATCTGATCACATCAAGTTAACAAGTTCACATATCTGACTAGATAATAAATTCACTTTGATAAGTAAATAAAAAAAGGTCGTAGAAGATTAATTTAGTTGAATATTGACAAATGGCAAATGCCATGCTACATGCTTCATAGTCCACATCAAAAGATGCAACTCTGCTATCTTGTCTCCACCCAACACTCATATGGTAGGCTATTATAGAACAACAAATAAACAAATTATTCAATTCAACAAAGTGGAATGTATTAGTTCTCATCCTCTCACCATATAACTCATCAATGACAACCTCCTTAGACTTTGAGGACTTTTTGTCATCAGGTTTGTTGATGTTCAGGGCTTCAGGCCACCCATTTCCTTGAGTAGTGCTGAAACAAAACAAAACAAAAGGTATAAAACAAGGATTTTTTAAAGCCTATATAGTATAACACAACAAAAAATGCAAAGAATTTGGCACCTTCTTCTAGTTTAGTCAACTCCTTAGTATTCTCTTCATTGTTGATGAAAGGTGATGCACGCCTCATCAATCTTGAGTGCAAATAAGAGCTTCTACCAAGAATGGAGTGAGAGAGCTTTTGAAATCATCCAAAATGTGTTTGCTGGTACTGAAAGCCGACTCAGAAGCAATAGTAGAGATAGGGATGGATAGCACATTGCGAGTCAATTGTGATAGTACTACAAACCTTGTAGAATTAACCTTCCACCAGCCTAGAATATCAAACTTGTTGGTTTGTTCTTCATTCTCTTTATCTAGGGATTTTGAAGAAGGGGCACCACAATTATTCATCTTCATCCTCTTGGCAATGAAGGATCTCATCAGGTTGTTACCTTCCTCTTATTTTTGTGTCTTGTTTGCTTCATTGGACTGGGTTGGCTTGTCACTTGCAGCATATTTTTTCCATACACTTCTAACAGATCAGCTAATGTTTTATTCATTTGTTTTCAAACCTCTTATTCTTTGACTTCAACAAACATCTCTAGTGTAGCAATTTTGGTGTAGTTTGATAGTTTGTACCTTGGATCAAGAGCAACAACCACAAAGATGAGCATGTTGAAGCTTGTATGATAACCCCAATACTTGTACTTTGCTAATATTCTCTTAGCCATTTTCTTGCATAAAGAGTCACTACTCTCATACTAGGACCGCAGCAAAATATTGATACCAACAACCTAATGGAAAAAATGTGAGATGTAGGCTGTAGTGTGATAGAAACACGAAGAGTCAACTTGTGGAAATGCACTAAAAACTCTGCCATCTTTGTTGCATTAGCCCAATCATCAGAATTAGGCACACTAGGCTGCTTTTTAGCATTTAAATCATGTGCATAGTACGGGTCATCTTCTGCATATCTATCAAACACCTTCTCATATGCTATTGCAGCATTCAACATCTTATATGTTGAGTTCTAGCGTGTGACAACATCAAGAGACAAGAAAGCTTTGGTGATAACTTTCTCTAGCTCAACACACTTCTTAAATTTACCAATCCTAGCAGGGGAGCTCTTGATGAACTTGGCAGCTGCACGAACATGCTTGGCAGATGTGTCAAGCTCTTTCAATCCATCCTGAACTATCAATTTCACAATGTGTGCAGCACATCTCATGTGAAGTAACTTGGCTTGCAGGATGCTAGTCTTTGATTTATTTGTGACCCGTTATGTAGGATATTTTGCCATCATTAGCTAAAGCATTATCGATGGTGATGGTGAACACCTTGTCCAATCCCCAATCCAGCAAGCATTTCTCTGTCTTTTCCTATGCCCTTTGCCTTATGACCCTTTACTATGAAAAAACCTATGATCCTCTTCTGTAGTTGCCATGACTTGTTAAGTGAGCTATCACACACATGTAGTTTTGCTACTAGTGGATGTCCATGTGTCTGTGGTCAAGCACACACTTTCAAAAGATTTCTTAAAGAATTTCTTAAGCTTCTCTTTCTCACTATTGTAAGTAGTAACTATATCTCTAGTGGTTGTTCTTCCAGATGAAACCCTAAACCATGGACAAACATTGGACATAAACTTCCTAAAACTAGGTTTCACAGAAAATGCAAAATGAATCTCATCTGTAATTATCATCTTAGTAAAGGCCTCTCTCAATATTTCTGGGTCAAACCTCCATCCAATAATACTAGACTTAGAGCCATCTTGACTTATTGTACCTTGTAGAATAGGCTGCTTGTCATCATTTACCTTATTGGGATTTTTTTAGACTTTCAAATGCTTGCCCAATGCAGATGTACCATTTGTTCTAGCTTCGCACTTTATAATAGTCTTATAGTAGTTGCATCTTGCTTCCTTCACAATATTAGAATCTTTCTCTTTGATTTTGGTGAAGCTTAGACATGCCTATGGTCTAGGTACCATTGCTTTTCTTTTCTTTGCCTCTTTTTCTTTACCTATTCCTACACTATCCATTTCTTTACCTGATCCATCAATATCACCCTTCCTAGTGCTCTTCTTAGCATTATCACTCTCAGAATTAATAGTCAGTGCAAGCTAAGACATATTCTCTTTTGTTTCGGACATCTACACATTATAATAGGAGTACATTAGCACCAGCAGCAATCCTAAACAAAAATACTTCTATGTTCTAAGCTCTAAATCAAATCTTGTATCAACGAATACAGTTCTAAGCTCCAAATCCCTTATTCCGTACAAGGCCACATCAGATCACACACTAATCATTGCCCTAAAATAAAAATAAAAATAAATCCCTACAAGATCCACACATGAAAGCATCCCAATATATCAAAAAATGGAGCAGAGGATTGAGCCACCGATAGAGAGGACTTACATTGCAGGATTCTTGGCTCGCTTCCATTGTTCCATTGGATCGATTCATCGTCTAGAAGGTCACCGACTCACCACCTTGTTCCTAGCAGTGCAAGGTATAGGGCAGCAGGTAGGTCAGCATGTGTAGGGGAGGCGCAATGTCACGCGTACGTAGCAGGTGGCAGTGTGATATAGGATAGTAGGAGCAGGAGGAGGCAACATGGCGCTAGCGCAAGCCTAGGGTGATGCAGCGCTGGTTGGTTAGACGCTAAAGTGGATAGAATGGGGGAGAGGAACGAACACAAAGGGCTAGAAGGGTTGTTCTATAAGGGTTCATGTACATGTCAGTTTTATGAGTTTATTCGAGTTTTAGACGTCTAGAAACGAACCCTAACTTGATACTCAAACAATACGGATTATGGAACCGAACCTAAACCCCGATACCCAAATTACCCGAATTATCGAGTAATTTGGGTTTGGTTTGATTCAGATATCGGGTATCAGGTTCAATGTGCCTAGCCCTACTAGTAGGACCCGCACATCCGATCGACTGTCCACCTAGTTCATGTGTAGCGGGTCACTCACGCCTAGGCCCTACCCGTCAACCCCTCTAAGAGAATATTCTTAAGAATATTCTCGATAATTTCTAATAATCCTTTTTAATTTAAGAAAAATAAATTTAAATTTTAAAAATTTATATCTTTTATCCATAACTCCAATTAACCTCGTTATAGCTCCAAAATTTTTCTAAAATCCTCCTCTATACATTGGTACTATTATTTTCTATGTTTAGTTACTTTTAATAGTATTTCATGTAATATTTATGTTTTTCACATAGAGGTTGCGACTGAATGACTATTCGCTCCTGATTTCATCACACTAGGACCTGCAGCGCACCCTCTTTAATAATATTTGACCTCGGTTTGTGTGAAACTGATGGACCTACCCAATAGTCGTATTTTTATTATGTAGGATTTTGAAGATTATAACCTTATTAACTTAACTAAATATTTGCTAGTATTGTCATCCCTTCGTGGCTTGGCTACGTATTATCATTAAGGATCGATTCATCCAAACATATTATTGTACAACTACATGGGTGTTATGAGATACCCATAGCTAATTAATTAGCTATCACATGAAAATATTATATATCAATAGTTGTGGAACACTAGGGATGTGGAGATAAGATTGTGGTTCGTTACTACCCGAGATGGATGTTATTCTAATCTATTTTTAGGCGATTAGTTAGTTACAGGAGACATCCTTAATGTGTCCTAAGTAGATGACAGCAAGAGACTTGCCTGATGCTCGGTTTTGATATATTCCACCCAACTATGTGACATGGGGTATTCGTGGGATAGTTTTGAAAAAACCTTGTAGTGAGCCCTCCTTTGCCAAAGGTGTTTGATCAGCACATGTTTTGTAAAGAGAAAAATTTATGGCGTATAGGTAAACGTACAATCTCTATAGATTTTAACTGAACTGTTTAAACAACTGTGCCTACATTTATGGATGGATGTGAGGTATTTCTTATAGTGTAGTTTTGTTTTGCTAAAAGTTTGTAAACATGGTTATTAGAATGTGAACAATTTTCAGAGTCCGTCTATGTGGCAGATGGTCAACCTTCATGGTTGGAAACAAGTCTGTATAACTTAAGAGGGTCTATTGGCACCATAGTGTTGTAGTACCGAGAAGGTGGTACTTATGCTTTGAAAGCCTTTTAACTATGAGAAATAGTTAAAAGATGATATTTAATTATGTGTTAATGGTTGAGAAAGCAAAAATAAGCTGATAAAGGAAAAGATGAGGAAATATTAAATATTATTATCACTCGTAATCACGATGACAAGTTGTTGCAAAACAACTTATGTAATGGATCGATGTGTGAGCTTCTTTTCGACAATTAAAATTTTGACACACTAGTGTTTTGTAAAATAACTCCTTTAAAGAAAAGTTTGCTTTTGTAAATAAAAACCTCACTCGCTTTGTCACATACGTGTCCACTCAGTTCAACCTCCTCATCAAGGCTCTATAAGCCAATAACAGTACAAAATTCATTAACCGTACCGTTACAACCTTTCTCACCTCGCAGGGCATCTATCTACGGCTCTCCTGCCCCTACACCTCTCCTCAGAACGGCAAAGCCGAGCGCCTCCTTCGCACCCTCGACAACATCAGTCGCACTATGCTACTTCACACCCACTTACCTGTCACTTATTGGGCAGAAGCTCTAGCTACTGCGACGTATCTTCTCAATCGGCGCCCATGCTCCTCCGTTCAAAACAACGTTCCCTATGCCCTTCTCTACCGCATGGCGCCCGACTACTGCCACCTTCGCGTTTTTGGGTGCCTCTGCTACCCAAACCTCACTGCCACAGCTTCCCACAAACTCGCTCCCCGCTCCACCATCTGCATTCTCCTCGGCTATCCCTCCTCTCGCAAGGGATACCGATGTCTTGACCTTTTCACCCGACGGGTCATTGTCTCTCGTCACGTTATTTTTGACGAGAAATGCTTTCCCTTCGGTTTACTTCATTCGAGATCCTCCTCTAGTGATCTTGACTTCTCCTCACCAACACCGTGCCGACCAGATCTCCTCCACTGTCCCCTCCATCGGCCCCTGCTGAGGACTTACCTTTCACCTATCACACCACTATTCGGTTCGATGTCCCAACCATCGAACCCCCATCGGCCCCACCTCTCTCATCGGCTTCAGCCGATACCGTTTCTTTTCCATTGAACACCCCACTTCCATCGACTCCCCCCACCCCATCGGCTGATCCATCTCTATCGGACCGATCGGACCACTCGGCCCACCCGACTCCATCGGCTCAGGCCGATCTAGTTCCCTCTTTTCCTCTCATCTACAGTTGTCGATCCGGAGCCGATGATGTCCCCACCAGACCAGTTCTTCACATTACTCCCGCACCCCTATCGGCTCCAGTTCCCTTCACCTCTCATATGGTTACCCACTCCCAGACCGGGTCTCTCCGCTCCACCAAGCGCTACGGTCTCTCTACCGTCCACATCTCTATCTCGCCCATCCCGGCGACATCTCGCTCCGCCCTAGCCGACCCTCAGTGGCACGTGGCCATGGCCGACGAGTACAAGGCCCTAATAGACAACGAGACCTGACGCCTCGTCCCCTGTCCTCCTGGCATCAACATTGTGATCGGTAAGTGGATTTTTAAACATAAATTTCACGTCGATGGTTCCCTTGCTCGTCACAAGGCTCGTTGGGTAGTTCGGAGTTTCTCCCAACGACCCGGTGTCGATTACGACGAGACCTTCAGTCCTGTTGCCAAATCCGCCACCATCCGAGTCGTCCTAACTTTGGTTGCCTCGTGTTCCTGGCCGATCCATTAGCTAGACATGAAGAACGCTTTTCTTCATAGTCATCTGACAAAAACGGTCTACTGCTAGCAGCCCCCAGGCTTCGTCGACCCTTCTCGTCCCAACGACGTCTAACTTCTTCAACGTTTCCTCTACGGCCTCAAACAAGCTCCTCGTGCCTGGTACTAGCGCTTTGCTGCCTATCTTCGGCACATCGGCTTCGTGGCCTCTGCGTCCGATAGTTCCCTGTTCACTTTCCATATTGGTTTCGCTATTGCCTATCTACTTATATATATCGACGACATTGTCCTTACAGCGTCTTCAACATCTTTTCTCGACCAGATCATGGCCCGATTTCACTCTAAGTTTGCCATGACCGATCTTGATTCTCTCCACCATTTCCTTGGCATCTCCGTCACCCGTTACTCTCATGGGCTCTTTCTTTCCCAGTGCCAATACGCCATCGACCCCCTCCAGCGTGCGAGCATGACCGATTGTCACCCTACGGCCACACCAGTCGACACTCGAGCTAAACTTTCCGCTGCCGATGGCGCACTCATTGCTGATCCTCTCACTATCGGAGTCTTACCGGGGTTCTCCAATACCCCACCCTCACCTGGCCCGACCTCATGTACACTGTCCAGCAAGTGTGCCTCTTTATGCACGCTCCGCGCGAATCTCACCTCGCGTTGCTCAAGCGAATCCTACGCTACGTGAAGGGCACCCTCTCCAGCGGGCTGCATCTCAGCTCCTGCCCCATCGACTCTCTCACCGCGTACTCCGACGCGGACTGGGTAGGCTGCCCCGACTCTCAACGCTCTACGTCCGTTTACTGCGTTTACCTCGGTGACACTCTCGTATTCTGGTCCTCAAAACGCCAGACTACAGTGTCCCAGTCTAGCGCCGAAGCCGAGTACCACACCGTCGCCGAGTGCTGCTGGCTTCGCCAGTTTCTCCAGGAGCTCCGTGCACCCCTCTCCACCGCGACCGTCGTCTACTGCGATAATGTCAGTGCCGTCTACATGACCGCTAACCCAGTTCATCATCGACGCACCAAGCACATCGAGATCGATATCTATTTTGTCCGTGATAAGGTCACATTAGGACAGGTTAGGGTGCTCCATGTACCATCGGCATATCAGTTTACCGATATAATGACCAAAGACCTGCCCACGCCTTTGTTCACTAGTTTTCGGTCCAGTCTCTGCGTTCGTTTTCCTCCTGCTGCGACTACGGAGGGTGTTAGACAGACCACTGTCCTGGATTGTATATATATAGACCCGACCCCCCTTGTATATACTCGGGGGTCTTAGTCACTGTACACATTTCTACACCCTCTTTTCTCTTGGTATTAAATACATGGGTAGAGTACAAACTCAGAGTTTACAAATTAGAACTTCTACTAGAGTTGAACTCTTATCCTCTGCTCTTTAAATAGAGAACCGTATACACCAGTTATAAACGTATGGATTGTAGCGGCGCCAATTGAGAATCATTTTTATTTTGATATGTTGTATCTATATTGGATCGATGAGTATCATTTGTATTTAGTGTCTCAAGGACATAAAATTCAACTGAATTTCGTTAATAAACTTGTTAATAAATATTGTTTGTAGGTCATCAAGATTGAATCTCTTATGATGTGCACTCGTGGCTACTAATGTCATCCCTTGATCCTAAATGCAATATGTGCTAATGGTGGAAGCATGCACCAGGCCAAACCACGAGCACCAATTGAGTAACCTACTTTGCCATTGACATTCAAATTTTAAACAAGAAAGAGGAGAATATAAGTTAGCGTATAACTTGTTGCAAATCACCATGGAGAATCTTGGTCTGATTCTTTGCCACCAAACAGAACTGTCAAAATGATTAATTTGCCTAGATCATCACCAAGTTAAGCGTAGTTGCAACAAAAAAAAAGGGGATTGATCTGTCTCGAGACGACACCAGTTATTCAGTTGAGGTGAGTGACAAAGGATTTCTAGCTGCTCGTTGCTCGATCGAGTCTAAAATTCTGAATACATTCTTGATTCTTCAGAGATTAGAGGTGATTACTACTCTAGCTATCGCAGCAGCAGCAGTTCATCGCCATTGCTCTCATGGACCAAGCTCTCTCCTTCCCTCTGTACATGCATCGCATCGCCAGCTAGCCTACGAGACGGAGTAGCGCCGGTTCCTCGACGACGAGCTGGGCGACTTGGACTCCGGCGGCTTGGCCGACGACCGCGGGCTCTGGGAGCTCCCCGACGTGTCGGAGCTCTTGCTGACCACCTCCCCGCCGGGCAGCTTCCCGCCGGTCCACAGCCTGTCGAAGATCCGCCGCGACCGCGACGACAGCGACAGCCTGCTACTCTGGTTCGCCACGCTGCTCACCCTCGCCAGCCGCCGCCCGTCGTCGCCGCCCTCGTCGCCGCCGGCAAGCTTCAGGCTCCCGAGCTGCTTCTTGAGCGGCGACGGCATCGGCAGCTGCCCCGGCACCAGCAGCGTGCGGGACTTCCAGTCCCCACCGTTGACGCCGTCGTCTTCCTCCTCCACCAGCCGCGCTATGTTGGGTGCCGTGGAAGCCGCTGCCGGGCTGCCCCCCGCCGCGCGCAACTGTTCGAAGAAGAGCACCTGCACGACAACGCGGAGCGGGAGGCGGTCGTTCTGCGCCGCGTGGATGCACGCCTCCTTGGACAGCTTCTTGACATCCATCAAGCTCGAGATCTTCCTCTTCTCCGCCTTTGGAAGGTTCGGATGCAACTGACAAGCGACAACACATTGCAACATGTTCATGTCGAATTCAAGAACAAAAAGAAACAAAACCTTTGTGTGCAGCACGATTCCTGTGTAGCATTTATACCTTGAGGAAGACATCAATGGCGGTGTACAGTCCATCGTGTGTCGCTCTAGCAGCATCAGGCATGGAGGTCGCCAACGCCACGAAGTTTGAAACCGAGAGGTTTGGATCAGCGGCGACCTCGGTCAGGTACCCATCAACAATCTTGGAGAGGGCATGCAAAGATTCATCATCGACGTCGGTCTCGAACATCTCCTGGCCGAGGTTGTTGAGGAAGATCCCATCTTCAGCCACTCCGGCGCGCCTCATGTACCGGCCGACGAGCGTCAGCATCAGCTGGACGTCGTAGGCAGTCATCGCCGGCGGTCTTGCCGGGATCAGGAGGTCGCTGACGGAGACCTTGTGCAGCTGCAGGACGACCCTGTCCATGAGCTCCTCCTTCAGCAGCTCACCGGCGCCAATCAAGACGGTGACCTTCAGCAGCTTGAGGAAGAACCGGCATGAGCAGCACAATGAACCCTTGTCTGACGGCAGCAGCCAGACGATGGTCTCCAGGAGATGCTTGTACGCCATGGAGTAGGTGCCGCCGTCGTCATCGACGACCGCCGCGTCGAAGCATTCAGGGAGCCATCTGGAAGCATAGGCCTTGAGAGCTTCTCCAACAACATCAGAAGTGATCCTTCCTCTGGACTTGACAGCAACCATGACACGCTTGTAGAGCTCTACATCCAGCTCACAAAGATCTTCAACCCACCAGTCTTTCGGAACCGGCTGCGAGTTCTTCCTCGCTTCCACAATCTCATCTGACGACGCCGATTTCCGGTTATATGTGTATGACCACACCACATTGCAGGGGTTAGAGGTAGCCTTGGAAGCAATGGAGTCAATGCATCTTGCAGCCAGCTTCAGCTGCTCTGACCATGGCAGCAATACATCAGTGGTCTGTAGAGCTATGATTGAGTCTTTCCAGCTTCTGAAGATGCCGAAGTTGAGGAACACTTCGATCTTGAACACCAGGTTGCTCTTGTCAACGTCTTCAGTCATCCCAAGGTACTCGGCTGCACATCTTGCGGCGACGACATTGTATGCGTTGAGGGTCACAACCATGCCATAGCAGAATTTTGCACAGATCTCAAATGTTTTTACTCCTCCGGGGATGTCATGGATGTAAACTTCATCAGTGCCATTCTGGCTAGCCTCAATGATCAGCCTTTGTAGAAGGCTACTCTTGGACAGCAAGGGGAACTGAAAAATGTATTGTGAAGTTGTCAAAATTACAGTGTCATAACAGAAGTTTTTTTTACAGGAAAATGGCGATGATTGAGCAGCAAATGTTTATTGGTTTTCTGTAGCATTCTGTCTGTCAAACTTGTTTAACAAATTGATAATATCTTTCATTGCATTGCACGAGCATTGTTGTCACCTACCATTGAGAAAAACTTATGGAAATGGGAGAATGATCTAAGGAAACGCTGGGAAAGATTCTGAACGCAACATGGTTCCAAATTACAAGTGGCACCTGACAAAAGGTGACACTATTGCAGCATCTTCTGGTGTGCTCATAGCTGTACATTGGCGCATGCATTGTTCTAACTCAAGTTCAAGACTTGTCTTGAAGACACAACAATGTAATCTGGTTTTGATAATTGCTCTTGCATCAGTGAAATGGTAAGGATTAGTACCTTGTGCAGGTAGAACCTTGCCTCCTCCACATGGATGACAATGTCTGATGGAAGTTCAGACAACACATAACTGCACAAGAAGGATATATTCAGGTATTTGATTAGTGGCTGACCACCACATAAGAATAGCATCTCCCAACAAATGTACAGCATCAAGATGTTCAGAGCAAACTCCACTAATCAAATGCTCCAAAGAACACATTTTCTTGGCTGCAAGCTGCATGCCTGAATATTCTTGCTTAGGTCCAGACATGTACATAGCCACATACACTTGAACCAAAATTAAAAATTAACAAAGGCATTCTCTTCTGTTAATTATGTCACTCTCTGCAAGATCCACTGGGCGTGGCCAGGTTGGTTGGTTCTACGCAAAGGGGGAGGAGAACAGAAAGCAAGAAACATTTTTATCAAGGCCCAAGGATTGCATGTTAAAAAAAATGGATTCTTGTGATCTTATCGCAACAACAATAACTACTACTACCATGTTTTGTTTGTACAGCCAAAAGGGAAACACCAGCTTTTTCAGAGCAAAAGTGAGGTCGCCTTGGTCAAAATGCCGTGCAGAGAAACCCCCGTAGCTCACGAGCACTCGAGCAGTAATAGCCCCACATCTCAAAAATCACAGTAGAACTGCTTCGACGACTTTTAAAAGAAAAAGAAAAACAAACATTTTTTGTGGGTACACTAATCATGAAAATGCAAGCAATCACGCAGCAAAGAAAAGATTTTCACTTGAAAGCAAGCTCTTTTACTATCAGATAATAGCACTGAATCTTTCCTGTTTCCACAAACACAAGAACCTGCAATGTAACAACAGAGGCCAAAGGAAACAAAACCAAGAACACATCTGAGCTGTCAGTCAAGAACATTAGAACATGCTATGCCATTTCGTCAGAGTAACCAACTCGCGTTGTGTTCTTGATTATCTGCTCCTGCCAAAAGAGAGAAGAAACAGAGAGAGGAAGAAGAAACAAACCAACCCCAGGCAAGACTCTCCATTTGATCAAGCTGGTAAACGAAAGAACTAAAGAAGCAAGGATATATAACTTCATAGCTTGCAATGGCTGATACAGAAGTGATCGAGCAAGCAGGGGTCAGTCACCAGTCACTACGCACCTGGACTCGCCGCCGTCGGTCTGGAAGGCGTCCGGCTTGGACCCAAGCTTCATGAACTTCATGGCGGAAGCAGAGACGAAGCAAGACTAAATGCTCTACTCTCTCTCTCCCTCTCGTCGACGACAACCTCTCTGCAGCTGGCTCAGAGTGTGTGAGTGTGTTTCTTGCTTGCATTTCACGTCTTCTTTGCCTCCTCCTGGCTCCGGTTCCTCCCTTGTTTTTATCCAGCGAGCAGTAGAAGAGAAGAAGAAGACCACGCACGCGGTCGCAGAGAGAGAGAGAGAGAGAGATGGTTCGGTGAGGAGAGGGGTGGTGGTATTAACTCGGCATCTTTACTGAGGTGCATGCTGCGTCCGGCTACTGATACCTCATGCTACTACCACTAGCAGCAGTAAGCAGTAGCTGTGTGGCCTGGTCTTCTCTTTTTCTAATTTTTCAGTTGAGCTTGTCGCAGGGGAAAGCTTCTCTCTTTCATAGATGGAGTGCAACTACGGCAACCCAGTTTGATGTAACCTGCTCTCTTTTTTTTTCTGAATTTGCATTGGATGGATATGCTATATTTGAAGCTAAGCATTTGAAAGATCCTGTCTTTTTGAAGATCTCGGGGATAAAAAAATCGATGTGTCATATGCTGTCCTTGTCATTGTGTGTTACTAGGCAGTGTTAAGTCACACTTTCTGAAAAATCATGCTGAATTTAACACTGAGAAATTATTAGTGGTAAGTCACACTGAAAAAATTATCCTGAAGTTAACACTGAAGAATTATTAGGCAGAGTTACTTCACACATAGACAACCAGACAAAAAGTTCAGGATAGTTACCAGGCCTGAAAAACCTTTGCATCAGTTATCAGTAATTCAGTGCTGCTGCAAACCAAATCCCACAAGCAAATGGACCAGCTCACAACATTCTTCATGAAATCATCAAATCATTACTACAACCAAAATGGATTATAAACTCTACGTGAAATCATGATAATGATTTAAGTTATGTGATGAATAATTGATATAATATGCTTTATTGATATTTAAGTAAAAATGTTATGTTTGAATTGATTTTGCAACGGTTAATTATGAACAATATTGATAAAACTTATGAACAGTCTAGTTCGAACGTAGGTATAAGAGCGGTTAGATCGGAAAACTCAACGGTCAAACCGGTAAAATCCTAAAAAGAGTTCGTTTCATTTACGATATTTACTTCATGTTTATAACTTCTATATGGTTTTTTTATGTAAGAAATTCTATTATGTGAAGATAAGTTAGGTGAGAAGTTTTGTTCGGATATATATTTTTTTGTGTATGTGTAGGTGAGTCTTAAGCTATTAGGAGTATTGCCGGTAATAGATTGAGAGTTGACTTATAAGAAATTAATGTTTAAACGATCGAAAGATAAATGCTAGAGATTAATACATGTGAAGGTGAATATTTTATATGTCATACAAGAGGGATTGCATACATATAAAAAGTATAGTTAAATTTCGATGGAGTACAAGTTTGAAAAAATTAAAGTTTATATTTAATATAAATGGGTTAGATAATTGTATAAGAGAGTTTTCTATAAGAGTGGTAGTACTGGTAGGATTTATGTTTTTTTTTACAGTCATCTATTAGAGATGGTCTAAGACTTAAAAAGTAGTTTTTAGAAGAGATAAAAAATAGGGTTTAAACTTAAACTACGAATTTAGTTGAAATTTAAAAGATGAGTATTTTTTATATATTTTATAGATATATCTTGATGAAATAAATTTAATATACTTTTATGAGTTTTATCGGCTTTTGATATATACGTTGTTAATATTAGGTCAAACCAGAGATAGCGATAGTGTAACGGTTGAACCAAGTTGGACCGGTAACATCTAGAGTGATCTAGAATTTTGACTAAAATAATATTAACTTTATAAATCAAAAGTAAGTTTTATTTCCATTAAAAACTTTTGGTTTTAATAATCCTACAATTTACTTCTTTTTACTAGGTTTGGTATCCTACACTCCCAACCTGTCATTACTATAAGGAATTGATCCCCCTTATGACTAGGCAGTGTTTGATCAAGTTGCTTACGGCACAAGAAATGAAACGAGACAGATGATTGCACATGACTAATTAAATATTAATTAAATATAATTTACAAATAGATTTATTTAATTTTTAAAAGAAATGTTCGTATATAAAATTTTTGAAAAACATATAATCGAGTTCGAGAAGACGTGCTTAAAAAACAAGGCAGTAGTTCAGGCGAGAAGCTGAATCAAACCGGTGCCTTAACCAGTTTGTTTTGAAGACTCCTTAACCAGTTCATCGCAGCAGAGAAGAACAGCTCAGAAGCAGGACCATTCACCAGTGGTAGGTTTCCATCTCTTCAAGACTTTGAATACACACAACCGACAAAGATGAAAAGATTAGTACTACAGATTTGCCGCTGCAGCCACCATCACTCACAGTAGCTGTGCAAAATTGTAGCTGCGCTTGTGTTTGGCTCGGGAATTGGGTGCGTTCAGAGAGAGAGAGGCGCCGACCGGAAAGGCCATGGGCCAAGCAAGCGAAGAAACACAAAGTGTGTTTGGTTGCCGATGATCTCAACCAGGCTCGTATCCATCATCCAGGCCATGCAGAGCCTCGTTGAGCCCATGCAATTGACCTGTGTGTTTGGTTACTCGGTTGTGTATAGTCAGGCTGTAGGAAGAAGTAGTGTGGTTCCCTGCAGCTAACGCCAAAAGTCAGTCTTAAAGCCAACAGAACATAGCCACTTCGCGATTTTGCTCCCGCGCGGAACAAACTCGAACTCCGTTTCCGCGCGGCCAGGCTCGTCCCTCGTTTTTTTTTTTTTTTTGCATCAATCGAGACAGGCTCGTGACCCTGCCCAGCGAACCAAACATTTGCATCCTGCACGCGTCGATCCTGGATGAGGCTGGGTGCAGCCTACCAAACACACCCAACAAAGGCAAGGGCGTGGGGTTGCCTCTTGCAGGGGATGCTTTCTCCTTCCCTCCTCATCCCAAACACGAAAACATTTTGGACTGGACCCTCCCTGTTTTATTCCCTGTTGGTCTTTCTTCCCCACACCAGAGTGCCCTTTTTGTGTGTGAGATCCTTTGTGCTCTTGGATGCTCTCTGTGGATTACTCCTTTTTCTTTAGTATCCGGTATAGTTGAGATTTGTTATAATTGCTATAATTGTATATTGTAGTTGCAAGGAAGTAGTGTAGTACCTTGTTTTGAACCAATGTTGAATTTGAGCTTGATTTTTTTTAAAAAAAATTGATAAAGGAAGTATAACTTCTAGCTATACACAAACTAATTAACGATGCACACAATTATGTTTATAGACACTAGATTTAAATTTTAGTGTGGAGTGACCCACAACTCTACTGTGTTTCCCCAATTTAAACTTGATAACATACCTTATCTCTCTCTTTTTTTTCTTTTCCTTTTTTACAATAAAGAGGTGCGAATGCTCATTTGGTAAGGTGGCTTGTGATGATTTTGTTTCTTGTGATATATTCTTGGTCAGAATTATTGAATTCTTAGTGGACGTAGGGATACCAATGGAACAAACTTATCACTAGGTAAATAAGTTCCCAAGTTTACATGTAGATTTTTGGCTATTGCATTATACATGGGTGAGTGGCCATGTGGAAACCCATCTATATATGCCATCTTAAACAAAGACAAACCGTGAAACCCCTTTCTCCTCCATGATATCATTCATAGGATTAAAGAGAATAGTGGTTTTACGCTGCCTTAAACCAGGTAAAAAATCTCATCCTCCGTTATACATGGATTCGTTTTGTATCCCATCTATTTTGTTGTCTTTATGATATAGGTTCGTCTGTACATGCAAATTAGACTTAGTTGACGAGGGAGTGCGGAGGTGTGCTCCATCATCCGCGTCCTCCTCCTATCCATAAAAAAAAACTAAGTAATCTATTCAACATAACAGACTATGTCACACAAACATCAACTCAAAGACAAAGGTTTTAATAGCTAAGTAGGAGTACTTCACATTGGAATAGCCGAATAGGGCTTTCTTGATGTTGCCTAGTAAGCATACATCCACCAACAGAAGAGACTAACGAAAGCGAAGTAGAAAGCATGGTGTCCACCACAGTGGGGTACTCGCTGAATCTCTTTGGGGATCTCATAGTAGCCATTAATCATGGAGGATGCAGCCTAACATGGCCGCACCGTACGTTCACGCTTGCATTTGAATCAGTAATAATATTCTTATATATGGTAGTGCATATATACTATGGTCTACTCGTGTGAGAAAAGAAATTTATAGAGTTAAATTAGCTTGAAAGGTCTACAAATTTTCTATATACATTCTGAAAAAAAAACACTACAAAATGAAGAGAGTAAACTAAAATATGTATAAATTAGCTCTCATTTTGTTCAGAGTTGCAATTTGCTGTGGTTGTCACTCGCATCTTTGCTTCAGCAATATTTGTTGTGATGTTTTGCACCAAAATTTGAGGATTCACCACCTCTTAGTATAGTATTATATGATTTTCTATCTCATTATCTATGTTATGTGGTTTTGATCATATATGTTATAGACACATTAGAACTTAAAAATGTGGCAAATCCTTAAATCCCTTCATAACCTATCACTTTAACTCTCCTTATATTCGGCCAATTGCTAGATTTAAACATTCGATCAACCTTAGGGCATGTAATCATGCACATTTAAAAACTAAGGTTCTTCTTCTTAACGGAACCAGGTTTGAATATAGATTTCATATTAGAGCGCAAAAAAAATTGCAGTTAAAACTAATTGTTAATATATCTAGTGTCGAAAAATAATAAAACAATGGTAGTACTGCTACTCAGTTCTTTTGTAAAAAGAACTCTTATTCTTCTTTTTTTTAATAAGAGGGTGGAAGGTTTGCCTCTTTTCATTGATAAAGAAGGGTAAAGCGGTTATTTATATAGAAGTTTAATTATAGGTAGAGTATCAGACACAAAAGCCTACTCTCGCAACCATAAGAGTTCTCTAAACTTGTGCGCCCAATAGGCACTATACTCTAGCCTCCTTCTTTATCTTTGCCACGATCACTACAAGTGTTATGACATTGAGCTAGAAAACTCATGCATTGCGCCTTTTTCAAATTTCCTAGCTGAACCAACAAGATTATCAAGCGTAGCAGATTTTTTGGAACCCCCGGTGTTTGCGCTAGAGACATCCATCATTCATCCACCGTGTTTCTTCTATCCTATTGGTCGATGTGTAAGTCAGCTTGGGTCCATGTTGCTACCATTCTCCAAATTCTCTTTAACCCTACAATGTGTAAAGAGGTGTAGTGTTCTCGTCGCATGAGCGAAATAGCAAGCAGATACGCTGGTTGGACCACCCTCTATTAGAGCCTATTGGATGTCCATAGTATGCTCTACATTGCAAGCCAAGCAAAGAACTTGTATTTTAGGAGTCCTCACAGTTTCCAAATGATGTCACGATGGTTGGCGTTTATTGAACCATTGAACTGAAAGCGGTATGCCAATTTCGTAGTATACTTGCCACTTGATGATACCACCTAGATGATTGTGTCTAGTTCGTCCTCTCCAAGAACAATGCCTTGTAGTCATTGCCATAGCATGACAAACTCTTCAAAATGGTGTAACGAAATTAGGTTGAATATGTTGATAGTTATGATCCATTTGTCGTTCGTTAGGTCTTCCCATAACGTGGCGCGCCTCATCCTAGAAGCATCATAGACCCATCGCGTAGTGGCACTTAGTGTCACCCCATGTGACCACGAGGAGTCTCAGAAGCTTGCCCTTCTTCCGCCGTTCATTGTTACTTTAGTTATCTTCTCAAAGAGCTAACTATCGGTATTGTCACATGGCGTCTCCATGCCGATCAAAGGATTTGTTGTGTCATCCTAATCTTGCTAGAGCCATCATAGTCGTAAGACTTGCGTGAAGCAATCCAAGTGGATGACTCTAAGGCCTCATAGTTCCTTTGATAACAGTATCGTCCCTATTGACCTTGCATCCTCCCCTCGTAATGTTGTCCCTGCTGCCCATAGGAATTTAATCCTCATTTTGTTGGTCTCCTCCTTTTTTTTTTGGGATTTTCATTGTCGTTAGGTAGTAAATTGGTTGCACCGAGAGCACCAATTTGACAAGAGTTGTCCTTTTGGCAATATTCATAAGGTTACCTTGCCAATAAGCTAATCACCCTGCTGTCTTGTCTAGGTTTGACTGGAAGAAGACTCTATGTAGTTTGTGGACCATTAGTGAAAAGTCAAGATATTTGAGAAGAAAGTTGACTACATGCTTTAGGAAGTGATGTAGTACTTTTTCACATTAGTTCATTAGCTCAAGGCCTCACGGAAGCTCATGATGATTTGGGTGAAGGCTCTGACATCAACTTTGGTTGGGTTAAGAAAGATGATCGTGTCACGACATTCTTATGGTAAGGACCCTGCATTAGTCGCCATCTGTAGAATTTCTTGTAGCTGATCTATGGTTATAATGAAGAGAAATAGAGAAAGTGGATCACCTTGTCTTAGCTCTCTTCCATGCTTGATTGGGGTGGAATTCCGTTCAATAAGACTCTTGACATTAGATGTTTACAATCCGGTCTCTTCATCTTATAGAAACCTTTCCGTGCAATAAGTTCAAGGACGTAGTCCGTCTTATTCTTCTCAATCACATGCCATTTGTTTAGCTACCTCCCCTACTGGTGGGTTAATCTGAAGTTAGTAATTTAGTGTAACAACAGCACATCAACAACAACTAATCCCCCGGGGGTGCGTGCAGCTAATGATTAAACCGCGGAGTAGAATATGTATAAAACATGGGATTTGGAGCCGGAACAAATCTCGTCAAACATGCTGTCCCATGTACGTACAAAGCACCGGCTATTACTCTATGCACATTTGGGATCTTTTCGGACAAGCTGCTAGGATCTAAGAATGTGAAGGCCAGTTGGCTACTCTACATACATACCAACATGTACGTACGCACAACACACTTGTCCTTTGCAGAAAGTACCCAAGATACTTTATAGATATCTCGTCCATTCCCGTCGCTATGATTTGGAATCTAAGCACGCACGCCGGCCCGCCCTTCTCCACGCACATATTGCCAGCGAAACGTTAAGCCATGCCAAAAATTAAAACTTTACTCTGACTGTATTTGACTGTATTTTTGGGCCCTTGTGATCGAATCCCCTGTATCATGTTATTTATATTATCTCTACATTTCATGATAAATATTGTGATACTATCAAATAATTTTTTTTGTTACAACTCCCTCTAGTAATAGATATTTGATATTCAGGATAAGATTTGGTTAAAATTTTAAACTTTAATCATTAATTTTATATTAAAATAAATTTATAAAATCTAATAAATTTTATGATATTATGACAATACCAAAATCTATATATAGTATTTTTAAAAACTAAACATTTAAAAAATTATATATAGTTAAATTTTAAAAGTCTGATCAGATTTTTTTCATAAATATATGATAGGATGTTGTAGTATTTTATCAAAAATATTTTAGTAATTCAAGTGTATGCTATTATTAAAGTGCATATATAGCTACAACGTTTATTTGTCACAACCAAATAATCTATAATTACCAGTTTAGATAGTAGTACAATTAACATGTAAACGAAGGGAGTAGTTTTATGGAAGAAACATCATGATTAATTATGATAGTGAGGTAATTTTCGTCGCGAACAAAAACACTCCCGTCTTCCCGCGTCACCCATCCCATGTGTTCATAGCCTTTAACAGCTAGTAGTGGCCAACTGATAGAGAGGAATTAAGTAGCAAACATCCTAGATTATTGTTCGATTGAAAAGTAAACCCTAGACTAATCAGTCCCCTTGGTTTGCATTGGACCACAATGCCAACAATCTAGCTATAGCTAGCTAGGTCATGATCGTCGATCACACAATTCTTTTTTTCAATGGTTTATGATTAGGGCGACTAGCTATGATGATGGATTAGATGCATGGGTGGTCATTACAAAATGTATGATTGTCTCCAAGGGGACCAAAGGATATGGAGACATGGTCCTCACCCTCATTCTAAACAATCAAACATGGGATTATAATCGTAATAGCATTTGGACCACGGAGGGATGGATGTAAGCTTTTTGGCCTCCTCACACTTTGTTGTGCAAAGCGTGGCAATGTGGCATGTGATGGATTTCAGTTCTGAATCTAGTTACTTTGGGTATGGTCTACCCTGCCTTGCTATATGTCAACATTTGTGGTTTTTAAACTATATTCCTTGAAGATTGTAGTCTTTGATGAGACAAGACACTAGTTTCTAATGTTATTTATGATAGTTTGTAGTAATATTGTAATTGAGATACCAATATATGAAAAAAAAATCAATACAACAAAATATGGCTGTCTTATAGGATTTTCTTAAGAATGCTACCCCCATCAATCATCTTATATTCAAATTTCTTTTAATTTTACTTCTAACCATCTCTGATTCTCTATATTAATAGAGGCACTATAGTCTTTTTTCTATCCTTAATTTCTTCAAAATAATCTAAAATCTCATATATTTAAGGATGGAGGGAGTAAAAAATATCTTACTCTACTCTACGGTTTGTTTAATTGATGCATGTAGCATGCATGAGATAGACTAAAAATATCTGCTTGTTGGAAGGAATTTATGTAATTTAGCCTATCAGCGCAAATTGTAAAGGTTATATATGAGAAGATGGAATTTTACGTCTTAAAACCTTGTATCCTCCATCATGCAATCCGTCTTAATAGTCACGGAAAACTTAATGACATAGTTCGGACGGCGCATTTATCACTTCACTACTCATTAAAACCAAGCCGTAAGGGCCTCTTGAAAAAAAAATGGAGTACTCATCTTAATCTTTAGTTATAAGTTGTAACAATTCTCTCTCCAAAAAAATTGATACCTGCTAAACCTCCTTTGGAGCAAATGTTTTATAGCCGACTTTTTTTTAGGATTTGAATCATACGAGTTTTTTGTAAATAGCCATTTGAACATTTTAACATAAGGTCTAACTCCATAAAAACTTTTATTTAAGTCTTTATATCTCTTCAAATTTCCGTATTTTTTCTATATCTATTTTATGATTTTTTTATTTATACGGTTATATTCTTATCAAAATAGTTTGTTTGTCCTCTTCTAGCACACCTTGGTAGAATTTGCTGGCTTAGGGAGTGTTCGAGGATGAGATAAAGAGAGAAAAAATCTTTGTTTTTTACACGTATATTTCTTAGTATGTTTTTTTAAAAAAATTATATATGAAAAGTTTCTTAAAAAATCATATTAATTATTTTTTCAAATTTAAAATAATTATTGGTTCACCTCGTTTTACGTATTTCATCTATTCCTCTCAATCTCACCCTTAGAGAAGAGAATCAAAGGACATTAACTTCAGGTTAATTTGTGGACAATCCAATCGAAAACGAATCTACAGGACAGCTTGCCACAACAGTATGCTTGAACAGTCACCTGAAAACCGTGCCTACCTGCCCTGGTCCTGATGGTCACAAGGCTCACAACCTCGCAGGTAATAACCAACTCTTCCTCTGCACAACGTCTGCTCCTCCCCAGTGCCCTCCGACCCCCTCCCTGCTCAGATGCAACGCTGTCTCGACCACACGCACGGCGGCACGGCAATGCAGTGCAGTGCACTGGCGCAGCTCGCTCTTCAGGCTGCGCGCGCGCGCGCGCCACCGATCGACGCCTGGCGGTGGCGAGCGACACCAGCGCGTGCGTGCGTACAGCAACTGCAGAGCCCCTCCCCACGATCGCTGCTCAGCTCGCTCGTGTCGTACGCGAATCTTGGCGCGCCACCACCAGCAGCAGCAGCGTCGCAGCGTGCAGGTGACGGTGCCTTTCTTTTCTTTTTTCTTTTTTTTTTGCAGCGTGCAGTTTCGCAGCCTCGCCGGGCATGTGCATGTCACCGCGTTGTGTGTACCGTGCCGCCGCCGCCGCCGCCACCGCCACCACCGCGTTTTGGTTTGAAGTTGAACCACCCGAACCGAGACCAGACGGTTTGGTTTGGTTTGGTTCGTGCTGTTGTGAGAATCTCCCGTACCGCCTCTGGTTAGTTACGGACCGCGGTGCCCACTGTCTGTACCTACAATGGTGGAATCGATTTCCCTAACTCTGGTGGTGTTTGAGCTGTTTCAGATAGTTGAGATGGTGTTTAAGATTGATGGAATGATTCTGAATTTATAATTATTATAAAATAAAAGATTATTAAAAAATCAGATGAACTTTTATATATATGTTTTTATAATACAACTATTTCAAAGCTTAGAAAGTATGTCCGTAAAAATCTAAAATCCACAATTGGATTCGAACGGAGCCTTTGTGTAAGGAAATACGTAAAGGAAATTTTATAGGAAAAAAGACATAACTCTTGGCCAATTTATACGTCCATGTGTGACGATGCATCGCCTGAGACCGATTGACCAAACAAAAGCAGAGCAGGCTAGTAGTACACTTCAGGCTCCAAAGTTTCGCCCAAATCACTCTCCTCCCTGCACATGCGGTTCAAAGTATGGTCCTGTCGAGTGGGAGCACACCGGATTGCGTTGCATTGACTGCTATGAAAACCGTTCTATAGCAGTCTACATTAGTAAATACTCCATTTGATAGTACTACGATAGTTGGTAGTAGCTTTTATCGAAGCAAATGTCGGAATTCCTATTTTTTTAAAAAAATATTACAAACTTTTGGAGTCCCACAAACCGTTTCAGAAAACCGTACTATGGTATATTTTAGAAAAAAAATGAAAACAATCAAAATACAAAAGATAGACTAGGCGTGTTATATATTTTTTAAATCCACTGACTATACGTCATGTGCTTTTCTGATTCTCATTTTCATTTGCATGTTTTTAAGCTCCCGAGTGGTGTTTACTGCAAAAATGTTCTTGAAATAATTTTCTAGAACATCTTTTTAGCTTATTCGTTTATACTCTTAAATAATTTTTATAAAAAATAGATAATTTATCAATTTCAGCTATTCTATAAGTACGTTTGTAATGTAAGAATTTTGCAAATTTTTACTGTGTCAAAATAAAGGAGCTCTAAACTATTTGGCTACACTGTAGAGGGAGCATTTGTAGACCAAGGTCTCGGTGACCTGAGCTGCTGGATAGTCGAATTGTAGATTTGTAGTATGGCAAGTGCGCTACACCCACGATTAGCCATGGTGCGTGTAGTAGATATAAAATATCTACTACAGATAAACAAAACAGCCAGACCACTACCAAACCAAAATCATAATGTTTTGCTCCTCTTTTACAGCTTTATGAATGATTCGATACTAAACAACTATCGGATATTATCTGTCAATATGACATGAAAACTTGCCATGCTAGAAAAAAAATATAACAATAGTTTAAATATGCATTGAATATACCGGTTTTGTTAGGTTACAATTGTATTTAGAGTTATAATAGTGATAGAGGCTGAACTAGTATCGTTTAGATAACCCTTTAGGTAGATAGGGATACACTACAATATAAATATGAAGATAATAGTACAGCCATATAGAGGAAGGAAGGATGGCAGCTTGGCCATAGACATGTCTAATTTGATTAGCAATTAGTGGCTAATAAGATCAGAAATGTTAGTAATCGATATTCTAAAGTTTGCACTAACTTTTATAATAGGTCAGATGGTGACAAAAAAATATTAATAATTAGAAATAATTTATTTTTACAATTTCATAAAACAGTTTAAAAATACAATTAATTTTTCATTTACCTAATTTTTCGGCCTCTCCTAACCTGCTAGTCCTGCCTTTGCTTCTCCCCCTTTGGGGTGCAGAAGTGCAGGGGCTGCCACTCTAGCAAGAGACAAAAAGAATGCTCTACCTTGGCCACCCAGTCAAGTTGGTTTCTCCAAAGCAGCAGGCCTCTCCCTCCTGCTGCTGACGCTGCAGCATGCGCCACCGTCTGTCACTCAGTACTCACTAGGATTTCACCAAAATCGGCTTCTGCTTTTGCTGAAACCCTTTTGTCTGCTTCTGCCTTTTTATTTTTCTTGGTGCTGTTGTAGTAGCAGTGTTTTTGGTAAATTCCATTCTACTTTTCTCCTTTTCTTTTGGTTTCTTGTGGATGTTTTTTCCCTCTGGAAAAATAAAGTATTCCCCTGAAATGTTGTGTGTGCTTGTGTTCTTAACTCGTCTTTTCATGCCAACAATATCCAAAATCCCTTTGTGGATTCGACCTTGCTGGCGTGTGATGTACACTTTGTTTTGTTTGTTCTCTTCCACAAAGCGATGATAAAGATGATAATTTGTTTAAGCTAATACAAAAGGTTTCAGAGATGCCATTTAAAGAAAAAGAAATGGTTCAGAGATGTTTGTTTGGCACCTTTCATAAAGAAAGGTACTCTATATATATTGGTGTATGTGCATTTGTGTTTGTACTATTTGAATTTTCATGATGTTTTTTATCCAAGCCATTGTTTTGCACGATTTCCGGTGCTCTAAAAATCATTCATGTGTTGAAAGAAACGATGCACGTGGTGATACATCATTGTGGAATAGATGGAAATATGAGTAGAGGATGATGGTGTAGATCGATTGGAAAGTTTGGTGATTCGAGTGAAATAAATTACGATGAAAAAACACAAAAATCAACTTTTAAAATTTGACAGCCGGTTATAAGCTAAAAAGAGGCAATTGTAAACCCGTGACTCAATTACTCAACCATTACATTACATTAGAGGTGCTTCTCATGCTTATATATGTTCTCCCTTTATCATCTACGAGGAGCAGAAAAAAAAAGAGAAAGATTTACAAGATATTACTCATTGCAGCTAGCATAAAACATTCCATAGCCTTTGATGTAGGGTGTATCCAGGAGGAGCTTGCCTTGTCGGCTCCGGGGAAAGGCTACCTACCGCAGCTACGAACACAGCCAACGGTGCGAGTTATCCTTGCAATTTTGCAAACGTGATGAACTCACAACCATGCAAGTTAAGCCTCGACGTCTCTAAGATTGAATTGATTGTCTCATCTAAACCCGGATTCATTTCTACGAGGTAACGAAAGGATCGTAATTTTGTACCATCCAAACCAACATGATTATTGATGAAAATCTAGTCCTAGATATCTAAAATAATGATGGCAAGATATCATTACTTTTTAGACGTCATAATGGAGGTTATTTTTGGCGTGACGTCTTCTCGCCTAGTTGGTTTTGATGACTATGGTAGTGATTAAATCTAGTTGAATGATATTTACTAAAATAGTTGAATGACCGATTTATAGCTTATTTACTCTCTGGCATTATTTGTTGCTTTGATACAATACTAGTTGATGGCGGTGATATAAACAAAATTTGATGATCGGCCACTGATTTCAAATATTTTATTTTGTATTTTGAGAAAAAAATTATTACATATAAGTCATAAGCCATTGGGAAGAAACAAAGGTATGCAAAGATATAATTATTTCCTTATTTAAGGTAGTTTTTAGTTTTCTTATTTTTAGTGGTTTGTTTTTGAAACCTCTTGGTTGTAGGTTTTTTTTATATAAAGGCTGGTATGTACTCCATTATAAAAAAAACAACCTTGTCTTTATGCAGCAAACATGTAATTTTGTAATGCAAACACGTGAAATGTTAGGCCTCCATTGAATGGACAAAATTTGCGAGAAACTAAAAAAAATGAACAAATGCTTACAAAACTACAATAAAATTCCTTTATTTCAAGAAATCCCTAATATAGAAATCGTATTTTTCATTGAGAGCTATTGTAGAATACATGAAACTTTACATATATTAGTTCAATTCTTACGAGAGTTCTTCAAAATTCTCTTAAAAAAATTCTTCAGAATTCCTCCACGAGGGAGACCGTGAAGGGCATTAAAACCCGGAACACGCAGAAGCAGAAATGCAGAATGCTCCACTGAAGATAGAAAAGAAAAGAAATGCAGAATGCCATCACAGCACACTATCGAGTAGCCCAACTTCCACATTGCCACATGTCGGCTAGGCCCAGCAAAGAACAGTTTCTCAGAGCCGCCTCTGATGGGGCGTAAGCCCGTAAATATCTCGGCCCAAAAAATGGCCTCAATCCGGCCCATCCTAGAGGCCCACTTGGGGCTTCTTATTTGAACATTGTGCGCATCACGTTAGTGAACAGCCCAAAAGGCCCAAGTGCAAAAAAGTAACTCCACTGCCGCATGCCCATTGCCCTGTGCGATCCATTTGCCCGGGCCGGAATATTCCGTCTCTGGACACTGACGTGTCGTATGCACGCGGGCCCAGCTTGCCATAGGCCAATCCTTCGGCCCGCGAGTGCGGTTGCGCGGCCGAAAAGAACCCTTTCTATATTGGAGCATTGGCCCCATGTATCGCGGGCCCCACGAATCCATGCCTCATGCGAGGGGTTGCGAAGTGGGGGCGTGGAAAAGGAGGGAGAAGCGCCACGGGCGCGTGGGAGCGGAGACGACGACGCGGTCGGGTCAGTCGGGTGAGTGAGGAGTCGCGGCGGCGGAGGCGAAGATGGATCTCGTCTGCCCCGGCGATCCCGCGGTGAGCTTCTCTAATCCCCCTTCCTTCTCGTCGGCGTCGAATGCTGGGGCAGCGATCATGAGAGGAGTTTTTCCTTTTGTGGTTTTCATTTGGAGCGATTTTTTGGGTTCTGGCGTGGGACAGGAGGCGCTTCACCCCGTGTTTCTCCGATTTATATCTTTGGTTCGCTTCAGAAATTTGGTGGAGTTCGTGGTCTCTGCGGTGGCCGGTGATCGCGCTTCGGCGCTTTTCTGTTTCTGTGGTTTATTGTTGTTTAGGCCTTCACATTTTACGGTGTTGGGATTTGGCGGAAATGTGGTTGCCGCGGCTGCTGCCGTTGTGCTCTTCATCGCCAGGAGGAACGCGCGGAGAACTGAGTTAGTAGCTCTGCTCTATTTATTGCAGCAAAGTTCACGACCACAAACTGCAAAGCCGTAGGAAGGAAATGGATCATCGGTTTCTGAACTAACCCATGTTTATGGAAAGCAAGGTTAAGGAGTACAAAGGTGTAGGAAGGTTGGATAATATCAGTTATCATTTGCATTTGGGAGGCGTTGTCATTCAAAAAACGACCAAATCATTCTCAAGTTTGGTGCAATTTCTTTTGTTAGGTATCTTAACTGTTAACTAGCCATACACATGTTTGTTTCGTAGCTAAGGTATCTGAAGTGTGAACTAGTCCTACAAATGTTTGTTTTGTAGCTAAGGTAACAGTGTTGTCAGTGTATCAGCTTATGTCTCACATGTTGGATGTGAATTGGCATTTCATATAGATGAAGCTTTCATGGTTGCATTGCTGATGGTTTCAGTTTTTGGAATGACGGTGTTAAGTAACAGGGTTCAATAATAGATATGGCTGAGATTGTAACTGGGGTACTGGAAGCTGGAGCTATCATATTCACAACTGATGGCATGAGTTTCTAGGATAGCGAGCTTCAATCATCATGTGATTGTTTTGACTTTTGCGCACATAGAAGTGGTAAAAACTGGGGTTATTCACTACATTTCTACTAAATTAAATAGAGGCAAAGATCCTTTTATTGAATAGCTTATTTGGACTTTGAAACTGTTGGGTTTGCTTTGACCCATGAAAATTTCATCATAACTCGTGTCAGCAATCTAGTTTGTATTCCATGTCTCTGTAGAAACAACGTTTGAATATTATTTTTTTCTTGAAAAGAATAGAAGGACCAAGAATGGCCAACTATTAATTTGTTATAAATGAAAGATAAAGCGAAGCACTCAAACCATGTTACTTAAGCTTGATAATTACCATGCTTATTTAATTTATGTTGTCCACTATATTTTACCGAATTCTTCTCAACTCAACTTAACACAGCCTTTTACCGAATTCTTCTAAAATAATAATTTTGCCTATTGCTTGAGAATGTCAGGAAAGGTTTTCTGGAGAAGTTGTTTGTTTTCAGTGTGCCTGGTTTTGCAGCCTGCCTTTCTTTTCTTGAAATAGTTATGCTTATAAAGAACAAAATCGAGGGGAAAGATGTTGCGAACTATGAATCATTCTTCAGGTGTGCACAATTTCTTGCATGGGTAAGAGCTCCATCAACGTGAAGATTGTGCTGTCCCTTTCCAGTCATACAAATTATTGAACAAAAACCATTATAGTTGGTGCCTTCGAATAGATGGTTGCAGGTCTTATCGCAGTCTATGGACCTTGGTTCGTATTCTACAACCCAATCATGTGTTTCTGCTTGATTTTGAAGATTCTTCTCGAGATACCTCATTTGCAGAACAAGCTTACAGTATTTTGTTATTATACAATATGGCTTCCTTTCCCTTTACCGAATGCTTTGTATTGATATGAATTATGACACATTTATACAATCTGTGTTGTTTTATGATATACTTTGTGTTTGTTATAGTGTTTAACTTGCCTTACTGCAAATTACACACAAACTGTCATGGTCTCATGGAACAAGTGTTCAAAATAGAAACATCTAATCCTTTTTGTTTTGGAATTCTTTACAGGCTGTGGTATATTTTAAGGAAATCATATCATTCTCTATGGCAATTGTATTTGAGCTCTTTGTAATTGTGTCTACTGTACTGGACCTACCACACAATAAAGGGTATTTGATTTTATTCGTTATATGCCATTCATTTTTCTCAGTGAGATGCGGGCCGTAGAGGCCATGGCCCACCATGTTACTGAGTCAACAGTAGATTTCTCAAAAATTCACCAGCAAATAAGTATTGTCAGACGTCAATTGTCTAGCTTTGGGCAATCATGGTGTTTATGCAGAGGTAGCAGGTTAAACGTTAACCAGACATATCCTGGGTTTAGAAGTTATACTGGGGAATTAGATATTGTATATCAACTCTAGCTAAATCATGAATATACCAGGTATGCAACTTTTGATTAGTAGGTTTTATTAGTAAACTCATGTGCCACATTGTATCATGCATATGAAATTACTGCAATGAGGCAAAGTTAACTGTAGACAAAGTTATTCCTTTTGGAGCCATGAATCTGTTGCATTTTTTCATGTCTTTCCTTCTAATTTAGGCACATTAGACTTATCTGTTGATTCTGACCGCACAATAAACTTGTGTAACTGCCTTCACAATGCTTGGAGGTATTCTCTTTCTTTATCTAGTGTTTGCCTATCAAGGAATTAACTTGCACCACATTAGTTGATGATTTGCGTGGTTTGGCATCTGCATATCTTGCCATTGAAGATAGGAGTTGCTCTTTATCTATTGTATACTCAAGTCAACTATGCATTTTTATTGGGATTGGCAATAACAATCATACTAATACCAGATATTACTTGATTTTCTGTGGTCCTTCTGTAGTTGTGTATTTCAAGAGGTTTGCTAGGTCATGCATTGCACCTTTATGGGCATATCATTCTTTGGTCTCTTGCTTCATTCATATCTCTCTTGTTTGGAATATATTAGGGTACATGGTCCTATTCTAAATCAAATACATGTATGTGTGCATATTAGAGCTATTCTGGTTAGTTTAGTACAAAAAATTAGTACACTACCCCAAAAATTGTTTTGATATAATTAATAGTTCAATATTATGCTCATTTTATTCATAATAGCATTCTAAGTTCCTAACAGATCCATGTTTTCTTCTCCTTTTCTTGTAACCAATGCTGTACATGCACAGTGAACAAATGGATTTCTACAATAATTGCAAATGCGACAGAAAAGATGATGAAGCATAAAGATGAGAGGTGGTGAGACTGAAATTTCTGCTATGTTCGTTTTTAAGAGACTATCTGTTATGTTGTCCCGTTCTTTCTGTTGGCATGTCACCCTGAGATATATATATATATATATATATATATATATATATATATATACACTTCAATTTAATTTGCATAATTTTTTGTAAAAATTGGATAACAGGCATAGAATCACGAAATTTGATGGATTTATGCAAAATTGACTAATTAGACAATCGTTATTTTTCCATGAACAGGATAAGTTGTGCAGGAGAACTGTTAGCTCATATCAGAACAGTGAAGATGTGCAGCTGGGAGAAAGTATTCACTCAACGTTTGGTGGAAAGAAGAGAACTAGAAGTGAAACAGCTTGCTGTGCGCAACTTCTCATTATCAATTTTCCTTTAATAGGTTATACATTTAGATTTAGAATTCACAAGTGTCTCCTCTTTCCTGATAAGACTCGAAAATATCTGGATGCTTGGTGTGTCTATTTCTGGGCAATCACACCAACATTGTTCTCCCTTTTCACATTTTCCATATTTGCTATAATGGGCCACTCACTGGATGCTGCCACGGTAAATCAATATCTTGAATCATATGTTTTTTTGACAGGGATCTTGAATCATATATTTGGACACATTCAGTTAGGGTGACAAAAATTCCTTCTTATACATGTATTCCTTCTTACAGGTCTTGACTTGTGTTGCTTTGTTCAACACATTAATATCACCCTTAAACTCTTTTCCCATGGGTTATTAATGGATTGATTGGTGTATGTCTGACAGTCACTTCTGTTATTATTATGTTAGCTGTAACTGTTACACTGCTAACCATATCTGTATTTTCTGGTATTAATGTAGGCTGTTATCTCTAGCAGAAGGTTGAGCAAGTACTTATCCAGTCCAGTGAAGTGTTCTTCTGCAATAACTGCCTCAGCTAACCTTTTAAAGCATCAAAATACTGAAACAAATGCCAATGCCATGGCTGTCATCCTTCGTAATGTTTGTTGCAATTGGTCTAGTAGTTCTATTGTTGAGTCGAGCATGATTCTAAGAGACATATCTCTGGAGATACAGAAAGGATTTTTTGTTGCAATGATAGGAGAGGTATATTCTTTTTTAACTTATGAAGATAATATTATAATTTTCCTGCTAGACTGCATTTTTATGAAGATAATACAGTGTTTTTCTTTCAGTTGGCAAAACTGAATATCTGTTGGATAAAGCATTACTGGTAGAAAATTATATTGAATTTGCTGCTATACCACCAGTGAAACGTTCTTGATTGTCCAAGTCCCATGTTTTTCCCCTCTCCACTTTTACTGCCTCTTTAACATTCTTCTAATGACATTCCATGAGTTTGACTTTAATACTTGATCAATGTTGTGAAACATTTACAAGTCTGACTTTTAGGCACCTTAGTTTCACATGAAGTATAGAAATAAACTCTTTTATAAATAATTTTCGGTGGCCATTGCAGTTTTTTCAGTTAATTGAGGAAATATATCATGCCCGCTTGCAGGTTGGCTATGGCAAATCATCTTTGCTGAACTCATCATTGGAGAAATTTGTGTCACCAGTGGTTCTGTTACCTCCTATGGTTCAATTGCATATGTACCACAGGCTACTTCTTGATTTGGAAACTTCTTGAGCTTTGTAGTTCAACTTTGTAAAGCAAGTTGCTGAATGTTGATGTTGTGTAGGTACCTTGGATACTATCTGGTTCACTACAAGACAATATTTTTCTTGGAAAAGAGTTTGATCCAAGGAGGCACCTTTACTCATTTAAACCACTTTGTTTTGTTAAGGCTACGCCTTTCCCAAACTTGAAACCACAGTATTTATTGTTTGGTATTTTTAATCAGTATTGTGCGTTTCAATGTTCATACAGGTATGAAGAAGTGATACATGCTTGTACTCTTGATTTTGATATCTCTGCAATGGTTGGGGGAGATACGTCACATATTGGAGAGAAAGGTCTTAACTTATCTGGCCGACAAAGAGCCCGTATAGCATTAGCAAGGTCAAATATTTTTTTTTGAAAGGAATTAACAAGGTCATATTTAACAATGTTGTACAGTTGCCAGTTGACATGGGAAAGTTCAAAAGTACATTTGCTAACACTATGATCTTACCCTTGCAGGGCTTTGTATCATGGCTCTGATGTAGACTTGTTTGATGATATACTTAGTTCAGTTGTCTCAGAAGTTGCTTCTTACATCTTGGAGAAATCCATTATGGGCCCCAAATGAAGCAAAAAACACGGCTATTAAGTACTCGCAATCGTCAGGTAATGTTTATTAAATCTTCCCCACACATAGTCAGCACAACTAAAGAACAGAGCCATTCCCTTGTTCTTCAGGCCATTTGCGTAGCAGATATGATAGTGGTCATGGCTAACGGGCTGGTTAAGTGGTTTGGGACGTTGGAATCTTTCTTAACAACTCCATACCCAACAATCTCTAAGCCAAAGAGTTCAAAGGCTATCTCGTCAGAATTTTCTGAGAAAAACAGAGTGATTATTGAAGATGCATCTAGCCTCCTAAGTATGTTTTGAATAATTAATAACAAAACGGTTAAGGAACTAATGTGCTTATTGACATATATGTAGAGATTAGTTCCTGTGATAATTAGTGTGAGCACGATGACCCCTACAAACTCAGGTTGCACCACAGCGAGAAGATTTTATTTTAAATTTCTTGAATTTCCTTTTTGAGTCTAGAAAAACCGTACTATAAAAAGAGGTTGTAATAAGTGCTCTAAGTCTACTCAAGTGCTCAAAGATCTTGTCCTTAAAAAAGAGACTCTTACACAACACTTACACATGCTGTGAGCCTACTTGTTGGGTAGGTCAGAAATTTCGATCATATGGGATCGAAAGTTCCGATCCACTTCTGTCTGCTAGCTGTTAAGTGTTGGCAAGAAATTTCGAACCAAGGGTCGAAACTTTTGGGTTTCAAATATATGAGTAATGACTACATGACGTAGGGAAGTGGGTATAAAACCCCTCCTTCCCTTTCTGGTCCATTTTGATATTTTTACTTTCGTTTTTCTGTCTCTTAGCTTCTCTTAGGATTCTACATATCTCTTTCACCCTGTTCTTAAGCTTTTATGGGGATTTAAGTGAGAATCTTGAATAGGTTAGGTGCTTTTGCTTGAGAAGAGAGCTAGGAGAATTTTGATCATTTGTTGATTTGACGCAGGACGTTGTTTGGAGTTTATTATTCTTGAAGGGTGATCTAGACGGTTAGGTGTCACCTGCAAGCTTCCTCACGCTATGGATTGTCTCAATCAAGTTTATAAGGATGGACCTCGCCTCCACAAGAAAAAGAGGTAACCTTTAAGTAAGAGCTAAGCTGGCTTTCTGTGATCGCTTGGTAAGACAAGGGGTCAAGAAAGATCTAGCTCTCTGGAGCTCCTCAACAGAGAGTAGGATTTCAATGATTTGAATTTAGGGCAAAAATCTGTGTGTATCTCTCACTTTGTCTTGTTCAAAGCTTGTACCTTTTATTGATTCTCCTATGTACTGTAGTTTTTCTCTTTGTGCCCCTACTTTTGTAGCTCAGTATGTTTATCTTGTGTTCTTGATCTTGTTGAGAGGAGCTCTTTTGAGCTCTCTTCTTGTTTGATCAGAAGTTCTGGGTCCAAATGACCGGAAGTTCTAACCAGCCTTCGTGGCCTGCTCAAGACAGCCAATCGGAAGTTCCGATCAGTTGAGATGGAAGTTTTGATCAACTTGAATTTGATTGCTGCATTGAAGAATTTTCAGGAACGCCTATTTCCCCGTCTAAGCTATCTCTAGGGCTTTCAATCATCTTCCATGAATTCCAAACTAATGCTTTGATCGATGATGATTCAGTTGTTGATCATGAGGAACAAAGAGATTAGAATTCTGTAGAGGCCATGAAAGAAGGCATGGTAGAGCTTAGTGTTTACAAGTGAGTTATTTTGTGCAACCAGTGATTTATTGCATTGAATAATAGACGTTTTTTCTAACCGAGGTTGAATAATAGAATAGTCTTGTTACTATGTGAAATCCAAAAAGGTTTTTCTGCTTTGCAGAAAGTATGTAGCATTCGCAGGATGGTCAATTGCATTTCTAATATATCTAAGTGCATTCTTAATACAAGCATCTCGTAATGGCAATGATCTTTGGTTAACTTGGTTGACACCAGCACAAGAAACTCAAACAAAGTATTTTATCTGGTAAGCGTGTTCTCTATTTAAGTGCAGAACAATTGATATCACAATCATCAATTTCCATTTATGCTGATTCAGGTTTTGACCTATGCAGACTATACTTGGTACGTTTGGCATATTCAACTCTTTTTTCACATTAGGAAGGGCATTCTCTTTTGCATATGGTGGTCTCCGTGCAGCAATTCAAATCCATGCTGATCTTCTTAATAATCTGATCAGTGCACCAGTTTCATTTTTTGACCAAAATCCTAGTGGCCGGATACCGAACAGGTTGGTATTCTGTTATTGACGCTCCAATGGTTTAGAAATGACCCTTGACGAGACTTTACCAAATTCCAGGTTATTGTCAGACCTATATGCTGTTGATGATTCTCTTCCGTTTATCCTCAATATATTCGTGGCAAACTTCTGCAGCTTGCTTGGTACTCTGGTTGTTTTGTCTTATTCACAGGTAAATATGGAAACAATTTTCTGTATATGGGCCAGTCATGTATTAAAGAAAACTAATTCACTTAACATTTCATTCATGTAATTTTCCTACACAGGTTTCATTCTTAATGATCTTAGTTCCTCTCTGGCTTATCTACAGCAAAGTGCAGGTACATGCTATCCTCCTTGCTGTTCTGTAATAGCACAACTTGCTTAATTTTGTATTGAGCCTTTATCTGTAGATTATTTATATCCATGGTACTTTTACTGTAGAACCTATTTTTGCCCCACTAACAGATTTATTAGTACTATTTTTTAATGCAAACAGCTTTATCTATCAGTCTCTTTCTTTTTTTTGACTAAAAAGTTTTGTCCTTTCCTTTTCTGTTAATCTATTACAAGGTTGTCGTTGCACGGTTCACATTCTTCCAATATTCCAGATGTGTTTCATCTAGTAATAGACTCAGCTCTGACAATAACAGGTTCTGTTGCATAGCATAAACTAATAATAGATTGCAGGAAGTTAATGTGCAGTACCACATGAGTGTAGTATCTTGATCTCCTGGACCTAAATCCATTTACAGTGCAGTATCTCATACTTATTTTTACCGTAATTAATATGATTTATTGCACTATATATGTTCTTATGTTCTATTTTTGGAGTAACAAGCTAATAATCTCTGCAGTACTATTATAGGTCTACGTCACGTGAAGTAAGAAGACTTGACAGTGTTGGTCGTTCACCAATCTGTTCATCTTTTACAGAGACACTTAATGGCTCATCAACAATAAGAGCATTTCGAAAGAAAGTATGTCAACTGCATTCAGACTTTGTTCAAAATGGCATAAGTATACCAGAACATTGACTGTTATAACATTGTTTGCTGGTGGCTATCACTGCCATGGTTTGTTTGGGACACATTTTTTTAGACAATGGAATTGTTTGGGACACTGACTGTGGTAGTATAACATACAAGAATTCTTCTCAGAAAGATTCATGCAACATGTGACACTATACCAGAAAACATCCTACTGTGAACTGATTGCTGGCCTGTGGCTCTCACTGAGACTACAGGCATGGTTCTTTGTCAGATGATGATAACATCACTAATTTATCATCTACCATGGAATGAAGAATTTTTCTGCATCAGTTAAACGTGTAGCATAAACACAGCAGAGACCAGCAAACTACTTTAGTTGTTGGCAGGTTTTATCATTCTGTTCATCTCCATGATGGCCGTTGTTGGCTTCAATAGCAAATCTGTTATTAATTTTGGTACGCCTGGACTGGTAAGTTTATGTACATTCACTGATTTCATGATAATCTAGATATGTGCCAAGTGAATAAGCATAAATATACACTGCAGATGGGCCTGGCGCTGTCATGCAGCACCTATTGTATCATTATTGAATGGCTTCTTAACCACCTTTACAGAGACAGAAAAGGAAATGATTTCTGTGGAGAGGGCTGTTGAGGTAAAAGTAGGACCCATAAAAATTGAACTTCGACTTTAAGTGTCAATCTTTTGCTCTAATAATTCAAAAAATTTGACAGAATGTTGGCATACCACAAGAACTTCATGGATCGGAATCCCCCCACAGTAGCTGGGCAACAGAGTGGAAAATTGAGTTTGAGCATGTCACTCTAAGGTACGAGGAAAATTTACCACCAGCTTTGAACGATGTCATTTGTTATTTCATCAGGCATGCAGGTATGATGCTACCAGTGCATTCTCGTTGAATCATTTATGTAGTTATCTGTAGATTTGCTCCCTGGCTTATTAGATTGGACTAACTAGGGAATTGCACAGGAAATACACTATACTGAATATACTCTGGTTTATGAATTAGGTTGGAATAATAGGAAGGACTGGAGCAGGCAAATCCAGTATACTGAATGCACTTCTCCGTTTAGCTCCGATCTGTAATGGCCACATCTTAGTAGATGGCTTTGATGTGGCCAAACTTGCCGTCCGAGATCTTTTCGTGCACATTTTGCGGTAGTCCCACAGAGCCTGTTTTTGTTCGATGGGTCTTTGAGGTAACTACTAGTCTCCCTTCTGTCTTCTCATGCTTCAGTCAATTTTCATGCCCACAAAGATTGAGCGAAACATAGATAAACCTATATTCAAAACTCTAATATTTCTAATGACAAATGTTAATGACAGGGAAAATCTAGATCCTTTTAATAGAACACCAGATATCAGGATATGGGAAGCTCTTGACAAATGCCATATGAAGGCAGAGATCGAATTGATAGGTGGACTTGACATCCATATGAAAGAAAGTGGTGCATCCTTTTCAGTAGGCCAGAGACAACTCCTATGTCTTGCCCGTGCTATCCTTAAATCATCCAAGGTATACTACTTCACAATTTGAAGATTACTTGTATTACTTTGTTAATTTGAATGCTTTGTCAGTTTCTACAAGCAGTAAAAACTTGCATCAGATTTTATGTTTAATGTGCCATAATTGCTCAGAAGTTGAAGTTATCATTGTTTGTTAATAATTCCACTGATACTCTGCCTTGATGAATGCACAGCCAATTTCGACAATCAGAAAGCTTCCTTGTAGCAAAATACTACTATTTCTGCTGAATGCCAAGGCATGACCGTTCTGACAATATCACATCGAATATCAACAGTGATAAAGATGGACAACATTCTGGTTCTCTGTCAAGGCAAACTGTTAAGTGGTACAATTATGCTTATGCTTCTTAACTACAAGCAGGGGGAAATTAGAACAAGGAAATTTTACTTTCTTAGGAACGAGGTTAACACGGAAGTCATAAAATAGATGTTACAATAACTCTACACTACAAGAAAGAAGCAATGCTATAAATGAGGAGGTTAAACGAACATGTGGTTATGCTTACTTCAAATGCTCTTCACATAACATACTATCGAACTCATGTTTTCTCCAAATTTAGGTTGAACAAGAAAACCCAGAGGTTCTTCTGAACGACAATTTATCCAGATTCTCACGATTTGCCTAGGCACCTGACATGTGACTCTAGGTTAATACTCAACCATTTCAACTAGTGGTAGCACTCATGAACTTAATTCACCAGTGGGCACGTTAGACGAGCTACATTAACTTCACATCCATAGCTGATAGGTAAAGTAAACTCTATCATTTAGTTTACGAATCTGTCATCCAAAAATTGTTGTTCTTTTTTTTTCCTGGAAAATTATTTTGGACTAGTATTCAATCTGCAAGCTTGCGAAGTTAATTAGCTATTGTTAATTCGTCGTTGATTACCGAAAGGGAAGCCTCTTTTCTTATCTTTGTTGAAGAACCCCCTCTAGACCTAAAAAAAGTAGGGTTATCAAATAGTTCAGAATTGGTTCTAAATCCAAATCCTCATGTCGGCTCTTATAAATCCCACAATTGAAAACCGATTTCAAGTTGAGGGCAATTGATGCAGAAATCACAACAGATAAGTAACCACAGGCGAACTACGATGACAAATTTCGACCCAATTTAACTCGTTCAAGTTGCCCAATTTAACTCGTTCAAGTTGCCCAATTTAACTACGATAACAAATAAGTACCAATTTACAGATTAAGGGCAGGAGGGATAGGCAGGTAAAAGGTCGCTTCCAGCTGATTACCCAGGTATGTAACGGCCTCCAGATCGTCAGGCGACGTAGATGTAGTCGTCGGGGTCGACGCCGCGGCGGTGGCGGGCGCGGTCGGGGTCGACGGAGACGATGACGTAGACGGCGTAGAGGATGCCGGGGAGGTAGCCGAGGATGGTGAGCAGCACGCTGACCCAGAACTCCATCTGCGCCAACCGCAAAGGCGAGAGATCAGAGGGATTATTCGAGCCGACTACGGGCTACGGCGAAGGGGAGAGGAGAGGAGGGGAGGGGATCGGATGAGGGGTACGGACGGTGCAGCAGCCATGGCGGAGGCAGACGCCGAGCGGAGGGAGGAGGATGGCGCAGAGGACCTCCAGGCACCGGCAGCAGCACGACCCCAACCCCACCGTCTCCTCCGGCTGCGGCCGCCGCTGTGGATCTCGCCGGAGTCGGAGTCCGAAGCCGGGACGCGTTCTCTTGCTGTTGCTGGACTCCCATCCACGCTGCCGACAGGGACAGGGCGTGGCGCTGCCTAGACTTATCGCTCGCTGCAGCCTGCAGAGACGGAGGGGAGGCGATCACGCGACGCAGCCGTGCATTTCGCGGAAAATATGTCGTTACTTCAACGAAAATCCTACCAGAGCCCGTCATCATCTTTGTGCGTGGTTTCGATCACACGTGGAAACAAAATATAAACTGGCAGTCAACGGCTTGACGCAGCTTGCCACGGCGTCTGCTTAGCGTCGAAGGGTTCTTGCTTCCGCCAGCTTTGAAGAAAAAAAAAGGCTGCAACCTGCAAGAATTGGATAACAGGCACAAACAACTGGAAGGTAGTTGTAAGTAACTGCAGTTAGCAATTGGAGTTATTGGAGTATAAATAAATTATAAATTCAGCTTCTTTCCAGTCTCTGCTAATTGGTATTAGGGAGAAATAAAGATTACTACATTTTTCGTTCTTTCAGACGCACACATGGTCACACACACACACACACACACGGCAGAATGGCACATGCTTGGCAATATACACAGTAGAATTTTATGCTGAGTCACTTCGACTAGAAAAAAGGAGTACTTATGACACAACCGATTAACAACAATTGACGCTTGAATTATCATAGGACAAAGGGCAACAACTGATACGTTCAGACGAAAGTTACGCTTCGTGCTGCAATTGGCACCTCAACTTTAACAAGGCACAGCTTGAACTGCAGCTCTGAAGCTTTGACAAATATGTTCTATTTATTAATTTATACTCTGTCTCAAAATATAAGCATATTTGTTGTAACTTAACATCCCTCCATTCAAGTTTATATTTTAGAATAGAGGGAATACACAAGAGAGGAAATAACCTAGCTTCATACACTGATAGGTTTTCTGCTTCCATTACTGGACAAATACAAAACCATTGATCTTCATACAGTAGAAAGAAGTTGTTTCGCTAATGGCAGACCAAAGATCGCAGTTGCTTCCATCACATAGTTCATTTGAAAAACAGTTTAGCATGATTGATCCTAGGATATCTCCAGCCCACCATTGCCTGTCCGGGGGCAGTTTTCTACTTGCAGTTGCAGAGTCAATGTTAGGGTTGGACACTCAAAATCCCAGAGAAATTAATTTTTTAGTTGTATCCTCACTATATGAAGAGTTGTAATAGATTACGTGGGAGCATTCTGAAACATAAAAATGGCACATGATTGTTGTAGATATATATTTATCTAACTTTAGAGTTTAGATCTGTATAAAGTGCAGCTGAACTTTGGCATAAATATTCTCACTCTGATATTGCACATTATGAGCGAAAACAATTAAAACTGCAACACACCAAAATTTTGTTTCGTATCTGTTCTTATCATATATAATACCTGAAAAAACTTTCCTGAGTGGCCCTCCAAGATTTACTCTAGAAATTGGCCATTGCAGGTGCGTTTATCAGGTAACAACAGCCAACAATAGTTGCGCAGGTTCACAGGGAATTTTGATCCTACCTCCGAGAAAGACATTTGCAGGTCTCTTCAACCCCTTGGGCTTTGCATCGCCATCAACCATGCCCACAGCTGTGGTTGTGCAAATTGGTGTCAACCAGATAATCCCACAGAAGCAGATATAGCACCTGTGCATCAGTTAAATCTTGAATCTTCAAGCGGAGGTGTGCATTCTTCTCAAGCAGCCATGCATTTGAATTTTTATGCTTATGATCACCATCATACAATGCAAGTCAATCCATTGATCAAAGCATCAGTCATCAGAACGCCTGTCACAGGGCGGAAGCCTGTCCTGGTGCGGTTGAGAAATCCAGTGTAGCCCATCAAGCAATTCTGAGTACATCCTCTGGTCTAATGGCCCTTGCTTCCTCCCCTTCAGCTCCTCCAGCAGCTCGAACGCCTCCTCTGCACGCCCAGCCCTGCACATCTCCTCCATCAGTGTCCTGTAGGTGATCATATCTGGCTTCCTCTTGCAATCCAGCATATCTATCAGAACCTTTCTTGATTCCTCAAACCTCCACTCCAATGCTAGCGCCGACACTGCCGTCATGTACACACCACCGGTCGGCACAAATCCCTTCTCCCTCGCCTCGCGAAAATACACCATTCCTTTGTCAGTCCTGCCTTTCTGGAACATGGCCTTGACAATGTAGCCATAGGTGAACTCATTGGGCTCACAGCCGTATAGCGGCATTTCACGGAACACCTTGAGGGCATCGTCTATCTCAAGGCAGCGGGCGTAGGCCTTGATGATTAGGTTCAGCAGGAAGGTGTCCGGGACCACGCCGGAGGCCTTCATCTGGCGGGAGAGGGATCGGACGGCGTGGAGGTAGACCATGGATGCCGGCGGGCGGCGGACGCGACGCACGACGGCGGTGAGGAGGAGCGTGTAGGTGTCGACGTCCGGGCGGCATGCGGCGGAGGCCGGGAGGGACCGCATCTTGTTGAACATATCGAAGGCGAGCGGAAAGAGGCGGCGGCGGGCGCAGCAGAAGCGGAGGCAGGCGTTGAAGAGATGAAGGTCGGGGCCGCACGCGCCCGCCAGCACGTCGTAGACGAGGTTCTCCGCGGCGGCGGGGCGGCGGCCGGAGGAGGCCGCGGTCAGCGCCGCGAGGTAGGACGCCGGGGCATGGCGGAACCCCGGGCGGAGCGCGGCCCACCGGAAGAGCGCGAGGGCCAGGTCGGGGTCCCGCTCGGAGGAGATGGCCTCGGCCAGATCCCCCGCGGTGAAGCCCGGGCGGAGCCGCGCGACCCACGCCGCGAACTGCTCGTCCGGCGGCGCGCGGACGGGAGACTCGGGATCCACAACATCTGCCCGGTCTCCTGCCTCTCCCGATGAGAAGGAAGAGCCGAAGCTGTGGAGGCTACTCAGTAGGCGGAGGCGGCGGGCGGCGGCGGCGAGGAGGAGCGCCATGGCGGTTGGGCTCGCCTGCTCCGGCCGAGAAGGTTGTGTACCTGGAGCTGAGCTACCATTGGGCTCGGCCCAATATTTCCTGGGCCACCCCACATATGATGCAACCTCTTCAGAACGTTTCCACCAGAGTTGCCAAATAGATCCCCATGCCAAAATTTAGTAAACATGGGAGAAAAATACCCTCGGACAGCCTCTTCAACCGGCTAGCCAAAGCGTCCCCATCGCTGGCCAAATCTGGCCAGGCCACTCAGCTTGCCAAACAGTGGCCCTACTGATACCCACCACTTTCTCTCCCTATCATCATCTCTCTACATTGAGAAGGAGAGACTACGACGACTCCTCACTGATAGAGTCTTAGTGCCGCCACTGTCACCTCCACTCTCGTCCTAGCCAGAGCCAAGGAAGGCTGTCCCTACTGACCCCGTCTTTAGCTTGGAGGCAGGACGACGGTAGGATAGCGAGGCGGGAGGACGGCGAGCCAAAGCCGAGAAAGATAGAAGCAAGAGGTGTTGTCATCTTGATCCTCATCTTCGATTTCCATCCAATTCCTAACATTTCACTGCCTTCCTCCTCCACCACCTTCGATTGCCACTCTGTTACCTCCCTACCACCTTCGGCCATCACTCTGTTGCCTCTCCTACTACTTCTGGCCACTGAGGTCGATAAAACCAATAGGAGCAATCAAATCTCGAGCTTGAGTTTGGCTTTGTCTGCCACCTCTGCCCAAGGCTTGAGCTCAGCTCGACGTTCTCCTCAAGATCCGTCTCCACTCGATTTCCACCTCAAACGCCGGCCTCCCGCTGCTCGTTTTGTCACTGTCGGTCCACCTAAGAGGAGGTTGAGGGAAGTGGTGAAGGGTAGAGAGCCTGATACACTATCAGATTGGAGAGTTTAATGGAAAGGTTGTTTGAGTGAAAAGCAAAAATAACTTTAATTTTTTTACTAGCTAGGCAAATGGTGATTTGAATATAAAAAAATAGTCATTGTGTGGAAGATGCTTTTATGACACGGCACAGTTTGGGGAGCTTAGTATTCTAAGCTCATGGCATGTCTGAGTTAGATTATTGAGCGAGTTATTGCTATAGATTATCTAATTGATTATATAAATAAATAAAATATTTTAATAAATAAACTTAACAAATAATTTAAAATAAATTTGACCACATTATTTTAATGTATTTGTTAATGTAGTAAATATGGGATTCCATGTAATCATGCACTTACCTTCCTAGGAATATGACATACCTAATTATAAAAGAAAATATACCTCCAAATACATGATGAACCCCTCGAGTAGATAAGGAAACAGAAGGGAAATGACATGGCTAATCGAATGCAGGGCTGCAAAGGACAGCTTTGTCTTGTCTTCTCGAGAGCTCAAGATCGTAAAGGAAGAACCTTATGGCATAAATACTAGGCCTCGGAGAGAGGGGGTGGAAAACTTAAGCCAACACCAAATATATTGGGTTGTCATCTAGAGGATCTCAAAGCTAGCTATCAATCACTTCATCAATATCTAATGTCGCTGACATAGTTGAGTAGGTTAGGTTAGGGTTCTCCATTGAGACGATATATATATAAGAGTATGTTTATTATTCATATCAACGACTTTACCTAAAAATCCACCTCTTGTTTATTACTAGGCGACTACGTTGTTTGAGGAAGTTGCTTATCAAACGGTTAACTTCATTCTTTATTCCATAAGTTATTTTAGATTTGTTCTAAATTTAACCTCTTCAAGCTTAACCAAGTTTATAAAAAAATTAAATTAGTTTTATTAAATCCACCATTAAATATATTTTTTTAGTGTACTTCCTCCATACTAAAAAAATTATTTTAGATTATTTAAGTAGAGATTAAGGCTTAAAATAAAAATAAAAGACTATAGTACTTCTTATTAAATGATGAAGTGGGAGGATGGTTAGAGAGAATATTAAGATAAATTGAAACTAGAGGTGACCGGTGAAACAAATAATAATCTATATGAGACAAATTTTGAATTCTAAAGAAACGACAGAGAGTATTTGTTTTATATTAAAATGCTACTATATTATATATATATATTTGATTGTAATTAAAGAATTTTAACTTAGTACAAAGTAAAATTTGAATTATAATATGATACCAACGAAGATTGACTTAAGTCTGAACCTTTCTATTTAGCCCTCAGTTAATGGAGTATTAACAAAATTAACACTTTTATAGCAGCATAATTACTTATTTATTTATATTATCTCTTTAATTAACATATTAATTACATACTTTATCCATCGAATCACATTAAATGCTCTAACATAGAGTCCACGGTCAGTCCGGGTTGGTGCCACCTGGTATGTAACGCCAGGCACATCACACACTGAAATGACACTGGCGCTCCAGTGGAGCTGAAAATTTTTGCCCGGTTGCAACACAGGAAACTACCAACCCGTCCTAACCGGGGCTACCACAGCAACCCTGCGATGCGACCCTGTCCTCAGGTGGAATCCTTCGGATCCCATCGACTTCTGGTGGCCACCACAGGCTCAACCTCCTGTCGTCCATGTCACTAGGCAGGAAGGGCCAGAATGTCTCGGTTCGTCGGGATGTTCACGTACATCTCCAAAGTTCTCCACTGCAGCTGCAAGCACTAGTACAATTGACATATTATATTAATTATTGTGTGCTGTTCATGTGGGACCATGGCCGGGCCGGCGCTGATGGTAATTAGTGCCTGTTTTAAGGCGCTGATGGACGATGACGGAGAAAGGAGCGTATGACAAATTATTCGGCGGCACAAACTAAAACGAAAGAATTAAATATTAGAAATTTGTTATGTTGATTTCAATTTTTTAAAATTAATATTAATGAAGAAAGTTTTTTACTGTTTAGTCAAGCTCATGATAATCACGTGGCCATAACCAGAAAAGAGTGGGCTCTAGTGTGTTTTTTTTTCCTTCTCAACCATAGATAAATTAGTCCTAAAATCAAATTCTAAAGTTTAATACCAGCTTTGGCTCTTAAGGAAAACCAATTCCAAGAGGCAAGCACACACTAATTACCATCAGCATCTCGCCCGCCACGGTTCCACATAAGAAGCACCATAAAAATGGGTATTGGGATTCTACTCCCTCCATTTTAAAATATAATTATATCTAAATTTTTTAGCAAATGCTAAGGCTAAGTAGAAAGATTTTCTTTTAATTACTTTAGTGGTCAATTTTTAAATTACTTAGATTTTCTTTTTAAGCACCTGATTATTTAAAAATATATGAATGTATTAAAATCAGTGCTAAAAATGCATATATTATGATATAAAATTTAAAACTTAGAAATGCTAATATTTCGCAATGTAGGTAGAACACCTGATCTTTCGGAAATGCTTGTGTACTTTCGTCAATAAAGAACTAATACCACTAACAAGGATAACTAACAAAGCTATTCCATTTTCTTTTGAGGCTCCGCCAGCAATTCTTTACCAGTTTGCGCATCTGCTTTGTTGATGTTGAAATGTTTATTAGCTTGAACGTTTACTCAGACACAGTGTGGCTTAATTTTTTTTGCGTTCTTAGCTCACCATTAGCTACATGATGACGAAGTTATATATATATATGGAGATTCTAAAGAAACGTGTATGATCAGTTCAACCATCTTAGCTAGTCCACCGAACGTCCAAACCCAAGTGGCTATAATGGTGTATAACCCAGTTTATCTCAGCACTAGCCTCTGCTTAATTCAAACCTACATACTAGAAGGCGTGACGAAGTAGAACATGCATAACAGAAGCACACAAGATAGCATATCAACACACAATGGAGCATATGGTTCAGTTTGCGATATGCTCCCCTGGGCGTTTCTGGAGTAACCGTTTGTGATATGCTCATCGCAAACGGCTAGTCCACGCTATATGATTAATCGTTAATCTATGGTGAAATTATGTTGATAATGTCTTAATTGGTTGATATAGAAATTAGTGTGGTTTTTTAGGTTTAGAGAGATCCACCGTGGGTGAAGTCAACCATGACTGATGTGTAATGGTCAATCAAACAAAGCCATGGCTGTAGACAATCATATAACCTCGCACGTTTCTGGCCGACTGCTCGAATCACAATAAGATGATTATGGTTATAAAAAGGAATTCTAAAAACTTCGACAATCCCAACTCAATACAATAACCACGTCTCGTATTTTCAGGTGACCTTTTATTGTTTGAAGACTTATTTTCACTTGACATTACAGATTAATTATATAAGTACATGTACAGAAAAAAAATCTTTTTAACCACTGCAATTTGTTGTTTCTTCTTATTTAGTAAGTACTAAGTACATGTGTAGTGATTCTGGCAGGGGGCCCTCGTTATTATTCTTAAATATCTGACACACACGTAATGCTTCTAGCAGTACAATTTAATTGTGGTTGGCCAATGGCCACGTATGACTTAATGTCATCTCCCAGTAAAAGAAAAATGGACTCATGTGCTACTTGACAGTCTTTTTTTTTCACAATTTGACTGCACGGCTCGATCGAATCGCCTTTACTGCACAACCACCGTGTCAGTCATTTCACATGCCGAACCCAAACTCACCGACCGCGCGCGCCAATGCATGGCTTCGCAGTACGCACCATGCATGCCACGGTTTCTCTATATAAACCGACCCAAAAACGGTCGTGGAAATCACAAAAAAAACGTAGCGCGGCACACGGAACCTAGGCGCGATCCACCGGAAGAGATCTTCGCCGGATCGATGGCGACGGTGGATGTGTTGACGTCGGAGGTGGTCGTCCCGGCCGAGGAGACGCCGGCGAGCGCCGTCTGGCTGTCCAACCTCGACCTCGCCGCGCGGCGCGGGTACACGCCGACGGTGTACTTCTACCGGCAGAACGGTGAGGCTGGGTCGTTCTTCGCGGCGGATGCTTTGAAGGAGAGCCTCGCGAGGGCACTGGTGGCGTTCTACCCGCTCGCCGGCCGGCTCGGGCTCGGCGGCGACGGGCGTGTCCAGATCGACAGCACCGGCGAGGGCGCGGTGTTCGTCACGGCGAGGTCCGGGTACGCGCTCGACGACCTGATGAGAGAGTTCGTGCCGTGCGGCGAGATAAGGGACCTGTTCGTGCCTCCGGCGCCGGCGCCGAACCCGCCGTGCGTTCTGCTGCTGGTGCAGGTCACGTACCTGCGGTGCGGCGGCGTCGTGCTCGGCCTGGCTCTGCACCACTCGGTGGTGGACGCGAGGAGCGCGGCGCACTTCATGGAGACGTGGGCTAGCATTGCTGCCCGAGGCTGCGACGGGGACGCGCCGGTGCCGCCCTGCTTTGACCACAAGCTGCTCGCCGCGCGCCCGGCGCTCACTGTGCTGTACGACCACCCGGAGTACAAGCCCGAGCCGGCGCCGGTGCACGCCGTCGCGGCGTCCACGTACGCGAGCATCATCATCACGCTGACGAAACAGCAGGTGGCCGCTCTGAAATCGCAGTGTGGGGGGGCGTCCACGTTCCGCGCCGTGGTGGCGCTGGTGTGGCAGTGCGCGTGCCGGGCGCGGGCGCTGCCGCCGGAGGAGGAGACGAGGCTCTACTCCATGATCGACATGCGCCCGCGCCTGGCACCGCCGCTCCCGCCGGGGTACTTCGGCAACGCGGTGATCCGCACGTCGACGGTGGCGACGGTCGGGGAGGTGGTGTCCAACCCCGTCGGGTACGCGGCGCGGCGGGCGCGGGCGGCGACGAGCCAGGGCGACGACTACGCGCGGTCGCTGGTGGACTACCTGGAGAGCGTGGACGCGATGAACCTGCCGAGGAGCGGCATCTCGCGGGCCCACCTCCGCGCCATCAGCTGGCTGGGCATGTCGCTCTCCGACGCCGACTTCGGGTGGGGCGCGCCGGCGTTCATGGGGCCGGCGCTCATGTACTACAGCGGGTTCGTGTACGTGATGAACGCGCCGGGGAAGGACGGCGCCGTCGCGCTCGCGCTGTCTCTGGAGCCGGAGAGCATGCCGGAGTTCAGGAAGGTGTTCGCCGAGGAGGTGGCACGTCTCGGTCTGTAGTTTGTGCGTGCATACGTCCAAAGTTAATACTGTACGTACGGCTACTGCTACTCATAACGTTGTACTGATGTTGTGCTTTTTTTTTTTGCTTTTTCAAAATGGAACATGTGCTCGATTGTTGTTTTCCAGGCGAATATATGTGGTACGAATTGTTGTTACTTGATCGCATACTCTAGCTACTAATTAAGAAACCGTGATCGAAGCATGTGCCCGACGGTTCAATGGTTTATCGGTGGACCACTGCTTTACTGGTTCAGTTATCGGTTCAAAACATAATTAATTTATAGTTTTTATTGGAATTCTGGATAACTCGAGAGGTTAATTAAATGCGACCAGCCCTGAATTTTTTTTCTGCAAAACGACCGGTTTAACTGTTTTTAGGGCTCTTTATGCACAGACAGCTTTTTAATCAAACCAGACTAGACAAAAAGGTTGGTTTTGGTTTTTTTGTTTTGAAAAAAAAAACACTTAGGTTAAATAGTTTTTAGCTGTCCAAATGACGTTCTTTTTTTACTAGATTGAACTAGGCCGTTCTATTTTTTTACTGTTTCGGTCTTAATAGTCAATATATAATTGTTTAGTCTATTCTTATCAATGATATACATGTGATATATTACAAAGTTCTCGTATGCTTCCACCAGTCATTATTTGATATTTAGAACAACAATTTATCAAAACTTTTCTATTAATAATCTCTTAAATATTTATTTTAAAAAATTAATAGGTGTATATTTGTCTTTAAAATTACTATCATAACATTATAAATTTATTCTATTTTTATAAATTTATTTTAATATAAAACTAATGGTTAAAGTTTAATTTTTTAATTACATCTTGTACTAAATATCAAATATTCAAAATATTTTAATATAGATTCACTTTAATTGTAGAAATTAGTTCCTCCAGTTTTAATAAATAACGCTGCTGATTTTTAGACACAAGTTTAACTATTTTTATTAAAAATTTACTTGATTATTATTTATTTTTTTTAACTTGATTCATCATTAAGCTTACTTATATTTTTTATATTTACATAAAAATTTTCAAATAAGACAAATGGTGAAACATGTGCTAAAAAAATTAACGGTGTCATTTATTTAAAATCGGAGAGAGTATAAACACAAGCTACTATCTAAATAGCAGTCGACAGATTTTTCTTATCAAATCACTAGGATTTTTCTAACCACTTAACACAAGCAACGTACTGTACTTAGATTAAAATAGATGAAAGCATATGCACGAGCAGCTAAAAACTCCTAACTACATGACTCTAACAAAAAGGCACAGAACTAGCAGCTTGTCAACACATCTATTAAAAATTACGTTGTAATTATAGTGTAACTTTAATCTAATTATACTATAATTACAATGTGTATATGAAGTACTACTTCGGCTTTACAACCAACATCTCCTCCTTTCTTGGTTGGGAAAGCGCTGCACCTGGTAATCCATTTATCATGGGATCCATTCCCACGGCCACGACGCTGTAGACTGTTTTTTTTTCCCTGGGGACATCCTCACTAGCATGGATCTCAACGCAATACAGTGCACAAATTGCACGGTGGAAAATTCGAGTGGTTTTCAATGAAAAATCTCTCGACAAATATTTAGCAAAACCGAAACACAAAGCTAATTAAGATTATTTTTCCAATAAATGTAGTGCTGGACATCACCATCGGTCATGTTACGTGTTTACTTCAGTCAAAAGTTGCACGATGCAAAATCTCAGTCCAATTTCCACCAGTCAAGTAATAATGGGCCGGTAGTATCCTTTTTTCCACCAGAGAGGCAGTCGGGCAGCATTTGCTTCGTGTTTAGACTTCTACGGTTGATTGTATTCCTGATGAGTGGTCAAATTAAACTGGCTGTTTTTTTAACTTATTACGGGCACCATACAATGGTTACGTGCATATCTACGAGCGCACACTTTGACATGCACGTATTCAACAAACAAAGATCAGACATAAGTTCATATAACCGTATAAAATTCGTATTGGAACCAGTAAACACCTTAAATTAATTTTGAGTCATGATAGATAGCGGTGGAGTCAAGAATTTTATCCTATAGGGTTGGTTATCATCGCTTCAATTCATATTTTAGTGGAGATGTTTATGTAAATTTCAATATATTTACACATAGAAAATCAATATTTGTCAGGATATTTGTAAAAAATAGTTACACCACAGCATATACGTGGCACCACCACTGCTAATAGAAGGAGAGCATACAGAACTAGAAATAGGCTAGGCCTTGGTCACCATATCCTACTTTTAGTTTTGCCCATGGTTGTGACCGGATTGTCTAGCAAATTTTTTTATTTACATTTTATTAAAATATTTATAAAAATATATATATTTGAATATTTTTCTTTATTTTAAAAAGCACCTTCCCAACAATTTTTTACAAGGGATTTTTCTTTTTCAAAAAACGTCCTCTAAAGGACGTTAAATCTAGGCATGATGACATCTATTAGCTAGGTCAGCAATAGGCATAAAAAATTATAGGCGGCCTCCTTATCACTCATTTTACTGTCTAACTATAAAATACCATACCATACACACGTGGAATGAGGAGGAACATATTATCAATATAATATCAATATAATATGGTGGGTTCCATATCTTACACATGGCCACCAACAGTGGCATCATGGTAGGTGAGCCTATGTTGCCAACCTAATACGGTAATCTTATCTATAGAACCCATTTACACATAGCCACCACATCATAGCACATGTAGTCGCTATTGTTTATAGCTGACAAGTGGTCTATGTTGTCATTAACATAATGAGATGATATGTGGGTATTGATATGACTTGCTCGGTGGTAAAACTTAGTTACGATGAAAAATACGTTTAAGATAAGTCATGTCTTTACAATTTTAAGTGAGTAAAGTAATGCAAATAATCTACAGTGAAATAATATTTTATTTATGACGCTGTTTTGGTTTTTATCATAAACAGTGCTAAGCACCATCTCCAGACAAAACTAAGATTTTTCATCATAGATACACGCTATTAAATGACGAAATTTCTTAACGTCGTGAGGGAAACGTCATAGATCTGCACATTTCTACTGGTGTGTAACTGTTTGACGGTTAACAACTATCATGTTTTCTTTTCTTTTTGACAACTCTTTAACAGCTGGTTTGTTTTCTTTCTTTCTGAAATTGCAAAAATAGACGGAGCAATTTCTATCAGGTTATTTTGTTTTAAAACCAACCTACCTAAACTAGCCTGGTCAGAAACAGTGCCCGAGCCGGCCTGTTCTTTTCTAACAAATGAGACCATTCCAACACCAGGATTTTCGTAAAAGCTCTCTATATATGAATTTCTTAAAAAACCTATTTTTCAACCATACAACAGTTTATTTATTCATTTACATCATCAAATTAATAGTTATCAAAAGCTATTCAGCTATTGTGAAAAATAGACATGCCCAATACCATTCGACCCAACTTTTGTAGAAAGCAGAGTTAGTTTTTGCTGAAAATACCAACTTAAAATAGAGATAATTAAGTAGAACATGACATTCCAAGAACAACGAGATCCTGAAATGGAATACAGCCCTGTCGGTGGATATCTAAATTTGTAGCTGTTAATATTAAAATTTAATAAAAAATTGGTAAGGGCTGTAAGATTAAAGAGCTAATCTATTTATAAAAATAGACTGATTGATGCATAAAAAGAATCGATCGAATAGATAAAAATAGATTCGGTTGAGTAAAAAATAAAAAACTAGAAGTCATGAAAGTCATGGTGATTATATCTTTGTAAAATATATTTTATAAAATATTCAAGTTTAATTAGTCTTTCTGTTATCTCTAAGATATATTCTATTTTATTATTAGGAAAGTTCATTATGTATTTATATGAGATTTGTGTAACCGTAGAGTATAAATGTAGATATTTTAGAAACTTGTAAATCATCTTCATATATCAATATAATTTTGGCATATCACTAATCTAGTTCATCTAGGTTTTTATTAGTAGGTTTTAATTCTCGACGCGAGGTTGTATCGGTTTGGTCTGAACTTCGACGAAGGGGTAAGTCCCATTATTATCTTGATGTATGTACTCTATGTAAGGCTGTATTAGTTAGATTTGATATTTTAATCCGATTAGATATATCATATCATGTTCACTAAGATCTATCAGCTTATAGAGCTTTTTTTATCATCATTAGTTTCATGCTACATTGGTTAGTTTCGATCTACTAGACTACTGATAATATATTGAATCTTAAATCGATGGTTTTTTACTCGATGTTTTATTGGAGCAGCCAGTCGATGATTAATCTTTACACTGAGTTTTACATCTAACGTATCGACTTTTTAACCAATATATATATATATATATATATATATTGTCCATTAATCTGCTAGCGATCGATCTAGTTATATTAAATCTGGTCTTATATTATCTCGGTTCGGTCTAATCTATTAAGCTTGTGTCTAATAGAGCTAATATTGAGATTTAGCGAGTTTCATTATTTCCATCGGTTTAGCTAGCCGATAAGTTTATTCATATGCATGCATCGAACTCGCAGTCGATGAGTTTACCTGTTCCCTCTATAGGTACGTCTGATCTAGCTCCCACCATTTCAGTGTCGTTAGCCTCAGTCTTATACTGTCTTGATTCGATCCGATCTATCAAGCCTGTCTCTAATAGAGCTGACATCGAGATTTAGCTGGTTTCATTCTTCCCATCGATTTCGCTAGCCGATGAGTTTATTCATATGCATGTATTGAACTCACAGCTGATTAGTTTATCTGTTCCCTCCATCGGTATGTCTGATCTAGCTCCCACTATTGCAGTACTGTTAATCTTAGCCTTATAATATCTCAGTTTGTTCCGATTTATAAACTCTGATTATAATAGTACCATCATCGGTGGTTGATAAGTATTTTCTCTTCAAAAGATCGGACTTCGCTCTATACTGTTTATCGTATATTTTATTCAGATCACCATCGGCTTTACAAATAATGTATCCTTTATTTTATTTTTCGCTATTTGCTCATGTCGTCATCGGCCAGAAAGACAATATATGAGTACTATAGCTCATATCGGAAAACAGTCGATAGTAAAAGTGAATCGGACTCACAGCCGATGATTATCTTAACTCTATCGGTATATCTAGTCAATAGTAGAAGTTCGTATCGAACTATCGACCAACTGGCTCATTAATCTAACTCTATCTATTTTTCTTATCAATTAGATATTAAATTGATTAGTAAGTTCTAACCCTAATAAATTGAACACTCCAACCAACCGAAAAGCTAACTAAATCTTTTATGCCTTCATATGTTCAGACATATCGCTTTGCACCTCAATCAACTAACCTGTGGAAGGATCCACGCGTGTGAACAGCAGCATAGCCATTTGAATGGCAAAGCTTACCAACAGCATATCAAATAATAGCCCGTCGTTTTGCATGTTTTCAATGATATATATATATATATATATATATACAATAATTATGTTTTAGCTAGCTATCTATTTTGACGAGGGACATGACATACCAACTAAGTAGTAATAAGGATGAATAGTGCTACATCACCGATTGTTATGTGCTGGTTGTTTTTTTTCTTCATTAATGCTTGGTTAGATTTCTTTTTTGTTTGCGATACACGTGTATTGCATTTACCATCGGTACGATCTAACTCTTTCTTTTGGTCGGATTTCTTTATCTCCTTTGTTTTTTCAATGGTTCCCTGGTACAGATGAGCGTCCTTAGCCAGATTTCTTTATCTTCTGCAACATGCATGGCACATTGATACGAGTATGCTTGGTTACATCTGAATCGGTACGGTACTTCACTACTGTCCTTAAATACTTTTCTATAATTATGTAAAAAATAATAAATCTTTTTTATAAAATTCTTAGGTCTTGTTTGGAGTGTGCAATTCTAAAAAAACAGAGTACCCAAAGAAATGCATGATTGAAATGTAAAGTAAAACAAAATATTTTTTTCTTTGTCGAGGCAAACAGAAGAAAAAAAGTTTAGAGCTCAGACAAACAGTATTTTCTATAAAAAATCTATTATAATTTTTCCAGATTATATAGAATTCCTGGGCGGTACGTGGATCCGCCCGTGCTCCCAATCACTAGCAAAAAGAAATCCTCAATCAACAGGAATTCTCCCCCAACCCAGAGCTTCTCTACACACATCACACAAAGACAGCAATAGGGCATTTCAATCTAACGTGGTTAGCATCCCCAATCACCCCACGTAGTTGACAAAATTCTGATCCAACCCAGTTTCTGAGTTCTGTTTTTGCAGGCTAACCAGAGGAAGTGTTTATAGATCCATCCCAAATATCTTACATCCTTAGGTCCATACCTCTAAAATATAGTAGTAGCTTGTACTCCACTGACCAAATCAGTCTATCAGCAATATTGCTCAACCTCACAGATTCAGTTAACACACAACTCTCCCCCAGGCTTCAGCTTCTCATGCCAAATTAAAGATCTCCTAAATGTCAATATCTTTACATGGGAAGGCAAAATTGAATCACAGCAACTGTAGGGTTTTTCTTTTTTTATAACCGAATCATGGCTCGGTCATGATCACGACAACATGCCATAACCTTTTTGCAGAAACTGGATTAATTGGACACAATGGTCGGTGACAAGACCGGACCAGAGGGAGATTACACATCAAATTATATTAACTAGCAACCCTGCCAATTCACACTGGATGTCAAAATAATATTTTGCATAATCACACCGGCATCAAATGTCACAATGTGCAGATTGATCAATGTGGCATCACGTCAAACTAAGTTGGCGGTTAGTCCTCTCAAGAACAATAGAAAATGGCAACGCTCGGTTGTGTCAGCACTGAGCAGTATACAATATGAGCTCAAAAGCAGAGGATTTCTGCCGTATCAAGCAGAAAATCCCTACCTAAAGAATGCGTGTAGCAAAGTTTGGGGTCTGGTAGAGTGGCTCCACCAACGCCACTGACTTTTGTTCACTCTTGTTCCATTTCAATCACATGCATGTTCACTAGCTAGTTAATTAATAGTATGTCATATATATATATATATATATATATATATATATATGTTGATATAATGCCAGGGTAGAACAGATTTTGGAGTCAAGGTATAAGCCCAATTTTCTTGCTTATCTGAACCACCTTCATTGTTTATGTCCCATATGTTCACATGCCTTTCCTACGCAGTCAAAAATGTGTAGATTGAAATGATTTGCCACCAAAACAGAACATATTCTTGTGCAGAAAGATAGGAAAAGAGGCCAAAAGGAACAATCTAGTATATTTTAAGAGTTTAGATTAAAGAGGATAAATGAAATCCCAACTAATGAAGAAATAACATTAAGGACCACGGTTAAAAAAAATTACTAATATTACTACCATAAAATTCTACAAATAGAGCAATCATTTGACAAGTGGACCTATCAATGGAAATGCCTCCTTCAAGCACCCTATAGCATCTCTTTGGATGTGTTCCACTAAAAATCCTAGGGCAAATCATTTTAACTACTTATAATCCTCTGTATCAAAATATAAGTATTTTTAATTTTATTTTAAGTCAAACTATGATAAATTTAACTAATTAAGTTTATATAAAAGAATATTAACATCTTCCACGTCAAACAAGTAAACTGTGATGATATATTTTATAATGGTTCTAATGGTTCTCATTTGATATTGTAAATATTTTTTCTATATTCTCGGTGAAAGTTGTGAAAGTTTGACTTAAGTATAAAATAAGAAATATTTATATTTTAGGATGGAGGGAGTAGGTATGAACTATCTTGCTCTATCAATATTCATGCGCACATTGATCAATTTAAAAAAGATATTTTTACATTGCTTGAAAGGTAATTGGGATTAATTAAGAGCACACACTGATACACAGTATGTTCCCATATATATATATATATATGTAATGCAATATAAACGAAGACTAAATATACAATTAGATTACCAGTCCCATTGGGTTGTGCTTTGCATGTGAGTGAACAGGACAGACGATCTGTACAATACATATAGGCAGATGGAATCTATGACCAATGACAAGCATTTTGATGTGTTCTCTTCTGTGTGTAAATGCTGTACATTGAGGCATGTTGTATATGGAGCCATGGAGGCAAATACTAACAAAATGCAGAATTAGCCACAAGACATCAAGAAAATGAGGCATTTACCGTGTCTTCTAGAAAAACAGTGATGTTGCAATTTCTTCCACCAAATCATGATACATATGCATTCAAAGAAGTCCATCAGATCACATAGGTACATGCACCATCATCGTCATGGCGCCATCAAAAATTAATAATCTTCTTTGTACCTGTCTAATGACTTGGAGCATCTTTAACAGTTCTTTAAATCTGACACTCTAAATACCTATATAGCATACTCTTCATTTTATTTCCTCTCAGCATGTCCTCTTGTACTCCAACATGCTCTATTTACGATATCCATTTTAACGGTAGGGCTGGCTATTTACATTCTTATGGGACCAGTATGTCACCCTCACCTCTCTCTGTTTTTTTTCTCCTTCTGCCTTTTCACCTTGCACAGGGAGCACAGTGCTCACGCCAGCCCGTCAACCTCGACTCCGGCCAGCGATGGCAGGGAGCGCCACCCCATCAACCTCTACCCTAGCACCGCTGCCTTCCCAACACTTGTTTGCTCCCCCTCGGCCAATCCGCCACTGGCGGCCTCTTTCCACCGCACCGTCCAAAACCGGTGAGGTTGTCCCTCTCTTTTCCCATTCCATTCTGCCACCATGGAAGTTGCCATGGCCGCTATTTTCTTCCAGATCTACACAACCGTAGCCAACACATTCCACACATACTCTCCATCAAGCAACCACAAAAATGTACGAGAACGTGTTTTGATACGCTAGCTCGTCCACGTTCTTCATCAAAGACTGTCAGCCAACTTCTTGTCTCATTCGGAGCCGTTTTCTACACGGCTATGTTTCGGCCACCTCCGTTGTCTCCCGCACCATCTACTGCCACCGGTGGACGAGCCAAGCCATGGGACTAGTGCTACTGGTCTTGAGGACGGTGGTAGCAGCAAAGACAAGGATGGATGAGACGGTGACAGCAAAGACAAGCACGGATGAGGTGGCGATGGTGAGACAGAGCAGGCAGAGTTGCATTTGCCAACACCGGAGGGATTAGCTAGCAACACGGTAACCGTAGGAAATAACTATTTTAAAGGATGAATGGTAGGGTTAACAAAAATTAAATCTTTTTACGGAATAAAAGAAAACATCTCACCTGAATGAATTTACGATGCATTTGATCTGACTGTTATCAGACTGTCTGTCTTGATGTCATCGGTCTATCCACCGTTTTGCTATCGATCTAACTGCTCATAAATAAACAACATAACTTAATAAAAATATTTATATCAATATATATCTACAAAATATGTATAAAACAATAATCTCTCTAAAAACTTTTATTTCTTATAAAACTTTCTAGAGACTTAACCCATCATATATTTATATATAAAAACTCCTCAAATTTCTATTCCTACTTAGAGTTAAACTCTCGATCAACTTAATGTAGAAATCATATTTCCAATAGGACTCAATCTCTAATATTCTAAATATTTCATAATTTTATAATTTAATTTTTCTCTTTTTCTTGGTTTACTCCAAATTTATTCATGATTTTTTTATACTTGTTCACACAATTTTATAAAACCTGTGCAAACATCTTCCAACATGATATGTGCCAGTTTAACCTTATCATCCGATATTTTTAATATCTCGGTTATCTCTAAGTATAGTTTCAATAACATCATTGATCGATATTAACTTTAAAATCTTCTCACTCTAATCCCATTGTATGCTGACATACTACACTTAATTCCTTTAGGAGCATAACTCCGTCATTAAGTATAAATAGACACAACAACTATTTCAATACACAAATATCATATCACATAATAATCATACATAAACTTACACTAACATTATAAATATTTTCAAACCAATTTTATTAATTAAATTATTTATAAAATTAATTATTCATCGTGAAATATTAATCACCTTCGGCCGGATGCGGCAGCGGGCCGCTGGGGCGATCTGCGCTCTCTCCGCTTAGATGGAGTGACCGGGACGGAGAGAAAGAAAGAGGACGTGGGACCCACGTAGATAGCTAGCGGAGGCGTCTAGCCTAATTTGGTCGGGTGAACGGCTCGGTTGGAACTCAATTTTTTTACCAGGTTCAACAAATTTTAGTTTAGAGTCATTTAGCTATACTATTAGAGATGCTTATATATATATATATATCATCCATATATTATATTGAATTACAACTGTATCTTTGTCCCTATTCATCAATTCTTTTCAGCTTAGGACATGAACAGTGGTTTAGTCTGTTCATAAACAGTACATGGCACCCCTTCCAGGGTCTGGTATCACAGTATTTTTCATACCTTTGCGATTAGTATGATCTGATTTGAGGGGGAAAAACGATATTACTATAAGATAATCCTAGAAAATAGTGCAAACATTTAATTAACTGGACATGATAAAAATACCTCCTTCAGAGAAAATTAATCACTTGAAATTAGCGGTAATACTAGTAGCTTTCAAAATCCGTAGAACACATAAATCGTTGTTACTTCTTAAAATAATGTTACCTCTAGCATCTTCCAAGCATCTCTTTCGATGAGTTTAACTACAAATCCAAATAGGGAAATTAATTTTACAAAATCTCAATTCAACACATGGACAATATAGGAAAAATGGTCTATTTTTGCCCCTAAAGCTTGTGTCATTATCTTTACATGATCCTAAATCAACACAAGGACTGTATTGGTCTATACCATCAATAATAATATATCATGGAATCACCTCATCTTTTCATCATTACGTACTTAGTAATTGTTTGTTGCGACTTGAGACGATTGATTACTTCCAAAAGCATGTGAGACCAGAAGGGGATGAGGTAATATTTTATCGACACCTAAAGAAAATAAAAAAAGAAAATCTAAAAAAATACCATTGACAAATGCTAAATTCCGAAAAATACCATACCATTAACAAATGTGAGTTTTATAAAATATCATCTTACAAATTACTTTGTTTCAGAAATAACATCACCGTTAAAATTCTACCCATCTTGCTCCGTTATGTGAATTGTTCATATTACAGCAAAGGTTGCTAACGAAGCAATGATATTTTTTCGATAAAGTCACATGTACCATGATATTTCATGGAACTCACATTAGTTCGTAGTATTTCTTAGAATTGTACTCTTATCAATTGTATTTTTTGGATTTTCTCAATTAATCCTAGTTTAAATTTCTCAAGTTTTACTTAGAATTTTATATTCATACTAACTTCATTTTATTTATATATGGGATGTAAGTTACATGGTTTTGATACTTGAGAAATTTACATAAACGATATTAAAATTCCGGGTGATATGAAAATTAAATTTTGGTACGAATTAAGGACCAACAACAGACTTCTCCGAAAATGAAATTCCAACCATTGATCCGTGATTAATGGGCCCTATATTGCCGTTGGGCCTGGTCCGTCGCACGGCTAATTGGTTGCGCGACGACTTTGCGGAAACCCTTTCCTCTAAAAAAAATCCTATCAGAAAAAAAACAACTTGCGGAAACCCGAGAGGCCGAGACTCCAATGCAGCAATGCGCGCGCCGTTTCCACCGCCGGGCGGGCACTCCGTCGAGCACCTGGCGCGCGCCTCCTCCGCTCCCCGCGACGCCTCCGCCCTCCTCCTCCGCCTCCTCGCCTCATGCGGCACCCTCCCCTCCCTTCGCGCCCTCCACGGGCGCCTCCTCACGCGCGGCGGCGTCCTCCGCGGCATCCGCGCCCGCACCAAGCTGCTCAGCTGCTACGCGGCGCTTGGCGACCTCGCCTCCGCTCGCGGGGTGCTCGACGGGACGCCCCGCCCGGACGCGTACGCCTACAGGGTCATGCTCGGGTGGCTCGTCGACGCCGGGAGCCATGCGGACGCCGTCGCGCTCCACCGGGACATGCGGCGTCGGAGCCCCGTGGCGGCCCAGGCCGACGTCGTGCTGTCCCTTGCGCTCAAGGCCTGCGTCAGGTCGGCGGACTTCGGGTACGGGAGGAGGCTGCACTGTGGCGTCGTCAAGGCCGGTGGCGCGGATGGCTTCGTGATGAACAGCTTGGTCGACATGTATACCAAAGCTGGGGACTTGGAGACCGCCCGGAAGGTGTTCGACATAATTCCTGATCGGAATGTGGTGTCATGGACATCAATACTGAGCGGGTCCATCCAGAATGGTTTTCCTGAAGAAGGATTGGTGCTGTTCAACGAGATGAGGCAAGACAATGTGGATCCGAGTGAGTACACAATGGTGAGTGTTCTTGTGGCTTGCGCCATGCTCAGTGGTTTGCACCAAGGGAGGTGGATTCATGGATCAGTGATCAAACACGGCTTATCCAATAACTCTTTCATCAGTGCCTCTCTGTTAGATATGTATGCCAAGTGCGATAAAGTAGAGGATGCTCGATGTGTGTTTGATGAGCTCGAGTGTGTTGACCTTGTTCTGTGGACAGCGATGATTGTGGGGTACACACAGAATAAGAGCCCTCTTGATGCGCTGCAGCTGTTTCTTCACAAGAAATTTGTGAGCATTGTTCCCAATTCAGTTACCATAGCCACTGTTATTTCCACTTCTGCTCAGTTACGCCACTTATCTCTGGGAAGATCTATTCATGGTATAGGGGTTAAGTTGGGTACAATGGAGTCTGAAGTGGTCATGAATGCACTTGTTGACATGTATGCAAAATGTCAAGCCTTGACAGAAGCTAACAGCATATTTGAAAGGATTTTGATCAAGGATGTTGTGGCATGGAATTCAATGATGGCAGGCTACACCGAGAATGGGATGGGCAATGAATCATTGTTATTATTCAACAGGATGAGAGTGCAGGGTATATCACCTGATGCCATCTCTGTGGTCAATGCACTGTCGGCTTGTGTTTGCTTGGCAGATCTGCATATCGGTAAATCTTTTCATACTTACAAGATAAAGTATGCATTTATGTCCAATATTTATGTCAATACTGCTCTGCTGAACCTGTACAACAAGTGTGCTGATCTCCCATCTGCTCAGAGGATTTTCAATGATATGACTGACCATAATTCTGTCACTTGGTCTGCAATGATTGGTGGTTATGGCATGCAGGGTGATTCAGCTGGTTCTATTGATCTTTTCAATGAAATGCTTAAAGACAATATCCACCCAAATGAAGTAGTATTCACAAGCATCCTTTCCGCTTGCAGCCATACTGGGATGGTTACTGCAGGAAAGGAATATTTTGATAGCATGGCACGGCATTTTAACATCACCCCTTCAATGAAGCACTATGCCTGTATGGTTGACGTGCTAGCCCGTGCTGGAAATCTGGAGGAAGCATTGGAATTCATACAGAATATGCCAGTGAAAGCAGGCATTAGTGTCTGGGGATCCTTTCTCCATGGGTGCAAGCTACATTCCAGGCTAGAGTTTGGAGAAGAAGCCATCAAGAAGATGGCAGCACTTCATCCTGAAAAGCCAGAATTTTATGTGCTCATGTCCAACTTGTACACCTCATATGGAAGGTGGGATAAATCTCAAACCATCAGGAGATGGATGCAGGAACAAGGACTCGTGAAACTGCCTGGATGCAGTTCCATTGGGCTTGAAAATGGATGATGATGACCATGGAGCTGTATCTTTTTGAGTTTGGTAACATCTATATGAACTGCTGAGGACATGTGGCAATGGTAACAGGAAGGAAAGAAGTTTTTAGATGTGCAAAAATACTACAGTGGTAAGGATAGCCAAAGAAGCAGAACAAGAATGAGGCAGTAATACTCTCTGTGTTGAATGCCCAGTTCCTTATGAATGCTTGGAAGTTATGCGCATCAGCTCATGAAGATGTTTTATTTTTCCCCCAATGAGCACCAAAAACATCACTTATACAAGCTGAATGGCCTACAGATTCTAACTACAAGAAGCAAGCTCTGATGAACTTGGTAGGAACAAATTGAATGGCCTATAGTTCGTAAATTATCTTGTGTCGCACAGAAAGACTGACAGAGATCCAAGTTTATCATGCATTTCCCTTTTTTTATCAACTTAAACATCTTTTCTTCATACTTCCAGTTCAAAGATTAATATTTGACTCCTGCTACTACTGTGCATAATATGACTTGACTATACTTGACTAATATTACTTGAGAGATGGTAATATAACTCTTGTCTAATTGCAGCATGAAAGATGCATATTTCTTAGTCGGGCAGATGGCAGATATGCAAGAACTGTATTTCCACATGTACATTTACATTTTTTTTGGATAATGGAATTAGTCCATCCTCTACATCAGAATGTATCCATCCATAATATTTGTCTTGAGAGTTGAGCATTGTTGTTAAGGCACTAAGGCGAGGTAAGGTGACTCTTGCATGCTTTACGTCTTATGTGATAAGCCGTAAGGCAAGGTGGTGCCTTAGACATATAAAAATCTAAGTATAACAGCAAGAATATAGTATAATATGATTGTATGTTAATAATACATATGTGTACCTTGCTATTGTAAATTGTTGAGCCCATATAGTAGCATCCTTCATTTTCACGGCTGTATTCATTCCCCTTGAAGTATTAGAATCTCTTGTTATAAACACAATAGGTAGTTAGATACAAATTAAGAATTGATAAGCAACATAAGCATCCCTTGTTGACAATCTTCCCTTCTTTTTTTTAGTAGCAAGTCATATGGATAATGAGCAATAAAACTAACATTTTAGAATTAGAAATTACTAAATGAGCATTGAGCAACAAGCCAACAACAACACATATGTGTTCACATGTATTAAAATAAACAAGGCATATAGCAATTAGCATCACTGCATCATTAACTAATCATTTTATACAAATAATCAAATATTGTATCCATTATACTAATCTGCCACCACTACTACTAACCCACTACTAAGCAAGTTGAATAAACTAATCTATCATTATCCCACTAGCAAAAGCAAGCTTTATTATAAATAAAACATAGATATATAGAGATTAGGCACTATATTTGTATAATAATCTAGAGAGCATTTTAGTAACCAGAGAGACACTAATATCCACACCAGTACACCATACACTATAAATACTGATACTAAGAGAGACAGTAGAGCGCTTCTATGACTAGAGAGGGAGTAGTGAGGGAGAGGAGCAGAGGAAGGAACCAGTCACAGAGATAAGCAGAGAAAGAAACAAAGGAGGAGCACCGAGAAAAGCAGAGGAAGGAGTAGAAGAGAAGCAGGGGAGAGGAGACTACCTATCGAGGGGAGAGCCGTTGCCTAGAGTCAAAGGATATGGGAGTGTTGCTGCCAGATGTGCTAGGGGAGAAAGTCATTGCCAGATGCAAAGGGGAAGGAGTCATCACCAATTTTTTCTCGTGTTGGCCCCTTCTACTTTCTCTCTCGCGCATGGGCCCTTCTCTCTATTTTCTTTCTCCCATGGGCCAACAATCTTCCGCGCAAGAGACAGAATACCACACGCGAGTCTCCAGAGCATCACCCTAAGCCGCCTTCATAACCATAGAGTTGAGATAGATGTAAAGCTTCAGAATTCATTGGGATGCATGTCAACCTTAGAGCACTTGGAATGGGAATAGAAGGCGATAGTGCACACAACTGAATATACATGTGGAGAACTGGAGATGCATTTATCGCCCATCTGCTGAAGAATTTTCCAATGACCAAGATGAACAAACCCCCAAAGCAAACAGAGCACAATCGATGCTGAGGCACTGCAGTCCTTTCAGCATTTTAGGCATATTCAGTCCCATAAAATGTAGATGTAATGAATTTGTTGATGGAAAAGCAAGAAACTGATATAGATTGCATTTGGCCTGTAGTAATTCTTGATAATTTCTTTCACCATTCTATTGGGTATTTACAAAGCTTGTGTTTGCCTACTGGCAAGAGAAACACTAATAAGAGGCAGATATTGATATGCTAGTTTCCTTTTCCTGAGCATGTATTGCCCTGTTCTTGTTCATATCCAACGCCAATTGGAAACTGTATTCACTCTTTGATGTACAAATGTGCTTGTTTCAAAGCTACGACACTGATGAAGCTGGAACCTGACTTAAGTTTGTCAGTCAGTTCTGTCAAAAATTTCCTGGTCCCATGAATCTACAGTTGCAATTCATGATCCCGGTGCTTAGATACTCTAGTCAGAAAGGATTGTCTCAAAAAAATAAGTCAATCGTATGCTCAGAAACCAGAAGCATTTCAGGTGAATCACCAGTAATCTCCACAAGAGCAAACCCCATCTCTGAAATGATGAAACCACAATCAGCCTCTGTGTCACCTTGGATATGTCCTTGGTGGCGTTGTGGCAGCCCAGGCACACCCTAAGATTCTTGATGATCCTGATTTCAGTCCCCGGTTCTGTGCTGAGTAACCCAAACGCAATGGCCAGCTTTTCGCTGTGCACTTTCACCATAAGCTCCTTCTCTTCCTCCTCAACGTCGTACAATGCTGCCCCTGTCTCTGGTCGGTACCCAGCCTCAATCATCTTTGCAGTCAGCTTCTCCAAGTATGAGTAGATGGTATCAGGCTGCGGATGAGCACGATCATTGGACATGAAGACATGTGGCTTCTCGCCTATCTCGATTAGAGTATACCCTGGTGTTTTAACCAGATTCCTGCTCTTTGCCTCCTGCCTCACCACAGCTGCTTCAGAGTACTGTTTGTTGGATGTGTGCAGATTAGAGAGCAGTACATAGTAGCCACTGTTTTCTGGGTCAAGTTCAAATAATTTCTGGGAGGCCAATTTTGCAAGATCGCTATCCTTATGGACCATGCAAGCACCAAGCAATGCCCCCCATACGCCAGGTCCAACGGCACTTTTTGGGAATTCAGAGATGAGCTCAAAAGCCTACTTGAGCTGGCCAGCTCGACCAAGGAGGTCAACCATGGATGTGCAGTGCTGATCGCATAATCATCGGTCATTGATCAGAACACTTCCCTCCCTTCCTCAACCAACCTTCCGTGGCTGCATGCATAAAGTACCGACAGAAAGGTAGCGCTTGTTGGAAGAAGGTTTGCATCCAGCATGCCCTTGTAGAGCTCCAAAGCCTCCGTACCTTGACCATGAAGGCCATATCCAGCTATCATTGCATTTCATGAGACCACATTCTTGTTATCCATACTGTTGAATATGCTCTGAGCTTCAGAAATGCTTCCACATTTTGCATACATGTCAATGAGCGCTGTTATGACATAGACGTTGGGCTCAAGATCCTCCTCAGAGATGATCCTATGCATCCACTTTCTCAGGGACAAAGCTCCAAGCTGTGCACACGCTGAAAGAGTGCTAGAAATGGTGATTGGATTCGGTCGCACGTTTAGTACCAGCATTTGCTCGAAGAGTGCAACTGCCAACTCCGTCAAGTCATTCTGAGCATACCCCGATATCATTGCATTCCATGATTCTATGGTCTTCTCTGGCATCACATCAAAGGTCTTTCTTGTGGACTCCATATCATTTAACGTACAGTTCAAAGTGATAATTGCTGTAGACACTGGAGAATTGGCAGTAAACCCAGACTTGAGGGCTCATCCATGTAAACATTGAGCAAGCAGCTCATGCCCGAACGGACTGTACACTGGGATTAGTGCCACCATGTGCTTGAGTTTGGTCTCATCCCCAAGGCCATCCACTCAGTAAACAGATCAACTAATGAACCAGCCATGCCATTCAATGAGTAGCCAGAGATTAGAGCATTGTAGGAAACCAAATCTGGCTTCTCCATCATGTCAAAGAGACGCCGTGCAGATTCCACACCTCCGCATTTGGCGTACAGTGGCATCAGTCCAGTCAGAACATGCTCATGTTCACCACACTTCTCTGCAAACGCATGCACACTCCTTCCCATCGTTACATCAGCCACCTCCGCTGCCGCTGGTAGGACGGATGCCAGCGTGGTCGCGTCAGGCCGCACAGACCATGCACTCACCATCCTTACGAACGACTCCATGGCCTCGGAACCAGAAAGCTCAGCCAGCAGCGTGTTCCACAGGATGGTATCCGGCGAAGGCACTATGTCAAACACCTTGCGTGCGTGGTCACCGCTGGACAGCATGAAGTACATCTTGGGCAATGCGGACGCCACGAACGTGTCCGCCGCGTAGCCCGAAGTCACAGCGAGCGCGTGCAGCGCGCGGGCTGCGGAATCAGCGGAAGCGACACAACGCCGCCATGAGAGCACGAATTGGTGAGCGAGGTGGCAGAGAGGGCGAAGGAGAAGGAGTCGGGGCAGGGGAAGCGGAGGTGCGGGCGGAGCGACAGGAGGGAGCGGAGGAGCGCGTTGCGGAGGAAGCGATCGGGGCGGGGGAAGGCGCGGAAGAGGCGGAGGAGGTGGCCGGGAGGGGCGCGGAGGGACGCGTAGCGGAGGAGGGAGGTGGCCGGGGCAGGGTCGAGCGGGTAGTGACCGGAGGCGAGGCAGACGGCGAGGATCTCGTCGAGGTGGCAGAGCTTGGAAGAGAGCGCGATGAGGAAGGTAAGGGCGGCGGCGTTGGCGAAGAGCGCGGCGGCGGAGGGCGGGAGGTGAGGCGGCGGAGAGGGGGCATCGAGCCGCGCGGCGGCGCGGGAGTGGTGGGTGGTCGTCGGGTTCAAACTTTAGATGGCTGATCGTCCGTCCGATCGGGATGGATGGTCAAGATGAATGTAGAGTGATTGATGTAAGCCTTTTTATGGCTACCAAATCCTTTGGAGCACATTTATACCGTCTATAGGTGTCCGAACGATCCGATTAGGCATGGTCCATTAAGCCATAATGGTTGTAGTGGATTGTGTCGTATTGATTCAAGTGCTAATGCTATAGTCTATTGAGGGAGGTTTATGAGGTAATTATAACCTATGTGATAGAAAAAATAAATAAAAATAAAAAAGAGAAAATAAAAAATAAAGAAAAAAAAGAAAAATTAGTGGACCGATCTACTAATTGTGTTTACCGTGTTACAGTGGCAGGCCAAATATAAAGTGACCTACTACTAAGCAGGTTATGTCGGTTATGAGCCGTACATAATATGCTTCTGTCCTAGTGGCCCACGCCAACACAATCCATACCGCTATTTAAACCATGTTTTTTAAATTCATGTGAGACTTAAATTGATTTATGAAATTATATTAAAAAATAGTTGTTCCAATGGAATCCATATACGCGTAGATCTAATTGAGTGACGAAAACAGGAGAGGTAAGCAGGCTTGGCCTCGCCCATTAATTTCAATGCTAATCACCATAGCCTAGGTGATTTTTCAAATGAAATCATTCCCTTTAACAAATAAGTTTTAGGATTTGTAGCTCCATCACTACAAGAATTTTCCTGGGTTTTTTTTAAATTTAAACTTTTACGCTCGTATTTTGAAACAAGGGCTGGGCTTTGTATTAGATAGACCACTGGCATGGGCTGTATATATATATAATCGACCCCTTCGTATACACTCGGGGGATTTATAGTCACTGGCATTGGGAAAGGAAGAGCCTCTGGATAGAACGGGTTACGGAGATACCAAGGAAATGGTGGAGAAGACCAAGATAGGTCATAGCGAACTTAGAGTGGAGTCGGGCCATGATCTGGTCGAGGAGAGATGTCGAAGACGCTGTGAAGACAATGTCATTGACATAGAGAAGTAGATAGGCAGTGACGGAGCCGATATGGAAAGTAAATAGGGAACTATCGGACGCAGAGGCCACGAAGCCGATGTGCCGAAGATAGGCAGCAAAGCGCTAGTACCAGTCACGAGGGGCTTGTTTGAGGCCGTAGAGAGAGCGTTGAAGGAGACAGACGTCGTCGGACCAAGAAGGGTTGACGAAGCCTGGGGGCTGCCGGCAGTAGATTGTTTCTGTCAGGTGGTCGTGAAGAAAGGCATTCTTCACGTCTAGTTGATGGATCGGCCAGGAGCGAGAGGCAGCTAAGGTGAGGACGACTCGGATGGTGGCGGGTTTGACAACGAGACTGAAGGTGTCGTCGTAGTCGACACCGGGTCGTTGGGAGAAACCCCGGACTACCCAGCGAGCCTTGTGATGGGCAAGAGAGCCATCGGCGTGGAATTTGTGTTTGAAAATTCACTTACCGGTCACAATGTTGGCGCCAGGAGGTCGGGGAACGAGGCGTCAGGTCTCGTTGTCCATTAGGGCCTTGTACTCGTCGGTCATGGCCGCGCGCCACTGAGGGTCAGCCAGGGCTGAGCGAGAAGTCATCGGGATGGGCGAGATAGAGCTATGGACGGCGGAGAGACCGTAGCGCGGAGTGGGACGGAGAAACCCGGTTTGGGAGCGGGTGACCATGTGAGAGGTGGAGGGAACTAGAGCCGATGAGGGTGTGGGAGTAATGGGAAGAACTGGTCGAGTTGGGGCGTCATCGGCTCCGAGTCGACGACTGTAGACAAGAGGAAAAGAAGGAATTAGATCGGCCTGAGCCGATGAGGTCGGATGGGCCGAGTATTCCGATCGGTCCGATAGAGATGGATCAGCCGATAGGATGGGGGGAGCCGATAGGGTGGGGGAGCCGATAGAAAGTGAGGAGCCGATGGAAGTGGGGTGTCCGATGGAGAGGGAACGGTATCGGCTGAAGGATAAATAGGATCGGTATCGGCCGATAAAGGTGGGTCCGATGGGGGTCCGATGGTGGGGACATCGGACCGAGTAGTGGTGGGATATGTGACGGGTAAATCCTTAGCAGCGGCCGATGAGGGGGCCGATGGAGAGGACAGTGGGGGAGACCTGGTCGGCACGGTGTTGGTGAGGAGGAAGCCGAGATCACTAGAGGAGGATCTCGGATGAAGGAGACCGAAGGGAAAACATGTCTCGTCAAAAATGACGTGACGAGAGACGAGGACCCGTCGGGTGGAAAGATCGAGGCATCGGTATCCCTTGTGAGAGGTGGAATAGCCGAGGAGAATACAGGCGATGGAGTGGGGAGCGAGTTTGCGGGAAGCTGTGGCGATGAGATTTGGGTAGCAGAGGCACCCGAAAACACGAAGGTGGGAGTAGTCGGGCGCCGTGCGGTAGAGAAGGGCATAGGGAACGTTGTTATGAACGGAGAAGCATGGGCGCCGATTGAGAAGGTACGTCGCAGTAGCCAGAGCTGACAGTACGAGGAGATAGAGGAGTCACCTTGTACCATGGAGTGAAACTCGTTGAGGAGGAAGATGGCGCGAGGCTGCTTGTTGGCCAGGAATATCCGCTCGATGGCCACCCAGAGGTCCCGGGCGGTGGGGTCGGTATCGTCCATGGCGAGGTCGAGGACAGAGTCGTCGACCAAGCCGAGCAACCAGCTACGTACGCAGCACTCGGCGATGTCCCACTGAGGATCATCGGGGCGAGGTGGAGCGGAGCCATCAATATGGGACCGGAGGCCGAATTTTCCACAGAGGGATTTGAAGAAGAAAATCCACTTGGAATAATTGGCGTTAAGGTCATGAGAGATAGGAACGTGAGATTTCACGTTCACAGCAGCGTAGGAAGGGAAGAAGATCGGCGAGGTGGTGCCTAAGGTGTGGTCTGAGGCACCGAGAGCCGGAGCAGATTCGGCTACTAGGAGAGTGCCGGAGCTAAGGGCGGACTTGGTGGCCATGACGGGAGAACGGGAGCAAAGAGTTGATGGAAGAAAGAAGCTGATGGGAGGGGGAGCCGATGAGAGGACAGATCGGCCGATCAAGGATGTAAGAAGCCGATGGGAAGTGGGCCGGCCAACCGATGAGGAGTGGTTGGCCGATGGAGAGTAGGCAGCGGAGTAGGTGAGGAGTGGCCAGCCGATGAGGAGTGGTTGGCCAATAGGGAAGTGGCCAGCCGATGAGGAGTGGTTGGCCAATAGGGAGTAGGCAGCGGAGTAGGTGAGGACAGAGTGGTTGGGTCACGGACGTGCGAGGATTCACGTCCGTGAAGAGAAGATTCACATCCGTGGACTCGTGGAGGCCAAGGAGTGGGGCGGACGTGAAAAAGGCAGGGAGTGGCAGGACGCGAAGAGAATATGTTCGCGTCCGAGAGGTAGGGATTCGTGTCCGTGGACACGTGGACACGTTGGACTGGCTCGGACGTGAGGGGAGAAGGTTCGCGTCCAAGAGCCGTTGAGCGTGTCGGAAAGGGCGAGAACCAAGGGAGGTTTTCAGCCGATGGAGACGACGAGCGTGGAGGTGTGCCGGCGTCAGAGAAGGAGAGATGCACGAAACAAGAGGAAGAGCGGAGACGGGTGCGAGGCGGAACGAGGAGGCGGATCGAGACCGTCGCCTGTCGCGCGGAGGTGGGGCGGAGAAAAGTGACTGCGGGAGGGACGGGGAGAAGAAGAAATGAAGACGAGAGAGCGAGGAGAATACCGGGAAGATAGTCGGTGACGGGACAATGTCAGTGCCGTCTACATGACCGTCAACCCGGTCTATCACCGACGCACCAAGCACATCAAGATCGATATCCATTTTATCCGTGACAAGGTTGCATTAGGACAGGTTCGGGTGCTCCATGTACCATCGGCACATCAGTTTGCCGATATAATGACCAAAGGCCTGCCCACACCTTTGTTCATCAGTTTTTGGTCCAGTCTCTGCGTCCGTTTCTCCCCTCCCCGCTACGACTGCGAGGGTGTTAGACAGACCACTAGCCTGGGTTGTATATATATAGACCCGACCCCTCGTATACACTTAGAGAGATTTATAGTCACTGTACACATTCTATACTTTGTTTTGGAAGAGCTAGGCTAAATATAAGCTTCTTGGAGAGTTAAGCAACGTTCATATGGTATTCTCTCATGTGTCATATTTCTTTCTGAAGGAAAGTCTCTCATGTTCATGTATATGTAGATTGAGGTTCTTATGAACTTTCTACAAAATGTATTCCCTGTCAAACCATCACATTCCCACGAATTAAGTCAAACGAGTCGGCAAAACGAACCAAACGATCTATGTGTCAACTTCTCCAGGGCCTTAATAAATGCAAGACTCTGAGCGTTGCAACGAAGCGGATAAAGATTGCGAACAATTGGCTGGTCCATCTTTGTTCTACCATGCGCCCCACTGAAAACGACCAACACCCGCCCGGGCGCACAAGGTGCCGCAGCATTTCACGTGTCCGCTTCCCCACCAGGCCACCACACCACCACCGCGCTCTTGCACGTAGACACCAGGGTTTACTCGGAATGTGAAGATGCTCCAAGTTTTGGGAGGAAAATATGCACATAAATTTGGATGTGAAATAAAAACTAAATTTCTGGTTGTGTGTATTAGATATGGATTAAATATTAATTAAATAGTATATATTTCTATATTATTAACTATTAAATTAAATATAGATGGTATGTCATTTTTTAAAACTCGCTTGCTCTAAGTATTAAAGTATATAGGACAAATAACTTCCAGAAATCTGTACAAACTCAGGGGTATATCCAGAAAAATTCCCCCGCCATTAACCAGAATCGCCGCGAGCCAATCCGGCGCCACGACCGCTGACCCCCGCCGCTCCCGCAGCCTTTACTCGCCACCACACCACGCACCGCCGCTTCCGCTTCCCACCTCCCTCTCCTTCCTCGAGATAGCCACACGCCAGCGCGAGACACATGGCGTCCACCACCACCATCACCACCAAGGCGGCGGCAGCAGCAGCCCGGTTCACCTGCCTCGCTCCGGCCACGCGCCCCGCTGGCCGCGTTCCCGCGCACTGGGGGGCGCACAGGAGCAGGGCGGGGGCGGCGGTTTCGGTCCCCGTCGTCGCGGCTCCGCGGCCGTCGCGCAGGTGGGCGCCCGGCGTCGCCTACGCCACCGCCGCCACCGAGAAGAGCATCTACGACTTCACCGTCAAGGTGGGCGTTTCGAACGCCGTAATTTTTGCCTCTGCGAAACTGAGCGCTGGATGCGTTGTGTGGTGACATGCGCGGTGGGTAAAAACTTAACATCGTCTGAGCGGGCGGGGGTGATGGATTGGGGGGCGTGAGATTTCCAGAATTTGGGATGGTGTCTAAAGTCGTTTTGTTTCTTACTCTGCTTGTTGCGATGTTAGGTGTTTGATGTAGCGATTTGTGTTGTTGAGGTGGTTAGGAATTGCCGTAGTATCTTGGAAGCATAATATATCCTTAGGTTACCATTTAAATATTTTATTCTGTTGTTGAACACGTTTGGAATTGGCCGAATCAGGCGAATGCAGTTGAAGCTTTATATTATCTATTGCCTATCACAGCATACTCTGTCGGAATTATATGTACTTAGGTAGAATGTGCTGTGCTGAATTTCAGGAGCTAGGTATTTTTCTTGAGTTTTTTGGAGACATTTTCTTGAGTAAGGCCTTGTTCGTTTCTACCAGTTCCCATCATCTATTCCTATACACGTTTTCCGAGCTATTTAGTGTGTTTTTTAAAAGGAAAAAATTCTATAGAAAAGTTGTTTAAAAAAATCATATTAATCTATTTTTAATTTTTAATTAATGCTTAATTAATTATGTGCTAATCTGTCATTTCGTTTGGCATAAGGGTTCAGAACCGAACCTGAGAAGCGAACGCACCCTAATAGGTGCACAGACTGTTAATTATAGATTGATCACTGAAAGATGTGTCGTTAAACGTGGTTTATATTAGCCAAATCACATTAATGCAGTCAAAGCTTTGTAAGTTTGCATTGCAACTTAAAACATTACAGCTCTAGCTACCAATGGCGCATTGTGCCAGAACTATAGGTTGAGATACGTGCTAAAATATCTGAATTTGGAAGGTGGAAAGTGCATTACACTTGTTCTGACGCCATACTGAGATGTGAATGTTCTCATCTTTTGTGCCTAAACAAAATTGCTCTTTATTGTGCAGGACATTGATGGAAAAGATGTTTCTCTTAGCAAGTTCAAGGGAAGAGCGCTGCTAATTGTTAATGTTGCATCTCAGTGGTAATTTATTTAATAAATTGCTCCTCTGATATCCAATGTAGTAAATTATACAGTATTATATGGCATTATACTTTACACCATTCTCTGAATTCCAGCGGGCTGACAACAGCAAATTACACAGAACTATCTCATCTTTATGAGAAATACAAGACTCAAGGTAATATACTCGCCTGTTTAAATTATGGTGCATTGAAGCTCTTCTATCACATAAAAAACCGGACAATATTGAATTCTTTTCTTTTTGAAAAGAGAAGCAATCCAAGATTTTTGCTGTGAACTTTCTAGAGCTAATCCTCATTCCAATCTCAGGTTACATATACAAGATAATTGGGCCTAATGGGCCCTAACACGTACACTAACATACAACTCAATACTCCCCCTCAAGATGGGTGATATATATCATACACATCTTGTTACATGCCAAGATACAATCTTTATTACCTAATCCTTTAGGTAAGCAATCCACTACTTGCTTTACTGACATTACAAAGCCTAACTTTAGGATTCCTTCATCCAACTTTCTTCGACGAAGAAACAATCTATCTCCACATGCTTCGTTTGGTCATGCTGAAATATTTATTTGCAATGTTAATAGTAGACTTATTATCACACCACAACTTTATGGGAGCATTCGCCAACAACTTCAGCTCGGTTAGAAGATTTCCCGACCATATCAACTCAAACTGACTGAAATCGCCTTGTATTCCGCCTCAGCTATTGAGCGAGAAACTACCAGTTGTTTCTTACTCCTCCAAGATACCAAATTACCACAAACAAACACACAATAGCCCAAAGTTGATCTCCTGCCATCAACACAACTAGACCAATTAGCATCGCAATAGCCTTCCACATTCAAATGATCATTTGGCCTAAACCATAGGCCTTCCTTGTACTTACTTTCAAATACCTCAAGATCCTGTAAACTACATTCAAGTGTCCACTCCTAGGATCATGCATATATCGACTTACCACACTTACTACATATGAAATATCAGGCCTTGTATGACACAAATAGATAAGTTTCCCAACAAGTCTTTGATAACCTTCTTTGTTCACTAGTTCCCTTGACTAAGCACATTATCTATAATGCTGATCAATAGGTGTTGGTGCAGTTCGACATCCAAGCATACAAGACTCTTGCCACTCCATTGGCTGCACCTCCAAAGACCTTATTTTTCTCCTAGTATAAACTTGCATATTTTCTTCTTCATTTGGCTTCTCCAATTTTGCTCATGAGTAGGTTCATTGACAAGACATGGGATTGAACCAACCACAAATTTCATCCTTCTAGATTGTGGGTCTTCTTCAGTACACAATGAACCATTCTCTCCCTCTTGTCCATCCTCACCAACAATTGTATTGTCAAGATCAATAAACAAGGAGCTTAAATCTATCATTTCTCCATGGAAAGGGATAGACACTCTAAAAGTAACATCCATACTAACAAATGTTTGCCTTTCAAATGGACTCCAACAATTATATCTCTTTTGTCCAGAAGAGTAGCCTATAAAAATACACTTGATAGCTTGAGGATCCAATTTTCCCACTAGAGGTCTATGATCTCTAACAAAGCAATTACACCCAAAAACCTTTGGAGGAACAACGAATTCATTCTTTCCAAATATCAATTCGTATGGAGTCTTCATTCCAAGTATTTGTGATGACATTCAATTAATAAGATATGTGGCTATCATAACTGCCTCACTCCATAAGAACTTTGGTACATTCATTGTATACACGAGGGAACGAGCCACCTCCAAGATATGTCAGTTTTTTTCTCTTGGCTACTATGTTCTGTGGAGGTGTATTAGGACAAGATTTGATGTACTATTTCTCTGTTGAAAGGAAACTCCCAAATTCATCACTCACATATTCTCTCCCATTATTGCTCCTAATAACTTTAACACAAGGGTTGAATTGATTTCTAACCCAAGCATACAAGTCCTTAAAACACTTCAATACTTCACTCTTGTGTCTCATGAGATATACCCAAGTCATCCGTGAGTAGCAATCAATAAAGGTGACAAAGTATTTCGCTTCACTTACTAAAGAAATAGGAGAAGTCCACACATCAGAGTGGATCAACACAAATGGTAATATGCTTTGAAGTCCTTTGCTTACATATGTGGTTCTTGTGTGTTGTCCATACTCGCATGCATCACACACCAATTTGCTTTTGTCCACCTTACTCATCTTATTAGGAAATACCTTAGACATAGTATCAAAGGACATTTGTCCCAATTGGCAGTGCTTGAGGAACAACTTAGCCACCTCTTCACTAGTGCTAGCTAACAAAGCATTGCATAGTGTTTTTTTTGTCCCCCTTCTATCCAAATACCACAACCCATTATGCCCGATGCCTGTTCCAAGCTTCCTTCCAGTTCTTCTCTTCTCAATTAGACAAATTCTCTCGGTCAAGAGTAATCCTACAATCCATGTGATCAACCAATGAGCTTAGGTATACTAGATTAACAAGAAAAGAGGGAGCGTATAAAGCTGATAACAATTTAATAGATGGAGTGCACTGGACTGTTCCCACTCCTCTCAGGCTGTAAGGTTCCATCGGTGGTTTGAATTATTTCTTTAAATGTGGACTGATATGGAGAATATGATATAAACTCAGTTGACATTCCGGTGACATGTCTAGATGCTCCTGAATCTAGTATCCAATTTGAGTTTGGGGTTGTGTCAGAAAAGTATTGGCAAAGTTGCCAAGAATGGTTGTTTTCTCCTCTTTGTGAATTTCCCTCGGTATTTCTTCTATTTGTAAGGCTAATTTCTCGAGCAGTTGCTCAATAGTTTGTTTCCCCCCATTATTCAAATTAAGCAAGGAAGTAAAATAATTTCAGAACAAACCTTAAAGCAATCAACTGAACCCTCAGAGACAACCTCTCCTCTTCACACCACCAATAAGCAAGCACCAAATCACCATAGAGTACTATATGTTTTCTTCCCAAACAGAGCAACTGCAAACAAACCACTCAATAGCAGCTCTTCTTCCTTAAATTTGTTCTCAGCCACACGATCAGCAAGCAAAGTGCACCAAGAAACCATGGCCAAATCCTCAATTCCTCTCCAATAGCGCACCCACCTCAGAAACCACCTGCACGAACAGCACCAACAGCGGCCTACACCCTGCAGCATGCTCAACTTCAGCAGCACCTCTCCCTTCTTCTTCTTCCTTTCCCAAACACACACAGCACCACGGGCTCACCTCCTTGCTGACCACAGCACACACAGGCCACAACTCTTCTTGCAAGCTGCCTCTGCTCAGCGCACGAGCTACCACCTGCGAACTCACTTCTGCCTTAGCTCACACACGACCCCCACTCGCAGCTCGCTGCCACACCGCTGCCGCACGCCTACTCGCGCGCCCTAGCCGCTGCGCACACCTCCACGGCGCCCCGCTAGGGTTCAGCTGCCGCCGGTCGCTAGGAGCTCAGCTCTGATACCATGAAGCAATCCAAGAGTTTTGCTGTGAACTTTCTAGAGCTAATCCTCATTCCAATCTCAGGTTACATATACAAGATACTTGGGCCTAATGGCCCCTAACACACACTAACATACAGCCCAACAGAAAGCTTCTGTTGGCATGGAATGAACATGGATTTCAGATATTTTATGCTTGATATCAATGTAGTCTAATACTTTATCTGAATTGCAGGATTTGAAATTCTGGCATTTCCTTGCAATCAATTTGGTGCACAAGAACCAGGGTCAAATCCACAGATAAAGCAGTTTGCTTGTACAAGGTTTAAAGCTGAATTTCCTATTTTTGACAAGGTATGTTAACTCCATTGAAAAAAGTAATTGGCTCAACATTTCCTGCCAGTTAATAGGATATGAATAAATGATGCATTTCTTGTTCTTGTATGTTCAATGGCAGGTTGATGTCAATGGACCTAACACAGCCCCTATTTATAAGTTTCTTAAGTCGAGTGCTGGAGGATTTTTGGGTGATCTGGTGAAATGGAATTTTGAGAAGTTCTTGGTGGACAAAAATGGCAAAGTCGTTGAGAGATACCCACCTACAACTTCACCATTCCAGATCGAGGTATAAGAATTTTGTTTCTCATCATAGCACCGTTGTTCTATTTTATTCACATGGCTTGCCAGGTTGAGCTCTCAAAATGAAACTTTTTTTGTACAACCTTAAAGATCAATGAAATAGTTAAAATCTATCAAGATGCATTGCAACCTTACTAACTCTAGTTATCAGTCTCTACTAAGACTCCCAACATATGCTCCTTTTTTTCCATATGTAACGACATTGAGTGGACAATAATGAGTTAACCTTTGTGGGCCTACCATGTATGCATATTTTTTGGAAGAAGTAAGAATGTTTTGCATATTTTTGTGTGCATCTAAGTAGTGATGGTGAGGTAAAATAATGGTTGCCAGATATTCTGCAAGTCTGTTTGAACCATGTCATGTGCTGTAATATATGTCAATGCCAATTTTTCCCATGCTGTAAAAATTCAATCCATATTTTTTTTCTGTTCCATGCAAATCTTCATCAGCTTTTAGTGAGAGTTGACATTACTAACAAGTCATTAAATCATTATTATATTATAAGAATTAATGGATACACCTTGGTGTGTTGGCGTCCACCTAAAAATCAACCTTTTCCAGGCCTTCAAAAATGTCCAACTGAACATTAGAGCACAAACTCCATGGTCTTAGAATAGTGTTGTGAAGCCTTTAGATATGCCTTTTTGCCCCAGAGCCCAGATGGCCAGAGGCTGCGTGTGGAGTTTGCATTAGCTATATTGGCTGTTTGCTTGAATGGAGTCCCAGAACCCAGGTGGCATTTGCTCATGATGGTCGATGGAATACAAGCTGCAATAGGATAAAATGGCTCAGAACTTCAGATGGTACTAACTGCAAAGGATTTATGCCTAAACTGTAGCCCATTTTGTAAAATACTCCCTTCGTTTTTTAATAGAAGATGCTGTTGACTTTTAGTTACATGACCATTCATTTAAAAAAATTTATATAAATATGTAAAAATATAAATTTTGTTTAAAATACATTTAATAATAAATCGAGTCACAACAAAATAACTTATAATTACGTTAGTTTTTTAAATATATAAAAATGTAAATTTTGTTTAAAATACCTTTAATAATTCACAACAAGATAACTAATAATTATGTTAGTTTTTTTATAAGACAAATGGTGATTAAAAGTCAACGACTAAGTATAAAGCCTTAGACCCATAGGGCTTGCTTTAGTATAAAAAATGTAACAAATTTGCAGTGCTAGGTGCATTTTCACATGTAATTGTGTTGTGTTACCGTCACAGAGTTGAAAGCCAGAGTCCATCAGTTTAAAGTCAAATTTTCCTATTATTGAATTGAGACTGTTTTACTTTCGGCCCATTTTCCTTCTATATTTCAGTGCCATGAAGATACTTTGCTAAATGTACTCATTACCTTCGAATTCTTTCATGTGCTTTCCATATAAAAGTTCCTGTATTTGGTTGAGTTGCACGTCCCTGAACCCTCTTGTGGTTATAATATTCCAAATCACTTCTGCCACTTCCCCGCTCATTATTTTGTTTAGTACATTGTGCATTTATGCCATTCCGCATTGCTCAATCTTTTTTATATGCATTTCTTGCAGAAGGACATCCAGAAACTCCTTGCGGCATAAGTACTAAAAGTCACACTTCAGCGAAGCTCTTCTGTAGATATGCCCTGCCTCATAAATAGAGTTTTTCTTGATAATATATCATCTTTTCTTCTTCTGTAAAATAACTCACCCATATATGTGCACGCGTATAGTTGTTACATGAGACCTTTAGAGTATCAAATGTGTAGGCTTTTTCCTCTCTCTGTAACTATTCCTGTTGCAGTTTTCTGCTTTTAGCGTCCTTTTTGTTCTATACTTCCGTGAAGTTGCATTATCAATGCGTTTGTTCTTGAATGTATTGTTATGGGTGCCATACATCATCATTTCTGCAATATGGTACGTTAGTACTCAGTTTTTTGTTGGACATTGAAATCATTGACACATAGGAGTATGTGACAGCGCTGGGATTACATTGTTATTTACTGCTTTTGATTCTTTATATATGTTTATATAGTTGTTTGTAATATGGGAACATTTCTGAATTCATAGGAAATTGAATTATTCCTACACTTGTAGTTGTTTCTGTGTTACATTTTAAATTTAAATGGTAGTAACTTGGTAAGGACGTAAAGTACACCTATAAAAAGTGTAATGCGTGGGATGATGCGCTTTCTTGCTCAAAGACAAAAAGGCATCGCTATTCCCATGCGTTGCGATTTTGTCCAATCACCTGATATGATCATTCCATTAATTAATCAATCACAGATTTGCCAATATCCAGCCTAATCCTTGAGTAAAACTTGGCGGCAAAAAGCATTGGCTGGTAGGACCCGATTACCGACTCTACAAACTTTCTATCCATCTCGTTATCATTCAAGATATTTTACGGTTCTTAAATAGATACCGATATAAACTGTCATTTATAGTGTTAAAATATGATATTTCTCAATGCCTTTTTTATGGTCATGAATATTTGATAGTAATGTAAGATTTGATTAAATTTTTAAAGCTTCAATCATTAATTATTTCTCAAATACTTAGTTTCAAAAATGGTATAATATCATAAATCTATTAATCTATTAGATTTTATATACTTATTTTAATATAAAATTGATAGGACTAAATCTTGTCAAATATTAACTACCAGAGTAAGTTTTATTAGTATTAGAAAGAAAAGATTGTTACTGTAACGTCATGATTTTCGTCCATTGAAAAATTATATTTTAATTAAAAACATATTTTCAAAAATTTGTCATTTCTTAAAACACCAAACCCAACCTCCTGACTTTGATTATTCTTTTTGTCCTTTCTTAAAATACCCTTAGTCCTCTAAAAATTCTTATGGTTATTTTTTTTATTTTGGAAATTTTAATAGTATCGATAAATAATTTCCTACTGTTTGAAAAATCTAAATTTTATTCTCGAACTTTGACCGTTCGACGAAAATATCCCTAACCCTTTTCTAGATCCTTAATTCATTTCCTCTCCAATTTATTTTTTTCTCCTGCGAGACGCATGCATGTACTCCATTTCATTCTCTACACTTCACCTCCTGCAAGTCAAAGTTATGTCCTCTAACTCTCATACTCTAAGCAACAGCCAACATACATCTATATTTCACCCATTATTTTCTATGGTCAACCATAAGCAGAAATAAGCAACAGCATGCACCACCATCCCATCTATGGGCAAAATAATGTCCTCTTTTCCCCCACAACACACCTAATGTAGTCGGCAAGCAAGCCACAAGCATGCACGCACACATTCCTCGCTCCATTTCTTTATACTCACACTGCCGAGGGTCAAATTGTGTTTCTCCCAATATCTATCTTCTCCCTCCAAGCAAGATACCCACTACTTCATCTCGCAGGTCAACTAGTGCTTCCTCAACACACTCACACTCTCACTCCAAGCAAGACATGCAGTAGAAAGGGAGCTATGGAGGGAGAGGAGGTGACAATGTTGAGCATGGCCATCCATTCTCATCATTGCATACCGCGGTGGTGCATCAAGTGGGCTATAAGAATTTCTAGAGCCTCGGATGATAGCTTCACCTTTCGCACACTACATTTTCACCACTTCGAGCCATCGTTGTCACCAACCCAAACCACCATGAGGGCTGCCATCATTGCGGCACTACGAAGGTAGCCACGTTTGTCAGTCTTCTTCTCCTCCTTTCTCTAGTAGCCACACTAACGCCACCCTATGCCTCGGTCGCCTCCGGCATCGCTGCCATCTAATCGTGCCGACGCCACCTCCTCTTCCCTCCGAGATCGCTCTAGCATCCTCCTAAGACTACGTGTTGCCGCGGCGTCCACCCATATCGGCGCCACCCCTCTCCACACCTGCGCTGCCCCCTACTCGTTGCCTATCATGCCACGTGCTCTGGCGCCCTTCCCACGTCACTCCTTCCACCTTCTCATACCGCACACCGCTCGGCCGTGCCTCCCACACGCACCCCTCCTGCTAGCGCCGTCCTTGACACCCTCTGTCCCACACGCGGTCCCATCGCCCGCTTCGGCCGCTACGAGCAACAATCGCGTGAGAAGAGGAAGAAAGAGGCGATGAGAAGAAAAGAGAAGAGAAGGAAGAGAAGAAAGAAGAGAAATGAAAAAATGAGAAAGAAAGAAAAAGAAAAGAAATATGACCTATGTGGGTCCCACTCTCACTCACTCTCGCTCTCAGTCCATGGTGGGCTCGGTCTACTATGAACCATCCACCTCGCCTCACTGTCATACGGGTCTCGACCCCACCCATTTTCAGCCACCCCATCCAAGTTTAGATCACATTCCTTTCCATTCCTCCATAGGCTAAAACCCACGAGCTAGGCTCACTAACATTTCCCTCATTCAATAAAAGTTTATTATACCTCTCTTTCTACATTATTTTTCTTTTTCAATTATAATAATCCTTTTTCCTGGTACAGAAATTAATTAATCCTCCAAAATTTATATCTGCTCCGATTGACTCCGTTTAATTTTCAATATTTTTCCTAAAATAGTAATCTACCCAGTAGCACTATTATTTATTTAGTGTTATTTTGTATTTTTAGGATTTTGTTCGGATTTCTTTCGTATCTCATGTACTTCGTCACTAGAGAATTTTTGGACGCCGATTCTAAATAATTTCTCGCCGACCAAGATCAAGACAAGCTACCCTGATCATATGCTCCTATATTATAAAATATTTTATTACAAATATACATATTTAGCGTACATATTAATTTATCTGGCTATCAGTCTATAAGCACATGACTGACGGACTTACCTACGAGTTACACTATTTCTGGTAGGACCCCGATAAACCGAATGTAAGTGTATATCTGCACCATACTTTATTTTATATTATAAATATATGTGCTGGATTGTCGTTATAGAAAATATGGATTGTGGAACATTTATAAAACTCGACTCTAGGAGTCTACGGCTTTAAAAAACAAAAAGATTTTATGGAAAAAATTGCAGCATGAATCCTCGTATGTGGTTTGATTTCATAGTAACGTGTAAGGACCAATTCCTTTGAAAAGTTTATCTGAGCATAAAATAGTATAACTACATGAGCAACATGAGATGCCCCTAAGTAGTTAAAATATTTGTGTCTTGCATATTAACAGTTAAGAATTAACGGGTTAGGGAGACAAAAGCATTCTCCAAAGATGAGGGTTTGTCTTAACCATAAAATACGGTTGGTGCTATACGACATGTCCTGAATAGATAAGGACATGGGATTGACCTGATACTTGGTTTTAAAGAGTGGTTCAACTATATGACATAAGATGTCTATGAGTTGGTTATGGAGAAACTTTGTAGTGAACTCTCGTTTGTTGGCTATATATTGGCTCACATGTACTAGATAAAACGGGATGTTCACGACGTGTGGGTAAAGCATACAACTTCTGCACAGTTTAGTTAAACTATTTAAACAGCTGTACCCACGGTTATGGGCGAATGTGATGTGTTTCTTATAGCGTAGATTTATTTTAAAAACATATTTGATAAATTGGTTTCTTAAATAGGAGTTGTTACCAGAGTACTTTATGACGAACAGTCAATCTTCGTGGTTGGAAACAGGTCTATGTGACCTGGGGTGTCGGTTGGTAGTATAGAGCTGAGATGACCAAGTTAGGATGTGGACCGAGAAGACCGAGTTGAGGCCGAGAAGGCCAAGTTTGGATTGGTAGGTCGAGAAGAATAGATCCAAAGCCAAGAAGGCTAGTTAACCATAAAACTTGGTTAACAGTTGATTTTAATAGAATATTAGTTTACGTTTTTGAAGGAGAAAAGAAATTAGTGAAGAAAAAGATGTTTTTAATTACTAAAATTTTCCTTTTCTACTTGAGTTGTTGTAAAAGCTACTCACGGATAGATCAAGTTAGAGTTTTGGTAAATATTTTAAATAATTGGTTTGTCAAATAAACCTGAACCTTCTTTTGTAGCTTGCACTTATATGTTTCCCATGATATGCAGAGTACAAAAATACTCATCTCTCCTTAGTTTAAGTTTATGTAGAAGATGAAAATTGGAGTTTCATCTCTAGGCCTAAACTATTGATTGTGGAGTGATGATGACCTTTGTTAAGTTTCACTGCTTTTATCTCTGATTAAATGTTGTAACTCATGGATTATCTAAAACTGTAACATAAAAATATATTATATTTATAATGTAGAAAATATTGTATTGATTTATTACGTTAATATTGGTATTAGCATAATAATACATATTTATTGTTACGGTAGCATAGTAGCGGGGTGTGACAGTCACTTAGGATACTTTATAGTTTTTTTTACTTTACCCTAAGATAATTATAAGCCATCCTTTGATTTGGATTATATTATTTTTCTACACCTAGTAGTACGTGTAGTGAAATTTCCAAGGGCTAAGATTTGAATTGAAATATATAACAACATAATAAATTTGCACATCATACATCAGGTTAAAAAAATTATATGAGTAGGTAAAGGTACCTTAGCAATGTTTAGAAAAATACCTTAAATACATATGAAAATCTACTGGTACCTGTAATACTGTAATAGAAGGTTTTTATGACCAATATGTAAGAACAATAAAACTGCCCCAAAACCAGCTATATATTGACATAGGTCATGGCCTTTCTTCAGCACTGGAAGCGAACTGGTCCCCATATCTAGAGTTCTACACTCTAAAGCAATTACTAGCAGGTTAGGCACTAATAACCTATTTTTGATTTGATCCATGCATGCATCCTCGTTGAGGCTCCTCATCATCCTCACCGCCATCGCCGTGGCTGCCAGCTCCGGCCCTGTTCCAGTTGCTTCCATTGCCGTGGGCTCGGACGCTGCCGGTGACCGCGCGGCGCTCTTCTCCTTCAGCTCCGGCGTCCATGGAAGCCTTTCCGACTGGGGCTCCCCTGCTGCCATGTGCAGCTAGACCGGCGTCAGCTGTGACCCTCACACTGACCGCGTGATTCGCCTGCTCCTTTCGAACTCTAACCTCACCGGCGTCATCTCCCCGGCGATCGGCAACCTCTCCATGCTCGAGAGGATGGAGCTCGACGGCAACCACCTCTACGGCGGCATCCCGCCGGAGCTCGGCACGCTGTCGCAGCTGAAGGAGCTGAACCTCTAAAACAACCTCTTTCATGGACCGATCCTGGAGACGTTTGGCATGTTAATATAATTGACGCTAGATAATCTCTATGGTTTATAACTACTCATATATATATATAGATAATCGTATACATAGAAGGTTACAAGTTTAACCAATAGCGATTAGAAGACGCAGCTCTATATAAATAATCTGTTACTAAATATAGATTACACACTTCTATATTTAACACATCCTCTCAATCTAGACAGAGGTAGACTAGGTTCAGATTGTGCCGTTAATTACAGTAGGAAATAACCTAGAGCGGCTTAGTCATAATATCGGCTAAGGATGAGATGAAGTGAACGTCGAGTTGACGAGAGGCAACACGTTCACGAACAAAATGATAATTAACCTCGACATGCTTCGTGTGACGATAAAATATGCGATTGGCAAAGAGATAAGTGGCACCAATGTTGTCACACCATAGGGACGGTGGCCGAAGCTGAGAGATCCTAAATTCCCTTAGCAACACTTGTATCAATATTACTTTAGCGGTAGCATTGACGATTGCCTTGTATTCAGCCTCTGTGGTCGAGCGAGAAACGATTGATTGTTTGCGAGAGCTCCAAGAAACAAGATTGCCACCAAAGAAAATGGCATAGCTACCTATACTGTACCGATCATCTGGGTTCCTGTCTCAATCGGCATCAGAGAACACACTTAGCAATGAAGACCTAGATTTAATGATGTATAGCCCCATATCAGACGTGGAATGAAGATAATGCAGTATATATTTTACTGCCGTCCAATAAGCCGTCGTTGGTGCTGACAGAAATTGGCATACCCGGTTGACAGAGAAGGAGATATCGGGGCAAGTGAAAGATAAATATTAGAGAGCCCCAACAATACTGCGATAGCGTGTAGTATTTTCAACTAAGAGAGGGTCGCCACTCTTTCAGAGTAACTTATTGTTGGGAAGTATATGTGTCAGAACATTATTAGAGGATGCCATATTTGTGCGCTGCAGCAGGTCTTGGATGTATTTGTGTTTTGTCAAGATGAGGCCAGTAGAAGTATAATGTACTTCAATGCCACGAAAATATCTAAGAGTGCTAAGATCTTTCACTGCAAACTTAGCTTCAAGTTGAATGAGTAGACGATCCGTAGCTAATGACGAAGAGCTCATAATAATAATATCATCCACATAGATGAGAATATACATCTAAATACCACCTTTGTTGAACATGAAAAGAGAAGCATCAGCCTTAGAAGCCTAAAACCTCAGTTGTAATAGTTTGTTACTAAGATGAGAAAACTAGACACGTGGTGTTTGTTTAAGGCCATATAATGTCCAACTTGCAAAGATAAGTAGGATAAGTCGAGTCAACAAAACCAGGTAGTTGTTTCATATAAACGTCCTCTTAAAGATGGCCATGTAAGAATGCATTTTGAATATCAATCTATCGAAGAAACCAACCACGAGAGACTGCAAGAGACAATAAGACTCAAATAGTGGTAGGTTTCACTACCAGGCTGAATGTATCATCATAATCAACTCCATACTGCTGCTTGAAGCCCTTGGCGACCAATCGTGCTTTATAGCGATCAACGGAGCCATCAGCTTTATGCTTAAGTTTAAAAATTCACTTGCAATCAATTACATTAAGACCGGCACATAGAGAAACCAGATGACAAGTCTTGTTCTTGACAAGGGCTTAAAATTCATCATTCATTGCTGACCTTCAAAGGGGGTGTGTCATAGCAGTAACATGCGATGTAGGCTCTGCATCTAAAGTCCGTATGGCAGAATAAGTAACCATATCGTCGGTACGAACCTTGGGTTTCTTGATGTTGTGGCTTATGCGCGTCCTGTACTTGTGGGCAGGAGGATCTGGTGCAGGAACATCTGAGTGGTGTATGGCCTTAGGTCGGACGCTTGGTGACGAAGTTTGTCGCGATGCTGGTGATGATGGGCCGGCAAATGACAGCCCAGCCGCAGCCTCTGTGCTTGCCGTAGGGGACACGAGAGAGGTAGGCGGAGACTCCGATGTAGGCAGGTCAGCGTCAAGCGCTGCATGCGGAGCGCTTGCCTCAGGTGAAGAAGTGGGCGCAGGGAATGTCGGCGCCAATCCTGATGAGGTTTTAGGCATCCTAGGATCTGCTGCATGTTGAGGGGCTACATTCACATGATTAGCAGGAAACATATGCATAACGTAATTGTTCAAATTAAAACTACCACTGTCCTGATTAGATGCAACATTGGATGAAGGATAAGTAAAGAAAGGAAAAATTGTTTCATCAAATATAATGTCATGGGACACATAAACACGTCCGGAATCCATATCGAGACATTTGTATCCCTTGTGAAGACCATTATATCCCCAAAACACACAGACTTTGGATCGAAAGGAAAGTTTGTGCTGGTTATAGGGTCACAAATTGGACTAACATGCGCAACCAAATATACGGAGAAGGGAATAATTCGGTGGAGTTTTGAGGAGGCGTTCTAGAGGGCATAGATTATCAAGGACTCGAGTGGACAATCTATTGATGAGATAAGTGGTTGTGAGGAAGACCTCGTCCTAAAATTTAATCGATATGGAGGCATGAGCTAGTAGAGCAAGACCAGTTTCAATTATATGACGATGCTTGCGTTCAACCTATCCATTTTGTTGGTGAGTATGTGGACAGGAAACACGATGGGCTATGCTAAGGGATTGGAAAAATTGAGTATAAAGTTTTTGATACTCCCCGCCCCAATCGGATTGGACGCATTTAATTTTAGTATCAAGGATACATTCTACATGTGCTTGAAATTGCAAGAAAATGCGTTGAGCCTCAGTGCGGTCATGCATCAAATATATCCATGTAAATTTACTAAAATCATCGATAAAACTTATGTAGTATTTGTATCCATCAACAGACTTGGGGGCAGGGCCCACACATCTAAAAAAACAAGTTTAAGAGACGATGTAGAACGATGAATGGCATGAGTATAGGGGAGTTGATGAATCTTGTCTAATTGACATGCATAACAAACTGAGTGACTCGACTCCTTGATATATGGGAGATTATTCAAACTCAAAATAAACCGCATGACTGGGATAAAGGGGTGGTCAAGACAAGCATGCCACTGATCTGTGGATGCCTTGACATTGACAAGTGCTTGTTTGAAGAATTCAATATCGGATGGCTTTATGAGATAGAGGCCGAATTCACACTTTCCTTCTAGGAGCACTTGTTTCATTGCTTGATCCTTTACAAGAAAATGATAGGGATGGAATTCAAAAAATATATTATTGTCACGTGATAGTTTATGAACTGAAAGGAGGTGTTTAGAGATATTAGGTATGTGTATAATATTATGTAAGTCAAGAGGATGTGTAGCAGTTTTAAGAGAACAAGAATCAATATGCATAATTTACAAACATGTCCTGTTACCAACTTAAACCGTTTCTCCACCATGGTATTGTTCACGCAAGGCTAGGCAATCCAGATTACTGGTTATGTGATCGGTAGCCCCTATGTCAGCGTACCAGTTGGTGTCAACCTTGTAGGATGAAGTAGCAGCCACCGTAGTATAGGGTTGTTCCTCCTGGTAAGACTTATCCATACGATGCCAACATTTAATGGCAGTGTGACCTATACGACTGCAGATCTAACAAGGAGGGGTGCCACGTCCATGTCCCTGGGGCGGAGGACCGTCACGTCCACGGCCTTGGGCGTGGCCAGGGGAACCGTCATGGCCATGGCCCCGCTGCTGCCCACCTCGGTCGATGAAGTTGGCTGGCGCGCCGATGTTGAGGCAAGTCTTCACCTGGTATTGCAATTGACGCGCCTCAAATACTAGCAGATGTGAGTAGATGATGTCGATCGTGAGGGGCTCACTCTTTGTCATCATAGATGTGACGAACGGATCATAATCTAGGAGAAAACCCGCTAGGAGGAGATAGGCAATGATCTCGTCATCACGAAGAGGAGCATCAGCCGCAGCCAGTTCGGAGGCCAGACTCTTGATCTTGCAAAAGTAATTGGTAGCAGAGAGGTCGCACTTCTTGGTTGTAGCAAGGTCGACACGCACTTGGACAATGTGTGTACGCGTGGCGGTGGAGAACATGCGCTGAAAAGTGTTCCAGACTTCTTTGGATGTGGCCACAGACACCACGTTCTGAAGGATGTCTTCAGTCATCGATGAGAGAAGACCACTTAGTAGTTGTTGATCTTTATCATAGCATAGGTAATATTTTAGGTTAGACACGAGCTCGACACTATCAGCCGTCAATGAAGTAATCTACTGGGAAGGCGCGGTCATGGATCTATCGATGAAGCCTATAAGCTTTGTACTCTGTAGATACGGGAGAAGCTGGTTGCGCCATAATATATAGTTTGTTTTATTGAGTCGGATGGTGACAGCATGATGAATTGGTATAAGGGTAAAAGTAGTAGCAGAGGAGAGGCTGGAAGTAGAGGCGGAGGTGGTGGAGGAGGATGTAGAAGATGATGTCGACATTGATTTAGAGAAAAAATACTAGCTCTGATACTATATTAATATAATTGACGTTAGATAACCTCTATGAGTCATAACCACTCATATATATAGAGGATCGCATATATGGAAGGTTACGCATATATATAAGGTTACACATATAAGTAAGTTTACAAACATAACTAACGGCAATCAGGAGACACAGCTCCAAATATAGATGATCTCTTACTAAATATAGATTACACACTTCTATATTTAATATGACAGTCCAGCGAACATCACCTATCTTACCCTTGACGGCAAGAACAATAATAATTGTAGAAGAAAAAAATTAAAATTTAATACTTTTTCTTAATCACAAAAAGTTTTTAGTTTTTAATATAAACAACATATCATTTCATTATAACTATAAAGTCCTAACTTAGAAATTTTATAAAATAAATTAGATAAAATTTACAAACAAAGAAATCACTACTTTTAAATCTTGAGATATTAACGAAACAAAATTAATTAATAAAAAGATTGACCAGAATTAATTAAACCCTAAATAATTAATAACATGAAATCTAAAAATAATTAACCGATTAAAATTTTCAAAAAAGCTAAATTTTATATCAAAGAAATCAATTCGAGAAAATAAATTAATCTAAAATCAGGTATAAAAAGAGAGATTAATTACCATACAAATCTTCAACAAACTTTACCTTTATTAACTGTACTTACAAAATTTACGCAAAAACTCTTTTAATTTTCTATGTCAAAATCTATAACATCTTACCCTCTATTTATAGAAAAAAATCTAAAAGAAAAATATCTAAATACCCTTGAGATTTCGTAACTATTGCGCTGTTTATTTTTAGCCGTCGAATCTAAAACGAACGCTCTAGATTACGCCACGTCACATGTTACATAGAGAAAAAATCCGACTCGGTCACTATTCTCATGCCTCCATACCAATCCAATGTTGACACATGTCCTCCTAGATTTTCTTTGCTCACATGCACCTGTGCGTCTCGCTGGCTCACTAGCCTCACCTATTAGCCTCTACGCTATCGTCATGTGCGCGCTCGCGCTCGCTGACTCCTTATCAACCTTACCTCTCACCACCAGGTAGTCACTGCGTCGTGGCCTATAGGATCGTCTCCACGTGCAGTTGCTGCTGGTCCATGCTGATTACTATGCATCTAGCCAATCGAAATTTTAGTCAATTAATGTTGCAAATTTTGAAAATAAAATTCTCAATTTCCATCCAAAATTCCTTCAAATTTCATTGATTTTTTTCATCTATTTTTTATATTTAATAACTATACACAAATAAAAAATATTCTTAAGTACAGATTTTTACAACGTGACCTATGTCAACGCATACACATACTCATCATATATTTTTTATAAATAATTTTAAATATGAATTAATTAAATAATATCATTTTTAATATAAATTAATTTTTCCAATTACAATATAAATTATCTTATCAATTTTTCTTAAATCAATTTTTTATTATTATTATTTAACACCTTCTGCAACTGCTCCGGCTTGACCATCCTCGGGATGAGCTCCAACTCCCTCACCAGCGAGATCCCTCCCCAGCCGCGATGCTGCCTCCCGGAGCTGACGGAGCTCAACATATTCGGCAACAGGCTGACCGGCGTGATCCCGCCGGCGCTGTCGAACTGCACGAAGCTGCAGTGACTGTCCCTGAACAACAACTCCCTCTCCGGCGAGCTGCAGCCGGAGATGTTCAGCAACATGCCGGACCTCGTCTTCCTCCACCTCTCACACAACCATTTCTCCAGCAACGATGGGAACACCAACCTTGAGCCGTTCTTATCCTCTCTCGTGAACTGCACCAGCTTGCTAGAGCTCGAAGTCTCCTCGAACGGCGTCCGCGGAGAGATCCCGTCGGTCATCGGCGACGTGTCATCAGCCATTATCTCCTTGCTCCTCTTGAGTGAGAACAAACTCACCGGTGCAATTCCTGCGACCATCGGAAACGTCCTCAACCTGACACGATTGCGCTTGTTTGACAACATGCTGGAAGGGCCAATCCCGCTGGAGATATTCCGGTTGCCACAGCTCGGCCGACTAGACCTGTCGAACAATCGGATCATCGGCGAAATACCGAGATCCGTCGGTGAAAGCCAACATTTGGATACCATTAACCTATCTCAGAATAGGCTGCAAGGAACAATACCAGAGTCGCTATCCAATCTAAGTTATTTGGAGCAACCTTTTCTTCACCACAACATGCTGTCAGGAACCATACCACCTGGCCTCACATGCAGCATGAAATTGGACTTTCAGAGATTACAGCGCTAAGTAGCTTCAAAGTGAGTCTCAACCTCTCCAACAATCTCTTGGATGGACCCCTGTCATTGGAGATTGGCAAGATGGAGATGACCAATGCTCTTGATCTCTCCATGAACAACCTCTCCGGTGCGCTTCCGACGCCGATCATCGGCTGCATCGCGCTCAAGTACCTCAATCTATCAAGAAATTCATTGGAAGGCAGCTTGCCAACGTCCATTGGCAACTTACCAAACCTCCATGTCCTTGATGTCTCCTTCAATGGACTCACCGGCGTTCTTCCTCCGTCTTTGCAAGCGTCAACGGCGCTCCAGTATGCCAACTTCTCCTACAATAAGTTCTCCGGTGAGGTGTCCGGTGAATGGGGCATTCGCGAACCTCACCGATGACTCGTTCGTCGGTAATCCTGTCCTATACGGGCCTATTGCCGGAATGTCTCGATGCGACCGCAGGAGGCATACCTCTCCTGTACTGCATAGTCGTCGTCGTTGTCCCTGTCGCCATCGTTGCAGGTGTTTCAGCCATGGCGTTGACACGATTGAAGTTGACAACAACCTCAATAAGTCCACATCTAAGCAACGCCGACGCCATGGACGAGAAGAACGCCTAGCATCCGAGGATCTCACACCGTGAGCTCGTCGACGCGACCGACGGCTTCTCGGAGGCGAACCTGATCGGCAAAGGAGGGTACGGACATGTCTACAGGGGCGTTCTCCATGACGGCGTGGTGGTCGCCGTGAAGGTGCTTCACCTGCAGGGCGACGGCGGCTGCGGCGGCGATTATGCCATCGCCGGCAGCTTCGAGAGGGAGTGCCGGATGCTGAGGAGCATCCGGCACCGGAACCTCATCCGCGTGATCACGGCGTGCAGCACGCCGGACTTCAAGGCGGTGGTGCTCCCGTTCATGCCGAACGGCAGCCTCGACGGTCTCATCCACCCACCTCCCGGCGGCGCCGGCGACAAGGCAGACGCCAAGCGGCGCCTGAACCTGGAGCTGCTGCTTAGCATCGCCAGTAACGTCGCCGACGGGATGGCGTACCTGCACCACCACGCCCCGTTCAAGATCGTGCACTGCGACCTCAAGCCGAGCAACGTCCTCCTCGACGACGACATGACGGCCATCGTCTCCGACTTCGGCGTCTTGAAGCTGGTGGTGAAGGAGGTCACCAAAGATCCAAACACCATTGACGACGACGCATCGTCCACTCCTCCATGCAGCTCCATCACTCGATTGTTACAAGGCTCCGTTGGTTACATCGCCCCTGGTAAGCAATCCGGCAGCTTTTCACATGGAACCGTTCAATTCACATAAAATTCCACGTAAATTCTACGTAGAATTTCACAGGAAACAGTTCGATTCAAGTAGGAATCAAGAAAATTCCCAAGTTCCAAACCAGGCCTTATATTCTTTGATCCCTTGAATTCTCGATGCAGAGTATGGATTGGGGGGCAAACCGTCGACACAGGGTGACGTGTACAGCTTCGGGGTGATGCTAATGGAGATGATCACCGGCAAGCGACCGACGGACGTGATCGCGGAGGAGGGGCACAGCCTGCACGACTGGGTCAAGAGCCTTTTGCTGGACGATGTTGGCGGCATCTCGACGGCGACGATGCTGCGACATGAGACGCATGTCGTGGTGGAGCTCCTTGAGCTCGGCGTTGCGTGCTCGCAGGTCGTGCCGGCGATGAGGCCCAGCATGGACGACATGGCGCAGGAGATCGCTTGCCTCAAGGATGGTGCTTGGAGGAAGTGTGGAGAGGATGACGACGACCGCTGCTCCGATCCAAGAAACACCAGTAGTACTCCTGCTTCATTGCTTCCGTTTGCTTTTAGGTTGTCAAAAGGAAATGTCTAATTTCCACATATATATTTGGCATTTTTTTTTCTTTTTATTCAGGGTTAAGGAGCTTAGAATACTGTGCTTGCACATAGTTTTTCTTGAAAAAAATCTTTTTGATAATGTCTTGTTTTTCGCCAAGGCGCAAAAGCTTTGCACGACAACATATTAGGAGAAGATTAAGCATGTTTACACGAGTGACGCGCCACAGCTGTCACTAGACAGAGAGCTAACGGCAGAAAAGGAAAAACACGGGAGAGCTGAAACTAAAAGAAGAAAACGCCTAGACAGGAACTAGGGCGGGTAGGAAGGAGACGGTGAGCTCGACGCAGCCCGGGACTCCGTCGGCAACGGAGTCCTTCTTGCACGATCCGCTCCACCACCATTGGCACTGGTGATGGCGAACCGTCGAAGACGCGAACATTTCTTTCCTTGCAGAGGTGCCAAGAGACAAGGAGGATGAGGGAGTCGAAGCCCTTTCTATTCCGCTTGTGAAGACGACTCCGCGAGAGCTGCCACCAATCCTGGAGCACTGAATGACAGCTGGGTGACGGCTCCGATAAGCTGGCTAGGCCAAGCACCTTGCACCAAACATGCCAGGCAAAAACACAGTCCATCAGAATGTGCCCAACAGTCTCCTGCTTCTGTGCGCAGAAGGGGCACATCGAGTGGCTACCCCATTCCATGTCTGAGCATTCGGTTAACCATCCAGCATCGACGCTACAGCTATACTGTCTTGTGCCTGTGCTGTGTTTAAATTTAGCATTCTTTTTTGAAATTTTATGTTTGTGTAGTGGCTTATATCATTATAATGTTTGTGTACTGGCTTATAATTATAATCTATATTATCAAATTTTATGATTTTTTTTACAAATATTTAGATCACATGCATACACCTAGGTGTAAAAAAAAACTTTTTGGTCGGTCCTATGGATAAGTTGACAGACTCAAGCCTGAAGCATTCCACAATGACAAGTGCCTTGAAATGTTATAATTTGTTTTTCTTTCAGCAACGTTGTAAAAGATGTTATTGTCTGAACTTTTGCTGTAGTAGTGCTAATTGAACTTGAGATCCTGCAGTGCTTTGGTCAATGGTCAGTAGTGAGTTGCTCTTTCATCATATATATAGTTTAAATCGAAAAGTGAAATCGCCATTAGAGAACAAAGAACTCAAAAGAATTTGAACAAACTAAATTAACACTGACTTGTCACGAACACAGAAGTTCAAACTTCTTTTTGTAGACACTCTCTTTTACTACTATGTTACACAACGAATCGATACTTTGTTTTGCCTTTCATTAACTCGATTAAACAAGATAATTTTTTAACAAAAATATATGTGCATCATGTTACAACTCAAAAGCACATCAAAATGTCCTAAAATATGAGCTAGATTTTAAGGATAAAAATGTGCAGTGCATGCAGCTTGTATTGTACTACATCCTGAATCTTTTTCGGCCATGGCATTAAGAAGTCAGAAAGACGAATCAGAGGTGGAGCACGACCGCTCGCTCGCCGTCATCGTCACCGACGGCGCCACCGCCGCCATCCTCGTCGCGGCAACTACGCCGCCGCCGTGGCCGTGCTTGGCGAGGTCCTCCTTGAGGAGGGCAACCTCGTGGCACACCTCCACCATGGTTGGCCGCGCCGACGGCGAGTGCTGCGTGCACGCGAGCCCGAGGTCGATCAGCTCGGCCACGACGTCGTAGCCCACGGAGGCGCCGTCCACCGCCTCCGCCGCCGCCGTGTCAGTCAGCCACGACCGCGCCACCACGGCGGCGACGTCGTGTGGGTAGTGGTGCATGACCCAGTCGTGCAGCGTGAGGCCCTCGTGGAAGATGACTTCCGTTGGCCTCTTCCCGGTGATCAGCTCAAGAATCATCACGCCGAAGCTGTACACGTCGCCCTGTGGAGAAGGATGGCCTCCTAATCCATACTCTAATCACAAAATTAAGCACGTAATTAGTGCAAAGATTAGTACTAACATAAAAAAGATTAGTGTAAATTTTGTGATGGTTAGCTTGGCTGATTAGTTAAAGTACATGGTGCAATGTAGCCGACTGAACCCTGTAACAATCCGGTGATGGAGTTGCAAGGATCAGCTGAGGCGGCGGTGATGCTACCGGAGTTGGTGGTGTCGATGGTGTTGACGTTCTTGACCAACTTGGCGATGCCGAAGTTGGCGACGACAGCCGTCATGTCGTCGTCGAGGAGGACGTTGCTCGGCTTGAGGTCGCAGTGCACAACGCGAACGGGCGCGTAGTGGTGCAGGTAGGCGAGCCCCTCGGCAACGTCGATGGCGACGTCGACGAGCCGGGCTAGGTCGAGGCCGCGTCCCGGGCGGCCGTCGTGCGGGTAGAGGCGACTCTCGAGGTTGCCGTTGCGCATGAGGGGGAGAACGAGCGCGTGGAAGTCCGGCTGGCTGCACGTGGTGACCACGCGCACCAGGTTGCGGTGGCGCGTCCGCCGCAGCACCTCGCACTCCCGCTTGAAGCTCCGGGAGACCTCGCTGCCGCTCTTTGGGTCGAGCACCTTGACGGCGACGCGCGTGCCGTCCCGGAGCGTCCCCTCGTAGACGCGCCCGAACCGCCCGGCGCCGATGAGGCTCGATTGCTCGAAGCCGCCCGTCGCCTCGAAAAGCTCCCGGTGCGAGATCCTCGGGTGGTCCCTCTCGCCCGTCTCGTCACCGGAGCCGGCGAGCAGCATAGACCGACGCGCGTCTCGCCTCACTTCCTCTCTCGCCGCCGCACGGCACGCGACGACGCCGAGAATAGCCAATGTGAAGCCAACCACCGCGATAACAATCGGCAGCACCACGCGCCGGTCATGAAGCACGCGTCGCTTCTCACCGCCGCCGCCGCATCGAACCATGCCAGGCCTCACCCCGCACAGCCCATCGTCGCCGAGGAACGCGTCGGCGGGGAAGCTCGCGAAGGCGCCATCACCCGGCACCTCGCCGGAGAACCCATCCCGCCGCAACGACGCCGCCGTTCCCAAGGATGGAGGCAGAGCCCCAGAGAGGCCATTGTAGGACACGTCAAGAACCTGCAAGAACGGCAGCGCGGCGACGGTGTCGGGGAGGCCGCCCTCCAGCGCGTTGCCGGAGAGGTTGACGTACTCGAGCGCGACGCAGCTGCAGAGCTGCGGCGGGATGTCACCGGAGAGCCGGTTCGACGACAAGTTGAGCACCTGCAGCATCACCATTTTGCCGATGGTCGCCGAGATCGTCCCTTCTAATAAATTACTCGAAAGATTCAGATAGAGCAATCCACCCAGCTCTGACAAATCTTCAGGGATCTTGCCTCGCAGCATGTTGTGAGAGAGATCAAAATTCTGCAGGTTCACGCATTGCGCGAGGCTGGGAGGGATGATTCCGGCGAGGTGGTTGTGGTGCAAGACGAGCTCTCGGAGCTGGGTGAGGTTGGAGAGCGTGGCCGGGATGTCGCCGATGAGCCGGTTGCTCGAGAGGTCGACGAGACCCAACCGCGGGATCGCGCCGAGCGACGGCGGGATCTCTCCTGAGAGCATGTTGTCTGAGAGGTACAGCCGCTCGAGCCGCCGCATGCCAGCGATGGCCGGCGGGATGGAGCCGTTGAGGTGGTTGTGAGACAGGTTGAGAACCGTGAGGTTGGGGAGGTTGGAGAGGTTCGCTGGTATTGGGCCGAAGATGCTGTTGTACTCGAGGTGGAGCTGCGTGAGGCCGGGGCTGAGGCGGCCTACGAGCGGCGGGATCACGCCGGCGAGCTCATTGCCGGCGACGCCGAGCTCCGTCAGGTTGGTGCAATTGGTCAGGGAAGCAAAGAAAGGCTCAAGGTTGGTATTGTTCTCTGGACTCTTGAGGTAGTTGAACGACAGGTACAAAAGCTCCAAGCTCCTCATGTTGCCGAACATGTCGGCGGCGAGCTCGCCGGAGAGGTAATTCGACTCCAACAGCAGCCATTTGAGCTTCGTCGAGTTCGACAGCGAGCGGGGGATCCGGCCGATGAGGTTGTTCGACCACAAGACGAGGAACATCAGGTTGGGGAGCGAGCAATCTATGGGGATCTCGCCGTCGAGTGAGTTGGAGGAGAGGTCAATGTACTGCAAGGAGGAGATGTTGCAGAGGATGGCCGGCGGGATGTGGCCGGAGAAGTTGTTCCCGCCAAGGTTGAGGTAACTCAAGTTCGATATGCGTGTGAGCTCCACCGGAATAGCCCCCTCCAAGAGATTGTTACCAAGGCTGAGCTGTTGCAGCTTAGAGAGGTTGCCGAGCTCCGGCGGTACTTCGCCGGTGAAGAGGTTACCGGAGAGATCAAGTGAATTTAGGCTAGAGAGGTTTCCAAGCTCAGCCGGGATTCTCCCAGCGAAGGTGTTCGCTGATATGTCTAGCAAGGTGAGTCGGAAGAGGTTTCCAAGCTCCAGTGGAACTCTTCCGGTGAAGAGGTTCCCAGAGAGGTTGAGTATACTGAGGTGGGAGAGGTTACTGAGCGCGGGAGAGACCTCACCGGAGAGCATCAGGTCTCGTAGCATCAGCTTCACGACACGCTGTCTCGATGCGTCGCAATAGACACCGGTCCAGTTGCACACATTGGGGGATCCCCAATTGGCGAGCGCTCCATTGGGGTCGTTAGACACACCGGACTTGAAGGGCAGAAGCGCGGAATGGTCATTCGACCCAAGAGCCGGTATTGTGCCGTCGAGGAGGAAGAAGAGGAAGATGATGATGAAGAAGAAGACGACGGAGATGGGCACGGGCGCCATGGGAAGAGCATGTGGTGCTCGACCTCAAGGCATTGGGTGCAAATGCTCCAGTGATAACAACGTTTGCTACACCGCTGGGAACTTTAAAGGAGGGAAAGGAGGGGACGAGGCTGCCTAACTGCCGTTTGGGCTTATTAGCTCTAGCCGCAGCCGTTACACCTTGGCGCCAAGTTTTGACTTTGCGCACCTAGGACACGTGGCACAGCGTGAATGGGCCCAATATCTCCAGTGTCTCATTGGACTTGGGACCCGCTAGTGTGAATACACATCTCTGGTTTGATCATATAATTGATTAGGGATGTAAATGGTTAATTAAAGAATTGGTTAAAAATTGACAGTGGGTTAGACAGGGTGATTTAAAGTGCTAGCAGCGTGTGATCATCTATGCGTGCGTACAAAAGGTACGGTGCGTGCGAGCGCCATGGGTCCCGCCAGAAAGTTGCACGTTTACATGGCAAAATAGCCCTAGGTTGATATGAGAAGCAACTGACGAGAATATATAGATACCGGGGTTTCTAGTTTGTGGTTACTAATCATTTGTACAAAATGAAATTTGCGGTTATTAAGTTCTACGATCTGAATAAAGAATTTGAATTGTTAGAAAACTCTCTAAACAGGGCGTAAGACTAATTACCAATAGGTTGTGCTGCTATATGTCAATTAAGGCCCCATTTGATATTTTGGATTTTCGTGATTATATTTTTCAATCTGAACGGTACGTTTTAGTACTAAAATTTTCTATATAGATTTTTTTTATCTGAATAAAATTTTAATTTTTTATAGTTATTAAATTATTTGTTTATATCCTTAAATAACTCTCACAAAAATCATGATTTAATATCAGCCATCTCAAACGAGTCTAATTAGCTAGCTTTTGACTTATATGCGCGCGTGTTCGTGTTTATGGTGTGGACCGGCCAGCATTGCTCACAAAGCTAGTAGGCCTGTTAATTATTAGCTATAGGTTACCTTTGGGGATCTAGGGCTAACTCTTAATTTACTTTAACACTGTTTTTCCAAGTAAGAACAGGGTCAAAGCGGCACACTTTTTTTTCTAGTGAAGTGGCACAGATTGTTAATGTCAAACCTGCTCTAAATATGCTTGCATATCATACATTGTGTAGATGCTTGTTAATGTCTACAAAACAGCCAAAATTTTAGTTGATACATACTAACTAATATTGTTTTAAGAAGTTATACTAATCATGTCCAATGCTTCTCATGTTGTTGTGAATATGAAAATTTATAATTAAGAAGAAGCATTAAGCCTTGAATAACTCTAGCTAATTCCAAATTGGAAGTTAAGAAGATAAGTCATGGAAAGGAAACACTAAAGGTACTATCATCTGATTCAGATCATTCATCCACTAGAGACCAATTTTTAATCCAATTTCTAAAAAAAAAAGATGGATGGCACTCTGAAATGGTTGGTGTGTAACCTGTTTTTTTTTTGTCTGCATTTTTGGTTTGCAAAGAAAAGCTAGTAAAACAGCATCTTTTGTATGAGAAAGAAGAGCAGACAAATAAATCAAATGCGTCATATTGGCAGTTTGGTACGCAATTGCAACCTGAAGAAGTCACGGATCACCTTTATCTATCTAGTTACCATCACATCAATCTTTGCTTATTGCTGATCTGCCTGCAAGACTGCAACAGCGATTCTAATTTATACTCCATGTATGTACAAATATAAGCAATCCCAAGCGTTTCAAATTTATCCATAAATATAAGTATTTTAGAATATTTGTCCAACCAATCATCTCTTATTTATTTTTTTATTTTATCTTAGCTATCTTTCTACTCTTATACATCCCTCATTTAATTAGGGACATCAAAGTTTTTTCTCAATATTAATCTCTATTAAATAGTCTAAAAATATTTATATTTGTTAGGGAGTACTATCTTATGCATAGTCTGTCATGTGTGCTTGCCCATAATATTGTTCAGATCTTTAAGGTTCCTTGACACCATACGTCAATGCAATGCACTGTTCCTGAGATCATCTTGTATTCCTACCATTTTTCATGTATTCTTATCATTGACCATGTAGCTTCGCCTTTCTTTCGATTAAGTTACTGATATGATGCAAGATCACTAGTAAGAGTAAGTCTGAACATATATACACAAGATCACACTTTCACTGCATTGCCTTACCCTTATGCAGCTTACAATATCCTGATATATAGCTTTTTGAAAGTCTGACTACTCTCACGGATGCAGAACAGTTGCAAAGTGGTCACTAGGGTTTATATATTCAGGTCAAAACCCCACAACACTAGCTAGTAAAACCTAAAATGTTTCAGGTAACAATCTTTAATTCATATCTTTCAGAAACAATCTTTAGTTCATGAGTAAAACCAGTATACAGTGTGTCAGTCGCTTTCTGCTAATCCTGAATCTGACTAAAAGCTAGCAGGCGTGCTAATTGAAAAGCCTAAAGAAATCTGACAGATTAGCATGGAAGTTCTTGTCAAATCCAGAACAACATTAAACTACATTGCTAGGTGCTTAATTGGAAGACAGCATGATGATATCATCAGATGCATCGAACAGTGCCGACTTTTGAATCATTTGTATTTGTTTATGTTTGAACGTTAACACCTGAATAATGACCTAACTGATCGAGATCATTTTCTCTTCCTTGTTCCGTTCTTCTTCCCATTGCATGCATGGCCGGCTGCTAATGGAGTCCGACATGTTTGCAGCATGAACAGATTAATCGAGTGCATCTTCCATTGATCGAATTAACATCACAAAGAATTAGCAGCACTAGTTAGTAGGCGATCCCCTAACCATCCAATTAACCAATATACTAATCATTAATTCACTACCAGGCAGAGAGATACGAGAGCTGAAATGCGCCACGAGAAGGAAGCACTAATCCTTCTCTCAATAATTAACAATGGCGAGAGGATGCGACGAGAAGTTTCTCGTGGTTAATTAGGTGTTAATTAATTGGAGAACAGAGAGTCTTTGGTCGTGGACAACGACCGGCCATCGTCGTCGGCGGTGGTGGCGGCGTGCCTCTTGAGATCTTCCATGAGCAATGTGATCTCGTGGCAGACGTCCACCATGTTCGGCCGCAGCGCCGGCGAGTGCTGCGTGCACACGAGCCCGAGCTCGATCAGTTCTTCGACCACAACGTCGGCCACCGCCGCCGGTGACGACGTCGGCGGCTGCGCCTCCCGCCACGGCGAGTGCGCGACGACGGCGGCGACGTCGTGCGGGTAGTGGCGCCTGACCCAGTCGTGCAGAGTGAGCCCCTCGTGGAAGATGACATCGGTTGGCCTCTTCCCGGTGATCAGCTCAAGTATCATCACGCCGAAGCTGTACACGTCGCCCTGTGGAGAAGGATGGCCTCCTAATCCATACTCTTGTCACGAAATTAGCAAAAAATTAGTACGAAGATGATGAGATTAGTGCAAATTAATTGCAAAAGTTGTGTGAATGGATGCATGCATGCATGCATGTGACCTACGTACCAGGTGCGATGTATCCGACTGAACCTTGCAAGAGTCCGGTGATGGAGTTGCATGGAGCGGACTCGTCGCTCGTGCTGCTGACGCCGCCTCCGACGGCGGCGTCGGCGCCGGAGATGAGCTTGGCGATGCCGAAGTCGGCGATCACGGCGCGCATGTCGTCGTCGAGGAGGACGTTGCTCGGCTTGAGGTCGCAGTGCACCACCCTGACCGGCGCGTAGTGGTGCAGGTAGGCGAGCCCCTCCGCGACGTCGCTCACGATGCTCATGAGCCGGCCGAAGTCTAGCCCACCGGCGGCGGCGTTTTCGCCGTGGTCGCCACCGTGTTGCGGCGGATAGAGGTGGCCCTCGAGGCTGCCGTGCGGCATCAGTGGCAGCACGAGGGCGTGGAAGGTAGCCGTGCTGCAGGTGGTGATCACCCTCACGAGGTTCTTGTGGCGCGTTCGCCGGAGCACCTCGCACTCCCGCTTGAAGCTCCCGGAGACCTCGCCGCCGCCCTTCGGGTCGAGCACCTTGACGGCGACACGCACGCCGTCGCGGAGCGTCCCGTCGTAGACGCGCCCGAACCTGCCGGCGCCGATCAGGCTCGACTGGACAAAGCCGCCGGTGGCCTCGGCGAGCTCCCGGTACGATATCCTCGGGTGCTCCCTCTCCGCCTGGTCCTCGACGTCGACGAGGCGGATAGACTGCCGCCCCGACCTCCTGGCTCTCGCCGCCGCCATCGACCGGCACCCGACCGCGCATAGCATGACGCACACCGCGGCGACGATGCCAACGACTGCGGGGAGCACCGCGCGGCGGTGGCGCGCATGCGTCTCCGCCCCGCACACGGCAATGCCGGGAACGTACCCGCAGAGGCCTGGGTTTTCTCGGAACGCTGCCGCCGAGAGGTTCGCGAGCACGCCGGCGCGCGGCACCACGCCGGAGAAGTCGTTGTACGAGAAGTTCGCGTCCCGGAGCGACGTGGACACCTGCAACGACGCAGGTAGCTCGCCGGAGAGCTGGTTGCGCGACACGTCGAGCACCTGCAGAAACGGTAGCTCCGCGACGGGCGCCGGGAGAGCGCCGCTCAGCGTGTTGCCGGAGACGTTGAGGTACTCGAGCGCGACGCAGCCGCCGAGCTGCGCCGGGATCGTGCCGGCGAGCGCGTTCTCCGACAGGTCGAGCGCCAGGATCATCTCCATCTTGCTGAGCTCGAGAGGGAGAGGCCCCTCGAGTTGGTTGTTCGACAGGTTCAGGTAGAGCTTGAGGTTGCTCATGGCGGCGACGTAGGGAGGGATCCGGCCCTGCAAGCCATTGTAGGAGAGGTCCAAGATCTCCAGATTGAGGCAGTCCCCTAGGCTCGCCGGAATGGCGCCGGAGAGCTGGTTGTGGTGCAGCATTAACCGCCTCAGCTGGGTCAGTTTGGAGAACGTGTCCGGGATGGTGCCAGAGAGCCGGTTGCTGGAGAGGTCGACGAGGCCGAGGTGCGGCATCTTGCCGATCGACTGGGGGATCTCGCCGGTGAAGATGTTGTTGGAGAGGTAGAGCCGCTCGAGCCGACGCATCCGCGATATCTCTGGCGGGATCGAGCCGTTGAGCAGGTTGTTGGAGAGGTTAAGGTAGGTGAGGTTGACGAGGCCGGCGATGCTGGGCGGGATGGAGCCCGTGATGGCGTTGTCCTCGAGGTGGATTTGCCGGAGCCCTCGCGAGAGCTCGCCGACGAACGCCGGTATCTTCCCGCCGAGGTTAGTGCCGGCGAGCTCGAGCTCCTGTAGGCGAGTGCAGTTCCTCAGGGAGCGGAAGAAGGGGTTGAGGTCGGTGTTGCCGCCATGGCTGGACAGGTTGTTGTAGGAGAGGTAGAGGTACTGAAGCCGCGGCAACCTGTCGAACACCTGAGACGGCAGCTCGCCGGCGAGGTAGTTCGACTCGAAGTCGATCCACTCGAGCATGGAGGAGTTGGACAGCGCCTGCGGGATCGGGCCAGACAGGTCGTTCGACCAGAGGAGGAGGTAGCGGAGGCTGGGGAGGCGGCACTCGCCGGAGTAGGGGATGTCCCCGGAGAGGGAGTTGTTGGCGAGGTCCACGTACTGCAGGGCGGTGCAGTTGCAGAAGAGCGTCTCCGGGATGCAGCCGGCGAGGTGGTTGCCGCTGAGGTCGAGGAAGTAGAGACTCTGGAGCAGCCCGATGCCGGCGGGGATGGCGCCCTCGAGGAGGTTGTTCGCCAGGCTCAGCTGCGTCAGCCTCGACAGCGCGCCGAGCTCCGCCGGGATCTCGCCGGCAAAACCATTGTTCGACAGGTCAAGAACCGCGACGAACTCCAGACGCGCCAGCTCCGGCGAGACCACGCCGCGGAGCCCCCGGCCGGCGAGCACCAGCTGCGTGACGCGCCGCTCGCCGCCGGCCTCCGCCGGGCGGCCACACACGACACCCGTCCAGTTGCAGAACTCCGGCGAGCGGGCCCAGTCGGCAAGGGGTGCGCCACCGGGGACGTCGGCCGAGACGTTGGACAGGGAAGCGAGCAGCGCGGACCGGTCGTCGGCCGCCCCTGGTGGTGGTGCGGCGGCGACAGCGATCGGCACGAGGCCTACATGGAGGATGATGATTGGGATGATGAGCAAGTTGGCCATTGATGCCGAAAAGGCGGTGGAGTCGAGGTGGGCGAGGTGATCATTCGATAGCTACGTCTGCTACAATGCCATGGTTTTATGGAGGAAGAGATGGAGAAGGAAGAAGAAGATGGGAAGTAGTAGCTGGAGATGAGAGGAGAGGAGGAAGCAAGAAAAAAGGCGGGAGAGGGTGGCTGCCTAACTGCTGTTGAAAGGGCTTCAGTTTGGCGCCAAATGTTTGACTTTGCAATCTCGGATAAGGGGTTTTAGTATTGTACAAATGTACATGGCGTGGTTGTTAGTCAAACCTAGGCTAGTTTTACTTATCCTGGAATTATGATCTAAATTGTATTGAGCTTACTTCTCTGAAGATTTTGATATTTCTTGTCAAAGCGAAAAAATGTGTAAGCTTATCGATATCAAACGGTCACTCTTCATGTCTGTGGTACACATATTCTTATCCTTTGGACTTACGAGGTTTCTCAAATAAAATATTCTCGATGTGCCAACTGTTCGATTTTAGGTTAATTCCCAGTCATCTTTAATTTGGATGGTTGTAATTGTTTTAGGATTATGTGGCTGTTTTAACTTACCACATTCTCCTCTCTGAGACGATTTGTTCAAATGTCTCTTTAGCCCTCTCCTATGCATAGCATCTCTATCTCATCTCAGCAATACCACTGTGGAATCAGCCACAATCCAGAAGCCACTCTAGTGCCATAAAACGACTGACCCCACCGTCCGATGTCGCTCTCTACCCAAATATTACCAAATAGTGATACTAATAAGCGGAGGAGAAACTATTATTTCTCATGAGATAGGTCATACGCACAGTAACAAAAAAATATCATCCTAAATAATAATAATAACAATAAATATATATACATGATCTAGAAAAGACAACCGGCACGAGACTGCAGCGGAAAAACACATCATATCTAGGACCCAAGCCACAAGCAACAATTTAAGGTTAAAACAAAACCATACCATGTGTCTTCACTTCCTTGAAACTTACGAGGGAAAAAAATGTTAGTACATATATACTCAACAAGGCACAGAAATATAAACATATATAGGTTTCAAAGAAATGCTAGCCTTATTTCACAACTTTATTTATTTCTTATATATTTAGAATCTTTGTATGGTATTTATATTGATTGATGCCCTAGCCTCAATTTCAAGTAAGAATAATTATGTAGCCACTCCATTCCATTTAGTACAGTTTATTATTTATAAGATATTTAGATACTAACACAACTCTTGGGTCACTTTGTAACAACTTTAGTGTCACTAGGCTCCTAAAGACTACAGCCCATCGGTAATTTTCACCTTGTTGCACATTTATTAGTTTATTTTCACTTTTTCAAAATAATAGGCCTCTGTCCAAACTATTATCTAACAATATTCACACGGGCACAATCCACCTCATTAGTCATAGCTCCTAGAGCCTTCTGCTCTCAGGTAGCCCATAAAACATAACATCAAAATTTAATTTAATTTCTTTACATTACTATCATTAGTTCTTATCTTAAACATAAGGTTATCATCTCACTCTCTCACTATAAATCTATCTAACTATACAATTTTATTTCTGACCATACAAGTCAGCTGTTAGCCACATATGCTAACTCTAGAAATGGTTCTCGTCCTACAACTATACTTCACAACCATTTACAAACAAATATACGCGAGAGGAACTACTTTACATCCGCCCATAACCATGGACATAGCTGTTCAAATAGTTTGGCATAAAAACTTCTGTAAAAGGTGCATGTTTTACCCACATACTACAAGGCTCTTCAACTACCTATTAATAGTGAAGACTTGCTATAAGTCATTTCCAAAGCAAAACTAAGATAACCAGTTACTAGTCAGAAGGGTCTCAAATCAAGTCTCAGGCAAGTCCCAGATTTTCTAAACTCAGGATCTTGTGAGCACCATTTCTTATGGTTACTCTAGTGATTCCACAACTGCTAACAAACAAACGATCCTAACCCCACAAGTTACTTAGCCAAGAGCATCTTATATCACCCATATGATCATACTGTATTATGCTCAGTGTAGTTCCCCAAGAAATCGATCCTTATATGTGAATACAAAGCCTCGCCACATAAGCAACCACTTCGCACCACGGTTTTTTTAAAAGCAACCACTTTTGTTTCACAAACCATCAACATAAAATGTTAGGTTTTTAAATAATTCACAACCTATTTTTCCAACATTCTCAATTTATCCCATCCAAATATTGCATTATTCATGAAAAACATATTATTAGTTATCAATGGTAAAAATATTAGAGATCTCAGCACCAATGGTACGAGCCTCGAGTAATAAAACGTGGCTCACAATGGTCAAGGCAATCGATTTTCAAATGAAATGACATAATGTAGTAATTAGGTTGGGCAAACAGATCGGTTTGTGATCAACAACCTTTACATGCACATAGTAATGTAACTTTACAAATATTTCAAGTTTATAAACTAGGATCAATATGATCGAATGAGTGACTTGTCTTGCTCTTAGTCGACACAAAACTCTTTAGATTCTGCATTCGAGAAATTTTTGTTGCTGAACTACGCACGAAACAAGAGAAATTCAAATAAAACCCTAAAAATAAAAAATACTATTAAATAATAGTGTCAGTGCATAGATCTCAATTTTAAAAAATGTTAAAAGTTTAACGGAGTCAATTAAGAGATATAGATTTTATAAGTTTAAATAAATTTGTGTTCAAAGAGAAAATATTTTCTTTTATTAAAAAGGATATTATAGAGAATATCCCTCCGCGGGGCCCTCTGTATAGATATAGGAAGTTGGCTTATGGCAAACCGGGTCTATCGAGCTAGTTGTGAGATGGTTGAGTGGACTCGGCTCATGGTGCATGAATTGATGTGTAGGGCCTGGTAGTCAATGACACAGACTATATAGACCGGGTACACAGGATCAGCTGAAAGAGTGGTCCCATGAGGGTCCCACCATCTTTTCTTTTCCTTTTTTTCTTCCTCTTTCTCTTTTCTTCTTTCTCTTCACTCTCTCCTCTTTTTCACTTCTTCTTTCTCACGCCAAGCATGCTCGGCGTGACGAGGTAAAGATGGCGACAGTGCTCTAAGGTAGTGGGAGTGGCAAAGGCATTGGCCTCACCTCAGGGAGGCCATCCTCACAGTAGCGACAACTTAGAGGGGACACCCAGGATCCAAGATGCCCTGCAGGCAGGAAGTCGTGGATGCCATGCTTACGTGGTGGTGGAGGAGGCCAATGGTGTAGTGATAGCTAGGAAAGATGCCCACCGTATGGCCAAGGACCTACGGCAGAGAGGAGAGGCGCATGGGGCATCTCGACCTAGCGCGGCGATGATGAGGAAGCCTTTGGGTCGACCTAGCTCAACCTAGAGCAGCGGGTCATGGACTGGCTGCAAGTTGCAGCAACGAAAGAAGGAGTTTAGCGTGGTGAAGAAGCCTCTAGGTCGAAGGCGTTAAGCACCCGAGCAGTAGAGCTCGCTCGGGCCAGGATGGCCCTACACTATCCCAAAAGGGGATGGAGGAGGTGAAGGTGTTTCAAGATAGTGAAGGGTGGCGGTAGCCTTAAGAGGTGAAGAGGAGGAAGTAAGGCTGGTGGTGAGTTGGTAAGGAAGAAAGTGGCGTACCGACGGCAGATAGACCATAGAGATGGCGATAGGGTACAACGGGGTGGCACAGTACAGAGGGGCAATGGGTAGCAGGGCTCAGGGAGGTAGGGAATAGGCTCAGGGAATCGTGGTAGTGTCGACCGTAGCCCTCATCAAGTCTCTAGTTTTGCGCAAGAGGGAGGAGGAGAGAGAACAAAGGGGGAGCAGAGGGAGCTCGAGGACACAACAATGGTGGCTAGGGTTTCTTTCTCGAATTGCTAGGAAGAAATGAGGGGAAATGGAGTGATGATGGCAATGTGATAGGGTTTGTTGCTGAGTTTTATAGTCGTTCTGGTGTTTCGTGATAAACCAAGAGATGACGAACTTCCACGCGGCGCCGCAAATCACATGAAGTCTTTATTGATATCTTTCTATTTTTGTCACAATGGGATGGAACCCTAATCGTCGAATAAGCCTAGTGAAGAAGTATGTTCGCTTGTTCGCTTGGTCTCTGATTGTCCACTTTGCTTCAATGCGTGAGAGAAAAAGGAAAACCAGTAGGTTCAACTTTGGCCCTTGCTTGTCCTGACCACCCAGGTGTGCTTGGATGCATGTATGCATACATGTGTACATGGAACAAATCAGTAAAGTAGTATAGGGATTGGCTAGTAAAGGGTAAGCTTTCAGCATTGGTTAGTGAGTAAAGAGAGAATGTGAGCACCAAGTGAGACACTGCAGTTGAATAGATCGGAGAGAAGAAAAAGGAGAGAATCTTGGATTTGCCAAATTCATCTGCGTATGGATTAATTTGAAGGAAAATAACAGATAATCTAACCCACACGTATACAAGTAAGAGAAATAAACTAGGAAAGAAAATATTTATCAGGTCGTCAAGGTTCAAATACAAAATTTAATTTTTTTAGATGGAAAGAAATTATTCATCAATACGGTCAAAATTTTTGAAATAAAAATTTAGTGTAAGTTTTTAAGAATAGAATTGGAATTTAGTCACACTGATAATAAAAATTTTAAGATAAATATTTTTAAAAAACGGGCGTTACACCTGAGCTCTCCCTAAACCCAAAAATAATGATTGCAAACCCTCCTTCTCCCAGCGACGCTAATTGGTTAGATATAATTTAATTTTACCTTTGCAATGTGAAACATCGTGCATTGCTTTCGCAAAACAACAGTCAAGGACATCAACAAAGGCACGCATACTATTCAACTAAGTGAAGTGCACCGCCCATAGTATCTCATCTCACTTCGGCAATGTCATCTATCAGATCAGCCACAACCCACCGCCCCTCGTTCTCTAGCACCATATAACCAACCCCTAGCCTCTCTGTCCGACCTCTCTCTGAACCCAGGAATAGTGACGACAAGTTACCTTCCTTCTCGTGACACGAATTAGTCAGAGATCCCTTGTAGCTTTGCGGTAGGAAACAAATCGTACAGTATTTCGCAAACCAGCTGTCGACCCAAGGATACATCACCAAAGGGCCAGAGGCGCGCGCACTGTTCTACCAAGTAAAAGTTTGCACGCACGCGTAGTCATTGACCCGGGCAGGGGAGATCAAGCCCTAACACGCATGCAAATCAGATCATAACCAATAATAAACTTTCAGAAAACTCTCAAGAAGTCGTGCTCCGTTCGTACACGGCGAATCCCCACGTCTCCTATTATATTGCTACGTGGCGTACGTTACGCACGCGCGTTGCGGTGTGATGCGGCGACCCGTTTGCATGCAGGCCTGTCGATCGATGCTCCGGTGCGTGCTTGGGATGAGGCGAGCAGAGAAGCTGCTTTGCTTGCTTGACGACTTATCACGTCTTGGGAGAAGCCGAAAGGTTTTACGGGTCACGTACACTGGGAGCTGCTCAGAAAGTGGCACGACGTGATCTCTCCATAGGAAGGCTACTTGCGACAGGTCGGCAGGGGATGGCTAACTTGCTGTGGCACGCGTGGTGTGTGGGGGGAGGCTTCGGCGCACATGTCGGCTGCGGAGTGCCCGAGCAGATGGCGAGCGCACCAAGCAGCCGAGGGTTGCAGACCTGTGCAACTTAGGTGTCTCCACGCTCAATAAAAATTCTTACGAGGTAAAAATGTTTCGGAATGTTAGAACATATCGAGTATTGTACGATGTATGTATAGGTGTGCTCACACGCATACTGGTAAAAGTTCGTGTTGAGGGCATTTTAAATATTGGAATCCAGTTCAATGCAAAATTATGCTTCGCCACTCTGTACTCATAATCCAAATCCAACTTGTTTTCTACGTGCAATTTCAATTAGATACAAACCGTGAAAATGCATATTCTTTCTCAATACTCAGTTGAGAAAAAAAGGGAGTAAATCCTTTCTAATAACTAAATTTTTCATCAGAATATAAAAAAACGTAATGACTATATCATTTTAAATTTAGTTATTAATAAGTTCAATTACTAATAGATGAGGAGCACACCAAGCAGCCGAGGGTTGAAGACTTGTATAACATAGGTGTGCCCAAGCTGAATAAAAATTCTTATGAGGTTAAAGTCTTACGGAATGTCAAAACATATGAGTATTATATGATATATGTTTAGGTGTGTCCACACGGTATACTGAAAAGTTCGTGTGGGGGGCATTGACTTAGACAAATTACACGCGGAATAGAAGTTCATAGCAGACTTGTTCAAACATAGGTGTATCCACACCGAGTGTAAATTCTTGAAAAGCTACGGTTTTACGGAATGTCAAAACTTATCGAGTATAGAATAACATAAGTGTGTCCATATATCCACACTCGATGAAAGTTAAGGGAAAGGCATTGACTCGGCAAATTGAAATGATATTTACATTTACAGAAGCCAGAAAATGACTTTGAAAAGGTTATTTGAGTGGAAGGTGAATTAATCATGGAGATATGAAGGTCAAACTTACATGTCAAATACTTGATAGCAACAGGCATTGGAAAGTATCTAAGCTGGTGTTAAAAGGCATGCATAAGTTACTTACAGCATAGTAGATTATGGCCTTAATGGGCAATAGACAGCTAAATGTGGTTCAAGCATGTGTCTTATCAAAGCTTATAAAACTTACACGGAAAAGCAAAATTGCTTAGGTTGCTGGTTGCATGCTTCAGTCATGTTATTGACAATAAATTCATCATGCACATATTCTAATTGGCATACCACTATCAGACATGAAAAGAAAAGGTATCAAATATAAAACTTGGCCATTCTAAAAGTATACCGCTGATAAAGTTAAGAAAATTACTTATGTGCTTATGGCTTATTATACACCCCAGAATTTATTGTTGGAAAAAAAGGTTTAGAGTGGATATCTGAAACTCAGAAACATAGAGCACAAAACAAATGCTTGGTGCTACAATAATTTCATTCTTCAAAGTGACAATCAACAATTTGGAACGACTTTTTCAAAAGGCACAATTAATAGCAAAAGAGAAGTAAAAGAACAAAAAAGAGGCTTCCTGAAAAAGAACAAAAAAAGAGGCTTCCTGAAAGATAGAAGACCAAGAACGTGGCTCAGCTTTCTTTTTTGGTGGAGGATGATGCATGTTTCATACTTTCATTAAGTGGCAACACTAAAACCTGAACAAATGGTATGTGCAGGCACATATAGAAGGATAAGGCATGCAAACCCCAATTGATGGACGATTTCCTATAAGTTTTCTGGAAAAGGCTGCAAAAACCTTAGAGGTGTTCAACTGCAGAAGGATTAGCAAGGATGCAGATTTTGAAGATGGCAACAACTAGTATGCTTTGTAAATATGAATACAATTGGTCACATGAACAGAACAACACTACAGAAATTATCTGTGCACATAGAGAACTACTATAGACAGAGGTAGCAAGAGCTTAAGATTTGATCTTAAGGATTAAAGATAAGATAAAACCCAGATTATATTAAGGAATTCTTATTTTCTAATCTGGACTGGCGTAGTGAACATAATATTAGCATTCAGCATTTCAGCCACATCTTATGAAAAATGAAATAAAGGCTGTAGCAATTATATACATCCTGTAACATAATAATGTGAATGTTCACCATCGATTAATATTTGTCTTAGGTTCATATCAACATCAACAGGCAGTGTCAATTCGAGGCATGAAAACTATTCCAAGATTTTGTTTCCTGTTTCATATAGGGAACACTCTGCCAGTACTAGTGAGAAGTGACAACAGCTATGCTCATATGTAGTACGAGTTCCATGCGATCTTGAACTAGTAACAACTCTGTCTGAGCTGCCTTCTTTTTTGTGATCCTGGTAATATCTGATTATAGCCAAATATGTTACACATCGCTGTACAAATCAGGAGCACTGGGCATTGGGCTCCCAGCCAAGAATGATTTGATGAGAATAAGAGCCTGTTTGGGCCTATGAAGAGGAACCTCATGACCTGCGCCCCTGACAGACACGAAGTTGAGTCCCTCGTACCCTTGAGTCCAGCCACCAACCTGTTTAAACACAAACAAATTCAGAAACTACAGCTGGAGGATGGATACCCCAAAAAACATAAAATAATTGATTTAGTAAAAAAATTATATTACTTGCATAAAAAAGATGCATGTTTTACAAGTAATGTGGTCCAATTGCGCACGGTGGTCATAATGAAAGGTTAAGCACAAAGAATGGTGTAGCCTGAAACAGCTGATGAATCATGTGACTTGTGATATTTCTGTCCTAGGAGCAAGGGCTCTACAATGAGTTCCCTGGCTCCCTGCAACTCTACCAGATAATATCAACTTGAAGTTAGGTGACTAGACCATCAGGAGTTTAGGACACGTGCCATATAACCACATGCCCAAGAAAAAATATGAGTGGTCTAGGACCAGACGAATAATGCACAAAACAAACCACAAACTATCAAGCTTTGGAACATCATGGGTGTTTTTAGTCAAGAAAAGACCCCTTACCTCACCATCATCGTCATACCAAGCATTCCAAGGGGTTACCGTCGCAAGTTTGAGGGCACCAATACTGTATCTAGTTGATGTTACCGGAAGCACTGCATCTGTATCTCCGCTGTCAAAGTAAAAGGAAGATCGAAGCAAACAAAAAGGTGTTATCTTGCAGAATTAGGGGGGGCAGGGAAAAGTTTCTGAGAAAAATATATTGAATGTAGAATATCAGTTGAATTTGCCGCAACAGGTTTATAACCACCTTTTTATATCCTAACTATTTTTTGAACCATAGAACCAATTGAAGCAAGAAGTTAGTACAGAGAAAATGAAGTGATCTAGCTCTGGGTGCCTGAGTGGACAGAGACCTATTAAGTACATAAAGCTAGGAATCACCTGAACACCCATATACGAAGGCCATATTGTATAAGCTCATGATAGATATGCAGCACAGATATTTCACAGTCCTTCCAGTTAGTGTTTACAACATCACTGCAAAGAATGTAAGTATCGACATGTTGATAGAGTAAACAAGAAAAAAAACTGGTTTGCTGACCTTCTTATCAACAAGTGACATTGACATTCATGCTTTCCAATTTCAATTACTACGAAATACCAGATCTCAATAATATACTAAAGTGTGCCTTATTGGTCTGAAAAATAATACATTACATCTAGGATGCCTAGACATAGTCAGACTCAAATTCAAATAGAATTATCCACATGCCACATTTTCTCACGCCACTGGGAAAACCTACATCGAGTTGGTAGGTGGAGCTGTGGATGTGGGATGAAATTTTAATCCTGATAATATAGGGAAATAATTACAGCTATGAAAAGGCAACAGCCTTCCATGAGGTTTATGGTAGAGATATGATAAATAATCCTCTTCAAAATGATGAAGAACTAGAATACCGAATGGCCGATTAATTATAGTCAGTATTCAAGTGTGCCATAGCAATGGTAATATCAACCGAGTTTCTATAATATCATAAGATTTACCTGCAGGTTTCCCATTTAGATTTGTTGATGATTGGACTAACATGAAGTGCCTCTTGGACCTCAGCCAGATTGAAGTATACAATTGAATGCTTTTCAGTGCATGGATCATACCGCTCTCCCATTTGTCCAACAGACTATGAAAAGAAATCATCACTGTGAATCAGATGAATAGAAACACACACATAAGGGGTTTATGAGCAGCGTGCGACCAATTGCACGCAATATAAATGTATATGGTCAGATCAAGAAAGTTTCACCCACTAGTATAAAATCAGTTTTTATGCCAGATAAAATATAGTGCCTTTCACTATACTGTTTTTCATTATTCTGGAGAAAAACGTTATGATTTTCTTGAATCAACTAGAGTCACTTAGCGTGAGTACTTAAGTCCATTAAATGTAACTTAATAACATTTCAAATATTAAAACTCAACTTATGTTGCATGACTTGAGTTGCAGGAGCTTGAAAACTTACATGTAGCCTTTTCATGACTTTGTTCCTTGAGGAGGCAAAAGATGCATGGCAAGTAGGTGTGAAGATGCTATACGAATCGATGTTCCCAGCTTCGGTGCTAGCAATGTCAAGAATCCTATTACACTGTGAAGATGTATGCACAAAGGACTCATAGTCACAGAAAACATTCAGTAGCCTGTATGTTTGATCAGAAATCAAGCCATTGGTCCACATGAATTGAAATATGCCCAGGTGATCGTGGAAATCATCAAACAGAGCATTTCCTACCTGCAAAAACATGTCATTATATATAAAGAAAATAAATTAAATATTATAGTTCCTGGGGAGTTAAAATGGCATGTTCAAAATGAGAAAATATCTATCAGGTGCATTGCATTTTATCAACTAATAGGTTCAAAGTTATTGTAAGAAAAGACACATCTTAAGAGAAGACAAACAGAAAGGAAATAACTACCATCGTAATATCAAAATGCGGGTAGCTATGTAATTAGTGCCTTAATCAAAACATAAGCTTTGCTAGTTTTGTACCAAGCAATCAAATTGTATAGCAAAATTAGAGAACTAGAAGCAGAACCACCAAAGTCATACCATATAGCCCTTTAGATTGATTGATTTGTCTCCAGTGGCTTCATGGTGCCTCCTTATAGCTTGTGCTAATTGAGGAACATAGTGGCCTACCAATTAAGATGTAGTTGGGTTTAATTTTAAGTAAATACAAAGAAATATAGGATGCATAGAAGAATAGAAGCTCATAAAATAGTCGCTGACCAGCATAACTCTCTCCTGTCAGATAGAACTCTCGTCCCTTGTACTGAGGAAATCGTTCAATCCACTTTGTTAAGAACATCAACGAATCATTGGCTGTGAAACCACAAGAATATCAGTGAGCAAACTCTAATATTGTTACATCTGGGGAACATAAATTTCATTTGAACCAAATGAAAAGCAAAATAAAGTACCAGTCCTGGCATCCCCATTATGTAATATATCGTCAGAGATGTTTGAGTACGAATAACCAACACCAACCGGTGAATCAAGGAACAAGATATTTGCCACTGAAAATTTTCAGGAATTGTCAACAAGTATATCATACCAAGACTGATAATTTAGCAAAAGAAAATTACTACTAATATGAAAGCAAGAAGGTTTTAAAAGACTGAAACTAAAGCTACATTCCAATATGTTTATTAGTGACAATCCATGAACATCCAGCCATTAAGTATAATATTGTTCAACGCAAGCAATGGATCGATTTTATGTACTCCATGGTGAAGGTAACCATCTAACTGTAATACAATGTTGTTCACAGCAAGGAGACCGCACCCAGGCTGGTACCAGCTCAGCAGGCCTGACAGGGGATGTGCGGTGTGCCACCAGGAGGAAGTGCAGCAAATAAGCAGAATAATCAATTGTGTTGTTTCTTTCATTTAAATTAGAGATATCTTTTCAATAAGTTATTTCTTTTCCATCAAGATGGTCTTGTTAGGGGTCACCCTATTGAAAGGGTTGGTGCATTGTGGAGAAGTTAAGCAATTCCACAATATCTCTAATCTCCCGCCCTCACCAGTGCACTGCTCACGTGACTTCTCCTCACTGATGTGTGGTTCCCTACCACCAGTGCCCTGGAGGATCCCTTCTCCTTGCCCTCATCACCCTAGCTCATAATATTTTTTGCATAGCTTAGAATGTACCGCCCTTTTTTAAACAAAAATCAGGAGGGCTGCCTTCATTTTATTGATAGAAGGGAATGGTTCATCTTTCGCTTTACAAATTCTGAGTTTTTAAGGGGATAATGAAACCAATGATCACTTGTTTTACCCTGCCCTTTGGCTAAATATTCTCGCAAGTTGCAGCATGTGTTACAAATTTTCTGTATCTGTTTACATCAAAATTTGATAAACCCCACAGACAGGATTAGAGAGCCGTATCATATTTCTATAAGTTGATCGGCTCAATACAGCTCCTTTTGGCCTATCGGCTCACTGACTCATCGATTTATCTTCTTGTCAATTATAGTGTTAAATTGATTGGCACATCCGTAACTCAAGCAACCCCGATGAAGGGATCTCAGAGCCGAAGTACCTGCACTGGAGCGAAGCAGATCTCGTAGGCATCGGCGTGTCCGCACATGTCTCCATCGGACCTCCATCGGCTCACATCCGCACTCCCTCTCGACGCGCCTCTCCACCTGGTCCGATCTTTCCCGCACGCGCAAACAGTATCACCATGCGGTTTGTGATCAATTGCAGAGCACTGATGTGCTCGGTGATATATATGTTTTTTCGAATACACATGAGGGCATGCTCGGTGATATGGAAAGCAAGGATTATGTCACATATAACTTGTGATCCAACAACTGCAACTGTAACGTATTCCTTACAATCATGGCTCGATAATTGGACAGACTTGCAGAAAGAAAAAAGACAAGGATTGTGCCATGTTGCGTAGAGGAATGAGTTCAAAAAATCTCAGCTGGGTGCCAACAGCATAGAGGTTGATTAATTGACTCACTAATGTTCTGAATATATCTGAAGCTGTTGGGATGTGCTGCTACAGCTTAGTGCTAGTACCTTTCAGTTCTTGTTTTGGACAAAAGTTTAGGGCTAGTTGGTTGGGACCTTGTGGACAGACTAAAACATAATCTGTCCTGCTCTTCTTTAAATGAAAGAAACAATGAGGGGGTCCCATGTCATTCAAAAGAAAGGGAAATTCTTTACTAAGGTAACATATCAGAAAATAAGGTCACCTATCAAAATGCTGGAACCTGTTACTAGTGTCAGGACTCTTCTAACAATCCTAAGCTATTGTCAAGACTGAACAACTTAGGTAAAATATTTAATATGATTGTTTCCGTTGTGCCCAAGAAAAGAGTAAAAAAAGAACTGTTTGTTTTCTTAGATGTGAAGACCAGCTATTTCCCTGATAACATATCCACTCCAGGGAGACTAGAATTAAGGAAAAAAACAATGTGAAGCCAAGGAGGGACAAGCTTTTTTTATGAAGAACAGTATCCAAATTCATGCTGAGGTTTAGTAATAGGGTGTATGAAAAGGATACAAAAAAGAAGAGAAGGAAATAGCATATAAAGAAATTAAGTTAGTAAAAATGGCAGCATATATCAACTTTTGCTTCTGTTGAATATTACCTTGGTTCCAAGAATAGGGATTCAGATGTACACCCTGTCCGTCTGCGTTAACATGAAAAGGTCCCACTTCTTCCGCAACGCCAAATGCAATTGATGAGCAACCTGGCCCTGTAAGATTAAATGCAGTGAAGTCAGTAGTACGCCCTCAGGTCTCAAGGATCATAGCATTGGAACCAAATAAACTTCATGAAGAAACCAATGCATAATGCTCCCGTTAATGATTCTTAAATATCATTTATCAATACCACAAGCAAATATTTTTGCAGATTCACTGGCAACAATTTACCTCACGTAAGATAGAAAAGCTGTTCTTGTTATCTTGAAAATTTAACTACAATAAATTAGAATAAGGTGGCTTGACAGGAAATATATGGATGCTGTGTGGTGGACAATTTTGATAAGTACTGCTGGAGTTTTTTTTTTTTTGAGATAATGGAGGAAGGCTGGGAGTTAGTTCAGTAAGGCCAAATTGTGAAAAATCACAAAATTAAACTATAAGAGTTCTAAATAAGTGACAAGTGATTTGCGGTGCTCAAATGTGAAATATGATAAGAATCAATAAAAAGAAAATTTCTACCAAATTTTAGAACTGAATGCCACATAAACTATAAAACGTTGATAAAAATATGATAACCATAACAAGAAGAAATCACACCCGAGGAACATACTGAAAATCTTTGCCCTTTGACGCCTCCGGAGTGAAAATGAGTTCTTTGAAGTAAGAAATGGAAATGAGTTTGATCCGGAAATTTTGTAGAGACACAAGGCCCCTATACTTCAACTGGATATTCCTCATGAACAAATTACAGTTACTTCTACATTTCTACCACAACAGTTACTAAATCCCTCCAGATATCAAATCGATTAATCCCCACTCCCCCAATTTGTGCATACAAACACTGTAGATCACGATTAACCACGCTGATCGAGGACTACAACTCCAAGAAAACTGCTTTCAGATGAGGCATCAGAAAAGGTAGCAGCTTTCCCCACAACGAACGCAACAGCTATTCGTCTCAGATTTTTTTTAAAAAAAATCAACAGTAGAAGTCAACAGAAAATAAATCAGGGAGAAGCGGCGGTCACCTCCGTTGAGCCAGAGCACGAGCGGCTTGGACGCCGGGTCCTCGGCGGCCTCGAAGAACCAGTAGAAGAGTGTGGCGCCGCGCTCCTCGCTGACGGTGACGTACCCGGCGTACTGCGCGAACCCGACGTCGAAGTCCTGCCCGGGCACCCGCGCCACCCGGTCCCGCTCCTGCTCCGCCCGCCTCGCCGCCTCGCCGCCCTCAGCCCACACCCCTCCCACCACGAGCACGAAGAGGAATACGAGGGTCCCGACGGCGGCGCTCGTCGCCATCGCGACGATCTCCAGAAAGCACGGGGGGGCGAGGCGGAGTGGCGTGCGTGCTACTAGTGGGGTAGTAGCTGCTTCTTTATAGGAGCTATCCCCCTCGTGGTCTCGTGGAGTGGTAGCCTCAGTGGCGTGGCGAGCTGATTGGTGGCTGGCTGGGTGGTGTCGGGTAAGTGGATGAAGGGGCTAGGGGGTGGTTGCGGTTGCGTGCGGCGTAGCATTGGTCGCCGGCAGAAGTAAAGGAGGAATCTTCGGGGGCATCATCGGAGATGGAGACGGCAAATTGGCAGGGGTTGAATCAAGCTCGCCCTGTTCCAAGTTCCAACAAACTGAGACACATATTTTGTGAATTCATATCTTTGCGGATTTTTTTTAATTTATATATTACGGAATTTCTTTTTTTTAACAAACACGCACGCACACCACTACATCTGTCAATGGCAGTCCGCCCCCAGCTGGCCCGATCTGGCCGGAAAAAACCCAAGTCCAGCCTGGTCGGCCCGATGGTGTGCCGGATTAGGCTTGGGTCTCAACTTGGAAGCACAAAAACATAAAAAAAACCTTAAGAAAGCAAAAAAAAAACTAGCCTAGTTTAGGCGTTGGGCTATGACAGGTTTTTTAGTCGGGTTTTTTTACCTGGCCTAGCATTTAAGCAACTGTACATACCACTATCACTATGTATATCTAAGTGCACGTTAAAATTTTCACTAAATTTTATTAAAAGTGCGGCCATAGATTTTAACGTTGGTGGAATAAGGGGCCATTAATTTCAGACCTATTTGAATTGCTACAACTTTTTCATAAAAAAAGACTTTTAGCTTTCAAACACTCCTATCTAAAATCTACACTTCAAAATTTTGATAATATCTGCTTATCAATTTACATGCACTATGTTAGCCACGAATCGAATATGTCAATCTCAACTTACCACCGGGTTATCCAACCAAATCGGCTCTAATTATATTATTTCTTTAAAATTATCGGTAGAAAAACACACTCGTATACACATTTTTTAAAGACGAAGTTAGCAATAAATCCATGGCATCACTAAATTTTATTAAAATCAGTGGATTTTTTTAATTACACTAAGGACACATAGATATATTTATAAATACGGTGTGCAACTCATGCTTAAAAAAATAATGCTAGTGGTGATAGATTTTTTTTAATAGAGCTATTCCACATTAGTGGTCTCATGGGGAGTGATGAACTCAATGGCTAACAAACTGACATACACATTTTGTGAATTCATATATTTTATGTTTTTTTGTGAATTACTATCATTGTGATTTGTTTAACTCATGCATTGCTGATTTTTTAAGAGAAAAGCACACCACTACACATATGTAATTGTGCTTAATACGTTTTAAAGAAGTGGAGCCAATAAATTCAAGTATAGCTAAATTTTATTGAAAACTTACCCCCTATATTTTAACGGTGGTGGAATCCAGTCAAGAATTAAAAAAAATATTATTTTAGGACAATTTGAATTGTTACTATTTAAAAAAAGATTTTTTTTGATTTCGAACATTTAAAAAAACACCAACCTTCAAGATTTTGATAATATCTACCAATCCACTTCACGTGCACCACGTTAGCATAGAACCAAATACTTTAATCTCAACTTTACTTGATGCCACCAAAATTTGTGGAGCATCGAACCAAACCACCTCTTGGTGTGGCCCCTCCAAAAAAAAGTATGGTTTCTATTAATATAGAAAAAAAACACACCTATATTTAATATCACTAAATTTTATTAGAAGCACATTTATATATTCGTTTCAATTATACGTGCGCGCACTATCACAGTTTAGGCTATATGGAGCTATTTCCCACGTGGTCTTGGGGAGCCATCAGAGTGGTGACGGAGACAGCCATCGGCAGTGGTAGGATTAAGGTGGCCCACGTCCAGCAAACTGACATGCACATATATTTGTGAATTCATGTCTTTCGGATTTATTTTTGTCTGTGAATTCATATCTTTCAGATTTTTTTGTCTGTGAATTCATGTGTTAGTGATTTTTCAATTCATTTTTTTCTTAAGAAATATGCACACAACACTACAGACATCTCTAAGTATGCATAACATACGCTTAAGAAAATGGAGTTATCACTAACTTTGATTGAAAGTGTGTTCATACATTTTAGCGTTGGTGGAAGGAGGGCCTTTTATAAAATATACACTTCCAGCCAATTTGAATTGTACTATAAAGAAAAAAACAAAGAATGTTTGCTTTCGAACACCCATATATAAACTCTACCCTTTAAAAATTTAATAATATCAATCCATTTCACATCCACACGTTAGCATCTAATAGAATATTTTAATTTCAACTTTAACTTGATGCCACCAATTTTTTTTTATCAAACCAAACTTATTCTCCGTGTGTCCGTCACTAAAAAAATAGATTGAAATGTTAATGTACAAAGAAACACTAGCACTCTCAGTGGCGATGGAGATGGCGATCGGTGGTGGTAGCATCGAGGCGGCGCACGTCCAGCAAACTGACACACACATAATGAATTCAGATTTTAGCTAATATTCCGTGAATTCATATTTTCTGGATTTTTTTGAGAAACACTCACACACAAAAGTGTGCGTAACGCATACTTAAAGTAACGGAAGTAGCAGTAAATCACTGGTATAACTAAGTTTTATTGAAAGCACGCCCGTGGGCTCTAGCGGTGGCAGAATCAAGGGGGGTCCTTTTTAAAGAAAAAAAGATTTCAGGCCAATTTGAGTTGCTATTTGACAAAAAAAAAACCTGCTTTCAAACACCCCTAATTGATACATATCTACCTAATGATTTCACATGAACCACATGAGCATCAAACCGAATACGTTAATTTCAATTTTACCTAACGCCACCAAACTTTTCTTAGAAACTGTTTTGTTGCTTGAATGTCCTCAGCCTGGCCTTTTATGTCTCATATGGTCTGAGTTTATCCATGAAAGATACGATGAGGTCTGTTTGGTTTGTATGTAGACACTGTACGTAGGAGATGTTGTTTGGTTGGATGTATGAGGAATGAGTTCAGTTATCTCTTTTTTTTGGATGGTAGGATTACCACCTTCCTTCATATGTATACATATGTATAGAAACATGGTCTAAGTTCAAACACGTATAATAATGAGAATTTATCACATAAAAACATAGAAAAAAAAGTGTGGCCAGTATATATCTATTCGATGAAAGCAGGAAGCTTTGTTGGGCTCACTGTTGCTTGCCTTCCACAGGCTCCCCTCCACTGGCTGTCTCTGTCCCAGTGGCCAGACAATCTTACCAATAGAGAGAAAGCCGTCGGTGCTATAAGGAATAAAGGGCTATGACAATAAGGAGAAAGTGTTTTTGGCTGTTTGATCTAAGTTAAAAAGAGAGGAGGAGAAAGACGATGGCAGTGGCACCCCTCAAACATCTAGATTTATCAAAGCTAGTAGGATAGTGACAATTGTTTAGTAACGAAGAGGCGATGATGAAGGTACCAATCCAGTAAAAATGGGACAAAATAAACGTGATGAGATGTGTGACCCCTCTTAATTCTTGCATGTACATGCCCTAGCCTAGTGAAACTTATTTAGGTTTTTCTCTCAGGGCTAGAGACGCTATTTTGAATGCACATAGCCAGGTTTGGAGGCTGTGCAAGTAACTGATTATCACTCCACTGCACCCGTATGGGTGGGCCAGGCAAAGTGCATGTAACCAAACATGGCCTTAAAATATCAAATAAAAAATACTGACCTATTAATATAGAAAATATTTATTGGAAATCTTAGACAACTTATATAACCAATAATAAAATGGCTCCCACTTATCCAATATGTTTATATTTTAAATTTAAATCTTTTATATTTGACACTCTAATTGGTTACATCATTTGCAATTTCTTTTTAAACATTTTCACCGAATAAATGATTATTCAAGGATGTGGACATGGCAGCCGTTGATACTTGAGAGAGACCGTACGGAGCTAATAAAAAAATAAGAATGCGACTTTTCGGTCCCGGGATTATCTGTCCGGAGTCCGGACTGGTATTTTGTCCTTAAAGATTACGCTACGTTTATCAGTACAGTAGACTTGGAAGCAATCTGTATCCGTGTTGATACGGGATTTGATCTGGTAAGCTCTGTGCATCTTAGTCATGGTCAGTGTAGCCACTAGCAAGCTGCAAAATACTAGAAGGGGAAAAAAAGCATAATAAGCATAGGAGTACGGTTCTCCGCTTCTCAAGAAACTCCAGCTTCTGACAGTATGTTACTACTACTGAAATTCATTCTTAGCTCCCGTTTGGTGTTTTAAAAATCTCCATTTTAAGAGGGCGAGGCGCTTGTTTGGAGAAAGAAAGTTGAAAACAGTTCAATAAAGTTCACTAAAATATCTCATAGCAGTTTTATAATCTTATACTACTCACAAAAAAGTTATCCCCTGTTTTTATTTTAAATTAATGATGGCGTCTTATTTAAAAATATATAACTTTTTTTCAATATAGCTAATGATCAAAATTAATGATTGTATAAGTTTTTTTAAAAATAAAAGGAATGTTCAAACACGACATAAAAGTAGACAACATCTACTGTTAAAACCAACGGGTTGGCTGAAGCTACGATAAAAAAATGATGGTTAGTGTGTAACTATTATAAATTTAAAAAATAGATTTATTTAATTTAAAAAAATCAAAAAAAGCTTTAAAAATATGTATTCATAAAATGTTCTTACAAAAGTAAGTAAAGAAAATAAAAATGATTTTTAATATAATTAATTAAGTATTAGCTATTATAAATTTAAAAATAGATTTATATGATTTTAAAATAGATTTTAGATATACTTTTTTAACAGAAAATATACCATTTTTACTTTTTTTTTTACAGAAAATATACCCTTTTTAACCCTTCGAGAAACATCCTTACGACAAAAAAAAAGAGAGATGTTTTCACCCTATCATGTATACGAACGTAGCCTAAGCCATCAAACACTGCCTTATACGGGCTACGGCAAAATGGCCCGCATCCGCTTAGTTCGGCCCCGTTACCCTAACACATGGGCCGGAATCCATCCATCCATTGGGCCTTTCTCAGGCCCAGCAAGACACACCCACCGAGCCGCCCAAATTCCCAGGAGAGGGCCCACCTGTACAGTCGACCAGACCAATTTTCGGATTTGCAATTTGACGATCTCACCCCTCCCGAACCAGATCTATCCAAATTTCTTCCACTTTGTCTCGAACGCACGCGAGCACGCGACGCACACCGCTCGGCACTCGCCCCCTGCTCCGCCTGACTGCCGGCCGCGCCGGCCCACCAAACCCAACCGCCGCCGCAGCCGACGAAACGGCCGAGCAGGGGGGCGGCGCTGCAGCGCGGAGAGGAGAGGGGGGAGGAGATGAGCGGGGCGGCGCTGTGCGCGGCGCTGACGGAGCTGGGGTTCGACGGGGAGGACCCGCTGGACGCGGACGCGCTCGAGTGGCCGTTCCAGTACGAGGAGGCGCGGCCGCTCCTCGCCTGGATCTGCTCCTGCCTCCGCCCCTCCAACGTCCTCTCCCCCTCCCACCTCGCGCAGTGAGTAGTGAAATCTCCCCCCAACCACCGCCTCGAGCGCTCGCTCTCGGATGGTGTGGTTCTACGGTTGGGTCTCGATTTGGCGGTGGTTTGTTTGCTGCCTAGGCTCACTAGCTGGAATGTGCGTGATGCTTCTGCTTGCAGGCCTTCAGAGTGATGCTTGGCTTGCTTGCAACGCCGTGTAGGGGGGGGGGGGGCGGGGGGGCATGGTGGTATACTCGTGTTGGTGGTTGTGAGATTTGGGGAGCTTGGGGGTGATTTGCTCGGGGCACTATGGTTCTAGATGTGTGTTCGTGCTTCCCTGAGGAATTTTTTTGGGATTAGTGAGAAATGTCAGGTTTATAATGTGGTTTTCGAGTGATTTTACGGTTCATTTGGTCGCACCGTCACAGATTCGCAGTTTGATTAAGCTGACCATTTGAATTTGGTGTTTGGCATCTGGGTAAGTTCATTGGTAGCTGCATTTTTGCTCGTTGGCCTGTTTGATTCTGAAGATAGGTTGGCTTGGTGATTCTCTGAGGAGTGTTCACTTCGACTATGTGCCCATTTGGGATAATGAATTGGACTGTACACATTTGACATATGGCATTGCCACATCCAAATTCTACTGGCATCTCCTTTTCCCTGGCATAGTAAAACTTTAGAAGTGCCCTATGCCATTTAGAGCTTTACTGATAGTGTATCTTGTTATTGCCTTTTGATTCCTTGGCAACTTCATTCAACCCGCAAATAGGTCCTTTAGTCTCCCTGAATTTTTACAAATTCCTTCAAAATCGACATCTTACACATAGCAGTACTCAATATCCTACATAATTGTTGGGGCAGAGTTTATCAAATCATCTGTGGTAGCATCATCATCATGCATCCAATGCTTCTAAATTTCCACTTTCACTCACACATGTATTTGTATTATGTAATCCTGGGTGAACCAGGAAAATGCACCAATGTTTGGTTCTCATATTTTAATTAGCAAACATATTTGCATAGATGATTTCTAAAGCTTGGCCTGCTTCTTTTGCTTGAGTTATTTGCAAATGACGAAATAGATTTTGCCTTACAGGTATGAGCAGCTTGTGGAAGAGGGAAGGCTGCTAGAGGTATATTCACTGAGACCTTTTTGCAACATCTGATTTTGTGATCGTTAACAATATAGAATGTTCTGAAGCTACTCCTATAATTGATTGTGCAATCATGGTTTCAAATGCTGGATGTCTCTAGGACAGGAGTTTCAGTTTGTGATGACTGATGAACTAAACTAAATTCTGCTAGATTTTCTGGGCAAAGATCAGAAACTAGCCAGTTTTCAGTGGTTCGGATGTTTCACGTTTCCCATCCAAGATCTGGGAACCTGTTCGCAAACTAAAACCTCAAAATCGGATTCTCTTGTTCTTTACATTCTAGTCTTCTGTATATAACATAAGTTGCTAGCTGTCTTGCTTAAGTTTTAGCATTGTCCCACTTATTGTTTAAAACATTCATGTAGTTGACTAGTTTTGTGCCTTTTCTATCCTGCAAAACCTTAAAACTTATGCTATTCCTGGCATCATTTTCTCAGGGTGAAGATTTGGACTCTGCTTTTGATAGCATTTCGGCCTTTTCAAACAAGAAAGATAATCAAGAGGCTGTTTTTGGATCAGAAGAAACAATCCTCGATATCCGGTATGCTTGGAAGTTCAACTTTATAAAATGTATAGTGGAAATTGGCATCATCATTGAATAATTGCTACATTTACGTTGTGTCCTGGACTCCTGGGTCCAAATTGTAGGGTCCAGCTGGAATGTGGGAATTCGTCAGGATTTTTTAGGGGAAAAAACAAACCATTCGCCCTTTCAGAATTTCTATTGAAATCCTTTGTTCTAAATGGAACAAACTAGTGGGAACCAACTTCTGAAAATTCAGGCTACGACCAGATTTGAATTGTGTTGGAGTTTCTGTGTGTTATTTATGATGGAATATATATAATCAATGTAGGATTGTCTTGATTTAATTAGTATAAAGCATGGAAATCTCAAAACAACACATGAAGGCACAGTAAAGCAAATAAAAAGGCTGGTTGGGAAAAGAATAGAAAGTACAACAGACCACTTGGGTCCATAAGTTTAAAATTCCAAATTCTGGAGGCCTTATTATAGCTATGTCAAGATAGTTTTGTAGTTTGGTTTGAAGTTCCTGTGCTGAACCAGGTTGCTGCCAGATGTTAGGTAGCTGTAGTTACCAACTGGACATTAGATGTGCTTTTCCTGACAAGTATTCTATTATTTTATTGTTGCAGAGAAGCAAAACTAGCATACAGAGCCGAAATTTTTGAATTACAGAAGCAGCTTTCACGGCAACAAGCACAGTTTGATTTGCTTGCAGGGCAAGCTTCCACTCTCATCCAAGGCAGACGGGCACGTGTAACTGCCATGTCTGCAGTTAGTGGGCAACTTATATCACTGGATGAACAACTTTCTTCCAGAAACTTAGAGGTATCTTTCATTATGTTGCATCTTATAGATTTCTTTTCAAGAATCTCCATAATTTTGACCTCTTATTAGATATCTCCTTGAAAATATTGAACATGGAAGTCTTTATTCTCCATGATTCATTTCCTAACAATGACGGACGTTTATTTATGCAATGAGATAGCTAGAGTTTGCTTCATGAGGAAATTGTTCAATTAAGATGATCCATTATCTTTTCTAACTTTCAGATGAATGCAGTTCTCGGAAGAATCGCTGCTACTACCCAGGAATTGGCCCATTATCATTCAGGAGATGGTATGCTCGTTACTGATAGATATATTTCTGTGTTTTTTAGCTTAGTGTGCATAAAACAGCACGGGAGTATCCTACTGTTATATGTATATCAACATAAATGTACATGATGTACCTTTTCATGCATGCAACTTAAAGAAAGAATAATGCATTCACTGATAACTTACAAATCATCACACAAGATCAGACAAAACCCTATAGTAATCAGAATGGATCATATTGTGAATTGTGGCTAAGAGTCTTAACTCTTAAGTCTTCCAAGTACCCAACCCAAACAGCTGTTATCACCCCATGTTTTCTTATAGCTCTTTTCACATTTTTTTTATTTTCTAATACTAACAAATACGTGAACATTGTGTTTTATGCAATAAGATTCCTCTATAATTCTTTCATAATCCATATGTGCAGATGAAAGTATATACTTAGCATATTCAGACTTCCACCCTTATGTTGTTGGAGACTTGGCTTGTGGAAAGGAGCTGAACCGATGGTTCTCTAAGCAGTTTGAGAAGGTAGGGTCTCTGTGGCAGACATGTTATTATCGGTTTCTATTGCTTATTTATTTAATATGTATTCTGCTGTCAGGGGCCATTTCGGCTTGTTGCTGAGGAAGGAAAATCAAAATGTTCCTGGGTTAGTCTTGATGACATCACCAATGGCTTGATAAGAGGTAAATACCTGTTGTGGTAAATTGTATGTAATGATGGCATTACTTAAATTATTTAAAGAGTGCAACTCTGAACCTGGATAAGTATGATAGTGCTTTGAATGAGCTAGTCATGAAATCTGGTTCCTGTTATGCAGGAGATTCTGAAAAATCACATCATCACCAGCGTGTGGCTGAATTGCAACGACTTCGTTCAATGTAACTATCCCTTGATTTATCCCTTATCTTTAACATTTCTGTTTAAAAACCATTGGTAATGTTTAATGGTTCTATGCTGTTGCATAATGCCTATTGAGATATCCAACTGAATTGAACTTTCTTCCTATGGCACTTTTTTCTGCATCAGTCCACTAAGTTATTTTTATGTGACTTCTGGAATTCTATCCCCTTTTCTGCTATCCTCTTTTATGTCTACAGTTTGATTATCATCTTTGTGGTTTGTTAGCTGTTCCTGACCTTGAACTGTGGACTTACTTTAATTTGGGAACAGATTTGCCACAAGTGAAAGGCAGTGGATTGAAGCACAAGTTGAGAATGCTAAACAGCAGGCAATACTCTCGATTTTAAAATCACAAGTATCGTCTGATGAGGTGCATATACATAGGGATATTCACTCTCTTAGGTATACATCGTGCTACTGCTCATCACTTTTTTTTAACCCATTTTCAGCTTTATAACGTTTCAGTAACTGCATAAAATAATTGTGTCAAAAAAGTATTATGTCAATTACCTTTTCTATATCTTATTTGATTTAGGAGAAAAGGTTCTGAGCTTGCTGGAGAACTCTTGACTCTTTCTCAAAAAGTGCAGGCTTTTGTATCTGAGGTATGCATAGTTGTGTAGAGGCACAGCCTTATCTTCCAAAATATTATATTCCCTAGTTACAAAATATCATGAGTCTAAGTTTAGCTGGATGCATATGTTTGCCTGTCAATTGATGACATGCATGTGGAGTTCGACAAAGTTTTCATCAATGTAATGCCACATAGAGTTGAGTTGCATACTTGCATCTGGTAGGATATAATGATTCATTGCAGATTAAGCTCTCATTTTTTGAAGAAAGTATGCAAGTATTGTCACACAATGTGCAGTAAGTAGTTCAAGAGCTTTCAATTGTGAAATCTCTGAACCACTGGCAGCTAGAAAACTAGAATCTGTTCTGCGGAGATAAGCTTTGTTCTGGTATTAGTTCTCAGGGAAAGAAAACACTCATCATTTGCAAGATACTTTCAGCATTTTAGAGGATAAGATGTCAACAGTGATTCTTACTGCAGTGCATCAGACATACTTCTTTTTAGCATATTGGTTAAAATTTTCCCCAAGATAGACTTGTTATTCCCAGTATTCACTTGTTATCCCACTCCAGACCATACCATGCCTCTGTTCAGAACTCGCTCAACTTCAAGGCACATATATTTTGCAAGGTTTGTGATAATATTCACATTATTTTCGTTGTTTTACATGATTCTTTTGTACTGTTTTCTTGACATTCTAGCATTCAAATCCATAGGGGACTATGATTTAAAGGTCATGCGCCAGGAATACTACATCAACAGGCAAAAAACAGTATGCATATTCATTACGTGATATATAATGTCATGTGCACAATTTATTTGTCAGCAGTTTCTGTGTTTGCTTATTGATGGTATCTTCTATAATGTTGTAGAAGTGTATAATCAAGATAACTATTCAGATAGTGTGTGTATTAACTATTTTCCTTCTGCCTACAAATCTATGTATGGTGAGGCACTTGCACTAAATGACCTAGGGGGTGGCAATTTCTTTGTCAATGTTTAGATTTAATTGGCACTTGGCAGTATGCATTATAGAATCTGGTTGTTCTGCATCTTGTTGTCCCCATTTGTTTTTCATATACACGTAGAAGACAATTTAGTGTCAGTGAAATGCTAATATCAGTGCTGCTAGTTTGAAGCAATGCATATTCTGAGATTACCTTCAGCAGAGCTACTTTTGCATTCAATGGAACAGTGTTTTACACTTCTCATAAAATTATATGTACTGCTGGGCTTATGATAGTTTTCTTACACATCCTTCTGATCCTGCTGTGCTCTCTCCATTCTGCAGTTTATCAGTCACTTGGTTAATCAGCTCGCCAGACACCAGTTTCTGAAGATTGCTTGCCAGCTTGAAAGGAAAAACATAGCCAGTAACTATTCTCTCCTTAGGGTAGTAGAATCTGAGTTACAAAGCTACCTATCAGCTGTCAATACCCGTTTGGTAAGCAATCTCATTTTCAAGAACCTCCTTATGTCATCATTTCTTATTTCTTATGTGTCTATACATTTTGAGTGCTACATCCAATAGTTTTTGTTCAATCTGCCATTTTGTCTTGCAAGAAACGATTCCTAGTTGACCTAAAAAAAGAAACGGTTCTTTTTTTGGTTGATTTCATCTTTAGGGCCATTATACTTCATTAATTCAAGCTGCGACCGAGGTGCGTGAGCAAGGAGCAATCGATGACCATGACACTTTCCTCCATGCTGTACGGGATCTCTTATGTGTTCACTCAAGTAAGCTGACAATTCTACTCAGATAGCTGTTTGAGCAGTTTAATTGCCATATTTAACGTTTCATGTCTCTTTTGTAGATGTCCAAGCAGCGATGCCAACATACATGTCAGCACATGCCTTGGTTCAGCAGATATCAACCCTTCAATCTGATTTGCTCTCTCTTCAGTCTGAACTTGAAAGTGCCCTTCCAGCTGACCGTAAAAGATGTATCAATGAACTGTAAGTGATAGTATAACTCACACACTATGTCTAATTATCAGTTGCCTTTACTTTATCTCCTGCATTTAATGTTTCTGATGTAAACAAACCCACCCACGTGCTTCGTTTAGTGAACAAACAGTAAGCTGATATAGTCTGGTCTCTGGTGTCAACTGTGACTGACCTTGAGGTCCTGAGGTATCACTAAACTGAATATCGGTACAGATGGCGCTTATCTAGTTTGCAGCTAATCATTGAGTGGTAGTGTTAATGCCCTATGAAACAATGATGTTTGGCTATTATCTCTAACTCATGCCGTTTGAGACCATGATGTTTGGCTATTATCTCAACTCATGCCCTGTGAGACCATGATGTTTGGCTATTACCATGATTCTTCAGACCTGTACATAATGAGCTATTATCTCAACTCGTGTACTGTGCATATCTGTACTTTCTTTTAAAAGAAGCTGATGGTGATGAATCTGCCATGGTGCCACCAATTCCCTCTATTAGATTTTTTAAAAACTAGCCCTTACAGTTTTCAATGTTATGCATTAGTCTTTTCATATATTGTTATATTCTTATTTGGCCGCCTAAAATACAAATGTGGCAGTCATTTCACATCCTTTCCACTTTTGTTGCAGGTGCACACTAATTCAAACAGTCGAACAGCTTCTATTTGCATCATCGACGACTGCAGAACCAATATTGACACCTTGGGTACATTCTGTCATACCTAAGATTATGCCATTTCTTATATCCCATGTTTTTTTTCAACAGACCTCACCCTTTTTCCTTTTGAAAGTTATGGATTATTTTTACCATGCCTGTGAACTAAATTAATGCTTGGTACAGCCACTGATGCGAGCACTCGATGATATGGAAAATGCCAATGCACAAGTTGAAGTTTCTGTGGAAGAAGTAACGAAGGCTCGCACCCAAAAAATAAAGGTATTATCACATATTAGGGTCTCCCTACGATCATTCTTGGGAACTTTTTTTCTCTCTTGCCTCTATCGAGTCAACGTGCAAAGCTTATGTGTTCTTTTATCGCCCTTCTATTTCCATGTTCCTCTAAACTTCATGGTTACAATTAACTATGCAGATTTTTGAAAATCGTGCCCATGAGGTTGGGAGAGAGAGGCAAGTGTTCGTTGATTTCTTCAGCAATCCCGAGCGTCTGAAGAATCAAGTCAGAGAGCTTACCTCCCGTGTGAAAGCTCTCCAGGAATAGTGCCCTTGCCTAGTTTGGTAAGCACGTGAGATTCAATCTCTGTATCCCTGTTGCTTATCTACAAGCCGCCATAATCTCACACTTTGTGTGCCAGGTCCCGCAAAATGGGAAGCAACAAGCAAGCTCACATGCTGTTGTTGCTTGTAAAGTTTCCCGCCCATTCTCCAATGCACAGTTGGGGGATGTGTAGCGGCGGTTTGAGCATTCTGGACCATCGATTAGTTTGTTGGATATTCAGCTTCCAGATGAGGTTGCAAGCTGTTGTGATATTTTGGAGTTGCGGTCGTGTTTGTTGTAAAGTAGACCAGGAGCCTCGAGCCCGTTTCCTCGTCCGATAGCTAGTCAGGGCTTCAGGCTAGATGGTTGTTGTAAATTTGTTTTGTGTTGGAAACTCAAAAGCTAACATTGCTAGTGTGCATATTAGATTGATCCTCAATTATCCAATCACTAACTAAATATTTGTTGCTACTAAAGACTCGAGCACGGACTCTCTTTCAGGACAAGGGAATGAAATCCGTGGGATTGGTTTCCGCTCACCGGAGCTTTCACTCTGCGCTGAAACTGTGGGGGTTCTCGTTTTGCTCTTTTCAGCTTATGGACTTATGAATTATGCATATCACGGTTCTCAAACTTTGATTTCAACAAAAAACCTTCTACATCACCATTATTTAGATGACATGCTCTAAGTTATTTGTAGGTATATAATATATAATATTTATCTCGTCCAAATAAGAAATTGCCTATTATATGACCAATCATCCGTAAAGGACATAGCCTCGTTACATCACCAACTTCAATTTCGCGTCAATTCAAACTCTACCTCAGCATTGCAGAAACTTTAAGTTGCTCTGAACAATTTGGCACTTAAATACTTAATTTTGCACAAGGGCATGCCCGAGTTAAAAGAACCAATGAACACTTCTCCACGACCCATAGCAAATCCTGAACATACTGACATAACATGAGGCAACCTAATGTCTTACACATTTACAGGGTGGATACTAAACACTAGAGCAGCTCACATCCAAAGACAGAGTGGGTCGGGGCTTATTGTTCAGGTACAGATCCTTTTTTTTTACAGCAGCTTCCCTCATTTAGGGAATGAGGAGCGAAGGCTATCCAGCTTTTTTCAGTTCTCAGAATCCTCTGGTATCTTGAAAAGGAACTGTGGCAACGACGCGATGCGGGGAAGGTTCATCAGCAGATCTCCGAAGGAGTCCTTCCTTGACATGGCTGGTGGCTGTGCAGGATCTATAGCTTTTCTCGAGGATGCCACCGAGCTAAATTCTTCATCAGAACCTTCAGTGTCCTCCCCTCCAATGCTATCGCTGTCGTTTGGCTCAGGCTTTGGCTTGGCCACCAGTGGCGTGCCTTTCTGAATCAGGCAGCAGAGAGAATCCACCCTTGCCATCAATGACCTCTCATCAGATGTTGATGCCGGTGGGCCTTGTGCATCACCAAGAAGATACTGAGCAATCTCCTCCAGTGTTTCTTTTGTTGGCACCTCGTTGCTAGGCAATGAAGGATTGACTGAGGTGATCTGCTCTGAGATGCAGTTTCCTAAGTGGTTTACCAAATCATCCACTGACATAGACGGTCTAATCCCAGGCACTTTCAGTTGACTCCACCAGCTGGGGATATTCAATTCTTGAGCACCATTTATGTTTCTGCTGACTCCCTGAATTTTCACAGCACTAGGTCCTGGTAAATAACCAAAGAATTAGAAAGTTCACTCCAGAATACAAGAGAATTTTGTACGAAAGGCCTCTTGTAACTACAATTCAAATGAGAACAAGAGGTCAGCACACCAGCCTAATTATATATTCCATTTAAATTGAACAGTTGTGGTGAATGACTAGAAAAGTTATGGTGCATCTATCCAAGTAACTAAAAGCATGTACCATGTAATAATTATGTGAAAAACTGTGATGCATCTACCAGCTGTATATCAAGTCAATGCCAGAAAATGCAAGAAGAGGGACACTGGAAACGACATCATTTGACTTTACCTGGGCTTCCTGGTTGAGCAAGAAATTCAGCTGGCGTTGCAATGGAATCACTGACTTCAATCTTAGCAGACATGGATAAACCAGCACGTGGTAACACAGAACCTGAAAATGCAGATAACTCATGTTCATCTTTCATATTAGTAAAACCATGGCACTTCGATTCAACTGGGTCCTCAAATATAGAGCATCTGGGTTCAAAAACTGGAGAATCCAAGATGATGTCTGGTTGTTGACTCAATTGATTTAGCCGCTGATCACATTGGAGAAGCTTTTCAAAGTTTTTGCTTAACAGGCTTGAAGGGCACTGTAGAAAATGCCTCCTGAAATTTTTGGAACCAGAATATTAGAAAAAGGAATAGAGATTGGAAGCTCAGCAACTAATAAACAGAAACGAAATTAGGATGTAAAACAAAGTCTCGTATGATAGATGATGCTGAAGTTTTTTCAGTAGCTAGCCAGCTTAAGGCTTGAAGAGCATTCCTAAATTGTGTTGACTTTTCTTTTTTGTAGCTGTGAACTTTAAATATTTCTTAAAACCTTTTTTGAGTTCCAGATGAAGTCAGGAGTTAACTCAGCAAATCCAATAATAGAAGTAATCATAAAAAAACAAATTAAGGATGTAGTACCCATAGACTAAGCACGTACTAAAAAGCGCTGGTAAGTATAATCCATGTTCTGTATTACCCTACCTATAGAAATAAAAGCAACAATACTTACTGTCCTGTTACTGTAAAATCTCATTGCATTGTGGCCCCTACCCCAAAAAAATGCATACAAATTTCATTGCTTTGGCATACTTGTAATGCTTTACCTGGCAATACTTGCTTGGCCACCTGTGAAATCAGATGTAGCCTGCCACAATGTGTGTTTCCTTGGTTGAGGATCCGTCTCTTTGAAGAAGAGAGGTGGTCGCGCCAACTTCATCAAAAATGGAAACCTCTCAGAGAAAAGCAAGGTATCAAAGTAACAAGAATCAATCTTCAAGAAAAAACTTACCACCACATCCAAGGTTCCTTGTCCATTTTCAGGGCAAGATGCCTTCAAAGCAGTAATATCTGACCACTGAATTTCTATCTTACTCTTTAGACCACCTTCCAGAACTTCCCATACAAGCTTATGTTTTGCGAAATAACATTTTGCCACCAAATCACCTTCATATCTTGATATGTACTGCTCAGAGAGAAAATTCAGTTAAGACAATATGGCCAACAACAATGATTGTGCAGAAGAAATGCTATATACTTGACTAAACACTACATAACATGCAGGAATAGGCTTTCGGGCAAATTACTAGTTACTGTAGCAAATCGCAGGCCATTTGGAAAGGATATAGGATGTGTTTATGTTGCTTTAACATCTCACAGTACTGTGCTATAAACGAGAATCAGTACTATATTTTCATGAGTATTGTTACAAGCAAACAACATCATCACAATGATGACTAAAAAATCATCACAAAGAAAAAGAATGTTTCTTGTGTGACAGTAAATCCTTTTGATTGAAACAAATAGAAAAGGTACCAGAAAAGGTGAATGCAAAATCAAGGATGTGGCAGAACTACCAGAAGCACATATATTTAAGTTAATATAAATCCCTTACCTCCCATGTACCAATTCTCAAAATATTTGCAGGAAAGTTTGAAGCTTTCAAGCGCTCCCCAGCTGTTGATGTGCTCGATTTAAGGTCTTTCTTTTTGGGAGGCTCAAAACTGCAATTGTCTACTGAAGACTGTCCTGCACTTGAATTTGCTTGAGAAAGCCTCATCTGAATCAAATCCAAGAGAGACGGGCTTTTTCTCAGCCGCAGACCCAATGGGCTAGGCTCGTCAAGTACATTGTGATACATATCCTGCAAATGTTCAAGTCAGCACAAAAGATGAATACCAAATCTGTCTGTCTAGACATACGTTACCAATTAACATTAATTGGGAAGACACCAAGAGGATGAATTTGGAATTTCACAAATAGCGCAAGTCACAAAGAGGATAAGTTTGGAATTTCACAAATAGCAGAAACGAGCTATGTTTTGTGTATTGACAAGTAAGCATGCATCTTGATTCCTAGATAAATTTCTATATAACAAATTATGGACCATCTTGTTTCATTGATTCATTCATGTAGCCGTTCACATTTTCTGGTCTTTCCCACCGACATCATCTGTGAACATTAATAACTATTACAGCAAACTCTACGATTGATCTGCTATGCACTTTGCATGTCAGCCTGATAATATGCCAACATTCAACTTGAACAGAACCCACCCAGTTTTACAAATAAACGTTGGTATCCAAGTTAAATGTCAAGACCAAATTAGCAAATCCTGATACAGATCTTTTTCCCCGGAACAGACAACTATAAATCATTGAATAGTATAACAGGGCAGAAATACATAAGCGGCTAAGCGTGTTTCAACTATTAGGATTGCTCTAGCTCCCAAGCATTAGAAAATGCGTGCATGGGATATCTGTATATGGCATATTCACTACATGGTTCATAAAAAATTCCTGCTAAAGATTTTGTTCAAGATTGGGAAAAAACGAATGAGCAAGTGCTTGCAATGCATTGTACAGCCCAAGCAGGAAGAACTCAAAATAGTGTGCAATAATGCATCTTTTATTGAGCATGTCACACACATGTTGCTGGATTCTGATGGTAAATTTCATTCCAAAGAGGTACTAGATTAACTGGGATCATACACTTGTATTCGATCTTGAAAAATTACACTATTTGCAAAGGAAGTTATCATTGATCCTGGAAATTTTCTATAATTTCAAAAGTAATGAACTTAGCAGTTTCACACATTATAAACAGGCATTACATTATTACATTGAGAAAATGTAAATGACTTGTGACATTAATACACAGTGAAATATATAAACAAGTGCACTGCCACAGCAAATCCATTACATGCCAATGAAGATCCGTCGGCCTCCGAATCACACATTAATACCAGCCCTTGCACAGCATATCATGGAGATACTTCCAAACATATCCAGAGGCACCACCACCACCCCCCAAGCAGGCAGTGACCCTTCCTAATTAAACTAGAACACCCCATTTCTCAGTAGATTTGCAATAGAAACCGCCAATGGGATCTCTCTAACATCATCTGCTCAACGATTCCGAATCCGGACAATCAAAACACTCCACTCAAATCGCCCTCCTATATTCCATCCACGTCGAGTCCACAGGCATGCAGTATTTTCGGATCAAATGCGTCAGAAACACGCCAGCGAGGAAAAGGATTCCCGTTCCTCCCACAACATGGCACCCGTTTGGGCTCAAACGCTCGCATCAATAACGCTCCATCTCCCCGCCAAACACTACGAATCCGACGCAACATCACCTCATCCCCCAATCAAACCCACCAAACGGAATACGAAGCCCCCGGAGATCTACCTGCTGCGGAGGAGGAGACGGAGCCGGCGGCGCGGCCATCTCGCCCGCCTTGGCGCGCTTGCTGAGCGGCCCGTCCTCCTCGCCGTGCATGTCTTCGGCCTCTAATTTCACCGTAGCCCCCGCCGCCGCCATGCCCGGCTCGGCCGGCCGCTTCCCGGAGCTCGGCAGCTGCACCATGGGGAGGGTGGATCACCCGCAACCCTAGCACTAACCCTAACGCGCTCCCCCACAACCGACGCGCCCGGCGGCCGAATCGAATCGAGGCGAGGCGAACGCGACGCCGACGCGGAAGCGAAACGAATCGAAATGATTCGAGGCGGAGGCGGAGGAGGAGGAGGGCTTGGCTGTGGCCTTTGGGGAGAGACAAGGGTCCAGAAATAGCCGCGCCCGCCCGCGAGGAGGCGCCACCTGTGAGTGACAGATGGGGCCGAGGCGAGTGGGCCCGGCGTGTCGGCGGTGTGGATAGAGTGGCGGGGCCGGAGGCGTGGGGGTGAGCTGGGCTGCGGCCGCGGGGCTGCCTAGCTGGAGCACGGCTGTCAGTGTCTAGGGTCGATGACAGGTGGGTCCCGGGGCTTTTCATGTGTGATGGGTTTGGCTTTGCGAATGACGGTATGTATATACGACCGCGTCGCCGTCTCTCACGTGCGAAACGTTTTCATAGTTCACAACGACGGGCGACGGCGTAGTAGGAGTGCCTCTGTACTGCACGGCTAGTAGTATGACAAAGTCAACTTGATATGTGTGTGTTTGTTTCTCTCTCATAAATATCAAAAATTGGCATTGCTAATGTTAAGTAAGATAAAGTTATGTTTGGTTTGAGGCCAAAACAAGCCAAACCAAATTTTGATAGTGTTTTGCTTGTCTTTTAGCCAAAGGCATTGCTAAATTTTGGCACAAAACCAGATGTTTGGGGAACGCTATTGGGATGACTAAATTTTGGTAAGAATAGTTTTGGCCTCAAACCAAACCGGCCCTTTATTACAGCGAGAAAAAAAAATCTACATATGTGAAAGGACGTTTTAGGCATATAAAGGATTCGACAATACAATGAGAAAAATCTATATACGTAGTAGTCATTTCAGGCATTTAAAGGATTCGGCAATACGATGAGAAAAATCTAAATATGTAACGGGCATTGAAAGGATTTGGCGATACAATGAGGGAAAAAACTATATATAATGCACATTTCTTCCGACCTTTGGGCACTGTTTGCAGATTTTGATTTTTTTTACTAGCACGCTTCTTAAGCAACTAAACATACGTTTTATGCACAATTTTTTTATATATAAGTTTTTTGTCTAATTTTTTAAAACAAATTTTCAACTCTACTAGTTAATCTGCTATCAAAGTTAGATCTAAAATCTTCCGAGGTTTCAAGCGGGCCTCCATAGCTGGAAGTCTGTAAGCAAGAAGCAGTAGAGCATGATGTACAGGACTACGGGAAAATGCATACCTTAAAATGAAGATAAATGATAGTTGGTAAGACCAGTGTCAGAACTAGGAAATTGCAGGAGCAGCTTAAACATTCCAAGATCAAACTTCCGAGCATTTGACTTTGTCAAAGGAAAATGTCTGGGTACAACGTTTGAGTATCAACTTGCTGCTGTAAAATGAATGAATATAACACAAACAACCAAAAAAATGTAAAACTAATGGTTTGGTGTGGTGTCGCTTTTTTTTCTGATTTTATAAATATTCAATTGTGTACTGAAAAAGAACCCCTGTATATGATCTAGCAGCTCCCGTTGGCAAGCAGTGAAACCTCATCATCCTCTTGCTCAAAATCGTCTTGATGTTTGCAATCTTGGTGCAAACTACCAGTGTTTGATTTCCCATCCACCATAAGAGAGGTTAACTCAACATTGTCCACTTGAGATTGCGCACCATCTTCCTCAGTCAGCAAATCAGCTGGAAGGAGATTAGAGTTTGGGTCACTTCTCGGCACCAAAAACAACAGGGCCAAAGGAAGCAACCTCATTGCATTTCGAATTAGGATCGCAGCCCAGAGGTTTTTGAACTCTGTTCTTGTGATGTTCAACACATGAAGGATCAATCCACCTGCCCAAGATCCAGATAGCAAGCCAACATTGTCAATTGACATCAGCAATGCGTAAAACGTGCCTTCAATGCCAGGAGGGCAAAGCTTTGAGCTGAGCACCAAAAGAGGCATCCATTTTATGCGGTTGATCATTTTGGAGACACCCTCATCAATAACAGCAAAGTAGTAGTCAGGTATTCCCAGTTTTAGATTTAGACGAAGTACCAAGATCAGGTCAAGCATTCCTGACAAGCTCAGCAACAATTGACTTAAACAGAGAAGGCTGCGAAAAGGATGGTCCTTTAGAATATTTTGATAAAGTATGACTCCAATAAGAGAACCAACCGACCCAATTGCAAAGATAAACCCAATGAATCCCTGGTAGTAGCAAAAAAGAAGTGATTTGGTCATGCACCAATGAGGGAAAATAACTAGAGATAGTCAAGTTAAGATTAGCATCAAAGGGACATCTTCTCAGATACTATGGCATAATACAAAAGAACTAAACTGTAAGCAAATTTATATCCTCACGTGGACAAAAAACGTAAGCCATGGAAATCACAGAGCATAGCATCATATTCTAATTTATAATTATACCTCAGAGAAAGATAGTCCTGCAGTACGATCAGTGTACCAGTAGAACATTCCTTCTTGAATGTCCACACTCAAAGCAAGAGACATGTACATGTAAACACATGGCCTCCATACTTCAGGACATTTTAGGGTCGCCAGCATTGTTCTACTTGCTTCTACAAACTTCATGTGGGCCTAATTTTGTAGCAGGATACAGGAAAAAGTCAATGCAGGAAAAAATGTACTTAAATCTGACATCAAAAAAAGAAAGAAACTACTTACCAGCTCGTATGGAAAGTTGGGCAAATGAACGTCCTTTATCATCATTCCAGCAAAAATTACCAAGGCAGAAGGTATTGCTAACATTCCAAGGGCACCCTTGAGAAAGACAAGATTAATCTATGATGAGACACCATCACTAACAATAGCAGTAGTGGATAAAAGAGAGAAGAACCATCGACATTTCACTTATTCTTTTTATGCAGAAACAGGAATCTATCAGTGGACAATACTTTAAACTTGATTGCTAGGAATATAGTAAACTGCTCTGATCATTGTGATTGTCAATTAGAAGTACAAAGTGCCAACAAATGAGTGAACCGGTGGTACTCACTTGAGATCCTATTGCATGGACAAGGAAACCACTTATTGAAAATCCAATGAGGCCTCCCACAGATGCACAGAATCCATTTAAGCTTATCATGTCAGCAGCAAGATGAGGGTGCATTATACTGTTTTCAGCGACACAGGCATCTATAGTTACATCAGCTATTGCCACACTAGCACTTCCAGCCATCAATGCCAACAATGCAAACAATACATGAAGCTTGCTGTGGAGAGCTACTACAAGCATTGCAACTACTCCCATGAAGCCTGCAATTCCTCGGCCAACAGGGAAGGGCCATAATCAGTCAAAACATTCCATAACATGTAACTAAATAACAATCACATTTAAACAAAGGAAGTTACATTATGTTGAGGGAATAACAGTAGAAGAAAAAACAATACTCTTTTCAAATGTAAAAATGAGCATTTTGTCAGACAATCCGACTTATCATCAATATTGTCACTGTGCTGATGGCAAAACCTGATGTGTTTGAATTAGACATCAAGATCGCTAAGAACAATGCACCTACATAAGTACATTGATTCCTCCATACTAGGTAATGGCCAAATTCTGTACCTTCAATCCTTCATGTAATGTAGTTCAATGATCCAGAATAGCAATTCCTTTTTTAGACAAGAGATCCAGAATAGTAATAACTCAATGGAAAATTGTTCTATGATGTCTAGTCTACATAACAATTTTCCATTGAGGAAGTAGAGATACACTACTCAGAGTATGAAATAGATAGTGTCCCAAGGCATCTGTCGAACTCGATATGCTAATTGCTTCCTTGCTATATTTTTAGCATTTAGCCATCAGAAAATGCTACTTATTAGTCCAAATTTCAGTTTGCAGTTCGTGTGATTAACCAACCCCGTGTTCATTGTATTCGCGAAATTATACATAATCAACGTATGATACCTAGGAGAACACAACCGGCGAAAACGAATGCTCTTCACCTGCAAGAACAAAGTAGGGCCGGCGCCGGTAGCCGGCGATGGGGAGCACGTCAGTGAGCAGGCCCCAGAGCGGCTTGACCATCCACGGGATGGACGTGACGCCCTGGTACACCTGCGCCGCCGACGGCTGCACCCGCTGCACGTCCTTCCAGTAGTAGTCCGACGCGACGCGCATGATGCCGCCGCCTAGCCCCTGGCTGACACCGTACGTCGACACCACGCCGAACACGAAGCTCCAGTGCAGCTCCTTCGCCAGCATCCGGAACCACCCCAGCGGCGAAGGCCGCCACGCGGCGCCGCCCTCCGCCGCAGCCTTCCCCGTGGCCGCCCCCTCGACGAGGAGGACATTGATCTCCGCTAGGCTGCTCCCCTTTTCCTCGGGGAGGTCGGAAGGTGGCTCCGGCTGCGGCGACATTTTCTTGGCCGCTTATGCTCTCCCGCAAGATCTCCGATGAACTCTTGCAGATTGCGCGGTAAAGCTTGGATTTTTCACCGCGTTTACCCGAATTGCTCCAACCTGAATCTGGAACTCGGATTCCAGTATCAGATTTGGGTTTCTTGAATCCAAAGCGTTGTAGAACAAACCAAAAGTCCGGAGCTCTGAGGTAGTAAGTGCATCTGTATCGATCCCAAGAGTCTTAAAAAATCAAGAAACATGTCGGAGTGTTGACAAGAACATCAAATCGATGGGCTGCTTCAACCTTTCAGCTCCTTTTCACAAGCTGGCGAAATATTACGGAAAAATAGCAAAAAAGTGCAGCACAGTGGTGCCAAATTATCCAGAAATACCACTCAAACCAGCAAAATACGATTGGTAGTAGCCTATACAAGCATAAACAGAACAGATTTGGTCTCCAAAACAAGAAAGAAAATGAGGACAGGTGAAGACGAGGAGGTCCTAAACTTGCCCGGTGGAAAAGATGAAGTCCTAAGAAATTGGGAGATCCCTTTGGGGTTGGGGGCAGGTGTACTCCAGGATAGCTGTTTCACCTTTTTTTCTGTCTTAAAATTCTAACTGTAATTTCTTCTCGCTAACTAGAACCTATCCCTATACAGCTCACAACCACTGACAGGTGGGACATACTGGATGGGACCACGCTGCGGTGAGTGTGATGCGTGCCTGTACGGATGAGTGTTAGTCGTGACTATGGTGACTAGTGGTAGACTAGTGGTACAGTAGGCTCGTAGTTAAGCTCTGAACTATCGGCGGGTGAAATGGACTCGTCGACTCGTCGTGTACCTCCTCGTGTCACTGACAGGATGGTACATTCTGTGATGCGCCCACCGTACAGTGGGTGGGACGTTCGTTTCCTCTTCTTTATAACTTCTACTTCCTTGTTTTTTTATATGCACGTTTTTCTAAAGTTTTAAATATATATATACGAAAGTTGTTTTAAAAATTATATTAATCTAGTTTTATTTTTTAAAAAAATAATACTTAATTAATTATGTAATAATAAGTCATTATGTTTTAAGTACGCGGGAGATTAGTTCCTAAAGCTGGCAAGTTATAAGGATATTACGATGCGGGAAAAGCGCTTGCACATCGGCACAGAAAGATGCTCTGCTCTCCGTGGAGTTTGAAGAGGCACTAGTGTTTCTACGGGCAGATATTCCCTTTCTTACTTCCCTGGGAAAAAATGTGTGTAAAAAAACAGCCCCACGTGAAAATCGAAACTGATTTTCTGATGTACAAACTGTAGATCACACTATGACATGGTCTTCTGAATGAAAAGAATGAGAGTATGTGTAATATGAATGGGTAAAGAGGATGGTTAAGTAGAAAGATAGTAAGAAAATAAAAAGGGAAATTATATAGTGTACGAGAATGTTTTTTTACATGTTAGATGTAACAAATATTTCATTGTACATCTAAAAAAAGAATTATTCTTGATATGCATACTTCTACAACGTGAAAGCTCATTTTCTCCATAAAGATATTTCTTGAGATCATAGTAGACAATCGTCAAGATAATTCAAAGTATACATAATATTAACCGCAACATTAAACCTCTAAATTAACTTGTGGGTATCGTTTAGAGGGCAACTTGAAATTATGATGCTAGATTAAACCAACTAAGTTGCCTTGTGCCATTTACTCCGAAACCAATGCTCTGAAACTTGCCTTGAGTGTTAATGTTTGAGTAAGTGTGAGATGATCATGATCACTATGATGTGACATTGTAACAAATTGTGTCATGTAACTCCAAGAAAAAATGTTAGGATGAGAAGGTCAAACAATGTCACAATTGTTGTTGTACGCATAAGAGATCCTTTCTTATCACTACTTGGACAACAAATTTTTTAGTATACACGCATTACACTTATACAAATTAATAATTATGAAGAATGCTCTTGCTAAATATGGAATCATGCTAAATATGGAATCATGAATTTTGATAATAAAAATATATTTGATGTTATCTAGATGGGGTAAATAGACGAAATCTAGAAAACACTCGGCAAAGGGAGTTAAAAGGCCAATCAAAACTTCTGGTGCTTAGGAAAGGCCAATCGAAACTTCCGGTACTTAGGATTAGAACTTGAATCCAAGTTCTCTATTGGATAGAGAGTCTCAACCAAAACTTATAGTTTCTTGGTAAATTTCCAATGAAGCGGAAAGCACAACCCACAAAAGCAACCTAACTAGCACATGGTAGGAAAATAGGTATGATGTAAGAAAAAACCGATTTTTCACCATAATTCGGATTCCAATGATCATATATCTTTATTGAGAGATTCTAACGAGTCGGATCTCTATCAATTCTAAGCCTTACCAAGTAAGTGCTAAGGATGAAGTTTTGGTCACCAAGTCTCTTAAGCAAAGCATTATTTCAAAGCACACGAATCACCATAGAGACTAATAGCTGCTCTTAATCTCAATAACATCATTAGTCTCCTAGCCTTGTCATATATAATCCAAAACTCGCTAGAGATCTAGATGTGCTTTTAGATGCCCCATACATTATAGAGCTAAGTAAAGCTATCTAGGTTATGCACTTACGAACTCTTGATTCTCTATTTCTATTCATTACAATGCTTGCATAGTACATTCTACTTCTACATGATATATTCAAAAAAAAAAAGTCTTGGATCCATTCATTCTTTATGGTGCCCTTGTCCATTGTTGTTAAGATGTCACTATAGTAATAATGTGCATCTAAGGGCTAAAGCGTCACTCCGCTTTATGGACTAAACCACATAGGAAGACAATGAGTAAGGGGGAGGAACACTATATCCATTCCAAGTAAGGGTAGAAGGAAAGTAGACAAGGAGGACCACCAAAATCATTCGTAAAAGAGCGTGGACAAAGGAGAGAAGGTGGTGTGAGGGAGAAACAAAGTGGAGATGCATAGTAAGTAGCGATGTCGAGGTGATACTATCGGTGAACATACATTGAGAGTAGGGCTCGAGCAAGCCCCATTCATGTTCAACCAAGTGGTGATCTAGTGTATGATGAATTCAAATAGAGTGGGCTTAGAGGATTTAGATATGTTCAAGCCACCTACTCATATGTTCTTACCTGCTCTTAGTGTGCTATAGTGATTCTTTTTCAACTTGCCTCTTCTTGTCTCAATTGCAGTCCTTCCCTTATATATTTTTAGGGGTGCCACACCGATTGAGAAAGAAGGGAGATGTACAACAAGAGAATTCATGAGCCCCAGTTAATAAAGATTAGGTATGTCTAGTTTAGTCGTTGGTAGGGCCCTGGTACACGTCGCCCAAGAAGCGCCTTCCTCCTACCGCTGCTAGCTAGCTCACCGACCAGCAACTCCACGTAGATAGGTAAAAAGCTAGGCTACAGAGAGTATGATGATTGTAGCCTGGCCACTTAGCGGTTATAGGGAGCGATATGTGTCTCATTCCACGTCGTCCATCGCTAGAGTAAATATTCATCTTATCGCTTTGACCAGCATAGGTGCATGCACCTCGAACCGAGCAAAGCCCCCTACCCCACCGCATTCATGCACTTGCCAACCAAGGAAACACATGAGTCTGAGGTTATCATACCAAAGTTGTTTCCCAAAATAGTTGGTTCAAATAGTCGTCCGAAGGGTGGTTAGCCCGAGGCAGCCAACTTGAGAGCGACCAGCTTGACTTGCCCAGCACGAGGTGGCTAGCTCGGGTTATCCAGCGCGAGCTAGCTAGCTTGTGCTGGATAGGCTAGGGGCACTAGTTCACGGTAGCTCTAGGCGTCACCTATCTACCTCCTAGCCACTAAGGTGGGAGCCTCGGTTCCTATTTAATCGATAAACACTTTATGGGTAGAGATTTCTAGCATCTTTGATGCATAAATTATGTGTCCACTTTATTTGTGGGCTAGTGTGAAGGTTGTTGGATTTTATGGGTTGGTCTTCTAGGCTAACTTTCCTCCCCCACTCTCTAATCAAGGGTAATAACTTAGGTTGAGGCGTCGCCTTGCCTTAACATTAAGGTGGTAAGGTATGGGTAGGTCTTGCCATGTCGCTTACCGCCTTAACAACTTGACACTTAGAGACCTCATGGCTGTTGTCGATCACCGTGGATGGGTATAATGCTGTAATGTTATAGAGTATCAAGAAGAGATGACCTAGGAATAATGGGCATTTAGGTGTGGCGGAGCTTTAGTGGAATATGACGACGATGGTGACACACAAACATGGCTAACTTCTACAATGTTACAATAATGTTGTGGCAATTATATAAGTGATATTGATAGGCACCATTTTGCATAACGTTGGACCCCTATGATGTTACAGATCTTAAGCTTTTTTACATAATTTTTTACTAGTAGTCATTGGCAAAGGTCTAAATAAGGGGTTATTTGCATAATATTGGTACTCTACCAATAGTACGGTGTGAATTAGGGGATGTTTGCATAAGGTTCCTATTAAATTTACGTGTCTATCCATGTTTTCCTATCCGGGACAACCCATTATAAAACTCCAATTCTTATTTTCACCATCTAGGGATATATTATCAAATACCCATCACTCTAGGGCTAAAATGTAAAAGCACGAAAAACTCTATACGAGACCAAATAGACCTATCGAGCCGGCACGACCCACGATTTAACTAAGCATGGTCCGTTAATCGTGTTACATCGGGCTACGTGTAGATGCCATGGTCAGAGTTGACCGTACCGAGCTGACCGGATCAAACGTGGACCATTCATGTGACTAAAAATAAATAAAAATACGAAAAAATAAAGGAAAAAACAAAGAAAATTAGTGTGCCGGTCCGCATCAGCGCGCCATCTATTAAAATAAAAAAACTCCAGGGCGCCAAAACGATAATGAACCCTAACTCCACTCCCCTCTCATCTCCCCCATCCATTTCAAATCCACACTCCGCCTCCATCTCCGGCCGCCGCCGGCGAGAGAGGTCAAGATGGATCTCTCCGCCACCCCGTCCAGATCCAAATCCAGGCACAGATCCTCACCGTCGAAGACCGCCGCCGCCCCTGCCGTGGCCCAGATTGATCTCTCCACCCCGTCCAAGCCGACGCCCAGGCGGAAGCCCAAAGCGTCAGCGGCCTCGCCGGTGGCTCCGGTGTCTCCCGCGACCCCATCCGCCGTCCGCCGCTCCAGCCGCCTCCTCGAGACGCCGACCAAGGCGGCGTCGGAGACACCGGCGAAGCCCACCCCGACCTCGAAGCGGAAGCGCGCCGCGCCGTCGCCCAAAACGCCCATCCAGTCCGAGCCCAAGCGGCAGAGGTGGAGGCAGCAGCCGAAGCCGAAGAAGAGGGCGTACTACCGGAAGGTGGTGTACGACGGCGGGGAGTTCGCCGCCGGGGACGACGTTTACGTGAAGCGGCGGGAGGGCGCGGAGTCGGATGCGGAGGATCCCGAGGCGGAGGAGTGCCGCGTGTGCTTCCGCGCCGGCGCCGCGGTGATGGTGGAGTGCGACGTGTGCCTCGGTGGGTTCCACCTGCGGTGCGTGCGCCCGCCGCTGCGGCGCGTGCCGGAGGGGGACTGGGCGTGCCCGTACTGCGAGGCCGAACGGGCCGGTAAGGCGATCGAGAGGCCCAGGCCGCCGGAGGGGAAGTGCATCGCGAGGACCGCCAAAGAGAAGCTTCTCTCCAGTGATTTGTGGGCTGCACGCATCGAGAGGTCAGTGAAAATTGGGCTTCGGAGTGATTTTTGTAGTCGATGTGGTGGCGAAAAGTTTGACTTCGTTGAATTTTTCTTTTTGATTCATGTGAACTTGCTTGAACTAGCCACATCTCGATGAATTCTAGTGAAGCTTATAGAGTCAGAAATGAGGTAGCACTGTGTAGTACTGGTGAACTGGTGGTTACTGATGTGCTTTGTGTGAATAGGATGTATAATGGCGTGTACTTGTCATGATTTAGTTGTGCTAGCAGTGAGCTATGCATAGACAACCGTTTCTTGTGCCTTTGAATTATGCACAAACATTGTTTTACTGTAGGCTCAATACCCCTTTTCTCTAACAAAAGTGGGTTACATCAGCGACTGGGATGGTACAGGATGCACCTGAATATATTTCTAGATGCCTCTTGTCGTGATTAAACCTTTAGTTCTCTACTGTAACCATGCCACTTAACTGCTTAAGAAGATGGGACAAACATTTTCTTACCAATACTGTTGGTTGAAACAGTTTATGGAGGGAGCCGGATGGAATATTCTGGGCAAAGGTAAGATGGTATATTATCCCTGAAGAGACTTCTGCAGGAAGGCAGCCACATAATTTGCGTAGGGAGCTGTACCGTACCAATGATCTTGCAGACATTGAGGTGATTAGTTATTTTCTGTGTGATAAATGGGTTCCTTCATGGATTGTCTATTTGTTCATTATTCATTGTGTCTGTTGTTTTTATGGCATTTGCAGATGGAAACAATCCTTAGACATTGTTATGTCATGAGCCCCAAAGAATTTAAGGATGCTAATGATGAAGGAGATGATGTATTCTACTGTGAATACGAGTATGATATACATTGGCATAATTTTAAGCGTCTGGCAGACATTGATGATGAACCTGAGGTACATCTGCTGAAACTTGATTGAAGACTCTGCTCATAGCACTTACTAGGACTTAGGGGCACCATTCTGGTAGTCAAGAAGTGAACCTCATCATGCACTGTTATTGTAGACAAAGGAAGATCCCAGTGACGAGCCTTACAATGCTGGTAATGATTATGTCAGTGACATGGACGAAGATTCTGAATATGACGAGGAGCAAGAACCTACTAGTAGTTCTGCTAGAAGGAATCAATCACATGAATTGGCTGCTGCAGTACCAACCATCCCCCTCCACCCTCTTTAGTTTTGCACTGCATGCTTGAGTGAATTGACATGTTTGTTTGTAGAACTTGCTGAAAGGGAGGATATATGGCCTACAAAAAATTGGGGTCCGGAAAATTCCTGAGCATGTTCGGTGTCATCAAAAGACTGATCTGGAGAAGGCAAAAGCAACCCTGTTATTGGCATCTCTTCCTAAGTCGTTGCCTTGTAGGGATAAGTACGTTAGTTTGTTTTTTCTGTGTGTTTCAACCACTATCTTACGTGAACTGCTTTTGAATCAAAGTCTCTTGTCAGAGAAATGGAGGAGATATCTGCATTTGTGAAGGATGCAATTTGCAATGATCAATGTCTAGGGCGCTGCCTTTATATTCATGGTGTACCGGGTACTGGCAAGGTAACCAACCATCGTGTCCTGGCCCCTTTGATGTTTACTTTTCTATAACTGAAGGCTAAGCAATATTTTCTCTGTCTACTTTGTTAACCAGCAGACTATGAGTGTACTTGCAGTCATGAGGAGGTTAAGATCTGAGCTTGATTCTGGGAATCTGAGGCCCTATTGTTTTATGGAGATTAATGGTCTTAAATTAGCTTCTCCAGAGAATATCTATAAGGTGTGCAAACTTCTACCTTAGTTGAATAATACGATATCCTAGTCAACCATATCAGCCATGTTAAAAGGATTATAATGCATATAATTTTAATATATGCAGGTTATATATGAACAGTTGAGTGGGCATAGGGTAGGGTGGAAAAAAGCTCTGCATTATTTAACTGAGCACTTTTCGGGTGGCACTAAAATTGGCAAACAAGCAAACCAGCCAATTATTTTGCTCATTGATGAGCTTGATCTTCTTTTGACGAGAAATCAGTCGGTAATAATTTGTAGCTGAACCTGTTGAGTAGTTTGGTAACTTTGTATTCTTATTTTGGAAAATGATAATTGTTTGATATTTTATTTAGTTTCAGTCTGATTGTTTACATGTACATTCATGTTCATTTACATTTGAACTAATATTTTGTCAGGTGCTGTATAACATTCTTGACTGGCCCACTAGGCCAAATTCAAACCTAGTTGTTATAGGTACCTATACTTCTGTTTGTTTTACCTTTAATTTTAGTTAGCCTTTTAATTACTCTTCGGCTGTTACTGAATGCAGGTATAGCAAACACAATGGATCTTCCTGAAAAGTTATTGCCTCGTATTTCAAGTCGGATGGGTATCCAGCGATTGTGTTTTGGTCCATATAATTATCGGCAACTGCAGGAGATCATAACAAGCCGTCTAAAGGGCATTGATGCCTTTGAAGAACAAGCCATTGAATTTGCTTCTAGAAAGGTTTGGAATATAGTACCATGTGTATATCTTTTTTATTATTCACCCATGTCTTTTTTTTTCTGTGACTGTTGCTTAGTCCATCCAATTTGCATTTTTTTCTGAGGGGTGAATTTATACATCATGTGTTTGGTTTTAAGGTTATTTCATTATTTTGTTCTCTGTTTATGGATTTTCTGTGCCATTAAACACCTTTTTCCTACCACTTGTCTCATAACAAAATTAAGCTGTTCTGAGTTCCTAGTCAAACTAGTATAATGGGCAGCATGTGCTGTAATCACTCTACACTTTTGCCTTTCCAACAAAAAGGGTACACATCACATTGTCTGTTTGGCCATCGATTGCTTGCCATCCGTGTATCAGTCTTACTTTTGGCTGGTTGAACTTACAAATTAAGGAACACGTCATGATCTAGGTCCATTATTTGTGTCATCTGCACTTAATCACTTAAGATACTAGCAATTTCTTTTCATTTTAGTTCTTTTTTGAATGTTTTCACCAGTAAAGCTGACAGTTGACACCAATGGAAGCCAGTGGACTCACTGCATTCACAGCAATGCAGTTTGGTGGCACTGACTGTTAATTGTCAGCTGTCATTGCATCCCAGATGAATGGATGGACATTTCTTTAACCACTTCACTGAGTTTCATCATTCCATATTATATAAAAAAGTTATGTTTCTACAGTAAATTCAAACAGGAAAATGGCTGCTTATCCATAACCCCCCCCTCTCTTCATTATGTGAAGATTAGACCATGCTGCTGTGTTCTGTTGGCATGCGTTTTCATTCAACTGACTATTGCTTATTCATACAGGTAGCTGCTATGTCTGGTGATGCAAGGCGAGCCTTAGAAATATGTAGACGTGCAGCAGAGTTTGCAGATTACCGTGTCAAACAATCTGGGCACACTTCCATGAATAGAGGTACCTATCTATGGGCCACTTATTGCAGACATGGGCTCTGGATTTGTTCAATTTTTATGAATATATTCAAGCACTATGGTCTTATGATTTTATCCTTTCATTCATATTCAATTCCAGCTGTGTATTATTGAACTTTGATGTGACACCTGTAGGAAAAAATGTTGTTTGCATGGGTGACATAGAAGCCGCTATTCAGGAAGTCTTTCAGGCACCACATATTCAAGTAAGTGAACACTGATTGCTTATTGTACGAAATCATACTTCTTGTTTGCCTTGTAATGCAGTACAAATTGTTTAATTAGGGGATGGATAACTGTACATGCTTATCTTTCCTAGCAAAGACCAATTATTTTGGCTGGGTACATCTTCCAGTCTAGAGGCGAGGAGTTATCGTTTATTATTTTAAAAAAAACATTACCAATTAGTAATGTTAGTTGACTGTCTAAGCCTCACCTGGTACTTTTTCCTCTTACAGGTAATGAAGAACTGCCCAAAATTTGGAAAGATTATATTGGTCGCTATGGTTCACGAATTATACAAATGTGGACTAGGTGAAGTAGCGTTCGATAAGGTGAGCACCCACTTTTTGTTGTTTTAATTTCTAGGTTGGTCTTGCAATGTGAGCATAAAGAAAAGGCATGCTAGAGATTGGCATTTCCAGTATTCTAATGCAAAATATCACCTGTGTTTATTCTCTAGTAGGTGATTCATCAAACTGATTAGGCCTTCTTAGACGCCTGTATCCAGTCTTTCAATAGTACAGTTTATGAGTATATTAGTGTCCTTTACATGACTTCAGAGTTCACGTCAACAGTATTACTACAACACATACTTGTTATTTCCTTGAATCAGTAAAATGGCCTGCAGGGTTCAAACGTGCAAGTGTTTTGTACTTTGCTGTTTATTCTTCATTAAAATTTTCAATGCGTTTTATTTTAACATCACCTTGTGTGGTTAAGTTTCTATTTGAGTTGAGGCAGAGACAAAGTCTCATTTTGCTTCAGAAGTTTCATTGGTGTCAGTACTTTTATTTCTTTAGTGAATTACTGTTGAGATGTTAATAGTCCTAACTCAAATAAGGAGTGTTCATTACCCATATTGTTGGTGGTTTGAAGGAAGAGCTCTGATGGACTTTCCTGTTATGCTGTAGCTGGCAGCGACTGTCCTCTCTTGGTGCCACGTCAACAGAGAATTATTGCCTGGCTATGATACTCTCCTGAAAATCTGGTAAGTGAATCTGATTTATTCTGTATTTCACATCACATGAAATTCATTTACATGTTCTGTGCTACCGTCATGTGTGATGTGGACAATGCTTTTGCCTTAGTTTAAGTGTGGATTGCAAGCGCAGATGCATTGGCATGTTCATGTTCCAAGAGACATAAAAATTATTGAACAATAAATGACGTAGTTGAGGAGTTCTAGGCCAGGGTAAATATTCTTGCAATCATAGAAATCAGGGTAATACATCTTCTGATAGAAAACAGATGTTAAAACGTGGCCTGTCTTAACATCAAATTAGTCGTGTTTTTCCATCACTAATGCCTGCCAAGATATCATTCAAGTGACAGTATATCTGCTAGAGTTTGACCTTTCACTTTCATCCTCTCTGCTAATTGTTCGGGGCATTAATACATTCACATTGGCGCTGTTATATCTTCAATCTTGTTCACGACTAATTTAATCTATGCTTATGTGTATGAAATAACTTGATGTGTGTGTGTTCCTATTGCAGTTGCAAGCTTGGTGAAAGTAAGATCATTCTCTGCGAGGAATGCACTAAGCACAAGCTGCAGAAGCTTCAGCTTAACTATCCAAGGTTAGCTTGCAAGATTGCATTTACCATTGAAACTGGCATTACAACAGCTTTAGGCCAACTCTTACCGCCATTTAATGACCATTAGATTCAAACTTTTGGGAAGTTTCAATTGAAGTCATTTATATGTTTAAATTGTACATTGTGCCTATTGTTTCCTTGTCAACTTAACATTTTTTTTTGAATGAAAAGGGTTCTTAGTTTAAGACTTAGGCACTTGGCAACTCCATTAGTAGTGACCCAGTTCAGTCATTTCATCAGCTTGGTAGAGCCTTGACAAGAGCTGATGACTTTTTGTTAATCTAACTGGATGACAACTTAGCGCATACCTATTTTATCATGTAAAACTGTACTGATTATTTTTTTCTTGTTTGGCAGTGATGATGTAACCTTTGCCCTGAAGGAATCCCCAGATCTTCCATGGTTGTCCAAGTACTTGTGAAGCTTACACTTGTGGTGGCCGGTGGTTGTATTTTCCCAGCATTACATTCATGTACTCCTGGAGTTGGAGAGCAGCGATCGTTCTTTATCAGCAGTAAGTCTGAAAATGATGCCTTGCAGAAGTCTGAAGGCCATCTTATTTTCTTGTCATCAACATAGTCTGTGCATACTCGAGATCGCAACACTAGTAACACATAGATCATCTTCTGCAGAATCTCGGAAAATATGTAACTCCAATGATTGATCTTCCAAAACCTGACTCAAGGATGCCGCTGCACCAAATGTAATGCACCAGGATTGCAACCTGTAAACACGAAGAAGATTGTACGTCTCCATTTCTTTTTTCTTTTTGCCAAATTTGTCACCCAAAAAACTTCCTCATCAGAGTTCTGTCATCTGTTTCACCTGTTTCGTGTAACTGGTTCTACCACAGATTTGTAACTGGTTTACCTATATCACCAAATTATTTTTTGTGAAACATGGGCAAAATGTATCATGACATCGCCGGTTCTTCTCTATCTCCCTGGAATGCCAAAGTTGCGACCTTCCGAATTCCAGGTCCTTTCCAAATTCCCGTGGGAATTAGGGGTGTTTGTTTGGTTGTCTCACTTTACCATATTTAGTCATACCATAGTTTGGTAGTTGCAATTTTTATTTCGGTGTCACAATTGTGTTCACACCTCTTAATCTTAGGATTTACATGCCCTTCAAAATTTTGAAGCCAACCATGTCATAATAATGTATAACTTTGCTACACTTTTGGTTCATACCTATGAATGTTACCATCATAAATGATTATTGAAAGAATAAGCCGTAAACTTATTAGAAAAAAATAATTTATAAGTAAAACTTATATATACATGTTATTAATGATTTAAAAGTAAAATACTGTAAAATAAAATACAAAGAAAAAAATAAAATCAATTTAAATTTTAGTTTATAAACATAATCACAAGCAAAATGATAGAAGCCCAGAGCTCAGGCCTGTTCTAAAGTGATACTAATTGTCACCGTCACGCTTTATAAAATGTTAAACAATGTGTTTTTTCTTTGCAAAAACTTTCATCAACACGCTTTTGAAAATCTATTTTCTAACTATAATATATATAACTTAATTAGCCATGCTCTAATTACTCGTTAATAGTCTCAGCTGATGAGGTGAGTCGAATGGGGCGTAGTTGTGAAAGCTTAAACACTAAGCACAATCACAATGATACAAGACACTAGAAATGATTTGTATAGGCCGTTCCAATATAAATAATACTAATTTATATTTAAATTTACTACTATTTTTTAAATTATGTCTTGTCTAGAAATCATGTTTTTCTTTTTTTTCGTTTACCCATTTATTATATTTTATTGTATTCTATGTGACAATAGTATTTTCTCTTTATTTACATATTTCCTATATTATATTATATTTTATATGATAATTTATTTAATACTATAGGTGCTAATCTAGTATGACCAAACATCCCAGTTAATCCCATTAATGGTTTGGAATTTGCGGCATCGGACTTTGCGTTCACGCAGGCTTTTCCCTTCGTTTGCTTAAGACAACAGACTCATCGCCTTCCACCACTCGCCGGCCGGCGGCGGCAGATATAAACCAAGCGCCGGAGAAGACAGCGAGCACATCCCCCATGGCGAGAGCGAGGGCAACGCCAAGGGCCCCATACCGACGCGCCCGCGCCGTCACCTTCCTCTCCAGGGCTTGCCACCGCTTCCTCGCGACACGCTGCCACCGCCGGGCAAGCACCGGTGGCTCCTCTCCGTCCAGCCAGCCGCCTCTCGCACGGACCTATTACATTTCCACCCCGCGAGGCCGAGGCGCCGAGGTAGCCCAAGCGCTCCGCCGGGCCAGCACCGGTGACTCCTCTCCGCCCCTCGCACGGGCCTCCCCCGCCCCGCGGCGAGGCCGAGACACCGAGGTAGCCGAAGCGCCCGGAGCAGCGGCGGCGGCGGAGGCGCAGCCTCCGCACGAGGAGCAACAGGGTGATGAGGATGCCGCCGCCTCTGAGGCGGAGGCCGCCGTGGCGGGGAAGTACTGGGCGCAGCGGCACAGCCTCTTCTCAATCTACGACCGCGGCGTGCGGATGGACGCCGAGGGCTGGTACTCCGCCACCCCGGAGGTCATCGCCGCCGCGCAGGCCGTCCGCGCCCCGCCGGGCTCCCTCGTCCTCGACGCCTTCGCCGGCGTCGGCGGCAACTGCATCCAGTTCGCCGCCAGGCACGCGCCGCCGCCGCCGCCACCCCCTCCGGCTTCCCACTTTCTCTTCGCTCACTAACCCCGCCACCGCAACCGTCTCGTCTCTCCTGCTGCAGGGGTTGCTACGTGGTCGCCGTGGAGATCGACCCCCGGAAGGTGGAGCTCGCGGCGCACAACGCGAGGATCTACGGCGTGGAGGACAGGATCGAGTTCGTCGTCGGCGATTTCTTCCACCTCGCCCCATTCTTGAAGGTATAAAGCTATTAAGCTCAGCTGTTTACTGGAGACTGAAAAAAAATGTAACACCATATGCTAAACATTTACTGAAGAAACTTGAGCAGGAGCTCTAGTTCATTTATTTTTCGTCTCTAATTTACTAGCATCATACTTGCAATATCGTTCGGATGTGCAATTTTGAATTCTAAGTTAGATCAGAGTTTTATTTCTTTTTTTTTCTAATTGTTCATGCTACGTTGATCAGGCAGATTTGGTGTTCCTTTCACCGCCGTGGGGAGGGCCATCGTACTGCCAAGCTCAAGTTTACACCCTTGACATGCTCAGGCCAAAAGATGGGTATGTTGTTTATTGCCCAAATCCTTTTCTTTTCATATCCACAATATGAAAACAAAATGAATAAATAACTCCGTGCAAATTTTAACTTGGATGGCATTACGGCAACTGCATGTTAACATATGGTTATACACACAGATATGCAATATTCCAAGCTGCTCAGGAAATCTCTCCCAATATCATCATGTTCTTGCCACGGACTGTGGACATTAGCCAAGTAGAGCAGCTTTCCTGGTTGTCTTCTCCTCCCTTAGATTTTGTGGTATGTACCTGTTCCCTAACCATTTTTTTTATCAGGCTTGAAAACATACTTAAGGCATTCTGAAGCTTTTAATCTGTGAAAATGACCTTGCATTCAACAGAGCGAAGAGAATTACATAGAGCACGAATATTTCAAAGGGATAACTGCCTACTTTGGAGGTATGGCACAACAAGTTCAAAAGCAAGAACAGATTTCTTGCCAAGGTTTCAATGCCTAGCTTCCCCTAAACTGGCACAAGAGAAGTCAAGGTATTTTGATTCACTACAAGGTGGCCGAGCTGTGTATGTAATGAGCGATTTGGTAACGGCGCTCCACAAATTTGGCTTTGATTGTCTGTATCCACATGTCCGTTTCTTAGGGGTTGTTTGGATGAGCGCCATAAGTTGCCGCATCCCCTTAGGTTAGTGATTGTTTAGTCACCGCATGCTAATGCGCCGCAAGAAGTTAGGCATGGCCGAAGTGCTTCGCCACGATAACCTTCGCCAAAAGTGTGGCGCATAAATCGTTCGTCACACTTATGACACCGGATGCACTTGAACAGAAAACAACGGATTAGTATCACCATTCAGTAAAAAGCTGAAGGAGAGGAATAAGGAAAATCGAGCAAATATTCTCATTACATCATTAAAGAACAATAGATAAAGAATAGGAAGAACAACAGGTGGGACATCGGTGGGAAAAAGCATGGGTCTTGAATCAACCATAAAAATGGAAAACACGGTGGTGGTTTCTGCTAAGGTCCCATGACAAAAAAAAAAAATGGAGGAACTAGAGGAGGAGGAAGAAGAACAGTGGAGAAAAAAAAGGGGAAAAAAGAACTCTCGAGACCCTTGGAAACAGATGTTTTACTACTTCAGTCGTTGAGAGTGCTCTCCATTTGCATGTGCCCTCCATACCCTCTATCTGCATTCGCCATGGCGAGCCATCCGCGCTGTTACTCGCCGGGCAGCCGCACACGTGTGTGTGTGAGAGAGAGAGAGCAACCAGAGGAACCAGAGGGAGAGGACCGAGAGGAAGATAATGACGTGGTGAAGTAAAAGTAGACGGTGAAGATAACAACGTGGTGAAGTACTGTTGCATACATGTAATCATCAATTAATCCAACGCTAACATAATACTCCCTCCGTTTCACTTTAGATTTGTTTTAAATTATTTTTTAATTTAATCAAATTTAAAGAAAAATATAATAATATTTTTAACTCAAAATAAATACATGATTTAATAAAACTAATTCAGTGTTAATACATATTTATATAAATTTAGTTAAACTTGATGATGTTTGATTTATGATAAAACTAAAGTAACAAACAGAGACAGTAGCAAATATTAATTATTTACCACCTAGCTAATCCATGCATTTCAGTCTTATTTTACCTCCAATTTTATTTTTGACAAATTGAATATCATTTTATCACATACCATTGGTTATAATTATCACCTATTTCATCCATTATTATTTTTGCTAATGATAATATTACATATAAAAATAGGATAGATAATCTTATTTATATTCATGTTTGCCTATAAACCAAACACATGCCATAGCCCTTTGCCAAGTTTGCCACACGTTTTAAGGCAAGAAACCAAACAGTTTTCTTGTCTATTTTACCACAGTTGCAGCATCCAACCGAACGACTATATTTTATTACAAAGTTAGTTATACCACACCTTCGACATACGCTAAACTTGAGGCTTAGCAAGTTGAAACGTGCAACCAAACTGTCCCTTAGTTATTTGTTGCCATCGTTGTCAAGATTGCTCCCAACTCCACATACAGCAACAGTCCTATCTCGTCGATGTAAAATTAGAAAAATCTACCAACTGCCCAATTTACATGAGAAAAATACACGAACGGAAAACCACCACCCCTTCCACCCGCTTCTCTCTTCACCAACAAAATAATTTTTTCAATGTAAAAATTAGAAAATCTATAAACAGACCAATTTACTGGAGAAAAATACACAAAAGAAAAAAAAACACACCACCACCCTCACCATTCTCTTCTCTCCGTACCGATTGTTTTCTGGTACAAGTTAGACGCACACGTACCACACTCACCGACTCACGGCCATACATATCCACATGGGGGATACTAGCATAGTTCTAAACAAGATTAGAAGCCTGGCCTCACATAATACGAACATGCGCTTTCTAACTCAACACATCCACGTATGCATGTTCTAAAAGCACCCTCGTTAAAGTTCAGTACTTAAGTCTAGTGGACAAGTTTCACCCAAAAAAAAAGGAAAAAAAATCTTAACCACAGCTCAGTTCGCAAACCGTCGCTAAATTTTTTTGTAACACTAGGATAGCAAACCAAATATTTTCTAAAACTGGTCAATGCAAAGATTTTGGAAGTAATTCTCATATTTATATGATTCGCATCACAACTAACCCATACTTTTCAACTCCTTTTTAGTAGTGCTAAAGCTTGTTCGAGCTCTGATATTACCAAAATTTAGATGGAGCATCAAACGAAACCGGACCTAAAATTTCAACCCATCCTCACAGATGGGTCGGGGGTATGCATGGAGTGAGACATTGAGTTCAGACTCGGCTTGTTTCAAGGGCAGGTTTGAGTTGTTCCACTGCAGCAGCAAGCCAAACCCTTGCAGATACTTGTCGCTAGGAATCTGCAAGACTGCAACTGTGATTCTGAACTCTTGGAAAAATGGAATGTCGTCACGATGCACAATACATCTTCAATGTGTAGGCCAAAATTACCAATGGTATGCTCCCTGCTTATTACAGAGTCAGTGTTCTCCATTTTTTTGCTGACACCATAGTTAGCTGCATCATCAGTCGTTCAGTACATCACCATGACGTCATCGCCTACCATTGCCTCATATAACAAGCCCCATTCTTCTTCTTCTTCTCGTGTTACCATTCGGTTCACTAGCTAGCCATCATGGACGCGTCGTCGTCCACCTCTGCGCCGCCGCCGCCGCGTTCTGTGATTAGCATCATCGAGGACAAGATGAGCCCGGGCGTTCTCCTCATCATCGCCATCCTCGCCGTCGTCTTCTTCCTCTTCGGTTTGCTCAACCTGCTGGTGCAGAACCTCATCCGGATGCGCCGGGCGCGGCGGCGGCGGCGCCGTGTGGGCGACGGCAGCGGCGTCGGCATCGGCAGCCCGACGGCGTTCCAGGGCCAGCTCCAGCAGCTGTTCCACCTCCACGACGCCGGGGTCGACCAGACGTTTATTGACGCGCTCCCCGTCTTCGTCTACCGCGCCGTCGTCGGCGCCGGCCTCCGCAAGGACGACCCGTTCGACTGCGCGGTGTGCCTGTGTGAGTTCGGCATGGACGACAAGCTCCGGCTGCTTCCGACGTGCGGCCACGCTTTCCACGTGCCTTGCATCGACGCCTGGCTGCTGTCGCACTCCACGTGCCCCATCTGCCGCGGAAGCATCCTCGCCGCCGATGACTCGCCGGCGTCCAGCCCGGTCGTGCGGTGCGTCCTCGAGTTGGAGAGCCTCTCCGAGACGCTCGCCAATGGAGGAGAGTCTCCGCGTGAAAGGGATAGTGAGGCGTCTCCCAAGGCAGAGGAGGAGGTTGTCGAGGTGAAGCTTGGCAAGCTCAAGTGCATCGACGGCAATGGCAATGCCGGTGACCTCGCCGTCCAATGCACTAGCAGCAACGATGGCGACATCGATGACAAGGGAAATCTTGGACAGAGACGGTGCCTATCCATGGGATCCTACGAGTACGTCATGGACGAGCATGCCGCGCTCCGCGTCGCCGTCAGGACGCCCAAGCGGAGGCCGGTGAGCTCGAGGTTTCGCCGCCGGCTAGCGCTGTCGGAGTGCGACTTCGGGGGCTTGAAGAAGGGCTCTTGGGAGGCGGCGGTGACAGAGGCCGAATCGGCCGACACGGCGGCGACGGCGGCGAGGCTGAAGAAGGACAGCTTCTCCGTGTCCAAGATCTGGATGATGTCATCCAAGAAAGAAGATGCCCGGACGGCGACGGAATTGGCCGGCGGCAGGCGCGCGGCGTCGTTCCGGTGGCCGGCGATGGCCGACGTGAGCAAGAAGCAGGGCGGGATTAGCGAGGAGCACCGGGACGTTGAGGCCGGTGGCAATGGCGATTCCTCTCTTGCAGACGAACGGCCGTCGTTGGCGAGGACGGCGCTGCAGTTCATCGTCAGCGGCGGCGGGAGGCAGCAGAGCAGCAGAGTTGGAAGTCATTCCTGAGCAACTAAATGCATTTGAATTGGTTTGCACATTGAACACAGAAAAATTGTCCCTTTTTTCTTTGATCGATTTTTTTGCTACTTCTCTTTTCTTGGTCAGATTCATTATAGTGGTTTTAAAGCAAAATAAATTGTGACAAAGAAAGTTAATACAATTACATTTGTGTGTTAGGCATAGTCATATTTATTTCTGAAAGAAACGAAAGGATCTCTTGGTCTTCACTTGTTTGAAATATCAATTTGTAGAGTAACATAAGCTTGGGTGATTTGTTTTAAAAATTCAGAAGAATAGGGGGAACTTGGAAGCCACTCATGAACAAAAGAAGCACGGTTGTTTAGATATGTCAGGTTGACAGTGATGCCGTGATGGGATTAAAATAAATTAGCAAACTTTATAACAACCACTGAAGATTAATAGTATCCTATGGTGTCAATTTATTTTGTTTGATGCGTCAGTTTAGGATGGCACAAATGTTGATCTGAATAAACAAATGCTGAGCTGTCTCACCATTGCATCTGATCTAATTTAGCATTCTTGGTATAAACTGAAGTCCTACTCTCAATGTCCTGCAAGAACTGGCTAATACAGACAGTGCAGGCATGGCAATTCAAGTGAAGGAAATGATTCTCTCTAATGACATAAACAAATCAGCCAGTCAAATCCCTCATTAAAGAAACTGAACACAGTGTCTTATTTGCATAATTGCTAGCATTTAGTGATAGTGCTGGCAACATTTGACTTGCAACTGCCTCATCATGTGATGAGAAGGTGAGGGGAAGCTTGATCAACATTTCAAATACAAGCCATTTTCTTGTCATGTTATGTTTGATTTCGTGAGCTGTTCTTCTGTTGGAGCTGAGTTGAGTAGTGGACTCTGTGTGCAAGACAACGTTGCACTTTCATTTACAGGCTGTGGCAACTTGCAAGTTGCAACAGTAAATGCACTTTTCTCCTTTTGTCTGCAGGCTGTTGCAACAGTACAGATGTGCACTACTGCACTTTGTGATGTAGGTGCACATATTTAAGAGTTTAAATACCAACCTTGATGATTCTGCGGCACTGTCAGATTTTGTCTATCTAGTCGTCAGGCAATTTTGCTGGTAGATCAACCATTTACTATAGCATGTAAAATTGAACTGAATTTCCCCCATTAAAGACCAATGAAACTTGATTTCAAAAGATAGGTACAGAGTTACAATTCTAATAAGTTTGTAAAAAAGCTTAAGCTACGAAGACAATATGAATGATATAAAGCAAAACTTTCATGAACTTTTGCAGTAGCTTGCCTTGTAACAATTATTTAATTTCAAAGGAATATCTTGCTCCGTGTATATTTTGCCCTTTCCAGTCAAAGGAATATCTTGCTCCGAGTATAAAAATTATTTAATTTCAAAGGAAAGAAAAATATAAAATTGCACAATGTTAGCTTGTATTGTGCATTTGTGCAACTTGGTTACTAAGCTGGTGAGTCAAATTTTGTAGAGATCAGAGGACCACACCAGCTACAGTAAAGCGAACTTTTTAATTCTTTTTGCTTGTTTTAAACCCAAGTTCACGGTGTGTTCATGCTGCATGCATTATTAGTTCACAAATCCGATGACCTAAAGCTGAATGTGACCGGTCAATCGGTAGAAAAGCAGGTTAGGAATTGATTATGTTAGGAAGACAGGAGCAAGCAGGTATCATACTATCATCTTGAGTAGATGACAAGGTTCAGACAACAAACAAGCATGAGTGTTTCAGTAGTTCAGTATTAGAAGGCCTGAAGACCATGAGGATAGAGGTCAAGGAAAGCAGAAACAGGTCTGGGCCATCTTCAGAGAATTTAAGTACTAGTTACATTACACAATATTAGCTTCAAAGATGATCAGTGCAGTAGCATAAAAGATTGGAAATTAACACAAGCTAGTTGTACATGAATAGTTGAGCAATTGTTAACAATTGCCATGACAGGTTGGAGATGTCAGTTTGAAATGCCATGGAATAAACAGGTGTGGTCACTCTTACGCATCAATTTGAGCCAGTGTTTTTGATAGACATGCAAATGTAGTACTAGTTTGATACAGACATACTGAAACATACTAGTTTTTTGATAGACAAGTGGCCAACGGCGAAGATAAGTTTTCTATTTTTTCCAATTCCTACAAGAATCAAATTGATTCGTGCTTAAATCTTGCAAAGTTAATGTAGAATATCTACATTCCACAAAAGGCCCTAAAAATTTCCACCATTCTGTCAGAGGTTCTCTATTGAGCACATAATGCAAATCAAATGCATACATGAAGAAGAGAACTGATGAAAATAAAAAAAAAGGCTCTGCATATCCTTTTTTCTGTTGAAAAATGTGTTCCATTGTATTGCACTTCGGCGGATTATATCCAACATTTTAAAGATTTCTTTTTAAAAAATTATGGATTAAAGTGCTGGCTACTAGATTTACCAGTGGTAAAGCACTGAGAATGTTGTTTTGCACTGCCATGGCAAGATGGAAAGAATAAATTTTAGAAGTAAGTTACTAGAGATTTCAGTTTGTTAGTGTTTGCTTACAAAACCAACTAGGCTATACAGAGAAGCATATTTGTTGTGGTGGTAAACTCATGCCTCATCCAGAATGAAAATAAACTAAAAGAAGCCCTGATCAAAGTGATCATGAACTCATGTGCCATAAGCCCTTAGCTACTGTTCATCATCTGCAAGTCTGCAACAACCCCCTTGTCCCATGCTGCCGTCCCCAATCTCAACCCTCATATTCTCATCCCATCACATGCTGAGCGATCGATCGATGCACGCGCTACATCGCTCTCACCCTTTGACCAAATCCCAAAAGCGTCACTAACCTTTTTTTGTCGGTGTGGATGGAGTCATTCACTCACTCACTCACCCCTGCACTTTGACAAATGAGACAAGATCACCAAGGAGATTAGGAGGCAAGCAAGCAAGCAGGGGTAGAACATGAACATCACATGCATTCACGGAAATATGCGTCTCCATCCCACCAAGTACCTACATGCCATTCCATCTTTGCCTATGCCAGGGAGTTCAGATCGGTCGGCTGTTTATCTCACACAAATCATTAGCATTCTGCACGAGAGAGAGAGAAAATAAAAATCATTGGCATTATACAAGATGTCTATGTAGTAACTTTGTCAAAAATATATTGACAAAATTTCGAAGATGCTCGTAGGGATAACTTAGTGTATATATTTATAGAAGTGCGCGAGCATAGATATAAGCATTTGTGTGTATAAAAGAATTAAAATAATAAATAGAAATATAGCAATGGTAGACATGTTTTTTTTAAAGATGAAATACAGATGAAGACCGATGGATGATCCATCTATTTAGAAAAATTTGAGGACTTGCCACATTTTAGTATGATGTTTTATGATTTATCGTCTCATTTGCTGCTTATGACATGTAGACACATGGATAACAAATCCAATAGTATGATGTTTTATGATTTATCGTCTCATTTGCTGCTTATGACATGTAGACACATGGATAACAAATCCAATATTTCAACTACTAGTAAAGTGGTAAATACTCAAATCCCCGTTTGTTTATAGGAAATATTTAAATATTATATATTATATATTACATATTTAACAAATACTTTCTCCGTTCACATTTCTAAAATTTAAATTTTATATCATAATATAAGTATTTATGCGCTAATTCCTATAATTCTCATCATTTCAATAATTCTACAACCAATCAGGTGATTAGAAATAGAATCTAAACAATTTAAAATTTAATAAATTAACCATTAAAATGACTAAAAGAAAACTTTTGACATAACCTTAGTATTTACTAAATAATCTACAAATGTTTATATTTTAAAATAAAGTTATCTTACAACAACAAATAGTCTAATCAATATTAATATACTAGAGCACTAGTACGGTGGTTGTAGAGTCCTGAGTGTATGACTGTGTCTACTCTGATTTAAATTCTGATGCTTACAAATATTAGGATTTTAATATGATTTTATTAAAATTAGAATGTGTAGCTGATTTATGTCTTTTGAACGTGTGTTAGCGGAGACATTTGCGGATGTGATTATAGTGTTACGTGTGTAGTGATGCATGTATATATATGTACACTCTGTAATAAAAAAATTATTAATGTATTTAATTTTAAAAAAATAAAAAAACGAAACACAAGTAATCCGCAAATAATACGGACCAAACATCGTGATGCCGAAGACGGCTTAGGTTAGGGTTAGGTGATGGACAGATGAAACAGGTGGCAGTGTTCCTGCTTCCAGTACAGGTCCATGGTCTTGGTGTTATCTGGACCTCTTCGTCCTGGGATAGTACTGGGTGGCTCATGCTCTGCTCCTGCAGGCCAGACACGTACTTTGCCTCGCAGTTCACATGAAAAAGTCCATGGAACAAGTCTGATTTTTTTCGTCTAAATCGTAAAATCGAATATATCGTATTTCTTATCCGTAAAAACCAGATCAATTACACTCTGATTTTATCCTACCTTCCCTTCATTCTAATGCCCATAGAGAAACTCACAGGCAACGGCGAAAGATCTTGCCGCCCGAGTGCAGGGCTGCACAATTGCACATGGTATTGCTTATGTGTGACAGCGAGTGAGTATGGAGGCAGTGCCGCACTGCAGATGCACGCAGTGTGTGCCACCAAACGTTACAGCAGTGTATGCCACTGGTGGCGAATGATAAGGTAGTGGAGCCTTGTGTGACAGCCGCGTGCAATTCTTCTGGCTCGCGCATTAATACTTCCTTCGTTTAGGTGATTTCAAAAATCTTAAATCACTAATATGTATATAAAACTTTTGATATTTTTTTCTTTGTGAAACACGTTAACAACGCAAGCACATTTATCCTGTCCATGTGAATACTTTAGGAGAAAAAACATAGAAATTAGTCTCGAAAAAATTAAATTAATGAAAAAACCCCTACTATAAAACAAATATATGGAAGAAAACAACTAAAAGTTGTGCTTATTTTTTAAGATTGCCGTAGTATTAAAAGTACTTCGGTATTTTTTTCAAGTAGACACTTGTAACACACGTATATTTGGGTTTTGATTTTTCTCTTAAAAGTCATTCCGATATTTTGTCTAAGTCACAAAATACACCAGAGTCCCTGCCCTTAAGTTGCAGAGTCTCTAGATAATTTTCTCTATCAACAAATGAAGTTTGTCTGGAGTCTCTAAAGATTTAGACTAATTAATTAAGACTAGCTATGCTATTTTAGATTTAAGTATGTTTGAAGTCTTTAATCCTAAGAGATAGATATTTCAAAGTTTGAATCTGTAATTAACAACTAATTTCGCAGGAAGTTTGTTAAATTCACCAACCCACTACTTGAGAAAAAAAGAGATGTTTATTCATTTCACTCCTACTCCTCGTAATCTTACTAGGTTTTCACACCTCTCTCTTTTAACTTTTACATCAATTTTATTTTTTTATGAGTGATCTTTTAGAACTAGTGAGTGAGAAGGTTATGGATTTGATTGAGTACTTGTGAATTGATACCTAGCGAGGATTTTTATTTATTACTCTTAGAGGTTATCTTTCTAGATGACTAGACATCGTCCATGAGAATTCAAAGTTATAAATCATCCTAAAAAATTTTATAAAGTTCTTACCCACCTCTATAAAGAAAGATATACTATAATAGATACTGAGCTCATTCTTAAAGATTGTCTTGATAGAATAAACTTTACCAGAGATTATAGCATCATATACTATCGAAGATCTTAGTAGTTGTATTAGATTTTATGCTAAACTTGATAAGAGCTTAGAGACCAGATCTCCTTTTAAGATTGAGCTTAGTGAGACCATGGATTGAGCGCGATAGAGTCCCTCAACGGAGACGTAGAATTTTTTTAATCCGATCTTTGGGTAAAAAAAATCTTATCTCTCTATAAAGTATTTCTTACTTTTATTTGATCATCTAATATATCTCTTTCTTTCTTGAGATTGCTCTCTTTACGTATTCTTTTTAAAAGCAGTAAAGAGAAACCGGAATATCTAGTCCCTAGGACCGAAATGTTCGGCCGAGTGTCATTACCAACAGTAAACCTTGACCGAAGCCTACGATAGTTAGAATTAAATACTTCGGAGAGTTTTAATTTCTACCGTAAATTTCTTTGTAAATGTGCACATTAACCACCCTCTATGCGAATTAAGATCTTTTCACCTATGGTGTGGTAGTACATTCGTAAATGCATAACTTCATTCAGCAGGGCTTAAATCCTGGTGGCTACAAATATCACACACATGCAATTGGATTTTTAATAGGAATTTAGTTAGATCAGAGATATACTGCTGGTTTCTGTCTCTTTGAGCGTGTGTTAGGAGGCATGTTATATGAGTATAGTATGTGTGTGATTGCCGTGTAATTAATAAAATTAATTCTATCATATCCTTAGTCTTACAACCCTTCTCCTGCGATACACGAGTATGTTATTAGTGTGCATAAGAGACAGTACCGGTGTACCAAACGCACCATGGCTTAAATTACTGGATTATCAATGACTTAAATGAATTGGTACCTGCCAGGTTATACGTATGCAAAAAAATGTCCATGCACATTGCCATAGTACGTAGGCAAAAATGTCCACGCACATTACACTTCTTAAAGCTACAGTTGATTTATAATAACAGGTACTTACCAACTACCACACGCCTCTTCTTTCCTCATTTTCCTCCCTCCCGTTGGGCATTTCTTCCTCAACTCTCTCCTGCCCTAGCTCCTTCCCTCAAGCATCCTCCTGCCATGGATACGTGGCAGTGGATGATGGGGACATCGACAGCAAGAGGAGCTTTCGTTTTTGCCCTCCATTGAGACGTTGACTAGAGCTGATTTGTGGGCAAGCATGGTGACGGTGGAATGAGCAACCAGAGCCAGAACTGGAGGCCTTGGCTTTCCCTATCATAGGATCTAGCCCAAGCACGCACTGGCGACAAGGGTGTTGGACAGCGTCGGTCCCATGGCCGCCTCTTCTAATCTCATGCTTGCAACATGGCAGCACGCACCAGATCTTTTTCTCATGGCGGTAGGGGTCAACCAGGAAGAAGGGAGGTCATTGGGGAGAACGTCATTCAGCACGAGGTCTTCCTAGGCTTCTATTGATGCTGATAAAGACAGGGGCCATGAAGGTGTCGGATCTGATTGGTAGTCAATGTGCTCCTTGCTAGCCCATCGTGCTGCTCGCCAGTATGCCCAGATATGTTCAGATATGTTGTGCATCACATCATCCTCAACTGTTACCTATAGATATCATAGTTGATACCTACAGGTATCTAGTACCATAGGTATCAGACAATACTCATATTGAGATGTGGGGAGGGGGGATGCATGTCGTCGTTGCTTGGTTGGCTAGCTAGTGAGCTGTCGACCACCAGTGCTGTCTCTTCTCTCTTGGTTGGCTAGCTAGTGAGCTGTCTACCACCAGTGCTGCCTCTTCTCTCTTGGTTTTCAAACTCTCCCCCTCACTGTTGCTACGGGCATCGTCCTGCGGATGCGGCCGATGTTGTTGCATGCGCAACCGCTTCCTGTCGTCCCAGGCTCCTAGCCGCTGGTGCCGTCGCTTCCTGATGGCATCGTCGCCACGTGCTGCCACAGGCCGGTGGTTCTGCTTGAGTCGTGTGGGGACAGAGACGCAAACTCACGAGGATCGCAACTTTCATTATCATGCTCTTTTTTCATGATTGGAAAGAAGACCCTAGGGTGAAAAATATATAAAAAGTTGTTCTTAAAAATTTAGAATTAATTGCAGTTATGCCAACCATGACAAGTTCGATTTTTAAATAAATTTATCTGATTATTGTCTAACAAATCTTAAAACAGAACCGTTGTATCTGATTATTTTGGGTTTCTACTATATAGGGCTATTATAAATTCTGCAGGAATTAACTTTGTATGTAGAACTTATTCTAGCTCGAAATAAGAAACATTAAATCCGGGGTAAACTAGCGTAAACGAGGGCGCACGACCTCCAGGGCTTGGAACATATCATTAGCACTACTTCCAGCCATTAATATATGACGTTAGGGCAGACAAATTGATTTGAATGTAGTTATATTTTTCTTTGTCCTAACGTCATATAATCAAAAATAGCGGGAGTAGTGGAGTACATATTATTCAAACTTAGAAAGATGAGGTCGATCACTCACAGTGTCGACCGTGACAGCACCTGACGCTCTGCACGCCGCGGGCAGCGCCCACGAGGTTCCCCTGTAGTAGCATGGCTCGAGCGTTCGACGCTGTCACGTCGTCGTTCAACGTTCGCCATTCGCCGGACACGCTGTCTTACTGTTCTTACTGTTGGTGCATCGCTCGCGGTCACCGTTGCCGTGGTCACCGTTGCCGTCGACGTAGCTTGACCGCAGCTCGTCAACCAGCCGCCGGAGCGCCACCCGCGACGTGCCATTCTCCGCCACGGCCGACAGTGCGGCCTGGCGAAGCTCCTTGGCATTGGCGCGGATCATGCGGCCCTCCTCGCCGCCGTCCATCAGCCGCCGGACCTTGTCGGCCACCTCCGCGCGGCCGACGACGGTGGCGGTGGCAGGGGCACCGGTGTTAGGTCCCTGGTGGCGGTCCACGCGGACGCCGGCGCCGAGGATGCCCACAACGTGCTTCGCGTTCGCCGCCTGCTCGGCCATCACCGGCCATGCCAGCATCGGCAGCCCGGCGGCGAGGCTCTCCTGGACGGAGTTCCAGCCGGCGTGGGTGACGAATGAGCCCACCGCCGGGTGAGACAGCACGCGGCGCTGGGGAACCCAGCCGCGGACGATCTTCCCGTGGGCGCCGGCGTCCACCGGCGGCGACCACTTGGCGTCGGACCGGCCGAAGGCCCAGAGGAAGGCGTGGCCGGAGTCCACTAGCCCGTGCGCGAGTTCATCGAGCTGCGAGGCGGGGAGGTGGACCTGCGTGCCGAACGACACGTACACCACCGACCCGGACCTGTCCGCCCGCTCGTCGAGCCACCGGAGGCAGCCTTCCGGATCGTCGTCCTCGTCTTCCTGAGCCGTCTCCGGCGACTCGCTGGTGGAGAGGAACAGTGGGCCGACGAGCCAGGCGCGGGCACCGGGGAGGTAGAAAGACTCGAGGATGGCCGCGTAGTCGCCGTCGAGCGCGGCGAAGCTGTTGACGAGGACACCCCAGCTGCGGCAGTCCCAGCCGCGGACTTCGTCGCCGAGAAACTTGGTCACCGGGTCATCGAGGTTCGCCGCCTGCATCACCGCGTCCGGGACCTCGTCGACGGTGATCTTCACGCTCTCCGGGAAGCCGGGAACGTTGAACTCTGCGCCGTCCTCGACGCCGACGTGGGGTTGTCTCGTGGCGAGGGTGAAGCAGAGCGCCAGGGAGAAGGCCGACATGCCGTAGAACGTGAGGCGGCGGACGCCGGCGTCTTCCGCGACGCGCTGCGTGAACCCGAGGAAGAAGTCGGAGACGAGCACGAGCGGCGGCGACGTTAGGGACGTCAGGAACTCCGCGAAGGGCTCCCGGAGCAGCGCCGTGGCGCGCAGGAACGCCGGGAAGAGGGACTGCGACGGGAGCGAGTCGGTGGACTCGACGCCCGCCGGGAGATCCGGGTGCGCCGGGAACGGGAACGCAATGACGCGCACCGACGACGAAGCCGGCAGTCGGCGCCGCGCGAAGGCGAGGTTGGCCGGGGTGGTGACGAGCGTGACGCGGAGCTGGTCACCGTGGTGCGCGAGCGCCGCCGCGAAGTGGAGGAGCGGGATCGTGTGGCCCTTGGACATGAAAGGGAAGACGACAACGTGGTCTCGGCCGGCCAGGGGGGCGCCGCCGTTGCCGCCAACGCCCTCGGCGGCAGCGTGTTCAGCAGCGGCGGCGGCCATGGTGTTCGACTAGGCGTTACAGTGATCGATAGCTGGGTGCGCAGTGCGTTACAATAATTGGCACTCGCTCGGTCGCAACAACTACCAACAAAGTAGCAAAGACTGTGTTGCGTAGCATGCGTATGCCTATTTATAATTCATTATATATATATATATATATCTATTTTGCATTTACTTATTTATTTATATGGCGTGTAGCTTAATGAAATAATATATAGTTTTTTAATAGATAATACTGTTGATTTTTATCATTCGCCTTATTAAAAAATTATTACTATGACTTAATTTATTATTAAATATACTTTAAACATAAGTATATTTATATAAAATTTTTAGAAGACGAATAGTCAAGTATATAAAAAATCAACAAAAATCGAATGTACTATTTTTTTAAAAGTATAGATAAGATGAGACGCCCAACAAATTAAAGGTCTATGTAAGTCCTGCAAACGTGGAAATGGTATTAAAATTTTTATCTTTACCTATTATAAAAATTAGAGCGGCTTCTGCCGATTTTTTCGTACGTGGTCCGACTGCCCCGAGACGTCCGTCGTATTCGGTTTCCGCCTTCTTTTGTTTGTTTCTTCGTCCGTCCGTCTTCTTCTGCGCATCCCGATTGGTTTTGCGCGCAACGCCCTCGCTCGATTTTTGGCCGCACGCCGTCTTCCATGCACGTTTCCATCGCGTTTCCTTCCTTTGTTTTCTTGTTGCGACTCGCGAGACCTGCGTTTGCGTGGCGTCGAGGCCGCCGAGGGAGGAGAAGGCCTCTCAGTACTCAGTAGCCGAAGCCGCCTTTGGCGCAGCCGGTGATCAGCATGCACCATCGGCTTCTTCGGCTTGTCGTCCTCGCCGGCGTTTGATCGGCGCCATTAACTGATGACTGCATGCACCTTCGCTACGGGCGTAACTATACTATACGTATGCATGCAAAGCAACGCATCGAGCAAATTTAATTACTAACGTACGTATGATTGTTATTTGGGGTGTCGGTTACGGTGGAATATGCAGGACGGATATGCGGCTGCTCATTGGGATGGCTTATTCATTTTCCTTGGTGGTCGTGCTTGTTTTTGGATTCATTCACAGGCGGTGTAGCATCTTGGGTGTAATCTGTTCATGCGCCCTGTAATCCTCATGACTGAACTCCGTGAGCACACAGGAACATCTGTCCATTCGTCTGCACTGCTGCAGATGCATACTGACTCTACGGTCCACATCATGTTGGTTATTCAGCACATCAGGTTGCTCCTTGATAGATCCTATAAGTCTGATAATATCTCCGATGGGTTGTTTATCGCATAAACCTGTGTCTCCGCTCTCTAGGCCAAAAGTTAATTACAGAAAGATCATGCATGGTTGAAGCTATCCACAATGCGTTTTGGTAATTACTTGGTGACCTCAATACTACTAATTACTGCAAGATTTTATATGTTATTATAAAACGAATAATTTCTGCATTATATATGTTGCACAAAAGCCAATTTGATTATACTGATTTCGTCCATGTATGTGCAAGCGTCTCTCAAGTTCACTGTACACATATGTACTTTGTCAATTTCCGTGCCATCTGTTATTTCTATATATTATTTACATGTTTTTGACAATTTAATATTATATATCATTTATTTATTAGAGTTCTGCCAGCGACACTATAAATTTGTTCCCAACACACACTTTACTATTATTATAAATACGTAAACCATTTACTATTATTATAAATACCTAAACCACCGTGTAGGAAAGTTTTGAGAGCCTACCACCACCTTGGCTCTGTTTGGCATAGCTTCAAATCCAACAATTTTTGCCTCCACAAAATCATATATCTAGAGTTGTGATTATATGGATAACATTTAGATTAATTATTTTGTGTAGGGACGCTCATAGAAGAGTCCAAACACCCCCACAATTCACGTAATTGCCAAAAAAGTTTAATTACATACAAAGTGAAATAGTATTTTGAATAATTATACAAACCAACAAGATTTCATTATAACTTTAGATTTAACTAACACACGCACGTACACAGCCATACCTTCGTCTTCGTCCCATTCCTACCAATCAATAGCTTGTAGCTTCTTAAAGCCAAAATATACAAGACCTGAGTACACAAATACTCCGCAAGCCATACATATAAATTTATACTAATGCAAGGTATATTAAGGGATAGAATATGCTTAAATCTAAAGTTTACTATTTCACAAACCAAGTTACATTTCATGTCATTCATTCTTTAAGTTTAAACATTTCTCCAATTTTACTTATGTATTCACCCATAGACATATCTCTATTAACTGATAGCATATTGTATTCAAATACTCGATGACTTTATAGTGTCTGTCCAGCTTTACCTACACTATAACCACAGTTTGCAAGACTGAGAGTAACAAGGTGTGATGCTACCTCAAGCTTGTCAGTGAAACGAGATATTCTTCTGTAGAAAAATAATTCCAGAAGAAAACGAAAAAAGGGCTGAGAGGAGGATTTCGTTTTTTATTTGATTTATCTCAAAATTGAATCTTTAAAATGCTATAACTCACTTGTTTTAAATCAGATTTTGGCAAAACTTTTACCAAATGGCACTACCCAATGACACTAGTTTGGCATTTTTACCATTTTTTTAGGATTTATGGTCTTATCGTTTAAACTTTTAGGACACGAGTTTATTTACCTATTCGCTAAGCAAGCTACATGTACGAAGATGAGATTACAACAGTCGAAGAGGGATCATTGACTGAGCAAGGTAAGTCACTACACCCTCCTCCTTAAACATGTTGATACTATATTGTGAAATGATTCGTTTACAACTAAAATTGTATGTTAATTATAAAATGCGAACCTCAAACTTACTTAAGCCTTTCTTTGATATCCTTATCACGTTCCTTGTTACTGTATATTACTTATTGTCTGTAGTATTTACTGTTGATGCTTAGTATTTCTTATTTAGTCATTGTCTATATTGTTACTGCACATTTGGATGTGGCAATGTATGGACAATTGTTGAGATACGGGAGGAGAGGTTATATGCCATATCACGAGGAAAAATTTACACAATTTGCGAAAACCCAAAACTAATGAACAAAATTGATTTTGATTGGGGAAGCGTGGAAGCTTTAGGTGGTTCCATATAAAGGTTAGCGCTGACCGTAGTCAATTAAGAACCAAGTCAAGAAGTGAGGCAGGAAATGATTAGAGCATGACCGTATTTCTCGAATGGGTATATACGTAGAGGATTAGGTGACCCGAGTGGGGCAGCACCCTTGTCATGGTTGGTTCTGCACAAGGATTATACGATTTTGCACCAAAGTGTTGTGGTTAATGATGTCAAATCTAAAACACACCCTAATTATACTTTTATAATGTAACACCTGGATATCATGGGTTTCAGAACCCTCTCACCACTATGCTCGAGGTGGATGGACGATAGGGGTTAATGAGGGTTCATTGTCCTTGGAGTGGGTGTTGCAATGCATGGGAAACCGAAAAACCGGGCTATGATATGTCTCATATGTTGGGACTAGGCTCATGTGTTGGGCACATCGCGGAGTACGAATAAAGTATGCATCCACTACAGTGTGAGTAAAATTAATCTATTTAAATAGACATGCTCATGGTTAAAGGAGCATTGGGACTTGTACCACTCTTGACTAATTTCAAAAGTTTTAAGTAGCATTAGGACTTATACTATTCTTGAATAGCCTCGTAAGTTTTAATCGTGCTTAGTATAGGTTTGGGAAATAAGTGGACTATCCTGCCATGCGAGAAGGTTGGAATTGGTGAAAATATGATAATTTAGACACAAGGGTAAACCAAACAAAACTAAAGCTTAGGGAAGTTGATGCAACCCTCATAGGTGATTAAACAACTTGAACTTAACATTGTTTTCAATTAAAACTACTAAGTTATAGGTTTACGAACTGATTTGTGAATGACAGCTTTATGCAAACAAACCAAGCCACCCTTTTGATCCACCCTGTGCACTAATACATTTTGTAGTAGTGGCTTGCTAAGTACAGTTGGTACTTACCCTTACTTATTTTACTCTTTTAGTAGGAGATATTGAAGATGGCCCATATGCATGTTACACAGATGAGGAGGAAGAACCGAAGAAGACGCAATAGGGACCTAGGTTCTCCAGTTGCTACCTGTGGAGTAGAGTTGGAACACCATAGCTTCGCTTCCACTATTCTATTTATATCTTTTGGTATTTGGTATTGTAAATAACCTTGTTTGGTCTATTTGGGTTTCACTTAGGCAACCCTTATAATATTAATGTATCATTAGACCTTTATAATGATGCAGATGATGTGATATACAACTATGTCATATGAGTACTATCTACTGATCCAGAGAATGATACTATAAATACATGAGGTTTTTAGTGTTCAAAACCGAGGGGCCAACATGCGTCCTCTAGCCCAAATCCAACGTCTCTCTGGATCCTTAAGGTTGCTCTCGGTGGCGACGGTGGGCAGGGAATGGTGGTCTTCACTGACTACAGGCATGAACGGGGGCTGCTAAATTTACTGCGTGAGGTAGCGATGTGGCTGCTCCCCCTTCTTGTGCTTGGTGGCGACTACAGTGAGGAAGGCAAGGAGTAGCTCTAGTGTCGACCAAGTGGGGCAACGAAGGTGGCAGATCACTCCTCCTTTTATGTTGGACACTGGTGACGACTAGGATGATGACAGTGGCAACATAGGCCACGAGGCTGGGAGGAGTGGCTGTGGTGCTGCCCAAGTGTGGTGGTGATGACAGTAGCTCCTTCTCTGATCTGGCTTGTTTGCCGGTGCTAGAAGATGGTGCGGGTGATAGCGATGAGGATGGCTCTCGAACTTAGGGCCGTGCGAGCTGTGGCAATGGTAGAAGGTGTAGTAGGGAGGCGCTCAACAGTTAAGGCACTAGAAGGAGGCTAGCTAGCGGTGGGCATCAATGCAGTAGAGTCCACATGTCGACGACAAGATTGGTTTGGTGGAAATATGGTTGTGACTATAGGGGGCGGGTTGGCGGTAGGCAAAAGCCTATCTCGGCAACTTGTTGGGTTGGCAATGACGATGCTTCCAAGTTCCGTATTCCCTCTTAAGGGTGTTCTTGAGACACTTTGCTCTTCCCTCGACGAGATCCTCTCGATGAAAACCTAGTCCAAATCCTTGGACAGACGGTGATGACGCTACTACGTTATGTCCTCTCTAGAGGTGTCACTTTTGAAGATCTTGTTTTCGCTTTTTCCATATTTAGGCAGTTGGAGCGGTGCTTCTTAGATGGTGGCGAGTCTGTACGAGGGATGTGTGATCTTCTCTTTGGCCCTCTCCCTCTATAACCCTTCTTGTTGGTGATGTCCAGAGGTTTGCAGGTGTTGTCAACTATTTGAGGTGTTTGGTGGATGTTTCAAAGATGGTTTCGTTGTAGGGTAGGAGGGTGTTTGATCTCGCATAGCGATGGCTAGTACAATTCTTTTTCCTTAGTGTGTATGTTGTCACTATAGGCAAGTGGTGGTGGTGTTTTGCTTTCTATTTCCTAATTATGGCCTCCTAGAGTTGTAGTCTTATTTTTTTCTATATCAATATAAAACATCATATTATCTTGTGGCCGTTTGTTAAAAATAAAAGTTGCACTCACGGTTGTGTATATGGCAATATGGCACGGTGTCTATGGCTTGCATGTGCATCATTCCATACCTGTTTATATGAGAGTAGAAACGTCAATTTAACATGCTGTAGTATACAGGAGTGAAAGTTTTGAAACCAGAGGAAGGATAAGAATACCTATTTAAAATTAGTTACATGAAAAAACACATAATTTAAATGAGAGATAGAATTAAAAGAAAATTTTCGAGAGATTTTATATGAAGCTAACTTTTCTCTAATATCTTTATGCATGGAGCCTTTTCGAAGGGATTTCATAAAATTCAATCATGTACAGTCCCTTGTTTAAAATAGGTATACATGAGAATTCCAATAAAATACAAATCCAACAAAAATCCTTCATATTTTCTTTGTTTCAGAGTGAGGTCCTGTCCGACGAGTCAAGAAGACAAGAACCATGGAAATCGTTGTTTGCCATGTGCTTTGCTGGTGCGATAAAATTTGCTCTATCACCTATGGATATATGAGACTCTAATTTTTTAACAAGTTATTATGAAGTTTATTTTAAAACATATAAAATAAAAATAAACTAAAAGAATAAGAAAAACGAAGTATATAGAGCAAAATATTGTTTATAATATGTATTCATTTTTCAATTTAATTCTCCTAACTAGTGTAACTTATTATGGCAGTTGTAGTAAAATTAATCTTCTCACATGTCTTAAATATGAATGAATTTTTTAGTATGACCCTATGAATATGTGATCACAAATTTAAGTTTTCATACGTATAGAAAATGTAGTCCCTTTAAATTATAGGATTGAATAAAACACATAAACATTGAAAAATAGATTTTAGAACTTATAAGTGTATAATAGAAAAATATTGAAAAAAACAGGAAACAGGAAGTGAGATGATCAGATGACCCAACTGCACAGGCCCTCTAGCTCCATGGCCCTGCTAGGTTGGTTTGTTGGATGAGCTGCAGGTGTTTTTTTAAATATATAAAAATATTAAATAATTAAATAAATCTATTTTTTAAATTTATAAAAGTTAAAATTTAATTCATTATGCACTAGTAACCCGTTGCGTTTTTTTGCTCTCAGCTCCTTCGGTAGGTTCGAGCGCGGCCTTAAAAAATAAAAAGGCCACTAGGAGTCTGCGGGCCCAAAACCGTCTCATTATACCATCCACTCCGTCTTCTCGAACACTCCATCCCGGGTCTCGCCCACCCAACTCCACTCCTCCTTCCAAGTCCTCTCGCCCCCGTGCGCCGCCTTCCTTCCTTCCTCCCCCCTCGCCGCCGCCGTCGCGGCGAGGTCCCCTGAGATCGATCGATCGGAGGAGGAGGTGGGTGATCAGTTCCCTCCTCTCGCCCCCCTCCGTGATTTTCTGGTCCCAAACCCTAGATCAGCCGCGCTCGCGGTGGTCGGCTTCCGAGCACCGTCCGTCGCGGGCTTGTTAGATCTGTCGATCCCGGGGTCGATTTCTGCGTCGTGATTTGGGGGTTGGGATTTTGGGCTCGCGTTTAACCTGGTTGATTGTTTTTGTTGATTTGATGATAGGTAGGCTACGATGGCCCGGGTGTACGTCGGCAACCTGGATCCCCGCGTGACCGCTCGGGAGCTCGAGGATGAGTTCCGGGTGTTTGGAGTTCTCCGGAGGTCAGTGACTCACCCACCTGTGGTTAACTGGTTCTGGATTGTGCGTGATTGTTTGGGCTTCTGCTTTGTTAACTGGGTGGTGTATGTGAATCATAAGGCCTGGCTGACTTACGCAGCGACGAATATGGAACATTAGTGATAATACTTTTGGTAATCGTGTAGTTTGAGGACGATTGGTCATATGCTCGGTGAAATTTTGTATGTTGTAGGCCTTTTCCTGTTTTAGCTGCAAATACTAAAACAGCAAATACTTTTCCATGGATGTTAGAGTAATAGATTAGGGAGCTGTACCATGCATATGAGTGGGAATTTGATCGATTAATTTTACTTAAGGATATATCAGATGCATGTCACTAATTATATACTCCATCTACCTAACATCAATGACCTCAAACCAAACACGAGACTTCAAGCACCTTGGATTAGATTTCATCAGGATACTAAATTCAAGTCATTTCGATATTTACAACAATATTTGGCTAATTTACTGTATGGTGATGATGCTATTACAGTTTCGCTATTGCCTATAATTTTTTCTTATTTTCTTGATGTGCAACTAATAAGTTTCTTACCTCAGCCCATGTATTTGTATTCTGCACTCACAATCCAGATTCTGTTTGATGCTGATGGTCCTGATTCAGTTTGCTTATTTTTCTTTTGTGTGAGCAGTGTATGGGTTGCAAGAAAGCCACCAGGTTTTGCATTCATTGATTTTGATGACAGGAGGGATGCTCAGGATGCAATTCGTGATCTAGATGGTATGTGAATGCTTTTATGGGAACATAGCCTCTATCAGTCGTTCCATCAACTCTGAGAATCTTTCTGCTCTGATGTTCTTTTGGTGAGTTACGGGAGGTGTTTGCTTGCAAAAATATCTAGTGACAGTTAAACTTCTTTTCGAGGCTATGATATATGCCTATCAGTTACATTATTTTTTATTATTGGATCTACTTTGATTCATTAGCAGGATATGTGATATGGTCTGCTGTTTAGATTAATCTTGCCCACCCCACTCCTTCTTCTTCTCTCATCTACCCAAACATCTCTTTGCCCTTTTATGTTAGAGCAAATTCATGTTTGTATTTAGATGGTTGCATTCTGTCCACTTGGACATATAAGTTGGTTGGTTGGGGAATCAGGGACATGTCGAGAGGGTGAAGGGCCTACATTTATAGGTGAAGTGAGGGGAGGTGATACGGTGTAGAACAAACAGTAGCGATAACTTTGAATTTCTAAATGTTGAATGGCTTCTTTTGTAGGCAAGAATGGATGGAGGGTTGAGCTGTCACGTAATGCAAGCAGTGGCTGTGGTGGCCGTGATAGATACAGTGGATCTGAGAGTAAGTGCTATGAATGCGGTGAGACTGGGCACTTTGCTCGTGAATGCCGTTTGAGGATTGGTTCAGGGGGTCTAGGCAGTGGAAGACGTCGTAGCAGGAGCCGTAGCCGCAGCCGCAGCCGGAGTCCCAGATACCGCAGGAGTCCTAGCTATGGTAGAAGGTGATCAAACTGTCTAATAACTGTTATACTTTTGTGATAGGTTGAAAAACTTTCTGTTATTATAATATCATGGTAATAGTTACATTACCATTGATGAGTCTGTTCTGTGGATATATTTTTCTGCATCCATTGTAAACTGTTATATGACATGCACACAATTTGTTAATTTAGTTATGGCTATGGTCCAAATTTACAAACACTTCAGATAAAGCTTGTAGAATTTTCCAATCAATATTTATCCACCTGTTGCCATTTCCAGCTTCTAGGATAGTAGATTGTGGAAAACATTTTTGCAAGTGACCGAATAGTGTAGCACTTACACTGTTATATTTTTCTGTCATTGTTTTATAAACTTTTCCCCAATATACCAGTTATGTCAGTAATGTAAAAATAGTAGATTTATATGAATAGCATTATATCTGATAATATTATAAATGATTTGCCATGCAACAGAAGTTACAGCCCTGCATGGCGCTCTCCAAGGCGTCGTAGTGTGTCACCCGCTCGTGGTCGCAGTTATAGTAGGTCACCACAATACAACCGTGGCCGTGATGAATCTCCCACCTATGATAACGGGTAATGCAGATTTCAGTAAGCAGTAGTCATTTTACTGTTTGTTACCGAGGTAACCAGTTTTATCGTTTACTGAACAGTTCTAATATGTTGCATTTATGGTGTCAGATATCGTCGCAGCAGAAGCTAGAGCTGAACCTGATGTTTAAAGATTGCTGCTACAAATATTGCTCTGTGGGTTTTCAGCTATGAACAATGTCCTATTCCAAAGATCATCATCAACACTTGACGTTGATTAAGGTTCTCATAACTTATCTACCTTATTATGCTTTGTGTTTGAAGTTTTATTACTCGAGAAACTTATGATTGGATGTAGTATTCAACTAAGATCAACTGTCTTTCTGTGTGTTAATAAGGCATCGTCCTGCACTGCTTAAACGACCAGGCCGACTATGGCTACTATCAGTTATGTCTTCATGGTTGTGTTCTTCGCTCTTCCTTCTACGCACGCCCTCGTCTACTTCATGCAAACACATGAGAATACAGCCCCATTAGTTGCTGCCTACAACGCCCCTTTGTGTCCATATACTATACTTCGTTGAAGATGCTGCTGCTCATCAGAAAACAGTAATGGCCCTTTCCTGTCATAAAAGTTTGGTAATATTGTCTTTGGAACAACAGTAAATGCAGCATCTGGAAGTATTGGCAGAACAAAGTTCTTCATAGGCGTAGATTCCTGAAACTGAATCTGCTTCCCAAGAGGTGCAGTATTCAGTTGGATGATTTCCATCCCTGCCCTGGCCGTCATGCCTCGTGCCAGAGAAGTGAGGGCACCAGAGGGGTGCTTTTAACCAGGCTGACTTCATCAAACAGTGTATCTATGCAAGCCCCCTTAAGAATTCTTTGGATGCAGCCAGAGATTTTGCTCTCCATGATCTTTGTTCTGTGCTACCCCAGCCTGCCCTGCATGCTGCCATCTAGTGGAGCCTTCACTGCCACTGCTTCCCCGACGTCTGATTTCATTTGCTTAGCTTTGTTCATCATATTAATGTGCTGAATGGTTAATTCTTACGTTATCTGATTGCATTCTACGGGTGAAAATGTCAGATGTTATTCTATTTTGCGGCCGAAATGGCATAATATGACCATTTCCATATCCTTGCTCTGCATTGCATCTCCCAGTTCGATTCATTGGCTATGCTGATTGTGTGGCCAAGTTTTTTTCCCTCTGTTTTACCGTCCTTAAACGTCAAGATGTTTTATTTGCTCGCTGAAGTGTAAGGCAATAGCACATCCCAATTCCCAAATTTGCCAAAAGGCTGGTGGCGACATGAAGATGCTGACGTTCCTGGCGGTTGCCGCTCGCCTACCAACGGTTCCTGTTGCGCGAGCTGTCCAAGATCGCGACGCCGCTCTCCGTGGCCCGAGTTCATGGCTTATTGCTTTGCTACACGCCTACTTCATTTCATGAGCAATGGTTTGGCTAACTTGATTACATGGGTAACCGGTTTGGTTAAGCGAGTGCCGCGCCTGGTGTTGTGTAGTGTGGTTGACCACGGGGCAATGGGCACACGCTCCGGCGTGCAGAAGGAGATAATCTCACAGGAAACCAGAGCGGGCAGAACGGGAGCATCTCACAGGAAAACGAGGCAAATTCCGCGTTCCAAACAGCGACGCGCTCCTAGAAACAGCGTGTCTTCACTTCAGTCGCGGCAGAGGGGCCGGATCCTGAGGCCTGGGCGGTGGCGACGCAGCGTCGAAGCAGCCACGGCGATCGGCTGGGCTGGGTGGGTTTGGTGAGGAGCACCTGCACCGTCACTGACGCACGCAGGCGATGGGTGGGAGGGAGGGAGGAATAGGATGACCACCGGAGGCGACGAGGTTGTAGAGCAGGTGATGCGAGGCGCCGCCGCGCCAGGACAGGACATTATCCCGATCGAAACGGGCTGAATAAACAAACGGCACGATGAGGATTAGGTGGATGGATGATGATCTCCTGCACTGCGTTTCGTCAAGCTCAGCTGGGGGCTCTTCCAAGTGCTAATATTGTCCTCTGCTTTGATCATGGATGACATAAGTAAGCATCCTGAAAAATCACCGTAGCGTCAAACAAAGTCATTTTTTTTAAAAAAATTCTCTTTCAGATAATTTATTTACTTCTAGGAGTGCCACCACAAAACATACATAGCTAAAAAAACAGTACGTATCACGCACGCGTATTGGATTTTTATCAGATTAGATGAGCATGTCCGGGACGTTGCTTGGGTCTCTCTCTACTCTCTAACCATCTAGTACATGTCCAACTAAAAAAAGAAAAAAAAACGCACGGATCCACGCGCTTGACTAGGTCATCCTGTACGACCACTCACAATCTCACGTACTAATCCCTCGTCAACACAAAGGAGCCGCAGACCAAAAGAATCTCAAATCAGAACTTTACCGAGCAAGTCAACACACTAACCCGCGATATTTACCCCCAAATCCCACCGATTTAACAGCGGTTAGTAAAGTAATTAAGCGAAAAGGCCCCTTCCCGTCTCGTCTCCTCCCCCTTTCCGCGGGCGGTTTCCCGTTTTCCGCTCGCCTTCTTTCCCTCCCTCGAACTCCGCGCGGCCGGCTTCGCGTCGCGGTCCCGCTCGATCCCGGCCGCCGCAGCTCCCGAGTATGGTGTCCTTCTCGTCCTCCGCTGGCTGAAGCGGGAAAGATCCGGCTCTTGCTGTTCCGGCGCCAGATGAGAGGATGAGGCAGTTTCTTGGTGGTTCGTTGTAGTGGACGGCGCCATGTTTGGGTCGAGGAGGGTGAAGGACGAGATGGAGCCTAAGAGGCATAGGACCGTCAGGTGAGAGCAGCTACTGCTTCGATTGGAGCCTTTTGAGTTTTCTTCTTTTTAGCTTTAGCTTGGGGAAGTTTGGGGCGCGGAGGTGAAGCCATGAGAAAAGCTCGTTTTTTAAGGCAATCTTTCTCGTCTTGGGTGAGGATTTGAGAAGAATTTCAGTTTTTGCGAATAGAAGATGAACTTTTGGGTGGGGTGGGGTGGGTTGAGTTGGGGTGGTCATTGCTGTATTCTTGGACTGGTGTTTAGTTCATAAGTCGTAGTTATGTGTGATTTAAATGCTTTCCTGTATTGGGTAATCTATATTTGATAAGCTGTTAGAACTATAATCGTGTAGTGATTCCCTTAACTTGTGCACTAACTTCAGGTTTAGCTTTGACATGATATTTATAAATGAGATTGGGATAGAAAGGTTAATCTTACCAGCCTAAAAGGATCATATATTATGCTGGTAGCTGATGAGCTTAAATGATCGTATCTGACTTTTAGAACCACTCAACATTTTCTCTACTCCTGTATACTCTAGCGAATTAATAGTCTTACCTTTTGAGGGAATCCTAATGCTATTTTCATCCCCAGATTCCACGAGGAGAGAGCAAAGCCAACAATACCCACTCACCAGAAGCAGTCCGGGTTAGCTGCTAGTAAGTTTGGGTTGGAAAATTCGGCGAAGAACAAGATTTTTGTAGCAGGGGATGAGCTTTGGTACAAGAAGATTATTGACCCATCAAGTGATTTCATATTGACATGGAACTATGTCCTCCGAATTGCATGCTTCATTGCTCTATTTATAGATCCTCTATACTTCTATGTACCTAAAATCTATTACGGCACTCCGAATTCATGTATCGGGAGAGATACACGCCTAGCCATCATCGTTACTGTCTTCCGATCAATTACCGACCTCTTTTATGCTGTTCAAATTATAATAAAGCTCAGGACTGCATATATTAATCCAAGTTCCACGTTGGGGGTTTTCGGCCGAGGAGACCTTGTCACAGATCCTGATAAAATCGCAAAGCAGTATTTGAGATCTGGCTTTGTGGTTGATCTAGTGGCTTCATTGCCTATACCACAGGTAACTTGGTTTCTTTGTCAATATATCACTTGAGCCTTAATTTGTGCTAATGCATTTCATAATTGAAAGCATAGGCTAGCAAGAATGTTCTCTTTTTTATCAAACATGAAAGTATTGGTCTCAACTTTGTATCCTAAAATTTTTCCTGCGTAGTTGTGAGGCCATAGATCTTATTGCCTTTTAGGTGAAACAATTCACATAGGTTCCTTACATCCTTTGATTGTGCTTGTATTACTTCTCTTAATGCAGCTGATTACATTCTCTTGCATTAGTTAAAAAGGGCATCTGCATTTTTGTACCTGATGTTCGAAGTGTAGATGTTATCTGACATATCTTTTTTTCCCCTCTCCTGCAGATCATTATCTGGTCTGTGATACCATCTGTCAAATATTCTTTGTCAGAACATGATGATGACATACTGCTTCTGGTTGCTCTTTTTCAGTATGTTCTAAGATTATATCTCGTATTTTCGTTGAACTCTAAAATTGTTGAAGTTACTGGTGCATTCTCAAAGACGGCCTGGCAAGGAGCTGCATACAATCTTCTGTTATACATGATTGCTAGTCATGTACGGTACTCATCCAAGTTTTCTACAAATTTTATTTCTTTTGCCCATTTAATACTGCATGACATATTTATTTTGAATTGTTCTACCGTTTTCTTCTGTTCTGCTATTTGGAATGTCAAGATGCACTTATCCTTTTCAGGTTTTAGGGGCATTATGGTACTTGCTATCTGTTGATCGCCAGACCACGTGCTGGGAAAAATACTGTAGTGATGAAACGGATTGCCGTAACAGTTACCTGGCCTGTAACGTACAGCCTGATGCAAATTGGAAAATTAGCACAACTATCTTTAATAGTTGTGATGCCAGCAACAAATCCATTGGTTTTGATTATGGTATGTTCACACAATTATTGTCAAATCAAGCTCCTGATCAGGGCTTCCTGAAGAAGTTCTTCTATTGCCTCTGGTGGGGTTTGCAGAATCTAAGGTTTGACACCGAACACATCTTCTCCGAGCCTTGTAATTAAGGAGGAGAATTTTGAATATAAGATACATCTGTGCTCACTGTTAAGGCAAAATAATATACTGTTATAACTCCCAACGTTATTAAATCTTGAGTAAATTTCACAAAACTACAGATTGTTTGACCAAATTGTCGCAAAACTATAGATTTAATACCAAATTTATCACAAAACTATAGATTTGACATAAATTTTATCACAAAACTACATCTTTTGTAACTCAAAAAAAAACAATAGTGCAATGGATCTAAACTCTAAAATATGTAGTTCAATGAAACCTTCATAACTGATTCTGTAGTTTGATAATTCCATCACTAAATTTGTAGTTTTGTAATACTATGCCTTAAACTTGTAGGTTCGTGATAAATTTGGTGCTAAATTTGTAGTTTTGTGATACACCTCTGTAAATTTGTAGTTTTTTGATAATTTGTTCACACTATATGTAGTTTTGTAAAATTTACTCTAAAATTTTTATTTGATTAATTTAAACTGTTTTGATCCAACTATGATTCAATTATAGCTAACATGAAGATTCTAATATATCCTAACGTGCACTCTGACTCTTCTTCTTTGAACAGCTGCTATGGGCAGACTCTGATTGTGAGTACTTATATTGGTGAGACGTTGTATGCTATATTCTTGGCGGTTCTTGGTCTCGTCTTGTTTGCACATTTGATTGGAAATGTTCAGGTACTTTTATGGTGTAAACTGCAATTATCAATTGTTAAAATACTATTGTAGTGAAGTAACTTTGTTGTTCAATTTTGATGTCCTATTCATTTTGTCTGATGTATATTTCTTTTTTCTAACAAAGTTCTGTATTGTATTGCAATGTCACTTGCTTTTGTCAAACCATTTCCTAGTGCTTGCCTATCTTTGGAGCTGTTACCATCATTTTCTCTTTGAACTATTAATTTCTTGCATTGCTTAGAAACTTTGTTATTTTTCTCCCTAAAAAGTGCTATTCAACATTTTCAAGATGAAACACAATTTCGTCTTTTCTAACAACTGTACACCTTATTTAATCGAATTTTCCATTATACAAGGACCATTCATTTTGTCTATTGGTTGCTAGGGCTAGAGGTAGGGAATTTTTATGATGTTTTTCCTATTCCTTTACTTGTATTCACACACAAATTTGAAGTATTGTTCTAAAAAGAACAGAATATATGTATTTGACGTTTTGGGTCAGCATGTTCATATACTTTTAGTTTGTCGGTTGCAAATTGTGATTCGCTTTCTTGGTTCTATAGCATTTGACTATGCCTTTTTGGAATGGTGACATGATTTTTTTGGTGTCCAGTAATATACTTGGTCAACATGCATTATATTTTTTTCCTAAACAATCTTATACTTTCACACTAATGCAGCACATATCTGGTACATTGTATTGTATTCGGACCGGTGTATGATAGTACCATAGTGGATTTGAATAGCAAATGCTTGGGTGTTTGTCTTGAAGGCAATTTTATTTGATCGTCTGATTAATCGTGATTAATCACAATCTATTGTTTTGGTCGGTCCTCTGTCTTCGATTAGGTGCAACCAACTTGATCAGCCGATCAGAAATATGATCGTTCAATTAATCATCTGATTAGGAAGGGGGACGATTAACTATGACTGAGTTTTGGGTTTTTGGTTGACTTACTGAGAAGTGAGAAGTTGGGCCCGACCCATTATCCATATAGTTTACTCCCTCCCGTCACCCTCTAGTCTTCCTAATGCCGTTGTCCTCTCCCCCAGCCGCCATCGTGTCGCTACTCTTGTTTTCGCTACCACCAGCGTCGCTGCTCTCGCCACTGTCTTCTCTGCTCTCCTCTCCTCTGCTCTTCCCTCCTCTAGATGCTCTGCTGCTGGACAACTACCGTGCCTGAATGAGTGCCTACAGCCAGCCTGTCTCTGCCAGGATCCTAAGTTCTTGACTCTCAAGCACCCTCGGCCCTGGGTAAGAAGATGAGCTCCTCGTCTGATAGTTAATGTACCTCCTTTCTATTTGCTTCCTATGTGCCTTTGCTATGCTTTTCATCCCTGCCTTTGCCTTTGCTTTGCTTCCTTGTTTTGAGACTTGTCTTTACTCTTCTTCCTATGCTCTGAGACACTACAGTAATCTAGAACATCTTATATGCGCAAGGGTTTATTAGGGTCGATTAATCACAATTAATCGGCTGATAGGTGGCATGGAGATTAGGCCTGATTAACGATCAGATAACCTTGCTTGAAGGAAGATGATAAAAACCAACCTTCCAATTATATTATGCTATCCATTAGTTATAATTTATTTTTTACGAGGTAATGTCAACAGTTGATTATTTGGGTATTTTCTATGTCCTATTCTGTTCTAATAACTGATTAATAATTATATTCATAATACCATAACAACCTGTCAGCTTCAAAGGAACACATTATTTTTTTAAGAAATATTGAGCTCATCACAGTATATTGTCTTGCTAGACCTACCTGCAATCTATCACTGCAAGAGTTGAGGAGTGGAGAATAAAGCAAAGAGATACTGAAGAATGGATGAGACATCGGCAACTTCCTCAAAAACTAAGAGAAAGAGTGAGAAGATTTATTCACTACAAATGGCTTGCAACTAGAGGCGTGGATGAAGAATCTATATTGAAGGCTTTGCCTGCAGATCTTCGCCGTGACATTAAGCGTCACCTTTGCCTGTATCTTGTTCGCCGGGTAAAATTAGTTTTCTTCCCTTTGTTTTCTTTAGAAAACTACACCAGTGTAACAAACCCAAACTGTCAGGTGGTCTTTTTGCTGTTTGTAGAACATTTCAAGGAATTTAGCTGTGTTGCCAGGTTATGTCATTGCTGCTTATTACACTTCGTTTGAATGACAAATGAGTTAACACAACAAAATAAATAAAGGAAAGGAAATAAAAAAAAAGATTGGAACATGCCTCTTCTCTTTTCTTTTTTCCTCTTTGTTTCATATATAATAGAGGGGATAACCATTAACCATAGACTGGTTGACAAATGCTATGGATGCTCTTGTTCTGTCCCCTACTTTTTTGTGAGAAGGATATATCCACGTCATGGTTATTATTTCCTTCTCCAATCATTTCTACTCTCCACAAGAGTGACATTAAAAAACAAGGAAATGACCTTCCCTGTTTTTGTGCATTCCATTACTATCATCACAAAACACAAATTAGCCACCTCTTCACTCCATTACTATCATCACAAAACACAAATAAGCCACCACTGCAGAACCTGCAAATGCATTGACCTATCCATTATTTGCTCTGCACATTGGGCTTATGCTGGAGCTTGAGATTCTGAATCTTCTACAGTCACATGATTCATCATCCTATTGTTTAGGTACTCATTTGCAGATACACCTTCTCCCTCCCCTTTTTGGCCAGTAACACACTTTATACTGGCAGTTCTTTTTAGTAACTTGACAATGGAAGTTGCAGTTAATGTATCTCTTGTGAGGTCATCATTGCCATCCATGTAATAAATATTTCATTACGAGCGATATCTTGATATTCTATATCACTTTTTGATTCTCATTAATCTTTCTTATTGCAATGCTTTAGGTTCCCTTTTTCTCCCAAATGGATGACCAACTTCTGGATGCCATCTGTGAGCGTCTTGTATCTTCCTTGAGCACAGTGGGCACATATATTGTCCGTGAAGGTGACCCAGTGACAGAGATGCTTTTTATCATTCGTGGGAAGCTGGAAAGCTCCACTACTGATGGTGGCCGGATGGGCTTCTTCAATTCAATCACCCTCAAAACTGGTGATTTTTGTGGCGAAGAATTGCTTGGATGGGCTCTTGTTCCCAAGCCTACAGTAAACTTGCCATCCTCCACCAGGACAGTGAAGACAATTGTTGAAGTGGAGGCATTTGCTCTCCGAGCTGAGGATCTCAAGTTTGTTGCGAGCCAATTCAGGCGTCTCCACAGCAGGAAGTTGCAGCACACATTCCGGTACTACTCTCACCACTGGAGGACATGGGCGGCTTGTTTCATCCAAGCAGCTTGGCGCCGCTACAAGAGGAGGAGGCTGGCCAAGGACCTGAGCATGAGGGAGTCATTCTCTTCCGGGAGATCATTCGAAGGTGATGGTTCCCCTGAGCACAGCCTTGAGCTGAATGCGGCCAGGAAAGGAGCCCATATCATTAAAGAACTTCCGAAGTATCGGAAGCCTTCTGAGCCAGACTTCTCAGCAGAGCATGACGACTAACGGAAAGCTGATGTATTATTTGCAACCGCGGAATTGCCATCTTTGCTGCTAACCCTGCTGCCTTCCTCTTGTCCTCCTGTGAATGCGAATTGAATTTGGGATGGCAAGGTAACTGATTGTTGATAGGCGAAATGCTGAAACTCTAACTTCACATGGTGAAAGCATCAGTGGTGATGCGGGAATCAGGATCTTGGAGATAAAATGAAAGATAGTAACCACGTCAAATTTTCTTCTTGGTGATTGTGTTGCTGTAGGCTAGCTTAGTGATGCCTTGCTCATGCTGTAAATCCAGTTGTGATTGTGTTGATATTGTTGGCAACAACTCGAGACCTCGTAGTAGCAAATTGTTGTTGTATTTTATTGGCTCGCCGAGCAAAATTCTAGCGTCCCGGCGAGGGCTAAATGTTTCTCGTTTCGGATTGTATATGTAAATTTCAGGTGGAAATTTCATTCATTCTGTTCTACAGCTGGTCATTTGCAAAGCAACCCCCGAATTGCAGTGGTTTGGTGGTGTATCCGGGCTCATATTGCTCCGTTTAAAATACGGGAAATTTTCTCTATTCCTAAGGAATTAAACGGTTTCATACGAAATTCTACGAAATTTATATAGAACCGTTGAATACAAGCAAGATGCAGCTGCCTTACCTGTTCGCGAAGAACTGCTGATGGGATTCTTGGCCATTCTTCGGCCCGTTCGATGCTGCCAACTCGGCTGGGATTTATCTCGTTTAGCATGAGCATGAATATACTTTTTTATATATAGATATTTTAATAAAAAAATTAAATAAATTTATTTTTAAATTTGTAATAATAAATACTCAATTACAATGTGGTAATGTCTCGCTCGGTTTGCGTACTGATGAAAATCTCAGCTTCTACAGTCAATTCGAACGGGGCGCTAGTAAAATCATGTTGCTGTAGCCTTGTCTCCATCTGGTTAACCAAAGTTAGCCAATGGCATGAACTGTAATTGGGATTCAAGGCATTCTAGCTGAGACGCGGTGGTCCGGCCGGTGAGACCGGCGGCCGACACTGAGCGCGGGCCGAGGTCACCGGCGGCGTTTGCCGACGAGGAAGCTGGGGAAAGGGAGGGGCGGCAACGGGCAAAGGTTGCTCTGGCACAGGAGGTCGTCGCCATCGCGCGCCGGAAGATCGAGCCACCCGAACAGAGAATCTGGCGGCGGCGATGAAGTGAATTTCTCGCCGTACTCCGCAGGTGGCATCGGCGGCGGACTTGGCGGCCTAGTAACGAAGCAATCCCGTTGGGCTCCCGTACACCGCTGGATTGGAATTGTGCGATCCCGATTGATGACAATCCGGACCATCATGTTCAGCGCATCAGAAGTTGGATCTCGGCCATTAGAAATTGGATCGCTAGGTGGGCGACCTAACAAGATCCATGGAAACCTCACTGCACCGTCCGACCTATAATAGGTGGCTGTGATCAAGAACGCACGAAAGTTGGAGGCGCATTTTCACAAACACCCTCTATGTATCTCGTATTACCCTTTCCCGACCAAAATATCGTTTGCTATCGGAATCAATCAACCGTCCAATACAAGATGAGCGGCCAAGATCGAGAGGAGGCATCACGGACGGAGGGACGCCGCCATGGCACGAGCTGTGCCATCGCCGGCGACCTGGCGCCGCCGGGGACACACACTAAGAACCTGACTGACATGCTCCAAGGTAGTCGAGCTCGAGCTCCATGGCTGAGACCACCGTGTTCATCCGAGCTGCCGCTTGCCTGGGGATTATTACAGATTTACAGGTTGCAAATAAATCATTTGTGTGTTTGATAAGCCAATCTGAAGGGAAAACTGAATTACTGAAACTGATATTGGATACAACATTACAGCCAGCTGAACCACTGGTCTTTTACAGAAACAAAAAAATTAATTAGCTGCCTTAGCTACACCAGTTATTTTGCTGATGTTAGAATTGGAGTCCATGAAAATAATCGGATTGGGAGTGGTATCCAGTAATTTATCTGCTTAAAGAATGCTTCAGAGCTACTGAATGTAATGTTACTTGTGAGGATGTGCCTCTACATCTGGTGCAATCCTGCGTGGCATCTTCCTCTTCTGCATATACTTGGCGTAGGAATACCAGACGCCTCCGAATGTGTTGACCACCAATCCAGTAACGTTGAGAGTATGTACTTCCACACCTCCAAGCAGAACGAAACCCAGGGTCTGAAAGAGCCAACAGAGATGATATAAGATGTCAAAGTTCTAGAACTTCAGAACATGGCGTTTGAGTAATTCAGTTTGAGATAGAACTGCTCACAGCAGACCCAACTCCCTTGAGAACTCCAATTACTGTCGTCGTCAGCGCGGAGTTCATGATTGTGCACCAAAACATGGTGAAATTTAGGACGATACCCATCACCAGTGAAGTAAGAAGTATAGCACTAAATGTTAGAGAGGCCGTCTGCATTGCAAGTGACGACAGTCACGACATTGTAGCTTAGGAAGTTGGATGAAGGAAAGTGCAAAAACAGATTGGTATCGTTGACATCCTAATTAAATCTGATAAACCTTTATTGGTATTACTAACCTTTTCAGAGAGTACCGAAAGAGAATAGGGGAATTCTCCTGTTGCTATAATGATGAAAAACAGAAAGGGAAGTGATAACACGCTGTTATAAAACATCAACTCCATGGAGGAAAGACCATCCTCCGCGCCTGATTTCTCCACTAGAATCAAATACATTGTCTGCAAACACACTGAACTGTCAGTTGCAGTTAGAAACGCAAACAATTATCTGAGAGCAACAATAGTGAATTACAACCTGGAAGAAGACCGACGTTAGAGCCATGGAGTATCCATACAAGTCAAAGGAAAAATCTCCAAGAGCTGCAATAAGGACTCCAGCGGCCGTGCAGATAACTGAAAGGGACACCTAAATAAATTTGTAGTAGTGAGGAAGAGCCAAATATAATTTTTTTAAAGGGAAGAGCTATTCCTTCCAAAGGGGAAAGTTTGCACCTGTTTATAGGCTACTATAGTTGGGTCCATTCAAAATCTTGAAAGGATTGCATGGTAAATTTGTAATTTAGTGGCAACATTAAGTTGTAAACTCCTATTCAATGTTGTTTAGTGCTCTCGTGATCCCACTAGAACAATATGGATTTATCAAGCAGCTGACTGGCAAAAAAGCTAGGGGAGTATGAATTGACGCAATCTTACAAGGACAAAATCTTGACTAACTTATCCAATTATCTTACCTAAATTTATTAGGACAATTCACCTCAAAATGCCACTAAATCAACTTTCAAAATCCAAAAGTAACATCTTGGGTAGGCGTTGGCGGGTCTAAAGTAAAAATTAGTGGAAAAAAGAAATAAAATGACTCAAAAAAATGTACTTACCTGTGTTGGCGGTTTCCCCTTTCCCCATAAATACCCAGCCACCAGTACAGCAAGTGGAGTGAGCCTCTTAATTGCAATATACATAGGAATGTTAACCCCTTTTAGGCTTGCCAGAGCAAATGCAACATTTGCATTGTAGAAAATTGACACTGGAAGAAGTTTCCTTCCTATTGCTATACTGAAATCTTTTCTTTTAGACAATCCTAGAACTTGACCGAAATGTATGATAAGTGCTGTAGCTATTTGCTGCAGAAATAGAGATATTAAACAAAACAATCAGGCTCGGCCAAACATAGAAACAAGATTTTTTTTTCATCACTGACAACTGATGTTCATTCATACCTGTAAAGTGAGAAGAGTCATCGAGTGAGCATACTGCATCAGAATTGCTTTGTTCACGAAAACCATTGCCATAGATGCAATTCCATAGGAAAAGGCGGCAGATAAGCTGCAAGAGAAGATAAACAGGGAAATGGTCAGAACTTCCAATTCATTTCCTACTTCAATCAGGTCTGAATTGACAGATCCATAGATGTATAGCAAACTGCAATATTTGTCATTGGCAACAAAGTATAAATCCTCTCAGGTATTGATGGCAGGATAACAAATGCACTAATGATATTCTCTACTTTTCAATAATTAAATAAATCAAGAAGATTCCCCCACAACATCTTTCGCAATCTTGGGATAACTCTAGCTCGGGATGATGAAATCTAACGCGTTCTATTTAATCAACATGCACAGGCATTCGTGCAGCTTAACTAGAAAAACTAGTAAAATTGCACCACAATACGAGGATAGATAGTCGACTACCCGTTTCTTTTAACAAAGCAACCGGCTTTCTTAGGTGAAAAGAAAGACCTCTAAACTCTAAAGCGTAACGCAGAATGTTCTTAGAAAAAAAAAACCCATTTTGCCACCTCCATTAGCCTATATAATGCTCATTTTTTAGATAATGGAAATGGTTTACATCTGTGGCCTCTGCGAACAGTCACACCTGCAGAATGTTCATTGCATGGCCAGATGGGAGATGGTCTTGGACTTGACAGGTCTCGATCGATGTATACACGTGTTTGCGTTTTGAGTAAGGGAATGACATATTCAAGCAACATCACTCTCCAGAATAAACCTTTCCCCCTTTCTTGGATTCGCACTTCACAATAAATCAAGAAACATCAACTCCTCCACCGAATGCTACAGCTGTGAGCCGACGCAGCGATTTCCCTCTTTATTGGATTCGTACTTCAGAACAAATCAAGAAACAATCAACTCCTCCGCCGAACGCTACAGCGGTGAGCCAAACACAGCTACAGTCGAAATCGCAGGAAAAAGGAACCAAATAAACCAATCACTCGAATCCTAATCAGCCTCATTCGCCGCCCACGGCGTTCTTTCCCAATCGGCCAATAGCCCAAGAACAGGAAGAGGCAGGAGCAGGAGCAGGCGCAGGAGCGACGCGAGCTCTCACCTGAGGAAGGAGCTGGGCTCGCCGGTGTCCGCCGCCCCCATCTCTCCCTTGTCCCCTCCTCGCGCTCGCCTCACCACTCGTCGCGGTTCCGACAAGCCGGCTGCTCCCTCCGTGAGGCGAGGGCGCGGGCTACATGGACCGTGTGCGCGGGTCTCCTCTCCAAGACTGGACTGCAAGCCGGTTCTGGGGAGTGGGGAGATCTGGAGCCGGGTTTTCAGTGGAGGGGAAGGATCAGTGGAGCGTGGGCGCTGTCGCGTTGAGCCGCATCGGAATTTGGCACTTTTTATGCAGGGGAGTTTGGCAAATCCCTTTTTTTTTCTCTGATTAGATGGACACAAACATCATACTTCATATTCACGAAAATATATTTTTAACACATATTTAAAGAGATAAAAAACAGCGGTATATCTTGATATCACTAAATTTGTTTATTAACTTAGTAATCTCTATTTTAAAATATAAATATTTCTAGATTATTTAGCAGAGATTAAGTTGAGAAGAAAATATTTTTATTTTTCTTAATTGATGAGAAAAGATTGAGAGAAAGGTGAATAAGGATAATATATGAAAAAATTTAAATAAGAAATTATTATTGGGACACTAAACGGGACATGTGCCAATTTCATATGTAATTCAGTCCCATCTTGTTATTAATTAGAAACTAGAGAAATCTTATATAAGTGGAGAACAACTGTGCTAAACCTCACATGTATTAATCTGAACCGTAGTAGTTCAGTTTCACCTAGATAGATAGATGAATTAATACCAAGTTATTCTCTTTAATTTAAACCTATATAATTCAATTCCACCTAGCTGCATTAGTACCAAGTTATTAACATGAGAATTTCCTCCCAGCTCAAGAAGACAATATTCGTACTTGACTTTGTGCCCAAACATCAAACCCTCTTTGCGTGGCTCAGAAATACTCCCATTTTGTCATCATCTTTGTAGATGGGAGTAACAGATGAAACGTATCAATACTGTTACCAATTATTTGGTAAAGGTATCTGTATTTATCATTAATTATTCTTTCAGTGATAAATAATATATCTCGAGTTACTTATTAATATTAAAATGTACTAACTTAGTCTCTTAGAAATACTTAAAGAATAGGGTACACCTAGTCTCTTAAAAATATTTAAAAATATTTATAGATATAGAGTATGTAGCATATGAATTGAGTCGAGTGCATATGTTTATACTGTGTTTTAAAAAAATATATTAGGCTCTTTGAATAGTATTTGGTAGCCATTTGGATTGGAACAAACTTCCGCTAAATCTGTAGAGTAGAGGTACATCTATCCTTAAAAAAGCTGGTAGGCCAATACTTTCAAGAGTAGGCACTACCTAAGTTTTGATTGAGTTAAAACAAAAATGGCCGAATATATTTTCACGAACTGAATAACATATTTTGGTAGCATTTATTTAGCAGCAAATTGTATTTAAAAAACTCACGTGAACTGTCCATGGAGCGTGAAGAATATGCTAGAGAGGATCATTTCGAGTTTGCCATTTGTTCTCCAATCTCTATAGTACTCATGACCTCTCAAGTCTCAATCTCTACGGAACCACACTTATATGTTACATACATCTTTATGCAGGACGTATTTGTAATTCGAAAGATGCTCTAAAATCAGAAGCAACATTTATCTTTGAAATGGAGATACTTTATCTTCACTAGCCGTAGCCTCTAATCTAGCTCACTTGAGTTTGACTTGTCCTACCATTTGACATTCCTCAAAAGCTCACCGTGTCGCCTCCATGAAGAACGACCACCTCTGGCTCCGGTCTTGGGCGTCGGAGCAACGCCTGCAGCCTCCGTGCTGATGCCCCTACGATGCCAGCAACTGCTGCCCCGAGCTTTTCGTGCTCCTGGTAGCCGAGGATGGCAAGGTGGATAAGAAATGCGAGGGCAGAGGTGATGCCGCTGATGAGGAACAGCCCACTGAAGTTGCTGAAGCTGAGGCTGGATGATGAGTCGACGCTGCTGCTCTTGCCCTCGCAGGCTTGTGTGTCACCAAACCATTTCTTGTCTATCCGTACCATCTCCTCCTGCACCGAAGGCAACATGAAGGCCTGCCACAGGTCGTGCACAATTGGTGATCCTATCGGAAAAGCCTGAAAGGAATGCAGCACAAAATTGATCAACTTCTATAGTGTGTAATGTGTAGATGAACATTTTTAACATGCGAGAGAGACATACGAATCCGAAGCCTCCCAATCTGTAGGTCGGGCCAACCATGGTGTAACCTTCACAATACTTTGAGAGGAAGGCCTTCAGGTAGGGTATCTCGTCAAATACAGCAGAAACACCTCCATTTTCAGAGCCCCTCTGAAGGGCATTAGCATACTCCTCCAACGAGGCATAACCACGCAAATTCTCCTTCCGGAAGCCCATTTCCTTGAGCCAGTGCACCACAGGGGAACCTTTCTGATACCCGACGTAGTTTCCGTTTCTTAGGAGATCTTGGACATTGGTCGCTGCCGGCTGGAGCTGCTGGACTGTCAGCATTGATGTCAAGCTTGCCGTGTAGCTTGAAGTCAAAATAAGCACGACAAACACCCATATAATCACCACAAACCTTGACAGGTTGCTCTCTAGCTTCTCCCCTAAAATCAAACAATTTAACATGCTTTACTTTATGTTAGTATTCAATCAATCCTCTTTCTCAAATGAAAAAAAATTGAGGATATGCATACTGTGGGAGAGAACTAGAGTCGAGAAGGCAAAGTAGAAGGTGATGCCGAATTGCTGCCAAGGTGTGCCACAAAATTCAGGGTTAATTCGATGTTCAAGCACCCAAACAACAAACCCGGTAAAGAAGAAGAAGGCAAGGCTGGCGATCCAGAGGGTAGCTGATAGTGGCCGTAGGAAGATCCACATGCTCCAGTTTGTTTCTTTCTTCACTGCAACAATCATAGACAATCCTACTTCAGTAAAAGGCATTGTGAAGGACACCTTATTCATCCTGCTCACTGTAATCGTTGTATCACTGACCATAGCATCAGCTTTCTGCAACCGTCAATAGAAGTTATTAGCTATCTCTTCTTTTTTGTTGCGAAAAACCTAAAAGATTTAAGTCCATGACTACCTTTTCATGCACTAGACTAAGAAGACTGTCATAATTACCCAAGCTATTACCAATTGGCTCATACTGGTATGCCACTGGGTAGTGTAGGTTCTTCGTGAGCATATCAAAAACATCAATACAGTAGCCTTTGACAACAAAATTGTTGGTCGTTGGGCTGTAGGAAACCTCTACAATCTGTGGGAACCCATGTCTCGAAGGTACAGCAATACGAAGCAGTTGCCCATTTGATGAAAGGTCCCAGCCTTTCGGTGCAATTGCTACATCACCTGGCCAGATGATTTGTTTCAGTCCTTTCTCACTGTCGCTTTTCAAATTCTTAAAAAAACCCAACTGTGGTGTCCAGAGCCCCACTGTCCTTGCACTTGTACCAATTATGTTAACAATCTCATATTGCGATAACTGCAGCTGACCATTAATCAACTTGAAACTCCCAGCCAGCCCATCAAATGTTGTGTTGAGTAGAGCACCGAGAAGTGCTGTTCCAGGTGTTGAGCTCGACACCTTGGCCACATTGACTGCTGTGGCAAGAGCCCATGCCGTGTCGTATGCCCAGAGTAGTGGAGTGCTTGGGTTGTGCACATCGTTAATGCTCGGATTCTCCTGCCAAAACCTTGCCCTGAGTCTTGATATGAACTTCATGACATGGTCTATTGCAGGCACATAAGGTCGGAAGGTAACAACCCCCTGCATGTTATCTATCATGGCTAAACTGAGACTATCTACCACATTGCCAATGCTGCTAGTAGCTATCCAAACATAACCATCCGACATCATACCAACGGCATTTGCCTGGCTTAAGATACGAGCAGCAAGATCTAGGAGCATGTGCACAATAAACACCTGTGTAGGCATCTCCTTGAGGCCGTGGAGCACATTGTTAAGGTAATATTCGGTCGCATCAATTGGCAAAGCCACCCTATCCATAATACGTATGTTGTAACCCTGAGTGGCGTAAACAAGATCTGGGAGAATGCTAGCTCCATAAGGTGAGTTTTGATACAACACAATGACTGCGCGCCAGTTGAACGCATCAAGGATGGCAGAAATAGGTGCAACCTGGATGGAGTCACTAGGTGCAGTATGTAGAAAGAAAGGTACCAAAGGTGCAGAGGTTTCGGCGAAGGAGAGGATTGGAGTGTGTGTGTGATTCCCAAGGTAGGCAATGAACTCGGCTTCAGCTGAAGTGTGAGGTCCAATGATGGCTTGTACTTGCTCATTCGTGATCAGATCATTAGCTGCAAGAAAATGCACAGAAGTAGATTAGACGAGTAAATGCTGGATAGAATCAGAGATGCAATCTAAGTTGTTTGCTGTCAAATATTTGACTAGAACAAATACTTGGGTATTACTGATTCTCGCATTATTGTTCTGTAGATATCTGTTGCCTGAAGATACCTATTGTCTTAAATTTTGCTAGTATTAATCATAATTTAACATTACTATTCTCGGTTTAAATTGATTGCAAAAATGAATTTCTACAGTACACAATCCAAGCTTCACATAGTAAAGCATCTGCAAAGTCGAAATACAATAAGACAAAATGAGCAATTTTCCAACACAATAAGACATCTGTATCTCACAAACATCAAACGTGTTCACTTAATCTCAACAACATTAGTTGACCAAAGATCACATCTTTTCTATGGAGGAGGAATTGACCACAACACTGCAGAGGCCACCTAAATACCCTACACACACTGTTTTTTTTTTCTAGGGAATTACCCGCCGATGTTGTTCCGTTGTATAATGGTTAAAGATCAAAGAAACTTAGCTCGACAGAAACAAAGAAAGATGGATACGCACCTAAATCAGCCAAAACAAAGATGAAGACGACTAGGTTGAAGGCATGTTTTCGATGTTGATGCTCGCCATGGCCATGGAAGCTGATTCATTGAGGAAGACCGCCGCAGGCAGCAGCCAAGGGCCATCGTTCATCGGATCTCTCCCTTCCCCAGCCGCCATATCTCCACAAATGTAGGACAGATCAGCCTAAACTTTTCACAAAAGACTCCGATCCAGACAATCTGCCTCCCTCCTTCCAGCCTCGCCGGCGATTGCCGGCGCGACCAGTCCAATAAAGGTTGGGGGATTTGGTAGCGGCAGATGTATGCAGAGCATGGGTAGTGTGCGGAGCTGCGGACGATGCCACGACCATGGGTTAGAATGCCTATTTTCTGTCCCAAATTTTTAGTATGCTATTGTTTTCTTCTCTTAATTCAAAAATCGGATAAAATATGTCACACGATTTCTAAAGTCGGCTAATATCTGTCTCTGGCTCTCTGCGGCTTCCTGAACGGTGGTTCCAACCCAAATATAAAGGGAATGGCTATACGACTTTCTATTAAAAATTTCCTAAAATCTTTTAAACATCAATATAATGTAATAACAGCGCTATGATTGCACTAGAACGACAGGTGACACGGGGCTCCGGTGCTTTGTGCAAGTGGGAAACCAGCTTTAACGGAGAAATTGCCACCTCCTAGATAGCGCGATGTGTGAAGCAAAGGTTGAGGGATCGAATCCCCCACCAGCACGTGCTTTGTTTTTTTAATCTCTACTTACATAAATCTCTTAGCAAAATAAACAATAAATTTGATAGATTTCCATCCCCCGATTGCATGATCTTGGAGCAACTCTAACAACGCAAAATTGGATAGATTTCTGTCTATGCTTACATGTTCAACACAAAATTTGATATATTTCCATCCTCCCTTGGATGATCTTTAGAGCAACTCTAACAATGCAAAATTGGATAGATTTCCATCTCATCTTGCACGATCTAAGCAAATCTAAAGCCACAAAATTCAATAGATTTTCTCAAGAATTTCTATTGACAGCTTGAGTTACATCAAATATTTTTTCTAATACACTCAAACTCTCATAACATGCGTGAATAAATATATGCACATCCATACTTATAAATATATTTTATTGATATATCTTATATTGATGAAGTTATTGTAATCAATATGTATGCTATGGCTATACTATTTAGTCTATCTTTTTAGTTGAGAGAAAGTTTAACCGAGTTAAGAGTTAGGAGTTGAGAGTTTCTTTTTTCCCACATTGCTGAGTTCTTACTCTGAAAGTACACTAGTAGGCACGTGCACGCGGTGTGCCACGAGCCCACAGCCATTCTGCTTCGCTCCTGCGATTCTGCTTTTCTCTTCCGCGCGGCCCACGAGACTTCCCCGTCTCTGCTTAATCCGCTTCAGATTAGATGGCTCATAATTTTCTATAATAAATCTTCTCAGTATAATGTTTTAAATTATGAGTTGAAAATTTCAAAAAAATGGGTAGAGTTTTTTAAATTTTCAATAGAAAGTTTTTTTTAAAAAAATGAGTTGAAAGTTTCAAATTCTCAATTGAAAGATTCAATTTTTGACTTAAAGTTTCGAATTCTGTGTTGAGAGTTTCAAATTTTTGGTTTTTTTTTGAATTTTCAGTAGGAATTTGCATCAATCAGGGCGTTTCCCATGCTAGCAATTACATCTGAAGCATCCAAAACCGTATTTGATGTTAAAAAAAATAATGCTTTTCATTTGATTACATGATCGATAATTCCAACTTCCAAATATCTCTCTTCATGAAATAAACGCTTGTGGAAAATTAACAGATGCCATTACTCTAGCAGCCAGGTAGCAATCCGACATCTTTTCCAAGTAAATTGGTGGAATCATATAGGATGCCAATGGAATCATTTAGTGAAGATCTGGAGGCCGGTAGAGAAGGATGAGGCGCTGTGGAAGAAAGAAGACAGAACGAGGAACGAAGTGATTTAATCGGTTAATCCCATCCATACATACTCCAAATCCACCCAGTGGAGTTGAGGGCAACTCCAAGGATCCGAACCCATATATAATATAGGGAGCTAAAAGTTAGGAGATCTATCTCATTAAACATATTATCAAGTAGTACATTCATCAACGATGTTATATGTATAGTGGTGCGTTTACTATATAATTAAAAAAAAGTTAAGAGATTATAAAAGCGAGCAACAAATAAAAGGCAACTTGGATTGAAATGTTTTTCTGAAGTGTAACATATCCATGCATTGCAACGGACTAAGATTAAAATTAGGATATATTTATGAGATTAGGGATGTGCTAGAAGAATTAATTAATCGTAACGCTATGAGATTAGAGATATGTTAAGAATTACAGATAAAATATTGAATAGAGGCAGATGCGCTGCGTGTGATGAGAATCGATGAGAAGAGGGGAGGGGGGACGGATGATTAAGTTTTTTTTAAGTTGTAAGATAAGAAAAGACAGGGATACGAGTTCATTGGTGATGCGCTAAAATCGTTGACTAACTGAAGACAATAAAAAATGTGCATGCGCCACCCCACCCATACCAGCGTCCGCTGCCGTGACGACGTCCCCGCGCGAGTTCCTGACGACCAGCTCCACCCTTGCGGTGGCGTCGGCGGCGTCGTTGGCGGCGTAGAAGTCGTCCAGCGCCATGGAAGCGCACGCGAGGCTCTTCCTCCCCGCGTCGCTCGTCAGGTCCAGCACGACGCCGACCCGCACGGCGCTCTTCGCCCGTCGCCAGCACGCCGGAGAACACGAGCAAGGAGAATACACCAGTGGCGCAAGCAAGAGCGAGCTGCCTCAACCTCGCCATTTGCAGAATGCACTTGGAGCATCGACGGACCATTCCAGAAGGCTCGAAATTAAATACGGCAAGCGGAATTTCGCTGTTTAAACGCGGAAGATTTCATCGATCGAGTTTTCGAAGTCGGACATACTGTTCAATTAGCTTTCTTGGCCGGGCTTGGACTTGAGCAGCTGACTTTCAGGGTCTATCTGGACACCGCGTTCTGCGACGATCATGAGGTTGAAGAAGAATCTGTCAGCGTACGTCGGACTCTCGTCCCGGCTCTCCCTTCACCGTAGAAAAGAAAACTGGGCTGAGAACAAACGGCAGATACACGGTCGTATGCACGCATACTGTACCAGGACGACATGAAAGAAACATATGAACACAGCATGAAATTCGCACCAAATTTCTTACTTGTAAATATGGTAATCTCGCTTGTTTTCTCGATAGTGATGGCCAACGTTTTGCTGCATCAGCGCGTGCAAGTTTCCTTATGCTGTTTACAACAGTGCCAAAATATTTTTATCATCACTCATATAGCGATAGCAACGATTGTTTAAGCAGACTGATTTTTTTACGGTTCTTACATAAATGAGTCGCACATCGTAAACAACGGAATAATATGTCATTGAAAGGCCCTTAGGGAGAAGTTTTTTTTAGTGCACCCTAAATTTTGAAGCTCAGATATAGAGTTGATTTTAGTTTCAATTTTTAATTGGTCCCCTTAATTCTGTGACGTGTCGTGCTCTTATCATATGCTAGTAGCTCTATCTTTGTTATCGTCTTGTGTGCTGCTAGCATCCCCTGGTTACTGCATGCGTGGACAAAATCTTCGCTTCTAACCTTCGATGGAATTAAGTTCAAAAATATACTGTTCCACTTATAATTTTAGTATATCAATATACCTTTTGAAATTATTTGCACAGATATACCAATGTCCCATTCCGACATGTCGGCCGGCGATGTCCCGATCCCATTGTGGGTGTGCATGCTCGGTTGCTCCCTTGCACACGGTCCAAATACTTACACGGTTTAAACTTACAGTTTTAATAAATCGCGTCGAGTAAATCGCTATATTTTCATATATTTAGGGCTTATTAGCAAATATATAGTCTTATAATCATATCCATTGAGACGAGCTGGCTTATTATCCGGCCCTAATCACACCAGCGGTGCATCTCACCCAAGCGACACCTGGATCGGCCGTCACGCTCATTGGACGACGGGACACGCCTGTGGGATGACGTAAGTTGGCCGGTGTCGCACTGCCGGCGCGATACGACACTGCTTTCTCGCTTCTCACCCCACGACGACGCTAGTATACTTTTGCAAAGTGTTTTAGAAACGTTATATCAAAATTTGGACACAAACATTATATTTTCAAATTTAATTCAGCTTCGATGCACGCTTCCGCAGAACAGTACGGCTCACAAGCCGTCGAGGTAATCAGCTACTCCTTCCCTGTGTCCCAAAATATCCCAAAATATAAATGCTTCTGATTTTTTTTATGTTTATCGAGGAAAGTAAAATTAACTAAGAAAAAAATATGATTGATCGAGATGAGTAATCAAGTGAACAAATTAACTGAGATATAATTGTGATTAGTTGCATAAGAGATTAGACAAAGATATATCTATATTTTAAAATAAAATTTAAACATTAGAAGTACTATATATTTTATTTTAAGTAGGAGAAGAATCGAGCTAGCTCTAATCTACTCCCCTGTTTAAAATTTGTTTATAAATATAAAATTTTTATAGTATTACTTATCTATCGATCATATTTAAAGTTATCTTATCTCTGACCATCATTTCACTATTTACCATTTCTTAATGAACAACATCAAAGTCTTTATCTTCATGTCAAATCTTTTTAAAACGACTAGAAATGCTTAGACTCCTATTTATGAACGGGTTAGTAGTTGGCAAATTATTATACATAAATCTAACTGGCAAGGCAATTCTGGAAAACGAAGGAACAATAAGTTTCCCAAAAGTGGCAAGATGAAATTAACTCTTTGCTATTAATCGATCTTGTTATATTTCAACGGCGTGAATGATCAGAACAAGGCGTCTTCCAGAAACTATTCCACATTTTTCTTTGAAAACAATGAACCAGTTGCATGACTTTAGCTGCACTCCAATTTGATTTGGAGACAATGAACCTCCTCTGTCTTGGGAGACATGCGCCGAACCTGCAAGCGTGAGAAGTCTGAATCTCATGTATGAGTAATACTCCAGCTGTTCCACACAGCCTTCATTTTTGTCACATTAGTTTGTCCCATGAACAATTTATTTTTAAAATAATTAATGCATCATAGTTTTTAAAAAATAGAAAATAAAGTTTAATAAAGCGAGGAAAACATATATTGAGATTTGAGAAAATGAGAGGTATTCTAATATTTTGGTTTTGTATTGGTATGTAAGACATAGTTAAAAATGAAGTACGGAGAGAGAGTAGATAGTGGCTCTTCAATCATAAAGATTTTGTTAATTTTTTATTATCAATTTTATATTATAATAAGTTTATGAAATCTAAAAAGTGTTTTAAGAAATCTTTTGCATATACCGTATATTTCTTTTTTTATGGCTAGAGTTTTAAAATTTAATTAAATCCTGTTGTAAATGTTAAATATTTATAACTGGGAGTACCTTCTAATTAAAACCTACCTGCAGAAAAATGTCTCTCTTGTGTGTGCTCCTGCTCCAATATTCAGACACAGAAGCTTGATGTGGGCTGAAAATTCCTCCTCTCAAAATATTCAGGGTTCTTGCACTTAAGTTCTCAATGTTCATGCTACAGCCAGGTTCGATAAAAAATGATTAATACCAAAGAAACTGAACCGACCGGGACCAAATTTGTCCTGTCCAGCTCAATCATCTCTCTCGGTTTAAAAAAAACCAAAATATTCCACTAGACTACCAACCCAAGCTCATGAACTAACAAAACCCTAACCTCAATCCTCTCCTCCCACTCACCCCACTGCCATTTGGGTGCTATTGTTCCCCCACCCCACTCCCACAGCCCATCGTCTTTGCCTCCTCTAGTCCTTCTACACTCATCCTCCCACCTTTGGCCTCCTCTTCCCTCCCTTTGTGCACATGCTGGCGACAATCGATGTCTCAACTCCAATAACAACATCTATATCTAGATAATAAGTTGGTAGCAAAGAATAGCGAGCAAGACAGAGGGTAGCAATGGGTGGCGTGAGGCAACCCTACAAGCTACCCCCATGGTCTCATTGTCTCTAGATCTAGGCGTAGGGTGGAGATAGACACAATGGAGGAGGACACTAGCAGTCATGGCATGAGCACATCATGAAGCGGCAATGGTTGGTGGTGGTTGGTCGAATGGCTTTTAGCAGAGATCTGTCGCCCTAACAACTACCCGCTCCATTCCCTCCACCTTGCCTGAGTCAAGCCACCGCATTTGTGGATGAACATGGCAAGGCTTATGAGTTTTTTTTTGTGATTTTGAATTATTTCTGTGTTTTTTTATTTTTGATGATTTATGTGATGTTTGCTATTTCTGTTATGACCAAGACAGATTGAACTGCTCGGTCCTGACTTATTTTCAATGTAATTCAGTCTGAGTTTGAGATGACCGAAATTTGCTCAAAGACTGAAGTCGGTTAGACCAAATGGCCACTCCTAGCTATAACCACTCTTGCAAGTTCAGGTCTATAGTCATTACATCTTCCACTTTCTTCCATCTGGGATTAAGAAAACAAAGGACATACTGGTCAAGACTTCCTGGATTCAATGAAAAACAAAAGATATTATATTACATCTATTTGAATCTGCATTGGTGAGTCTCATCTGACAAGTTACAAAGTTTATTGTCGGTCCATGTTTTTGCGTCACTAACTGTAATTTATTATATATTACATCGACACAATAAAAACACCAATACAAACCAATTTCAGATGATGACTACATTCACTAAAAAAATATATACAAACCAATTTCAGGTTAAAAACCCTAGCAAGAACCTAGACAAAACAGAAGCATACCCGCTTCCGGAGAAATGATTGACAGAAATTTTTGAAAACTAAAAAAAGAACTTGCCGTTATTTGTTGAATCCCCGCGTAACCATTTGCGTTCAATTTCTGAGCCCTTGGGACTTGCCATTGTGTTCAAGATGGATACTGAAAGATTATAAAGCAAGCAGAACCTACAGGAAGTCTTTGAAGATAAAAACACGGAGATAGTAAGCAACGTTTGCTTACGAAGGACCAAGTGTGAATATTTGAATAATGCTTTGGATTGAGAGGCTGACGAAATCAAAACCAGGGATATCTTGTATGCAAGACATTTGGAACTCGTTAGATTTTTGTTGGCAAGAGAGAAAAGATCTTAAATACTCACTCTGTTCTAAAATAAGTGACCGATAACAAAATATAAAAGAAAAAAATGACTAAGATACCTTATTAAATAAAAAATATTTATGAGCGAAAAGATAGTTAGGGTTAAGATGTGTAAAAATTTAAAGGAAAAATAGTAGGTAGGAGAAGTATGATCACTTATTTTTAAATAAATTTTAAATTCAAATTAATAGAAGAGGGATATCATCAAAGCTTCAGCATATTCCTTTTCATTTGCATAATAACTTAACCTGTCTTCTCTGAACCCTTGCCATTCAATGGCCTGAATTATACAAGGATTCCTGGTACCAACTCAAGGATTATAAAATTACTTATATAAAATACTAACCAAATCACTTATTGGGCACCATATATATCTACAGGTCTGAGATGTAGGTTCTAACCGTGAGAAAATGTCATAGTGGAGAAAGCAAATTTGAGAGAAGTGCTGACTGCTGAGCTGTCTTGAGGTTGATCCTTGGTATTCATTTCTGGGTCTTTCAATCATCCACACAACAAAGCCAATGAAGGAGAAACTACTCACAGCACCATCGCCGTCGTCCTCGAGGTGTTCTCATGGCACGCGGCCGTGCTCCTGCACGAGGACTCACTCTACCGCATTGGCATCCTTCCACCCGATAGATAAGTTTTGCGTCCGGAAGCAGGTGAGCGTGTTGAAAAAATAGAAACCGAGAGAGTTTTAGCCGATAGAGGATGGACGAGTCTAACCGATGAAGGACGGACGGGTCCAACCGATAAAGACGACGAACGTAGAGTTACGTCGGTGTAAAAGGAGAGAAGGTGCGCCGAGACAAGAAAAGAGTGAAGACGAGTGTGAGACGAAACGAAGAGACGGATGAAAACCATCGCCTTGTCATGTGGTGGAAACAAGAGAGAGGAGAGGATGGTGGAGAAGAAGAAGACCGTCTGTGATAGAAAGAAGAGAGAGCTAAGACGAGAAAGTAAAGAAGGAATATTAGAAAGGAGGTTTATAATAAAAAGAATCGCCGGTGGAATTATACTAGCACGCGAGGAATATTTACACCTGTTCTGATACTATATAAAATATGATATACAGTAATACTATATATAATATATATAGTCCAAGTCATGACGAAACTGACGTATCCAGTCCCATATCAGTATGTGCCGGTTACTGACAACATGCTGTCTTATGGTAGATTGGTGAACCTGGTGCAAGAAAAGGTTAGTGCCAACGGTAAGAATATATATATACATGCTACTTGTTACAGACACCGCAAGTAGCATACATAAATTTTAAAACTCTAACCACTATAATTTTTTAAGATGCTATAAACTCATTTCAATGGAAAATATATAGTCAAAGTCACACCCTAAAGACTAAAAAGAATCACACTACATATATTTGTAACTGGAGGGAGCACTAAAATTACTCAAAGACATGTATATTGCAGAAAGCTGATGCGGTGGCGGCTGATGTGACGATAACAGCAGACCGGACGACGCTAAGTACCATTCGCCGACTCAGGGTGGTCGATGGTTGTGGCGGAAAAGGAGGAAGGGAACAACATGTGGATCTTCCTGTCACCACTAACTCCGGGACTTTGGGTCACTAGCCTGACTTTCTTTTTTTTCACCGGCTTCGTCGTATGGGCATTTGAGCACAGGATCAACACTCGGTTTCATGGAACACGATGGAACCAATTCGGCGTCGTATTCTACTTTGCGTTCTCTACTCTAGTCTTCTCTCATAGTACACAAAAAATCCGTCCTGCCCTTTTTTCTCCTCAATATACATATGCACAATTACTACTAACTTAACCCTACTTTTATTATTTTTTTAGAAGAGAAGTTGGAGAGCAACCTGTCAAAGCTTGTGGTTATCGTATGGGTCTTCACTGTTCTAATCCTCACGACAAGCTACACGGCAAGCCTAACATCGATGTTGACAGTGAGACAGCTGCAGCCGACGATAAACGAATTAAAGAAGGATGACTATGTGGGTTACCAGGGGATCATTCATCCAAAACTTCCTAAAAGATATGGGATTCAAAGAGGACAAGCTAAGGGGATATGCCACCATGGACCAATATGCCGAAGCCCTAAACAGGGGGTCAGATAACGGCGGGGCCTCTGCAATTTTTGATGAAGTGCCCTACCTGAAGCTCTTTGTGTCCCAGTACTGCCAAGGCTACTCCATAGTTGGTCCAACCTACATCCTTTTCAATATATTGCACACAAAATAGACTTCCACGTAGAGAGTGAATTTCTGGTCCTTTAGAAAGCATTTTAAAATAACTACATAGTACTTTGTCGGTACTTTGTTGCTCTCTCTGTTACTATATCTACTTCTATCATTTTAAATTTATCATATTATTTACTACTTTCTTCACCTAACAACTATCTTACTCTCCAATCACTAATTATTTAACTTTTATCCTTAATTTTAAAAAATACCTTATAAATCCTTATATTTTAGGACGAATAAAGTGACTATAAAATTTCTACTTATAAAAAGGCTATGTATAGTAAGTTGTAGTTATGGAAAATTCGTGTACTGTTGCTCTTTTTCTTACGTCTGGTTTCAATAGTTATAAAATAATAAGCCATACTTTAAAAAAGTTCAGTCACGCTGGAGTAGTTATTTTTTTCTTCATGTGTAGAAAGAATTTAATCTGGCAAGTTTGTGATGGGATATATACACAATAGTTTATGCCTTTTTTCAGATTTCTTATAATTATCTAAAACACATGCGAGAAACGAGGGCTTAAATCCATTTCTCAAACGATGTATTGGCACCTAAGATTTATATATATTTGTTCTTTCACTGCGTTTATGGTTCATTAACAAGATACTGATGTTTAATTGTTGTCACGCATTCAGGTTTTTCCCGTCGGGTCTCCGCTGGTGCAGGACGTGTCGCGCACCATCTTGCAGCTGGCGGAGGAGAACAAGCTCGCACGGATCGAGAACGAGTGGTTTGGCGAAGCCGGGGCCTGCGCGACAAAGAGCAACGACAGCGCCGACGACAAGCTCAGGCCGAGAGTGAGAAGCTTCGGCGGGCTCTTCCTCATCAACGCCGTCGTGTCGTCCGCCGCGCTCCTGGCCATCCACCTCGTCGCCGTCTCCCAGCTGGGAGGCGCCGCCCGGAGGATGTCGTCGTCGCTGCCGTCGAAGCTGCGCGCGTGGTTGCGGCAGCGCTTGGTCGTCGTCGCCTTGCGCGGTGCGCCGGCCGTGGCGAGCGGCGGTGGCGCAGAGGAGCGAAGTGGTGGGCTCGGTCCTCAACTGCAGCACTACTATCGCCAAGTGCCGAAAGTGCCTAGATAAGTTCAGTACTACACAATTTCTGATCTGGAGCTTCTCTTGATATGAAGAGGTCAGCTAGAAAGACGATTGATTGCTTTCCTTAACTTTCTAGACGTTCGAAAAACAGCAAAGAAACGGGCAAGTCTCTCAAGAGAGCAAGGGCGGCCACCCAGCTACAGTAAAAATATCCTCCTCCCGACCGCTCTTTCCCCCGATTCCGGCGAGGACCAGAGGAGGGGTCAGGCTTCCTCCCAGCACTAGACTTCAGTTTAGGTTAGGTCGGAGTTCTTCCGTAGTAATGTCGCTTGGGTTTATCCCGGTTTTTGGTTCCACCGGTGAAGCCACCATGGGGACCGAAGAAGACATCGCTAGCAGCGGTGATTGTCAATATGGTTGTCCCCGTGCCAACTGGAAGCTGTTCTATAGCCGTCTCAACCTCCCATTCGTCGATCGTTGCGATCACGAACCGGAGCCGCGGCTGCCTCCTCGGTCCACCACCTGTGGCGGACGGATCCAGGCCAGTGTTAACAATTTCGGAATGTCGACAAATTTCGGAGGGGACCAACAAATCCGAAATGTCGGAAATTTCAGAATATTTCGGTCCGAAATTATTTGAATTTTTGAAGAAAATTTGACCAAATTTGAATAAATTTTGCTAAATTCTCGAAAAAAATTGAAGAATAATTCAAAAAAATCGAACATTTCGGATGAAATTATTTCGTGCTAGGGGACCAAGATTCCCAAATTTTTGAATATTTCGTTCCAAAATTTCAAACCCTGATCCTAACCAGCTAGCTCATCTTCCATGGCGATGAGGGCTGGAGGCGATGGATTTGCTGCGGCTGGCTCCAGGCCGTTTGTCTGCCCGATGGTCAGACTTGGAGGTACCGAATCAGGAGCAGCTAGCTCAGTCTCTATGGCGACGACGATAGGAGGTGAAAGATCTGCTACAGCCAGCTCCCGTGCTCGTTGGTATGCTGCCACCAGAGCTTGTTGCTCTCGGCGGCAAGGGACTTAACAGGTGGAGCTCATGCTACTTGCTTTATCCCCTAATCTCAGGTTCTTGTGGTACCAAACGTTGGGTGCTGCTCCAACTAGTTTGCTAGCTTCTTCAAGTATATCTTTGCAAGCCTTCTTGTCTGGTGGTTGGCTTGACGGTTGCTTTTGGGGTTCTTAGGGGTGGAGCTTGTGAACAGGCTGCTGCCCCTTGTGGCGGTGGCTATTTGGCAATCAACAGTCACCAGGCTAGAATGGGGCTTGTCGTGGTGAAGCTCGACCAAGCCACAATTCTATTATTCTCTTCTACTGTGTTCCACTTCTGCCTTATCGTTTCAGGGTATAAGTTCAGTTGCCACCATCCTAACCCTTCATGTTTAAGGCGAAGTAGGGTTTGAGAATTTCTTCCAATTCTCCTTGCAGTGGTATCCAAGATGAGAATTCTGTTCAGAATTAGGGTTTGAGGATTTCTTCCAATTCTCCTTGCAACGGTATCTAAGTTGAGAACTCTGTTCGGATCGAGTATAGACTACTTGTTCAATTATAGTCAACTCTTCTCAAACTTGACAGAGAGCTTCTTAGCAAAACATTGTTGAGTCCGGTGAATCTTTAAGCAAAATCTACAGCTCAACATTAAATCTCGGATAGTGCCATTTCCGTGCTGAATGGGCCATCGATCTATCAAGCGGTTCGCACGTTATCAGTAGAGGCTTGTAGATAGTCGTGGTGGTAATACCATAGCCCCCTATCGACCTCATCCATTACTGTTGTTCCGTTTATCTTACTTCAGTCGGCTATCATTCTGAATGGATGGTGTTGGTTTGTATGTTCTATCTTTCTTGGCAATGTACTAGGATGTAATTCCTCTTGAACTGTAATTCCCCTTGAACTTTGTCTTCAACAAAATTATGAGTTTTCATAAAAAAAAGCTAGAAAGAATATTCAAATTCTTCAGTCAAGACAAAGAATATTCAAATTCTTCATTCAAGACCAGATCCAGATGACAGCCAGGAATTCTAGATGTCATTTAGCGGTGCACATATAAGCAGGGCTAACAGGTTCGGAATGAAATTTCTGAAAAATTTTGTTGGGTCCAAGTATAATGTTTACCGGCCCAAAAATTTCAATGTTTTTAATTTAACAACAAATTGTTGAAATTTAGCAAAATATGTCCAAATTATAAAAAAAATCGTTCAAAATTTCTAAATTTTTGGTAACCCCTGGGTATAATTGTGTATTCTGAAATAGTAACCCCTGTGCATGAGTCTTAGCCAGTGTTCAATTGTGCTCATTGGCTGAGCTACTCGTGGCATGATGATTAGCGATTTATTTAATTTTAAAAAAAGTTTTAAAAATACGCTATTTAGTTGTTCATAAAACGCAATCATAATAAACAAAAGCTCACCCCAGTAGCACAGCCAAACAGTCTTACATATAACTACTGTGCCTTCTATTTTAAAATATAAGTATTTTTAGGATTTATTCTATCAATTATTTTTCATTTAATTTTTTCTATCTTATCTCCTACCGCCCCCTCATTTTCAACTCTCTCTCATTTATTTAGGTGCATCAAAGTCAAACTTTTTAGCTTATGGATGAGCTAAATCCTTATTTTCTACTAGCACATTTCTTAAATTGCTAAATGATGAATTATTTGAAAAAAAATCTATAGAGAAGTTTCTTAAAATATCAAATAAATATATTTTTCAGATTTTTAATAGTAAATACTTAATTAGTCATATGCTAATTATTTGCTTAATTTCGCATGGCACAATTCGCTCAGCTCAATCGTCGGTGTCAAATGGAACTAAACAACCTAAAATGGCAATATTTTGGAACGTGGAGTAGCTCTGAACTGCCGATAAACGCCTGTATTGCTAGCCGCTCTGCAACGCGCTGTGTCAGACAAAAATACATCATAGTAATTCATAGGCGAGAAGTTACGTAGGTAGAAGCTTATTAATTGCGCGGATGAAAATTGCTTGCCTAGAAGAAATCAGGTCTTCAGGGCTCTAAAGTATTTATATGGCTAGTTGCTTACTGAAGTGTTCAACCTTAAAGTCAATCTGATTGTATTCGTAGTGACCTATAAGTTCGATCAGTTCCAGAAATGAAAACAAGAAAGTATCTAAGAAGAAGTGACGGAAAGAAAAGAGAGGGCATGGTCATAAAAAATTCCGGGGTTTAGGCCTGTTTAGTTGGCAACTTATGTTGTCACACATTCTTGACTAAGGTAGCTAACTTTAGTCTTATCATACTTTTGGAACAAGAAAAAATGACAACATAAGGTTAGGCAAAATTAAGAAAGAAAACTGAGTCTATAATATATGGGTTAAGATTTGCTTCCTCCGTTCGGATATAGGGGTGAAACTAAACAATTACTTATCTAAATTCATACCCTCTAAGGAGTACGGAGTAGATGGCTAAGAGTTGGGTGAACTAGAATTGACATAACCAAACACTGCTTAAAAAAAGTATGGCTTGTGGCAATTTAACTCCCTAAGGTTAATGATCAATCATGAAAAATAACTTTGCTGTAATGTCTAAAAACTCTCTCCGTTATATATTATATGTTATTTGGATTTATCCCAAGTCTGATGAAGTTGATAAAAAATATTATAACATTTTTTACGTAAAAGAAATATATTATAAAGATATATTTAATTATAAATTTAATAAAATTAATCTGGTATTTTGCTACGTTTTCTTATAGACTGACTTAAGACAAATCTAAAATAACTGGGACTAAAAAGAACAGGATGATACAGTATTTTCTATTGTTTCTATTTTTTTCCTGAACATATTGAATGAGAGCCTTGGCACCACCTTTACAATGATCAACACTGGTAATAGAAGTGATTTGTGGTAATCTGCAAGAGACAAGTGTTTTTTAGAAATATATACAGATTCCGAGTATATATATATAAACTAATCCAGTGATCTATTTAACAACCTCGTAGTCGTAGTGGGAGGGAACGGACGTAGAGACTGGACCAAAAACTGGTGAATAAAGACGTGGGCAGCCCTTTGGTAATTATATCGGTAAACTGATATGTCAATGGTATATAGAGCATCCGAACCTGTCCTAATACGACCTTGTCATGGATAAAATGGATATCGATCTCGATGTGCTTGGTGCGTCGATAATGGACCGGGTTGGCGGTCATGTAGATGGCACTGACATTGTCGTAGTAGACGACGGTCGTGGTGGAGAGGGTGCCCGGAGCTCCTGGAGAAGCTGGCGAAGCTAGCAGCACTCGGCGACGGCGTGGATGACGGCGCGGTACTCGGCTTCGACGCTAGATTGGGACACTATAGTCTGGCGTTTTGAGAACTAGGATATGAGAGTATCACCGAGGTAAACGCAGTGGCGAAGCCGATATGGAAAGTGAACAGGAAACTATCGGACGCAGAGGCCACGAAGCCGATGTGCCGAAGATAGGTAGCAAAGCGCTGGTACCAGGCACGAGTGGCTTTTTTGAGGCCGTAGAGAGAACGTTGAAGAAGATAGATGTCGTCGGGACGAGAAGGGTCGACGAAGCCTGGGGCTACTGGCAGCAGACCGTTTCTGTCAGATGGCTGTGAAAAAAAGCGTTCTTCACGTCTAACTGATGGATCGGCCAGGAACGCGAGGCAGCCAAAGTGAGGATGACCTGGATGGTGGCGGGTTTGACAACAGGACTGAAGGTCTCGTCGTAAAAGAACACCAGGTCGTTGGGAGAAACCCCGGACTACCCAGCGAGCCTTGTGACGGGCAAGGGAGCCATCGGCGTGGAATTTGTATTTGAAAATTCACTTACCGGTCACAATGTTGACGTCAGGAGGACGGGGGACAAGGAGTCAGGTCTCGTTGTCCATTAGGGCCTTGTACTCATCAGCCATGGCCGCGCGCCACTGAGGGTCAGCCAGGGTGGAGCGAGATATCGCCGGAATGGGCGAGACAGAGCTGTGGACGACGGAGAGCCCGTAGCGCTTAGTAGGGCGGAGAGACCCGGTCTGGCAGCGGGTGACCATATGAGAGGTGGAGGGAACTGGAGCCGATGGGGGTGCGGTAGTAATGGGAAGAACTGGTCGGGTGGGGGCGTTATCAGCTCTGGGTCGGCGACTGTAGACGAGAGGAAAAGAGGAAACTAGATCGGCTTGAGCCGATGGAGTCGGGTGGGCCGAGTGGTCCGATCGGTCCGATAGAGATGTATTAGCCGATGGGGTGAGGGGAGCCAATGGAAGCTGAGAAGCCGATGTAAGTGGGGTGTCCGATGGAAAGGGGACGTTATTGACTGAAGGATAAACGGTATCGGTATCGGCCGATGGAGATGGGTCCGATGGGGGTCCGATGGTTGGGACATCGGACCGAATAGTGGTGGGATATGTGAAGGGTAAGTCTTCAGCAGCGGTCGATGAAGGGGCCGATGGAGGGGATAGTGGAGGATACCTGGTCGACACGGTGTTGGTGAAAAGGAAGTCGAGATCACTAAAGGAGGATCTCGGATGAAGTAGACTGAAGGAAAAACATGTCTCATCAAAAATGATATGACGAGAGACGATGACCCGTCGGGCGGAAAGGTCGAAATATTAGTATCTCTTGTGAGAGGAGGGATAGCCGAGGAGAATACATGTGGTGGAGCGGGGAGCGAGTTTGTGGGAAGCTGTGACGGTGAGGTTTGGGTAGCAGACGCACCCGAAAACGCGAAGGTGGGAGTAGTCGGGCGCCGTGTGGTAGAGAAGGGCATAGGGAACGTTGTTTTGAACGGAGAAGCAAGGGTACCGATTGAGAAGATACGTCGCAGTAGCCAGAGCTTCTGCCCAATAAGCGGTAGGTAAGTGGGCATAAAGTAGCATGGTACGACTGATGTTGTTGAAGGTGCGAAGGAGGCGCTCGACTTTACCGTTCTGAGGAGAGTCAGAGATGGATGCCCTGCAAGGTGAGGAAGGTTGTAACGGTACGGTTAACGAATTTCGTACCGTTATCGGCTTGTAGAGCCTTGATGGGGAGGTTGAACTGAGTGGACACGTATGTAACGAAGTGAGTGAGGTGAAAGACGACCTCGGATTTGTTGATGAGCGGAAAGGTCCAGTAATAGTGTGTGTAATCATCAAGTATAGCGAGATAATATTGATTACCGAAGACACTTTTAACTGGAGACGTCCATATATCACAATGTATAAGTTCAAATGGATACGAGGTACAGGAGAGAGAACTAGAAAAGGGCAGACGCACATATTTGCCAAGTTGACACGAGTGTCAAACTGTGGAGCTATTGTGGGTACATCGGATGGAGGCGCTGCGACGGAGGGTGGCGACAGTGTCGGGGCCGGGGTGGCCGAGGCGAAGATGCCAAAAGTTGGTGGAGAGGGCGACATTGGCATGTGGAGTGGACGGCGCAGCGGGAATGGTGTAGAGGTCTTCGCCACTATTGCAGCGAAGGATCTGTCGTCAGGTTGGGATATCCTTCATAGAGAAACCAGACGCGTCAAATTCGATGGAGCAGTTGTTGTCTCTTGTGAATTGGTGAACAGATATAAGATTGCGAATAAGAGAAGGTACGATAAAAACATTGCGTAGGGGGAGGTTAGTGGTAGATGTAGACAGAGAGGAGCCACCTCGGCATTGGATAGGAAGAGAGTGACCATTGCCGATGATGACACAGGGGAAGGAAGAGGGGTGACAGGAGGGAAGTATACCGGGCGATGACGCCATGTGTGAAGACGCCCCAGAGTCCAGCACCCAAGGGTGCTATGGTTGGAGTGTCATCTAATTGAGGGTAGCGACGAGGCTAGCCTGGTTTCAAGAGAGAACCGACTGGGTGGGTGGGGTCGGTAGCATCGACTGAGGCAGCAGAACGGGAGCCGATGCTAGGTGAGTCTAGGGATGGGCGTCGAGAACCCCGGGTTACCAGCTGATGGGGCTGCGTGGCTGGGACTGGGGTGCCCAGGGGTTGTAGCAGAACCACGGACCCGTAGGACCGGCAGGTTGGGCAGGGACCGAGGCAGGTCGTGATTGCATCGGACCCTGCCAATTACTACCTTTGCCTTTGCCCTTGCCCTTCCCGGTGCGGGATGTGTTGCCATGGCTGGAGCCATGGCCACTAGAGCCGCGGGAGGAAAGGGCAGCGCAGGATGCTCGGCAGTCATTATTGGCTGCGATAAGGAGAGCGGTATGGACCACTATTTTCTCATCGTTGGCCAGACGGAGTTCATTAAGAACTAACATGTCATGGGTCCAGGTGAACGATGGAAGAGGTGTGGCGTTGGCGATGTCATCGGTGGTGTTTAAGAAGTGAGGGTTGAGACCTCGCAGAAGGGCGAGGACGAGTTGAGAGTCGGCCATAGGGTGGCCGATATTCCGGAGAGCAGCAGCCTTGACCTTGAGGCGCTGATAGTACGAGGAGACAGATGAGTCTCCTTGTACCATGGAGTGGAACTCGTTGAAGAGGAAGATGGCGCGAGGCTGCTTGTTGGCCAGGAAGATCCGCTCGATGGCCACCTAGAGATCCCGGGCGGTGGGGTCGGTATCGTTCATGGCGAGATCGAGGACAGAGTCATCGACCGAGCCGAGCAGCCAGCTGCGCACGCAATACTCGGCGATGTCCCACTGAGGATCATTGGGGCGAGGTGGAGCGGAGCCATCAATATGAAACTGGAGGCCGAATTTTTTACAGAGGGATTTGAAGAAAAAAACCCACTTGAAATAATTGGCGTTAAGGTCAAGAGAAATAGGAATGTGAGATTTTACGTTCACAGCAGCATAAGGAGGGGAGAAGATCGGCGAGGTGGTGCCCGAGGTGTGATCTGAGGCACCGAGGGCCGGAGCAGACTCGGCGACTGGGAGAGTGCCAGAGCTGAGGGCGAACTCGGTGGCCATGACAGGAGAATGGGAGCAAATAGCCGATGGGAGAAAGAAGCCGATGAGAGGATGGATCGGTCGATCAAGGATGTAAGAAGCCGATGGGGAGTGGGCCGACCAGCCGATGGGGAGTGGTTGGCCGATGGGGAGTAGGCAGCGGAGTAGGTGAGAAAAAAGGGTGGTGGCAGAGTGGGTGGGTCAGAGAGTAGTTGGGTCATGGACATGCGAAGATTCACGTCCGTGAAGAGAAGATTAACATTCGTAGACTCGTGGAGGTCAAGGAGTGGGGCGGACACGAAAAAGGCGGGGAGTGGCCGGACGCGAAGAGAATATGTTTGCGTCCGGGAGGCAGTGATTCATGTCCGTGGACACGTGGACACGTTTGACTGGCTCGGACGTGAGGAAAGAAAGTTCGCGTCCGAGAGCCGTTGAGCGTGTCGGAAAGGGCGAGGACCGAGGGAAGGTTCTAGCCGATGGAGGGCTGGATAAGTCTAGCCGATGGCAGGGCGGACGAGTTCAACTGATGGAGACAACGAGCGCGGAGGTGCGCTGGCGTCACAGAAGGAGAGATGCACGAAGCAAGAGGAAGAACGGAGATGGGTGCGAGGTGAGACGAGGAGGCGAATCAAGACCGTCACCTGATCGCACGGAGGTGGGACAGAGAAAAAAAGGTGACTACGGGAGAAACGGGGAGAAAAAGAAACGGAGGTGAGAGAGCAAGGAGAATACCGAAAGAAGAGTACTGGAAAGAGGGTCGGCGATGGAAAGAAGACGTCGATGATGAGGAGAAAAGGGTCGGCTCGCCGGAGGGAGAAACTAGCGCGCCGAAATGTCTAAACTCGTTTTAATACTATATAAAAATATATATAGTGACTAAGACCTCAAATATATAAAAAAATGATTAGATCTATCTATCTATATATATATATAACCTAGCTTATCTAACAGTTTTGCATTGCCAGAGCGAACTCTGTGGAATCACTAGAATCTCAGGCAGTGGTCATCTAGATCCTAATGTGTTGTGCTTGTGCGGGCACTTGGCCATTGTTGTGCCATCAGTCTGGTCGGCATTCTGGGAATCATTCTGTCTGGTTTCATGGAGGGGTTCTTCCGGGACATAGTTGCTCGCCGTGCCATTCTGCTTTGGGTTCGATTCTTCTTCCCCATTGTCGTCATCAACGGTTTGAGCATTAGAATTCCCTGCCTCTGTGCATCTGGCAACAACCAACCTTACAATGCTCATCAGCAGCATGAGAGTTGAAACAGATCCAGTGATGACGAACAGACAAGAGAAATTTCTCAAAGTGAGAGGCGTGGAATGGCTGCCATCATCACCATTTGTTGACATTGAATCCAGGCGTAACCATTTCCCTCCAATTTCTGAGCCCTTGGAGCTTGCCATTATGTCCAAGATGGATACTGAAAGATTATGGAGCAATGCAGAACCTACAGGAAGTCCCTGAAGACAAAAACACGGAGTTAGTAACGAACATTTGCTCACGAAGGACCAAGTGTGAATATTCGAATACTTTAGACTGAGAGGTTTACGAAAAAATTCGAAGAGAACTGCACTGGTGACCACTCCGGTCCCAGCAACCAACCAACCTCACCGCCGGTGGCTTCTCCAGCTCTGGCTCTGACGTCCCCCGATGTCTCTCCGGTCCATCATTTGTCAGCCCAAGTCAGTCATGAGCAGCCGGCATGCGCGGTTCCAGGCAATGTTCTGCTCGTTGATGTGCCAGTCTTCTTCCCCGAGCTGAGTGGCCGAGAGGACCCTGCCGCCCTTCCGGCTCGTCCTTCTCCCGACGAAGCACTTTGGGCTTTCATCTCTAGCTTCTCGAAGTCCTTGACGCGTGCCACCTCTGCTTCCTCTCCTCCAGTTGTAGCCGATCACCCCGAAACGCAGCAAGCGGATTGCAGCGAAGGCTCATGGGGCTAGCAACACGACATCTCGCGCCCAGTGCAACCTAATGGGCAAGCTTGGATTAGCGTCTGCGGACGGCCCAATCACTGATGACGCAGTCAAGTATTATGGCGCCCTCTTTTCATAGCCTCTGTCGCAGGACCACATCATCGCTCTATCGGCGCTCTTCTCTTCGGTGTTGCCCCTAGTGCAGACCACGGAGCCAATCTCTACCGGCGCCTTCTTCTCTCTCTTGCGTGCCTACGAGTTCATGCAATGAGAAGGTTCTGTTGTGGAACGTGCGTGGCCTCAACTCCCGCGCGCGTCGTGATGCCGTTCGCAATGTAGTTCATGATGAGCGTATTTCTTTACTGTCTTGAGGAGACTAAAATGGCTGTAATTTCACCTCGGATTGTTCCGGAAATGCATGGTGTTGATTTCGATTACTCTTACTTTCCGGCGTCTAGAAACATGGGAGGGCTACTCTTGGCTTGGAACTCGAGTATATGGTCGTGCTCCGACTTTCACGGGGCCGATTACTCGCTGTCGGCTTTGGTCCGTAGCCGTGTCGATGATCTACCCTGGTGGCTCATCGTCGTCTATGGGCCGCAAGAAGAGGCAGCGAAGACGTTGTTCCTTGATGAGGTGCGTTCACTTCGCTCCTCGAGGCCGGGTCCTTGGGCCATGGTCGGGGACTTCAACCTGATCCTGAAGGCTAGGGACAAGAACAACTTCAACATTAATCGTCGCACCATGGGTCATCTCCGTCGTTTCGTTGCCCATGCGGACCTGCGTGAGCTCCCTCGTTTCACCTGGAGCTACGAGCGATCTAACCCAACGTTGGTGAAGCTCGCTCGCATTTTCTTCTCAGAGGACTGGGAAGAACTTTTTCCCTCCTGCTTCCTCCAAGCGGTTGCTTCTGATCATTGCCCTCTCGTCGTACATTCTTGCCTGACCACCTCGGTAGCGCACTGCTTTTGTTTCGAGGCGATGTGGCCAAAGTTTTAGGGCTTCCTGCAAGTTGTTTAGGATGCTTGGCATCCACCGCCAAACTTGGACCCTCTCGCCACCCTCTCTTGCTGCTTGCACAGCATTGCTAAACGCTTGCAAAGTTGGAGCGGCCGCTACATTGGCAGCGTTCGTCTTTAGCGGCTAATGGCCAAGGAGATAATTTTTCTGCTGGACGTGGCTTAGGAGTCGCGCAAGCTGTCCCCTTTGGAAACCTGGCTGCGTAAAGACCTCAAGCACAAGTGTTTGGGATTGGCTTCGCTTGAGCGCACGATTGCTCGGCAACGCTCCTGCAAAACTTGGCTCAAGGAGGGCAATGCAAATACGAAATTCTTCCATATCCATGCTCGTGCCCGACGGCGTAAGAATTGCATCACACGCCTTCACGATGGCGATCACGTCGCGCCCAACCATGAAAAGCTCCAGGAGCTCGTGCTCTCTCACTTCCAAGAAATTCTAGGGGCACGTGTCCAATGGGAAGTTGGCATCGACTTCGCCTCTCTGGGCATCGCCCCGGGATCCCCTGATGACCTGGATGCTACCTTCTCGGAAGAGGAGGTTTAAGGAGTTGCCTTCAGACAAGGCACCGTGTTCCGATAGATTTACGGGCCGATTCTACAAATCCTGCTGGCCAGTGATTAAGAAAGAAGTGATGTCAGCCCTCGACGCGCTCTACCTCACCGACGGCAGGGTCCTCCACAAGCTCAATGACGCCCTGATCATCCTTTTGCCGGAAAAGGGCAATGCCATTCATGTCGAAGACTTCCGGCCGATTAGCTTGATTTATAGTTTTGGCAATTTGTTCTCTAAGCTTCTGGCTTTCCGGCTAGCTCCTCATTTGGACGGTATGGAGGCGGTCAACCAGAGCGCCTTGATTCCTTCGTCAAGGGCCGCTCCATCCATGTCAACTTTCACTGTTGGCGTTAATCTTTTCGGTTATTATTTCCATAAGTCAATTATTAAGATAAATCAATCTATCATGACGTGAATTATCTCTCGCTTTCATTCTCAAAGTGGACTTGGCCAAAGTGTTTGATACGGTGGGCTGGCCCGCGACTGGATCTCCTTGATCGTCTTCCTCTCCTCGGGTCCTGCTTAATGTGTGCCGGGGCGCCGTTTCTCTCACCAGCGCGGGCTAAGACAGGGAGACCCTCTGTCCTCGATGCTTTTCCTGTTGGTGATGGACGTGCTCAACGCCATGATTCACAGGGCCTATGACCTTGGTTGTTTTCAGCCGCTTGGCTCTAACGCGATCCATCATCGGGCTTCTCTTTATGCTGATGATCTGGTTGTCTTCCTCTCCCCTGACCGGCAGGACTTGGAGTTCATCAAGGGTATCCTCTCTGCTTTTGGATCAGCATCTGGTTTACTCACTAACTTTGCCAAATGCTCAGGCACTCCGATTCGTTGCATGAAAGAGGATCTAGACTTAATCAAACTCTCTCTGCCGTGTGCCATCTCCGACTTCCCTTGCAAGTATTTGCGCATACCACTTTCAGTCAAGAAAATCCCGAAAGCTCACTTGCAACCTATCATCGACAAGATCAGTAATCGACTACCACCTTGGAAAGGGCGGCTTACTTCTACAGCCGGTCGTTTAGTCTTGGTTCAGCCGGTTCTCTCCGCTATCCCTGTTCATGTCTCCATGGCGATTGGTTTGCTGACTTGGGTGATTAAAGCTGTCTACAAGAGGCGATGAGCTTTTCTTTGGAAGGGTAGGATACCGTCCATGGTGGGCATTGCCTTGTGGCTTGGCAGAACATTTGCCACCCCAAATCTTTTGGTGGCCTGGGCATTACTGATCTTCGGCTAATGAGCTACGTGCTTAGGTTGCGTTGGCTCTGGCTGCAGCACACTGGTCACCGCCTCTGGGCTTCTCACGACCGGTGTGTGGTTGACATGTTCAATGCGTCGACCTACTTTCTGCCCGGGAATGGATCGACAGCTCTGCTTTGGATCGATCGCTGGTTGGAGGGCTGTTCCATCGCCATGTTAGCACCCGAGCTTCTGCAGGCGGTGCCAGCCAGGCTCCCTGTACTCTTTCGAACCTTCCCTGCCCCTTTGCGATGGCATTCCGGCTGTCGCGTTGCGTAACAGATTTGTTTCCTCTAAGACAATGACGTGCAATCCTTTTGCACGCCCCGAAAAAGAGGCTTACGAAAGCAAATCCAGGGATATCTTGTATGAAAGACATTTGGAACTCGTTAGATTTTTGTTGGCTAGAGAGAAAAGATCTTAACTAGGGGATTCCATCAACAATAACAGATACACCTTTGGATCCGTTGCTCAAAGCTTCAGCATATTCCTTTTCATTTGCATAATGCCTTAACCTGTCTTCTCTGAACCCTTGTTTTTTCAAGGAACACAAACGATCCTTTTTGATACCCAACATAGCTATGACCATTGAGCACGACCTGGTCGAAATCTAACTTGGGCCAGAACCTCGATGCAGTTTGCATGGATCACAAATTAGCCGTGTAACTCTGCACCAGAACCACCACAGCAAAGCACCATATTACCACAACAATTTTTGACATCGGACTTCTAATAATTTGACCTGTGCATAGTATGACCAAGAAAGAATAGGTTATCTCAGAAGTAATATAAAATACTAACAGAATCACTTATAAAGCATCAAACATATCTGCATGTTTGAGATGTAAGCTCTAACCGTGAGAAAATGTCATGGTGGAGAAAGCAAATTAGAGAGAGGTGCTGAGCTGTCTCAAACTTGGTACTCCTGATTTCTGGGTCGTTCAATCACCCACACGACAAAGGCGATGTAGAAGAAACTACTCAGTGGCCAACCACAGCTGCCATGTTAGTGGCTTTAAGAATACCCATTCAATCCTTGGTTTGGGGTCTTCCTCAGCGAGCTCAAGAATAGACAAACCAGATTGTGTATAGCATTGTGAAATCTACTTGTCTTGCTCGTTCGGCAGTTATGCTCACATCACCCACTACAGCATCAAACTTCTGTTGAATCCCTCGTAAAGATCAGAACGATAAAAAAAAATCAGTGACGGAATCGCAGGAAATTGAAATGTAGTAGTTCAAGCCTTGCAAAATGCCAAGTAAATATGTAAGAGACTAGGAGTAAGGCTCACCCCTGAAGAGACATCGCCTACTAGATTATCATACGAACTCTCAAAGAGACGTAACTTATAGCACGGAGGATCATCTAGCATCTGCATAGCAGCCTCAAGGACTTTAATGCTCAAATCAGTGACCTTTATCTTATTGTCAATACAAGTAATGTTGACAAAAATTTTAAAACCATGTTTCTGTGGTACAACAATCTTAAGCGTCCTGTTCATTTAGTTGACTAAAGTCGACCACGGATTATTTGTGGGTCCACCCATGTTCATCCTTATTGAAAACCTAATCTTTCTTAAGAGTTAAAAGCAGGTGGCTGCATCGTGGTGGTGCTACGCACGTCATAGCAATGGCTATCAGAACCGTTCGTAGCGAAGGAGGAGGAAAAAAAGCCAATGGAAAAGGAGGGGTGCCATGCCATGGCTCCATCTTTTGGAGAAAACCTGTGGAGAGATGTCCTTAGAACAAAATTCGAGGCAGCACCACCTCCACTTCTACAGGAGACATTACTGCTTGGCACAGGTTGCGTGCATGTGTGAGCAAGTAGGGGGACCATCGGAGTGGTGCCGTCTTTCTGTCTCTGTGTAACACGAGCACACCCCCCACTACTCATCCCACGAAGGCGTGGCTAGGGGCATGTGGGCTCCTGTCACCTCTATGTTATTGGCAAGTTAGCCTCACTCAGTCGTCAAGCCATCGTCTGGTATTGGGCTTGAGGGCTATTGTCATTGAAGTGTGAATCGAAAATTCCACCCTAACTGTCAAGAGGTGGACAGATGGCACTTAGGACATCGTGCACCTTAGAATTTTAAGAAGTGCGAATAATTATGATATGGCATTAGCTAAGCTATGGAGTAAGATGAGAAGAAATATTTAAAAAGTTGTTGATGCTCAAAATATTAAAAGTATAACATCGAATGCCTTCATAGTATTTGACAAAAATAAGTATTACATTAGAAGATATAAGATAGAGTAAATTTTATAAAAAATATAGGTATTATTAACCAAGTTTTACAAAGGTTTTGCCATGCAGTTTTATAAAACCACACCGTTAAACAATTTAACTTATTACTACAGAAAAAAAAAACTACAACTTACATATGATGTGTCAAATAACTTCTAAATCTGATATAATTTTAACTCACAATTATGGTGAACTAAAAAATTGATCAAAAATATAATTTTATAAAACACTATCACCATAATATCTGTCGTTACGTTTCATACCAAAAAATTATATGGTTTTGTAAAACTAGTTCTATAATACCTTTTTACAAATTTATTCTAGAAGATATAATGATCAGGTTAACAAGCTGGAGTGAAAATTGGAAGCAACGTCACGGCGCCCGATATGGGATAATTTACACTAAATTACATCAACGCAATAGAAACGTCAATACAAAACAATTTCAGATGATGAATACATTCACTAAAATATCTACATGACTATACCCAACCAAACTAATGTCCTATTTGAACTGCAAAAAATTCAAATACAACCATTCAGACCTTGCAAAAATCAGGAAAAGTTCCTTCATCCCAAACAAGGCCCAAATGCTATCTGTGTTAGCATTTTCAAAGGGATTCTGTACATAACCACGCTGACATATCAGCCAGTGTTCGGCTCCATCTGAACATGATGTGCAGGCACGGGGCCATTGTGCATGCCATTCTGCTTTGGATGAGACCCTTCATCACCAACACTTCCCTGCATCGGTTGGGCACCCTGAAACGCATCATTTCCAACTTCTTGGACAACTTGTTCAGGTGCAGTCTTCTTGTCAATGACAATCTGAAGTGGACTTGATTCTTCACTGGCACTGCTAGTACTGCCTCCATCCTGCACATCATGAACACGAGCTTCTTCGGCGCATCTGGCACAAACAAACCTATTCACAACGTTTATCAGAAGCATCAGAGCTGAGATGCAACCACTGATAATGAGGAGGCCAGAGAAACTATGGAGAGTGAGAGGGTTGGAGTCACTGCTGCTGCTGCTAGGGTTTGATCATTTGTCTTGTTTTTTTTAAAAAAATGTAAATATGAAAAATATAAGCCATGCTTAAAATATATTAAATTTGTAACAAAATAAATAAGAATTATGTAAGTTTTTAAATAAAATAAATGATCAAATATGAATCTAAAAGTCAAATACAGTCAAACATGAAAAATCGGAGAGAGTAGTAAATATATTACCATGAGAAAACGTCAGGGTGGAGAAAGCAAAGTAGAAAGCAAAGTAGGAAGCAGTGCTGAGCTGCCTCACACTTGATCCTTGGTACTCCGGGTTTCTCGGCCGCTGAATCATCCACACGACGAAGCCGGTGTAGAAGAAGCCAACCGTAGCGAACCAGAGATCGTTGGTCAGTGGCTTCACGAATATCCATTCGATTGGCTTGGAGTCGTTCTCCTCGAGCACAAGCAGTGAAGCACCGGACGGCGTGTATGGCATCGTGAACTCCACACGGCCCTCTCGCTCTGCCGTGATGGTAACGTCACCCATTGCTGCGCTGAACTTCTGGTTCATAATGCGTCTTTCAAAGGGCTGCTTCTTGTATTTCTTTCTTTTCTTAATTGAACTCCTTTTATGGTCTTTGAGATCGACGATGAACTTTTGCTTCGTATACCTTTATATAGTGCAGAGAGAGAGCACAAAATAACACGGTAAAACATGATATCTCATAAAAGTATAAAAATAATGACATGGTGGTCTAAATCTCACATCTTTCTTATTTAGTGAATTATATGTATTTATATTACCACATCAGAACTACTGGTAGTCGAATAGTTTCTTTTCTATTGATTATAAAACCTGACACTTATAATAGTAAATAATATTGGTAGTAGAATACTAACTTCTGTGAAAGTAGTAAAAAATAAAGGCTTTCTTCGGCGAATTGATAAAGCTCGCGTCTTAGGATACATAATAATAGGGTTTGTGGGAGTAAGGCTCACCCCTGAAGAAACACTGCGTACTAGATCATCATAGGAGCCATCAAAGACGTGAAACTCATACTGTCGAAGAGGCAGTAGTCAAGAGATGGCGGCGTTGAAGACGTCGATGAAGTAGCCGGTGATGTTCTGTCTCTTCGTGTTGGGATCATTCTTCACATCCACGAACGTTTGGAACCCGGTTTTCAGCGGCACGGCGATTCCCGCTAACAACCTCCTCCTGGCGGCGTTTCTTCGATTGGATCCCGGGTGGTCAAGACGAGGAGTTCTTGGAGCTTCGGTGTTGCGGCGGAGAACGTCGTGGGACGGTGGGCCGACGGTGTCGCCTGCGCACCGTGTTGAGAATATGGCGGTGAGGATGCCGGTGAGCGCCGGCGCACTGTGGGGTAAACGTGACGCCGGGGAAGCGCCGGAGATGGGGAAGGTGAGAACGGGGACGCGGTGGCGGAGTCGGCAGTGCAGGCGAGCAACGGAATCCACTGCCGTTGGCGTATTATCAGGTTCCATGACGATGGCTTGCACCCGGGCGTTCTTGATAAGGTCCTCGGCTGCACGCACAGTACAATTCACAGACCGCAGAATTAGAACAGGACTTCAGTATGCACATGCACAGGTTCATACTATCCCATGATTTTTTTTCAGTATTTTCATGAATATTGCGGACGAAAAATAACCAAACAACAATCACGCGTGAAGTTATCAAAATAGATATAGAAAATATGACAGTTTGGAATTTAGGAGGTTCTTTTACATTATCAGATTCGTTCAATCATTCATGTCCATTCTTTATACTATTTGGACACATTATGTATGTTTACCTCTACATAAATACTCCCTCAAGTCATTTTTATTTTGCTTGGAAGAACTAAACCTAATTCTCCAAGCGTCAAATAAACATGACCGGAGGGAGTTCAAGATATTCTTTAAAAAAAGGTGTCATGGTGGAAATACCAATTTAATGAAATTATGAAAACACCCTGCAGATTATATATAGTTTTGTGGAAAAGTTATTTTATCTCTTAAAGACATGTCACTTTTTTTAGTATATTATCCATATACGTATAAAATAATTAACAACATATATCAATATGCTATATATTACTTTAAACCATGTAAGTTTAAATTTGACCTATATATCTCCGGATAGTTTGCCAAGGAGACGCCCATGGTTTTGCTGAAAATTAACAAATTAAGCGTTCTAGTAGTGGAACATTTTTCTATGGAATTATACTTAATATGCTCAACAACACCCAAGAACAGTGCCATGCATGCTGCGAGCTCGTGAAAGCACAGCAAACAAAAATATTCGAAAAAGAAGTATACCATAGTGAACAAGTATGGAATTCTTACATAATTTCTCATACTAAATATGTTTAAATTTATACTGATCTCCGGTCAATGCCTTGTAACATCGGGCATGTGTCATTCAGGACAACGTACGTCATAATGTATAAATATAAATAACTTACTAAATAGGATTCAATGCCCTGCCATAAAAAAATTATTGACGTGAATTATTTCTATTTTCTCTCGTATCAATTCCAAAATGCTCCATTCATATTAAAATATAGCTACTTCGAATATTTAATTTTTCTTATAATATATCTATTTTTCTACCTACCTCCTCATCTCTCAATCACAATTATTAGTTTAATTTGTTTATCTACTTTCTCATCGTAATCAATCATAACTATCTCATAACTATCTCATTTGACTTCAAAATATTCATTATAAAATGGATGCATAAGTATTTTTAATATACATATAGACAGATGCATAAAGAGAAATACTTATTACCATTCTAAAAAGAACCTTTCCCAGAATTTGCACCATGCAGGAGGTATGGTTTGAAGATTCTTGCCACATAGGAATTTATAATTAATTATTCCAATAAATTGTTTCTTAAGACAATTAATAAACTTATGGATCATTGTTCTAGCTAACAAATTGATGCAAAGGTACTCTCCACAAAATTGATATTATTATATTTATATTCAAAATGATTATATGCTTTTGTATCGTATAAGTGATATATTAATAGATTAATAGTTGGTTAAAGTTGTGTTATAATAAAATAAAATATGTTGGAGTAGCATAGAAACATGTCTTATATTTCACGGAGTAGTATAGAAACGAGTGTTAGAAGTTTCTTGAAATGCCAAATAACAGGAAGAAACTCTTTAGTTTAGTTCAAAATATCAAACTGTCAACGATAAAGTTAATACAGAAAACTTTGCAGCGGCTTCATTGGTCAATCTGATCTGATTGTAATAGGTCAACACATTTCACGATCAGTCATTCAATCACTCTCCCCCAGTTTGATTTTTTTTTCAATCTATAATATCGATCAAGATTCGAATTGTCAAAGAATAGCAAGAAGCAATCAGATTCAGCAGCTTGCCTTCCCTCCAACTTTTCTTCATAATCAAGTCTTGGTTTTCGTAGGTGACTGACTGACGGACTGACTAACTGCATGACTTGGCAGACACTGGACGTGTGTGCAATTTCTCTGAATCTCTAGACTTCTGGTCTAGTTCCTCGTTCAGGTTTATAGTTCGGACTTTCTGACCAGTTTGTAATGCCCCAAGGTACATATATAAGACAAATCTGATTGCTGGTCAACCGTGCACCTAAAATTTCAAGGTATCATTCAACTGGTTAGACTGGTAGCAAAATTAGTAGTTTTTTATACACGCCCTATTAATTAGACAAATGTATACATATTGCCTTCGGAAAATAGAAATGACAATTACATTTTTGTCAAAAAATAAAAATTGCAAATGATAAATATAGACGTGATCACTTACTAAAATATGTACAAAACGATCTAATCCATGGCTTGGGGTGAATCATACTTCATACTTTCCTGCACTAATTTCTACAGCAGATTGGTTAATACTCCCTCCATCCAAAAGTCTTCTACCAATTATGTTTTCTAGTTTTTTCCAGAAAAGTACAGCGTATTCCGCTTGTGCCTCGAAGGAGCAGCGCGCGGCTGTTCGTTTTGTGGCTGGATTAATTTGATCCCGCATGTCCCGAGCAATGTTTAATTCTTTCATATGCAACCATTGGTAAATCTTTGCATGCACGATTCCTTTTAAGCAGAGATCGATCGACTGCATCTGAATCAATATGGATGAGTAAATGAGACGGAAGAGTTTGAGTTCTTATTGGTCTTGGTGTTAAAAGAAATACGTAGGAGACTTTTGGATGGAGGGAGTAGTATCTTCAAAAGACGGAGAGATGAATCATTCTTGTTTTTGAAGTTCCAGAGCACGGAACACATGACCGTGTCAACATCTCAGCCAGTAGTTCCTCTGGTCTGGGTGGAATTTGCAGTCACAGAGCCATTCTAAATTGGTCCAGGCTCTTCCCCGTGAGCACGTTCAATGCACCCATGGATATCCTGAGAATCCTCAATTCTGATTTCATGGTGGGGTTGATCAGCCATAGAGCCATTGTCCATGATGGTCTGTGCTGTGTTAGATTCTTCATGAGCAGCATTTCCACGGTCCTCATTGGGGCTTTGCACAACAGAATCTCTAATTTTGGTGTATTTGTTAAGAATTGACTTGGAAATGCTTATCAGCAGCATGAGAGCTGAGATACATCCAGTGATGATGAAAAGACCAGAGAAACTTTGTAAAGTGAGAGGTGCCGAATCTGTGTTGGGAATTGCATTATTTGGAGAGAGGGCCTCTGTGCCAAACCATTTTGCTTCCATATGTGAGCCCTCATCCCCACTCTTTGCGTCCAATATGGCAGTTGAAAGATTATGCACCAATGGAAAACCAAGAGGAAACACCTGAAGGGAAAAACATGATACTAGTTAGGCCAGAAAATTATGTCCATAATGTAGGATGAAGAGTGAATTCACCGAAGCAATAGAGTGAGACACTTACGAAACCAAATCCAGGTGTCTTATATATGCGGTTAAGTATCTGGAATTCTTTCTGGTAATGAGGGTCTGAGACAATAGCATTTAAAAATGGGATCTCATCAACGATAGCAGATACACCTCCATTATTTGACCCATTCCTCAAAGCTTCAGCATAATTCTGTTTCTTTCTGTAGGACCTTAGCCTTCTTTCACTGAAACCTTGTTTTGTCAAAAAAGAGCGAACAAAGGATCCTTCTTGGTATCCAACATAATCATCGCCAATCAGGAGCTGGTAGAGATCTGTCACAGAGGGCTCCAGCCTCCTTGCAGTTAGAATGGATGACAAGCTAGCAGTGTAGCTCTGCACAAGAACCAGCACCACGAAGCACCAGATTACCACAACAATTTTTGACAAAGGACTTTTAATAATTTGATCTGTGCATAGTATAACAAAGATAGTATGTTATTTAATAACTACTGCAAGAAAATAATTAAACAACTTATAGTGCATCAAATATAGACTGCAAATTGAGTTCTTAGTACTAACCATGAGAAAATGTCAAAGTGGAGAAAGAAAAATAGAGAGCAGTGCTGAACTGTCTTGTGCTAGATCCTTGGTATTCAATGTTTCTGGGATGTTCAATCATCCAAATAACTAAGGCAGTGAATAGGAAGAAGACCACAGTAGCAAACCAAAGTTCTTTTGTCAGGGGCTTCAAGAATACCCATTCGATTGTTGATTCAGATTCATTCTCCACAAGCACAAGCATTGAAACACCAGACTCAGTGTACGGCATCGTGAACTCCACATGGTTAGCTCGATCGGCAGTAATGGTTATATCCCCCACTGCTGCATCGTTGATCTGGTAGCAAGAACCAGCAGATATAATGTTAGTACATGATTCTATTACAATGCGATCAAAACACAGGGAGTAAAGCTTACCCCTGAAGATACACTCTGTACGAGTTGGTCATAAGAGCCATCAAAGACAACAAACTCATAATTCAGATGGTATGGTAACTTCTTCACAGCAGCCTCGAAGACATCAATGCAATAGCCAGTTACACCTTGGTCGGATACATTCACAAAAGCTTTAAAACCATGTTTCAGTGGCACAGCAATCTTGAATTTCTTCCGATAGCCTTCAGGCAAACCTCCTAAGCTTCTCCTCACTCCAGCATCTATCCTCTCAGTTTCTGAATAAGGAAAAGAAAGGTTAGTTCATGTTAATTGTCAATCCAATATTATCATGTCCGATGAGCAAAAATGAACATCATGGCACAGCAATAACAATAATTATATTGGCATTTGTTTGCATGAAAGAGGTAAGATAACTTGTTCTTAAGCAATGCTGTCTGCCTGTTTGGTACATTCCATAAGAGAAGTACACATGGCAAATGAAAACATTTCCCTCCACTACAGAAAAACAAGAATAGGACAGAACCCATGTAAGAACCTCCTGTTCATCCTCAAGGGTAATTCTGATATGTATCCTATCCGAAGTCTGCAAGTGTACTGTTTGTTTTGCGGTACCCTGTGCTGCATCTGTACCACTATTTTCTTCCTTCTATAATAAAATTGACCGGCGGTCCAGCGAAAAAAGTGTACTATTTGTCATGTATGGCATTACCTACCTTTGGCTCACAGAACACTGCAGCTCTGATATAGAAAATGGTTTGAACTTAAATGCCAAAGATAGTACTCACAACTAAACTTTTATCCTAAATGATACTTAGAGCCAGTAATTGACCTACAGCCATTGATATGAACTGCTGTAAAATTTGTGTACCACTACATGTTTGATGCTACGATGGTTCCCAACTTCCCATCGCAATCTCTACTCACGAACTGGCCCCAGAAAGAAAGTAGTACAAACTAAGGATTCGTGGAGTGAACAAGTCAGGATGAACAGCGAACCTCAAACTCGATGGATGGCGGCGGGGATCCATGGCCTTGCGGGGTCAGTGCGGCGGAGGCGCCATGCGCGGATCAATGCTGCAGGAAGGGATCTATGAAGCCCACTCGGCAGCAGTAATCCCTACTCAGACGGCGGCAGCCGGTGCCGGTGCCGGTGCCGGCGCGGTGCGAGTGGGGAGGTGGGGATCGGGGCGATAGGGGTAGAATCGCGGGGCATTGCAACCGGTGACGCAGCCGCGCTCCTCCGCAGGGGCTCACCGGCGGCGACCGCTGCGGCGGCGGCGGAGTAAGGGGAGCCATGGAGGAGCCGGAGGCCATGAACTACTGTGAAAACTGATGAAGAGGAAGGGAAGGGGATAAACATTGACCGAGGAATATCTTTAGCCGTTGGATTTGGATGGACGGCTAATATTTCACCTAATGGCCACCTGTCTTCCGGATCGGAATTTTTTTTCCCACCTTCAACATGGTAAACTTCAACCATTCATTTTTCCTACCTCAACTCTTCACTCTAACTCCTTCAAGGGAAAAAAAACTCTTCACCCTATCTCAGCTCTTCACTAGTTTTCCTATCCCAATCATACCGTTCTAACCCATTATTCGCAAGTATTGTTGCATTCATTCTCTTCTATTTTGAATGAATTAGTTTGATGTTGAATTTGAAGTAACGGAAGCACCAAACTGGCTTATCTACTTAGACATTCGATCTATTAGATATACTCCTCTATTATAAAATATAGTTATTTTTAATAATTAAATTTTATTTAAAATATTGTGTTTGAATATCCAAAATACCTCCTCTTCTTCATAACCCCATACACATCGCTCACCAATCAGAATATTTGATACATGCCAATTTAGTTTTGTTTTTTTTTTCACCTTAATCTCTATAATAAACCTATAGATATATATATTTTTTGAGACGTATCATCAGCTGTTGTAGTTGCCTTACTGTAACAAAAACATCTCCAAAATTGTAGGTGGGTTCTAGGCAATACATACCTACTAATTAAATTCTTACAAAATTCATGGCTAACATTGTCAAAAATATACCTTCGTTAATGTATCAGATTTAGCTGCACTAGCGCTAAAAATGGAGTAAGTTGAAAATGCAAATAAGTGTATATTTCTCTTTCATGTTATTATTACCACTAAGACGCAAGTGGTACGCCTCCGTCGTCGTCGTCGCGGCCGCCGCCGAGCTCCAAACCGTGAGCAGGATGAGCACGGCCCCCATAGCCAACCGACGCGGCTCCTCCATTGCCGTACCGCCCGTGCGTGAAGAGCTTAGTCGAGCTAACACTCAGCAACAATGCAGCACATCGCGAGCCGTATGTATATAGGCACTGGCTAGCACAGCAGATCACGTACGCGATCAAGACACGGTTTATACAGACTGTGACTGCAGTAGTTGACACGTTCGCCATGCATGGAGGAATGTTTCTCACTTTGTTTTTTTTTTCAGTCTTTTCAATGTGCTTGTAGCGATCGATGCAGCCAGTCAGAGAATTCAGAGTGTTATTTTCCGAACAGTTTCCCAAGTAGATAAAGATTGATAGAGGTAGGAATATATATATCAGGGAATGTATCATATTTAGGGGCTTATTCGGTTTCAAGGTTTTTCGTAGGATTTTTGTAGTATTAACATTTCGTTTGGATTTCACACTGTTTATATATTTGTTTCATAGGAATCGAGTGTGCAAAAAATGTAGCAACACTGTAAAAACATAGAAATTTCACACGATTCAAAAACACCCACTCCTACCTCAGTTTTTATTGGCTGAACATCCGAATTCCTGCCTTTTCGATTTTATGTTCCGAATGAGCACTGCATTTTTTTTCTTTATGTTTTTTAATCTATGTTCCGCACATTCAATCATATAATTTTTTTGTATTTTTTCTATGCTACATT